>CM077081.1:187419313-188674410 GCA_039513925.1 Platanthera zijinensis
CAGCACTCCCACCGGATCGTCCTTCCTGATCGGTATAAAGCGGGCCACCTTCGTCAACCGATCGACAATCACCCAAATTGAGTCGTTCCCCGTCCGAGACCGGGGAAGACCATGTATAAAATCCATCGCTATATCGTCAAACTTCCACTCCGGCACCGGGAGTGGCTGCAACTGTCCTGCGGGGTTCCTGCACTCTGCCTTCACCAACTGACACGCCTCGCAATGGGTCACGAAGTACGTAATGTCCTTCTTCATGCCCGACCAAAACATCGTCCTCTTCAAATCAGCGGTCATCTTTGTGATCCCGGGGTGCACCGAGTACCGGCTGCAATGCGCCTCCATCATAATATCCTCTCGGATCTGGCCTCCTGCGGGTATATATATTCTGCCTCCGAAGTGGAGCAAACCATCTCTCAGGGAATAATCTTCTGTCAAACCTTCCTCCAAAGCTCGAAACATCGGCTCCGACCACGCATCTGTCCTCTGTTCGTCCCGAATGCGATCCCGAATATCGTCTATGGCCACCATCGATGCCAGATACTCCCTATACAGAACTGGGTCATCCTCAGACACTAGGGATATCTGCATATCTCTGAATGACCGGACTAGCTCCATGGACATAACCTGGGGCCCAGCTTCGGAAGTGGCAGCTCTCCGGCTCAACGGGTCGGCCACCACGTTTGCCTTCCCTGGATGGTAGTGCATCTCATACTGATAATCTGCTAAGAACTCCACCCAACGCCTCTGCCTGATATTCAGCTCCTTCTGCGTGTCCACGTATTTCAAGTTCTTGTGATCGGAGAAGATATTGCAGTGGACTCCATAAAGATAATGGCGCCAGACCTTCAGAGCAAAAACGACCGCTCCCATCTCGAGGTCGTGCACCGGGTAGTTCCTCTCATGGGTCTTCAGCTGGCGGGAGGCATATGCTATGACATGTCCGTTCTGCATCAGCACCGCTCCCATCCCTTGGTATGATGCGTCGGTATACACCTGGAATCCTTCCTTTTCAGATGGAAGGGCCAGAATAGGGGCTGAGATGAGTCGGTCCTTCAGCTCCTGGAAAGCCGCCTGGCACTGCGGGGTCCAAACAAAAGGTGCCTCCTTCTTTGTCAAAGATGTGAGGGGGAGGGCAATCCGAGAGAACCCCTCCACGAACTTCCGGTAGTAACCGGCAAGTCCCAAGAAATTGCGTACATCGGTGGCTGTCCTCAGCTGCGGCCAATCGCAAACTGCCTGAATCTTTGCTGGATCTACTGCTAACCCGGCTCCGCTGATGATGTGGCCTAGGAAGGCCACCTCCTTCAACCAGAACTGACACTTGTTGAATTTTGCATAAAGGCGATGCTCCCGCAACCTCTCTAAGGTCAGTGCCAGATGCCGAGTGTGCTCCTCCTCCGTCCTAGAGTAGATCAGGATGTCGTCTATGAATACTATGACGAACACATCCAAGTAGGCCTCGAAAACCAAGTTCATGAGACTCATGAACGCCGACGGAGCATTCGTGAGCCCAAAGGGCATCACGGTGAACTCATACAGGCCATATCTGCTACTAAAGGCCGTCTTCGGGATATCCTCCTCCTGGATCCGCAGCTGGTAGTATCCTGATCTCAAGTCCAGCTTTGAGAAATAATGGGCCCCCTCCAGCTGGTCGAATAATTCGTCTATCCGTGGGAGCGGATAGGTATTCCGGACGGTCAGCCTGTTTAGTGCTCGATAATCGATGCACAGGTGGAGTGTCCCATCCTTCTTCTTCACAAATAGTACCGGTGCTCCCCATGGCGAGGAACTCGGTCTAACAAAACCTGCCTCAACTAATTCCTGCAACTGAGTCCGAAACTCTGCCAACTCCTTTGGGGCCATACGATAAGGGGCCCTAGACGCCGTCTTGGCCCCCGGCACAAGCTGTATCTAAAAATCCTGCTCTCGGTGTGGAGGTAGTCCTGGTAGTTTCTCTGGAAAGATGTCAGCGAAATCTCGCACCACCGGGATGTCTGTCACCGACTCCTTAACTTCCGCCATTTCAAAAAGAATCTGATAGACCTCCTCTCCCTGCAGATGGGCCTTAACAGCCTGTACCGAAGATAAGAGTATACGAGAGACAGGTCTTATACCTTCGATGGTAATGAAACAGTCCCCGTGTCTCACGGTGATCCTCTTTGCCTGGCAGTCAATCTGGGCATAGTTCCAGTGCAGCCATACCATGCCCAGGATCAGGGCGTAGTCCGTCAGCTTCAAAATCGTCGCTGGAGCCTCGAACGCTTTTCCACCAATTTCTGCCTCCATATTGCAGTGATCCGTGGTAAGGAGCTCAGATCCATCTGGTAGTCGCACCCTCATCCTCGAGCCTGTGAACCGCTCCACACCCTCCAGTCCTTCTACGAACGTCTCTGACACAAAGGAGTGAGTAACTCCAGTATCGAACAGCGTGCGGGCCGGCTTGCCGCTGATGAAGACTATACCTGGGGTGATTAAACATCTTAGGGTTCTATAAAGAATTTTCTTTCCTTGTTAAACTATCTAGTGCGGTTCTGAGTTTTAACAACTAAAAGGGAAATTCTATGAAAATAATGAAGCATTGCTGCGTACCTGCTATGACCTGCTCCGGATTTCGAGGTTGCGCAAGGTCCAAAGCATATACTTGCTCTCTTTCCTGTCTACGATCTCCCCACTGGTATCCACGACCACGGCCGCGTCCTCGGCCTCCGTAATGCTGAGCTGGTGGGCCGCCCTGATGTGCTGGAGGTGGTGCCCCCCTCATGGGGCAGTTCCTCCGAATGTGCCCAATCTGATGACAAAGAAAACACTCTGGTGGGGGATACGCCATTCCCCCGGGTCTCGGCATCTCCTGCATTCGAAGAGGGGGAGGGGCTAATACCACCTGTTCCCTCGGCTCCTGCCTCACGTCCTGACGAGGCTGGTCCTCCGTCCTCCTCCCCTCTTGTACAGCACCTCGCCGCTGGTCATTTCTACCTCTCCGTCCCTGATCCTCTACTGGCCGTTTCCAGCCCCTGGTTGCGTGCCAATCTGCCTCAATCCTTTTGGCCATCTCCAAAATCCGGGAGATGGGCCCGTCAGATACAAACAACAGAGCCTCCCTCAAGTCCTCCCGCAGGCCCTTATAGAACCTCCTGATATACCCTGCCTCGTCCAGCTGGTAGGAATCTGCGTATCGAGCCAGATGGTCAAACTCTCGATGGTACTCCACCACGGTCCGAGTACCCTGCCTCAGCTGTAAGAACCGCTCCTTCAAATCATCCCTAGCCAACTGCGGAACGAAATGCTCCAGCAGTGCGGCCCTAAACTCCTCCCAAGTAACCTCCGCAACCTCCCTATCAGCAAATGTCGTGTCCAACAGCGTCTTCCACCACCTCTTTGCATGGGACTCTAGGCAGGAGACAACCAGAGCCACCCTCTCCTCCCATGGACACCGAATCCCGGTCAGCATCTCGTACATGATATCTAGCCACTCTTCCGTCCGAACAGCCGACTCTGTCCCCAAGTAGGACGGGGGAGCCAGTCCTCGGAAGATGCTTAGCCAGTTGGCCCCCGGATTTGGCTGCGGGGCCGAAATCTGCTGGGCCCTGAAGGCCTCCAGGATGGCAGTCAAGGTCTGTCCCATGTCTGACTGAAGGAAAGGAGTGGGGTCCGGTGGGGGTGGTGCAACATCCTGAGCCTGTTGAACTCCACCTTGTGGCGTAGTCCGTGCTGGAGGCTGCGTAACAAAAACACACGCTGAGAAAACGTTCAAATATTACATAAAAGTGGACAATTTATATGTGATCCCCATATGGGCACACCACTGCTTCCGCTGCTTAGTTTGTCCCCAAACTAAACTCGAGCGGGGGGTGACCTAGGGTTTGTGGACTGCTACTTCCTTTTGATCGATGTTGCCTCTGATACCACTTGTAAGACCCCCCCCCCTTTTTTTTTCAAACCCGGGGTCTTATGCCCAAAACCGCCGCTTTGCGGTGACTCCTTCACGTCCTGAAGGGTCATCACCACAAGGCGCCGATTCTGCCGGCCAATTCGATCACAGAAAAGTAGCACAATTATTGAAGTAATAACAATGCAGTCCACAATAATAAATCACATGTAAATAAGATAAAATCTCCACGAAGGGAGTGTCCACAGAAATCATCAGAGTACTATAAATACGGGCTTATGCCCGGTACAAAATGTCCTCACTACAAGTCTCTCATGCGGAAGCAAAAACAGAAACTACTCAAGGTCGAGACTCACGGTCCCGGCTGTGTGAACTCCGGAGCTAGACTGCCCCATCTCTAGGCGCACCGATCTCTGGGGTTGCTCCTCCATGCTGGGCTCTACGATCCCCTAAATGATGCGTTTCGAAAACCGTTAGTCATAAAGACTAAGCCCTATCATCCCCTACCCCTTCCCCCATGGCTCCTAGGTACCGAGCGGGGAGGAAGAAAGGAAAGGACATGAAGGTAGAGATAATCATGAAACAGATGGCAGCGGAAACTAATATAGCAAGTTGTATTCGGTGAGCAGTTAATATGAAGGTTGTAATAGGTCTAGCAGTAAGAAAAGCATTTATATGAATTTAAACCCTCACTTATGCGAGAACACATAAGCAAAAGGGATCTTTTGCAAGGCTCCCATCGTATAGAGTGTCCCATACCACTTATACGTTGGGGTGTCGGTTATCAAACAACAATGGTTGTTATATATTGAAATTAACCTTTGATTTATAAACTTGCCCACACAAGCTTATAGACCAAGGGGTCGTTTTGCAGGTCCTAATGTATAAGCGTCCCATACCACTTATACTTTAGGTGTCAAGGTTAAATGAATCGATTATGCTATGACATGCTAGTGGGTATGATGAAACATGAAAGTGCAACTCACACACCCGACTCTGTGCACACAGACCTTTAGTTCCCCCTTTCGGAGCCGTTACCTCCCAGGATACCTCCGTAGTGGCAGACGGAAGCGGTGGGTTGGGCCTCGCCCACCTCAAAACCAGTAAAAGCACCACTGGTCTGACCTATCGTACGCCTCAACGCTTGGTGCACTAAGCGGACACCTGCGTACTCTTGCCGGCTGGCGCACCGGACTTCTGTTGGCGAAGTGCTAACCACCTCGCCGAGTCAACGATATCGGTGTCGGTGCAATCGAACTCCCCGATATCGTAAAACCCACCACCTTAACTTTTCCTATCTTATGCACATGCACGTTTAATCGCAAACACACAAAAACCGAGCCGAAGCTCCCCGGACCAAAACGTCCGTCTCTAAAACAACCGAGCCGAAGCTCCCTGGACCATCCCGTCCGTCTCCAAACCGACCGAGCCGAAGCTCCCCGGACCATCCCGTCCGTCTCTTAACCAACCGAGCCGAAGCTCTCATCAATCTTCCTGTGCCAACAGTGTTTGTGAAAAGTGCAGCCCTAGTTACCTAGTTACTCTTGTCGATTTGTTATTACAGTTTACGTTAGCCCAGGACTGCCCCGGTATACCCCGTGAAGGGCTCTCAAGGGGCACTAGGAACCAAGACGGCGGCATTACGGCCCGAAGTTCTCTTTCGTAAGACACTTATTGTTATTGGTTGATCTCCCTTAACCCGATTCCCTTCTCATATTTCGATAGACTATCCTAGGGTAATTTTTAACCTTCCTCTCTTCGGGAAAGGCGATCTTTCGCCGAACCCGAACACCTCTTAACTCTAGCTATCACCACTTCTCGCTACTCTTTTTATCTTCCTATTGCGATTTCCTCCACTATTGCCCACCCAAACAAAATGAATTATTTAACTCCAAAGTCTTCCTCAGATCATGTCTTATTTCAATTCACAATTGCTATATGCAGACCGACCTAGACTTCATGTCGAACCGGTTATGCAATGGTCCATTACTCATCCAATTGCCCTAAATTATTTACTGGAGACTCACCATGATATAAATGACCTAAATCCAGAAAATGGAAATTTTCCTAATCTATTTGGCATTTAATTAAATTCCTCGAAAATCCCAAGGGCTACCAGTTTGAACATGAACTACCCTAAGTAATCATGCAAGATGTCCAGCAAATTTATGATAAATAGTAGGTTATCCCAATAGGTTAAATCCTAAGTATCATAATTTTTCTATCATTAAAAGGCATGAAGACTATTTTAGAAATAATCTCTAACTTCTGTTGTTTATGAATCAAGTATAGATAATATTCTTCCAAAAATTATAAATAATTTATTCCATGCAGATAAAGGCCTAAAATTAGCACTGGCCAAGTTTCATAATTTTCCAGCAAGTATTGTATCCATAATTAATTTTTAAACATAAAAGCCCTTTCTATCATCTGTGAACAAAGTACCAGATTTATTCAACATAAATTTCCATAAAAATTCAGGGATCAATGTTCTACTGGTCAAGATCTAAATCCAGAATTTTAATTGATTATAATTAATTTAAAACCTCCAAATAATTGAAACAACAAATTGGGTAAATAAACCGTTAACACATGAAGTATAATATTTATCAATCATAAAATTCCAGGAAAATTATCATAAGTCTAAAACATCCTAAAACTCCCTCCTCCCGAGTTTCATAATTTTTGGATTAGATTTAGTGCTTAAAATAATTGAATTACATTTCTATCCTAATTCAAACTCTCAACCTCCGAGGTACCTAATTACCTCCAATTCCTTCACTATTCCAACCAGAGAGTTTTCAGTACATCATGCCACTCTCCTCCAAATTTCAAGGTCATACAAGAGCTTTTGCTCCTATATCCTTCACAAACCTCAAAACCCTTCATTTAGGGTTTGAGCTTGGATCCTAGGGTAAGTCAACCCTAAACCACTCCATTTTTCTCCAAACAGGTTATAACACCATTCTACGTCAGAGATCAGAAAATCAGCCTCTGTTGAGGCGATTTGACCTTTCCAAATTCTCAGTGCACTTTTTATTAAAAGGTGTCTCACCAACGCCTAGTTAAGGGTAGAAGATTTCTCAGCCAAAACTCCTCCAAATCACTTGGAATTTTACACAGACCTTGGTATTATAGCCAGGGACCACTCACCAAAATTTGGGAGGGTTTGGAGGTCATTTGACCATCTAAATAAATTCCTCTAAGTTTATTAAATTAAAACAAAAACTTTAGGCAAAGTATCTCCAAAAATTCCCATTTTTGGACAGCCTCTCGATATACATATTATAGACCTCCAGCCCAAATTTCAAGTCATTTGGACATGTTATGAACCGTGGGCACCATTTCAATTTCTGGTTAGCCTAGGTCTTGATCCCACCAAAATGAGTGTTGTGGTCAAACCACTCACCCAAATTGAATAAAATCAACTTTAAATTAAAGTAGACCCAGAGGGCTACAACTTTTGTGACTGGTCATTTTTCCTAATTCGGCCTCTAAGTGCCTCGTTTTGCAGCCTCAAAATATATTCAAATAATCTATTTTTCCATTATGTAATATATAATAATCTATGTATTATAATATTAATTCTACTGTTCATCTTCTTCATGAACCCGAAAACAGACAGAAAACCATTTTTTTCCTGTAAGCGTTCCGTGATCCGTCGCCGGCCGTTCGGTCACTTCCCTGGCCAGCCACCACCACCACCACCTCCGTTGAGGCGACGGCTATCTGTCGGTGGTGGTTTGGCCGCCGGAGGTGGCGGTTTCTGGCGAACTCAAAATATCTTTTTCATGGTTTTCCATGAAAACGAGAGATGAGTCCAGCTCCGTTGAGCGCGAACTTCCTTTCTAAGAATCCTAAGATCTACCCATGAAAGAGAAGGAGCAGAGGAGGACCTTGTTCGCGGTTTGAAGGCGAGAAGAACGACGGGGTGCCATGGCGCCGTGGTGGCATTGCTGAACTTCTCCTACAGCAAGAACAAAGGTCTGATCCATTTGCTTGAGCGTGTAACCTTCTCCTCTGATTCCAGGTGGGCTTTTATAAGTCAGAAAGTGGGAAGGTGAATGGGTAAAGCCTTTATGGCCATGTAGGTTCTCCCTTTAACGTTTCGGTTACAGTGAAGGGATAAGAAACAGTGGAAACTGAACAGGTGTGTCCAGCTGGCGGCTTCATATTAGACCATATCTTCCTCATTTATTATATAATTACAGAAGGAAAACGGCCTGAAATTACTCCTGGTGTAACTTCCCACACCAGCATTTATTACCACGCGTGTTAGAATAATTTCGGGCCTGAACTGTCGTTTCGGTCAATGTCACGGGCGTGACAAATAGTTCACGGGCATGATAGGCCTGAATAGCCAATTCTGGGTTCGACGATCGTCGAACTGAGATCGACGATCGTCGATGGATGGTCACGAGCGTGACACCTGTGTCACGAGCGTGACAGGCCCGGGTGGATAATTATGGGTTGTCGATCATCGATTTGAGATCGACGGTCGTCTAGTGGTGGTCACGCCCTGGGTCACGGGCGTGACACTCATGTCACGGGCGTGACATGCCCGGGCTGCAAGGTCGACGATCGTCTCACGGAGATCGACGATCGTCGAAGGAGTCACGCCTTTAGTCACGGGCGTGACACCTTTGTCACGGGCGTGACATGCCCAGGCAGCACGTTCGACGATCGTCTCGTGGAGATCGACGATCGTCGAAGTAGTCACGCCCAAGTCACGGGCGTGACCAACCCGTGACCCGAAATATTGATCGCTTTATTTCAATTTCCGGGCTTCCTCGGGTTCTGTCACGACCAACCAACTCCTAGGGGTCTAGCCGGAAATGGGATGTTACAGGAGGAGTGGATAAAGGCTTTGTCCACAGAACTGGCCGGTTGCCGCGAGCGAGAAAGGGCTACTCGCGATCAAGTCTTGGTCCTGGGGAAGTGACTACAAAGGGCGGATGACGATGCTACGTACTTCAAGAGAAAATATTACGAGAGGGCTGAAAAGGAGAAGGGTCGGCGACCTGACTTTGCGAGTTTGACGAAACCGCGCGAGTTAGGTCACGGCCCCAGCAGGGGGGAAACTTCTGCCCCGGTGACTGTCAATGCAACCGTTCCCTTGCGACCTATCAAACAAGTGGATTTTATTGAGCCAACCATTCCGATGAGCCGTATAGTTCGGGATACATCCCGGATTCACCGGGTCCAGAACACCCTTAGCCACCACTTGATCAGCGCGATGTCTATTTTATTGGGCATTAGCAATCAAGTCGCGCATATCGGCAGGGACCCCGCAAAACCTTGCGGCGAGCGACGTTAGGAGCGGTGCGAGGAGAGAGAGATATATCTGTAATAATAATGTGTTCGACCGAACTGACCTTATTTATTGCTGACTGCTTTTAATACATTATAATATTTGCTATGTGGTTTGTTTGTTCGCTCTATTTGTATGTTCTTGTCAGTTGATATTGTCCCCGTGCAATCTGTGATGCTTTAGATGCTTGCAGTTAGAATTTTTTGTTCGCGCGATCTTCCGTATAATGCTTGTTAAATCTGCAGGAAATGAATAACTCGGGGGATTCTTTGATCTAACCGCGCGAATTATAATGTGTTGAAATGATTGAAAAGATGTCTGCAGGAAATGATGAATATGCCGGCGACTTTTTGATCTAACCGCGCGAATTGAAACTCGTCTTGCAGGTTCTATAAATACGGCCTAGCTCCGCATTATATGGAAAAATTTCAAGTGCACTACTTCTTGCAGCAAGATTAAATGGCACCCACGGGAGCTGCCGCTACCACAACCTTCCTTAATGCCGAGCACAGGAGGTCGGAAATGACCGCCAGCAAACTTGAGCGCTTCATCGCAATCCACATGACAAATACTGATGTAGTCGCACGACTACCTCTAGAGATTGAGCGAATAAACACATCTGGAAGGAATCAGGTGGCTATCCCGGTCGACCACTTTGACTTTAGTTTCAAATGGCCACCACTAATCGAGCTCGACGAGATTCTTGACTTCTTCGGAATCGTCCCCGACCATCTCTCGCCAAATACGATTGCGTCGATGGTGAGCTTCATCATCTACCTGTTGACCGAGCGGGTAAGATTCACCATGGATCTTTTCCTCCCCTGCTTCTTGATCCGCTCCATCATCTCCTGCAAGAAGGACAGCCGGATCATCAAAGGTGTTGTCTACTTCGGCTGCACCGGGATGAAGAAGGTGAACTGGACGAACAAGTTCCCAAACTGGCCCACCAGATTCCTCATGTTCGAGGGGAATTTGGGCCTTCTGCCTGTCGAGCCGCAAGTCTGGCCGGCAAAGCTATTCGAGCGGTTTTAGGTCGAAGGCATCGAGAAAGAGATCGCTAACTTCCTCGCCGGTTCGCGGCTAGACATCCTGCACTACATCAAGTTGCTGCCAGTCGTGGCGGATTTGCCTGCAGAAGAAGGTACACTTTAAGCTATTAGTTACTTATTACTTTGTCTTACCGCGCGGGTAAATATTTTGTCCCTTGGCAGCTATTCTAAAAGTTCCGGTGAACAAGTCGGTTAAACCAGTAGAGCCCGTTCTGACACAGAACGAGGCCAGGAAGAAAATGGAGGATGACCGCTGCGAAGAGCACGATGTCGCCGTCGATTACGATTCCAAGCCCTTCACACCCCAAGGAATGGGGGAGAACTTGAAAGAACGCCGCGGCAAGGCGGTTATGAGATGGCACCCGTGCGGGAAGAATGTTCAAGTTTCCACCGCTCTTCCCTTGTGGAAGAACGAGAAAATATCCAAACACGCCCGCGCGGTTAGCTGGGCGATGTACGGCAGGTAGAACCTGGCCGATCTGCAGGCAATTCCAACAAAGAAAGTCCTAGCTCTTGCCGCTCAAATTCGCGTGAGAAGTTTTATGACGGACCACTTCATCGCTGAAGCCCTTGCCAAAGTTGTCGGCCTCGCCGAGAAGTTAAAAGATGAGATAGCGCAGCTCAAGGAAGAAAATGAGAAACTTAAGAATATAAATACAGTAAGTTTTTACCTCGCGGCTTTACAGGTTACCCTAACATTAATCGCAAATCTTACTTTTTCTCCTTTTACAGAAAGTTTATGACCCGGAAAATCCGGCCTTTGTGATTGATATTACTGTGCACCTGCGGGAAAGTGGGGAGGATATGCTGGACATTCTGCGGGAGCGGTAGCGCTTAAGCCCGACCATGAAAACAAAACTTTTGAACAGTTATTCCCTTGCTTCCAGGAGGTTGAAGCCGCGCGAGAAGTGCCGGCAAAAGAACCCGTTGATGAGATCCTCACAGAGGATGAGCCCGCAAACAAACTGGAGGACGTACTCACGAATTCTGGCGCGGATAAAAGCTCAAGCTCATCCAGCGGTTCGAGCGTGCAGGGATCCCAGGCGTCGGGATAAGCTGAGGCGAGTAGTTCTTAAAGTTCTTCCAGCGAGATGGACTATGAACCAGAGCGAAAAAAACAAGGAGTTGATATGTAATGATTGATTCTTTTGATCTAGCGGTATGATTTATGTAAGCCTCTCGAATACAGATATTGTAATGTTTTGAGAATGTAAATGATATCATCTGTTCGATTATACTGGATATGTTATATTCAATCGATATTATATTTTTGTCTGTACGATTATGACACGCTGATTTATCCGGATTTGAACGATCTGCAGGCGAATAAAATTAACGCATTAGAATAGAATAGATGCGAATAGACAAGCCCAGCGAGGTTATCCGTTGACAAATGTGTAATACTGGTTTACTCTCCCGGGCGACCAGAGAATCCTTGAGTGCTAAGCCAACTGTAATATGAAGTGATCACCACGCATAACTCATTCACACGATTAATAAAGATCAAGAATAACCAATTCGCACGATTAATAATGATCACCAAGCATAATGTACTCGCGTAACCCCAAGCGATAATCAGACAGTGATCAACATGCTTATTATACTCACACAATTAATAAAGATATCCGCTCTCCCAATCAACACGAAAGATTGCCCAGTAAGATGTACCCACGCGATTAATAACGATATCCGCTATATGAATAGATGATTACCAAACATAGAATACTCGCGCGAATAAGTCTTACATTCGCCGTATGAATAGAAGATTACCAAACTTAGCACACCCGCGCGATTAAGTCTGATATCCGCTATTCCAATCGATACGAATGAATGATTCGGGACACCTCTCCTCTAACCGCGCGGTTAATCGGTGAGAATATTAGCACATTCAGCAAAGGTGTTATCAACTTCTTGGTTTAACAAGATCGATACCAAGACTCTGTCGAATACCAATTCCAATCTGCTCTTCGAAGGAGTCCGATGATAAATCTCAAACACTAGGAAAGTTGGCTACAGACTTAGGCGACCAAGCGGCCAGGTGCATATAACAGTGCTTTCCTCAATGGGTCGCAAAAACTGTAGCTCTCATCACTTAATAAGAAGATATCTCGGTCATCTGATAAATAAACTCTTGCGGACTGAAGTGAATACCAGAATTCTGCCAGCTGAGAAATGAGCTACAGACTTAAACGACCAATCATGTAGTTGTATGTGGCAGTGCTTTCCTCACAGGGTCCCAGAAGCTGTAAACTCAATCCACACTCAACACAATGGGAAAGGACTTACTTCCCTCTTGCCTGGAGTATAACATAAGTTGATCTTTCAGGTAGGTGCACATAACATTGCTTTCCACTGAGATAAACCCTGATGTGGGTCTCCTATAGGCACTACTTGTGGGTTCCAAAGAGTTTTTGAGGGTCACACGCTAAGATGATTCCCGTATAGTTGCGTGTAGCAGCGCTTACATCTCGTGCTCATTAGAATTGTGACGATATCCCTTAAATGGCATGGTAGAGCTGACCACCACCCTGTCCCTCCATACTACAGAGGTGGGGTTAGGTACTAGCCTGGATCCGAAATCTATTGTCCTGCCGCACTATAACCGGCAAGCTCCCACTATACGGTGAAATATCTCCCCACAACACGTGGTCTTCGTGGTGTTACGCTAATGACAACGGTTCTAAGGGTGGTTTCTGCTGAACTCGGCGATGTCTCTTGCAGTCAGTTATCCTTATTTCTTAAGCTGTCAAGAAAAGAGAACACTGGGAAAGTGTTAGTGAGGGGCCTTGAAACATAAAGACAAATTATAGAAAAACATATTCGACAAAGAAGTTTTTAGGAGATGAGTTGGTAATAAAAACAACTTGACGCATTTGCCTTCAACATTGAAGGTGAGGCTTTTGGATCAATTTATTCCATGCCAGGGAGAATGTATGGCACATCTTTGCCTTTTGAAGTCGACGGATCAGAATGGTCATCTTTTGAGAATATGTCGCGCATCTTACCCTGCCTCAGCATACTTTGCATTAATTGCTTAAGAGCTCGACAATCTCCTGTCAAGTGACCCTTTTCCTTGTGATACTCACAGAACTGATCAGGGTTGTTTGTCTTCTGTTCTGCGAGATGAAAAGACTTCTTAACATTCGGTTTATTCTTTATGACGTAGTGAGAACTACCCCTTCTAGCCTCAGAGTACTGGTTAGCAAGATTAACTATCTCCTTATATGTTTTTTTGGTCCTAATGGTGGCTTTAAACTTGAATGGTCCTTGTTTCAATCTATCAATCAAAGCAATTTTATATAAATCCGGTCCGGCCTCTTCAACTTCTGTGACCTCCTTCTGGATGCGGTTAATAAAATGAGAGTTTCTCATGCTCACGTTGTTTGACTCGGAACAAAGTTGACGTGTGTTCTTTCTTTTTTGCAAGAATAGGGGCTTTTTGCATTATCTTCGCACGATTGGCCAGGTAGGGGGCAAATTGGGGACCGAGTTTGTAAGAACACACCCTTTCTGGCCGAACAACTGGAAACCGCATGGGGGCTCCAGTTAGCATTGACGAGCAGGATGCCGGGAGGTATTGCGGGAAGGAGAGCGGATAAGTAGATGGTCCTCCGGGCGGACAAGCAGCTTGCTTAACGGGCGGATTGTCCACTACAGATGGCGAGTTTTGTGATGTTATCATCACCACCGCGGGCTACGATTCTAGCCAACGGATAATAGTAGCGAAGATGCAGTTTGTTGCTTTGGACTGCTGAACGATTTCCTAGCGAATTTGGTCCGTTTCCCGAGCTAACTTGATGAAGACTTCCCAGAGAGTATCTTTATCGGGACTATGGTTGTTCTGTGCGGTCTGACGGTCTAACATTATCTAGCCGCGGATTTTCACCGGCCAACCGAGATCTGAAGGCCGCGTGTTAACTGTCGATGCATGAAATGCGAAAGGGAGTCGAGCACCACCAGCTAATAGTTCGAGCACTGGGGAAGGAGTAGCGAAAAGACTGTTGGCGAGTCGGTTACTAGCGGTCAGGGCAAGAATCAGAACTAGCTGCCCGAAGCGACGACACCAGACTTTGCCCGCCGCGACCTGAATGCTTCTCTTGTGGCGGGCTTTTCTTTTATGGGAAAAACGGATACAACAGTTAGATTCTAGAGCTTGCGCGGACAAGATACCTGCCGGAATAAGGATTTTGAATCCGCTGCCATAGGCTGCAATCTTGGGAATTTGTACTGTCTCCCCAGAAAGGTACTGTTCATGTCTATTTATAGGCTCAAGGGTCTTGCCCAACGGGCGGGGCTAGAAATACCGGCTGCCCGCGCACAGGAGAAACGGGCAGCGGTGACCAGATACAGGGGGCGAAAAGAGAGAGGGGGCCACCTAGCCACACGGATTGGCGGGTAGACAGGTCCTGACTGACTACTCCTGGACGCCTGTCAAGCCGGGGAGGCCCCGCGGGAAGACGGGCAGGCGGCTAGAGGTGTCCTTACCGCTGGGACTTGGGGAGCGGTCAAATTCGGTGTTAACATTGACATTACAAAAATTATCGAAAAACGAGAAGGAAAATAGTGGATGAAAGATTTTCAAGAAAGTAAAGAAAATAAAGAACGAAAAACATAATAAAAATGCGAGTTTTAGAAAAACGTTTCACGTTAACATGCTACCGTGAATTAGAAACACATCATGGTCAACATTTTACTTGTGAAATATAATTAAAAAAAACAATTAGAAAGATTATAATTACCTATGTCGTTATATGGAATTTTGAGAAAAACAAAACAAAAACAAGGGGTAATACTGAAATACCAAAATTTGTTTAAACTATTAAAGTAAAAATAAATAACATAATAATTTATTATTATTATTATTTTGAAATATTCTCCTTTTTGATTTTTAAGATATATAAATAAAAAAAATTGAATTTTATTTTTTAAAGGTAACAAAATAAAGACAAGAGAAGGAGGAAATCCTCCCCCAAGCTTAAAATGGACATTATCCTAAATGGAGAATGGAGGGGAAGGAGAGAGAAATTAAAACATAAATGAAAGTATAGAATTGAAAAATAGGTACTTCCCCGGATTTATGTGCCGCTAATGTTGATTGATGTCGCTCCCCCATGCTTGCGCTTTAGAACTTCTGGAAATGTATTCATTGGACTTCGTGATGGATTCAGCAGCATTGGAGCAGGAGATCGCAGAAGCTTCAGCTTGTCGGAGCCGTTCGGGGCTAAAAGTGTAAAATAAATAAAAAAGAAAAATAACTTGGCTTGCCTCCCAAGAGCGTCCTTTGTTTAAAATGTCGTTTGAGCACAACGTAACAAAATAATATTGTCCAAAAGATTATTGTCCAAAATAATAATTAAAGTTTTTTAACAGAAATAAATAGTGTCAAGTTTGTTTAAAGTTCGTGTAGAAGAAAATTAACATTGTTCAGACTGACATCGCCATCACCAGGGAAATAGAGTTTAAGACGCTGCTCTTTCACTTTTAAATTGCCCTTATCAGGGTGTGAAATTAAAACAGTGCCATATGGAAAAACTTCTTTGACAGTAAACTGCCCAGAGCAACGCGACTTTAATTTTCTAGGAAATAAACGTAAACTTGAATTATATATAAGAACTTGGTCGCCCGGTTTGAAGGTTTTTGGGTGCCATAAGTGTTTGTCGTGAAAACTTTTTGTATGCTCTTTATAAAATTCGTTATTTTCGTATGCGTAAGAGCTCCACTCGTCGAGTTCGTTATGTTGAAATTTTCGCAAATCGTCGACATAGTGGGGATCAAAATTTAAAAACCTTAAGGCCCAAAAAGCACGATGTTCTAATTCTACTAGTAAAGGCCTGATTTTCCATAAACAACGTGATACGGCATACAACCGATTGCAGTTTTGTACGCTGTTCGGTAGGTCCATAGAGCATCGTCTGATATGGTTGACCTGTCTTTTCTAGATGTGGAATCATTCTTTTCAAAAATTCTTTTTATCTCTCTATTCACTACTTCGACTTGTCCATTGGTTTTGGGGTGGTAGGCAATTGAAAGCTTATGTGTAATGCCATCTTTAATAAGAATTTTTGAAAACTGTGCGTTACAAAAGTGTGAACCCCAATCGCTAACGATGGCTCGCGGCGTACCGAATCGAGAAAATAATTTTTTCAAAAATGTTATTACGACTCGGGCGTCGTTAGTAGGAAGAGCTTGGGCTTCAGCCCATCGTGAAACATAATCGACGACAATTAAAATGTATTTATTCCCAAAGCTAGAAGGAAGAGTGCCAATAAAATGAATTCCCCAGAGGTCGAAAACTTCGCACTCAAGGAAATAATTTTTCGACATTTAATTTTTATTGGAAATATTTCCAGACCATTGGCAACTATCACACCTACTCACAAAAGCTTGCACGTATTTAAACAGGCTAGGCAAGTAAAAGCCTGCACAAAGAACCTTGTAAGCGGTGCGAGCATCTTGATAGTGACCTCCAGTCGGTCCTTCATGTAAGTGTTTTATAATATCTATTCCTTCTTCAAAAGAAACACATCTCCTTATCACCTGGTCTGCACAAACTCGAAAAAGATGCGGGTCCTCCGAAAAATAGTTCTTCAACTCAGAAAAGAATTTCTTCTTTTGCTGAGAGGAGAACTTCTTAGGGAGGACACGAGCCACTAAATAGTTGGAAATGTTTGCAAACCTGGGGGCAGGAGAAGTGTTAATTAAAAGCAGCTTCTCATCAGGAAAATAATAATTATAAGATTTTTCATCTAAATTTTCTATATACGGATAATCTAATCGTGAGAGATGGTTGGCGGCCAAATTCTCGGCTCCTCGCTTATCACGGATTTCTAATTCAAACTCCTGGAAGAGTAAGATCCAGCGAATCAGGTGCGCCTTGGCATCCGTCTTAGCAAGAAGATACTTGAGGGCCGAGTGGTCCTTAAAAATGATAATCTTGGAAAACGTAATATAAGGACGGAATTTATCAAAAGCGAAAACAACGGCTAGGAGCTCCTTCTTGATCGTGGTATAATTCTCTTGTGCTGATGTAAGTGTTTTACTTGCATAATAGAAAAGGTGGAAGTTTTAGATATTTGTTGTCCTAGTACGGCTCCGAGTGCCAAACTACTCGCATCGCACATAATTTCAAAGGGAAGGTCCCACACCGGAGCTATCATAATAGGGGCATTAATTAACTTATCTTTAATTGTTTTAAAGACAGATAAGCAAAGGTCATCAAAAATAAATGCGGTGTATTTTTCTAAGAGTTGAGTAAGGGGTTTGGTAATTTTGGAGAAGTCTTTTATGAAGCGGAGGTAGAAACCAGCGTGTCCTAAGAAACTTCTTATAGCTTTGATGTTCGTAGGCTGCGGTAGCTTCTCGATAAATTCTATCTTAGCTATGTCTACTTCTATTCCTCTCGCCGATATCTTATGAACCAAAACTAACCCTTCCTTTACCATAAAATGGCATTTTTCCCAATTTAGGGCAAGGTTAGTTTCTTCGCATTTTTCTAAGACATTTTCGAGGTTTTCTAAGCAACTATCAAAGGCATCGCCGAACATAAAAAAATCATCCATAAATACCTCCATTATGCTTTCTACGTATTTGTCAAAGATAGCGAGCATACATCGCTGGAATGTAGCTAGCACATTACATAATCCAAATGGAATTCTTTGGTAAGCGAAGGTGCCGAAGGGACAAGTAAATGTAGTTTCCTCTTGGTCCTCGGGAGAGATGGGGATTTGAAAATACCCCAAGAGACCATCGAGAAAACATTAAAATCTATGGCCGGATAATCGTTCAAAGATTTGATCGATGAACAACAAGGGAATGTGGTCCTTGCGGGTTGCGTCGTTTAACTTCGATAGTCAATACACATTTTCCACCCTGTCACTGCCCGTGTCGGAATTAAATCATTATTTTCATTCACAACTATGATTATCCCTCCCTTTTTCAGCACTACTTGTACTGGACAAACCCACTTACTATCAGATATAGGATAGATAATTCCTGCATCTAACAGTTTCATAACCTCGCCCTTTACGACTTTTTTTATGTTTGGATTTATACAGTGCTGAGGTTGGATTGAATTACGTGAATTATCTTCCATTAGGATTTTGTGGGTGCAGAAAGATGGGCTAATGCCTTTGATATCAGATTTCTGCCAGACAATAGCTCAGCGATGTTTACGTAAAACTAGAAGGAGTTTATCATTTTGTAATTCAGATAAGTAGGCCGAAACTATTACTCACAGTTTGGAATTTTTTTCCAGGAAAGCATACATGAGATGTTCAGGTAGTTCTTTTAAATCTAGGGTAGGGGGTTCTTCATAAGATGTTTTGTAAGTTCTTTCTTTTTCAAAAATAATATCTTCGTAGACTTTTAACTTATACAGAAAATTTGAAGTGGATGAATCAATGGCCAAGGAGGTTTCTTATGGACTTTAAGTAGGAATAGTTGAGGAAGAACAAAAATAAAAAAATTCATCTTCAGAAATGTTGTAGGAGGATTCATCACTTAACGCATTTAAGAAGAAACAAGAGTGGTCATTCTCCAGGGTATTTTTCATCAAAGGGGTGATAAAGAAGGTCACATCATCGTCGCCTACTCATAGGAAGAGCTTTTCATTGCTTACGTCAATGATAGCTCGGGTGGTGGTAAGGAAGGGTTGGCCAAGGATTAGGGGAATCTCGACATCTTCTTCGATGTCCAATATGACGAAATCCCCCGAGAAGATTAATTTGTCAACTTTGACTAGAACATCCTCCACTATTCCTAATGGGTACTTAACAGATCTATCAGCGAGCTGGATACTCATATGCTTGGGGTTGAGGCTACAGATTTCTAACTTCTTAAATAACGAGAAGGGCATTAGGTTGATACTTGCACCTAAATTGACCAATGCATGCGTGACAAAAAGATCACCAAAGATACACGGTATAGTAAAACTGCCCGGATCACTGATCTTCTTTGGTAAACTGTTTGTCAAGACAGCAGAGCACTCAGAGTTTAACGTGATGTGCGATAAGTTCTCTAACTTCTTCTTATTAGTCGGGAGGTCCTTAAAGTACTTAGTGTACTTCAACATCTGGGTAATCGCTTCGTGGAAGGGTAGATTTATGTAGATTTGCTTAAACATTTCTAAGATGTGGGTATAATGATCATCAAAAAGTTTTTTGCTAAGATAGGAAGGTTATGGTGGAGTTGGATCATTTTTAAAATTAGGTGGTGTTGCGAGATCTTTTTCTAAAGCAGAGAGCGGAGTGATAACTTCTTTTTCAGCAGGTGGTGGAATATTCAAAATGGGGGCGGAGCTTGCCTCAGGCTCATCGCTAACCATACCAAAAACTTTCTTCCCACTCTGAAGAGTTATAGCTTTCGCTTGCTCTCTAGAGTAAGGCTCGGTATTGGTTGGAAGAGACCCGGCGGGTCGCTCAGATATAATTTTAGCTAGTTGTCCTACTTGATTTTCTAGATTTTTAACGGATCCGGCTAGGCTTCTTATAGTTGCGTCATTAACATTCATATATTTTGAAAGTGTTTCCTCCAAGCTTATAGGTTTTTGATAATTTTGAAGAGGTGGAGGTGGTGCAGAAAAATCATTTTGTGGTGACAGGCACATTGCGTTCGAAGGGTTACTCAACGAGAAATTAGGGTGGTTTTGTAAAGCGGGATTATAACTATTCGGAAAAGCAAAGCCCGACGCAGGAAAATTTGCAGCAGAAAAATTATTAAAAGAATTCCTAGACATATTGTTAACATAATATATTTGTTTAGGGGCAGGATTTGCAGATTCCCATACCTAAGGGGCGGAGGTAGCCGATGCGTGTAAATACGGCAAGCGCACTGGTCGCATAAGTAATAAAGTTTTGGGAATGAATCCCCAAGTGTCAGTCTCTTGAGGAATGCAATTAGCGTAGAACAACGAACGATCCGAAATTATTGTTATGAGAGTTAAATAAACAAAGGAAAAATAAGAGGCTTTGAAAGTGGTTTTGCAAACAAAGACACTAAAGCGAACTATGCGGGTCGCAATCACCGCTTCACAAGGCGAGATGGATGTAACGGCCGTGAAGCCGTACTTCCCTAAGGCGAATGGACTATGAGCAAGTGAATGAGGTGTTTTGTGCAGAGTGCAATCTAATGGAACGACAGAACGGAGTGAAGTGAGATGGAGCGAAGTGTAACACCCAAAATTGTTGTAGGAGCGACGGGGATCACTTTTGGCCAAGACGAGGTTTTGGTGCAGGTGACACGGGCCCCGACACGGGCGTGTCGGAGGCCGTGTCGGGCGTGTCGAGCTCGGGCCGTCGAGCTGGCCGTGTAGTCGACCAGTTCAGGTCGACGATGGTCGTGTGGAGGAACACGGCCTAGGACACGGGCGTGTCCCAGGCCGTGTCACACCTGGGCTGTACGGTGGGGTACACGGGCAGTGACACGGGCCCGAACACGGGCGTGTCTTGTTTAACATGGGCGTGTCTGATGCCGTGTCACCCAGCCGTGTACCTCTCTAACTGCGAAGTGTTGATCGATTGCACACGGGGGGCGTGACACGGGTCCCGACACGGGCGTGTCGCAGGTGACACGGGCGTGTCGGAGGCCGTGTCACATGCCGTGTTGCTGGTTTTCAATTTTGGTCGAGACGGCGAATGAGCTACACGGCCAGGCACACGGCCGTGTGTGAACCCGTGTTCGGCCCAGTTTTTGTGATTTCAGATCTAATCCTGGCCGTTCGTTTCCTTGGCTTTGGATCCAACGGTGGGGGGCTGCTCCTGGGTGGTTTTAGCCGGGAATAGGGTTTTCAAACCCTTATTTCACTTGGGTACTCTCTCTATAAAATCTAGAGAGAAGGGAGAGCTTGGAGGAGAAGAAGGAGGTCAACTCCGGCGGCCAGTGGAGATTCGGAGCTCCAAATCGCGAGCCGTCTTCGGATCCGCGGAGGCAAGGAGATTGCGGTGCTTTTCATCCGCATAGATTTTCATGGTGCCGCGGAAGAATGCAAGGGTAATGATTTCTCATCCTTGGGCATGTGAAGCCCTTTTTCCCTTTGCATAGGAAGCCCTCTCTCGCGAGTGAGCGTAGAGTTGGAGCGTTCCTTAGGGTAGATATGTGAAGTCCCCCTTGTGTAGAGTCTGTATGCGTAAACGGACATAGGCATTGTGTGTGAAGCCTATCCGGACAAGTAGAGCCGGATCGGTGATGTTGCATTGCATATGAACCGGGGAAGACTCCGGGTGTTTGGGCGTTTTTCGGGTTTTCTACGTGGTTGATTGCATCAGGGAGCCTTGGAGATTAACTCCAAGGTGTACCCGGAAAACTGGGCAAAAGCGGGTTTTGCCAACACGGTGGCCGGGAAGCCAACGTAAACATAACCGGGTTATGTGATTATTGTGGTGGAAACGGGACTCGGTGAGTCTTGACCTGCGCATGAGGCTTAAATTGTCATTGCGGTGTGAGCACGGGTCAGGCGGAACCGTACCCGGTCTATGTCGTTCGGTAGGACTGTTGGCATGGATGAGGGTCTTCGGCGGTCTATGGCTTAAATTGCCGTGACCAAGGCCAGGAAGGCAAAATGCTCATATGGATGACCGTCCAAGAGGCGGTGGTGGATTGGGAATGTCTATGGCTTGAATTGACGTGACGTTGGCCGGTTCGCCGAGAATGTGCCCTGAGTGCACGGGGTGTGTGTCCGTGCGAGCCTACGCCTGTGGTGAAGTGCAAATACTTTATATAAGTGCCTATGCTAATAAAGTGCAGGGAAAGAGCATCGCCGCCCCGAATGTGGGGGCGGGATCGTCATAATTTGGTCAGCATTGCTGACCGTTGCTATTGTTTGCCATCGGGCAGTGGTTTGTGGATTGCAGGTGCTGCGGAGCATAGCGGGAAATAGCGGGCTAAAGACCTTGTTGCCGTACCGGCCCTCGAAGGCCTAATTGCTTATGTTTCTTTCCCGTTTTTCATGTATGGACGGCCTGCGTGCCGAAGTTTGGAAAACACTTCTTTTGTTAAGTGAACAGTGTAAGGCCTTAAGGCAATTTCTCTTTTGCTGTATGTATACATTCCTGAGTTTGTAGTGGACATTCATGCTGTTGTGGCTGGGTTCTTATTTCTTTTGCAACCTAATAAATTGCTTCCACTAGGTGTTGTGTAGGACGACATGATTGGTTGAATGGTTTCAACGCGTAACCAACCGGTCTGTCCGTAGTATATGGCGTCGGGCCCCGACCGGACCTACTGTTATATGCTATGTGACGGATAGGGGTGTTACAAATTGGTATCAGACTACTAGTTTTGGTCAAACTTAAATGAATTCGTGGACGAATTCACTTTAAGGGGTGGTGAGCACATGTGTGCGTAATCGTTATAACATGAAAAGAACCCATGAATGTCCACTTAGGAATGAAAATATACATGTTTGAGGAACCTGCGTGTTCCTATAATTGCTGTTTGCAGCAATTTTTGGTCGCTTATCGGTGTTTTGCACGATTATATGTGACCAGGAGTGGTGCTGGGCCGTCAGAACGGCCAGGTTCTGAGGCAAGCAGTGTGCCAAGTGAAGCGCCTGCAACACCTCCGTCTGCCGAGACCATTAGGCTGGTGGCAGAAGCGGTCATGGCAATGATCAATGTGCAGCCTGCAAGGCAGGTGCAGCAGCCTGCTCCTGCTGTGGAGCAAGTACCGCTTCAGACGGCAGAGCAAAGGAGGGTTGAGCAAGTAGTTTTGGAGCCAGAGTTGCCTCGGAGAGAAACTGAAAGACAACTGAAGCACGTGATGGGCTTTCATCCACCGGTATTCACGGGGGCAGAAACCCCGACCCAAGCAGAGGATTGGCTCTCAAGGGTCAACAGGGTGATGACTGCGACGGAAATGGAAGACTGGCAGAAGACCACTATAGCGACGTTCCTTTTGGATGGGGACGCAAGACTATGGTGGGAAGGACTAGAGCTACATCAGTTGCGGGGAAGGGCGTTGGCCGAAGTTTTGATGGAGGAGTTTGCGAGACTATTCATGGCTCGATACCTCCCCTTGGCGCAGAGAATTGCGCTAGAAAGCGAATTTCAGAAGGTTGTGCAAGGGGATTACACCGTTGATGAGTACCTCCACGAGTTTACTCGGTTGGGGAGATATGCCGGCGCTACCTTCGCAGACGAGGAGCGTAAGACGAGCCGCTTCTATGAAGGGCTAAGAGACGATTTAAGGTTGCTACTGTCGGGGCCCAAGGCACAGGGTTTCATGACCCTGGTCAGTTCGGCCCGGTCCTTGGAGAAGGACATGAAGAATGTCCAAGTGAAGAAAGAATCCGGCAGTAAGAAAGCGGAGTTCAAGTCACCGACTACGTCGAAGTCGGGCTACCGCAGATTCTATAAGAAAGCTAAGACGTCGGGTCCAGCTTCTTCAGGTGCCTCGGGGGCAACTACCAATCGAACCCCGGGCGCTTGTTTCACGTGTGGAAAGACGGGGCACTTTGCCCGTGATTGCTGGAGTGGACGCTCAAAGTCCGAAAGGAAACAAGGAGCTACCTACGAGGAGAAGGGCAAAGCGGTGGAGTCGACCGCGTCCCACTATGCTCCGACTCAGCCTAGAGTCTATAACGTGGGCCAGCAGGAGGCCATCAAGCAAGCGGATGTGGTGACAGGTATGAGTTAATTTATAGCAAGTTAGCTTTAATACCGTTATCTATTGCTTGTTAGCCTAATATTGTTTGTATAGGCTTTGTTGTGATTAGTGATAGTCCGGCACGGGCACTGTTCGACACGGGAGCTTCACACTCCTTCTTGTCCGAAAGTTTCATATCGCGCATCGGAGTCCCTTCTTCGATGGCGAAGGACAAGTTGGATGTGCTGCTACCGAATGGGTGCTCGATGCGTGCGAACAGGGTGTGCGCCGTAAAGGTTCACATTGGGAGCCAAGAGTTTGACTTGCTAGAGTCATTGCTGCCGCTAGTAGAGTTCGACGTGATCTTTGGAATAGATTGGCTTTCGGAGCAGAAAGATTGGATTGACTGTGACCAGAAGGAGGTCAAGATGGGTGTTGGACGAGGGACAACATTCGAGGGACTCAAGGTGTTGAGCAAGACGTCGATGTCTGCTCTTCAATTGGTAAAGGCAGTTCGTGCTGGTGCAGAGCTGTTCTTCGCAATAGTGGGGGCTGTGGAGCCAAAGTCCACGTTGGATATCATTCCCGTGGTTTGCGAATACCCCGATGCGTTCCCGGATAGTCTTCCCGGAGCCCCACCGCAGCGGGAGATTGATTTCACCATCGAGCTCGTGCCGGGGGCCAAACTGGTGTCATGTGCTCCATATTGGTTGGCTCCTAAGGAGATGGCAGAGTTGAAAGTTCAGCTAGAGGAGCTGATGGAGCAAGGTTATGTGCGTCCAAGCTCGTCGCCTTGGAGCGCACCGGTCCTCTTCGTTAAGAAGAAGGACGGGAGTATGCGGCTATGTATCGACTACAGAGAGTTGAACAAGCTGACGGAGAAGAATAAGTACCCGATCCCGAGGATTGATGATCTCTTTGATCAGTTAGTCGGATCGTCGGTATACTCCAAGTTGGACTTGAAGTCGGGATACTATCAGCTGAGGATCAGGGAGTGTGATATCCCGAAGACAGCGTTCAGCACAAGGTATGGTCATTTCGAGTTCACGGTCATGCCATTTGGACTGACGAATGCGCCATCGGTATTTATGGATCTGATGAACAGGATGTTCAGAGATTACCTGGACCGCTTTGTGATCGTCTTTATTGATGATATTCTAGTGTACTCGCAGTGCGAGGAAGACCACTTCAAGCACTTGCACCTGGTGTTGGAGACTCTGAGAAGGAATGAGTTATACGCAAAGTTCTCCAAGTGCGAGTTCTGGCTACCCTCGGTAGCATTCCTTGGTATATAGTGAGTGGGGAAGGTATAGCGGTGGATCCGGCGAAGATTATTGCGATACGGCAGTGGCCTGCGTTATCTTCTGTCGCGGAAGTCCGTAGTTTTCTCGGGCTTGCCGGATATTACAGGCGCTTCGTAGAGAACTTCTCGCGGTTAGCATTACCTCTCACGAAGTTGACAAGGAAGGATCAGAAATTCTTGTGGATGCAAGAGTGCGTGCAAGCTTTGGAGGAGCTGAAGAGGCGGTTGACCACGGCGCCAGTGCTTAGTTCGCCGAGTGGGACCGAGGGCTTCGAGGTGTATAGCGACGCTTCGGGTAGTGGATTGGGCTGTGTGTTGTTGCAGCATGGGAGCGTGATAGCGTATGGATCACGTCAGTTGAAGGTGCATGAAAGAAATTATCCGGTGCACGACTTGGAGTTGGTGGCCGTGATATTTGAACTCAAGTTGTGGAGGCACTACCTTTACGGCGTAAGGGTCGATATATACACCGATCACAAGAGCCTAAAATACTTGTTGGATCAAAAGGACCTCAATATGAGGCAGAGGAGGTGGATGGAGTTCCTAGGGGACTACACCTTCAAAATACATTATGTACCCGGGAAGGTCAATGCAGTTGCAGATGCGTTGAGTCGCAGGGCTCCCGCCCAAGCCAACTGGTTGTCGGTGTATGATGAGCGGTTGATACGGGAGTTGGAGGAGATTGAGATCTGTTGCGTTGACAGGAAGACGAGCGCCAAAGCAATGCTAAACTGGACAGAAGTTCAGTATGACCTGGTTGACCGGGTTCGGCAGGCATTGGAGTTGGATGACTCCATGAAGGAGCTTATGGAGGCAGCGTTGGATGGGTCAAATTCCCAGTTTTCAGTGGAAGATGGTTTATTAAGGAAGGACCATCGGTTGTGCGTCCCGAGTGGGGGTAACCTCCGGGTGGAGTTGATGTATGAGGCTCATCATACCAAGTACTCAATCCACCCCGGGAGCACGAAGATGTATCGTGATCTCAAGAAGCTGTTTTGGTGGCCGGGGCTTAAGAAAGATGTGGCGTTGTCTGTGGCTAAGTGCCAAACGTGCGCCTTGGTGAAGGCGGAGTGCCAAAAGCCGGGAGGATTTCTGAAGTCCTTGCCTATACTGGAGTGGAAGTTTGACGACATATCTATGGACTTTGTGCACGGGTTGCCAAGGTCACAGAAAGGGAACGACGCCATCTGGGTGATCGTAGACCGGCTTACAAAGGTGTCTCACTTCATTCCGCATAGGAAGGATGATCCAGTGGAGAAATTGGCAAAGTTGTACGTTGACAATATTGTTAGGCTGCATGGTGTGCCCCGTAGCATTGTGAGTGATCGCGATGGGCGGTTCACGTCAAATGATTGGAGGTTGGTGCAGTAGATGCTGGGAACAACGTTAAAGTTCAGCACAGCTTTCCATCCGCAGACGGATGGGCAGACCGAGAGGGTCAATATAACGATGGAGGACATGCTACGCATGTGTGTTCTGGATTTCGGTAAGCATTGGGAAGACCACCTGTATTTGGTGGAGTTCGCGTACAACAACAGCTACCAAGCAAGTATACAAATGGCGCCCTTCGAGGCCCTGTATGGTAGGAACTGTCGCACGTCGTTATCGTGGCTTGAAACGGGTGAGGCAAGGTTGTACAAGAAGCAGGAGGTGTAGAGTGCTACCTCGTTAGAGCGGATCATTCGGGAGCGCTTGTTGATCGCTCAGGACCGGCAGGCGAAGTATTACAATGCCAAGCACCGGAACGTGGAGTTCACGGTAGGCTATTGGGTATATCTTAAAGTGAAGCCGTTCAAGGGGGTTTCGCGGGTGAGACGCTTGAAGAAGCTGAGCCCAAGATACCTTGGACCTTTTGAGGTTCTGGAGCGAGTCGGCGAAGCGGCATACCGTTTGAGGCTATCGGAGGAATTAAGTGGATTACATGATGTGTTCCACATTTCTGTGTTGCGGAAGGCGGTGCAAGAGCCTTCGCAGGTGATCGCGGTTGACCAAGTGTCGGTGGACGAGGGGTTGACGACTAGGGTCAAGCCCATTCGTATCGAAGATGTTGAGGTCAAGAGACTCCGTAACAAGGAGATCCGGATGGTTAAGGTCCAGTGGAATAATTGCGGGCGAGAGGAGCTCTCTTGGGAACGGGAGCAGACTATGCTGGAGGAGTACCCAGAATTGTTCCGCTCAGGTACTGATTTACGTTAAGTCCTGTTTGTCCTTTATTAATTTCGTGGGCAAAATTCTTTAAGGGGAGAGAATTGTAACACCCCAAATTGTTGTAGGAGCGACGGGGATCACTTTTGGCCAAGACGAGGTTTTGGTGCAGGTGACACGGGCCCCGACATGGGCGTGTCGGAGGACGTGTCGGGCGTGTCGAGCTCGGGCCGTCGAGCTGGCCGTGTAGTCGACCAGTTCAGGTCGACGATGGTCGTGTGGAGGAACACGGCCAAGGACACGGGCTTGTCCCAGGCCGTATCACACCTGGGCTGTACGGTGGGGTACACGGGTAGTGACACGGGCCCGAACACGGGCGTGTCTAGTTTGACACGGGCGTGTCTGATGCCGTGTCACCCAGCCGTGTACCTCTCTGACTGCGAAGTGTTGATCGATTGCACACGGGGGGCGTGACACGGGTCCCGACACGGGCGTGTCGCAGGTGACACGGGCGTGTCGGAGGCCGTGTCACATGCCGTGTTGCTGGTTTTCAATTTTGGTCGAGACGGCGAATGAGCTACACGGCCAGGCACACGGCCGAGTGTGAACCCGTATTCGGCCCAGTTTTTGTGATTTCAGATCTAATCCTGGCCGTTCATTTCCTTGGCTTTGGATCCGATGGTGGGGGGCTGCTCCTAGGTGGTTTTAGCTGGGAATAGGGTTTTGAAACCCTTATTTCACTTGGGTACTCTCTCTATAAAATCTAGAGAGAAGGGAGAGCTTAGAGGAGGAAGAAGGAGGTCAACTCCGGCGGCCGGTGGAGATTCGGAGCTCCAAATCGCGAGCCGTCTTCGGATCCGCGGAGGCAAGGAGATTGCGGTGCTTTTCATCTGCATTGATTTTCATGGCGCTGCGGAAGAACGCAAGGGTAACGATTTCTCATCCTTGGGCATGTGAAGCCCTTTTTCCCTTTGCATAGGAAGCCCTCTCTCGCGAGTGAGCGAAGAGTTGGAGCGTTCCTTGGGGTAGATATGTGAAGTCCCCCTTGTGTAGAGTCCGTATGCGTAAACGGACATAGGCATTGTGTGTGAAGCATATCCGGACAAGTAGAGCCGGATCGGTGATGTTGCATTGCATATAAACCGGGGAAGACTCCGGGTGTTTGGGCGTTTTTCGGGTTTTCTACGTGGTTGATTGCATCAGGGAGCCTTGGAGATTAACTCCAAGGTGCACCCGGAAAACTGGGCAAAAGCGGGTTTTGCCAACACGGTGGCCGGGGAGCCAACGTGAACATAACCGGGTTATGTGATTATTGTGGTGGAAACGGGACTCAGTGAGTCTTGACCTGCGCATATGGCTTAAATTGCTGTTGCGGTGTGAGCACGGGTCAGGCAGAACCGTACCCGGTCTATGTCGTACGGTAGGACTGTTGGCATGGATGAGGGTCTTCGGCGGTCTATGGCTTAAATTGCCGTGACCAAGGCCAGGAAGGCAAAATGCTCATATGGATGACCATCCAAGAGGCGGTGGTGGATTGGGAACGTCTATGGCTTGAATTGACGTGACGTTGGCCGGTTCGCCGAGAATGTGCCCTGAGTGCACGGGGTGTGTGGCCGTGCGAGCCTACGCCTGTGGTGAAGTGCAAATACTTTATATAAGTGCCTATGCTAATAAAGTGCAGGGAAAGAGCATCGCCGCCCCGAATGTGGGGGCGGGATCGTTATAATTTGGTCAGCATTGCTGACCGTTGCTATTATTTGCCACCGGGCGGTGGTTTGTGGCTTGCAGGTGCTGCAGAGCAGAGCGGGAAATAGCGGGCTAAAGCCCTTGTTGCTGTGCCGGCCCTCAAAGGCCTAATTGCTTATGTTTCTTTCCCGTTTTTCATGTATGGCCGGCCTGCGTGCCGAAGTTTGGAAAACACTTCTTTTGTTAAGTGAACAGTGTAAGGCCTTAAGGCCATTTCTCTTTTGGTGTATGCATACATTCCTGAGTTTGTAGTGGACATTCATGCTGTTGTGGCTGGGTTCTTATTTCTTTTGCAACCTAATAAATTTCTTCCGCTAGGTGTTGTGTAGGACGACATGATTGGTTGAATGGTTTCAACGCGTAACCAACCGGTTTGTCCATAGTATATGGCGTCGGGCCCCGGCCGGACCTACTGCTATATGCTATGTGACAGATAGGGGTGTTACACGAGGCACATCAAATCATAATTCTCACAAGCAAAATTAAACAATAGAAATCAAATTAAAACAACTAGAGATTGAAGTTCATTGCAAGCTTAAGTAACTTCATACAACAAGAGAGATGGAAAAAGATTAAACAAAGAAAGTGAAGATCCACCGCGGTTATTGGCCGGAGGTGCGGGTTGTCAATCCACTTCAACGCGCAGTCCAAGGAGGCTTCCGATACCGACGAGCTGTCACCTCGAGGGGATTTAAGTCCATTCTCTAGGTTGTCTTCATCATCTTCCTCGGTAGAAAGCTCGGAGAAGAGGTCTTTAATGGCCAGGAGGATCACCGGAGGATGCAGCACACTTTAGAATCGCCGAAAAATGATCTACCGATGGTAGGGATGAAGGTGGAGGTCGATGGAGCTCCTGGGATGAGGAACGCCGAAGTGGCGGCAAGGTCGGTCCAGTCCGTCATGCCCTAATTCGCGGATCAGGCCAATTTATAGAAGAAGAGTTAAATAGCGCGCACGACAACAGGCGCAAGACCAGTGGTCGTGCGCGAACAAAGTCAGCGCCCGTACGGAAACAACCTGTAGAACCTGCACCAGGAAAATAAAGCTTGCGCATGATCAGCAGCGCACGATCAGTGATCGTGCGCGGTATAGAAGGTGGTCGTGCGATATGGCGGCAGAACTTGCACAAAAGAGGTCATGACTGCGCACGATCGGCAATGCACGAGCAGTGATCGTGCGCGGTATAGCTGGTGATCGTGCGATATGGCAGGGCAGAACTTTAATAGGAGAAGTCATACTGCGCACGATCGGTGATCGTGCGCCAAAGAGGTCGATGGTCGTGCGTGGGTAAAAATGCACGACCACTTACTCCTTTGCCTAAAATGGTGAAAGCCCTATCCCGGACGCCCACACGATCCACGAACCTGCAGGAAAACTGAACGGGTTGTCGATCATGGCAGTCACAGATATCAATAAAATGCACAGTAAGAGGGAAATACACACACGCACAAAAATAGGCTAATAAAGTGCACAAGACGTGGAATGTCGCAGCGAACCAAAAGGAGTGCTAATGGCGCTAAATGGTAGTGCAAAGTCATGAAAGAAGCCAAGTTGAGTCCAGAATTCGGTATGAAATGGGGACTCATCACACCCCCAGACTTAACCATTTGCACGTCCCGGGAAAATAATCATCTCGTGAACTCTAAAATAGCTAGTTGACGAAGTGACTTCAATTAAAAGTAGAACGAGAAATCGAAGAATCAAGTGTATAGAAAATATAATAGAAGAAATTTTTAATTATACTATGAAATTTATAATTTTTGACAAACGTAAAAAGATATTGTCACTACTCAAAAGTTGAATGCCGGAGAATCGCTCGGTCATGTGTAGGAAGAAAGTAGGCAAGTCGCTCGGCTAAGCATTGCAAAAGATCGGGGCCCGTGATCACCTCCAAAGGAATCCACCAATGTCGGGGACCATATGCTTGCCCGTTCGCACTCTCTCCACGGCACTAGTTTGACTCTAGCGCGAGTCCGTAGGACTTCGGGTAATAATGGGGCTTGGGTTTCGGTGAGGAAAACAAGGATAAACAAGAGGGGTAATGCACCAAACCCAAATGAGCTAACGAACAAAAAATAGTAATCGCTAACCACCAAATAAACGCAGGTGCGCCACACCCCCATACTTTATTTTACAAATGGGTGTGTGCACCGCCTACTCCAAGCAACAATCATCTCAAATAATATTTTCAATAAACTTATTCTTTTCACTTTTCTTTTTCACATATATTTTTTTTTTCTTTTCTTTTTTATAGATTTTTCTGCTAAGCTTTCACATTCTTATTTTACAAAATCAGCACATTTTTGTTTTTGGGCACATCCACATATAACACAAATGAACCACCACATCACATCCCAACATAAAATGTAAACTACTAATGCTCGAATTGGGCGTGCGACTAGGATCGGCAATGAGGCTTTGGCGAAAATAGTGGAGCAGAATCAAAAGGACGGGTAGGCACAAAAGGGGCTAGCGAGGGCGACGTTAGGAAAGGGTACAAAGCTCAAACGGGCCAACATGATGGCCTACATCACGCTCACGCTAGACTAACCATGCACCAATGCTTCGAAATTAGTTTGGGGCAAGTTCTTAGCCACCAAGAGAAATGATCCGTCCTCCCGACTCGAGCAATACAAAGCTAGAGACGCCTACACACATTCCTACGCTACCGATTGATTGCTCCGGATTCATAATTTTGAGTAGGACAAACATGATTTACGAGTGCAGAAAATTATAAATTTACAAGTATAAAGACAAATTAAACCTACAATTTCTGCACCACGTGAGTACTCGATTAGGTGCACTGCATGAGTTTCGAACTACTCCGAATAAAAATCCAAAGTCAGCACCGCCATTTTAAAATTGACAAAAAATGACAACATTGACTCGAGCCGCGCACGTGGTTAAGTGCGCGCTCGTGTGGGTGGCAAGGTGTGTGCAACAGGATTCTACAATAATGAGGCATAAAATAAAACTACTGGCATGCTATTAATGTGCTCGTGGAGTGCATAAGCGGTTCTTCCCCCCAGACGTGAATGAAAACACAGGCAGAAATGATAATAGACATCTAAAATAAAAAGAATGCTGAGGAGAGAGGGTACCCTTGCTCCAAAGAATGAGCATACCAGAAGGCGGAGGTTGTTGCATCGCACAAAAGTATGCTGGACCTGCGAATTAGGTTGAACCGAAGAAAAGACAAATAACAGAAAATATAATATAAGAGAAAAATAAAAAACACAAGAAGAAGGGACCAAAAAGGTCCAAGCTTGGGTTGTCTCCCGAATAGCCCTTTTGTTTACCGTCCTTAAGGTGGACCAAATACTTGTATTAGCAGTTTAAATATTGTTCTTGCAGTTTATGAGATAAATAAAGAAAAACAAAATAAAAAGAACACTCAAGAGACACAGAATCTGAAGATAAAAATGCAGAGGTAGCTGCGGGGTGGAGGAATTGCCCTCATTCTTCGTCGCTGCTGTAGATCTCAACGGGTGACGGGCGTGGAGCGGGAGCGAAACGAGCTGGCGGTGGAGGGATGTTAAGGCCACCGCGCAAAGCCTGCTGATATATCAGGTCTTGCATCCACAACTGGGAGGCCTCAATGTCCGCAAGGCGCTCATTCAGAAATGGAATGCTCTGACCCTGTGCAGCACTAAAGTGAGGGCCAGACTGTCTCTCCGGCTCAGCTGATGGTGGATGTGGTGACTGCAAATGACGTGGCTGAGTGCCTCCTGCAGCTCTCCGCCTACCCATGGCGGATGATTCCGGCGCAACTCCATCCTCATCCTCCTGCCGAGCTCCTCGGGAGTCGCCCGACATAACAATTTCAAATCGGCGATCGGCTCGCCGCCCAATAACATGCAGCAAATGAAAACTAACCATGTTGGCATGGGTGATAACAGAGGGGGTGGTAACCTGATCCATCGGCGGCAAACTGTCCCAAACTCCCAAATTATTTTCAATGCTAGTGATGTAGTAAGCACCACCAATCGCGCCGGTGAGGCGATATGTGGGCACATGGTGGAAGAATGTCGCCAACATATACCCAAGGTGGATGGGTTCCCGACGAAGCATACTATAGAGAGAAACTAAATCCTGCCACCCAACCACATTTTGGCTAAGCGACCGCGCAGTGAGTGAGTGGCTAAGAAGATGTTGAAGGTACCGTAAGGCAGGGGAGACAATCTTCATCGACTTGGCCTTCCGAGCCACATAGTCCTCGTTGGAACCAGTGATTTCACGCCAAGCAGACCCGTGGGAGGATCCTTCAGGGAAGCCGGAGCCTAAACCCTGTGGTTCCGAGATAGCCGAGTAGAATCCGGCTCCGACCCCGAGCTCATGGATGGTAATAGAAATGACCCGTCCCCGAATCCGGAAGGAACATTCAACGGGGCGGTAGCCGAGAGTGTCACACTCCCACTCGAACTTGGAGAGGAACTCCAGAGTGAGTTCTTTGTATCCAGGTTCGCGGCACTCGAAAACATGGCTCCACTTATCAAATGAGTAGAGGTGGAGGATCGAATCTGCAAGAACGCCACCGTCGCCAATGGACCTCAACTCATCCCAATCCACAAGACGCTGAGGGAGGAAGGGTTTGCTCTTCAACTCATTAAATCGGCGTTGGTGGGCGTCCTTCTGAAACGTCGCCATCCTCATTAGCACCTGAGCCGGAGTGGAACGCCGGTAGGCGTTGATAGCCCTGCGATTTGAGGGAGAAGCAATCGCAAGAAGGAGATCCGGAGTAGCGAGGAGAGAAGAAATCTCCTGGAGATTTGCCGGAGCTGAAGAAGGAAGCGGGAGGTCTGGAGAACGGCGCATGAACAGGACTTCGGGAATGAGAGATTAGGGCGCACGCTCAGCGTCGCCCAAGGGGTCTTTTTATAAAAACTGGGCCGACCGCACGATCAGTGATCGTGCAAAAATAAATAGCGCGCACGATCAGTGATCGTGCGCGAAATAACAAAATTACAGGCAGCGTAGTTTTATACCAAGATCGCTCGGATAACGCTGCGGGTGCGCAAGAGAGATAAGGAAATGAGGCAGAGCTACCACAAACATTTTGAGACTAAAGGGGCATGAAAATACAAGATGGGATTGGGAAAGTCGAAGCAAATTGCTAAAATCCTACAAGAAAAGAAAAGAACAAGCTACCTAGATAACTATTGGGTTTTCTGTCTCCCAACAGGACTTATTAAAATTCTCGACATTTCTTAGCTGATTGGCGTATGAAAATAGAAATGCCCAGGCAATTGTTCATGCTCGCATTTTGGTAGTGGGTACCGGTATGGAGACAGAACAAACACCCCACTACCCGTATAAGTATACATATCATGAATGTCAGGCATGGGCAAGACATAACTTGTGAAGCTCGTCATTTCCAACTCCACCTGCATATGGTCGCTAGCAGTCATAGGCCGCATTACAGGCCCTTGTACTGATCGAACCAGTTCAACGATGGGGTCCTGCAGGGATGTGGAAACAAGAATGGGGTCAAGAAATAAATTAGAAGAATAACATAAAGGATCCTTAATCTTGGAGATGATTTCGGAATCATCCCCCATTGGTGAAATTGCAGAAAACTGAACACCACTGTCCAGGATGGTACAAGAAGTTCCTAGCGCAGCCTCCACCTCGTCCGTGCATTGAACATCCTCACATGGGGTAAAAGCAGCAGCCTCGACCACGGAATTGTACTCCACAACAGGATCTAACAGAAAGCTGGAAATGCTAGTTTCCACCTGCGAATCAACCTCAACAGAAATATCAGAAAAAGATAGAATATTATGCAAAGACGAAGGTGAAGGTACAGAACTCGACAGAAAGTCAAGAACTGACTCTTCGCACCTAGACTCAATGCTAGGTAATGAATGTTCATCAGAAGTATAGATATCCAGGCAGGTATGGGGATCAACACAAGCATCGGTGCATGTACCAGAAATTCTTTCTCCGAAATATGGGGATAGCAATGGTGCATAAACCGAGGCTAAAGGGGTGCTGCTCAAGGTTGAAGTGGGAATAATCCGAAAATCTGGCTCATCATCCACTCCCAATTCAGCTAGATAAGTAGTGCAATCCTTCAATGCATGATCCCAACTTCGACAAAAATTGCACCGCTTGGCCGGCTTCTGCGGTGCAGCAACAGCTGAAGCCGAAAAGAAGTAGTACGGTAATGGCTCCGCGGGTCGGTGGATAACAAGCTTATATCTGCGTAATGTAGAGTCATGAATTTCCTGGGCACTATACTTCTGAGGGCATCTATCGCTAGCATGAGAGATGTCTCCACAATGAGGGCAACGAATATTGAAATTGGCCCGCATTGTAGAAATATCAAAAATAGCGGGTAAAACTACTTTGCGTAAATTCTTCGAGTAAAGCTAACAACTCCAACAATGAAATAACAACATAGGGGAAAAGGGATAAAAAAAAAACAAAACGAAATAACTCTTATAACAAAATTTTCAGGATCATGGATCGTTCAACAGTTGCATTCCCCGGCAACGACGCCAAAAACTTGATGCGTGTAAATACGGCAAGCGCACCGGTCGCATAAGTAATAAAGTTTTGGGAATGAATCCCCGAGTGTCGGTCTCTTGAGGAATGCAATTAGCGTAGAACAACAAACGATTGGAAATTATTGTTATGAGAGTTTAATAAACAAAGGAAAAATAAGAGGCTTTGAAAGTGGTTTTGCAAACAAAGAAACTAAAGCGAACTATGCGGGTCGCAATCACCGCTTCACAAGGCGAGATGGATGTAACGGCCGCGATTTCGTACTTCGGTAAGGCGAATGGACGGTGAGCCAGTGAATGAGGTGTTTAGTGCGGAGTGCAATCAAATGGAACGACAGAATGGAGTGAAGTGAGATGGAGCGAGGCGCATCAAATCACAATTCTCACAAGAAAAATTAAACAACAGAAATCTAATTAAAACAACTAGAGATTGAAGTTCTTTGCAAGCTTAAGTAACTTCATACAACAAGAGAGATGGAGAAAGATTAAACCAAGAAAGTGAAGATCCACCGCGGTTGTTGGCCGGAGGTGCGGGTTGTCAATCTGCTTCCACGCGCAGTCCGAGGAGGCTTCCGGTACCGACGAGTTGTCACCTCGAGGGCCTTTAAGTCCATTCTCTAGGTTGTCTTCATCATCTTCCTCGGTAGAAAGCTCGAAGAAGAGGTCTTTAATGGCCAGGAGGATCACCGGAGGATGCGGCACACTTTAGAATCGCCGAAAAATGATCTACCGATGGTAGGGATGAAGGTGGAGGTCGATGGAGCTCCTGGGATGAGGAACGGCGAAGTGGCGGAAAGGTCGGTCCAGTCCATCATGCCCTAATTCGCGGAGCAGGCCAATTTATAGAAGCAGAGTTAAATAGCGTGCACGACCACAGGCGCACGACCAGTGGTCGTGCGCGAACAAAGTCAGCGCCCGTGCGGAAACAACCTGTAGAACCTGCACCAGGAAATCAAAGCTTGCGCACGATCAGTGATCGTGCGCGGTATAGCAGGTGGTCGTGCGATATGGCGGAAGAAGTTGCATAAAAGATGTCATGACTGCGCACGATCGACAACGCACGAGCAGTGATCGTGCGCGGTATAGCTGGTGATCGTGCGATATGGCAGGGCAGAACTTTCACAGGAGAAGTCATACTACGCACGATCGGTGATCGTGCGCCAAAGAGTTGGATGGTCGTGCGTGGGTAAAAAAGCACGACCACTGACTCCTTTGCCAAAAATGGTGAAAGCCCTATCCCGGACACCCACACAATCCCCGAACCTGCAGGAAAACTGAACGGGTTGTCGATCATGGCAGTCACAGATATCAATAAAATGCACAGCAAGAGGGAAATACACACACGCACAGAAATAGTCTAATAAAGTGCACAAGACGTAGAATGTCGCAGCGAACCAAAAGGAGTGCTGATGGCGCTAAATGGTAGTGCAAAGTCATGAAAGAAGCCAAGATGAGTCCAGAATTCGGTATGAAATGGGGACTCATCAGTAGCAGACATCTCTGTTATCTTTTTGCTTAGTATTTAAACTTGCAGGGCTAGCTGGGAGACGTCCTCTACTTCAAAGATACCTGTAGGTTTGTTTGGGCAAGGTCTAGGCACATTCCACTGATATGTGTTCATGTCCATGTCATCGAAAAGCTCAAGAGCTGCATCCGGGGTTTTGTGGTTTAAAGTAACACCGGAAGCAGCGTCTATCATTTTCTTTATATTTTGATTTAGCCCGTTATAAAACATCTGCACTTATAACCATACAAGCAACGCTTGATGGGGCCATCATCTTAAGAGTTCTTTAAATCATTCCTAGGTTTCATAAAGAGATTCAGAATCTATTTGAAAAAAGGCAAAAATATCATTCCTATGTTTTGAAGTTTTAGCTGGCAGAAAATACTTCGTCAAAAATTATTCAGTTATTTGATCCCAAGTGCAGATGCTCCCTCTTGGCAGAGTCATCAACCACTGTTTAGCTTTATTTCTACGGGAGAAGGGGTAGAGTCTTAGCCTAATATCATCATTTGTAACAACATTGATTTTAAAGGTGTCACAAATCTCAAGAAAGCTAGTTATATGCGTGTTCGGATCCTCATCTTGAAGTCCGTCATATTGCATATACTGCTGCACCATTTGAATTATGTTATGCTTAAGTTCAAAATTATTATTAGCTATAGCAGGGCAAACTATGTTTGATTCTGTACCATCTAGATTTGACCGTGCATAATAGGACATAGGCCTATGCAGGGCTTCCTCTACGATGGGCTCTTCCATTCTTAAAGTAGAAAATTACTTGGAATCCTCAACCCTTATTTGGAAAGTAGGGCCTTGAAATCGCGATCTTGTCCAAAGCGTATGCTCAATTTCGTTGTCCAAGTCCAAAATAACCGATGGGTTTCTGCGGGTCAAGCACTAGGAGAAGAGAAGATAAAGAAAGAGAAAATAAACTAGAAAAAGAGAACTAATATTATTTTTTTTAAATAGATTTTTTTTAATGTTTTAACTCCCGAAACTCCCAAGGGCCACCCAATATAGGGTTCGCAAGGTACTAGATAAAATAGTGATATTTAAGCCACATTGCCCTTTTTGAGAGAGTTAGGTGGTGTAGAAAAATTATGAAGCGGGTTTCTATTAAGTGCGTTAATATTTTTTTTGAATTTTTTGAATTTTTAAGAAAGGGGGTGAGAAAGAGAAGTGATAAAAGTAATAGGTTCATGTTTTCAAATTATCAACAAAAGTTGCTCCCCGGAAACAGTGCCAAAAACATGGTGTCTACTAATCGTGAATAGAATAAAAACCGAACTAGCAATCCAACTAGGCAAGTATACCTATCAAATTGTAGCAAGGGGACACAAGTGTCGTATTAAAATCTAGGAAATATTGAGTAATCTTACTCACACGAAAACTATTATCTTATCGAAGGATTGTTTTAGGGTTTGTTTAAAGAAAACTAATTGCGATTAAGAAAGGAAATATTTGCGCTAAAAAGAGAACTACTTGCAGCTAAATAAGAACTTCTAAAAATGATTACAACAAGGGGTTGAAATGATGAAATAGTAAAGTACACGGTCGAGAATCACCTCCGCAAAAGTTGATTAAAAAATGTGATAATAAACCCAAACATAATAGGGTAAAGGACCTTGACCATGGAAGTTCCTAAAGATTGAACACGCTTCTCTCGAAGTCGAGCCCAACTGAATTTAGGAAGGTCCGACCGAACTTTCATCCAAATCAGAGACCTAAAGCTTGCTTTATGCGGTGAACACCACTATTGGATTTCACTCAAATCCGAGAGATTTAACGTCTGCCTCTCTCGAGGGGTGCTCGCAACTCTCTTTACTCTTGAGTGTACACTTCAAACTACGAGCCTCTCGGCTAAATAAGAGTGAAAACAAATATGGAAATTATATATCGATGATATAACTCCAAATATGATTTTTTGAGAGTAAATCAAAGGCCTAAACCCTAAATAGAAAAAGTAAACTTAAAGCATCATAACTTAACAAACTCGACCTCGGATCATCAAGATCGAGTACAAGGAGGATTAGTTAATCATGGAGAAGTGGAGGAAGAGAGATGGGTAGAAGAACATATGAAAACAATGTAAAAAGGCACTTTATATTAATGTTAAAGAGAGTTACAACTTGAAACAAAAGATTACAAGTGCAATGAAATAAAAAACCTATGCTTGCATCAACACTAAGCTACTAAAGAAGTTACAAAAACTATAACAAAAGGAGTACACTAAGCTAGGATTAAGAAAAGACTTAGAATAAGAAAGAGAGAGAGAGAGGAAGAGCATGAAAAACTCCAAGAAACAAAAGGGCAGCACCTCACCTCTCAACCTAAAAATTGCTTGCTGGACACAAGGGGGAGGCCTGAATTTATAGACTCTTTTCGGGATGGACACGCCCCCCTTTCACACCCGGGGCGAGCGTGTCAAGTACGGGGTTGACCTTGAGAGCTGAATTGTGACGGAAATGATGATTTCTTCTGTTGGGTACATTAGAAAATGTGTACCTTATTTGGAGAAGCCTCACTTAGCTCAATGATATACATCAAGGTGTATTTGATGTTATTGAGTTTATATATGCAGGTTAAGTATTGGCTAAAATGCAGAAAAAATTTCTAAGTCCATGTGTCGACACTTAAGGAAGTCTGTGTCGACACTTGGAAAAGCTTTGTCGACACCTGAAGAAATTGTGTCGACACACAGAATTTATTAGTCGACATTACCTGTGTCGATACTGGGAGGCAGTGTTGACACACAGAAGCAGAGTCGACATCAACTGTGTCGACACCGGGAGGCAGTGTGGACACACAGAAATCTTAGTCTACGTCAACTGTGTCGACACACAGGACTTGTGTCGACACACAGCAGAGTTTCAACATACTTGATTGTTGTAGAGTGAAGAAGTGATTGTGTCGACATAAATAATCAGTGTCGACACATGAGAGGTCTAAGTTGTTAGCCTAAATCACCTAGAGGGGGGTGAATATGTGAAATGCGTGTCAAATGCGGAATTAAAAACTAACACAGCACACATCAAGCAATCACAGACGACAAGAGATTTATAGTGGTTCCCCAACCTTGGGTACGTCCACTTTCCTCACCGATCTAGCAAATCACTAGACTCGGCTACTCCACTATCTCGGATTGAAAATAATCCTACACCTCGGAACCACGTTCCTACAAATCTCGATCCAAATCGGATCTACAAAACTCGAAAGAAAAGGTCTTCCTACTAATCTCGGAGAAAACCTCCTACAATAAAACTTGGTTTGAAAAATAAAATACAACCAATAATAAAATCTCAGATCTGGATCTTGACAGTCTTCTTCTTTAAGAACTTTGGCTTGATCAGAAAAGGTTGAAGACAACTTGAGAGAGATCCACGAATCTGAAAACTAGAATCACCTCGATCGAGAAGATAGATCTGAAATCTTTGAGGCTCGGCGAGATCGAGTGATTCACTTTTGCTTGGATCGCTGGAGAAATAATCGTTGAAGACAGAGATCGGCGATCCAGAACTTCTTCTTCCGTGAACGTCAATGGCGGCGTGAGAAATTAGGGTTCACGGACTTTCTTTTTCTTTCGTAAAATGAATATCTCTGTAATCTTGTGTTTAGTCAAATCTGAAAGGACCTATTTATAGGTGGACTCCAACGGTCATAATCTTAATTAGGGATGACACGTGGACCAATCAGAAATAACCGATTCAAAATACACATGGCGAAATTGTACTTAGAGAAATTCTGGAATAATGGATATACTATACTCGAGTTAGAGACAAGATATACTCGAGTATGAGAAGTTAGATACTCGAGTGGTAATGAGAAGTATACTCGAGTATAAGAAGAGAAATCTACTCGAGTGAAACTTAAACTACTCGAGTATCAGAAAAGAACTTACTCGAGTGAAAGGGAACTACTCGAGTATCAGAGTAAATACTCGAGTAATAGGACTTAAGAGAATTTTCTTTAGACAGAGAACGAAGAACTACTCGAGTGAAAGAGTTGAAGACACTCGAGTGAAGGGAAAGAAATTACTCGAGTATGTATAGAAAGTTACTCGGGAAAACATTCACTTACTCGAGTATGAAAATCAATTACTCGAGTATAAGAAACACTTACTCGAGTATGAAAAGCAGTTACTCGAGTATGAATACTTGAACTTTCAGAGAAGAGAAGAAATGGATCTACTCGAGTATGATATATGATTTACTCGAGTGACTAAGTCACTTACTCGAGTATGAAAAGAACTTACTCGAGTGACTAACTAACTACTCGAGTATTAAGTCTGATACTCGAGTATGAAAAGGACTTAGAAATATTTTTCTAAGGAAATTAGCTTCAATGCATCTGTCCATCAATCCAAGTGCATGAATGAGAAGTGTATCCCAATAGAGAGGCTATACATGGGCCAACACTTTGAATCACACAATGAGGGATTACATTGCATGGTCCTGTGTTTAGTGACCCATTATAGACTGACATTGGTCTACACTTGGCAATGAGAACCTTCACACATACAACTCAAACACACCATCAAATACATCTTAATTCATCTTAGTTCAAGGTCTGACCTCCTACAAATCTGAGGTATTGTGGAGACAAATCCCAACAATCTCACCCTATTTGTAGATGTCAGCACCCTCTAAACTAAGGTGAATTACTTAGAGTAAAAGAACAACATACATATAAAAAGAGAATAAGCTGATGCTAAAGCAGGGTAAACAAAAACATTGCCATAATCAGAATTAAATATATATATATATAGAAATGTTTTAAACAAATCAAAGGTCCATTTCCACACTCTCATATCAACTCAAGAAGGGGCTTCTTTGTTCATCCTTTCTCTCTTCAGCTCTTGCCTCTCTAGGTAACTGAAAGGTTTAGGAAAGTAAGTCTTGGGCCTAGGAGGAGCAGCTGGGTTGTTGTGCCCCCAATTCCTGTCATGGAGCCTGATCTTTATCTGAGATGCTTCATAGGCTTTCCATTCTGAATAACTGTAGTGGTTATCTCTGTTCTCACCAAGATCTGCCACTAACCTCAAGGTATCAAGAATTAGAGACTTAGAGGTAGGACTCCACATTTCAGCATGTACAACAGGTGGTCTACCTTCAGAAGCTGGCTCTTTCCTGGGTGCAGAACGGCTGGCAGAAGCGCCGTCACCATATTTTCTTTTCTTCTTTGAGGGACCTTGAGAACTTTGTGGAAAATCATCTTGCCATGTCTCAGTATAGGATAGGGGAGGCTCAGTCACATCACCCTCAGGTCTGGGTGAGAAGACAGGCACACCTCCTTGAAAGGTTGCCTGAGCTGAATCATCTGCTGGAGGCTGTTCTGCAAGAGGATCTAGATGTTGAGGTATGATGGAGGGGTTCAGTTGAAACTCAGGAAAGTTCTGATTATGCAGCCAGACAGTAGTGTCATAGGTATAGAATTTTACAGACTGGAGCTGGGAAAGAATAGATTCTTTCAATCCTTTTACAAGATCACTTACAGCATCTTGAGATTGGGTAGATAGTTGTTTAATTTGAGGTTCAGCTTGTTCAGATAGCTTTTCAACTTGTTCTTTTACGATCTTCTCCCCTTGCTGATATCTATGGATAGCTGGGCAATTGCTTCATCTCTGAAGGTGCTCACTTCATTACATACTTTCACAACATTAGTTTCAGCTCTCTCATCTAGCTTGAGCTGATTGTGAGCTACTGTCTCTGCCTGATTCCTCAGCTCACCTATGCTTGTGATGGTGTGATCTATTGCTTTGCCTCTAATCTTGAACAGCTGCTTGAGTGTGTCAGTGTTTGCTTGAATTTCAGCAAAGCCTCTGCTCATCTCCTTTTCAAGAGCAGAGACCTTGGAGGTGACTGACTGCAGAGAGGCATCAAAGTAATCTCTCTGTTCTTTGAGCATAAGCTCAATCTTGCTTACAAGATCTGAAGAGGAAGAAGAGGAAGGGGCTGAGGTTGATGCAGGGACTGAGGGAGTAGGAGTAGTCTAAGGGGGGATCTCTTCCACAATCACTGAGCTCACAGCTCTCTTTGTTGGAATTATCTCTATGGAATCACAAGGGTTAGAGAAGGAGGGGAGAGAGAAGTCAAGTGTCCTGAAAGGAGGGTCAACAGGTTCTAGGGAATCCTCCTCGTCATCGGACAGGATGATACCATCATGAAGATCTGCTGCTGCTAAGGGAGAGTGAGCAGGGGATGGAGAGGGTTCTACTGCAGGGATCTGTTCTTCTGTTAGCTCAGGTTCTTTATCATGACTTACAGTATCTGCTGGAGGAGGGGGACTGGTATCTCTCAGTTCTTCAATCATGCTTGCTATGTCTGCAGTTGATGATAGAGGCTCCTCCTGAACCTGGGTTTCTGGCTGACTTAGAGCTTCTAAGGATATCTGGAGATCTGGAAAGGATGGTGGAGAAGGATCTCTGACAGTGTGGACTGGTAGTTCTGAAGTCTGTACCTGAGGGGTGGATGAGGCAGGCTCCCCCTCAATTACTGCACCCAGAGTGTCAGCAATTTGATGTTGAGGAGGAGATGGAGTCCTGATCACAGCTTGATTTCTGGGAGCATCTGCTGCTTGTGAGGCCTTAGAGGTTTGAGCAGTGTTCTGAAGCTTTATCTCATATCTTTGTATAGAGGAGAGGGTGACCTTTTTCATGTGATGGAGGGGAGTACCTTTGGAGAGGTCAAACACTTGAGGATTTATCTCATGGAGAAGGAGAGAGATGATCCTTGCAAAATTTGGTTGCTTGACGCTTCCCTGAATCTTTTCCAGTAACATCATTCCAAATTGGAACTTTTTCCTGCAGACTATGGCTTGCATGATGGCAAACATGTTGTGTGAAATTTCTCTGATCGAGTAGGTCTTGCATAAGATAACTTTTGAGATTACATCAATTAAGAACTTCCCTTCTCTGTTACAATCGGCCCGGCTGAAAGTATCACATTCTGGATCCACTCCACAGTACAGAGCAGTCCGGTCAGAATCTTCAGGAGTTAGGTCGTCTTCTTCATCGACTACAGGGAGTCGGAGCAAGGTGGACATAGAGGTTTTATCGAGACGGATCTTGATCCCACTGACCTTTGTTTTCAGAACTTTCCCATTCCTTTTGACCTTTAGGTTTCTGTAGAATTCTTCAACTGCGGGGATTATTGCTCTGCACGGCGTCTGGAGGAGGAAAGTTAATCCGGCGGTGTCTAACAAGATCAGGAGGTTGCGAAAGTCATCGGAAAGGTCGGCAATGCCCTCTGGGACGAGTTCGGAGCCTATTCCGATTTTCGAGGAAGGAGGTGCCATCTGCGATTCGAAAAGCTTACGGCGAAGGAAGACGAAGAACAGTGATTTCGGGAATACGAGAGGTCGGCGGCTACTCGAGTGAATGAGAAGTGGAAAGGATTTTTCGTTTTGGATATATATATAAGTAATCTTAATTTAGGTTTAAGAATAACTAAGTATACAGTCATACCTGTATGAGGCGGCAAGTGGCTCGGTGCGAATAGAAGATTTTGAATTCCAGAAAGTTCGAGTACTCGAGTAGAAGATGACAGCATACACGAGTATTAGGCTTAGTATACTCGAGTAGGTAACAACATACACGAGTATTCTATAAAACATACTCGAGTAGGTAAACGTCATACACGAGTATCTTTTGGAATACTCGAGTATGTAAAGTTCATACACGAGTATCTTTTGGATTACTCGAGTATGTACAACTTTTTACTCGAGTATTAGCCGTTTACTCGTGTAAGTCTAACTATGCTCGAGTCTCTAATACTTGAAGGAATTTCCCTGATTGATTTCTGTTGCCACTGAAAACTGTACCTCTGAGCAGCCAACACTACTGATATCTTCTTAATCTTGAGAGTCCATCACTGGTCTTCTTTGTTGAGCATTCCAAGCTCAGTTTTGAAGAACGAGAATTTGGACTCGTCCAGCGGCTTGGTGAATATATCTGCAACTTGCCTGTCTGTGGAGACATATTGTAGATCTATGTCTCCATTTTCCACATGCTCCCGGATGAAATGATAGCGAAGCTCTATGTGCTTGGTCCGGCTGTGGGAGACTGGGTTGTTGGCTATTGCTATAGCGCTGGAAGAGTCACAGAATAAGGGAATGTTCTGGAACTTCATGTTGTAGTCTTCAAACTGATTCTTGATCCGTAAGAGTTGTGCACAACAACTGCCTGCAGAGATGTACTCTGATTCAGCCGTTGAGATGGCTACACAGTTCTGTTTCTTACTGCTCCAGGAAATGAGTCTCCTTCCGAGAAATTAGCAAGTCCCAGAGGTACTTTTCCTGTCATCTTTGCTACCTGCAAAGTCTGCATCTGAAAATCCAATTAGTTCACTATCATTACTTCTTGGGTACCATAAGCCAAGATTTGGTGTACCTTTGAGGTATCTCAAGATTCGCTTTGCAGCGATGTAGTGAGATTCCTTAGAGTTCACCTGAAATCTAGCACATACACATGTTGAGAACATTATATCTGGTCTACTTACAGTGAGGTAGAGCAAGGACCCAATTATGCTTCTGTACTTGGTTTCATCAAAAGGTTTCCCTTTCTCATTCTTGTCCAGAGACATAGCTGAGGCCATTGGAGTCCTCATAGAGGTTGCATTCTCCATTCCGAATTTCTTAAGTAGCTCTTTGGTGAACTTGGTCTGTGAGATTAAAATTCCATCCTCAGATTGTTTCACTTGAAGCCCTAAGAAATACTTCAGCTCTCCCATACTGCTCATTTCAAACTTCCCTTGCATAAGTTTAGAGAACTTTTTGCAGAGGCTGTTATCTGTAGAGCCAAAAATAATGTCGTCGACATAGATTTGCACTAGCAAAATCTTGCCTTTTATTTCCCTAAGAAATAATGTCTTGTCTATCTTTCCTCTTGTGAACTTGTTCTCAAGAAGAAAGGTAGACAGCATCTCATACCAAGATCGAGGAGCTTGCTTAAGACCATATAGTGCTTTTTGCAATAAGTAAACATAGTTAGGATAAGTTGGATCAATGAAACCTGGAGGTTGCTCTACGTACACTTCTTCCTTAATGTCACCATTCAAGAAAGAGGACTTAACGTCCATTTGATAGACGGTGAAGCCCTTAAGTGCGGCGTAGGATAGAAATAGCCTGATCGCTTCCAGTCTTGCCACTGGAGCATATGTCTGGTCGAAGTCAATTCCTTCTTCTTGACGGTATCCCTTAGCGACGAGTCTGGCCTTATTCTTTATAATTGTTCAATCTACATCCATCTTGTTTCGGTAGACCCATTTTGTCCCAATGACGTTCTTACCTTTGGGTCTAGGAACAAGTGTCCAAACCTTGCATCGTTTGAACTGATTCAGTTCTTCTTCCATGTCTAGAATCCAGGATGCATCGGAGTTGGCTTCCTCAAATTTCTTTGGTTCAACCTGTGAGAGAAAACTTAAGTGTAAATTCTCGTTAGTTATACCTCGACGAGTTCTGACACCATCCAGAGGATCTCCTATGATTTGATCAATGGGATGATCCTTCAGGTTCCTGAACCCCATGGTTCTTGCATCAGGAATCTCTTCAGCCACTGGAGTTGCATCTTCAGCTGGAGTGAGTTCTTCATCTTGAACATCTGCCTCTCCATTAGAGGTTGTAGAGGTGATCTTGATGAACGTCTCGTCTTCACCTTTTGCAGATTCATCCAAACTAAGTTCCTGCAACTTTATACCTGCATCTACAATAGGCACACTAGAGGAGTTGCTTTGCAGCATACTTGTCTCATCAAATACAAGATGTATCGACTCTTCTACCACTAGAGTTTTTCTATTAAATATACGATAAGCCTTACTATGGCTGCTGTAACCTACAAAAATACCTTCAAAGCTTTTCTCGCTAAACTTGGTAGAGTGATACTTGCCGTTGTTAAGCACAAAGCATTTACAGCCAAAGATTCTGAAGTATGAAATGTTTGGTTTCCTGCCTTTTAGAAGTTCATAAGGGGTCTTATCATGGTTCTTGTTGATGAGTGCTCGATTTTGCACGTGACAAGCGGTGTTGACAGCTTCAGCCCAGAAGTATTCTGGGAGTGAGGCATCACTCAACATGGTACGGCAAGCCTCTATGAGTGTTCTATTCCTTCTCTTAGCTACTCCATTTTGCTGTGGGGTACGAGGAGAGGAAAACTCATGAAAGATACCTTGACTTTCACAGAATTCTGTCATGGCTCCAGACTTGAACTACGTTCCATTGTCACTTCTGATTTTGACTACGGAACAGTTGTATTCATTCTGGATTTGCCTAACAAAATTAGTGAAAATGCTGAAGGTATCTGACTTGTGTTTCAGAAAGAATACCCATGCAAAGCGCAAGTAATCATCCACAATAACCAACGTATATTCCTTACCTCCCAAACTTCTAATTTGCAGTGGACCAAACAAGTCCATATGGAGAAGCTGTAAGCTTCTATTGGAATCTTTGCCTATTAGGCTTTTAAACGTACTTCTTGTTTGCTTGCCTTTGATACAAGCGTGACAAGGGCTGTCCGTAACGCACTTGACATTAGGCGCATCACGTACTAAGTTTTGAGAGAATAATTTATTAATAGTTTTGAAATTAATATGTGCTAGTCTCTTGTGCCATTGGTCTGCAAGAGATGCACTACTTTTTGCCAAAAGACACACTGGTGTCGAGGAGTCTATACAAATAAAATTTAAACGGAAAATATTTCTGCTTCGAGTGCCTGATAAAATAGTTTCCATATTGTTAACCGATTTTATCAAACACTTGTCAGCATGAAATTCAACTACGTATCCTTTGTCGCATAGTTGGCTTATGCTAATGAGATTGTGTTCTAATCCTTCAACATAGGCTACATCCGAAAAGGATACGCTACCATTAGAAATCATACCATAGCCTTTAGTGATTCCTCGATCTGAACCTCCAAAGATGACTTTTGGTCCGTTGCAGACAGAGGTGTAATTCTGTAGTAGGCTCCTTGTCTCGGTCATATGCCGAGAGCATCCACTGTCCAAGTACCAGATTGGCGTTTTGGTGGCCTTTGGACATACCTGCAATTACAATCATTTAGCCTTAGGAACCCAAACAAGTTTGGGTCCTTGGTCTCGAGTTAGAATACTCCCCCTACGAGTATTAGCCTCATGAGTGGTCACTCTCACGTTGCTAACTTTAGGGGTTGCATCATTTTTAGGATTGAACCAACAATCACTGGCAAAATGACCAATTCTGCGACAGCACCAACAGTTGAACCTGTTGTATCTTTGCCTTGTGTAGTCCTGCTTGACTTTCTGGAATGAAGGTCTAGCAGGAGCTTTACTCTTGGAGGAAGAGGCTTCATGATGATGGCAGTTACATGAGGTCTTCTCCTTCATAGGATTTTCTACAATGGGTTTTACTTTTGGTGTCTTTTTGAAATTATGACCATGAGCATATGGTCCATAGCTTTGAAGCTGAATCTCCTCATAAGGTGCCTTGAAGACACTCTCGCCAAAGTTACGAGGACGAGTCCAACCTTGGTATCTTGACTTAGGCTTCTCAGGGATCGGCCTAGAAAAGTGTCCGTAGGTGGACTCATAATCGAGTTCGTTCGTGGGAAAGATAACTTTCTTGAACACAACAGGTTCCAAGGGAGCTTTCCCTTTTTCTTCAGCTAGAGCCTTCCGGGCAGCCTTATTCTTTCTCTTGGCCTTGTTTCTCCTAGAGGATTTACTAGAAGAGCCAATGTGGCCAAAACCAGCACCCTTGGCCTTAGCAGAGAATTCAGCAACGATTGGAAGAACTGTCTTAGGCTTAGAGAAACTCTCAACAAGCTTCTTTTCAGCCTCGAGTTGTCGTTCCAATTCTTTGATGATTTTCTCTTTAAGGTCGATGTGCTTGAGAGCTTTATTGTATTCCTCCATAGCTACATCGGGGTTCTCTTGAAGAGAGTTAGTCTTATTGACTTCTTCTCTCAAGCTGCTCTCACTAGCCTGTAGAGAATTTATCTCTTTGGCTTGAGTTTTCATTATTCTACGACATTTTTCGTAAGCGGTGAGTAACTCCTTATACTGACCCATGAGCTCAGATTCATCTTCAGAGGAATATCCCTCTTGCTCATTGTCATCATCAGAATCAGAGAGAGGAGTGTGAGATTTTACCTCCCTAGTAAACTGGGGGACTTGTTTATCATCTGAATGAGCCATGAGCCCAAAGTAAGCTTCCTCTTCTTCACTCGACTCAGATGAGTCTGAGTCGCTGAGAGTTTTGCTCTTCTTGGCTACTAAGCTTTTCTCTTTCCTGTTCTTATGGCGTGAGGATTTCTTTTCCTCTCTTCTTCCACCCTCTTTCTTTTTGTGAGGGCAATCGGCGATGACGTGACCTGGCTTATTGCAACAATAACAAATGATGTCAGTTGAGATCTGTTTGTTCTGTTTATAATTATACCTGTCATGGCTGCTTGAGCCTTTCTTCCGATGATCACCGTCATGTCGTGATCTTCTATATGAGGCATCCTTGCCTCTCCATTGCTTCTTCTTGTTCAAGAACTTCTTGAACTGCCTTGAGAGTAGGGAGAACTCTCCATCAGATAGTTCTGAGCCAGATGAGCTGGGCTCAGATGATTCTTCTTCATCAGCCTCAGGAACTGGGGCAGGAGAGCTAGCCTTTATCTTCCTTGAGCTGTCTGCCTTTAGAGCGACAGATTTCTCCTTGGATGCAGACCTGCTTGTCTCTTCTTCAGCTTTTCTTGAGTTGATTTGCAGCTCGTAAGACATAAGCTTTCCGAACAGATTCTGCGGGTCCATCTCAGCTAACCTTCCAAACTCCCGAATGGCACATACCTTATTGTCCCATTCCTTGGTTAGGAATCTTAAGAATTTGTCATTGAGTTCCCCGTTGGTGAAGACACGTCCATAAACTCTTAGGCCATTTACTATCTTGAAGAAGTTCTCAAAAGTGTCAGCTATGGCTTCCTTATGACCCTGCCTGAAGGCTTCATATTTCTGGTTCAGTAGGGATCTACGATCATCCCTCACTTCCTCTGTACCCTCCATTAGAGTCACTAGGGATTGCCACATCTCCTTGGCAGACTGGCAATGAATCAGATTCTGCAGCATTGAGTCATCGACTGCACTTGCTATAATATTTTTAGCTTTCTTGTCCAGAGAGACAAGTGCAATCATCCTTATCTAGATCCATCAACTTCTTGGGAACTTGCTTGGTGGGATCTATGGTGGAAGTAGTCATAGGAATGTGGGGACCTTCTTCAACAATCATGAAGATCCAGGGATCTACTGCTTCCATGAAGAACTTTACTCTTTCCTTCCACATAGGAAAATTGTTCTTGGTGCAGATAGGGAGTTTAGCAAAATCCTTGGTCTTACTCATGCTTGATACCTTTCAAGAAACAACTTAGAAGGATAAGATCAAGGTGTTACCCTTTTAACGATCAACCTCCCCCTCTGATACCAATTGAGAGGTCTAAGTTGTTAGCCTAAATCACCTAGAGGGGGGTGAATAGGTGAAATGCGTGTCAAATGCGGAATTAAAAACTAACACAGCACACATCAAGCAATCACAGACGACAAGAGATTTATAGGGGTTCCCCAACCTTGGGTACATCCACTTTCCTCACCGATTTAGCAAATCACTAGACTCGGCTACTCCACTATCTCGGATTGAAAACAATCCTACACCTCGGAACCACGTTCCTACAAATCTCGATCCAAATCGGATCTACAAAACTCGGAAGAAAAGGTCTTCCTACTAATCTCGGGGAAAACCTCCTACAATGAAACTTGGTTTGAAAAATAAAATACAACCAATAATAAAATCTCAGATCTGGATCTTGACAGTCTTCTTCTTTAAGAACTTTGGCTTGATCAGAAAAGGTTGAAGACAACTTGAGAGAGATCCACGAATATGAAAACTAGAATCACCTCGATCGAGAAGATAGATCTGAAATCTTTTAGGCTCGGCGAGATCGAGTGATTCACTTTTGTCTAGATCGCTGGAGAAACAATCGTTGAAGACAGAGATCGGCGATCCAGAACTTCTTCTTCCGTGAACGTCAATGGCGGCGTGAGAAATTAGGATTCACGGACTTTCTTTTTCTTTCGTAAAATGAATATCTCTGTAATCTTGTGTTTAGTCAAATCTGAAAGGACCTATTTATAGGTGGACTCCAACGTTCATAATCTTAATTAGGGATGACCCGTGGACCAATCAGAAATAATCGATTCAAAATACACATGGCGAAATTGTACTTAGAGAAATTCTGGAATAATGGATATACTATACTCGAGTTAGAGACAAGATATACTCGAGTATGAGAAGTTAGATACTCGAGTGGCAATGAGAAGTATACTCGAGTATAAGAAGAGAAATCTACTCGAGTGAAACTTAAACTACTCGAGTATCAGAAAAGAACTTACTCGAGTGAAAGGGAACTACTCGAGTATATGAGTAAATACTCGAGTAATAGGACTTAAGAGAATTTTCTTTAGACAGAGAACGAAGAACTACTCGAGTGAAATAGTTGAAGACACTCGAGTGAAGGGAAAGAAATTACTCGAGTATGTATAGAAAGTTACTCGGGAAAACATTCACTTACTCGAGTATGAAAATCAATTACTCGAGTATAAGAAACACTTACTCGAGTATGAAAAGCAGTTACTCGAGTATGAATACTTGAACTTTCAGAGAAGAGAAGAAATGGATCTACTCGAGTATGATATATGATTTACTCGAGTGACTAAGTCACTTACTCGAGTGACTAAGTCACTTACTCGAGTATGAAAAGAACTTACTCGAGTGACTAACTAACTACTCGAGTATTAAGTCTGATACTCGAGTATGAAAAGGACTTAGAAATATTTTTCTGAGGAAATTAGCTTCAATGCATCTGTCCATCAATCCAAGTGCATGAATGAGAAGTGTATCCCAATAGAGAGGCTATACATGGGCCAACACTTTGAATCACACAATGAGGGATTACATTGCATGGTCCTGTGTTTAGTGACCCATTATAGACTGACATTGGTCTACACTTGGCAATGAGAACCTGCACACATACAACTCAAACACACCATCAAATACATCTTAATTCATCTTAGTTCAAGGTCTGACCTCCTACAAATCTGAGGTATTGTGGAGACAAATCCCAACAACACATTCTCAAGATGCAGTGTCATGAAGCTGTGTCGACATCAAGGCAGCTATGTCGACATCACCAAAGTCTGTGTCGACACTTAAGTCACATGTGTCGATACATATTGACAGTTTGTCTCGACACATAATGACAGTCAATCTCGACGCTTTGCTGACAGAGACAAAAGTTCAAGAGCTGACTGGGGACTTGACAGCTGTGCATTCCAATAACTTTAATGATGCTGTCAGACTGTCAGAAGTTAGTTAGAAACCGGATCAGCCGGTTACCATGGATGAAGTCTATATATATAGATGGATTCAGAAGAAGGAAGATGATATAATAGAACAAGATACAAACAACTAACACAATAATTGAGAGATTGATCTCTGTTCAAGAAAGTTCAAATCACACAGAAGAAGATCTTCGTGAGAAAATCTAAGAAGACATTCTAAAGTGTTCAATCCAGAATTCAGAAGGTACTTAAGAAACTTTGTGGAGAGAGAGCTCCAGCTGTTTTGAGGTCAAGAAGGAGACAATCACAAGTCTCTTAAGAAGTAGATCCTAAACTAATCTACTAAGTAGATCCAGATCCATATCTGGAATCCAAGAAGGAAGCTGTCAGTAAGTCAACTTCAAAGGAGAGCAACCCTACTAAGTTCAGATTCAAGATGCTTTGAAGAAAGCTAAGAATAGGTTGATTTAAGTCATCAGGTTCATCAAGAAGCTGATCAAGAATTCACTTATCCTTTTCTCTCAACAAGGGTAAGAGTCCATCAAAGTACTTATCAAATTCTGTAGGATCTTTTCAAAGATCTGAGTTGTAATCCTGTGTTATAAAGGCTGAGTGTAGGAGATTTAAATCTTTGAGTGGTAAGGCTGTTTGAGCCTGAGTGTAGCAAAATTGGTTCTCTGAGTTGTAGGCCTTGGGGCAAGGCAGAGGTAGGGCTATTAGCCTGAGTTGTAGGAACCTTATAGGGTTCTGAGTTGTTCAGGGTTCTGAGTTGTAAGACATGTGGATCTGAGGTGAAGGAAGAAGTTAGACCGAATCTAGCACACAGCTAAATAGGTGAATGGGGAAAGTGGATGTACCCAGACCTCGGGGAACCACTATAAACCTATGTGCAATCTGTGATGCTTGTGTTATTTTAAATTCTGTGATTGTATATGCTGTGTTAGCTGTAGAGGTTTGAGCTTTATATTAAAGATCTGTAGCTATATTCTGCCTTAGTTTAAAACAAGGAAAAGGACCTATTCACCCCCCCCCCTCTAGGTGTTTAGGTTGTCTTGAAGTTAAAACTATCATCTTCTATACATCTATGGACATGCCTTAGGACACGCCCGTTTAGGAGGGGAATTTAAGGCACGTCATGTCTCAATCATTGGTCGAAAATCTGTCAGTCGTTGAAAATGGTGGAACACGCCCGGTGACATGCCCATGTAGGGGGGCGTGTCAGTACTATTGACGTGCATCAACAAAAAATCTTTAAATGTGGCAGCAGGGTTCGGGATAAGGGTGACACGCCCGGAGATATGCCCAGGGAGGGCGTTTCAGGGGTGTGTGTCAGGTGTTTTTCTCGGGATTTGGGTTCTGGCAGCAATCTTCTTCGGGATCAGGTTACATGCCCGGTGACACGCCCAGGGACGGCATTTTAGGGGGGCGTGTCAGGCCATTTTGGCCGAAAACTGAGAGAATCAGCAAAAAGAAGAGAAAACATTAATGACAATAAAATATATAAAAGGAGGTCATTATATAAGCTTACAAGACATGATTTGTGTATTAAAACCCTAAAAATACCCTAATAGTTTAGACTACAAAACATATTATCAGGCCCCTTTGTAGTAAAGGAGGCCCTGAAGTTAGGAGGGTACCACCTCCAGGATGTGGAAGGGGTACCCCTCGATCATGCCCGAAATGATGATGACTTAAAAAGATTATATCCTTAGCATGTTTTTCATTTTTTAATGCTTGTAAATCTATTGTGACCTTCTGATATAATGGAATCCCATCTATCTTTTTTCAGGGCATGAGGATGAAAAGGATGATTGGCAAGGCACCGAGAAGCCCTGATGACCAGGCACTCATCAAGCTGGCAGGACTGTAGGCTCATTCGGTTTTAGGATGATTAGCAAGGCCCCAAGAAGACACACTGACCAAGCTCTCATCAAGCTGGCAGGATGTAGGCTCACTCGGTGGCAGGATGATTGGAAAGACCCCGAGAAGGCCCGCTGACCAGGCTCTAATCAAGCTGGCAGGAATGTAGGCTAACTCGGTGGCAAGATGTTAGCAAGGCCCCGAGAAGACCAGCAGACTAAGCTCTCATCATGCTGGCAGGACTGTGGGCTCACTCGGTGGCAGGATGATTGGCAAGTCCCCGAGAAGACCCGCTGACCAGGCTCACATCAAGCTGGAAGGACTGTTGGCTCTCTTGGTGGCAGGATCATTGGCAAGGCCTCGAGAAGACTTGCTGACTAGGCTCTCATCAAGCTAGCAGGACTGTAGGCTCACTCGGTGGTAAGATGATTGGCAAGGCCCCGAGAAGACCCACTGACCAGGTTCTCATCAAGCTGGCAGGATTGTATTCTCACTCAGTGGCAGGATGATTGGCAAGGCCCTGAGAAGACCCACTAACCAGTCTTTCATCAAGCTGACAGGACTGTAGGCTCACTCAGTGGCAGGATGATTTGCAAGGCCTCGAGAAGACCCACTGACCATTCTCTCATCAAGTTGGCAGGTCACTCAGTAGCAAGATGATTGGCAAGGCCGTGAGAAGACTCGCTGACCAGCCTCTCATCAAGCTGGTAGGAATGTTGGCTCACTTGGTTGCGGGATGATTGGTAAGGCCCCAAGAAGACCCGCTGACCAGGCTCTCATCAAGCTGGTAGGACTGTAGGCTCACTCGGTAGCAAGATGATTGGCAAGGCCCTGTGAAGAAACACTGACCAGGCTCTCATCAAGCTGACAGGACTGAAGGCACACTCAATAGCAGGATGATTTGCAAGGCCCTGAGAAGACCCATTGACCAGGCTTTCATCAAGCTGGCAGTACTGTAGGCTCACTCGGTGGCAGGATGATCGGCAAGGCCTCGAGAAGACCGACTGACCAGGCTCTCATCAAGCTGGCAGGACTGTTGGCTCACTTGGTGGCAGGATGATTGGCAAGGCCTCGAGAATACCCGCTGACCAAGCTCTCATCAAGATGGCAGGACTGTAGGCTTACTCAGTGGCAAGGTAAATGGAGCGGTCCCTCAAATAAAAAATCTACACTTATTAGAAAAAGAAAGTTTATAAATAATAAGAAGCTTCTATGGGAAGAAAAGGTTGGTGCAATACAAATGAAGATGGGCACCTCCAACCAGTGCTCGTTGAGGAGGGTCTCTCCCATAGTGAGTGGGCGCTCACTGACAAAAGAGAGACCTTGCCTAAAAAAATTGAATACAAGTGACTTCCAATAAAAGAGTGGGTTAAAATTCTTGGGTCTACTCGTGCTGGATTTTTCTCGAAGTGAGACACGGGAAGGAAGCCAAACGGTCTTGCACACGGAAGTGGCGAAGAGGGATCTAAATACTCGTATCCTAAGTTGATTCTCAAATGAGATGGCAAGTAGCTTTATCTTGCGAGTAGAAATACAGAAGTGGGTCGTCCGCAATAAATAGAGCAAAATAAAGTGAAAGAAAGGAAACATAAAGCGAGAGTATATGACAAAAATTTTCTTTGCATTTAGTCATTGGTAATTAAAAAAGAAGGGGAGTACTCCCCCATGAAAAAATACTTCAAAATCCCAAGAAGAAAAATAAAAAGCACAAGTAAAGGGAGATAGCAAAAAAAGAGAGGGGGAGGAGTCCCAGGTCTCGCCGACATCACTTCAGTCATCTTCACATGATGTTTAATCCTCGTCCACCTCGCCATAAAGGTGTGGCACGAGGTCATGGGCAGTGACGGACTTGGCGTCTTCTTTGAAAACACCAAGCTCCTTCATCATCTTTAGAATCAAGCTCGTCCATCTTAATATTGGCGTCCCTACAGAGATCATTGACCTCGTCAACTAAGTAATGAGAAGGAGGGAGAACTTGGTGTGGTTTTGAGCGAGAGGAAGGCCGAATGCTACCCACAAGATAGGTATTTTGAGCTTTCAAGTCCTTATTCTCCTCTTCCAAGGAAGTTATGCACGAGCGCATCCGATACGCTATCTCGGCATCCTGCAAGAAGCCCGTCAATTAACAAAAAGCATGCACGAGAAAGAGACTGGCCAAAGATAAAATTAAAAGGCTTAGCACGCCGCCCTAGGATTTACGAGAAGGTTATCAGCAAGTGCCAACCTCTTCTCGAGGTCACCCGACTTCTCTCGCTCTTCCGCCAGGCTCGCCTCAGCCTCCTTCCATTTCTTGTTGTTAAAAACTGAGCTTGAGCTGCCTTCAAGAGATGGTCTCGTGAGGATTCCTTGTCAAAAAGATATGTCCCAGGACCACCATAAATGCCATAGCCGAGGGAGAAGGCGTGGCCGACGGGAGGATCCTGCTCTTTTTATGATGGAAGGAGGGTAGATATTGAACCCTGGTTCGCATACTTTTCTAATATCAGGACTGTGTCGCCGACAACTTCTTTTACCATGGAGCCCGTTTTAAAATTTCGATACGAGGAGGGCGCTGGACGGCTGGAAGAGGCAGCCTCACGAGACGGCGATTCATTCGGTTGAGCAGAAGTGTTGGCAAGCTGGTCGAATAGTACCGTCTCGCGAGATGGTGAGACCACTTGTTGGCGAGGTGATTGTGAGCCTTCTACGGATATAGGGCTCAAGGTTCCTGACATCACCATTTTCCCTTTCGAGAACGTCAACACTTTCTTGATTTTCTTTTTAGGGCTGTGCCGAGAGGCAGTAACGTCATCTCCAGGCCTCTTATTGAGGACGGGGGCCAGCAAATCTATCTCTGCCTCGGCCGTTGTTGGGACCATGGCCCATAATGTTCCTTAGATTGGATTTGAAGAGGCTTCTCCATCGACACTAAGAGCATAGTTGTATTTGATGTTGTTTAAGCTCATCATGTGCGGGATGTTCCATGGAATAAGTCTAGACCGATTGTCTAAGTGATATGATCGGTGGTCATAAGCCAGAAAGGTGGACACCAAGAGAAGATGCTGGAAAGGAAGGATTTTACTGGCGTTGAGTGAGGTATGCTCACTCAATGCCAAGGGTAAGACAGAATTCGTCGAGCTGAGCTCACCATTCGTCGAGCTAAATTCAGAGCTTGAGATTCTGAGTTCGTCGAGATCAATTCACAATTTATTAAACTGAGTTCAGAGTTCGTCGAGCTTAGCTCACTATTCGTCAAGCTAAATTTAGAGTTCGAGATTCTGAGTTCATCGAGCTCTGTTGAGAATTCGTCGAATTGAATTCAGAGTTCGTCGAGGTAAGTTCCCAATTCGTCAAGCTCTGTTCAGTATTCGTCGAACTAAGTTCAGGATTTTGTTTAAGGAAAAAACCGCTGAGATAAGTGTTAGTCTCAGCATAACTGCTGAGGCAGGTGTTAGTCTCAACATAACCGCTGAGACAAGTGTTTGTCTTAGCAGAGAACAAGAAAGCACTGAGACAAGTGTTAGTCTCCGCATTACCGCTGAGACAAGTGTTTGTCTCAGCAGAGAACCGGAAAGTGCTGAGACAGGTAGGCAGGAAAATGCCTAAGGCAAACAGTGTTGAGAGAAGGTTACTCACTCAACGCTCTTAACGCCTAAGATGCTGTAGAGGTAGAAATATGGTTAAGTCAAAAAGCATTGAGTGGAAGTTGCTCACTCAACGCTGTTAATGCCTAGTGGAGATAGAATTTTGTCTAAGTGTTTTAACATTGAGTGATGCTCACTCCCTCAACGCCAAGCAGCAGAAGGCTGATAAATCATGGTTGGCGTTGAGTGAAGCTGAATCACTAAATGCCTAGAAACAGATTTATATTCAAAGTAGTTTTGCTTTGAGTGAAGGTTACTCACGGAACGCCAAGAGACAGTAAATTTGTCTAAGTGTTTTGGCGTTGAGTGATGCGTACTCACTCAATGCATATGCAAATGTTGTTTGATTTTTTGCAAAATCCACAGCTGATGACGTCAGCAAGTCAACAAGTCAACATATTTCAAATGAGTGGGGATGGCTACAGTACGCGACAACTATTGCTACAAACCTACTGTACGACAATTGGTGTTAAAGCAAGGTTATTACTAGCCATTAATTATGTGGGGCCCACTCCTAAAGAGTTGTAGTGTCAAATTCAATAAAAGAAAAATGCTTTTACAGAGAAAGAGAGCTTTTGGAGAAAGCAACAAGGAAGTTCTTATTCTCCTCCATTGTTATGGCGCAAAAGAACAGGAAGGTCAAGTCTACAAGACAGAGAGCAAGTCAGTTGTTGACATCAACATCTTCTCCAGCAAGATAGCTAGTGTGATCTTAATCTGCACCAGCAAGTTAGCTCATAAGGATTCTCTGTGAAAAAGGAAGCAGCTTGGGCCGACCCTTATTGTAGGTGCTTCACAGGCTAAGCTAGCAAACTTAAATAGCATCCTCTTGGGGAGCTATGAAGAAGGAGATAGGGCTTAGCAGTTAGCTCAATTCTGAAAGGTGAAGAGAAGCTGATCTGTATGTTACTTCTAGCACTGGCCAAAGTGATCTTCATCCTTGTTATTTTTAAGAAAGGAGTTGGGCTGGGATTCTCCCAGCTCAGGTTGAAGCAAGATTAGATGCAGTTACTTCTCTAGCTCTAGCTAGATAAAATCCCTAGTGCTGAGAAGAGGAAGTTAGGTCTAAGTATTTACTTAGTCCAGATAAGTATACTCAGGAAATAAATTTCCTGGAGTCAAGGTAGGGCTGATTGTATCTTTGTACAGGTAGATTGGCACAGTGAAATGTCTTCTTTTGACGAAAGTCCAGGTGGATTTTGGCAGGTCATGCACTAGCAGAAGAGAAGATGAAGAAAGAGAAAAATAAACTAGAAATAGAGTACCTTTTTTTGGAATAGATTTTTGTTTAATGTTTTAACTCTCGAACTTCCCAAGGGCTACCCGATAAAGGGTTCGCAAGGTACTAGACAATATAGTGGTATTTAAGCAACATTGCCCTTTTCGAGAGAGTTAGCTGGTGTAGAAAAATTATGATGTGGGTTTTTATTAAGAGCGTTAATATTTTTTTGAATTTTTTAATTTTTAAGAAAGAGGGTGAGAAAGAGAAGTGATAAAAGTAATAGGTTCGTGTTTTCAAATTATCAACAAAAGTTGCTCCCCGACAACCGCGCCAAAAACCTTGTGTCTGCTAATCGTAATGAGAATAAGAATCGAACTAGCAATCCAACTAGGCAAGTATACCTATCGAATTGTAGTTAGGGGACACAAGTGTCGTATTAAAATCCGGGAACCGTTGAGTAATCTTACTCACACGAAGACTATTATCTTATTAAAGAAAGTTTTAGGGTTGTTAACAAAATTAAAAGAAGAGACTACTTGCATAAAGAAAAGCACTTAAACTTAATAGAAGAGACCACAACTAGCGATTAAAATTAGGGGTTAAACAATGATAAAGAAAAGCACTCGATTGAGAATCACCTCAGCCTATATTGATCAAAAATGCGATAATAAACTCTAACTTAATAAGGCAAAGGACCTTGACCGTGGAGGATCCTAAAGCATGAACACGCTTCTCTCGAAGTCATGCCCACCTGAGTTTAGGAAGGTCCGACCGAACTCTCGTCCAAATCGGAGGCATAAAGCTCGCTTTACGCTGTGAACGCCGCTATTGGATTTCACTCCAATTCGAGAGATTTAACATCTTCCTCTCTCGAGGGGTACGTGCAACTCTCTTTACTCTTGAGTGTTCACTCCAAACTACGAGCCTCTTGGCTAGCTAAAAGTGGAAACAAAGATTGAAAATATATATCGAGAAGCACTAAAATTTTGTTTTGAACACACAAAACTTAGGAATGATATTTCTGTGTTTGGACAAATCAATTCTGAAACGTTGTATAAAACCTGGGAAAAGTTTAAAGAACTCTTAAGATGATTCCCCCATCACGCACTGACTGTATGGTTGCAAGTGCAGACATTTTATAATGGGCTAGATCAAAGCACAAAGCAAATTATAGACGCAGCTTCCTGTGGTACCTTAAACCACAAAACCCCGGAAGCAGCTCTTGGCTTTTTGAGGACATGGCCATGAACACATATTAGTGGAATGTGCCTAGGTCCTGCCCAAAAAAATTTGCAGGTATGTTTGAAGTAGATAACGTCTCCAAGCTTGCTCTGCAAGTGGAAGTATTAAGTAAAAAGATAACGGAGATAACTGCTGCCTCTGTCCCTCAGGTATGGGAATCTGCAACTCTTTCCCCTGAACAAATAGATTAGGTTAATAATATGCCTAAAATCTCTTTTCATAATTTTTTTGCTGCTAATTTTCCTGCTCCTGGTTTCGCTTTTCTGAATAGTTATAATCCCGCTTTACGGAACCACCCGAACTTTCTGTGGAGTAATCCCTCGAACACAATGCGCCCGCCATCACAAAATGATTTTTCTGCACCACTACCACCTCCTCAAAATTTTCCAAAACCTCCAAGTATGGAGGAAATGTTTTAAAAATATATGAATGTTAATGACGCTACTATAAGAACCCTAGTCGGGACCGTTAAAAGTTTAGAGAATCAAGTAGGACAACTCGCAAAAATTATTTCTGAGCGACCCACCGGGTCTCTTACTGCCAACACTGAGCCTAACCCGAAAGAGAAAGAGAAATCTATAACTCTTTGAAGTGGGAAGCAAGTTTCTGGTATGGTTAGCGAAGAGCCTGAGGCAAGCTCCGCCCCCATTTTAAAAAATCAACCCTCCATTGAGAAATTTTTTATCATTTCACCCTCTACTGAAGAAGAAGTTATCACTCCTCTCTTTGTTTTAGAAAAAGATCTCGCTCCACCACCAATCTTTAAATATGATCCAACTCCACCATATCCTTCCGAACTTAACAAGCAACGTCAGGATGATCAATACTCCTGCTTCCTAGAAATATTTAAGCAAATCCACATAAATCTACCCTTCCACGAAGTAATCTCCCAAATACTGAAGTACGGTAAGTATCTTAAGGACATCCTGACTAATAAAAAGAAGTTAGAAAACTTATCACACATCACACTAAATGTCGAGTGCTCTACAGTCTTGACAAACAGTTTACCAAAGATGATCAGTGATCTGGGTAGTTTTTTATTCCGTGTGTCTTTGGTGATCTTTTTGTCAAGCACGCATTGGCCGACTTAAGTGCGTATATCAACTTGATGCCCCTTTCGTTATTCAAGAATTTAGGGAATGGTAGCCTTAACCCCACACGCATTAGTATCTAGCTCACTGATAAATCAGTTAAAAATCCGTTAGGAATCGTGGAGGATGTCTTAGTTAAAGTCGAAAAATTCATCTTCACGGTGGATTTTGTCATATTAGACATCGAAGAAGACGTCGAGGTTCCCTTGATCCTTGGCCGACCCTTCCTTTCCACCTCCCGAGCTATCATTTATGAAAGAAATGACAAGCTCTTCCTACGAGTAGACGACGATTAAGTGACCTTCTCTATAAAACCCTCAATGAAGAATACACTAGAGAATGACGACTCATGTTTTTTCTTAGATGCCTTAGGTGAAGTCTTCTTACTGCCTTTCTGAAAGTGAAAATAAATTTTCTGATTTTTGTTCTTCCTCTACTCTTCCGATTGAATCTCTGCAACAAGCCTCCATGGCTGCTAGTACCACCCCTTTCAATAATCCGTATAGAGAAAAATTAGATGAAAAATCTTTTAATGATTTCTTCCCCGATGAGAAGTTGCTTTTAATTAACACATCCCCTTCTCCTTGGATTTCACACATAGCCAACTATTTAGTGGCTCGTGTACTCCCGAAAGAGTTCTCCTCTCAGCAAAAGAGGAAATTCTTTTCTGAGTTGAAGAACTATTTTTGGGAGGACCCGCATCTTTTCCGAGTGTGTGTCGACCAAGTGAAAAGGTTATGCCTCTCTTTTGATGAAGGATCAAAACAAAATTTTAGTGCTTTCTCCTTTTTCTTCTTAAAGAAAAATCTCTAAAAATCCAAAAAATATAATATCTTTAAAAATCCAAAAAATGAGAATATTTCAAAATCAAAAAAAAATTATTATGTTATTTGTTTTTTACTTTAATAGTTTAAACCAGTTTTGGTATTTCATTAGTCCCCCCTTGCTTTTTTTTTGTTTTTCTCAAAATTTCCTATAATAACTTAGCTAATTATAATCTTTCTAATCATTCTTTTTAATTATGTTTCACAAGTAAAATGTTGGCTATGATGTGTTCCTAATTCACTATAACATGTTAATGTGAAGAGTTTTTCTAAAACTCGCATTGTTATTATGGTTTCTCGTTCTTTATTTTCTTTACTTCCTAAAAACCTCTCATCCATTATTTTACTTTTTGTTTTAGGATAATTTTTGTAATATCAACTTTGAGTAGTGTAGTAGATATGAATGATTCTAGACTCGTATTATTCTTATTTTCAAAATAAGTTCATTAGTCTCTATTGAATATCTAGGACATACTCTTCCAAATTTTTCAAAACTAATGCTTTAGGAAAATTTTAGGAGCATGAAAATGATGTAGGACATCTTTGTTTTTGTTTGAGTCTTCTCGCCAACCCAAAAATTAATCCCCTAGTTATCCGCTTTTGAGCCTTTTTCCTATTCCATTTGATAGCTCCACTTATCATTTCCTTTTTCACCAAAGCCAAATTTTCCAACATATCATATCACACTAACTTTTTTAGTTTCATAAAATTTCATGTTGTGATAGGGTTGTTTTGTTTTTTTGGAGAAATTTATAAAAAAGTGTGCTAAAAAGAAATGTTTAATTTTGTGGCCAATTTCAAAATGAAAAGACAAATTATTTTTGGCTTTTGTTTTGAAAAGAAAAAAGAAGTATATATATATATATGTTATTTTTTGAAAATTTTGAAACTCTTTATCCAAAGTGTTGGCCAATGTATAGCCTCTCTATTGGGATACACTTCCTATACATGCACTTGGATTGGTAGACTGAAGTATTGAAGTTTAGTTTTTTTTTCAGAAGAATTTTTCTAAGTCCACATACTCGAGTAGCTTCCTTCATCTACTCGAGTAAGTGACCTAGTACTCGAGTAGATCCTTAGACATACTCAAGAAGACTTTGTATACTCGTGTAGATAAGCTTATACTCGAGTAGATAGTTAGTCACTCGAGTAGGTCATACTTTATACTCGAGTAGACCCTTCTGTTCTTAGATCCGAAATTTTCTCTAAGTCCACATACTCGACTACCTCTTTTGTACACTCGAGTAAGTGAGTCTGTACTCGAGTAAGTTGGATTACATACTCAAGTAGACTGTATTGTACTCGAGTAGGTGATAACTTGTACCTGAGTAGTTGGTTAGTTACTCGAGTAAGTGTTCTGTTCATACTCGAGTAGATCTGCACTTCTCATCTCAGAAAGTTTCTAAGTCTACCTACTCGAGTAGTTCCCTATATACTCGAGTAAGTGACTCTGTACTCGAGTAGTTGTTTTTCATACTCGAGTAGTTTAGTGATTACCCGAGTAGTCTTCCCAAGATACTCGAGTAGTTCATTTTCCCCTCACTCGAGTATCTCCAACTCTTCTACTCGAGAAGTTCTTCCTATTTTATCTGAGAAATTTTCTCTAAGTGTTTTTACTCGAGTATATACTCTCATACTCGAGTAGTTCTAAAATCACTCGAGTGTTGATCTCTGAATCACTCGAGTAGCTTCTCTTCTTATACACGAGTATGCTCCTCCTATCCACTCGAGTATATAACATCTTATACTCGAGTATGTCTCTTCTCTGTCTCGAGTATATCTGTTCAAACATTCCTGAAATTCTCCAAGTACAATTTCGCTGTGTATTTCGAATTAATCATTTCTGATTGGTCCACGTGTCATCCCTAATTAAATTTCTGACCGTTGGAGTCCACCTATAAATAGGTCCTTTCAGATTTGACTAATAATAAGCTTTACAGAGATTATTATTTTAAGAAAAAAAAAGTTCCCGTGAACCCTAATTTCTCACGTCGCCGCCATTGCCATTCACGGAAGAAGGTTTAGATCGACGATCTCCGATCGCTGCTTTCAACTCTGTTTCTCCAGAGATCCAGACGAAAGATAATCACTCGATCTTGCCGAGCCTCAAAGATTTCTGATCTATTTTCTCGATCGAGGTGATTCCGTTTTTCAGATCTGTGGATCTCTCTCAAGTCATCTTCAACATATTCTGATCAAGCCAAAGTTCTCAAGGAAGAAGACTATCAAAGGTCCAGATCTGTGCAATATATTGTTTATATTTTTTTTTCAAACAAATTTCATTGTAGGAGTTTTTCTCCGAGATTTGTAGGAAGGCTTTATCTTCTGAGTGTAGATCCGGTTTGGATCGAGTTTTGTAGGACGTGGTTCCGAGGTGTAGGATTGTTTTTAATCCGAGATAGTGGAGTAGCCGAGTCTAGTGGTTTGCTAGATCGGTGAGGAAAGTGGACGTACCCAAGATTGGGGAACCACTATAAATCTCTTGTCGTCTGTGTGATTGCTTGATCTGTGCTGTGTTAATTTTTTATTCCGAATTTGACACGCATTTCACCTATTCACCCCCCTCTATGTGATTTAGGTTGACAACTTAGTTCTCTCAATTGGTATCAGAGGCAGGTTGATCGTTAAAAGGTTAACACCTTGATCTAATCCTTACCAAGTTGTCTCAAGAGAAATTTCAAGCATGAGTAAGACCAAGGATTTTGCTATGCTCCCTATCTGCACCAAGAACAATTTTCCTATGTGGAAGGAAAGAGTTAAATTCTTTATGGAAGCAGTAGATCCCCGGATCTTCATGATTGTTGAAGAAGGTCCCCACATTCCTATGACCAACTCCACCATAGATTCATCTAAGCAAGTTCCCAAGAAATTGATGGATCTAGATAAGGACGAGATTGCACTTGTCTCTTTGGACAAGAAAGCTAAAAATATTATCGCAAGTGCAGTCGATGACTCAATGATGCAGAATCTGATTCATTGCCAATCTGCCAAGGAGATGTGGCAATCCCTAGTGACTCTAATGGAAGGTACAAAAGAAGTGAGGGATGATCGAAGGTCCCTACTGAACCAGAAATATGAAGCCTTCAGGCAGGGTCATAAGGAAGGTTAGTTGAGACAGACCCGCAGAATCTGTTCGGAAAGCTTATGTCTTACGAGCTGCAAATCAACTCAAGAATAGCTGAAGAAGAGATAAGCAGGTCTGCATACAAGGAGAAGTCTGTCGTTCTAAAGGCAGATAGCTCAAGGAAGACAAAGGCTAGCTCTCCTGCCCCAGTTCCTGAAGCTGATGAAGAAGAATCATCTGATCCAAGCTCATCTGGTTCAGAACTATCTGAAGGAGAGTTCTCATTGCTCTCCCGGCAATTCAAGAAATTCTTAAATAAGAAGAAGCAATGGAGAGGCAAAGATGCCTCATTCAAGAAAATCACGACGTGACGGTGATCAGCGAAAGAAAGGCTCAAGTAGCCATGACAAGTATAACTCTAAACAGAACAAACAGATTTCAACTGACATCATTTGTTATTGTTGTAATAAGCCAGGTCACGTCATCGCGGACTGCCCTCACAAGAAAAAAGAGGGCGGCAGAAGAGAGGAAAAGAAATCCTCATACCACAAGAAGAGGACAGAGAAGAGTCTAGTAGCCAAGAAGAGCAAAACTCTCAGCAACTCCGACTCATCTGAGTCGAGTGAGGAAGAGGAAGCTTAGTTTGGGCTCATGGCTCACTCAGATGATGAACAAGTCCCCCAGTTCACTGGGGAGGTAAAATCTCACACTCCCCTCTCTGAATCTGAAAGTTCTGAATATAATCATGAGGACTCTCTTCTGATGATGAGTCAGAACTCATTGCCTAGTACAAAGAGTTGCTCATGACCTACGAAAAATGTCGTCGAGTCGTGAAAACTCAGGCAAAAGAGATTCAGTCTCTAAAGGCCGTTGAGAGCAGCTTGAGAGAAAAAGTTGCTAAGACTAACTCTCTTCAAGAAAACTTCGATCTCGCAATGAAAGAATACAATCTTGCTCTCAAGCACCTTGACCTTAAAGGGAACATCATCAAAGAGTGGAAGATCAACTCGAAGATGAAAAGAAACTTGTTGAAGGTTTCTCCAAGCCCAAGAATGTTCTTCCACTCATTGCTGAATTCTCAACAAAGTCTAAGAATGCTGGACTAGGCCATGAGGGTGCTCCTAGTAAATCTTCTAGGAGAAATAAGGCTCAACGGAAGAATAAGGCCGCCAAGAAGGCCTTTGCCAAAGAGAAAGGGAAAGCCCCTCTGGATCAAACTGTATTCAAGAAAGTAATCTTTCCAACGAACAAGTTTGACCTGGACTCGTCCTATGGTCACTTGACCAGGCCTACTTATGTAGAGCCAAAGTCTCGGTACCAAGGATGGACTCGCCCTCAAAACATTGGTGAGAGTTTCTTTAAGGCACCTTATGAAGAAGTGACTCTTTAGAGCTATGGTCCTTATAATCATGGCCACAACTTCAAGAAAGCACCGAAAGTAATGCCTGTTGAGGAAAGGCCTCTGAAGGAGAAGACGTCATGTAGATGCCATCACCATGAAGCCTCTTCCTCCAAGAGTGATGTTCCCGCAAGACCATCATTTCAGAAAATCAAGCAGGAATTCACTAGGCAATGATACAATAGGTTCGACTGCTGGTGTTGTGGCAGAATTGGTCACTTTGCCATCGATTGTTGGTTCAATCCTAGTAATGCTACAACCCCTCAAGTTAGCAACGTGAGAATGACCACTCATGAGGCTAATACTCATAGGGGGAGTTTTCTAACTCGAGACCAAGGATCCAAACGTGTTTGGGTTCCTAAGACTAAGTGATTGTAATTGCAGGTATGTCCAAAGGCCACCAAAATGCCAATCTAGTATTTGGACAGTGGATGTTCTCGGCATATGACCGGGACAAGAAGCCTACTCCAGAATTTCACCTCAGTCTGCAACGGACCAAAGGTCATCTTTGGAGGTTCAGATCGAGGGATAACTAAAGGCTATGGTATGATTTCTAACGGTAGCGTATCCTTTTTGGATGTAGCCTATGTTGAAGGATTGGAACACAATCTCATCAGCATAAGCCAACTATGCGATAAAGGATACGTAGTTGAATTTCATGCTGACAAGTGTTTGATAAAATCGGTTGACAATATGGAAACTGTTTTATCAGGCACTCGAAGCAGAAATATTTTCTGTTTAAATTTCATTTGTATAGACTCTTCGACACCAGTGTGTCTTTTAGCAAAAAGTAGTGCATCTCTTGCTGACCAATGGCACAAGAGACTAGCTTATATTAATTTCAAAACTATTAATATATTATTCTCTCAAAACCTAGTATGTGATGCCCCTAATGTCAAGTGCGTTACGGATAGTCCTTGTCACGCCTGTATCAAGGGCAAGCAAACAAGGAGTTCATTTAAAAGCATCATAGGCAAGGATTCCAATAGAAGCTGTAAGGAATATACGTTGGTTATTGTGGATGATTACTCGCGCTTTGCATGGGTGTTCTTTCTGAAACACAAGTCAGATACCTTCAGTATTTTCACCAATTTTGTTAGGCAAATCCAGAATGAATACAACTGTTCCGTAGTCAAAATCAGAAGTGATAATGGAACGGAATTCAAGTCTGGAGCCATGACAAAATTATGCGAAAGTCAACGTATCTTTCATGAGTTTTCCTCTCCTCGTACTCCACAGCAAAATGGAGTAGCTGAGAGAAGGAACAGAACACTCATAGAGGCTTGCCAGACCATGTTGAGTGATGCCTCACTTCCAGAATACTTCTGGGCTGAAGTCGTCAACACCGCTTGTCACGTGCAAAATCGAGCACTCATCAATAAGAACCATGATAAGACTCCTTACGAACTTCTAAAAGGCAGGAAACCAACCATTTCATACTTTAGAATCTTTGGCTGTAAGTGCTTCGTACTTAACAACGGCAAGTATCACACTACCAAGTTTAGCGAGAAAAGCTTTGAAGGTATTTTTGTAGGTTATAGTAGCCATAGTAAGGCCTATAGAGTATTCAATAGAAAAACTCTGGTGGTAGAAGAGTCGATACATCTTGTATTTGATGAGACGAGTCTGCTGCACAGCAACTCGTCTAGTGTGCCTATTATAGGTGCAGGTACAAAGTTGAAGGAACTTAGCTTGGATGAAACTACTAAAGATAAAGACGAGACGTTCATCAAGATCACCTCTACAACCCCTATTGGAGAGGTAGATGATCAAGATGAAGAACACATCCCAGCTGAAGATGCAACTCCAGTGGCTGAAGAGATCCCAGATGCAAGGACTTTAGAGTTCAGACACTTGAAGGATCATCCCGTTGATCAAATCATAGGAGATCCTCGGGATGGCGTCAGAACTCGTCGAGGTACAACTAACGAGAATTTACACTTAAGTTTTCTCTCACAGCTTGAACCAAAGAAATTTGAGGATGCCAACTCCGACGCATCCTGGATTCTAGCCATGGAAGAAGAACTGAATCAGTTCAAATGATGCAAAGTTTGGACACTTGTTCCTAGACCCAAGGGTAAGAACGTCATTGGGACAAAATGGGTCTACCGGAACAAGATGGACGAAGATGGAACCATTATAAAGTATAAAGCAAGACTTGTCGCAAAGGGATATCGTCAAGAAGAAGGAATTGACTTCGACCAGACTTATGCTCCAGTGGCAAGACTGGAAGCGATCAGGTTATTTCTTGCCTACGCTGCACTAAAGGGCTTTACCGTCTATCAGATGGACGTTAAGTCCGCCTTCCTAAATGGTGACATAAAGGAAGAAGTGTATGTAGAGCAACCACCAGGTTTCGTTGATTAAACTTATCCTAATTATGTTTACTTATTATAAAAAGCTTTATATGGTCTTAAACAAGCTCCTCGAGCTTGGTATGAGACGTTGTCCACCTTTCTTCTTGAGAACAAGTTCACAAGAGGAAAGATAGACAAGACATTATTTCTTAGGAAAATAAAAGGCAAGATTTTGCTAGTGCAAATCTATGTCGATGACATTATTTTTGGCTCTACATATAACAACCTCTGCAAGAATTTTTCTAAACTTATGCAAGGGAAGTTTGAAATGAGCAGTATGGGAGAGCTGAAGTATTTCTTAGGGCTTCAGGTGAAACAATCTGAGGTTGGAATTTTTATCTCACAGACCAAGTTCACCAAAGAGCTACTCAAGAAATTCGGAATGGAGAATGCAACCTCTATGAGGACTCCAATGGCCTCAGCTATGTCTCTGGACAAGGATGAGAAAGGGAAACCTTTTGATGAAACCAAGTACAGAAGCATAATTGGGTCCTTGCTCTACCTTACCGCAAGTAGACCAGACATAATGTTCTCAACATGTGTATGTGCTAGATTACAGGTGAACTCTAAGGAATCTCATTACATTGCTGCAAAGCGAATCTTGAGATACCTCAAAGGTACACCAAATCTTGGCTTATGGTACCCAAGAAGTAATGTTAGTGAACTAATTGGATTTTCAGATACAGATTTTGCAGGAAGAAAAGACGACAGGAAAAGTACTTCCGGGACTTGCCAATTCCTCGGAAGGAGACTTATTTCCTGGAGCAGTAAGAAGCAGAACTGTGTTGCCATTTCAATGGCTGAATCAGAGTACATCTCTGCAGGCAGCTGTTGTGCACAGCTTCTCTGGATCAAAAATCAGCTTGAAGACTACAACATGAAGTTCAAGAACATTCCTTTGTTTTGCGACTCATCCAGCGCTATAGCAATCGCCAACAACCCAGTCTCCCATAGCCGGACCAAGCACATAGAGCTTCGTTATCATTTCATCCGGGAGCATGTGGAAAATGGAGACATAGATCTACAATATGTCTGCACAGACAGGCAAGTTGCAGATATATTCACCAAGCCGCTGGACGAGTCCAAGTTTTCGTTCTTCAAAACGGAACTCGGGCTGCTCAACAAAGACGACTAGTGATGGACTCATAAATCAAGAAGATATCAGTGGTGTTGGCTGCTCAGAGTTAAAGATTTCAGTGGCAATATACATCTCCCAAGGAAAATTATCTTTCAAGTAATATATACTCGAGTATATCCAGACAGATACTCGAGTAAACGGGAATTACTCAAGTAAAAGGATTTACATACTCGGGTACTTGACAACATACTCGTGTACAAACTTGCCCTACTCGAGTATGCTCTGTCTAATACTCGTGTATGATGTTACCTACTCGAGTGTACGACATTCATATTTTGGATTTCTAATTTTTCTTTTCGCACCGAGCTATTTGCCGCTTCTTTCAGGTATGAATTTTTTTTTTAAACCTAATTAGATTCATATATATATCTAGAAAAATCGGGAAACCCCTTTCCACTTCTCACTCTCTCGAGTAGCCGCCGACTCTTCATCTTCCGAAAAACCGCAGAGCATCGCCGCCTTCGCCTCTCTCGTCCTCCAGAATCGCAGATGGCCCCCTATTCTAAAATCGGCATCGGCTCAGAACTCGCCCCCGCGGGTATAGCCGACCTTTCAGATGATTTCCGAAATCTTCTGATTTTGTTCGAGACCGCCGGACTGTTGTTCGTTCTCCAGACGCCGTGCTGAGTTCTTTTCCCAGCTGTTGAAGAGTTTTATCAGAATCTGAAGGTAAAATGAAATGGAAAGCTCCTGAATTCCAAGGTCAGAGGGATAAAAATCCGACTGGACAAAGGCTCCTTAGCTGCTCTGTTAAAACTGCCAGTAGTAGATGACGATGCCGAAATGACTGCTGAAGATTCATTAAGAACTAGTTTATTCTGTGGAGCTAACCCTCAAGCCCATTCCTTTAGCAGAGCTGATTTCAACTCAGAAGGAAAATTCCTAGTGGATGTAATTGCAAAGGTACTGTTATGCAAGACTTACTCCATTCGAGACATTTCTATGGAAATGTTTGATATAATGCAAGCCATTATCTGCCGCAAACAATTCCAGTTTGGACTGTTGATTCTAGATAAACTCAGAGAAAGCATTAATCATCCAAGTTTTGACAGGATTATTTCCCTCCTTCTTCATGAAATTAACCCGTCAGTCTTTAACTTAACCAAAGGGACTCCCCTCCATCACATGAAAAAGGTTTCTATATCCTCCATCCAGCAATATGAAATTAAAATTCTGAACTCTGCCCAAGCATCCAAAGCTGCTGTCCCTTTAGTAGATTCCCAAGAAACCAGTGTACCTGATGACAGGATTCCATCTCCTCCTCCACATCAAACTGCTGCTACCTCAGGTGCAATAGTTGAGGGGGAGCCTGCCACATCTCATTCTCAGTACCAAGCTTCATCAGAACCCTCACAGCAAGCAGAAGTCAGGGATTCTACTCCTCCAGTTTCTCCTCTTCCAGCAGATCCCCACTCAGAGATTCCAGATCCAGCAACCCTACTGTCTACTACAGAAGATATCAATAAATTGATTGATGAGCTCAGCTCAGATGCTCCCCTGTTTCAAAATAAATCAGTTGTACTGACTCCAGAAGCTCATATTCCAGTGGATATTTCTCCAGCTCAGTCTCCTGCTCAGACTCCAGCTCAGTCTCCTGTCCAGTCTCCTGCTCAGACTCCAGCTCAGTCTCCTGTCCAGTCTCCTGCTCAGACTCCTGCTCAGATTCCTGCTCAGTCTCCTGCTCAGTCCCCTACTGCAGAGAAAAGCCAACCAGAAACTATTCTTTTGTCTAAAGACAAGGAAGTATCTCCAAAACCAGTGGAGGCCCCTCTGAGGACTTTGGACTTCTCTATTCCCTCCTTCTTAAATGAAGAAGAATCAGTTGTCCTAGAATTTTTCAAGAGAGCTGAAAGCTCAGTGGTAATTACTGAAATCCCACCATGGGTTACTCCTGCTCCTTCAGTCCCTGCCCCAACTTCAACTCCTTCTACTTCTTCAGATCTGGTAAGCAAGATTGAACAGTTACTCAGTGAACAAAGAAAGTACTTTGATGACTCTCTAGCCTCAGTAAATAATAAGGTCTCTACTCTTGAAAGGGAGAAGAGTAGAGGCTTTGTCGAAATTCAAGCCAATACTGATGAGCTCAAGAAACTCTTTCAGCTAGGTGGAAAAGCTATTGATCATACTATTACAAGTATAGGTGAACTAAGAAATCAAGCTGAAACTATTGCACATAATCAGATACAATTGGACAAGAATACTGATGCTAATCTTATAAAAATATGTGAAGAAGTGGGAACTTTTAGAGACGAAGCCATTGCACAGCTATCTATAGATATCAGCAAGGGGGAGAAAATTGTCAAAGAACAAGTTGAAAAAGTAGTTGAAAAACTGTCTGAACAAGCTCAAACAACTGTGAATGATCTAGTCAAGGATATAAAAGCAGATATTCTATCTCAACTCCAATCTGTCAAATTCTACATTTATGATACAGCTGTATTGGTAAATAATCAGAACTTCCCAAATTCTCAACTCAACCCTACCATCATTCCCAAGTTCTTAGACCCTCTTGAAGAACATACTCTGGCAGATGCTCCAGCTCAGGCAAACATTCCAGGAGGTGTGCCAGTCTTCTCACCCAGACCTGCTGGTGATCTGACTGAGCCTCCTCTCTCTTATACTGATATTTGGCAAGATGAGATTCCTCCTAGTTCTCAAGGTGCCCCAAGGAAGAAAAGGAAATATGGTGACGACGCTTCTACCAGCCGTTCTGCACCTAGAAAAGAGCCTGCCCCAGCTTCTGAAGGTAGACCAGAAATTATTCATACTGATGTTTGGAGTCCAACCTCCAAATCTCTGATCCTTGATACCTTGAAGCTAGTGACAGATCTTGGTGAGCACAGAGATCAGTATTACAGTTATTCAGAATGGAAAGCTTATGAAGTATCCCAGATCAAGATCAGACTTCATGACAGAAATTGGGGATACAACAACCCAGCTGCTCCACCTAGGCCCAGAACATATTTTCCTAAACCATTCAGTTACCTAGAGAGGCAAGAGCTGAAGAGAGAAAGAATGCACAAAGAAGCCCCTTCTTGAGTCAATGAGAATGTGGAAATGGACTTTTTAATCTGTTAAAAACATTTCTATATATATATTTGATTCTGATTAGGGCTATCTTATTATTTATCCTGCTTCAGTTTACTTTATTTTTTTAAGTATATGTGTGTTGTTCTTTTTACTCTAAGTAATTCACCTTAGTGTAAAGGGTGCTGACATCTACAAATAGGGGAGATTGTTGGGATTTGTCTCCACAATACCTCAGATTTGTAGGAGGTCAGACCTTGAACTAAGATGAATTAAGGTGTATTTGATATTGTGTTTAAGTTATATGTGTGCTGGTTTTTATTGCCAAGTGTAGACCAATGTTAGTCTATAATGGGTCACCAAACACAGGACCATATAATGTAATCCCTCATTGTGTGATCCAAAGTGTTGGCCCATGTATAGCCTCTCTATTGGGATACACTTCTTATACATGCACTTGGATTGGTGGACTGAAGTATTGAAGTTTAGTTTTTTTTTCAGAAGAATTTTTCTAAGTCCACATACTCGAGTAGCTTCCTTCATCTACTCGAGTAAGTGACCTAGTACTCGAGTAGATCCTTTGACATACTCGAGAAGACTCTGTATACTCGTGTAGATAAGCTTATACTCGAGTAGATAGTTAGTCACTCGAGTAGGTCATACTTTATACTCGAGTAGACCCTTCTGTTCTTAGATCCAAAATTTTCTCTAAGTCCACATACTCGACTACCTCTTTTGTACACTCGAGTAAGTGAGTCTATACTCGAGTAAGTTGGATTACATACTCGAGTAGACTGTATTGTACTCGAGTAGGTGATAACTTGTACTCGAGTAGTTGGTTAGTTACTCGAGTAAGTGTTCTGTTCATACTCGAGTAGATATCCACTTCTCATCTCAGAAAGTTTCTAAGTCTACCTACTCGAGTAGTTCCCTATATACTCGAGTAAGTGACTCTGTACTCGAGTAGTTATTTTTCATACTCGAGTAGTTTAGTGATTACCCGAGTAGTCTTCCCAAGATACTCGAGTAGTTCATTTTCCCCTCACTCGAGTATCTCCAACTCTTCTACTCGAGTAGTTCTTCCTATTTTATCTGAGAAATTTTCTCTAAGTGTTTTTACTCGAGTATATACTCTCATACTCGAGTAGTTCTAAAATCATTCGAGTGTTGATCTCTGAATCACTCGAGTAGCTTCTCTTCTTATACTCGAGTATGCTCCTCCTATCCACTCGAGTATATAACATCTTATACTCGAGTATGTCTCTTCTCTGTCTCGAGTATATCTGTTCAAACATTACTGAAATTCTCCAAGTACAATTTTGCTGTGTATTCCGAATTAATCATTTCTGATTGGTCCACGTGTCATCCCTAATTAAATTTCTGACCGTTAGAGTCCACCTATCAATAGGTCCTTTCAGATTTGACTAATAACAAGTTTACAGAGGTTATTATTTTAAGAAAAAAAAAGTTCCTGTGAACCCTAATTTCTCACGCCGCCGCCATTGCCGTTCACGGAAGAAGGTCTGGATCGACGATCTCTGATCGCTGCTTTCAACTCTGTTTCTCCAGAGATCCAGACGAAAGATAATCACTCGATCTTGCCGAGCCTCAAAGATTTCTGATCTATTTTCTCGATCGAGGTGATTCCGTTTTTCAGATCTGTGGATCTCTCTCAAGTCATCTTCAACATATTCTAATCAAGCCAAAGTTCTCAAGGAAGAAGACTATCAAAGATCCAGATCTGTGCAATATATTGTTTGTATTTTCTTTTCAAACAAATTTCATTGTAGGAGTTTTTCTCCGAGATTTGTAGGAAGGCTTTATCTTCCGAGTGTAGATCCGGTTTGGATCGAGTTTTGTAGGAGCATGGTTCCGAGGTGTAGGATTGTTTTTAATCCGAGATAGTGGAGTTGCCGAGTCTAGTGGTTTGCTAGATCGGTGAGGAAAGTGGACGTACCCAAGATTGGGGAACCACTATAAATCTCTTGTCGTCTGTTTGATTGCTTGATCTGTGCTGTGTTAATTTTTTATTCCGCATTTGACACGCATTTCACCTATTCACCCCCCTCTAGGTGATTTAGGTAGACAACTTAGTTCTCTCACAACCCTAAAAGTTTCTTCGATAAGATAATAGTCTTCGTGTGAGTAAGATTACTCAAGTGTTCCCAGATTTTTATATGACACTTGTGTCCCCTAGCTATTATTTGATAGGTATACTTTTCTACTTGGATTACTAATTCTGTTCTTATTCTCTTTACGATTAGCAGACACCATGATGGCATCGAGATATATGAGACCGACCCTCAGGACATCATAAACGAGGTCGACTAGCACCTCCGTCTCGCGCGCCATGGTCTTGAAGCCGCCCGCTCTTTTCATGTTCTCGATCGTCCCCCTTGTGTGAGGTCTCGCGAAGGAGGGCATTGGAAATGGAAAAATAACCTAAAAAATTATACCTTGTCTCGTCTGTTTAGTTATGTCTTATAATTCTACTATTTTTAGTAGTATACTGTCTTTTTAAATTTGATATCTAAATTGTGGACATGATGCTCGTCTCGTGCGTAATGATTATTAATAATGTTATCCTGCTCAGTTCCTTCATGCTGGGTTTGTATAGTATAGCTACGTTAATTTTTGTCTCTTTTTTTCTGGGCTTGTTGGAAAAGTCCTTGCGGTGTATCGTGCATCGAGGTCAAGAGAGTGAACGAACCGTCATCCCGCCTCTTCAACTTCTCCCTCCATACTTTTTTCCCGCCCATCTTTCAGCTTTCACTATCTGCTATAAATACTCTTGCCTCCCCCCAAATCTAAATGACTTACACCTATGCTTCCCTCTCCTACTGCGCCTTTGATCTACTTCTCGCTTCATTTCTCCCATTATTTTACTCTCGCCACTCCTTCTCAACCCTTTCCTGCTCTTGTCATCTCGTCCGTTATGGGAAAGAAAAAGACAGAGGAGGGTGAAGGGCGCAGCCAGTGCGGCAGGGGATTTGCCGACCACGACTTCCCCCCTGGCAGGATCTCTGAGGAGGACTACAACTACTTCATCCCCAATTTCATGGTGAAGGGGTTCGAGTCGTGGCCTCCCAAGGTCGGTGAGTCGATCAACACCTTTTACCCCAGCGAACTTGCCTTCCCTGTCTTGCACTTTGAGTCAGGGTTGAGACTTCCTCTCTGGCCAGAGGTTAAACAGGTATTGAAGTATTTTGGCACCGTTCCCGCACAACTAAACTCGAACGCCATCTCGGTTTTGGTTGCGTTTGCCAATTATATTCACCACGAGCGTATTGAGTTAAGTCTGAACATCTTCCATAAGCTATTTATATACCATGCCAACCACGACGACATCTCGTATTCACGGGATAGGGCATGTAGGTGTGCAAGACCCCCAATAAGAATCATCACTGGCTCACTCGCTTCGTCTTCATCCACGAAAATCTGGGAGGCATTCCACTCGCACTAGTGACGTCTGCTGAAGTGTAATACGCGACTCCAAAGGTCGAAGGCATGGATAAAGACCTCTGCGGGTTCTTCATAGGAAAGAATTTTGAGGTCAACTTCCTAAGGCGGGACCTCGACTCGCTCCTCCCTATGTTTCCGGACAAAGGTACACTTGCGCTTCCTTAGCCTTATGTTTATCATCCCTTCATTCGTTCTCTAATCATCGAGTTGCTTGTTCAAGAGTGTGAAATACCCCTACCCATCCTCCTTACCTGAGTAGTGCTGGGCCGTCAAAAGCTCTAGCACTTGCCAGCATGGCGGATGAAAGTCTTTAATTAAAGTATACCTAAATCACCTAGAGGGAGGGTGAATAGGTTATTGAAATTTCTTAAGTCTTTTTGTTGTTTTTTGTACTAAGTGATCTAGAGATTGTCCTTAGTACCTGAAATATAAAGAAGAACAAACAACACAGCAAAACACACATATATTTATAGTGGTTCCCCAATTGGGAACATCACTTTCCCTCACATATATCCAACTCTCTTGTTGGACTAGGCACTTCTCCAAAACTTGATCCAAAGAGCTTACACCTCGGATCCCTCAGATCTCTAAGTCTCCTCCAAGACTTACTTCTCAGCCACATGGGCCTATAACTCAGTGGTTAGCAGACCACCTATTGTCGGGCTGTTAAGCCCTATGGTGTCGAGAAAAAGAGAGCCGAACTAGTAATCCAACTAGGCAAGTATACCTATCTAACTGTAGCTAGGGGACATAAGTGTCGTATTAAAATCAAAGAATTATTGAGTAAACCTACTCACACAAAAACTATTATTTTATCAAAGGATGTTTTTAGGGTTAAGAGATAACTAATTGCGAATAAGGAGAAAAATATTGCGCTAAAGAGATAACTACTTGAAGAAAATTAAAGAGCTATTAGAAGCGATTACAATGAATGGTTGGAATGATGAAATGGAAAAGCACTCGATCGAGAATCACCTCGGCAAGAGTTGACTAGAAATGAGATACAAAACCATAACTTAATTGGGTAAAGGTCCTTGACCGTGGAGGTTCCTAAAGCATGAACACGCTTCTCTTGAAGTCGTGCCCAACTGAGTTTAGGAAGGTATGACCGAACTTTCATCCAAATCGGAGTCCTAAAGCTCGCTTTATGTGGTGAACCCCACTATTGGATTTCACTCCAATCCGGGAGATTTGAATATCTGCCTCTCTCGAGGGGTACGTGCAACTCTCTTTACTCTTGAGTGTTCACTTAAAACTACGAGCCTCTCGGCTAGCTAAGAGTGAAAACAGAAATTGAAATTATATATCGATGATATAACTCCAAACATAAATAATCAAGAGTAAATCGAAGGCCTAAACCCTAAAAAGAAAAAGTAAATTCAAAGCATCATAACTTAATCAACTCAAACCTCAGATCATCAAAATCGAGTACAAGGAGGATTAGTTAATCATAGTGAAGTGGAGGAGGATGGATGAGTAGAAGAGCATTAAAAACACAAAGATATAAAAGGGCACTTTTTATTAATATCAAAAGAAAGAACTACAACTTGAAGGAAAATTACAAGTGCAATGAAATAGAAAACCTAAACTAGCATTAACATTAAGCAACTAAAGCTATTAAAAAGCTAATAAAAAGGAGTAAACTAAGCTAGGATTAGAAAGGAACTAAAATGAGAAACGGAGAGAGGGGAGAAAGCATGAAAAAGACTAAGAAATAAAAGGGCAGTACCTCCCCTCTAACCCCAAAACAATTCTGGACACAAGCTGGTACGACTGTATTTATAGGCAAAATTCTCGGGTTGGTCACGCCCTCTATCACGCCTAGGGGGGCATTTCAGGGTGGCATGACTTGCACGCAGTTGACCTCTGGCTCTGGATTATGGCGAGAATGATGATTGCTTCTGTACGTCGGAGGGCATGCCCTTGTAGGAGGAGCGTGTAAGGCACGTCAAGTATCAATCATTGGTCAAAAATCCGTTAGTCTTTGAAAAAGGTTGAACACGCCCAGGGACACGTCCATGTGGGGGGGGGGGGGGGTGTAACGCCCCGTTTTTTTTGTTCAGCGATTATTTTTATTCTCGTTTGGCGTTACGATGACGCATTTCCGTGGCTTGTGCCATGTGTGGAGTATGGTTTAGCTCCTTTGAACTGAGTGCCCTGTTTGGTAGCCTGTTGGCAAGATCTCCCTAGCAAACCGAGTCGTTTTGGTGACCGGTGTGGCCTCTCGGGGGGATGTTTGTGTTTGGCTTCGTTTGGGTGTAACTCGAGTTCTGTTCGTCGAAAGTTAATTTCGACTTCGCTGTTGTGTTCGTAGCGTGGGTATTTAGCTACGGTGCGAATTTCGTCGAATTCCGAGGTAGTTCGGTTTTCGCATCGATTTGGTGCTTTATGTAATTTTGTAATTAATAATATAATTATATAATTATATATATATATATAGTATTAGAATGATAGGAGCCGATCTTCATCTTCTTCACGATAGAAAACTGCCGGCCTTGTACGAGAGAAACGAGTAACCGCCGAGCCTTCCCTTCGGACGCCGATTCCCGGAGCGTTTGTGGACGGAATTCGATTCCGAGAGTGGATACGGATTGCTCTCGTCGAGACCTTCATTCCTGCGGTAAGAAATTCAATTTTCGTGGAGTTTTGGAAGGATTGGAATTTTCGGTTTTGGAAGTTTTCCGCCATTAATGGCCGAGTCTTTGTTCTAGGTGTTGCGGCCGTCTTGATCCGTGCGAAGAGGAGGAGAGCAGTCCAAAGCTTCGCTGAGATTTGAGGCAAGTGGTATTCTTGCCCTTGCCAAGTGTTTTCTTTGAATTTATTTGCTGAAATTGAAATCCCGGTTAGCCCAGGTTAGAGGCCTTGTTGTTCTCATTTTCTTGCTAACTATAGGGCTTAGTTCTTCCTACTGAAACCCCCCCTATGTTGTGATGTTTGGAATCCAAATTGTCGGCGTGGAGCCGTTGTTTTCCTTTATTTTTGAATGTTGCTCTGGTTCGGGTATAGCTGAGAGGGAAAGTTAGGAGGGGGGTGTGGTTGCCAATTTCCTTCGTTAAGATATTATTCGAATGGTTAGGCATAGTTTGAATGGTAGTAGCGTGCGGCGTTGAGAGTTGTCTACTGCTACTGCAGTGGCGTGAGTCGTGTGCGCGTTCCGGTGTCGTTCGGGAAATTCCAAACGGTGCAGGTTGACCGCGCACGGTCATCAACCTTTAGGGCGCACGACCACTGGTCGTGTGCCTCTGTTCGTGCGCGTATAAACTTCAGTTTCCAAAGTTCTGTCTCGGGCAATCGCACGAGCGCTGACATCAGTGCGCACGACCACTGATCGTGTGACACTGATCGTGCGCAGTTGCTAGGTTTTTTGTCAGGTTTTCCAGGTTCGTTTCGCACGATCATCAGCCGATGAGTGCGCACGACCACTGATCGTGCGACACTGATCGTGCGCTTTGTATATTTTCTGTTGATAAGCGAATTTAGATGGTTTCGAGTGCGGGAGTTTAGATACTCAAGTGGCAAGCAACTACTCGAGTTCTGGATCTTCTGCCTTGGTCGTTCGACTGTCGTCGAGCTCCGCATTCTTTAGTGGGCTTGTGGGTAGTGGAATAATTTTGGCGGTGAGTGAGGCTAGCTCACTCAACGCCAAAGTTTAGGTAGGCGCTGAGTGCGTTTCACTCAACGCCTAGTCGTGTTGGTTTATTTCAACACTCTTCCTTTACCTTGTATTTCGTTTCCGAGTGGATTTTCCAGTTATATTTCTGGGTTTTCCTTGTCGGCCGTTTTCTTTAATTTTCCTAAAGGCCGAATCGTGGGTCGTGAATAGTAGTGGTGGTTGTAGCTCTTTATGGGGGTGGAGTTGTGTGATATAGCCAAGGCCACCCATGGATTTCTTGCTCTAGGTACGGGCTGGGCATGTCGGGTGGAAGGTCCCTTGTGTTTTCACGTGTTGACCCTCGAGCTTTTGACTTGGACATGGTGGATTGGGGGACTGCGTTTGCCTTCGATCCGGTTCCTCGTTGTTGTTTTTGCTACTATCACTTCCCGCAGATTAGGGTGTTAGAAGTTTCTTCTTTGGTAGTTTGCAGCATTCTGGCTCTTGGTAGCCTAGTAGGCCCTGCAGGATGTGGTTCCTGGGCTGGATCGTTGCTGTTTCTTTGCACGTTGTGTATTTCTTGTGGTCCTGTTTGGACAGTTGTGACTCTTTGTACTGCATGTTTTCTGTTATTTTGTCCTTTGGTTGACTCTTTCATGCAGTTTTACCTTGATTTTTGCTTGCTGAGGTATTCTGTTTTCTTTTGGAATACCCCAGGTTCTGAGCTGTAGCAAGTCTGGTGGCTAGTTGGAGGTGGTGTGGTTGGTGGACTTCCGGACCTTTGGAGTTCTGTTTACCTTATTTGTGAGGTTGTTTTCAGTACTTTCTTACAGACATATGTGTGTGCTGGTGGGTTCGTGTCAGGTTGTTGGCGCCCACTAGTAGTTTTTACCTTGTACTAGATACATACTATTGCTGCTACCATTTACTTTCTGGAGATAGTCTACTTGCTTTGAGAAGGTTTTATGCTAGGTTGCTAGTTATTTTTAAACTATAATTACTATTATAAATGAAGCTCATGATCAGCATGTTTTGTAAACTTAATCACTACTTTCCAAATCACGTACGAAAACCGTTTTCTTATATATATTATATAAACTAAGTGTAGTGTCTTGCATAGTATGAGTGGTTCTCTTGGGACCCTTATGCGCTCTTTAGGGTGTAAAACCTAATCAAAGTATTTTTCCGCAGCGTTTAAATATAGTTTTCTTTTGTGGACTAGATGATCCACTGAGCCGAGGGATACGGACTCTAAACATAACTGATTTTTCTATTCATTAAGCACATGATTTCCTTGCATAAAGATTGTAGTTGGATTTTCCTGAGCGTCAGCAGTTATCCCCTGCTTGACGTGGCATCATGACGCGTGTTTTCTCTTACTCTGATAATTCTTAATTCGGAGAAAATGCGGGTTGTGACAGTTGGTATCAGAGGGAGGTTGCTTGACAAGTTAGTTGGGCAACCTTCCTTGGATGCTTTTAGTAGTTCAGCATCATGTCATTCACACACCGATATGTCATCAGCACGTCTTGGCAAAAGCACGAACACTACACTCATAGCATAACATGAAGTATACGGGGCATATTATGTAGTATGGGATGCATAATATGTGTTCGTATATGGATCCACCATAGGGGCTACATGTGAGGGTTATGTAGTATGGGATGTATAACCTCACCACATGACTGCGACTAGCGCGTTTCTTTTTCGTTGCATGGAAATGTTATGTAGTATGGGATGCATAACATTTTCATGTGTACGCCGCTCATATCATGCATTAGGGCCTTTTTAGAATGCATAACACAATCATGCATATCATAACATTGCATAAGCACAACGCGCCGAGCTAAAGATTTGCAGGATGACATATGTACACACATAAGTTTTCAAACTAACATAAGTTCATGCATCCGATCTAGGCACAAGAGTTAGTGAGGTGGTGGTTAACCATACTAGGTTAGGGCATATCATTTAATTATTGTGAAGAAGATAAACTCTCAGAGCAAGTTTAGCAGCTTTAAGTCTATATTTACATATGTATTGTCTGTACTGGTAGTCGGTTCTAGTCGTGGGATTTGGATCTGATTTGCGTTGTAATGATTTTTTTAGGATGGCTAGGCGTCCTGCGACTCGATCGACTCCCCTGTCTGAGGGTGAATCTTCTGGAGCTCAGAATGATGCGGTCATTCAGTGCAAAGGAAAGCGCTTGGACTTCATCAGGGACGACGGTCAGCCCGGCAGCGTGTATGCTGATCCGTGTCAGGATCCTCCTGTTCTCTCTGCGGTATGTGTTCAGAGATTGTTTCTTTCTGATTGTTGTGTTTGTTTAGTCTCGGCGGTTGGAACCGTTGTTAGCGTGCCACGCTTGGAGGAGATTCCTATTGTTCGTGGTTTCGCCGATGTTTTTCCTAATGATCTTCCTGGTATCCCTCCTGAGCGGGATGTGGAGTTTGTTATTGATTTGGAGCCGGGTACGCGTCCTATTGCCAAGGCGCCGTACCGGATGGCCCCTCGTGAGTTAGAGGAGTTGCGAATTCAGTTAGATGAGTTGTTGGCTAAAGGTTTTATCAGGCAGAGTTCGTCGCCTTGGGGTGCTCCTGTTTTGTTCGTAAAGAAGAAAGATGGGTCGATGCGGCTTTGCATCGACTATAGAGAGTTGAACAAGGTCACTATCAAGAACAGGTACCCTCTGCCGAGGATCGATGATTTATTTGACCAGTTGCGTGGTAGCACGGTGTTCTCCAAGATCGATCTTCGTTCGGGCTATCATCAGCTCAGGATCCGTGAGGCAGATATTCCACGGACTGCGTTTAGGTCGAGGCATGGGCACTTTGAGTTTTTGGTGATGTCGTTTGGTCTAACCAACGCACCATCAGCCTTCATGGATATGATGAACAGGGTGTTCAAGGATTTCCTAGACAAGTTCGTTGTGGTCTTCATTGATGACGTGTTGGTTTATTCTCGCAGTGCTGAGGAGCACGAGCAGCATTTGCGTTTGGTCCTATCAGAGTTGAGGAGCCACAAGTTATTCGCCAAGTTGAGCAAGTGCGAATTTTGGTTGCCTCAGGTTTCTTTTCTAGGCCACGTGGTGAACAAGGATGGGATCTCGGTTGACCCAGAAAAGATTGTAGCAGTGACGGATTGGAGTAGGCCGAATACTCCTAAAGAGATCAGAAGTTTCTTAGGGTTGGCTGGCTATTTCAGGAGATTCGTGGAGGGTTTCTCTTCTCTAGCCGCACCGTTGACCAAGCTGACTCAGAAGAATGTGGCTTTTGTTTGGAGCGAGAAGTGCGAAGAAGCTTTTTAGGAGTTAAAGAGGAGATTGTGTACTGCTCCCGTTCTGACCCTTCCTACTGAGGGCGTGGATTATGATGTGTTTGTGGATGCTTCGCATATAGGACTGGGATGCATATTAATGCAGGATGGAAAAGTAATTGCTTATGGGTCAAGGCAGTTGAAAACTCATGAGCGGAATTATCCTACGCATGACCTTGAGTTTGCAGCGGTTATCTATGCGTTGAAGTTGTGGAGGCACTTACTTTATGGGGCCCAGTGCAAGATTTTTACTGACCATAAGAGCCTGAAGTACGTGTTCACGCAGAAGGAGTTGAATCTGCGTCAGCGGCGGTGGCTTGAGTATGTGGCGGATTATGACGTAGAAATCCAGTATCATCCGGGCAAGGCCAATGTGGTGGCCGACGCCCTGAGCCGAAAGACGGGAAAGATCTTTAACCTCTCCGCCGATCGATTAGTTGAGGAGTTCCTCCTTATGGATATTTCAGTGGGATGTTGTAGTTTGCAGAGTAGCTTATCAGTGGAAGAGCCGTCCTGGATTTCTTTGACTAGGCTGCATCAGAAGGACGATCCGGATCTGTTGCACCTTTTTACCAGGACAGAGAAGGGAGAGTTGCCAGATTTTTCTATTGATGATGCGGGTACTTTGATGTACCGCGGCAGGTTTTGCGTTCCCACTGTTGGGGACATTAAGAGTATGATTTGCAGTGAGGCTCATGGTTCCAGCGTTGCCTACCATCCAGGATCTACGAAGATGTACCGTGACTTAAGGCAAATTGCTTGGTGGAATGGTATGAAAGGAGATATAGCCCGATATGTTGCTAAGTGTCACACTTGCAAGCGTGTGAAGGCCGATCATGGAAGGCCCGGTGGTAAGTTGACTCCGCTAGATATCCCGACTTGGAAGTGGGAGAGTATATCAATGGACTTCATTACGGGTTTGCCAAAATCCCCGAGAGGATTTGATTCTGTTTGGGTTATAGTGGATAGATTGACGAAGTGTGCTCACTTCGTGCCTTATAAGATTGATTACCCGATGAAGAAGATAGCGGAGTTGTACTTGAATGAAGTCATCCGACTCCACGGTGTGCCGGTTAGCATCATTTCTGATCGAGACTCCCGGTTTACTTCTCATTTTTGGCAGAGTCTGCAGGAGGGTTTGGGTACGGATCTGAGGTATTCTACTGCGTACCACCCTCAGACCAATGGGCAGACGGAGCGGGTCAATCAGATTGTTGAGGATATGATCCGGTGCTATATTTTAGACCACGGTGGAGCGTGGGATGAGCGTCTGCGACTCATGGAATTTGCTTATAATAACAGTTATCAGGAAAGCTTGCAGATGGCTCCGTTTGAAGCTTTGTATGGGAGGCGCTGTAGGACTCCGTTGTTTTGGGCTGAGGCTGGTGAGAAGCCGTTGTTGGGTCCTGATGCTCTAGAAGAGATGGAATTCGCCGTGAAGCTTATTCGGGAGAAGCTTCGTTTAGCCCAGGAGAGGTATGAAAAGAACGCCAATCGGCGTAGGTCTGCTTTGGAGTTTTTAGTAGGGGATCATGTATACCTCAAGGTTTCTCCAATGGTTGGTGTGAAGAGATTTGGTAAAAATCGGAAATTAGACCCAAGGTATGTGGGCCCGTTCGAGGTCTTGGAGCGGATTGGTGTGTCTGCATATAGATTGGATTTGCCAGCGAACTTCCCTGGTGTTCATAATGTTTTTCATGTTAGCCAATTGCGGAAGTGTGTGCGCAGCAGTGGGCAACTCTTGGATGTTGTGCCCCAGTTAGAGCCCAACCTCTCTTTCGTTGAGGTGCCAGTTCGTATTTTGGATACTCAGGAGCATGTGCTGCGAAAGAAGTCCATACCGATGGTGAAAATTCTATGGAAGAATCAGGATTTGGAGAGCGCGACTTGAGAGCTAGAGTCGGCCATGAGAAGGGCGTACCCTCACCTGTTTCTCTGATTTGATCGGTATGTTTCCCTTTGTAACTTCTGTTTGTTACTTGTCCTTCTTTTGTAGGAGGGCTGTGCGTAAAGTTTCGGGACGAAACTTTCTTTTAGGGGGAGTGACTGTAACGCCCCATTTTTTTTGTTCAGCGATTATTTTTATTCTCGTTTGGCGTTACGATGACGCGTTTCCGTGGCTTGTGCCATGTGTGGAGTATGGTTTAGCTCCTTTGAACTGAGTGCCCTGTTTGGTAGCCTGTTGGCAAGATCTCCCTAGCAAACCGAGTCGTTTTGGTGACCGGTGTGGCCTCTCGGGGGGATGTTTGTGTTTGGCTTCGTTTGGGTGTAACTCGAGTTCTGTGCGTCAAAAGTTAATTTCGACTTCGCCGTTGTGTTCGTAGCGTGGGTATTTAGCTACGGTGCGAATTTCGTCGAATTCCGAGGTAGTTCGGTTTTCGCGTCGATTTGGTGCTTTATGTAATTTTGTAATTAATAATATAATTATATAATTATATATATATATATAGTATTAGAATGATAGGAGCCGATCTTCATCTTCTTCACGATAGAAAACCGCCGGCCTTGTACGAGAGAAACGAGTAACCGCCGAGCCTTCCCTTCGGACGCCGATTCCCGGAGCGTTTGTGGACGGAATTCGATTCCGAGAGTGGATACGGATTGCTCTCGTCAAGACCTTCATTCCTGCGGTAAGAAATTCGATTTTCGTGGAGTTTTGGAAGGATTGGAATTTTCGGTTTTGGAAGTTTTCCGCCATTAATGGCCGAGTCTTTGTTCTAGGTGTTGCGGCCGTCTTGATCCGTGCGAAGAGGAGGAGAGCAGTCCAAAGCTTCGCTGAGATTTGAGGCAAGTGGTATTCTTGCCCTTGCCAAGTGTTTTCTTTGAATTTATTTGCTGAAATTGAAATCCCGGTTAGCCCAGGTTAGAGGCCTTGTTGTTCTCATTTTCTTGCTAACTATAGGGCTTAGTTCTTCCTACTGAAACCCCCCCTATGTTGTGATGTTTGGAATCCAAATTGTCGGCGTGGAGCCGTTGTTTTCCTTTATTTTTGAATGTTGCTCTGGTTCGGGTATAGCCGAGAGGGAAAGTTAGGAGGGGGGGGTGTGGTTGCCAATTTCCTTCGTTAAGATATTATTCGAATGGTTAGGCATAGTTTGAATGGTAGTAGCGTGCGGCATTGAGAGTTGTCTACTGCTACTGCAGTGGCGTGAGTCGTGTGCACGTTCCGGTGTCGTTCGGGAAATTCCAAACGGTGCAGGTTGACCGCGCACGGTCATCAACCTTTAGGGCGCACGACCACTGGTCGTGTGCCTCTGTTCGTGCGCGTATAAACTTCAGTTTCCAAAGTTCTGACTCGGGCAATCGCACGAGCGCTGACATCAGTGCGCACGACCACTGATCGTGCGACACTGATCGTGCGCAGTTGCTAGGTTTTCTGTCAGGTTTTCCAGGTTCGTTTCGCACGATCATCAGCCGATGAGTGCGCACGACCACTGATCGTGCGACACTGATCGTGCGCTTTGTATATTTTCTGTTGATAAGCGAATTTAGATGGTTTCGAGTGCGGGAGTTTAGATACTCAAGTGGCAAGCAACTACTCGAGTTCTGGATCTTCTGCCTTGGTCGTTCGACTGTCGTCGAGCTCCGCATTCTTTAGTGGGCTTGTGGGTAGTGGTATAATTTTGGCGGTGAGTGAGGCTAGCTCACTCAACGCCAAAGTTTAGGTAGGCGCTGAGTGCGTTTCACTCAACGCCTAGTCGTGTTGGTTTATTTCAACACTCTTCCTTTACCTTGTATTTCGTTTTCGAGTGGATTTTCCAGTTGTATTTCTGGGTTTTCCTTGTCGGCCGTTTTCTTTAATTTTCCTAAAGGCCGAATCGTGGGTCGTGAATAGTAGTGGTGGTTGTAGCTCTTTATGGGGGTGGAGTTGTGTGATATAGCCAAGGCCACCCATGGATTTCTTGCTCCAGGTACGGGCTGGGCATGTCGGGTGGAAGGTCCCTTGTGTTTTCACGTGTTGACCCTCGAGCTTTTGACTTGGACATGGTGGATTGGGGGACTGCGTTTGCCTTCGATCCGGTTCCTCGTTGTTGTTTTTGCTACTATCACTTCCCGCAGATTAGGGTGTTAGAAGTTTCTTCTTTGGTAGTTTGCAGCATTCTGGCTCTTGGTAGCCTAGTAGGCCCTGCAGGATGTGGTTCCTGGGCTGGATCGTTGCTGTTTCTTTGCACGTTGTGCATTTCTTGTGGTCCTGTTTGGACAGTTGTGACTCTTTCTACTGCATGTTTTCTGTTATTTTGTCCTTTGGTTGACTCTTTCATGCAGTTTTACCTTGATTTTTGCTTGCTGAGGTATTCTGTTTTCTTTTGGAATACCCCAGGTTCTGAGCTGTAGCCAGTCTGGTGGCTAGTTGGAGGTGGTGTTGTTGGTGGACTTCCGGACCTTTGGAGTTCTGTTTACCTTGTTTGTGAGGTTGTTTTCAGTACTTTCTTACAGACATATGTGTGTGCTGGTGGGTTCGTGTCAGGTTGTTGGCGCCCACTAGTAGTTTTTACCTTGTACTAGATACATACTATTGCTGCTACCATTTACTTTCTGGAGATAGTCTACTTGCTTTGAGAAGGTTTTATGCTAGGTTGCTAGTTATTTTTAAACTATAATTACTATTATAAATGAAGCTCATGATCAGCATGTTTTGTAAACTTAATCACTACTTTCCAAATCACGTACGAAAACCGTTTTCTTATATATATTATATAAACTAAGTGTAGTGTCTTGCATAGTATGAGTGGTTCTCTTGGGACCCTTATGCGCTCTTTAGGGTGTAAAACCTAATCAAAGTATTTTTCCGCAGCGTTTAAATATAGTTTTCTTTTGTGGACTAGATGATCCACTGAGCCGAGGGATACGGACTCTAAACATAACTGATTTTTCTATTCATTAAGCACATGATTTCCTTGCATAAAGATTGTAGTTGGATTTGCCTGAGCGTCAGCAGTTATCCCCTGCTTGACGTGGCATCATGACGCGTGTTTTCTTTTACTCTGATAATTCTTAATTCGGAGAAAATGCGGGTTGTGACAGGGGGGGCATGTCAGTACTATTGATGTGCAATAACGGAAAATCTTTAAATACGGCAGCAGGCTTCGGGATGAGGATGACACGCCATGTGACACGCCCAGGGAGGGCTTGCCAGGGGGCGTGACATCGGTTTTTCTCGTTATGTTGGCTCTGGCAGCAGACTTCCTCGGGATCGGGTAACATGCCTTGTGACATGCCCAGGGAGGGAATGTCAGGGGGGCGTGTCAGGGAATTTTTTGCCAAAAATTTTGGAAAGCTTCAAAAAGAGAAGAAAACATTAGCGGCAATAAAATATTCATAAGGAAGTCAAAATATAAGCATACAAGACATGATTTGCATATTATAAACTAGAAAATACCCTAATAGTTTAGACTACAAAACGTACTATCAAATTCCCCCAAGCTTAAGCTTTTCTTGTCCCCAAGTAAAGATATAAAAACTAGATAACCATAAAAAGGTAACTAATCAAAAAGTTCTAATTATGTTTACACAAGTACCATGCGAAATTCTAAGTAGGAAGAAGGTGAAACATAAACCTAAAACAATTACTTAAAGATGGTTTACAATTTATAAACTTTACTAATGAAAATAAATAATCCAAAATTTTAACAAAATTCTTTAAATAGATTTAAGCAAGGCAATGAAATGAAAAAAACGCATTGCGTTGTCACTAGATCCAAGCAACACATTATAACTATATCAATTCAAAAACAAAAATCTAACTTTAAATCCAAAACAAATACTGATTATTTTTCTTCTTTACTTAGCTAATAAATAAAATTCAAAAGCATAAATCAAAAGGACTTATTATGACAGAAACGTTTGGTTTAGGATTATGATTAGGAGTGGAATTCAAAGATAAAAAAGGAGGCTTTAAAAATCACACTAAAACAAAATAAAGAGTTTCAAAAATAAAATATTTTTTTCTTTCTTTTTTTTTCTTTTAAATTTTTTCCATTTTTTTTCTTTTTCAAAACAAAGGCCAAAAATAATTTTTCTTTTCATTTAAAAATTAGCCAAACAAAGGTAAACACTTCTTTTGAGGATAATTTTTCAAAAACTCTCCAAAAATATCACAAAATAACCTATCATAAACATGAAAATTTTTAAATGAAACTCAAAAAGGTTAGTGTGATTAGATAGGTTGGAAAATTTGGCTTTGGTGAAGATGAAATGATAAGTGGAGCTATCAATTGAAATTGGAAAAAGGCTCAAAAGCGGCTAACTAGGGATAAAAATTTATAGGTTGGCAAGAAGGCTCAAACGAAAACAAAAATGGCCAAAATCATTTTCAAGCTTTTAAATTTATCTAAAGCACAGTTTTGAAAAATTTAAAATAACAGGTCCTAGATAATAAAAGAAGATTGATAAAATTATCTTGAAAATATTAATAATAAGTGACTTGGAGCATTCACATCTACTACGCTAATCGAAAGTCGACTTTACAAAAATTATCCAAAAATAAAAGGGAAAATAGTGGATGAAATATTTTTAAGAAAGTAAAGGAAATAAAGAACGAAAACCATAATAAAAATGCGAGTTTTAGAAAAAACGTTTCACGTTAATATACTATCGTGAATTAGAAACACAGCATGACCAACATTTAAATGTGAAATATAATTAAAAAGAACGATTAGAAATATTATAATTAGCTAAGTTATTTATATGAGATTTTGAGAAAAATAAAAAAAAACAAGGGGTACAATTGAAATACCAAAATTAGCATAATAATTTTTTTTTGGATTTTGAAATATTCTTTTTTTTAAAGATATTATTTCTTTTTTTTAGCTTTTTTCTTTAAGAAGAAAAAGGAGAAAGCATACTAATTTTTTTTATTATTTTTTGATTGATTTTTAAAAGGAAATAAAAATAAAGAAAATAGAAAGAGGAAATCCTCCCCCAAGCTCAAAATAGACATTGTCCTCAATGGAGAAAAGAGGGTAGAGAGAGAGAGAGAAATTAAAATAGAAATGAAAGTATAGAATTGAAAAACAGGTACTTCCCCGAATTTATGTGTCACGAATGTTGAGTGATGCCGCACCCCCATGCTTGCGTTTTGGATCTTCATGAAATGTCTTCTTTGGACTTTGTGATGGATTGAACAACGTTAGAGCAAACTATCGCAGAATCTTCAGCTTTTCGGAGCCGTCTAGGGCAAAAAATTATAAAATAATGAAAATAGAAAAAATAACTTAGGTTGCCTCCCAAGAGGGCCCTTTGCTGAAAACATCGTTTGAGCTCGACGCAACAAAATAATACTGTCCAAAAGCTTATTTTCCAAAATAATAATTAAAGTTTCAAAAATAAATTTGAAGTTAGCTAAAGTTCATGCAGAAGAAACTTAACATTGTTTGGACTGACATCATCATCACTAGAAATATAGAGTTTAAGACGCTGCCCATTTACTTTGAAATCTCCCTTATCAGGGTGTGAAATTAAAACAGCACCATATGGAAAAACTTGTTCAATAAAAAATGGCCCAGACCATCGCGACTTTAACTTTCCAGGAAATTAACATAAACGAGAATTATAAAAAAGAACTTGGTCGCCAGGCTTAAAGGTTTTTGGGTGCCTTAAGTGCTTGTCGTGAAAACGTTTCGTCCGCTCTTTATAAAATTTGTTATTTTCGTATACGTAAGAGCGCCACTCGTTGAGTTCGTTAAGTTGAAAATTTTTAAGATCGCCAACAGAGTGGGGATCGAAATTTAAAAATCGCAAGGCCCAAAAAGCGCGGTGTTCAAATTCTACGGGTAAATGACACGATTTTCCATAAACCAACCGATATGACATACATTCGAGGGCGGTTTTGTACGCTATTCAGTAAGCCCATAGATCATCATCTAATTTGGTTGACCAATCATTCCTAGAGGTGGAAACAATCTTTTCAAAAATTCTTTTAATCTCACTGTTCACTACTTTGACTTGTTCGTTAATTTGGGGGTCGTTAGCAGTTGGAATCTTATGCGTAACGCCGTATTTAATAAGGATTTTAGAAAACTGCGTGTTACATAAATGAGAACCTCTATCGCTAATGATGGCTCGCGGCGTACCGATTCGAGAAAACAATTTTTTTAAGAAAGTAATTATGACTCAGGTGTCGTTAGTAGGAAGAGCTTTGGCTTCAGCCCAACGAGAAACATATTCGATGGCAACAAAGATGTATTTATTTCCGAAGCTAGAAGGAAGAGGGCCAACAAAATCAATTCCCCAGAGGTCGAAAATTTCGCACTCGAGGAAATAATTTTGCTGCGTTTCATTTTTATTGGAAATATTGCCTTACCGTTGGAAACTATCACACCTACTTACAAAGGCTTGCACGTCTTTAAACAGGCTAGGCCAATAAAAACCTGCGCAAAGCACCTTGTGAGCGGTGCGAGCAGCTTGATAGGGATCACTAGTCGGTCCTTCGTGCAAATGTTTAAAAATATCTAAACCTTCTTCAAAAGAGTCACATCTTCTTATCACTTGGTCCACACAGACTCTGAAAAGATGTGGGTCCTCCCAAAAATATTTCTTCAACTCAGAAAAGAATTTCTTATTTTTTTGAGAGGAGAACTCTTTTGGGAGCTCACGAGCCACTAAATAATTGGCTATGTGTGCAAACCAAGGAGAAGGAGAAGTGTTAATTGAAAGCAACTTTTCATCAGGAAAATAATCATTAAAAAATTTTTCAACTAAATTTTCAATATAAGGATTATCTAATAGTGAGAGATGGTCGGAGGCCAAATTCTTGACTGCACGCGTATCACGGATTTCTAAGTCAAACTCTTGGAGGAGTAAGACCCAGCGAATCAGGCGCGGCTTGGCATCTGTCTTAGCAACAAGATATTTGAAGGTCTAGTGGTCCGTAAAAACAATAATTTTGGAAAGCGTAATGTATGAACGGAATTTATAAAAAGCGAACACTACAGCTAGGAGCTCCTTCTCGGTTGTGGTGTAATTCTATTGTGCCGATGTAAGTGTTTTACTTGCATAATAGATGGGGTGGAAGTTTTTAGAAATTCGTTGTCCTAGTACGACTCTCACCGTAAAACTACTCGCATCGTACATAATTTCAAAGGGAAGGTCCTACACCGGAACTATCATAAGGGGGGCATAAATAAACTTGTCTTTAATTAATTAAAATGAAGACAAACAAAGGTCATCAAAAATAAATGGGGTGACTTTTTCTAAGAGTTGAGTAAGAGGTTTGGTGATTTTGGAGAAGTCTTTTATGAAGCGGCGGTAGAAAGCAGTGTTACCTAGGAAACTTCTTATAGCTTTGACGTTCGTAGGCGGCGGAAACTTCTCGATAACTTCTATATTAGCAATATCTACTTCAATTCCTCTCACAGAAATCTTATGACCCAAAACAAACTGTTCCCTCACCATAAAATGACATTTTTCCCAATTTAGGGCAAGGTTAGTTTCTTCGCATCTTTCTAAGACTTTTTCTAGATTTTCTAAACAACTATCAAAGGCATCACCGAAGACAGAGAAATCATCCATGAATACCTACCTAATTCTTTCTACGTACTTGTCGAAGATAGCAAGCATACATTGCTGGAATGTAGCTGGCACATTGTACAATCCAAACGACATTCTTTGATAAGCAAAGGTACCGAAGGGACAAGTAAACGTAGTTTTCTCCTGGTCCTCGAGAGAGATTGGGATTTGAAAATACCCCGAGAGACCATCGAGAAAATAGTAAAAGCTATGGCAAGATACTCGCTCTAAGATTTGATCGATGAACTGCAAGGGGAAGTGGTCCTTGCGGGTGGCGTCGTTTAACTTATGATAGTAAGTACACATTCGCCACCCGTCACCGTCCGTGTCAGGATTAAATCATTATTTTCATTTACAACTACAGTTATCCCTACCATTTTTGGCACTACCTAAATAGGTCTAACCCACTTACTATCGGATATAGGATAGATAATTCCTACGTCTAAGAGTTTCATCACCTCGCCTTTTATGACTTCATTCATGTTCGGATTTATACGGCCCTGAGGTTGGATTGAATTGCGTGAATTGTATTCCATTAAGATTTTGTGAGTGCAGAAGGATGGGCTTATGCCCTTAATATCAAATATCTTTCAGGCAATAGCTCGGTGATGCTTACATAAAATGAGAAGGAGTTTATCATTTTGCACTTCAGATAAGTAGGCCGAAACTATCACTGGCAGTTTGGAATTTTTTTCTAAGAAGGAATACATGAGATGTTCAGGAATTTCTTTTAATCCTAGGGAAGGGGGTTATTCATACGGGTTTTAGAAATTGTTTCTTTTTAAAAAACTATGTCTTCGTAGACTTTTTTAAACGGAAAATTAAAAGGTGGTGGGGCTAGTGGCCATGGCTGCTTCTTGCAGAGATTCCATTGGAAGAGTAGAGGGAGGAAAAAATCAGAAAATTCATTTTCACTATCAGAAGGGCAATAGGAAGATTCATCACTTACGGAATCTAAGAAGAAACAGGAGTCATCCTTCTCTAGGGTATTTTTCATCAAAGGGGTGATAGAGAAGGTTACTTAATCGTCACCTACTCGAAGGAAGAGCTTGTCATTGCTTACATCAATGATCACTCGGGAGGTGGAAAGGAAGGGTCAGCCAAGGGTCAGGGGAACCTTGACATCTTCTTCAATGTCCAATATGACGAAATCCACCGGGAAGATGAATTTGTCCACTTTGACTAAGACTTCCTCCACTATTCCTAACGGGTACTTAAAAAATCTATCGGCGAGCTGGATACTCATACATGTGGGGTTGATGCTACCAATTCCTAACTTCTTAAACAATGAGAGGGGCATCAGGTTGATACTCGCACCTAAGTCGGCTAATGCGTGCTTGACAAAAAGATCACCAAAGACACACGGAATAGAAAAACTACCTGGATCACTGATCTTCTTTGGTAAAACGTTTGTCAAGACTGCAGAGCACTCGACATTTAGCGTGTCATGCGACAAGTTCTCTAATTTCTTTTTGTTACGCAGGAGGTCCATAAGGTACTTACCGTACTTCGGCATCTAGGAAATTGCTTCATGGATGGGTAGGTTTATGTGGATTTGCTTAAATATTTCTAGGAAGCGAGAGTATTGATCATCCTAATGTTGTTTGCTAAGTTTGTAAGGGTATGGTGGAGTTGGATTATTTTTAAAGATTGGTTGTGGAGCAAGTCTTTTTCTAAAATAGAGAGTGGAGTGATAACTTCTTTTTCAACAGGTGGTGGTATTTTCAAAATGGGAGCGGAGCTTGCTTTAGGCTCTTCGCTAACCATACCATAAACTTGCTTCCCACTCCGAAGAGTTATATCTTTTGCTTGCTCTCTCGGGTTGGGCTTGGTATTGGAAGTAAGAGACCCTGCAGGTCACTCAAAAATAATTTTTGCGAGTTGTCTTACTTTATTTTCTAGATTTTTAACGCTTCTGGTTAAGGTACTTATAGTAGCGTCATTTGAGGTTATATATTTAGAAAGTAAATCCTCCAAGCTTGGAGGTTTTGGATAGTTTTGAAGAGGTTGAGGTGGTATAGAAAAATCATTTTGTGTGGGCGGGCGCATTGCATTCGAAGGATTACTCCACGAAAAATTCGGGTGGTTCCGTAAAGCGAGATTATAACTATTCGGAAAAGTAAAACCAGGAGCATGAAAATTCGCAGCAGAAAAATTATTAAAAGCATTTCTAGGAATATTATAAACATAATCAAATTGTTTGGTAGAAGGGAGTTGTAGATTCCTATACATGAGGGGCGGAGGCAGCAGTCATCTCCGTAATTTTTTTACATAATACTTCCACTTGCAGAGCTAGTTGAGAGACGTTGTCCACTTAAAATATATAACGTCCTAGTTCACGCTAGGCCCCTCGTGCCCGCTTTTGAATAAAGATAGCTGACTTGGGCTAAGGGCGTGCAGGCGACTAGGCTTACACTCATGTGGAAAAGAGAAATTGTTCAAGGATTTGACACGGGTAGAGAAACGGGCGTTTCCCTACCCGTGTGCGTCGAGTAGAACTCAAGAGGCATCGAGTAGAACTCGATAAGGCCTGTCCCGAGTAGGACACTGGTAGAGACACGGGTGTGTCTCTACCCGTGTACGTTGAGTGGAGACCAACGAAATGTGTCCCGAGAAGGACACGGGTAGAGACACGGGCGTGTCCCTACCCGTGTGCATATATCCAGGAAGCCGGCTGTGTCTCCCGAGCAGGACACGGGTAAGAACACAAGCATGAACACGGCTGTGTCGCATGACACGGGTAGTGGACACGGGCGTGTCCCTACCATTATTGGTATCCAAACGACACTTTAACCGTCAACGCCGATTCACCCGAGCAGGACACGGGTAGGGACACGGGCGTGTCCCTACCCGTGTCATTTCTGAATAAAAAGGAGGAAATGGAACCCTATCCATTTTTCATTCTCTTCCAAGCCATTTTATAGAGAAACTGCTAGAGGAGGGACAGAGTTACTGGAATCAACTATACTCCGTGATGAACCACCGCCGCCGCCAAGGAGAAGAACATGCTGCCGCGAAGGGTGACGAGATCCATGGCCCGAAATGGTGGAAACGTCGGAAACGAGGTGAGCTTCCTCCCCTCTCCCTTGGTTGTGTGTGTCATTGACTAGGGCTTGTGCTCTATGGATAGTTATTCCTAGGTGAGATGTTGACTCAAAAGAATCTAGACTTGTGAGATGATGATCTTCCTAGGACGAGGCCATATTAGGGCTTGTGCTCTATGGATAGTGATGTCTTCAACCTCTCCTTATTTCAATGTGATGAAAGGGAGATGGTTTCGTGAAGAGAAATGGCCTCATGAGGGTTAATAAGGAAGGATGAATTCTTGATGTGATTTGGGAAGGTCGGCTAGAGGAGGAAGATGAACCGGTGCCGTTTATTCCGCCTTAAGATGCGTACATAAATCTGTGTCCTGTACGCAGCGATCTTCTTGGCTATTTTCAGACATGATATGGCCAGATCTGGGCTTTTGTCTAAACACTAAAGTCATAGCCCTTTGAAAAACCTTTCCAACGAGTGGTTAGACGTCTACAGATGAAGTCCATAGCCACGGTAAAGTCTAATCGAAGTAGAGGGATGACAGGCAAAGCGTGCAAAAAATTTATTCTGTACGCAACAGGCTTTGGAGCCAATTTCATGTGTGATACCGTCTGATCTAGGTTGTAGACTGAACATGATAGTTGTAAATCATGGAAATATCTTTCCATCGAGGTGTTACACGCATTCACCGGATTCCTATAGCCTCGGGAATCTCAGTCAAATGTTCTGTCTAGAAGGTGTTCTGCTCCTGAATTTCCTGAATTAGTGTAGAATTGGGTTTGGACTCGGTAGAGATATTGTAACAAATCGACGTTGAGGTTTTTGCGAATTATAATATGTATAACCATGATAATTCAACGAGTGATGAAATTGTTGGATAGACCCCACGTAAATAATGGTGAAATGAAATGGACTTGAACAAAATTATTTGGTAGGGGTTAGTGAACGAATGGTAATTCGTCGATTAATAATATGACTGTATTGAACTTGTGTATTTGTTCAGTGATGTTAAAGTTATGTGACCATATTTTAGACGTAATCGTGTTGTCCTAAAGAGTGATGCATGGTCATGAGGCTTGTCATATAGGGAAGTATAAGATGGTCCATTGTATGTGGTGGTTCGCCACCTGTGTTTGTTGTAAACCCATAAGGTGCCTTAGGCACAAGATTATGAAAGGATGTGAGTGCGGGTGTTTGATCGCACCGGTTGGTAATGTTGAGAAGAGTTATAATAGACGGTTGGGCTTGGTCCTCGGTGTTCATGTCCTGAGGCTCCTTCCGTGCCAAGTGGATGGTTGGGCTTCGACCTCGTGTTTGATCCGAGTCTCCTTATGTGGCATGATGATATGGAATTGCATGCGGTGTGAGTTGACACACGATGTCGTAATCTTGGGTTAAAATAGTGTGGCAGGTCTATGGGCTCGCCAATCATCACACCGATAGGAGCTGACAGATAGACTTTGGGTGGTTGGGCTTGGTCCTCGGTGTTCACGTCTCAGGGCTCCTTCCGTGCCAAGTGAACGGTTGGGCTTGGTCCTCCTGCTTTTTTCTGAGGCTCCTTCCGTGTCATAATATAAGCAAGTTTGGGGCTTGGTGCTCGGTGCACATCTACCTGAGACTCCCGCTGAGCCATAATACGCGTGTGTGCTCCTTTTTTGTGTTTTTAGCGTTGAGTCGTACGAAGGCCTAGGATTGGTAGTGTGGATGCCAACCTAGTTGTGGATGACGCCTGAGAGGTTAGCTACCTGCTCGAATAGTGGGAACTATAAGTCTGTATTAACATAGCGATTGCATGCGCGTGATCATGGGTGAGTCATTGCATTGCATACATGTCATTACACTTCATTGCATACACAAGATCCTCATCGTATAATTTTGTATGGGCACTCCTATACGATGAGTTACATACTGCTGAACGATCCTCAACTTATATATTTGTATGGGCATTCATATAAGTTGAGTTACTTTTTATTTTAGCTTTATATATTCTTATGCTGCTGTAGATGATAGAATTGCTAGAGTAAGATGTTACTCGCTTATTAAGCTGCTTTACATACATGATGATATTCAGTCTATACCACCTGCTTGTACTTATGCTTACATACTTTATATATTGTACCTTCGTCCATTTCTCCGCCCGGTGCCGAGGAGTCGCCGGGGGAGCTGATGTGAAAGCCACTTAGTCTTTATGACTAACGGTTGCTATGTCTTCCTTTTTAGGAGGAAACCCCGAAGGTAGAGCAGCCGTAGATTATGTAGTAGGACAACCAGGCCAGGAAGACAGGGCCTGAAGAGACGGTGTCGTCGCTACCGTCGGTTACGGATGTGAGTGTGAGAGATTTTTGATGTAGCCCTTTTGGGCAAAGTTTTTACGTACTTTGATTCTAGAAGCTTGTTGTAGCTTCTTTATATGTTATACTTTTGGACAATTATATGCTTTGTGTTGATTTGACTTCTGATTTTTATTCTGGTTGGGTTGGCATGATTGATATTGGTAAAGGCCGGCAGAATAGGCGTCTTATAGTACAGGCTAGCCTAGTGCTAGTGCTACCGCAAGGCGGCTGTTCTGGGCATAAGACTCCCCTCATGCCGCATTTTGTGTTTTGGGAGGGGGGTTTTACAAAATATACTTGTAGGTTTGTTTGGGCGGGACCTAGGCACATTCCACTGATATGTGTTCATGTGCATGTCGTCGAAAAGCTCAAGAGATACTTCCCGGGTTTTGCTGTTTAAAGTACCACCGAAAGCTGCGTCTATCATTTGCTTTGTGTTTTGATTTAGCCCGTTATAAAAAAATCTACACTTGTAACCATACAGGTAGCGCATTATTGGGGCATCGTCTTAAGAGTCTTTTAATCTTTCCCATGTTTCATAGAAAGTTTCAAAATCAATTTGAAAAAAGGCAGAAATATCGTTCCTAAGTTTTGAGGTTTTGGCTGGCGGAAAATACTTCGCTAGAAATTTTACAGTTAGTTAATTCCAGGTGGTAATGCTATTTTTTGGTAGAGTGTTCAGCCACTGTTTAGCTTTGATTCTTAGGGAGAAAGGAAATAATCTTAGCCCAATAGCATCATTTGTGACACCCTTTATCATGAAGGTGTCACAAATCTCAAGAAATCTTGTTATATGTGAGTTCGAATCTTCATCTTGAATTCCATCATATTGCACATACTACTGCACAATTTGAATTATGCAAGGCTTTAGTTCAAAATTATTATTAGCTATAGCAGGGTACACGATGCTTGATTCTGTTCCCTCTAGATTTGGTCGTGCATAATAGAACATAGGCCTATGCACGGCTTCCTCCACGTGGGGTTCTTTCATTCTTAAAGTGGAAAATGACTCAGAATCCTCAGCCGGTATTTGGGGAGTAGGGCCTCTAAATTGCGATCTTCACCAAAGAGTACGCTTCATTTTGTGGTCCAAGTCCAAAATAACTGACGGACTCCCGCCGGTCATGCACTAGAAGAAGAGAAGATAAAGAAGAGAAATAAACAAACTAGAAAAAGAAAAGCTATATTTTTTTTTGAAATATATTTTTTTTATGTTTTTACTCCTAAACTTCCGAAGGGCTACCCAATGAATGGTTCGCAAGGTACTAGACAAGATAGTGGCATTTAAAGCCACATTGCCCTTTTCGAGAGAGTTAGGTTGTGTAGGAAAATTGTGATGTGGGTTTCTATTAAGAGTGTTAATATATTTTTTTTTATTTTAAATTTTTTTAGATAGAGGATGAGAAAGAGAAATGATAACAGTAATCGATTCATGTTTTCAAATTATCAACAAAAGTTGCTCCCCAGCAACGGCGCCAAAAACATGGTGTTAAGAAAAAGAGAGCCGAACTAGCAATCCAACTAGGCAAGTATACCTATCGAACTGTTGCTAGGGGACACAAGTATCGTATTGAAATCTGGGAACTGTTGAGTAAACCTACTCACACGAAAGCTATTATTTTATCGAAGGATGGTTTTAGGGTTAAGAAATAACTAATTGAAAATAAGGAGAGTAATATTGCGCTAAAGAGATAACTACTTGCAGATAATTAAAGAGCTATTAGAAGCGATTACAATGAACGGTTGGAACGATGAAATGGAAAAGCACTCGATCGAGAATCACCTCGACAAAATTTGACTAAAAATGCAATAAAAACCCTAACAAAATAGAGATAAGAAAATGCAACTAGATTTTATATTAAATAAAACAAAGAGCTTACAACTTGAAATAAAAGAAATTACAATTGCAGGAAATGAAAAACTAAGCTAGCATTAAACCTGAAACTGAAACTAAACTAAACTATTACAGAAAACTGAAACTGAAACTAAACAGAAAAACTGAAATGAGAACAGGAGAGAGGAAGAACACTAAGGAGAACTGAAAATGGCAGCACTTCCGCTCTCCAAAAAATTCTATATATTTTTAGATAAGGGGAGGGGCTCTATTTATAGATTCTTCAAGGAGTAGGAATGCCCATGCATCCAGCCATGCACGGGAGTTTACCTTGGTACGAATTCTAGCGGGAAATGATGATTGTTGCGGTATGGGTGACGTGCATTTATGGCGGCAGCAGGATTTAGTGAAAAACGGGACTTATCCTCTGGCAGCAGGTAAGCTCGACGAAAGAAGGAGAAGGAGGGAGAGCTCGACGAATTCAGGGGACAATGAGGGAGAGCTTGACAAAATCAGAGGAGAAGGCGGGAGAGCTCGACTAACGTCGAACGCAGAAAGTGGAGAGGATGTTGACGAATTTGGAGAAGTTCGTCCAACGCAGAAAGTGGAAGGGATGTCGACGAATTTGAACTGAAGGCGAGGTCGATGAAATTAGAGGAGAAGGAGGGAGAGCTCCATGAATGGAGAAAAGAGAAGGAGGACGTGAGGTTGACGAAAATGAAATGAAGGCGAGTTCGATGAATTTGAACTGAAGGTGAGGTCAACGAAATTGGAGGAGTTCGTCGAACGTAGAATGAAGGCGGAGCTCGAAGAATTTGGCTGAAGGCAAGGTCGATGAACGTAGAACACAGAAAGTTGACGAGTGGCCAATGAAATTATGACCTGAAGGCGAGTTTGACGAATGCTGAGGTTGACAAACGACTGAGCTCGACGAAATTGAACTGAAGGCGAGGTCGACGAATGGCTGAGCTCAGCGAAATTTGAGACATTCATCGAATGCAGAAAGTGGAGGGGAGGTCGATGAATGCTGAAGTAGACGAACGGATGAGCTCGAAAAAATTGGAGACGTTCTTCGGACGTAGAATGAAGGCGGGCTTGACAAATGCTGAGGTCGATGAACGGCTGAGCTCAACGAACTTGGGCTGAAGGAACCGTTCGTCGAATGCAGAAGATGCGTTCGACGAAATTGCTGAGGTCGACGAATGCTTAGGTCGACGAATTCTGGTGAGCTCGATGAACTAGCTGAGCTCGAAGAAATAGGCTGAAAACCTGAAAAGCTGCAAGGAAAAAAAGAAAACATTAGTGGTATTAAAATATATACAAAAGGAGGTCAAAATAAAACTTTAAAAACATGATTTACATAATAAAACTTGTAATTACCCTAGTAGTTTAAACTACAAAACGTATTAACACAGCATTGATCTCGGAGGAGAGATAAGCACATTCAATTTCTAGCCAGTAAATGCGCTTGTCGGTAGCCTGCTTGTCCTGTTCCATCTCGCGGATAATATGTATGTGCTTTCGAATCAACACGGCCGTCTTATGCTTCATCTCCATCAGATACATGTGATTGCCTAGATAGTCTACTATCTCGTCTTGGTGAGGAGGAGGCAATAAGGCGGGCTACCCAAAGGATTCCTATACTGCCGAGTCGATCTTGGTACCTGTGCAGAAAGAAGTCAAGGATCAGGATGAGGGGTGTTCTCGCAAGAAGTCTTGGAGGCCGCGAGTTGCACAGATGGACGGTTTAGTCCAGTGGCCTCGAACACACCAGGTAGGGTAATAAAAGTTTGTATGAAGTGAAAGGGCAAGTTTAGTTCATTTACTTGGGTTGCGAGAGGTCCCAGCGAGTTGCGAGGGATCGTCATTCTTTAGAGCAGGAGGGGTGGATTGCTAAGGCGAGTTGGAGTCTTGATGACGGATGTCGGCAATATCAGGTGGATTCGCAGGTTGGGTGGAATAGGCAGGATCTCCCTGAACAAGTATGAAATGAATAGGCGATAAGATAGAAAAAAATAGGAGGAGAGATAAGGGAAAGGCAGGAGTCAAGAAATAACCTGTCTCTTCTCAAAGGATGCGAGAGAAGGTGCCTGGACTTTTAAGGAGGTCAGGGTGGTCCCATCGATCGAAAAGGGTGGGCCGGTGGTTTTCATCTTCTTCAGGCGAGATGACGAAGGTAACGGAGTAGGGGTGAGAGCAAAAACTGGGGCAAGAGCAGTCGGATTAGCTTTGTTTTATTTACGGACCATCGCGAGACATTCGCGAAAGCTCTGACTATGAGACATGACGACGGTGGAAGAGGTGAGAGAAAAGAACATCTCCCCGCTAAGATGGGTGTCACCTATTTATAGGCCCCAGAGGGGGGCCCCGCAAAAGATTCTTTCATAAATGAATTTCAGCATCGCGAGCCTCGGCTGGACTTTCTTTCCGAGCTTGAGGCAACCTCGAAAAAAGCGGGGATTGTGTCAACCTCAGGCTCACAGGAGAAAATTCAGATAAGAGCGCTGAGTTAGGGGAGAGAGGATTGTAGAGGCGAGCAGGACCACTGGGTTAACTAGCCAACACTCCAAAAAGGCAAAACATGATAGGCGAGAGGGGAACAACGCAGCAGGCGAGAAGGCTCTCGTGAATTACGGTGACCTCTCACAGTAAGACAACTCTCGTGGCGTATGCATGCCACTGGTAGCGAGACAGACTACTCGTGGGGCGGGGGACTCGCGAGGCGAATGGATAGGCTCCTCTCACCCGCCAGGCATTTTCTTACTCGCCATATGAGAAAGAAGCATTTTTACTTTCCTACCACCAAAGGGGGGATTTTTACTCTTTTACCACAAGTATTTTTACCTTTTTGCCCTTTGAGGTCTGCGTATATCCCTTCAGAATAGCGAAGTTTGGTTATTGGCAGACCTAGTCCATCGTATTTTTGTAATTTCAGGTCGGTTCAGTTTGGTTATTGGCAGGCCCAACTCAGCGGCCTATAAATAGACCAATAAGGTGCCTTGAGAAAGAGAAAAAAAAAGAGAGAGAAGAAGAGAGCACTGGTTAACTTCTTCTTCCTTCTCCAAGGCGCCTAGCTCATCACAGGCTAGGGAGGGTAAGGATTACTAATTCTTCCGGGTAAGAGGTGGGACCTCCAAGCTGAAGCCCACAGTCTAGTTTTAGTTCACAAGACTTACGTCAAGGAAAGGATTTGGGAAGAGTAGGTGTGAGCTACAATTTTAGATCTGAACTCTAGGGGACATCGTGTTTCTTTCTTCAATAGGGTTGCAATGCCTCCAACAAGGACTGATTAATATCATTAAGTTGGTTGTTGTCTATAGTATTGAGTATATAATCAGTAGATATACTAACCCTGGACAAGGAATCATTTCCCTGGATGGAGACCTCTGGAGTAATGAAGCCGGTCTCTGGAAGCTCTTTTTCTCGCGGCCTGAACTGCAAGCTCGCAGCCCCAGTCTACACCTAGACATTATTTTCCTTCATTGCCCATAAACTGTTCTTTACTTGCTCAGCAATAGAAGATTTGTCCCTTTTCCTTTTCTTCTCAGAAGGGCCTTCTTTCTCCGTTGAGTAAGTGGCGGCTTGCTCTAAGCTCCACAGATTCTCACGGACTGCCTCTGGGTCGACGGCGACTAGGGCCTGAGAATGCACTTCTTTATCAACTACCCCTTCTCCAACAGTCTGCTTATCTTAATCAAGATCGGCGTTAGGCCACTGAGCCACAATTTATAAAACCTCATTTTCCAGGTTTATGCTCAACATGAGCATTTCCGAAGAGGACGGGAATACGTCCATGTCAGTGGAGTCCGCAGTTTTCTGGTGTTCAATCATCGCTAGCGTATTCGGTCCTCCGTCCACGCTTTTTGATGGGATCTCATTGTGAGAAGTGGAGACATCCGCGGACTTCATGTGATAAGTTTCATTGAGTGTGTGGACTGGGTCAGTAATTGACTGACTCCTTTGAGAAGTTTCTCCTGCATGACGGATAGGCTTTCCACCCCTTTGAACAATCTTCTTTGTTCTGGTTTGCAGCCCGGGTTTTCCCATCCATGAAGACATGTTGCCAAAGAATTTCCCTAGCCCGAACATGGTAGACTGGAAAGTTTTGATGGCAAGTGGTGAGAAACGACCCATGACGGAGGGAACTTTTGGCAAATGATGAGCTTCTGAGGATATTTATAGCATTGGCAGCATTAATGACTGTTGCGGACTCAGCAGTTAAGCCAACATTTTCGATGTTTTCAGAAACTTAAAAATGTGCGGTGATTATGTTAACCCCAAAATCCTCCTTAAGGAGAGAACTCAATTCACCAGTCTGCCCAGGTTAGCAAGTCTTTAGAGCAGCCCTCGGTTCGCCATTTCTTCTCTAGGAGGACTCCAGCATCAGCCCGAATAGGTTGCAGACCACCAGCCTTTATTGCACCCTGCTTCAGTGGTAGATGAAAACTCTAGATCGTGAGCCCAGTCCGCCCCCTTTGTGCTGACTGGAGTGTCTTTTCTTCTTTGTATCCCGTCACCGCTGCCCGGTTCTCCTGTACCCCGGGCAGACGGTTATTTTAGCCTTGCCCGTCTGGGCAGGCCCCCGAGCCTATAAATATGGGGAAGTGGTGCACCCAAAGAACGCAGACTCGATCCCAAGAGCCTACTTATTTAAGGCTACGTACTCGAATCTCAGGCTTTGCGATCTCCAGCTTACTCTTTTCTTCCATGTAATCAACTCTTTGCAATCAAATGAATGCCCATCGCAAGAGAGTAATTCAGGCCACGAAAGGCGAAGTCTTGTGTTACCGTGCCTTACGGCTCTACTTCTTTCTTCTCCTATCCACTAGTAGATAACTGCTTGTAGCCTTGCCTTTTCCCTTCTCTTTCCCCCGTGATCGAACCGTTAGATGGTGGTGCCTTTTCCCACATCAATAAATAGAATGTCCAGAACAACAAAAGGAAAGATGATCAATCTCAAAGGTCAAAAGAAGAAATATCTGAAGAAGAAGGATAAGAGAAAGGGAAAGGCAATATTACTTAAACCTGGAGTGACACAAGCTTAGAATCCAGTTCTTCATCAAATAATGAAGAGGAAAAAGTTGTTGAAGAAGCTTGTCTTACGGCTCTAAAAACAGAATCTGATCATGATTCAACTGAAGTACCAGATTATCTTCATGATATAGACTTTATTCTGAGAATTTTAAGATATGTTTTAGAGAATTCTATATAGATAAAATATAACTTGAAAAGGAAATCAAATCAGTAAGGCATACAATTTAAAATATATGAAGACTATCCTGATGATATTGAGTAAATAGAACATGATAATCATTTAAAAGTTGAGACAAATAATTTGAAGGAATAGATTAAAAAGCTAAGAGAAGAAAATTCTTCATTGAAAGAAGAACTATCAAGGCATATGCCTTTGAAGACTCCTTGAAAGGAAGGACTAATTAGCTTAAAAATATTACTAAAAACCTTAAGAAAAGATTTGATCATTTGGGCTTAGGAGCTAACCCCAACAGGATAGTAACAATAGATAATAAACTTGCATGGAAAAATCTTGTATCATTCATTAAAGCAAAGGAAGTACCATCTATAATAGTACATAAAAATTATTCAAATAGCAAAAATGATAAGAAAAGTTTAGAGGAAAAATATTACAAATGAACAACCAAAGATAGATAAGAAACAATAATCCGTAGATTCAATAAATAAGGAACATGCGTCGACTTCATATTAATGTAACTCTTGTGAGATGTCGACATCAAATCGACGCTTTCTAAATATTCCGTCGACTTCAACTCTATGTATATCCCTTGAAAATGATGTTTGTCATGATTGTTTTTTCAAAGTTCATAGAATTGCAAGTTGTTGGTTTAATATACCAACATTCTTTTATCCTAAGGGATATTATAAAAGGTCTTCATATACTTTCATTACTCCCTATAATGGAAAAAAGAAGTAATGGGTCTAAGGTAACCTAGATCCCAACTAATGTTAAAATTTATGTGCAAGAAAAATGTTTCCTTTCCACAAATCAGCAGTGGTATCTTGACAGTGAATGCTCCAAGCATATGACTAGACAAAGAGATATGCTGATAAATTATCCGGCCAAAAATGGTCCCAAGACAGGAATGAACTGTGGCACAGAAGGCTTGGTCATGTAAATCACAAAACAAAACCAAGCATTCAAAGAATAAGTTAGTAAGAGGCTTACCAAAAGGTAAGTATAGATAACTCAATTTGTGTAGAGCTTGTCAGCTAGGTAAACAAGTGAAATCTTCATTCAAACCAATTAGTAAGAAAGATTCCCCAAGAATTTTATACCTACTACATATAAATTTTTTTTGGTCCTCATACCACTCAATGTTTAGGAGGTAAGTCTTATACATTTATTATTGTGGATGATTTCTCAAGGTTTAGATGGGTGTTCGTTTAAAAGTAAAGTTTGAATTCTTCTCAACCCTCAAAAAATTTATTAAACAGATTCAATCTAAATTTGATACCAAAGTGTCATTGATTAGAAGTAATCATGTCAAGGAGTTTTAATATCAGGTTATCTGTAGATTCTTTGTTGATTAAGGGATAAGGCAAAGCTTTTCAGCTCCTAGAACTCCTTAGTGAAAATTGAGTTGCTGAAAGGAATAATAGAATACTCATTAAAGTTGGAAGAACATTATTTATACAGTCTAAGTTGTCTAGATCCTTTTGGGTTAATGCAGTGAACACTGCTAATTATGTTCTTAATAGAAGTCTTATTCATAAGACAAAACTAAAGACACCTTATGAACTTTTGAAAGCAAGCCACCTAAGGTTTCTTACTTCAGAATATTTGGCTGTGTATGATATATTCTTAAAAATGGAAAGAGTTACCTAGCCAAATTTGATAAGAAAGCTGATGTTGGAATATTTTTGGGATAGTCCTTATCTAGCAAAGCTTATATGTGTTATAATAAAAGGATACACAAAATTGAAGAATCTCTGTATATAGTATTTCATGAAACTCATGCCTCTTTCCAGGGGGAGGATACTTCCACCAGAAAATTATTTCAGGAACAGGTTGTTATGGATAAAAACATCAAAGAATTAAAGATTGTAGAGAATATAGAAAGCACATCTGCAAAGAATAATCATCAAATAGAAGAAGATACTGTGAGCTCAAAAGATGAGGTTCCTACAGAAGGACACATTAACCCAACAGTCATGGAAAAAGTTAATGCTCAGGAAGTTGGATTACCTCATGACGAAGGAATAAGAGAACAAATTAACCATGATCTAAATGATTAAACAAAAATTTATCCAAATAGGTCAATCTTGAGGGATCATCCCTCTTCTCAAATCATTGATAATTATTAACCCCAAAATCCGCAACACAATCAGCAAAGTACCCAGGTCATCCTCTTTTGGCGGCAGACTCTATTTTTCAGTCCGCCCAGGTCGGCCAGTCTCTGGAGATCAGCTCCCAGTCCACCTAGCTTCCTCTCTAGGCAGACTCAAGCCTCAGCTCGCACAGGTCACTTCCCTCCAGCTAGGATCGCTCTACATGCTTCAGCGACAGACAGAATATCCAGACCGCGAGCCAAGTCCGCCCCCTTTGCGCGGACTAGCGTGTCTTTTCTTCTTTATATCCTGTCACCACTGCCTGGTTCTCCTGTACCCTGGGAAAACAATTATTTTATCCCTGCCCATTTGGCCAGGCCCCCGAGCCTCTAAATAGGGGGATGTGGTGCACCCAAAGCACGCTGACTCGAGCCCAGGAGCCTACTTGTTAAAGGCTGCAAACTCAAATCTCAGGCTTTGGGTCTCTATATTTCTCTTCTTCCTTCTCTCGTCCCCTTTTCCCTGTAATCATCTTTTTGCAGTCAAGGGAAAGCCCGTCGCAAGAGAGGCATTCACCGTGATGGGCGAAGTCTGGTGTTGTCGTGGCTCACGACTCTACTTCTTTCTTCTCCTTTCTGCTAGTAGATAACTGCTTGCAAACTCATTTTTCCCTTCTCTTTCCCCTGTGATCGAACTGTTATCTGGTGGTGCCTTTGCTCGCATCAACAGTTAATACGTGGCCTTCAGCTTCAATCAGCTTTTCGAAATCCATGGATAGAGATGTCAGACCACAGATCTCGCTGATCAGACTGCTCCCGCTCGTCGGAGGATTCTTTATGGAATGTGCTTGATCAGTCTCGTTGGGAGGTTGAGTGGTCTCGTAGAGAGGCTGATCAACGCTTAGATGCAAACTGTCAGGCGTTGAACGCGCTGACCCAGCAGATGGTTTCCCAGGCCACAACAGATCCTGCGGACACTCCAGTCTGCCAAACTCCAACTCGCCAAACTCTGGTTGGCAGTCTCTAGCAATCATGCCCTCTCCGCGTATTCATCCTCCAGCCAAGACCATAGCTCCCCTGCGGCCATAGGAAGATGAGTTTGCCTCTCTAATGGATTTCTTCAGGGAGGCGGCCAGAGGTACTCCAGCCCACAAGCTCGACTACGATGATGTTCGTTAGTCCGCGCAGCCCGTGGATGCCCTTGTCCCAGTACGCCCTGCATTTCTAGATAAATATGAGGAGCCCTCTCATTTTGTCAATAGAATCCGATGGGAGTTCGCTCCAAGTAACTTCAGGGAGCCTTGCCTTCCTCTTTATACAGGTGAGACTAATCCAGTGGCGCATTTGCAGGCTTTTGAAGGGGCAGTTGCATTGAGATGCCTCTCCAACACCATCAAGTGTAAACTCTTGGTAACCACCCTCGACGGTCAAGCAAGAGAGTGGTTCCATGAGCTGCATCCTGGCTCAATTTCTTCCTTCGCCGAACTCCATAGCGAGCACTTGTTGAGTTTGCTACCTCGAAGAAGAGGAAAGATGGCCTAGCAGCCCTCTTCGAGATAAAGCAGAGAGATAACAAATTAGTTGCCTGATTCGTTGATCATTTTCAGAAAGAGATTTTGGTGGTGAAAATGTGGACCCAGATTTCTACAAGGCTGCTCTAATTCACGGCATCCGGGAGGGCGCTTTGAAGTTCAAAGCAACCACCAAGGCGCCTGCCATCTACTAGGAATTTATTGCTTTGGTAAATCGATTCATCGAGGGTGAGAACGAAAACCCAACCTACATATCATCCCTGATAGCCAAGGATGAAGGAAGGGATGCTTATGGTTCCTCCGCAGACCATCGACATTCCAAGCCTCCTCGCCAAGATTATCAGCCTCCTTGGAGAGGGAGGCATTTCCACCACAAGAAACCTTTCCTTGGCAATCAAAAGTTTCTAGACCAGAAGCTTTTGTTGACCACTGCTCCCGCCTTTCTAGCTCAAGTCCTTCAAGTTCACCAGGATGCTTTGTCTACATCCAAGCAGCAGTGTAGTGACTCCGTGGAGGAGTTTTCAGATCTGGGCCTTAGTATTAATGAGTTCGTCTAGATTCTGCAAAGGAGGTCTTATGATAAGAAGCAAGGACCTCAGAGAGATTGGAAAAATAGGGGCTCGGGTCTTTTCTACGAATTCCATAAGGGGAATGGAAACTTGACTGAGAACTGCAGAGCCCTTTGCCAACTTGTAGAGATGTTGCTTGCTGAGGGAAAGATGAAAGACTTAGGCAGGAATGATGCTTCATCCAAGCCGTCTAACTCTAAGGGCAAGGAGGTGGCTAAAGCTTTGCTGGTAGTACGAAGAGATTGAAGATGTTGGCCATCTGAGCCATATCACCATTAAGAATGAGTGCATTGATACTAACGATGAAGGAGCTTTGGGGCGGCTCTTTGGCATTCATGGAGGAGCGAGGACCGAGTCTACCCGCAAGTCATCAATATCAAGGTTCTTTAAAAAATTGCTTCAACTTCTTATTTTGCTCCATCCAAGGGAGGCAACACTTTCAACCAAGTCGACCTTCCCCCAACTGCCAATCCATTCGATGATGCTGTAGTAATAAAGGAAGCCATTGAGAACTATACAGTGGACATGATCCTAATTGATATCGGTAGTTCAGTCAATCTCCTATTCAAACCAACTTTTGAGGCCCTGAAGACCAAAAAGACTCTGCTTTCCAATGAAGGGTCGCTCTACGGCTTCTCAAGAGAGAGGAAGGAGGTTGAGGGAAGTGTCAAACTCTTGGTGACACTTGGAGGAATTACATAGCTGATTCAGTTCAAAGTAATTGACGCTCCAAGAAGCTACTATACCATCTTTGGAAGGCCCCTCCTCAATGTGTATCAAGTTGTAGTGTCAACCTACCACTTCGTAGTAAAGTTCACCTTTGATGGCAAGCAGTACAGGGTTAGGGGTGACCCAAGGCAAGCGCAGGAGTGCTATGTCCTAACAGTCAATATGACTGAGCATAACCCTCCTGCTTTTCCAGCTACAGCGCCTGAATATTCTTCAAGTTTATAGGCAGCTGAGTATATAGAAGGAGCTCACCTAGAACATTCCCAGGTGACTCAAGGAGTCCCCATTACAGAAGTGGAGGAGAGGAAACTCTCGATCAACTCGGAGCTACCTGAAGATGAGAAGGACGAGTTGATCTCATGCTTGCTCGAGAACCTGGATGTCTTCGCTTGGTCAGCGGAGGACATGCCAGGAGTGGATCCAGACATTTCATGCCATCATCTTAATATTGATCCAAGCTTCAAGCTTGTTCAGCAAAATAAGAGATATATGGTGACTAAGCTGGCTGGTCCCATCAGAGAGGAGGTCTCAGAGCTCCTCAAAGCAAAGTTCATCCGTAAAATACAATATCCTGCCTGGGTGTCTAATGTTGTAATGGTTAAGAAACCAGGGGGAAATGACAAATGTGTGTAGATTTCACGAGATTGAATAATGCTTGTCCCAATGATTGTTAGCCCTTGCCTCGGATAGATTCTTTAGTTGATTTTGCGGTTGGGTATTCTTATATGAGTTTTGTAGATGCATTCTCTGGTTATCACCAAATTATGATTTTCAAACCCGATATTCCTCATACTTCTTTCATCATGAACGATGGTTGTTACTATTATCTCATGATGCCTTTCGGGCTTAAGAACGCAGGTTAGACATATCAACGCATGATGGATTGCATGTTAAAAGAGAAAAAAAGGGAGAAATCTTGAAGATTACATTGATGATCTCATAATCAAAAGAAAATCTTTCTCTTTACACCTGTATAACCTCGCAGAGACGTTCGCTACTCTACCAAAGTACAAGATCAAGCTTAACCCTTTGAAATGTACCTTTGGGGCGAGTAAGGGGAATTTTCTCGGCCATCTCCTTACTCCCGAAGGTCTTGCCAGTAATCCAGATAATGTAAAAGCAATTCTTTATATGGCACCTCCTCGGTCACCCAAGGACGTTCAGCAGTTAGGAGGAAGTTTAGCGTGCCTTGGCAGATTTCTCTCTAGAGTCGGATATAAGAGTGCTTCTTTCTTTAAGACTCTTCGAGGGGCGTCCAATTTTGAGTGGAGAGACGAGTGTTCAGAAGCTTTTGAGCAGCTAAAGAAGCAATTGACCTCAACTCCTTTGTTGTAGAGCCCCCGAGCAGGGGAAGTGTTGTTTTTATACCAAGGAGTTTGCATCGAGGAAGTCAGCTCGATTCTTGTTCAAGAAGAGGGTATAAGGCAATTTCCATTTAACTATGTTATCCACATCCTAAAAAGCGCCGAAATGAGATATCCAATTCTGGAGAGGTTGGCTTTAACACTAGTAGTGATAGCCCGGAGACTCCATCCTTATTTCCAGGAACATGCAATCCAATTCGTGACAGATCAGCCTTTGAGAAGTGTACTAGAAACACCAGAGCACTCAGGAAGATTGGCTAAGTGGGAAATAGAGGAAAGTGAGTTTGAAATCTCTTATGTGCCCAGAACAGCCATCAAGGCTCAAGTGCTAGCAGATTTTCTAATTGATATAGCTGAGTCTAGCTCTGGTCAAGCATAAAGATCCCCTTTGGCTTGGACCATCTATGTCGATGGAGCATCAGGAAGGAATTCTTCAGGAGCAGGAGTAGTTTTAACCAATCCCAATGGCATCAAGTTGGAACAAGCAATAAAATTTCTTTTCCTGACTTGAATAATAAGGCAGAGTACGAAGCATTGTTGGCTAGTTTGAAACTTACAAGAGAACTTGGGATTGATCACGTTCATGTCAAAACTGATTCTCTGGTGATGGCATCATAAGTTTTGGGCAACTTTGAGACTTGAGAACCAATCTTGAAGAAGTATCTTGCTTAGTCAAAGTTGAAGTTGGCAGATTCAAGAGTTTTACTTTTGAGCACATCCCGAGAACCTAGAATGGAGAAGCAGATATTTTGGCCAAGCATGGACTTTCATCAGGAGGAACTACTTCAGAGCTATTCTGCCCGGCAACGGATGAGAAAGAGATGATGCAGATTGATCAACGCTCCTCGTAGATCGATTTATTCAAAATTTACCTTTCTTCAGGAGAATTTCATCCATCAGTCAAGGATAAGGGAAAGTTCAGAATTAATGCAGCTTATTATTATCTGATATCTGGTATTCTATGTAGAAAAGCCTTCCTTTCCCCAATTGCAAGATGTGTTTCTGAAGAAGAGGCTCCTATTATACTTCAAGAGGTTCATTCTGGTGAGTGTGGATGCCACTAAGGAGCAAGAACTCTAGAAAGGAGAAATCTTCGACAAGGATACTTTTGGCCCACTATGATGAAGGATTCTTAAGCTTATGAGAAGAAATGTGTTCTATTCTAGAAGTTTGCTCCACTTCAGATTCGGTCAGCTCAGCGGCTCAAGTCAATTTCTACACCATGGCTCTTTGTAGTATGGGGAATGGATCTCCTTGGTCCTTTTCCCATGGCAAGAAGACAGTGGCACTTCATTCTGGTAATGATAGACTACTTCAGCAAGTGGATCGACGCCAAGGCATTGGCAAAAACAATAACTCAAGCAGTAAAGAACTTCATCTGGGGGGAGATAGTGAGCCGTCATGGAATTCCAATGGTAATTATCAAAAATAACGGGGAACAATTCAACAACGGTGAGATGATTGATTTTTGCAAGAAGATCGGATCAGAGCTTCATTTTGCATCAGTCCATCATTCCAAGAGCAATGGCCAGGTCGAGGCAGCAAACAAGCAGATTCTTAGCCTGGTCAAGAAGAAGGTATATGACCTCAAGGGTAGTTGGGCTGATCAGCTTAACAATGAAGAAATAAAATTCATCTTGGATCGAATCGAAGAGATCAGAGATGAAACAGCCATAACACAGGAAGAGGTGAAGAGAAGAATGGCCAGATTCTTTGATAAGAGGCTAAGGGAAAAACACTTTCAAGTGGGAGATCTTGTTCTTAAAAAGGTTGATGTTGTTGCAAGAACCAGCTCAGTAGGGAAGCTAAATCTAAATTGGGCTGGTCCGTTCATCGTCAAGGAGGTGCTAAAGAACGGAGCCAATCGGTTGTAAACTTATGAAGGAGATGATGTATCACATACATGGAGCGGAAATGATCTGAAACGGTTTTATTCTTGAGAACCAACTCCTCTCTTTTCATTCATTTGTAATTGTTAAAAAATTATTATTGATGAAAGGCCTCTTACTGACACTTTTCAAAGTCTTTTTTCTTAACAGCCTAAGAGTAGGGATAACTATGTTGAAGTGGTGACCGGGTGGTCTGGCGGTATGGCTTGGCGAGTTGATGACCGGGTGGTCTGGCGGTTTCCCTTTAGCGGTTTGGTTGTTATGTGTTGCTGTCTGTGGTCCAAGCAGTCTAGCAGCTTGTCACTGGCGACTTGGAGACCGGGCGGTCTGGCGGTCTCACATGGCGATCTCTCTCTCACACTCTGGAAGTTGTCGAGCGGTTAGCACCTCTGTCTAACCGCGCGGCTTGTGCGGTTTGTGTCTTTACAGTCCGCTTGTGTCTTGTAATTTTTTAGTCCCACATCTCTTATTTGTATTATATCCTCTCTCCTCCATTCTATATAAGGGAGGCCATACCTTTGTAATAGATACCTTTTTCTGATAATAAAGTTTCAGTTTAAACTGCTTCCGGCTTATTTTAGTTCATTTCTCACATGGTATCAGAGGACTCGATCTTTTCCTCCTGATTCTGTGCGCCCTCCCTGTCCGCGCGGTTTGCTTCGCCTGCTTGCGACCTATCCGCAAGGTCTCTTTCTCTCCTTGTCATTGCCCTTTGTGTGCGCGACCTCTTTGTTCCTGTGCTTGTTCGTCGCGACCTGTTTCCCTATTCGCCGCGACCTGTTGCCCTGTGCCTTGTTTTGGCATGTAGCTTCTGTTCGAGCGGACTGTCTTCTAGCCGCTCGAATTCTATCCCTCTGCTTGATTCCACGTCTTGGTCGTGGCTTCTCTGGCAGCTGGTGTCTGACATCGTGACCGCTGTAGATCTTCTTCCTCCTTTCCGCGCGGCTTGTTTCCTAACCGCGCGGACTCTCTTCTCTTTCTAGTTCTATCCGCGACCTGTTTTTGCGGTTTCTCTGCCTCTGTTTTTCCCGTGATCTCCTTGATTTGCGCGGCTCCTTCTCTGTTCGTGCGGCCTTCTCTCTAACCGCACGACCTTCTCCCTGCTTTGGTCTGCTTCTTGGTTGTGTCCTTTGCAGTTTCCTTTTTTTATCCGCCGTGGTATTCTGGTTCTCACGAACTTACTTGTATTCGTGCTGTGTTTGCTGGTTGTCTGTTCGCGCGACCTGTTTCTTTGTTCGCACAGCCTATTTCTTAGTTCTCTCGCTCTTCCTTTTAGTTCGCGCTACCTGTCTCTCTGTTCGCGCGACCTATTTCTGCTCCTATTGCTATCTTCGACATCTCTACTTTCTCCTCTTCTTGGAAGCCTTCTGCCTCGGTGGTCACGTCTTCTGGTAGTGCCCACTTCGTTACTCAAAGAAAATGGCTGATCGACTCAGGTGCTAGCAATCATCTGACCGGCTCTCCCCAGTGTTTTTCTCTCCTGGAAACACATGATCGGTTGCCCCCGGTTATTCTCGCTGACGGCTCTCCATCCCCGGTCCATGGGACGGGAGTGGTTCAAGTCACTCCGTCTCTTCAATTGGCGAATACTCTCTACGTGCCCAAATTCCCGTGCAACTTAATATTTGTTACCTCTCTATGCAAGAAATTACGGGGTTCCGTCACATTTACTTCTACTTCTTCTTCTTTTCAGGATCCGGGGTCCCAGCAGACGATTGCTACTGGGACTGAGAGTGGCCGCCTATTCTTCCTCGACAACATTTTTGCTCTATCCGCCTTCTCCACCACCTCCACAGATCTACTCCAATGGCATATTCGCCTTGGTCATGCTCCTCCGCGTCTTCTTCGTCATCTTCTGCCCCATCTTCCTTCATAGAGTCCTCCCCTCAATTGTGAGGCCTGTTAGCTTGGCAAGCATCACCGCTCCTCCTTCCCACCAAAGCAAGTTCGTGGATTTTCCTGACCGTTTGATCTCATCCACTCTGATGTTTGGGGCCCTTCTCCTACCCGTACCGTTGGTCGGGGAAGTTCATATTTTGTCACGATTATTGATGATTTCTCTCATTGTACGTGGGTGTATCTTTTAAAAGATCGCTCTGAAATATTCTCTGTATGGACATCATTCTATCTCATGATCAAAACTCAGTTTAATGTTTCTATAAAAGTTTTTCGATCTGATAACGCCCAAGAATATCTCAGTCATGCTTTTTCGTCCTTTTGTATACAACATTAGATTATTCATCAAAATAACTATGTCTATACTTCACAGCAAAATGGTGTGGCAGAAAGCAAAAACCGTCACCTCCTTGATGTCGCTCGCACTCTGATGACACAGATGCAGGTTCCGGGGTCCTATTAGGGCTATGCCGTTCTCATCTCCTGTTTTCTCATCAATCGCATTCCATCCACCGTTCTCCATGGTCAAACCCCATTCTCCATTCTCCATCCTGGCAAGGAACACTTCCCCCTTCCTCTACGTATATTTGGATGTACGGCCTTCGTACATGCTCCCTCTGTTACCCGCGATAAACTCTCCCCTCGCTCCACCAAATGTGTCTTTCTGGGGTACTCCACCACTCAGAAAGGTTACTATTGCTTTGACCATGTTCTTCGTAAGCAGTTCGTCTCCACTGACGTTACCTTCTTCGAGAATGCCTCCTACTTCTCGGATGACTCATCTTCTCTTCCCCAAGCTTCCTCTTCTCTTCCCCTAGCCTCTGATTCTCCTATTACTCCCTTCATTCCCTCGCCTCCTACTGCGATATCCAGCCCTACTCCATCTCCGTCCACTCCTCTCTCTCCGCCTCCATCTCCCTCATCTCTGCTGCCATCGCTCTCTCCTCCCGGGCCAGCTCTCTCTGCCACGGATGCTCTTGATGTCGAGGAACCCGCCGACCTTGATCTTCCTATAGCTCTTCGCAAAGGGGTGCGAACATGTACCCTACAACCCCTTGCTGCTGTTGTTTCATATGATCGGCTTACCTCTTCTCGCAGGGCCTTTGCGTTGGCTATCTCTGCCACTGCCAAACCTCGTTCCTTCCAGGAGGACCTTGCTATTCATCACTGGAAGATGGCCATGGATAAGGAAATGGCGACCCTAATAGAGCGGGGTACCTGGACTCTTGTTCCTCATCCCTACGGTACTGATGTTGTTGGCTGTCGCTGGGTATTTGGGGTCAAATTTGGCCCGGTTGGCATTATGGACCATTATAAAGCTCGTCTTGTTGCTAAGTGCTTTACTCAGACCTATAGGGTGGATTACTTTGACACCTTCTCTCCCGTGGCTCGTCTCAGCACTATACGGGTCCTTCTCTCTGTGGCAGTCAATAAAGATAAGCCAATTTCTCAGCTGGATGTAAAGATGCCTTCCTTTATGGTGATCTTCAGGAGGCTGTCTACATGGAGAAACCTCCTGGGTATGTTGCTCAGGGGGAGACGAGAGTATGCCGACTGCAGAAGGCAATATATGGCCTCAAGCAGAGCCCTCGAGCTTGGTTTGACAAGTTCAGCGGCATTGTGGCGGCCATTGGTTTTGCGCGTAGCTCTGCCGACCACTCTCTATTTATTCGCAAAACCCTCTCGGGACTGTTGGTTCTTGCTGTGTATGTTGATGATATTCTTCTCATTGGCGATGACTACGAAGGGGTAGCCCTGACAAAGAGGCATCTTCGTCAACATCTGGTCACGAAAGATATGGGCTCTCTGAAGTACTTTTTGGGGATCAAAATCTCTCGGAAGCCCAACTCCTTAGTCCTTTCCCAGCATAAGTATGCCCTTGATCTTCTAAAAGAAGCAGGAATAACTGGAGCCAAACCTGCCTGATGCCCTATGGCTATTGGAGAAGACAAAACCTGGATAGATGTTTCGCCTCTTCTTTCAGATACTACACGGTACATGCATCTAGTTGGTAAGCTAATATATCTCACAGTGACCAGGCCCGACATTTCCTATGTTGTGGGCAAGGTAAGTCAATTCATGCAAGCACCCAGGGAGTGCTATCTACAGTCTGCCTTGCGGATCTTCCAGTATGTCAAAGAAGCCCCTAGGAAAGGATTACTATTTAAGAAGAATGGTCATCTGAAGGTTGAAGCATACTCAGATGCGAGTTACGCTGATGACAAAGGGGATCGCAAGTCTACCTCCAGTTTCTGCACCTTTGTTGGGGAAAATCTGGTAAGCTGGAAGAGCAAGAAGCAGTCTTTTGTTTCCAGGTCCAGTGCTTAAGCAGAGTATCGAAGTATGGCATCGACCACTTGTGAGTTAAAATGGCTACGGGCTCTCATGCTAGATTTGGGAGAGGTCTACAACCATCCTCTACCTATGTTCTGTGACAACAAGGCTGCGATATACATCTCAAAAAATCCAGTCTTCCATGAAAGAACCAAGCACATTGAGGTCGACTGTCATTTCCTTCGTGAAGAGATTTTGAAGGAACAAATTTGCACTCCCTTTGTAACTTCTGATAAAGAGCTGGCTGACATTTTCACGAAGCTAGTATCCGCCTCGTTTTTCCATATTTGTGACAAGCTGGGCATTATCGATATATATGCTCCAGCTTGAGGGGGAGTGTTGAAGTGGTGACCGGGCGGTCTGGCGGTCTGGCTTGGCGAGTTGATGACCGGGTGGTCTGGCGGTTTCCCTTCAGCGGTTTGGTTGTTATATGTTGCTGACTGTGGTCCAAGCATTCTAGCGGCTTGTCACTGGCGACTTGGAGACCGGGTGGTAAGGCAGTCTCACATGGCGATCTCTCTCTCTCACTCCGGAAGTTGTCGAGCGGTTAGCCCCTCTATCTAACCGCGCAGCTTGTGCGGTTTATGTCTGTACAGTACGCTTGTGTCTTGTAATTTTTTAGTCCTACATATCTTATTTGTATTCTCTCCTCTCTCCTCCATTCTATATAAGGGAGGCCATAGCTTTGTAATAGATACCTTTTTCTGATAATAAAGTTTACGTTTAAACCGCTTCCGGCTTGTTTTAGTTCGTTTCTCACAAACTGAAACCAAGAGATATAGCCTGGTTTAGCTTGGACCCCCCAAGAATCGTTGTAATTAGCGTAATACCATGATGACCACGTGATGCAGGGAGATTTCACACCATGTAGTGAGAGCTTGCAGATTCTAGTGAGGTGTGCAACTGAATTATGTATCCCGGTTGGTATCTAACCCCACCACTACGTTTTGGAGGGACAGGGTGGGTGCTAGCTCTACAATGCCCTATAATGGATATCGTTATAACTTTGATGATCACGTGAGGAAAGAAATGCTATATGCACCTGGCCACAGATCATCCTAGCTTGTGACCAACAAATACTCTATGGAACCCTCAAGCAGTGCATGCAGGAGACCCATAGACGGGTTAATCTTTGTGGAAAGCAATGCTATATGCACCTGCCCAGTTGATCAACCTGGACTGTACTCTGGTGATTGCTTTTCTCTTAAGAAAAGAGAGCCGAACTAGCAATTAAATTAGGCAAGTATATCTATTGAACTGTAGCTAGGGGACACAAGTGTCGTATTGAAATCCAGGAACTGTTGAGTACACTTACTCACACGAAGACCATTATTTTATAGACGGAAAATATTTAGGGTTAAAGAAAAAATTAAACGAACTTAATGAAAGGAAAATTAGCACTAAAAGAGAACTAATTGAAGTTAAGGTGAAAGCTTAAAAGAAGCGATTACAATAAAGGATTATAATGATAAAATGGAAATGCACTCGATCGAGAATCACCTAGGCTAGAGTCGATTAAAAACAAGATAAATAAACCTAAACTAAATAGGGTGAAAGGTCCTTGATCGTGGAGGTTCCTAAAGCTTAAACACGATTCACATGAAGTCGAGCACAACTGAGTTTAGGAAGTCCCGACCGACTCTCGTCTAAATTGAAAGACTAAAGCTCGCTTTATGCGGTGAACCCCACTATTGGATTTTACTCCAATCTGGGAGATTTGGACGTCTGCCTCTCTTGGGGGGTGCGTACAACTCTCTTTACTCTTGAATGCTCACTTCAAACTATCGGCCTCTTGACTATCCAAGAATGAAAGCTAAGATGGAAAATATATATCAACGATATATCTCCAAGCAAAGTTTAATCAAGAGTAATCCAAGGTCTAAACCCCTAAAAAGAAAAGGTAAATTCAAAGAATCATAACTTAATCACTCAAACCTCGGTTCATCAAGATGGAGTACAAAGAGTATTAGTTAATCTTAGAGAAGTGGAGGAAGAGGGATGATTAGAAATGCATAGAACACAAATATAAGAAAAGGGCACTTTTATATTAATAAAGAAAGAGAGCTACACTTGAAATGTAAATTACAAATGCATGGAAATTGAAATCCTATTCTAGCCCTATAATTATCAACTAGAGCAAGTGCAAAAATTACAATAAAAGCTAAAACAAACGAAGCACTAAGATAGGGTTAAGAAAATTACAAAATAAGAAAGAGAGCAAGGGAAGAACATTAAAAAAGACAAGAAACAAAGGGGGCAACACCTCCTCCTCTCAACCCAAAATTCTTTTTGAAATGGAAGGGAGGCCTTCAATTTATAGGAAAAATTCTCGGGTTGGTCACGCCCTAGGTCACGCCCAGGGAGGGCGTGTCAGGGGGAGTGATACGTACGGGGTTGACCTCAGGTTCTAGATTTTGGCGGGAAGGATGATTGCTTCTGTACGATGGCTGACACGCCCTGCGTCACGCCCGTGTAGAGGGGCGTGACACGTACGTCAAGTCTCAATCATTGGTCAGATATCCGTCAGTCTTGGAAAAGGGGGCAAACACGCCCTGGGTCACGCCCGTGACGGGGGGCGTGGCAAGTACGATTAGCGTGCGGAGGAGAAACTGCATTTAATGCGGCGGCAGACTTTGGGCAGAGGGCTACATGCCCCATGTCATGCCCTGGGATAGGCCGAAGGAGGGCATGTCAGGGAGGGCGTGATAGCGGTTTTTCCTGTTACTTGGTCTTTTGTGACACGCTAGCTTGACATGGCCCGCGACACGGCCATTTTTAAGGTAGTGTCCTACTCTCGATGAACTCTGGAATTTCCACTAGTGGCTGACTTCCTTGGGATCGAGTGAAACGCCCTGTGACACGCCCAGGGAGGGCGTGGCAAGGGGGCGTTTCAGGTCATTTTTGGCCAAAATTCTGGAAACCTGCAAAAAGGCAAGAAAATGTTAGTGGCAATAATATTTACATAAGAAAGATAAAAATTAAGCTAATAAGACACGATTAGCGCCTTAAAAACTAGAAAATACGATAATAGTTTATGCTACAAAATGTATTATCGAATTCCCCCAAGCTTAAGCTTTGCTTGTCCCCAAGCAAAATTATAAAAACTAGATAAACATAAAATTGGACTAATCAAAAAGTTTTAATTATGCCTACACAAGTACTATGCGAAATTCTAAGTAGAGAAAATATGAAATATAAATTTAAAACAATTATTTAGGTATGGTTTAACTTTTATAACCTTTACTCAACGAAAATAAATCATCAGAAATCTTGACGAAATTCTTTAAATAGATTTAAGCAAAGCAACGAAAATGAAAAAACGCATTGAGTTGTTACTAGATCCAAGCAACACATTATAATTATATCAATTAAATAACAAAAATCTAAGTTTAAATCCAAAACTAAAACTGATTTACTTTTATTCTTTTCTTAGTTATTAAATAAAATTCCAAAGTATGAATCAAAAGGACTTAATAGGACCGAAGTGTTTGGTTTAGGATTATGATTAGGAGTTGAATTCAAAGATAAGCAGGGAGGCTTAAAATCACACTAAACCAAAACAAAGAGTTTCAAAAAAATTCATTTTAAACAAAATTTTTTTCTTTTTTTCTTTTACATTTTTTTTCTTTTTCTTTTTCAAAGCAAAGGCCATAAATATTTTTATTTTCATTTTGAATTGGCCAAAAAAAGCAAATATTTCTTTTGAGCATACTTATTTCAAAAACTTCTCCAAAAATATCACAAAATAACTTATAATAATCATGAAAAATTCTTTATGAAACTAGAAAATGCTAGTGTGATTAGAGAGGTTGGAAATTTTGGCTTTGGTGAAAAATTATATGAAAAGAGGAGCTATCAAATGAAATTGGAAAAAATGCTCAAAAGCGGCTAACTAGTGGTGAAAGTTTTTAGGTTGGCAGGAAAGCTCAAATGAAAACAAAAATGGCCTAAATCATATTCATACTTTTAAATTTATTTAAAACATAGTTTTGAAAATTTTCAAAAAGCAAGTCCTAGATAATAAAAGAAGATTGATGAAATTATCTTGAAAATAGAAATAATAGGTGACTTGGATCGTTCACATCTACTACGCTATTCAAAAGTTCACCTTACAAAAATTAAGCAAAAACGAAAAGGAAAATAGTGGATGATGAATTTTTGAGAAAGTAAAGAAAATAAAGAACGGAAACCAAAATTGAAATGCGAGTTTTAGAAAAAACATTTTACATTATCATGCTACCGCGAATTAGAAACACAGCATGGCCAACATTTTACTTGTGAAACATAATTAAAAAGGGCGATTAGAAATATTATAATTAATTCAATTATTTATATGAGATTTTGAGAAAAACAAAACAAAAACAAGGGGTACTATTGAAATACCAAAACGTTTAAACTATTGAAGTAATAAAAAAAAGCATGTTATTTTTTTTAATTTTGAAATATTTTCTATTTTTTTTTTGGATTTTTAAGAAATTCATTTTTTTTGGATTTTTGAAAAATATTCACAAATAGCAAAAAGAAGGAGGAAGTCCTCCACCAAGCTTAAAATGGACATTGTCCTCAATGGAGAATGGAGGTTAGAGATGAAGAGAAAATGAAATTACATAATTGAAAGTACAGAATTAGAAAACAGTTACTTCCCAGAATTTATTCGGTGTGAATGCTGATTGATGCTGCTCCCCCATGCTTGCGCTTTTGGATCTTCATGAAGTGTCTTCTTTGGATTTCGTGATGGATTCAGCAACGTTGGAGTAGGCGATCGCAGAAGCTTCAGCTTGTCGGAGCCATCCGGGGCAAAAATTGTAAAATAAAGAAAATAGAAAAAGATAACCTTGGTTGCCTCCCAAGAGCACCCTTTGTTTAAAACATCATTTGAGCTCGATGCAAAAAAATAATAATGTCCAAAAATATTTCTCCAAAATAATAATTATTAAAGTTTTTAAAAAAAAATAAAAGTTTGAAGTTAGAGTTCATGCCGCAGAAATTTAACAATGATTGGACTGACATCATCATCACTAGAGAAATATAGTTTAAGATGCTGACCATTTACTTTGAAATTACCCTTATAAGGGTGTGAAATTAAAAAAGCACCATAAGGAAAAACTTCTAAAACAGAAATCGGCCGAGACCATCGTGACTTTAACTTGCCCGAAAATAAACGTAAACGGGAGTTATACAAAAGAACTTGTTCGTCGGCTTAAAGGTTTTTGGGTGCCTTAAGTGTTTATCGTGAAAACGTTTCGTCCGCTCTTTACAAAATTTATTGCTCTCATAAGCGTAAGAGCGCCACTCGTCGAGTTCGTTAAGTTGAAATTTTCTAAGGTCGCCGACAGAGTGGGGAATGAAATTTAAAAACCTTAAGGCCCAAAAAGCGCGGTGTTCGTGTTCTACGGGTAAATGACACGATCTTCCATAAACCAATTGATATGGCGTACAACCAAGGGAGGTTTTGGACGCTGTTCGGTAGGCCCATAGAGCATCGTCTAATTTGGCTGACAAGCCTTTTAAAGATGTTGAAACAGACTTTTCTAAACTTCTTTTAATTTCTCTGTTCCCTACTTTGACTTGTCCATTAGTTTGGGGGTGGTAGGCAGTTGAAAGTTTATGCGTAAGGCCGTATTTAGTAAGGATTTTAGAAAACTACGCGATACAGAAATGGGAACCCCTGTCACTAACGATGGTGCGTGGCGTACCGAATCGAGAAAATAATTTTGTTAACCCTAGAATCCGTAACATGTTCAGCAAGACTTCCTTCTCCTATTTAAGCGGGCTTGTGTTCCTGAGTCCGCTAAGGTCGTCAATACACCCCCAGAGGCGGACTCCACTTCCCAGTCCGCCCAGGTTGCCCTACCTAGGTCAGTTTCCAGATCTTGTCAGATCTCTAGGCGGACTCCAGAGTCAGCTCGCTCAGATCGCGACCATTCAGCCAGGATTACATTCTGTACGACCAAGGGGAAGCCCCAGCTCGCAAGCCCAGTCCGCTTATCTCGTGCGGACTGCTTGTCCATTCTTTTTTGATTCCCGTCACCACTGCTCGGCTCTCCTGTACCCCGGGCAGCCGGTTATTTTAGCCCTGCCCGTTTGGGCAAGCCCCTAAATCTATAAATAGGGGGAAGTGGTGCACCCAAGGCACGCTGACTCGAGCCCAGGAGCCTACTTGTTAAAGGCTGCAGACTCGAATCTAAAGCTTTGCGAACTCCGGCTTGTTTTCTACACAGCTTTATTTCGTCTTCGTGTAACCCATCATTTACAATCAAAGTAAAGCCCGTCGTAAGAGTGGCATTCAGGCCACGGCGGGCGAAGTCTGGTGTTGCCGTGATTAACGGCTCTTCTGTTCTTTTTCTCTCGTCCGCTAAGTAGATTGCTTCTTGCAGTTTGCTTTTTCTTCCTTCCCCAGTGCTCGAACAGTTAGCTGGTGGTACTCGATTCCATTTCGCATTTCGTGCATTAATAGTTAACACGCGGCCATCAGATTCAAGCAGTTTTTGAAATCAGCGGATAAGAATGTCAGACTGCCGAGCTCGCCGTTTAGACCGCTCTAGCTCGCCCGAGGACTCGCTGTGGGAGGCCTTGGAGCAGTCGCACTGGGAGGTTGAGTTATCTCGTAGAGACCGACCATCGGCTCGAAACTCTTAGCCAAGCTCTACTTGTGCTGACTCAGCGGCTTGCTCCTCAGGCAGCAGAAGACATTGCTGACACCCCAGTCCGCCGGACTCAAGATCGCTAAACCCCTCTCCAGTGATCACCTGCAGTCGCTCTTCAACCTCTCCACAGAGCTCAGCCCGCAGCTCCTTTGTGGCCTCAGGCCGATCAGTTCGCCCCTCGGATGGATTTCTTCAGAGAGGCAGCCAGGGGGACTCTAGCCCTCCAGCTTGACTTCGCTGATCGGCAGTCTGCCAAGCCTGCGTACCCTCCTGTTTTAGTCTTCTCCTCTGCAGAATTTGAAACTCCATCTCCATTCGTAGATAGAATCTTATGGGAGTCTGCACCCAATAATTTCAGAGAGCCCCGTCTCCCTTTCAATTCGGGGGAGATTGATCGTGTTGCCCATCTACAGGCATTTTAAGGGGCAGTTGCATTGAGATGCCTCTCTGATGCCTTGAAGTGTAAACTTCTGGTCACCACTCTCGATGGACAGGCGAGAGATCTGTTCTATGAGCTGCCTCCAGGCATGATTTTTTCCTTCGCTGAGCTTCGCAGAGAACTCCTTCTGAGGTTTGCTACCTCCAAGAAGAGAAAAGATTGGCTGACAACCCTCTTTGACATCAAGCAAAAGGACAACGAATTAGTGGCACGGTTCATTGATCAATTTCAAAAAGAGATCCAGGGGGTGAGGAATGTGAACCCCGATTACTAAAAGTTTGTCTTGATTCACGGCCTCCGATAAGGCCCTCTATAGTTTAAAGCAACAACAAAGGTGTCGTCAACCTACCAAGAGCTAATAGTGATTACCAATCGCTTCATTGAGGGCGAGAATGCCAACCCCACCTATATCTCATCCCTGACGGCTAAGGTTGGAGGAAGGGATGCCTCCAATGCCTTTTCAAGCAACCATTATCACAGCAAGCCTCCTCGGCCCGATTTCTAGCCTCCTTCTCAAAGGGGGCGAAACATTCGCCACAAGAAACCCTTCATCGGCCATCAACAATTTCATGATAAGAGACTGTCGTTGGTCGCCACTCCCGCCATACCCCTTCAAGCACTTTCAATCCTTCAGAGTTCCTTGCCTGTTTCAAGGCCGCATGTGAGCAGCTCCGTGGAGGAGTTTGTGGATCTGGGGATCAACTTTCAAGAGGTCGTCCCTATCATTCAGAAGAAGGAAGAGGAAAAGAGGCAAGGGCCTCAAAGAGATTAGAAGCCAAGGAACAACTCTCAGTTCTGTTAATTCCACAAAGAGAAGGGTCATCTGACTAAAGATAGCAAGGCCCTTCGGTAGCTGGTGGAGAGATTGTTTGTCGAAGGCAAGATCAAGGTTCTAGGCAAAAGGAATGATCCTTCAAAGCCCTCCACCTCCAAGGGCAATGAGGTGGCTGAAGTTCAGCTAGAGTGCGTAGAGATAGAAGATGAGGACCGTCTGGGGCCCATTAACATTCAGGATGAGTGCTGCGATTTCATCGATGAAGGGGCCTTAGGGAGGCTCTTTTGCATTCACGGCGGAACAGGAACCAAGTCCACTCGGAAGTCTTCCCTTATAAGGGTCACCCGAGCAGAGGTTTCTTCTACCTCTTCCTCTGCTCCATCCTCGGGAAGTGTCACATTCAGTCCCGCGGACCTTCCCATGACTTCTAATCCTTTTGATGATGCCATTGTGGTCCAAGCGGCCATTGCGGATTATACAGTCGATAGAATCCTTATCGACACCGGCAGCTCTGTGAATCTCCTCTTCAAGTCAACATTTGAAGCCCTGAAGACTGGAAAGTCTCTGCTTTCCACCGAGGGGCCACTCTACGGCTTTTTAGGCGAGAGGAAGGAAGTTGAGGGAAGTTTCACACTCCCGGTGAGGCTCGGAGGGGTGACCAAGCAGATTCAATTCATAGTGGTAGATGCTTTAAGAAGCTACCACGCTATCTTTGGAAGGCCATTGCTCAATAAGTATCATGAATTAATTTCAACTTATCACCTGGCTATCAAGTTCTGCAAATATGGTGATCAGTGCAGGGTCAGAAGTGACCCAAGGCAAGCTCGGAAATTCTACATCCGTACAGTTAACATGACTGAAGCCGCCCCTCCCGTTTTACCAATAGCAGACGAAATACCCTCTCAATCAGAAGCAGCCGTGGATAGTGAAGGAGCTCACCTGAAACCTGCCCAGGCGACGCAAGGAGTCGCCATTGTTGAAGGGGAGGAGAGAAAGCTCTCCATCAAATTGGATTTGCCTGAAGATCAAAAGGCCGAGTTGATATCTTGCTTGTTGAAGAACCTGTATGTCTTCGCTTGGGTGGCGGAGGACATACCAGGAGTTGATCTTGATGTGGCATCTCATCATTTTAAAATTGACCCAACTACCAAACCAGTACAACAGAAGAAAAGGGATGTGGCGGTCAACTTGGCTGAGCTGATTGGAGATGAGGTTGCAAAACTCCTCAAGGCATGCTTTATTCGCGCAATTCAATACCTTGAGTGGGTTTCAAATGTTATAATGGTTAAAAAAACTTGGGGGATAGTGGAGAATGTGTGTATACTTCACCCGATTAAATAAAGCATGTCCGAAAGATTGTTACCCCTTGCCTCGGATAGATTCTTTAGTTGATTCTGCGGTAGGGTATTCTTTTTTGAGTTTTTTGGATGCGTTCTCTGGTTATCACCAAATAAGAATGCATAAACCTGATATCCCTCATACATCATTTATTATCAACAATGGTTGCTACTATTATCTCTTGAAGGCCTTCAGGATTAAAATTGCGGGCACAACCTATCAATGCATGATGGATCATGTGTTTAGAGAGCAAAAGGGTAAAAACCTTGAAGTGTACGTAGATGATCTTTTGGTTAAGAGTAATTCTCTTCCAAAACACCTGCAGGATCTAGCAGAGACTTTTTCTACTCTGCGAAGGCATAAGATAAAACTTAACCCATTAAAGTGCATTTTTTTGGCGAGTAAGGGGAAGTTCCTTTGTCATCTCCTTACTCTAGAGGGCCTTGCCCCTAATCCTGAAAATGTTTAGGCCATCCTTGATATGGCTCCTCCCCCTTCTCCGAAATAAGTTCAGCAGTTAGGGGGTAGGTTGGAAGGACTCGCGAGATTTATCTCTCGAGTTGGAGACAAGAGTGCGCCGTTCTTCAAAACTCTTCGGGCAGCATCCAAGTTTCAATGGACTGAAGATTATTCTCAGGCCTTTGAGCATGAAAGTGAGGGTAAGATCTATCTCAACTCTAGAGGGGGGTGAATAGAGTTTACTTAAAAATATTTTTGAATTATTAAAATAGCACAAATTAAAATTCTATTTAAGCTATAGTGTAAAGTGCTAACAGAAACTTAAAAACTGAAAGTAAAAGGACACAGCACACAGCAGACAAATCACACAAGCAGAACCAGAAGACACAAGGAAATATAGTGGTTCCCCAAAACTGGGTACATCCACTCTTCTACCACCCTTGGTAGGAATCCACTCAGGACTGAGTTGATCAGGTGTCCTGACACCAATGAGCTTTTGATAAGGTGCTCAAAAACCAAAGCTAGATTTTTTGATAAGGTGTCTTGCCACCACTGAGTTTTGACAAGGCTCTCAGAACCAGACAGAACTTTTGAAGGGAGTTCAAGAACCCTTTTACAGCAGGAAAAGAAAAAGTAAAAGTTGAGTTTGTCTTCTCTGTTCTCAGTCAAATGAGAGAAGCACAAGTGGATTGAAGATGTCAAAGCTCCCCCTGAGATGTAGAGAGGTTCAGGCAGAGAAGCTTTGCAGAAGGGTGATAGGTCTTCAGAACTTTGATCTCCAGCAAAAGATTGTGATGAGATGTCTGGAGATGATGAGATTGTGAACACTTTTCAGTCAGTAAGAAGAATTTTGAAGTTGCAGTTCTGTTATTCTTCTGCTATCAGTATTCTCTATTCTGTGTTCACTCTTCTTGTCAATCTGTGTATATGTTCTAGCTGAGAGCTGTATCAAATCTGGATAGTAACCTCTGCAGATTAAGTGCAAAAGCACATCCTGAGCTTGCTGAGAGAGTAGAAGCTGGAGCTGGAGCTGGCACAATCACTTCTTCATAAGGCATCTCCCCCTGCCTTGGTTCAGAGAGAGGTGAACCAAGGCACCCAGTAGAAGGGATTGCCTGGGAGGAGGAAAAAGAATCAAGCTTGGAGGACAGCTCCTGGACTTTCTTCAGGAGTGGAGTCAGGGAAGACTCCAGCAGAGATACCAGCTTGGGAGCTAGCAACTCATAGATCCTGTCAGCCAGGCCAGAAACATCTACATGCCCAAGTGAGGCTTGAGCAGAGGTAGTAGCCAAGGAGGATGGAGGGATGGTGGCTGAAGTTGAAAAGGTGGAGATAGGAGGAGTAGGGATGGAGGGTTCAGAAAAAGGAATAGTGGGGATAGAGAAGGTTGAGGAGAAGATAGGGGAAGTAAGAGAGGGTGTGAAGGAGGGTTGAGAGAGAATGTCATGAAGCATTTGTTGGAGGGAAGATGTCTCAGGAGGAGAAGAGGGAGAGTCATCCAAGAAGGAATCCTCTAAAAGAGAGTAGGATGGAGAGGTAAGGGTTTGGTAAGAGAAGAGAGGGAGGAATACCTCAGAGGTAGATGCTGGAGGAGATGAGGCTGGTGAAGAGATGGTAATAGGGGATGACATTGGTGAGGAAATGGTAATTGGGGATGAAAGGATTATGGTGGAGACTGGTTGAGAGGAGGTGAGGGCTTGAGTATATGAGGCTTGGGTGGATATGGCTTGGGGAGAAGAAGAAGCAGGCATCTCTTCTACTGAAGGAGTGACCAAAGTGGTCCTTGTGCCTGAGTGAAGTGTTGCAGCAGCCCTGGAGGGGTTTATGATCTGCCTGTCCCATTTACTGAAGAGGGCACATGACAGCCTCTTGGATGCATTGATGAATAATCCAGAGGAGGTCAAAAGGTCAGGGCACCTTGAGTGCAGAAAGACCCCCAAGATTCTTCCAAAACAGACTGCAGACTTGTTGATTTTCTTCTTAATCAGGGTGAAGAAGATGGAGCCCCAGTCGAGGTGCTTCTTGTCCAGTAAGGCTCCCATCAGGCAGAACTGATACCTGGAAATTGTGTCATGAGCCGAGTGCTTGGCCAACAGCACCTTCCCTACTACATCCGCCAGGAATTGGAATTCTATAGCCAGATTCTTTTTCAGCAGCTTATTAGGGTTAAGGACATTATGACCCATCCTATCTAACATGGAGGCATACTCCTCTCCAGACAGATCAATGGAGTCTTCTCCAGTACTGAGTTGAAATACTTCAGTTAATAAAGCCGGGGATAGAATTACCTGGGTCCCCTTAATGGTGCCGACAACAGTATTCTCAGACTCATCTGCTGCGGTATAACACCATTCCTTAATCTCCTCTGCTGCTATCTTCATTCGGATAGTCATTATCTGAGTTAGCTGTTGTTCTCTGAATAGATTCAGAACATCCTTGAAGCGCTGGTCGCTTCCATCGAATGAGTTTATGTCTATGTCGAAACCGGCATCGAACTTCATCTTGGCAATAGCAGCACTCGAATCAGCCATGTGTACCTGCAACAGAAAACCAGAACCGACCAAGCGTAGAAAATTTGGAGGGAAAAGGAAGAAAGTTGCAGAGTATGAAAGCGTAAAAAGGAGAACGACGGCTGGAAAATGAATTTATATTAGGGTTCGACGGCGAAAAAGAAAATCGTTGAGCTCAGCTCGACGAAGTGTCGATCTCAGCTCGACGATTTAGGCTACAGAGGGAATCTGAAGAGTCTTCAACAAATCGGCGAACTTCGTTCGACGATGTTGAAAAACGTCGAGCTCAGCTCGACGGCCTCTGAACAGAAGAAGAAAAATTCTAGATCTAGCGAAGGCTCTGAACTCAGATCGACGATAGCAAATGCGTCGATCTCTGGTCGACGATTTTTGGAAAATCGTTGATCTCCGTTCGACGATTTTTAAAAAAAAAACGTCGAGCGCAGTTCAGAGTCTAAACTCATTCAAAAGACAGAATTTTTTAGCCTAGTCTTGGTCTGTTTTAGCTTTTCAAAATCTTGGATTTTAATTAAGACTTCCTCCATCTATCATGCCTAATTGATTTAGGAAGAACCTGTGTTTCTTTTCATCCAAGGGCTTGGTGAAAATATCTCCCCTTTGTAAATCAGTAGGAATATATTGAAGTTCAATTTTGTTCTTCTCTACATTATCCCTTAGGAAATGATGCCTAATTTCTATGTGTTTTGTCCTACTATGGAGGACTGGATTTTGGGCTATAGAAATAGCACTAGTATTATCACAGAAAATTTTTGACTTCTCTAGGTTGTAGCCATAGTCTAGAAGCTGATTTTGTATCCACAATATTTGTGAGCAGCAACTGCCTGCAGCCATATACTCAGCTTCAGCAGTTGAAGTTGACACAGATGTTTGCTTCTTACAAAACCAGGAGACAAGTCTGTCACCAAGGAACTGACATGTTCCACTGGTGCTTTTCCTGTCTATTCTGCATCCAGCATAATCAGCATCTGAGAATCCAGTTAATTCAAATCCTGATTCTTTTGGATACCAGAGTCCTAGATTTGGACAACTTTTAACATACCTAAGAATCCTCTTAACTAAGATTAAGTGTGACTCTCTAGGGCTAACTTGGAATCTAGCACAAAGACATGTGGCAAACATTATATCAGGCCTACTGGCTGTAAGGTACAATAAAGAGCCAATGATTGCTCTATATGTTGTCTGATCAACAGGTTTCCCATGTTCATCAGCATCTATTACAGCATTTGAGGGCATGGGTGTTTTCATACTTGATGCATCAGACATACCAAATTTCTTAACCAATTCTTTTGCATACTTGGTTTGAGAAATAAATATGCCTTCAGCATGTTGCTTGACTTGCAGTCCTAAGAAGAAGGACAGCTCACCCATGCTACTCATTTCAAACTTAGAATGCATAAGCTTGGAAAACTTTTTGCACAGGTTTGAATCAGTGGAGCCAAATATAATGTCATCCACATAAATTTGCACTAGTAGGGTATGGGACTTATGGGTTCTAATAAAAAGAGTTTGGTCTACTCTCCCCCTAGTAAAATCATTTTCCAGAAGAAAGCATGCTAGGGTCTCATACCATGCTCTAGGAGCTTGCTTGAGACCATATAATGCTTTATGCAATTTGAAAACATAATCAGGGTGAGTTAGAGAGATAAAACCTGGAGGTTGTCTAACATAGACTTCCTCTTTGATGTCCCCATTGAGAAAAGCACTCTTCACATCCATCTGATAGACCTTGAAGCCTTTGTGAGCAGCATAGGCTAGAAATATTCTGATGGCCTCTAACCTTGCAACTGGTGCAAAGGTCTGGTCATAGTCTATTCCTTCTTGTTGAGAGTATCCTTGAGCAACTAGCCTTGCCTTGTTTCTGACTATAACTCCTTGATCATCCAGCTTGTTCCTGAATACCCACTTTGTTCCAACAATGGGATGATCTTTTGGCTTAGGCACTAGTTCCCAAACCTTGTTCCTGTCAAATTGATGCAACTCCTCTTGCATTGCAATGATCCAGTGTGAATCTTGCTCTGCATCTTGAATGGATTGAGGCTCAATTTGAGATAGGAAGCAAGTGTGCATTAGGTTCTGGTTGACCTGATTTCTGGTTTGCACACCAGCTGAGATGTCTCCAATGACTTGGGAAGTTGGATGATCTCTTATTGTTACTAAATCAACAGGAGGTGTTGATTGTTCACTAGCCTGTGTTGTTGTTTCCTCTGGTGGAACAACAACAGGTTCTTCAGGGTGATTTTCTTTTAGATGTTGAACTTCTTCTTCATCATCACTGCTGTCATTCTTTTCAGTAACTTGCAGTTTGTTCAAGTCTTCAGCTAAAGAATGTACCTGCAAAGGTTCTATGGTAGAAGCATTCTTCTCCTTGAAAGACATGTTAGCTTCATCAAAAATAATATGAACAGATTCTTCAATTTTGCAAGATGATTTGTTATAAACCCTATAAGCCTTGCTGATCATGGAGTATCCCAGAAACACTCCTTCATCAGCTTTAGCTTGGAATTTAGCTAGATATTTCTTGTTATTATTATGAACATAGCAAATACAACCAAAAACTTTAAAATAGTTTACTTTAGGTTTCTTCCCTTTGAGCAGTTCATAGGGAGTCTTGCCCTTCAGTTTATGTATCAGGCTTCTGTTCAACACATAGTTGGAGGTGTTCACTGCCTCAGCCCAAAAGGATAGAGGTAGGTGAGCATCTGACAACAATGTAGTAGCAGATTCAATTAGGGTTCTATTTTTCCTTTCAGCTACCCCATTTTGTTGAGGAGTTCTAGGAGCTGAGAAAGTGTGCCTGATCCCTTCACTTTGACAGAACTCTTGCATGAGAAGAGAATCAAACTCTGTCCCATGATCACTTCTGATCAGGGCAATGTGAGTGTTGAACTCAATCTGAATGCATTTGAGAAAATCTGTCAAACACTTGAAGTTATTAGACTTCTTCCTCAGAAAGAATACCCAAGTGAATCTTGAGAAGTCATCTACAACCACTAAAGTATAGGACTTCCCTCCTAGGCTTTGTACAGATATGGGTCCAAAGAGATCCATGTGCAACAAATACAAAATCCTAGGTGAATCACTCTTATTAAGTGACTTAAAGCTATTTTTAGTTTGCTTGCCTAATTGACATGCCTTGCAAAGTTCTTCCTTCTTGTAGGAACCAGAAGGTAGTCCTCTAACAAGGTTGTCTTTGGATAGCCTAGCAATGGTTCTAAGATTAATGTGCCCTAGTCTCTTATGCCATAAAATATTTGGTTTTGAAATGGAATTAAACAGGCAAATATCTACTACAGGTGAAAGAAAATTAACTAAGTAAATGTTACCTCTTCTGTTACCTGTCAACACAGTTGTGTTGTCCACTGACTGGACTTTGCATATGGCTTTGTTGAAGGTCACTTGATATCCTTCATCACACAGTTGACTGATACTTATCAAGTTGTGCTTTAGTCCTTCAACATATGCCACCTTCTTGAATGTGACTGGGCCAATTTTGACTGCACCATATCCTTTTGTAGTTCCAAAGCTTGAGTCTCCAAAAATTACTTTGGGTCCAAGCTTGGCTTTGAAGGAAGTGAAATTGTCCTTGTCCCCTGTCATGTGCTTTGAGCACCCACTATCCAGATATCATTGATGGTTTGATGCTGGATAGGTCTTCACCTGCACAAAAACAGCTTATTTGTTTTTGACCCAGTTAACCTTGGGCCTAGGTTGATAACCTTTAAATTCTGAAATAAAAGACATCTCAGGTTGACTCTTATAACCTTCAGGATGGTATCTCCTAGGAGGTACTATCCATTCAGTATAGGGGTTGAATCCATGAGATGTGCAACTTCTAGGATTGAATTTGACTGAGCCATTGAAAATGTGTTCACAATTCTGAACTTTGTTCGACGATCGTCGATCTGAGGTCGACGATCTTGGGTCAGATCGTCGATCTCTGTTCGAAGATTGATAGTGCTTGAGTTCAGAGTTTGGGTGTCGTCGAGCTGAGGTCGACGATCTGTGCTTAGATCGTCGAGCTCTGCTCGACGCATTTTGTTGAACTGAAATTTTCTCAGGCAGGTCTGCATTCTTCCTAGCCACCTCTACTACTCCCTTTCCTTTGTCAGAGACAAACTTGATTGGAGTTGTTAACACTATAGGTTGGCTGGGGGAGGCACCCAAACCCAGTGTACTATTGAATCTAGAGTTCACTGTGCTTGTGATGTCCATAAGTCTGATACTCCTCCCATTTAGAGATTCTTCAAACTTTTTGGCCTTTGATAGTTCACTTTTCAGTGAAGCTATCTCCTCCCTACAGCATTCTAACTCCTCAGAGAGCTTGAGGTTCTTTGAGTTTAGGATACTATGCTCAGACAATTGATTCCTGAGAGATATTATCTCCTTCTCAGATTTTAATAGGTCTAGGCATAGTGTCTTAAATTCACTTTTGAAATCTTCAGAATGAAAATCAAAAGAATTGATTACCTGATCTTCATCTGGGTGAGTGTCTGAATCTGATTCTGATTCTTCATCAGAGTTTTGTTGTGATGCATTGATAGCCATCATGCAGAACTCCTTTTCATCTGCATCATCCTCATCATCACTGGAACTGGATGATGCTTCAGATTCCTCTTCAGTCTCACTCCAGGTCTCAGCAACAAAGCCCTTCCTTGTATGTTTGTTTTTGCTGAAGGAGGCTTTGTCTGAGTTGTTCTTCTTGTGATCCTTTCCTTTTCTTCTTTCTCTTCTATCTCTCTTGTCCTTATTCTTGTTCTCTGGACAGTCAGGCACAATGTGTCCTGGTTTCCTGCAACCAAAGCATATGATTTCTGTAGTGTTGTTTGATTTATCATACCTTGGTTTATCATGATCCTTGTATGGCCTTTTTCTGAAATCTTTTCTGGCCATTTTGTAGAATCTCTTAGCCAGTAGACTTATGAGCTCATCATTTCCTGTGGCTTTATCTTCAGGCTCCTCTTCTGCAGCCCTGAAGGCTATGGTCTTTTCTTTCCTTGTGGCTGGAGAGGCAGCCTTCTGTTCTTCTTCTCTATTTTTAATGAGCAGCTCATAGGATTTGAGCTTGCCCAGGAGAGCTTCAGTGGTAATCTCATTCAGACTTCTGGCATCTTTGATTGGCCAGATTCTTGAATCCCAAGTGCTGGGAAAGCACATCAGGATTTTATCATTTAGTTCAGTTAAAGAGATTTCCTTGTCCAAAGTCTTTAGCTCATTGACAATCAGACTTAGTCTATTGTACATGTCAGCCACTGATTCACCTTCTCCTTTCTTGAAGTTCTCATATTGACTTATCAGATGAGACCTTCTATCCTTTCTTTCATCAGCAGATCCTGAGACAATTTCAGAGAGTTTGTCCCAGGTTTCTTTGGCTGAGTTGCATTCAGCTACCTTTTGAAAAATTTCATCAGACATAGTTTGGGCTAAGATGTTCATAGCCTTAGCATCTGCAATCTTCCACTTCTTTATATCTGCATCTGTTCCAGAAGGAGGTGGAACAGCACTTGTACTTGAGCTTGCTGGTGGAGTTGGACACACTGTCAAGACAGAATTAAAGATATCCTCATCAATAGAATTCATATACAGTCTAATCCTTGCCTTCCAGAGTGCAAACTTGGAGAGGTTGCACACTGGTGGTCTAGTGCTTGCATAATCTTTGTTCTGTGCCATGTCTTTAAATAAATAAATAGATGTGTAGAAAATAATCCTCTTAAGAGACTGATCTTAACAGGAATCTTTTGGTTCAGGTGTTAGCCTGTATGAACAACCAACCTGCCTCTGATACCAATTGAAAGTGAGGGTAAGATCTATCTCAACTCTAGAGGGGGGTGAATAGAGTTTACTTAAAAATATTTTTGAATTATTAAAATAGCACAAATTAAAATTCTATTTAAGCTATAGTGTAAAGTGCTAACAGAAACTTAAAAACTGAAAGTAAAAGGACACAGCACACAGCAGACAAATCACACAAGCAGAACCAGAAGACACAAGGAAATATAGTGGTTCCCCAAAACTGGGTACATCCACTCTTCTACCACCCTTGGTAGGAATCCACTCAGGACTGAGTTGATCAGGTGTCCTGACACCAATGAGCTTTTGATAAGGTGCTCAAAAACCAAAGCTAGATTTTTTGATAAGGTGTCTTGCCACCACTGAGTTTTGACAAGGCTCTCAGAACCAGACAGAACTTTTGAAGGGAGTTCAAGAACCCTTTTACAGCAGGAAAAGAAAAAGTAAAAGTTGAGTTTGTCTTCTCTGTTCTCAGTCAAATGAGAGAAGCACAAGTGGATTGAAGATGTCAAAGCTCCCCCTGAGATGTAGAGAGGTTCAGGCAGAGAAGCTTTGCAGAAGGGTGATAGGTCTTCAGAACTTTGATCTCCAGCAAAAGATTGTGATGAGATGTCTGGAGATGATGAGATTGTGAACACTTTTCAGTCAGTAAGAAGAATTTTGAAGTTGCAGTTCTGTTATTCTTCTTCTATCAGTATTCTCTATTCTGTTATCACTCTTCTTGTCAATCTGTGTATATGTTCAAAAACTAAGAGGCAGAAGAGATGAATAATAATTTCTAAGATTCTCTTGTCTAGAAAATAGCCGTTGGTCAGTCATAAATGTTTTCCATAAATGGTCTTATCTTTTAGAGGAAAGTCCAGCAAACATTCTCTGAATAATTCCTTGAAACTTGCTCCAAACGGCTGGGAGATCTTCTGTCATAAATGCTGATAATATTCAAAAACATTCCAAAAGATCAGCAGCATTTGGAATCTTGAAGACGTTGATCTCTCCAAAGAATCGTCGATCTGAGCTCTACGATCGTCGAACTGAGCTCAGAGATGAACTGAGATAAGCAGACAGAAATCATCGATCTGAGCTCGAAGATCGTCGAACCGAGCTCAGCGACCTGAGAAGCAACTCAAGGAGGGATCGTCGAACTGAGCTAAACGGTGGTCGAGGGGAGTTCGACGACTAAGCAGAGGCTAGCTAAAAGCAGATAGTCGATCTGAGCTCGAAGATCGTCGACCGGAGTTCGACGATTTGATGAAGTTGAGCTCAGAGAGCGTCGAACTGAGTTCGACGATTCGTCGACCAGAGCTCGACGAAAATTGCCTTAGACTTAGCTCTTCATCCTTGATCTTTGGAGTGGTCTTGGGGCAGCTTCAAAACTAAGTTCTAGACCCTAGACTCATTCTAATGTTGACCTTCTCAACTATACAACTAGGTCAACTAGGATCCTAAGACAAGCATAGTGATCCTTATCCAAATTAGTAATAGGGTGTTCCAACAGAGCAGCTAAAGAAACAACTGACTTCAACACCCTTACTTCAAGCCCCTAATTAGGGGAGATATTGTTCTTATACCTAGGAGTTGGCCCTGAGGCAGACAGCTCTGTTCTTGTTCGAGAAGAAAGCAATAGGTAATTTCCAGTCTATTACATCAACCATATTCTTAAAGATGCAGAAATGAGGTATCCGATCCTAGAAAAGCTGGCTTTGGCATTGGTTATGTCTGCTCGGAGGCTCCGTCCTTATTTCAAGGCACACTCAATTCAAGTGGTCACCGATCAACCTTTGAAAAGGGTGCTGGAGAAGCCAGAGTATTCAGGAAGGTTGGATAAATGGGCAATCGTGTTGAGTGAGTTTGAAATCTCTTATGTGCCCAGGACAGCTATCAAAGCGCATGTACTGGTAGATTTTCTGATTGATACTACAGAGTCCAGTTGGGATCAAGTAGAAAGATCTCCTTTGGCTTGGACCATCTATGTCGATGGGGCCTTAGGCAAGAATTCTTCTGGAGCAGGAGTAGTTCTAATAAATCTGAATGACATCAAACTTGAGCAAGCAATCAAGTTCTACTTTCAAGTAACCAATAACCAAGCAGAGTATGAAGCTTTGTTGGTAAGCCTGAGGCTTGCAAGGGAGCTCAGAATCGATCATGTACACATAAATACTGACTCTCTAGTAATGGCATCACAAGTTATTGATAACTTTGAGACCAGGGAGCCGGTGTTGAAGAAATATCTTGCACTTGTGAAAATTGAAATCGCCAGATTCAAAAGTTTTACCATTGAACACATACCAAGGACAGAAAATGAGGAGGCAGATGTTCTTGCCAAGTATGGACTCTCATCAGGAGCAACGACTTCTGAACTCTTCCGCCTAGTAGTGGATGAGGAAGAGTTGATGCAAATCGACCAACGTCCCTCTTGGATGGATCCATTCATTCTCTACATATAAACTGGAAATCTACATCAGTCGATCAGAGACAAGAGAAGATTCAAGATAAAAGAAGCATACTATTACCTAGTATCTAGTATTCTCTACAGGAAAACCTTCTTGCCTACGATGGCAAGATGTGTCTCAGAAGATAAAATTCCTGTTGTTCTTCGTGAAGTACATTCTGGTGAGTGTGGAAGTCACTCAAGAGCGCGAACCTTGGAGAGGAGGATCCTGCGGCAGGGTTATTTTTTGCATACTATGAAGAAAGATTCTGAGGCTTATGCAAGAAAGTGTGTTCAGTGCCAGAAGTTCGCTCTACTTCAGCATCAGGCTACTCAATCACTTAGATCAATTGCAACCCCTTGGCCCTTTGCCATTTGGGGAATGAATCGTAATTGTCCTTTTCCCATGGTAAGTGGACAGCGGCGTTTCATCATAGTTATTATTGACTACTTCAGTAAATTGATCGAGGATAAGGCATTGGCAAAAATAACAACTCAGGTCGTGAAGAATTTCATTTGGGGCAAGATAGTCTGCCGACATGGTATCCCAATGGCAATAATCACAGATAACGGACCACAGTTCAACAACACTGAGATGGTAGATTTTTGAAAACAGATCGGCACCGAACTACTCTTTTTATCAATCCACTATCCTAGAAGCAATGGTCAAGTTGAAGCAGCCAATAAGCAGATCCTCATCTTGCTTAAGAAGAAAGTACAGAATCTCAAGGGCAGTTGGGTTGATCAACATCCTTTGGTTCTCCGGACCCTGAGAACAACACCTTCATTTGCAACAAGAGAAAATCCATTCAAGCTTTCTCATGGGTCGGAAGCTCTAATTCCAATTGAATTTGAAGTCCCGTCACCAAGAGTTTTGCTTGCTAGGCAAGGCATGGAGGATTGGCTTGAACTAAATAATGAGGAGATGAAGTTCAGCTTGGAACATATTGAAGAGATCAGAGACAAGGCTGCAATCAGGCAAGAGGAAATCAAAAGAAGAATGGCTCGCTACTTTGATAAGAACATGAGGATCAAACACTTTCAAGTGGGAGATCTAGTTCTTAAAAAGGTCGATGTTGCTGCAAGAGCTGGCTCAGTTGGGAAGCTTAATCCGAATTGGGATGGGTCATTCATTGTTAAAAAAGTGCTCGAGAATGGGGCCTATCACTTGCAAACATACGAAGGGGAGGATATGCCGCATGCATGGAATGGAGATGATTTAAAGCTGTTCTATTCCTTAATCTCTTCCTCTTTTTTCCTTCTTATGTAAACTTTTCAAGAGATTTATCATTAATAAAAAAAACTCCTTGCTAACACTTCTTCATGTATCTTTTTGTCTCAAATGCTGACAGTTAATACATTGAGCAAGGGTCATTCCAAACGGTTTTATCTCTAAACTCTCTTTTCTATCTTATGCAAGTTTCTCAAAAAGATTGTATTTATCAAAGATTTCATACTAACACTTCTTCGAGTGCTTTCTCTCTTTTGCTCGCCAAGCAATTCCAATAGCTTCCTAACACCAGGAGACATCGCCGAGTTCAGCAGAAACCTCCCTTAGAGCCGTTTTCATTAGCGTAACACCACAAAGACCACGTGTTGCGGGGAGATTTCGCACCGTGTAGTGGGAGATTACCGATTCTACTGCGGTAGGACACTGGATTTCGGATCCCTGCTAGTTCCAAACCCCACTTCTACATTATGGAGGGACAGAGTTGTGGTCATCTCTACCATGCCATTTAGAGGATATTGTTAACACATAGATGATCGCCCGTGAAAAGAAATGCCGCTTTAGCCGCACCTTCCCATAGATCATCTTAGTTTGTGACTTTTGAACACTCCTTGGTACCCTCAAGCATGGCCTGCAGGAGACCCACAACCTTGTTGATCTCAGGAAAAGCAATGACGCTCCGGCCGCATCTGCCCGAATTATCAATCTATACTGTACTCCAGGCAAGAGGGCGGTGTACCATTTCGATAAATGGGCACTTTGCAGGATTATGGTTATGAGAAGACTCCGGTTTTCTAGTTCGCCCAGTCCGCAGGTTTTCTCTTTGGGTTGATCTTATAGTTCATGGCCCGGTGCAAAAAGCAATGCCGCATTAGCCGCACCTGCCCACTTGGTCATAAGCAATAGGTCATTTCTATTATTATTATGGTTATGAGCGGACTCCGGTTTTCCATTCCGCCCAGCCCGCAGGTTTTCTCTTTGGGTTGATCTTATAGTTCATGGCCCGGTGTGAAAAGCAATGTCGCCCTAGCCACACCTGCCCACTTGGTCATGAGCTAGTCATTTCTATTATTATTATTGTTATGAGCGGACTCCGGGTTTCCTGTCTGCCCAGCCCGCAGGTTTTCTCTTTGGGTTGATCTTATATTTCAATGCCCGGTGTGAAAAGCAATGCCGCACTAGCCACACATGCCCATTTGGTCATGAGCTATAGGTCATTTCTATTATTATTATGGTTACGAGCTGACTTTGGTTTTCTAGTCTGCCCAGTCCATCAGTCTTGGGTTGATCTTATACCGGTCGTGCCTGCTCGCTTATTCACAATGGTTCAACTATAGCTACAAGCGGACTGTGATCTAAATCCGCCAAATTCGCATATCTGATCATTATCCTTTAAAAGCTATTTTAGATCGCAGCTTTTATTGTCTCAGCTCTCTTAAAACTTGCAAAGATTAATTCGATTCCGGCAAGATGTGGACTGCGGTTCAAACTCGTCAGAGTCCGCTTAATGGTTTATTACTTTTGGTAAAAGATCAAATGGCATCAAGTCTATTCATGTTGCGACGAGCTGAGATTAAACAATTTTGATAAGGATTCTTAACGGGCTGAAAGGTAATAATACGCGGATAACATTTACATTGCGCGGACTGGTATATGAAGTTCGACCTTTAACTATAAGCAAGGATAGAGCAGAGCATTGCAGAAGAAGATATCAAAATATCCTTTCTATTCATTCAAAAATATATATATTTATATATCTTCGCGAACTCGCGTAGAGTCCTCCCTCTTTACAATTAAAACAAAAAATTACAATATCGCTTTTCTATTCGGTCTTCTTCCTCTTCTCTGCAGGCACCTCCGGGCTCGATCCATCAACATTGTTTATAGGGGAGTAGTTGCCAGATTCTCTACTACTACTGCCTCCAGAGCTAGAACAAGTTACGGGCTCCGTCAGCTAGCTACTCTCATCAGAACTAGAGGAGGCGGGCAGATCAGACTGACCCCCTTGACGCTGGCTTGAAGCTGCATCCTCGGGGGCTTCGTTGTCAGCAAGCTCCTCTCCATCTTCTTCTTCAACTTCCTTCCCCTTTGCATCCCTCGCAAATTTAGCGACCTTGTCCTCCAGCTCGGGAAATAGTTGCAGGAAAGGGACAGTATCCACTCCCTCCTTCGCAAGTCTGTCATTGATGAAACGCTCGATGGCGACCTCAACAGTTTCCTTCACGAAAGGAAACATGGCACTTTGGAAGTTGGGATTGGTGACATCATACGCAGTCTGCAGGGAGAATAAATAAGTCATTTCGCAACAGATAAATGATAAAGATTGTGGCGATTACCGATACTTACAGCTTTATCCTACTTATACTGATTGATCTTTATTCCTAGCTCCTTATCCCTTTCTTTCAGCGACTTGTTTTCTCGCCGGAGTCGTGCATCCTATCTAAGCAGCTCAGGCGTCATCCGGCCTATAAAGTGGTTGTGACGGCATTGTTCACGCTAGCTTGAGCAACAAGCAGAGGGAGGTCGTCAGGAGCTACGCTCTACAGGTCGCGTAGGTTTTGCTTCTCGTATAATGCAGAAATCACCATATGGGCATGGAGAGAGGTGCGCGGACTCTTCCAGGAGGGAAGAGCGGTTGAGAGGCGGACGAACTTTTCCTTCCCGTGCCAGTGAATCATCGAGTTACCCCTCAGATCCTTCTGATTCTTCCCGAAGTCCGCCATGTCAAAGCTGTCAGAGGAAGAATAGTCCGTGGTGGGATCACCTTCCTCTTTTCTTTTCCTTGCAATCTCTTTTTTCCTTTCTCCCTGAGTAGGAGTCTATCCGGCAGGCATTTGGGGCAAGTTAGCTGGCGCCGCCAAGATCGCTGCAAGGAAAAGAGAACCGGTCAGTCATAAAGCTCCAGGTCGCTGCGGATACAATGTCAGGTCGCAGGACTTACTCTCTTGGCAGCTTATTGTGTCCAGGCCAGGCAGCAGCGGAATATAATGGTCAATGTCGAGCCTTTCCCCAGCCAAGAACTCGATGATGGTGGCCTCCAGTTCATTCAACTGCACGCTCTTGAAGTCGATATCCACGCACACTTGTGGGTTGGTATGGAGAAACCCCAGGTCGCCCTCAAAAATGAGGTATCTAGAGATCCAGTTGTGGATTTTATTTGGTAAGCCCGCAACTTTCATTCCTCGACAGTAGAAATAGATTACGCCTTTGTACTGGCGATCTCTGGAAGGAGTTATTGAGTGGACAGAAAAAAACTTTCTAAATATATTCAATGAAAAATCGATTTTATCAGATCGCAGGTAGGAGAGGTAGCTGTAGATTGCGGCTACGGTGTTTGGCGTGAGCTATCCTGGAACTATCCCGTAGTGCTCGATGATCTCTGCGATCTCCCAGAGCAATGGAAACTTGAACCCACAATCAAAGTGATCAATGGGCACCGCGATCTGAGTCACAATGGAGAAATTTAACCGCTCCTGGTCCTTAGGAAGGCGAGCTAGCACCGACAAGCCCGCCATGTGCCTCTCAAGGAAGGCTTCCAAGTCGGCCGCTGGCAGTCTACTTCTCTTGTGTTTGGCAGAATGAAAGGCGACTGCAGCATCAGTACATGCGGATACCATATTTTCAGACCGCAGGGCCTTCAGCTTCAACATTATTTCCTATACAAAGAGAAAATGGTGACCCTATTTATAGAAAAACCGTCTGACAGATGACAGTCAATCCGCCAAGGCCGATCACTAAGTTTGTGCAGCACGCTTCTCAGGTTTCCCTGCAAATTCAGATAAATTAACAAGGCTTTGTGGATTCACAGGCATTCCGTGCAGCCCGCTCCTTTTCAGTTTTCCTGTAAATTAACAAGGCTTTGCGGATTCAAAGGAAGTCCGCCCAGCTCGCAAACATTCAATACAAACAAAAATCGCAGTTCGCATGTGGCAGTTCGCATATGTCGTATTTAAACTTGTAGAAAAGCCTTCATCACACAGTTCGCAGCATTATACAAAGAACATTGCACACAACGGTATCATACAGTACAATATAATACTAAAAAAATAATGTCTGCATCATAGTATGAATATCAGATTATGTCCACACCAAATTATACAATAATCAAATCAAATAATTGTTCGCAGACTCAGCGGCTTGTACATCCAGCAGGTCACTCCTCCTTATCCATCCCAAGATAGGCCGTCTGGTCGCTTCCTCACAATATTTCTCTGTATAGTTGCTGGATAAGATGGTGCATGTTGTTGAAGGTGCGATGCATGCGAGCAGTGTCCCTGAAAACTCGGCTAACTGGAACCACAGGCTTTCATGCCGGCCTCGGCTCTGCAATCGCCGCGGGCTGTCCACTCGCCGTTGGGATTGATGCCTCTCCGGGTGTGGACTTAACTAGCGTTAACGACCTCACCCTGGCAACCTCGGCGGTCTGCTTCTTTCCTTTGCGCACCAAGTCCAAGTACCTCCCTCTATAGTGGCGATCATCCTCGCTTAACCGCATCTTTTCCTTCTTTAATCCCTCGACCACGGTAGAAATACTAGCGACCTAGTTCTCCAGAATCTTTCCTCGCTCTTTTCCCTTCTTTAGTTCGGCTCAAACCTCATTCAGCTCCTCTTCATATTTCTTTGCGAACAATGCATATTTGTCCAGGCCGGACTGCTCTCCTTGTGTGGGCTCAACAAAAGGGCACGTCACAGTTTGCATCGGTGCATCTGCGGGCGATAGCACAATCTCGCCAGCCTATGCAGAGTCGGGTGGTGACTTCCGTACTGCAATAAAGGAAACAAAATCCAACTTAATTTCCAGGTCGCGATAAACTTAGAAGGTAAAGATAAAATCACTTTTTGTAATCATCGCGGCGATCTGGCGACTATCCACAATAGGCCGCCTCACTCGCTCCGGGTCAAAAGAGATCAAATGTTGCTTCCATCTTCAATGAACTTTTGCCTTCTTCTCGGCCGCTGATTTACTAGAAGGAACTATATCCTCAGTCTCCGTAATTATTTTTATTGGCCGCGATTTCCTGGGTGGAGACTTATAAATCCATTGATATTGAAATCGTCTGGGCATCGGCTGCAGTTTACCTGATCGCATCAACTCCGCCGCAGTCCGCAGGTCTTCCGCTCGCTTGTCTGCATCAAGTTTTCCGGAGACCGCCTCGACCTTTGCCTACGTAATGGCGAGTTGCTCCTTCACCGTCTTCTCCCTTTATTCATCCGCAAGCGAGGGGGTCAGGTAAGCAACTTTCTCACCCACTCTCTAGACATCGGACTGCAATACCTCAAGCATAGATTGATTTATGTAAACAAGCCGATCGTTATCAATGTTGTCGAGTATTTCAGTGGTGTACAAACTGACCGTTGACAAGGAATCGCCTCTTGAGATTGGGGAATCCGGTGTGATTATGCTCGCGTCAGGAACCTCTATATCTCACGGCCTATGCTGCAGGCTCGCAACCCCTGTTCGCACAGAGACATTCTTCTCCTTCTGAGCACGCAGCTTCTTCTCCACCCGCTCGGCAACTGAGGATTTGTCCCTTTTCCTCTTCTTCGCGGGAGCCTTTTTCTCCAAGGCCGGCAAAACCTGTTGCGAGTCCGGCGGATTCGTGCAGACTACGTCTTGATCGCTGCCAACTATGGCTAGAGAAGGCGCTTGCTCCTCGATGTGTTCTTAAGCCGATTTTTTCGCCTGCTCGATTTGCTCTTATGTCGGCTTTTCTGCTTGCTTCTCGACTCCCCCAACCTTCTCTCCTGCTTGTTTTTCAACCTGTTGGTCGACAGTCCGCTTCTCTTCAGTATTCAACTGCCGGACTCCCGGTGACGAGACCTCCTTCTCGGTATCCATCTGCAGTATATATGTACCAGAGGTATACGTGATTATTGACATACCCCCTGAGGTCACAGGGTTCTGATCAGAAGTCAGCGGCGGATTAAAAACCCTATCCGCACACTGTGATGGCGCATTCTGAACAAGAGAGGCATCTGACTTCTCGCACTCTGATTCTTTGATGTCGCAGACTGAGTCAGCTCTCTTTAGTCCCTTTTGCGAACTTTACCCAACATGGCGGACATCTGTCTCGCTCCAGTAGACCACTTTCTTAGTCCTGGTGCTCGCCTTAGGTTTCTTGCTCTTGGAGGTAAGGCTGCCAAAGAAAGATCCAAGTCTCGCCATTCCGGATTAGAAAGTGCAGACTGCAAGCGGTGAGTACCGACCCGTTGCGCAGATAGTTTTGGCAGAATGCAGGGTTTCCAGCCGTATTTATAGCCCAGGCGGCATTTATAACAGTTGCGGACTCAGCGGTTAAGGAAACATTTTTGAAATTTTCCAAAACTTGAAAATGTGCGGGGATTATCTAAACCCTAGAATCGCAGGACTTTCTTCTCCTGTCTTGGCGGGCTTTTGTTCCTCAGTCCGCTCAAGTCGTCAAGACACCCCCAGAGGCGGACTCTAGTTCCCAATCCGCCTAGGTCTCCCTACCTGGGTTAGTTTCCAGATCTTGCCAGATCTCTAGGAAGACTCCAGAGTCAGCCCGCTCAGGATGCGACCCTTCAGCCATGATTTCATTTTGTACGACCAAGGGGAAGCCCCAGCTCGCAATCCAAGTCTGCTTATCTCGTGCGGACAGCTTGTCCTTTCTTTTTTGATTCCCGTCACTGCAGCCCAGCTCTCTTGTACCCTGGGAAGCCAGTTATTTTTAGCCCTGCCCGTTTGGGCAGGCCCCCAAATCAATAAATAGGGGGAAGTGGTGCACCCAAGGCATGCTGACTCGAGCCCAGGAGCCTACTTTTTAAAGGTTGCGGACTCGAATATCGAGCTCTGCGGACTCCGGCTTGTTTTCTGCATAGCTTTCTTTCCTCTTCGTGTAACCCGTCATTTGCAATCAAAGTAAAGCTCGTCGCAAGAGTGGCATTCAGGCCGCGGGCGAATGAAGTCTGATGTTTCCGTGATTTACGGCTCTTCTGTTCTTTTTCTCTCGTCCGCTAAGTAGATTGCTGATTGTAGTTTGCTTTTTCTTCCTTCCCCAGTGCTCGAACCGTTAGCTGGTGGTGCTCGATTCTCTTTCACATTTCGTGCATCAACAAATTTTTTTTAAAAACATAACTACAACTCGGGCGTCGTTCGTAGGAAGATCTTGGGCTTCATCCCAATGTGAAACATAATCGACAATGACTAAAATGTTTTTATTCCCAAAGCTAGAAGGAAGGGGGCCAACAAAATCAATTCCCCAGAGGTCGAAGACTTCGCACTCAAGGAAATAATTTTGCGGCATTTCATTTTTACTGGATATATTACCCGACCGTTGGCAACTATCACACATACTCACAAAGTCTTTCGCATCTTTAAATAGGCTAGGCAAGTACAAACCCGCGCTTAGCACTTTGTGAGCGATGCAAGCAGCTTGATAGTGCCCACCCATCGGTCCTTCATGCAAATATTTAATAATATCTAAACCATCTTCATAAGAAACACATATCCTTTTCACTTGGACCACACAGACTATGAAAAGATGCGGGTCCTCCCAAAAATATTTCTTCAACTGAGAATAGAATTTCTTCTTTTGTTGAGAGGAGAACTTATTTAAGAGAACACGAGCCACTAAGTAGTTGGTGATGTGTGCAAACCAAGGAGAAGTAGATGTCTTAATTGAAAACAGCTTCTCATCTGGGAAGAAATCGTTAAAAGATTTTTCATCTAATATTTTAATAAACGGATTGTCTAATCGGGAGAGATGGTCGGCGACCAAGTTCTCAGCTCCTCGCTTATCACGGATCTCTAAGTCAAACTCTTAGAGGAGTAAGACCAAACAAATCAAACGCGGATTGGCATCCGATTTAGAAAGAAGATATTTGAGGACCGAGTGGTCCATAAAAACAATAATTTTTGAAAGTGTAATATAAGGGTAGAATTTATCAAAAGTGAGTACTACAGCTAGGAGCTCCATCTCGGTTGTGGTGTAATTTTCTTGTGCCGATGTAAGTGTTTTACTTGCATAATAGATGGGGTGGATGTTTTTAGAAATGCGTTTGCCTAAAATGGCTCCCATCGCGAAATTACTCGCATCGCACATGATTTAAAATGGAAGGTCCCACAACGGAGCTATCATAATCAGGGCATTAATTAATTTTTATTTTATTAAATTAAAAGCAGCAAGGCAAAGGTCATCAAAAATAAATGGGGCGTCTTTTTCGAAGAAAGCATATCTAAGATGTTCGGGTAGTTCTTTCAATTCTAGGGTAGGGGTTATTCATATGTTGTTTTAGAAATTCTTTCTTTTTCAAAAACTATATCTTCGTAGAATTTTTAAACGGAAAATTAAAAGGGGTGGAGCTGGTAGCCATGGCGGCTTCTTGTAGCGATTCAGTTAGAAGAGTAGAGGAGGAACAAAAATCAGAAAATACTTTTTCAAATTTAGAGAGGCAATAGGAGGATTCATCACTTCGGTGCATCGATTCAGTTGGAAAAGTAGAGGAGAAGCAAAAATCAGAAAATTCTTTTTCAAATTAAGAAAGGCGATATGAGAATTGTTCACATAGGTGCATCGATTCAGTTGGAAAAGTAGAGGAGGAACAAAAAAATCAGAAAATTCTTTTTCAAATTCAGAAAGGCAATAGGAGGATTTTTCACTTAAGTCCATCGATTCAGTTGGAAGAGTAGAGGAGGAACAAAAATAAGAAAATTCATTTTCAAATTTAGAAAGGCGATTTGAGGATTCTTTACTTAGGGAATCTACGAAAAGAAGGAGTCATCATTTGCTAAGGTGTTTTACATTGAGGGGCGATAGAGAATGTCACTTCATCGTTGCCTACTCGAAGGAAGAGCTTACCATTGCTTACATCAATGATAGCTCGGGAGGTGGAAAGGAAGGCTCGACCAAGGATCAGGGGAACCTCAACGTCTTCTTCGATGTCCAATATGAGAAAGTCCACCGAGAAGATGAACTTGTCGACTTTAACTAAGACATCATCCATGATTCCTAATCGGTATTTGACGGATCTGTCGGCGATCTTGATACTCATGCCTGTAGGGTTGAGGCTACAAATTTCTAACTTCTTCAACAAAGAGAGGGGCATCAGGTTTATACTCGCACCTAAGTCAGCTAATGGGTTCTATACAAAAAGATCACCAAAGACACACGGAATAGAAAAACTACCCGGGTCACTAATTTTCTTTGGTAAACCGTTTGTCAAGACCGCAGAGCACTCGACATTTAACGTGACATGCGAAAGGTTCTCTAACTTCTTTTTGTTTGTCAGGAGGTCCTTAAGGTACTTAGCGTACTTCGACATCTGGGAGATCGCTTCGTGGAAGGGCAGATTTATGTGGATTTGCATGAACATTTCTAAGAAGTAGGAGTACTGATCATCCTGATATATCTTATTAAGTTCGGAAGGGTATGGAGGGGTTGGATTATTTTTAAAGAAAGGTGGTGGAGTGAGATCTTTTTCTAAAACCGGGGTGATAACTTCTTCAGCAGAGGGTGGAATTTTTAAAATGGGAGCGGAGCTATGATTTTTTAAAACAGGGGCGGAGCATGCCTCGGGCTCTGATGTCTACTTTTTAGCCATCGTTTTTGGGTAGTTTAGTAGTTAAAATTCCTAAAGTTTTATTATATTTTTGTGTTTTTTATTATTATTAAAATATAAGAATCTATAGTTTTATTATTTGTATTGTTGTTATTTTATATTTTATGTTATTGTTTTGTTTAGTTTTATTTATAAATTTTAGTATCTTTGTTATAGTTTAGTTTTACATGTTTAATGATATGATTATTTTGATTAGTTTTATCTTTAAACTAATTAATTGTACGAATTAGTATTATGTTTCATGTTTGTTTAATTTTAATATCAAGTTTAAAGTATCTAATGTTTTCTGTTTGTTATGTTTGTTATGTGATAATTAATGTTATCTAATGTTTTGTCTTGTTATTTTGTAACCCTCCAATCATTCTTGGTGCAGCCCAGCCACATGTGTAGCAGCCCGAGCCCCCATTCAACCCATGGTGCAGCCCGACCTCCTCCTCTTGGCCCACTTAAACATGGTGCAGTCGGCCCTCAACTTGGAGAAGCCACCAAGCTTGCAACCCCTTCATTTGGAGTATCCTAAGTAGCACCTAACCCCTACCCGAGCCCTATTAAAGTCCATGCAGCTCCCCCACCTTGCCACCTCATGCATTATGCCTTCCCTCTCTCCTCATCATTGCATGCATGCATTATTCAACCCTTGCATGGCCGGCCACCTCCTTTCCCTCCACTTTAATTCTCCCTCTCTCTCTATTAATTAGCATGCATGAATTTTCCCCATGGTGTGGCCGGCCCCCTCCCTTTTTCCCCTTCTACAAACTTCCATTCATCCCCTCTCTTTATTCTATATTTTATTTTTTTTATTCCCATAAATGAAATGCATGAACTTTGCCCTTTCTCTCTCCCATTTATTTATTGTATTCATGAACCATCCCCCCTAGCATGGCCGGCCACCCTATTATCTTCCTCCTTCTTCATTTTCACTACATTCTAGATCCTTCTCCCACCACTATATAAAGGACCCCTTGCCTCTTGTTTAAGTTAAGTAGTTTTTTAGGGAATCTTTTGTAGTAGATTTTGTAGAGAGCAAGTGAGAGTTGTTTTCTTATTTCCTTGTTAAGTTTTTTATGTAATCTCTTTTGTTTTGATAATATAGTATTCTCACTTTCTATTATCATGTACCCCCTCTTTTTTATCAATGAAAACATTTTCTCCTTCTTTTATTTTGCTCTTCTTTCTTACTATGCTTAGATAAATAGTTTTTGTGCCCGATCGCGATAAGCTTTGCGATGAAATAACGGATCTTTTATTTTAGGTTTGAATTTGTATTTTTCTATTTTTGATCCTTCCTTGATTTATTTTGTATCGACTCCGTATTGCTAGTATACAGTAGTAGATTCCGATCTCATATTTGAGTAGTCGAGAGGCTCGTGAATATGAAAGATCACTTAAGGAAGGAAGGAGTTGAATGCACCCCTAGAGATAGGATGACGTAAATCCTCCGGATTGGAGTAAAATCCAATAGTGCGGGTCACTTCGGTAATGCGACTTTAGGCCTTTTTGACTTGAAAGAGATTTCGGTCAAAACGTCTATAAGTTAGGGGATTTAATTCTCTAGCGTGATTACTTCCTAATATCAGATCCGTCACGGTCTTAATAGAAGTGCAAATGCTAAACTAATTTATTTCGTTATTTTGTTTCAAGGTGAATCGTCGATCGAGCACTTTTCTCGTAATAGTTTATTTTCTCTTTTTAAACTTAGTTTATTTTCATTTTCAAAACTCATCAAACATTCGGTAGGATAATCGATTCGTTGTGAGTAATATTACGTTCCTGCCCCGAATTTTTATACAACCTTGATTTATTTATATCACTATACTATAAAACGATAGGTACACTTGTCTATTCGGATTGTAGTCCGTGAGACGATTTTTACCCATCAGGCTCTTCACTAACCCTATCGAAAACTTGCTTCCCACTTCAAAGAGTTATAGTTTTCGCTTGCTCTCCCGGGTTGGGCTCGGTACTGGAAGGAAGAGACCCTGCGGGTCGCTCAGAAATTATTTTTGCGAGCTATCTTACTTGATTTTCTAGACTTTTAACACTTCCAGATAAAGTTCTAATAGTAGCGTCATTTGTGGTTTTATATTTAGAAAGCAACTCCTCCAAGCTTGGAGGTTTTGGATAGTTTTGAAGAGGTGGTGGTGGTGCAGAAAAATCGTTTAGTGGTGGCGGGTACATTACGTTCGAGGGATTACTCCACGAAAAATTTTGGTGATTTCTTAAAGCAGGATTATAACTATTCGGGAAAGTAAAACCAAGAGCAGGAATATTTGCAGTAGAAAAATTATTAAAAGCATTTCTAGGCATATTAGTAATATAATCTACTTGTTCGGGAGCAGGAGTTGCAGATTCCTATACCTGACGGGCGGAGGCAGCAGTCATCTCCGTGATTTTTTGCTTAATATTTCAACTTGCAGAGCGAGCTGGGAGACGTTGTCCAATTCAAAGATACCTGCAGGTTTGTTTGGGTGGGAAATAGGCACATTCCACTGATAAGTGTTCATGGCCATGTTCTCAAAAAGCTAAAGAGCTACTCCCGGGGTCTTATTGTTTAAAGTACCGCAAGAAGCTGCGTCTATCATTTTCTTTGTGTTTTGATTTAAACTGTTATAAAACGTCTGCACTTGTAACCATATAGGTAGCGCGTGATGTGGGCATCATCTTTATAATTCTTTAAATCTTTCCAAGGTTTCATATAAGGTTTCAAAGTCTATTTGTCCAAAAGCAAAAATATCGTTCCTATGTTTTGCAGTTTTTGCTGGCGGAGAATATTTCGCCAAAAAATTTTCAGTTAATTGATCCCAGGTTGTGATGCTCTTTTTAGGTACAGTGTTCAGCCACTACTTATCCTTAGTTCTAAGAGAAAAAGGAAATAATCTTAGCCTAATAACATAATTTGTAACACAATTTATCTTGAAGGTGTCACAAATCTCAAGAAAGCTTGTTATTTGTGCGTTCGGATCTTCATCTTGAAGTCTATCATAATGCACATACTGCTGCACCATTTGAATTATGCTAGGCTTTAGTTCAAAGTTATTATTAGCTATAGCAGGGCGCACTATACTAGATTCTGTTCCCTCTAGATTCGGTCGTGCATAATATGACATAGGCTTATGCACGACCTCCTCCACGTAGGTTCTTCCATTCTTAAAGTAGAAAGTGACTCGGAGTCCTCAACCGGTCCTTGGAGAGTAGGGCCTTGAAATCGCAATCTTCTACGAAGAGTACACTCAATTTCGTGGTCCAAGTACAAAAAAACCGACGGACTCCCGCGGGTCATGCACTAAAAGAAGAGAAGAGAAGAAAGAGAAATAAATAAACTAGAAAAAAGAAAAGAGAAACTAAAAAAATTTTGAAATAGATTTTTTTAAGATAATTTAACTCCCGAACTTCCCAAGGGCTACCCAATGAAGGGTTCGCTAGGTACTAGACAAGATAGTGGCACTTAAAGACTTTTGCCCTTTTCGAGAGAATTAGGTGGCGTAGAATAATTGTGGAGTGGGCTTCTATTAAGAGCGATAATAAAAAATATATAATTTTAACATTTTTTAGGAGGATGAGAAAGAGAAATGATAAAAGTAATAGGTTCATGTTTTTGATATATCAACGAAAGTTGCTCCCTGGCAACGACGCCAAAAACTTGGTGATCTCTTTCCGCTTATGAAAAGGGAGCCGAACTAGCAATCCAATTAGGCAACTATACCTATCGAACTGTAGCTAGGGGACACAAGTGTCTTATTGAAATTCGGGAACTGTTGAGTACACTTACTCACACGAAAACTATTATTTTATTAACGGAAAATCTTTAGGGTTAAAGAGAAAATTAAATGCACTTAATGAAAGGAAAACTAGCACCAAAAGAGAACTAATTACAGTTAAGTAGAAAGCATAAACGAAGCGATTATGATAAAGGATTAAAATGATAAAATGGAAATGCACTCGATCGAGAATCACCTCGGCTAAAGTCGATTAAAAACATGGTAAATAAACCTAAATTAATAGTGTGAAAGGTCCTTGACCGTGGAGGTTCCTAAAGCCTAAACAAGTTTTTCTCGAATTTGTGCCCAACTGAGTTTAGGAAGGTCCGACCGACTCTTGTCTAAATCGGAGCCCTAAACCTCGCTTTACGCGGTAAACCCCACTATTGGATTTTACTCCAATCCGGGAGATTTGGATGTCTGCCTCTCTCGAGGGGTGCGTACAACTCTCTTTACTCTTGAATGCTCACTTCAAACAATTGGCCTCTCGGCTAGCCAAGAATGAAAGCTAAGATGGAAAATATATATCGACGATATATCTCCAAGAAAAGGTTAATCAAGAGTAATCCAAGGTCTGAAACCCTAAAAAGAAAAGGTAAATTCAAAGCATCATAACATAATCACTCGAACCTCGGATCATCAAGATCGAGTACAAGGAGGATTAGTTAATCATAGCGAAGTGGAGGAAGAGGGATGAGTAGAAATGCATAGAACACAAATATAAGAAAAGAGAACTTTTATATTAGTAAAGAAAGAGAGCTACACATGAAATGAAAATTACAATTGCATGGAAATTGAAATCCAATTCTAGCCCTACAATTATCAACTAGAGCAAGTGCAAAAATTACAATAAAAGCTAAAACTAACTAAGCACTAAGCTAGGGTTAAGAAAATTACAAAATAAGAAAGAGAGAGAGAGAGAAGAATACTAAAAAAGACAAGAAACAAAGGGGAAGCACCTCCCCCTCTCAACCCAAACTTCTTTCTGAAATGGCAGGGGGGCCTTGAATTTATAGGAAAAATTCTCGGGTTGGTCATGCCCTAGGTCAAGCCCAGGGATGGTGTGTTAGGGGGCGTGACACGTACGGGGTTGACCTCAGGTTCTGGATTCTTGCAGGAAGGATGATTGCTTCTGTATGGTGGCTGACACACCCATGTAGGGGAGGGGGCGTGATACATACATCAAGTCTCAATCATTGGTCGGAAATCCTTCAGTCTTGGAAAATGGGGATATCACGCCCTGGGTCACGCCTGTGACGGGGGCGTGATAGGTACGATTTGCGTGCGGAGGCGAAAATGCATTTAATGCAGCAGAAGACTTTAGGCAGAGGGCGACACACCCCGTATCATGCCCTGGGACATGCCCAAGGAGGGCGTGTCAGGGGGCGTGACAGCCATTTTCCTGTTACTTGGTCTCTGGTGACACGCCAGCTTAACACGGCCAGCAACAGAACCATGTTTAAGGTCGTGTCCTACTCAGGATTAACTCTGGAGTTTCCACTATTGGCTGACTTCCTTGGGATCGGGTGACACGCCCAGGGAGGGCGTGATAGTGGGGCATCTCAGGTCATTTTTGGCCAAAATTCTTGAAACCTGCAAAAATACAAGAAAATGTTAGTGGCAATAATATTTACATAAGAAAGATAAAAATTAATCTAATAAGATACGATTAGCACCTTCAAAAACTAGAAAACACGATAATAGTTTTCGCTACAAAACGTATTATCATACTCCAGGCAAGAGGGCAGTAAACCTTTCTTTTCTCACTTAGTAAGGATTGAGTGAACAGCTTTTGTGACCGTGCGAGGAAAGTAATGTTATATGCACCTGCCCGCTTGGTCACCTAAGTCTGTAGTTCATTTCTTTCAGGTATGGGCAAAAATTTTTTATCCGCACAGTCCGCTAGTTTTTGTAGTGGATTGAGTGAACAACTTTTGTGACCCTGCGAGGAAAGCAATGCAACATGCACCAGCCCGCTTGGTCACCTAAGTCTGTAGCTCATTTCTTTCAGGTGCGGACAGAATTTTTGTATTCGCCCAGTCCGCAGGTTTTTGCAATGGATTGAGTAAACAACTTTTTCACCCTGTGAGGAAAGCAATGCTATATGCACCTGTCTGCTTGGTCACCTATGTTTGTAGCACATTTCTTTCAAGTGCGGACAAAATTTTTGTATTCGCTCAGTCCGCAGATTTTGGTAGTGGATTGAGTGAACAACTTTTGTGACCCTGCGAGGAAAGCAATATTATATGCTCCTGATCGCTTCGTCACCTAAGTCTATAACTTATTTCTCAGTTGATATAATTCTGGTATTCGCTTCTGTCCGCAAAGTTTGATCTATCAGGTCGCCAAGATATTTTCTTATTAGGTGTTAGGGTTTACAACTTTTGTGACCCTGCGAGGAAAGTAATGCTATATGCACCTGCTCGCTTGGTCACCTAATCTGTAGCCGATCTTTCTTAGGTCGCAGAATTTATTCACTATAGTTTTTCTTAGCTCGCAAAATTTATCGTTAGATTCCTAGTTAATGAAATAATGGATTGGAATCGGTATCCTCCAAAGCCCGCATCAACTTAATATTATATTCCTGGCATAACATTTTACTGGCAATCTTCAATATAATCATAATCCTGCCTTTACATTTTCTCAGCGAGCTGGAAAATCAATTACTGCAGCCTGAATTCTTGTTTATCTTGGCTATCCGTAAGCAGTATTTCATGGCAATATCTAAGCAAGCAGCCTGGATTCTAAATTATGCAGACTTGTTTTCACTAAATTATAGTTGCGACCATTGATCAAGTGCATAAATTTAGATAGCAAGCTTAATAGAAAACTTTCAAGAACAAGAAATGAACAATAGAAATGACAGAAGATGCGAGCTGAGCAAAAATATCATTTGATTGAATCATTTCATATTTACAGCCTTTAAAGAGTTGGCGACCTCCAAATGAGTCTGCCACACCCTTTACAAATAATAAAAGAAAATACATTTTTTCATTATGCCGACTTCTTATGTTTCTTGGACATAGGAGACCCATTAGGACTAGTAATTCCATCATTATTTGAAGTAGGAGAATAGCCCTCTAATTCAGTTCCGCTACCATCAGTGCTCTCACTATCTGTGAACTCGCTATGCGGGCTCCCATTGTCAGAACTAGAGGTAGAAGAAGCGGACTCGGCGGATTTGTCTACTCTCCTCTGAGTTGATCTGGCATCTTCTGCTGCTTCTTCAGTCGCAACCTCCTCTTCAGCTTCTTTTTCTATTTCTTCTTCTTCCTCCTCTTCCTCTTCATCTACATCAACCACAACTTTGCCCTTTACAGCTCGCTCCATTTCCGCGACCTGGTGTTCAAGTTCCGAGAAGATCTCGACAAAGGGCACACATTCCACTTCATCTTTAGCGAAGCCCTTTTCAATGAATTACTGAATGGTGATCTCAACATTTTTCTTTACAAAAGGAAACATAGCGTCTTGGAAGCTGGGATTCTCGATGCCATAGGCGGCTTGGAGAGAAACAAACAAAATCAGGTCGTGGCGGACAAAAAAGGGAGATCTCCGCGAATACGGATCTTACCGCTTCTCTTGCCTTTTGAATAGCGACCTTAGCTCCTAGTCGCTTATTTCTTTCTTTCAGCTACTTTACCTCCTCCTAAAATCACTCATTTTCCCTGAGAAGGTCTATTGTCATGCAGCCCATGTAATGGCTCGTAACCATGCTATTCGTGTGGGCCTGGGCAGCTTGAAGAGGGAGCTCGGAAGGAGGAACTCTCTGGAGTTCGTGCAGGTTGCGCTTCTCGTACAATGCCGAGGTCACAATATGGGCATGGCGGGACACTATAGAACTCTTCGAGGAGGGAAGTGCGGTGGAGAGGCAGACATGTTTGCTCTTGTGGTGCCAATGTATCATCTTGTTTCCCCAAAGATCCTTCTAGCTCTTACTAAATCCCTGAAGATCAAAACTTTCAGAAGATGAGTAGTCCACAGCGGGATCACCCTCTTCTTTCCTCTTCCTAGTAATTTCTTTTTTCCTTTCCGTTTGAGTAAGGGTCAGGCTGCCGGGAGTCTTTAGCGGATTTGCGGGTACCACCAAGACCGCTACATGAATAAAGAAATGGAAATAGGATTCACTTCAGACCATGGTGACTATAGTTTCAGGTCACAAAATTTACTTACTCTCTTGACGAGCTAGGTTGTCTAAGCCTGCAAGCAGAGGTATGTAGTGCTCGATGTCAATCCTTGATCCAGCAATGAACTCAACAATCGTAGCTTCTACTGCTTCGAGATTGACGCTCTTGAAGACCGATTCCGTCACGCTCTTGAAAATGAGTGTTTTTGAAGCCGAGGTAGCCTTCGAAGATCAGATATCTAGAAGTCCAGTTATGAATTTTATTCGGTAGACCCATAGCCTTCATTCCCCTGCAGTGTAAATACATGATGCCCTTGTACGGGAGGCCTCCAGATGGAGTTATAGAGCGGACAAAGAATATTTTCCTGAAAATATTCATAAAGATACGATCTTCTCAGACCGCAAATAAGAAATATAGCTATAAATGGCAACTAGTGTGTTCGGTGCGAACTCCCCTAGCACCATTCCATAGTGCTCAAAGATTTCCGTGATCTCCCTTAGCAGCAAAAACGTGATGCTGTAGTCAAAGTGGTCAATCGGGACTACGATCTGGGTGGCTATGGAGGAGTTTATTCTTTCTTAGTCTAAAGGGAGGCGGAGATGGACCAGAGAGTCTGCCATGTACTTTTCAACGAAGGCTTGTAGGTCAGCATAAGTCAGTTTGCACTTCTTATGATCAGCATCATGGAAAGAGTCCGCAACATCAGTTCGCGCGGACACCATCTTTTGAGACCGGAGGGACTTCAACTTATGCCGCATTTCCTTTAATAAAGAAAGAATAAATCCCTATTTATAGAATTTCTGGTCTGACAGCTTTTCAGCTAGACCGCGCAGCATATTTGTTCAGTCTGCCTAGCTCGCATTGGATACAGCCGCTGATCTAAAATGAATTTTCAAGATCAAATCGGGAATCAAAGTACGCAGAAACAGATCAATACGCACAGTTCACATTCAACGCGACATCATCCTGCAGAAAGATTATCATATTTCACATATCAAAATATTATTCAGATCGCAATATTATTCTGATTACAATACTATTCAAGATCGTGCAGATCGTAATATCATCACGATAAGAAATGAAACAAGGTATTCATGATTGTCCAAATAATATACATCATTCAAATATCAAATATAAATAGTTCGTGCTCATGGCAGCCGTAGCGGCCTCAGCATTCTGGTCGCGTAGGTCGCTCCTGCCGATCCCTACTGAGATGAGCAGCCTGGTCATTTCCCTCTAACACTTGGTCGTATAACTGTTGTAATGCCCCCGGTTTTTATGTGATTGTTTAATCTTTGTTTGGCATTACGTTGACGCATTTTCGGCCTTTACTGTTGTTACAGCGTGGTCTTAGCTCTTTATGTTCTCTAAGTGGCTTATTTTGTAGCCTATTGCAAGTTTCCCTAGCAAGCCGGAGTCTGTTTTGGTGACTCGGTGGAGCCTCTTCGAGAATGCTTGTGTTTTGTCTTCGGGGGGTGTTAGCCCGAGTTTTGTTCGTCGGATGTGGATTTCGACTTCGCCGTTGTTTTTGTAGCATGGGTATTTAGTTATGGTGTGAATTTCGTCGAATTTTGAGGTTATTTGGTCTTCGCATCATTTTGACGTTTTATTTTAATTAACAGATATATTATTATATCATGATATAATTTAAGTGGCTATAGTTTGTGATATTGTATTATATATAGCTTGAGTGAATAGATATATTATTTATAATAGAAGTTGTAGTGGTTGTTATTATAATAGATATTATAAATAGCATTTCTTTTTAGAAACCATATTCTTCTTCCCTAACCCGACGGCTAGCTTCCAGCGAAAGGAGACGGGTGACGGAAAATCGGGAGCTTTTGGCCGCCGATTTCAAGAGATTTAGAGCTCAAAATTATCGTTCAAGGGAAAATTCGGACTGCTCTCGCCTAGATCTTTGTCCCCACGGTAAATTTTCTGAGTTTCGTGGTCTTTCTAGAGGTCAACAATTTCAGTTTGATCCTTTCTTCCTCTCTAAAGCTTCAGATTTCTTGGCTAGGTGGTTTTGCGGCCAGAACCGAGAGAAGGAGAGGAGCTGGCCGAGGTTTTTCTGGAATTGAGGCAAGTGGTGCTTTTCCCATCCTTGCTAAGTAGTTTCTTGTTTTCCTTGTAGCATTTACTGCCATAGATCTTGGGTATATTGTAGGTTTTGGCCAGATTTACCTTGCTGTAGGTAGAAAATGTCTTATTGGGGTGATTTTTGTATGGTTCTGGTTGGATTGGATAAGTTAAGTCTGTATCCGGATAGTTAGCAATAGAAGGTTTTCATTCCAAGGAAATATTTTTATTTTGGGCTAGTTTTTGAGGTCTAGCATGGTCGGTTTGAGTGAAACAAAGTTTCTGCCAGGTCTCTGCCCCTTGGCATCGAGTGTATCTTAGCACAGAAGTCCAGTTTGTAAGCTAAGTGTAAAAGTATTAAGTATGGTGGACACACTCAACGTCTTGGTTATTTTGTCTGGAGTCTAAGTTAAGAAGCGTTGATAGCGTTGAGTTAGGTGAACACACTCAACGTCGTCTGATTAGGCTATTTAGCTATGTAAAAAGCATTGGCAGCGTTGAGTGAGTTGAACTCACTCAAAGCCATCGGTTAAGCCAGTATTCTAAGTAAAAAAGCGTTGACAGTGTTGAATGAGGTGAGCTCACTCAACGTCGTCTGCCTTGTTAGATTTTTCTAAGTCTTTTGGCATTGAGTGAGTTGAGCTCACTCAACGCCATCTAGTAAGGCAGATTCTCTAAGTCAAAAGCGTTGAGTGTGGTGAAATCACTCAACATCGTTGGCTGTTTAATGTTGACAGCATTGAGTGAGCTGAACTCACTCAACGTCATCAGCCTTGTTTTACTCTAAGTCAAAAGCGTTGAGTGTGGTGAAGTCACTGAATGCCGTTGGCCGTTTAGCATTGATAGCGTTGAGTGAGCTAAACTCACTCAACGTCGTCGTCCAGTGAGGGTTTTTGCGGCTAAGTCTTTTGGCATTGAGTGAGTGGAGCTCACTCAACGCAGCGTCGAGTAAACTTGATGCCTTCCCGGCTTAGTGTTTGGCGTTGAGTGAGTGGTACTCACTCAATGCGGCATCGAGTGGACTCGATGTTTTTTCCTTAGGATGGTTTTTTTCTCCCGAGTTTGTTAGTGTGGGTTTTATTTTGGTTTGGTGATGTTTTCGGCTAGTTTTTGATGGCCGAATCGTGAATCATGGCAGGTGGTTACTCTGGTTTTCTTGACAGTGATGTTTGGGTGTAGAGCCATGGCCACCACTATTTTAGCCTCGGTTTGGGCTGGTGTGTTGGACCCCAAGGCTGCACTAGTGGCCCCTGAGTTATTTGGATCTGGTTGTTTGGATGAGCATTGTTTTTTGGTCACCAACCCATATCCATAGTTTTTTTGTACCACTATTAATAATTCACAAGTTAGGACTGTTAGTTCCTTTCCGTTTTTTTAAAATTTCTATATTGGCATATGTTTGCCTTATTACTGCTGCAGGTTTTTAGCAGAGCAGGTTGCTAATTTCTCTTACTTGGTGCGCTTTGATTATTCCTTGGACAGTGTCTTACTTTTGCTGTCGCATACTAATCCTTTAAGCTGAGATTGTCAGCATTCTTTTGTATGGTTTGGTAAACCCCTTTTTTTGCTATCCACTTGGTTTTATTCAAATTGCTCATTTACAACTTGTTTATTTTTTATCCTTGCTGAGGTGTTCTTTCTTTGAATGCCTCAGGTTCATAGCAGTAGCCAATTGAGCTGCTTGTTTCCTTTGGGAGTTTGCTAGTGGTCTGCAGGTTGCTGAGACTTCCTTTTTCCTCTCAATAGTGAGGTAGTTCTTTAGTTGCTCCTTTTAGTTCAGACATACATAGTCACATGTGGGTTAGTGTCATGTTGTTGACGTCTGCTGGTGGTTTTCTTTTATGTTGCTAAGCACTCTGCTAGATTGATTTTTTTTCCTGTTTTGGAGGTTGTTTTACTTGCTCTCTGGAAATGCTTTATGCTAGGATGCACGTTAGTTATTTTAACTCATAAAAGCATTACTATATGTACTTCATACATTCTATATTTCTAAATCTAAAGTACTACTTTCCAAAGAAACATAAAGATTATTTTCATATTATACTAAATTTAGAGTCTTGCATACCATGAGTTCTCCTTCAGGGACATTTACGCTCAAGTAGGATGTCAAATCATCTTAACTGAAGTATTTTCCGCAATGTATAACTATATTTTACTCGTGAACTAGTTGATCCACTGTGCCGAGGGATACGGCCATGTAACTTAACCTGATTTCATTCATAATAACTTATTATTTTATTTTAAACTGTAGAGTTTGGATCCTTGCCTGAGCGTCTGCAGTTATCCCCTACATGACGTGGCATCACAACGCGAATTTTCTCTTACACTTATATAATTTAATTGTTGAGAAAATGCGGGTCATGATAGTTAGTATCAGAGGGAGGTTGCTTGACAATTGGTCGGGCAACCTTCCCTTGTTTGTGTTAATTGTTTAGTGTCATATCATACACATACTTATATGTCATCAGTGCGTGTTGGCTGAAGCATGAACACTACACTCATAGCATGATAAGAAGTATACATGGAATATTATGTAGTATGGGATGCATAATATGTATTTATATATAGATCCACCGTAGGAGGCAACATGTGAGGGTTATGTAGTATGGGATGCATAACCTCACCACATAAATGCCCATTAGCACGTTATCTTTTTCATTGCATGAAATGTTATGTAGTATGGGATGTATAACATTGCATGTGTATGCCACTCATAACATGCATTAAGGCCTTTTTAGAATGCATAACACAACATGCATAGCATAACATAGCATAAGCACAACGTGCCAAGCTAAAGGTCTATATGATGACATATGTACACACATGGTTTTGAGTCAAAAGGAATATAAATTTATGCATTCATGGTCTAAGCACATGAGTTAGTGTGATGATGGCGAATCATCCTAGGTTAAGCATAACATAATTATTGAAAATTCCCATAGCAAGTTAGCAGTTAAAGCTCATACTTAAGTATGTTTCGTCTGTACTAGGTTGTCTAGTTCTAGCAGTTGGGCTAGGTTTTGACTAGTTGTTTCTATATTAATAAAATGGCGAGGCGTCCTTCGATGAGGTTGACCCCCCAATCCGAGGGCGAGTCCTCAGGTGCGCAAAGCAATGCAATGATAGAGAGTCTAAGATAGAGCAATAAGTCCTTGTCAAGACAGATGGTGGATGTACGTCCAAGATCCAATCGCTAGTATTAGTTGTGTCTGGGCTAGCTCCGAGAGTGCAGGACCCTGTTATAGGTCTAGCTGTTCCTTCCCCTCCTGCTCCTCTGGTGCCTCCGGTAGAGGTTCCACCAGAGATGATGCTTATCTCATAGTTTCAGCGACTCAGGCCTCCTACTTATGATGGAAAGGCAGATTTCATGATCTTAGATGATTGGCTTATATCGATCGAGGAGATGTTTTACTACTCCGGAGTTACAAACGATCAGAGAGTAATGATCGCCACCTACCAGCTCAAAGGGTTAGCAAAAAGATGGTGCCTAAGGGAGAAGGAGAGTATGAAAGAAGGATGCTCTTGGGAATCTTTTAAGGAGATGCTACTGGGAAGGTTTTTTCCCTCGGTCGAGCGGGACCGTCTGATGAATGACTTCTTACATTTAAAGCAGAGGCGACTCAAAGTTAGAGAGTATGAGATTGAATTTAGCAAATTAATTCGATTTTCTCCTGGATTGGTGAGCATTGAAGTGGATCGAGTTAAACGATTTCAGGGTGGTCTAAGAAGTGACATCTAGCAGCTAGCTTGTTCTTATAGAGCAGTGAGTTATACCGGTGTGGTAGAAGCTACCTTGAAGGTCGAGGAAATCGATAATGCTAAGAATAAAGGCTAGCAAATGAGAAGAGACAAAAGGAAATCCGTTTAAGTTAAGGGTACCCAGCCACTCTGTGCTACTTCAAGAAAGAAGGATAAGGAAGTGTGTAGTTTTTGTGGCTAACCGGGCCATCCTTTGGAAAGATGTTACCAGAGAATTGGAGCTCAGAAGAAAGAACATGTTTATGCAATACAAGGTGTTTCCAGGAAAGATTTAGTCTGTTCTGCTTATAAACGAAAAGGGAATGAGGTTGCCCATTGTTGGGGAAAGAATAAGACAAGGAGCTGTTTTCTATGCGGTCAAGAAGGGCATATCAAGGCTTAGTGCCCGCAACTCCAGCCTGTGCTACAACCGGTCCCACCTCAGGCATTGCCACCGCCTCAGCGTTTGGATAATGGAAAAGGAAAGCTGAATGTGATTTCCTCAGAGAAAGCTCAGACTTCTACTCAGGTTATTTCAGGTTAGACTTTCTCCCAAGTTTTAATGTTTTAGTTCGTAGTTATAGTTTTAGCAATTGTTTCCTTAGATGCGTGCGTAATTTCTATAAGAAGATTTATGGTAAAGAAACACTGGGCGTGTGTTCTCTTCGACTCTGGCGCTACCCACTCATTTGTGGCTAGAGCCTTCGTGGAGCGGTATCGTTTGGATCTAGATCGAGTTGGAGGCGCTTTTTGTGTCAAATTTCCTTCCGGCGATTCTGTGGTTTCGGACCAAGGCATTCAGAGTTGTCCGATTGTTTTAGGTGATTTTCTAGCAAAGGAAGATCTGAAGGTGATTGACTTGGAAGACTTTGACGTTATCTTAGGCATGGACTGGTTGTCCAGGTATAATGCTGTTATCCAGTGCAAGGGTAAGCGCTTGGACTTCAAAAAGGACAACGGTCAGCCTGGGAGTGTTTATGATGATCCGCGCCAGGATTCTCCAGTTATTTCTTCGGTATGTGCTCGGAAGCTGCTAGATTCCGGCTGTTTTGGTTGTTTGGTCTTAGTTTTGGGGACCATTGGTAGTTTGTCGCGTTTAGAAGAGATTCCTGTTGTTCGCGAGTTTTCAGATGCATTTTCTGATGATCTTCCTGGTCTTCCACTTGATAGAGATGTTGATTTTGTGATAGATTTGGAGCCGGGCACGCTTGTTATTGCGAAGTCGCCGTACCGGATGGCCCCGCCAGAACTGGAGGAATTACGTATCCAGCTGGATGAGTTGTTAGAGAAGGGTTTTATAAGGCCGAGTTCATCGCCTTGGGGTGCTCCTATTCTATTTGTTAAGAAGAAAGATGGATCGATGAGGCTTTGCATTCATTATAGAGAGTAGAACAAGGTCACGATTAAGAACAGGTATCCCCTGACAAGAATTGATGACTTGTTTGATCAGTTGCATGGTAGCGCTGTGTTTTCAAAGATAGATCTTTGTTTTGGCTACCATCACCTCCGTGAGTTAGATATCCCACTAACTGCTTTTCGATCTAGGCATGGGCATTTTTGAATTTCTGGTATTGTCATTTGGTTTTACCATTACGCTCTTAGCCTTTATGGACATGATGAACCATGTGTTCAAGGATTTTCTGGACAAATTCATAGTTGTGTTTATAGATGACATTCTAGTATATTCCCGCAATGCTGAGGAGCATAACCAGCATCTACAATTAGTTTTATCTACTTTGAGGGACCACAAGTTGTTCGCCAAGTTGAGCAAGTGCGAGTTTTGGTTTCCTCAGGTTTTGTTTCTGGGTCATGTGGTTAATAAGAATGGGATTTCAGTCGACCCCGAGAAAATAGCTGTTATGATGGAATGGAGTAGGCCTGGCACACCAAAGAGATTAGGTGCTTATTAGGGTTGGTCGGCTATTACAGAAGATTTGTGGATGGTTTCCCTACCCTGGCTACACCATTGACTAAGTTGACACAGAAGAATGCAGCCTTTGTTTGGTGCGAGAATTGCGAGGAAGCCCTTTTAGAGCTCAAGAATAGATTGTACACTGCTCCCGTTTTGACTTTACCTACGAACATGGATTATGATTTTTATGTGGATGCATCGCATGTTGGGCTTGGATGCGTGCTGATGCAAGAAGGGAAAGTGATTGCGTATGGGTCAAGACAACTGAAGACCCATGTGAGGAACTACCTGACGCATGATTTAGAGTTCGCAACCGTGATTTATGCCCGGAAGATATGGAGGCATTTACTTTATGGCGCGCAGTGCAAGATTTTTACCGATTAAGAGCTTAAAGTATGTCTTCACCTAGAAAGATTTGAATTTGCGCCAGCGGCGATGGTCGGAATAGGTTGCCGATTATGAGGTTGAGATCCAATTCCATCCGGGCAAGGCTAATGTGGTAGCCGACACCCTAAGTCGGAAGACGGGGAAGATTTTTAATCTCTCCGCCAAGCTGTTAGTAGAAGAATTCCTCTTGATGAATATTTCTGTGGGGAGCGGTTACTTGCAGAGTAGTTTGGTAGTAGTAGAGCCTTCTTGGATTGCACTTACAAGGCTACAGCAGAAGGATGATCCGGTTCTACTGCACTTGTATCTTAGAACTGAGAAAGGGGAGTTACCAGATTTCTGTATTGATGATGCAGGTACTTTAAGGTACCGCGACAGATTTTGTATCCCCGCCGTTATGGATATCCGAGTTAAGTTGTGTAGAGAAGCGCACGCTTCCAGCATTTCCTACAACCCAGGCTCTACTAAGATGTATCAGGATTTGAAGAAGATTGCCTGGTGGTATGGAATGATAGGTGATATAGCCAAGTTTGTTTCTGAGTGCTTCACATGCAGGCGTGTTAAGGCCGTACATGGAAGGTCGGGTGGCAAGTTGACTCCCTTTGAAATTTTGAGTTGGAAGTGGGAGAGCATTTCGATGGATTTCATCATGGGTCTACCGAGATCTCCTCGTGGACAAGATTCAGTCTGGGTTTTTGTTGATAGATTAACGAAGTGTACTCACTTCGTACCTTATGAGATTGACTAATTTATGAAGAACATAGTTGAGTTATATCTGAATGAAGTCATCCGATTGCATGGAGTTCCTGTAAGTATCATACCAGGGCGAGACTCCAGGTTTACGTCTCACTTTTGGAAGAGTTTGCAAAAAGGTTTGGGTACGGATTTGAGGTATTCTACCGCATACCACCCACAGATCAATGGTCAGACAGAGCGAGTTAATAAGATAGTGGAGGACATGATTAGATGCTACATTTTAGACCACGAAGGAGCATGGGATGAGCGTTTTAGGCTTATGGAGTTTGCTTATAATAACAGTTATCAAGAAAGCTTGCAAATGGCTCCTTTTGAATCTCTGTATGGGAGACGCTACAAAACTCCCCTATTTTGGACCGAGGTTGGCAAGAGATCTTTGCTGGTTCCGAATGGGCTTGAAAAAATGGAAGTTGCTGTGAAGCTTATTTGAGAGAAGCTTCGGATAGCCCAAGAATGTTATGAGAAGAAAGCCAACCGGTGTAGATCTGATTTGGAGTTTGCTTCATATGCATAATATTTTAATTCAGTTTTTCCAAATTTACCCGTTGAATATGCTACACTTTGAATATCTTTAGTGAGTGTTTTTGTAATTACGATTCCTGCCCAAAAAATTTCAGATGATTTGTTTGCAATGATATTTGATCTTGTGTAGATGGATGGTAGATGTTGTTTTTGATCCACAACTATTTTTTTTATTTGTTATATTTCTTCTTATTTTAGGTCGTTCAGAGCGATTGAAATTTATCAGTGTTCCATCTTCAAGGTTGTTCTCCGTTTTGAAGTTTTTATTTTTCCTGAAATACAGATAGTTTTGTATGCAAACCTTTTACTCGACTCGAAAGATTTTGAATCAATTTTCGTCCATAATTTAAAAGTCCGAGGAAATCATGTAGTTCTTTTAATGTTCGAAAATCATTTGGGAATCTTTAATTTTAGAGTATGTATGTTGTTGTAATTCAATTCGTCAATTTTTTATGTATTTTTCAAGATAATCTATTTCAGATTTACATAAATCAAGTTTTTTTGGACTAAGAATTATATAATTATCGAGTAATAATATTCGTCAATAATTCTGGTAAGGGCACCCAGCCACTCTGTGCTACTTCAAGAAAGGAGGGTAAGGAAGTGTGTAGTTTTTGTGGCTAACCGGGCTATCCTTTGGAAAGATGTTACCAGAGAATTGGGGCTCAGAAGAAAGAACATGTTCATCTGATACAAGGTGTTTCCATGAAAGATTGTCTATTCTGCATGTAAACCGATAGGGAATGATGTTGCCCATTGTTGGGGAAAGAATAAGATAAGGATCTGTTTTCTATGTGGTCAAGAAGGGAATATCAAGGCTCAGTGCCCGCTGCTCCAGCCTTTGCTACAACCCGTCCCACTTCAGGCATTGCCACTGCCTAACCGTTTGGATAAAGGAAAAGGAAAGCTGAATGTGATTTCCTTAGAGGAAGCTCAGACTTCTACTCAGGTTATTTCAGGTAAGACTTTCTCCTTAGTTTTAATGTTTTAGTACGTAGTAATAGTTTTAGCAATTGTTTCCATACATGCGTGCGCAATTTCTATAGGAAGATTTATGGTAAAGAAACACTGGGCGCGTGTTATCTTCGACTCTGGATCTACCCACTCATTTGTTGCTAGAGCATTCGTGGAGAGGTATCTTTTGGATCTAAATCGAGATGGAGGCGCTTTTTGTGTCAAATTTCCTTCTGGCAATTCTGTGGTTTCGGACCAGGGCATTAAGAGTTATCCGATTGTTTTACGGGATTTCTAGCAAAGGCAAATCTGAAGGTGATCGACTTGGAAGACTTTGACGTTATCTTATGCATGGACTGGTTGTCCAGGTATGATGTTATCTTGTGCAAGGGTAAGCGCTTGGACTTCAAAAAGGACAACGGTCAGCCTGGGAGTGTTTATGATGATCCGCGCAAGGATACTCCAATTATTTCTGCGGTATGTGCTCGGAAGCTGCTAGATTCCGATTGTTTTGCTTGTTTGGTCTCAATTTTGGTGACCGTGGGTAGTTTGCCGCGTTTAGAAGAGATTCCTGTTACGTGCGAGTTTTTAGATGTGTTTTCTGATGATCTTCCTGGTCTTCCACCTAATAGATATGTTGATTTTGTGATAGATTTGGAGCCAGGCACGTGTCCTATTGCGAAGGCGCCATACCAGATGGCCCCGCAAGAACTGGAGGAGTTGCGTATCAAACTGGATGAGTTGTTAGAGAAGGGTTTTATAAGGCCGAGTTCGTCGCCTTGGGGTGCTCCTATTCTATTTGTTAATAAGAAAGATGGATCGATGAGTCTTTGCATCGATTATAGAGAGTTGAACAAGTTCACGATTAAGAACAGGTATCTGATGCAAAGAATTGATGACTTATTTATTGGGTACATTGGAAAATGTGTACCTGATTTGAAGAAGCCTAATGTAACATCCCATTTCCGTCTAGACCCCTGGGAGTCGGTTGGTCGTGACAGAACCCTAGGAAGCCCAAAAATTGAAATACATCGACCGAGATTTCGGGTCACGGGTTGGTCACGCCCGTGACCGACCCGTCACGCCCGTGACCTAGGGTGTGACTCTATCGACGATCGTCGGCCGCAGAATTTTTCAACCCAGGCCTGTCATGCCCGTGACCTACGTGTCACGCCCGTGACCTAGGGCGTGACACCTTCGACGATCGTCGATCTCAGCGGGACGATCGTCGAAGCGCAGAATTTGCATCATGGCCATGTCACGCCCGTGACCCAGGTGTCACGCCCGTGACCAAGGAGGTGACCCCTTCGGTGATCGTCGCTCTCAGCGCGACGATCGCCGAGCGCGGATTTTGCCTCATGACCATGTCACGCCCGTGACCCATATGTCACGCCCGTGACCTAGGGCGTGACCACCCTTCGACGATTGTCGATCTCAGTTCGACGGTTATCGAACCCAGAATTGGTCACCCGGGCTTGTCACGCCTGTGACCCATGTGTCACGCCAGTGACCAAGGGCATGACCACTCTTCGACGATCATCAATCTCAGTTCGACGATCGTCGATCCCAGAATTGGCCACCCGGGCTTGTCACGCCCGTGACCCACATGTCACGCCCGTGACCAAGGGCGTGACCACCCTTCCACGATCGTCGATCTCAGTTCGACGATTGTCGATCCCAGAATTGGCCACCTGGGCCTATCACGCCTGTGACCTATGTGTCACGCCCGTGACCAAGGCAGAGACGTCAGCCAGACTAGAAATTTCGGTAACCGACGTTGTAATCAATTCTGATTATGGGAAGTTACACCAAGAGTATTTATGGGCCATTTCCTACACTGATTATTTAATAAATTAAGGAAATGTTGGTCCAATAGGAAATCGCCACCTGGCAAACACCTCTTCATTTCCAGCATTTTAACTGCCTTTGCCATAACCGAAACGTCATTAAGAGAAATATTAATGGCCATGAACGTTTCATCCTTTCCCCTCCCCACTTGCTGATCTATAAAAGACTCCTAAGAGCAAGAGGAAAAGGTTACACGCTCCATCAAACTGTTTCAGATTTCCCCCTTGCTGTTGAAGAATTTCTGGCGACGCCACCACCGCGCCAATGGCTTCCCGATGCTCTGCACGCCTCCAGCCAGCGAACAAGGTCCTCCCCTCCCTCTTCTTCTACGGATAGATCTTAGAAATCGTTAGGAGAGATATCGGGCTCAAAAGAGCCAGATCGGGTGAGCGTTTACATGGTTTTCCGAAAATTACGTGGTGGCGGGTTCGCCGGAAACCGCCTCTCCGGCGGCCGTGCCGCCGCCCGACTGTAGCCCTCGCCTCAACAGAGGTGGTGGTGGTGGTGGATGGCCAGGGAGATGGCTGGGTGGCCGGGAAATAGCCTTAGAAAAGCTATAGGAATAGTTGTTTTCTGATTCTGTTCGGGTTCGGGTGAAGAAGGAGATGAACAGTAACATTGCATTATATAATATATTTTATAGTTAGGAATTAATTCCCTTTTACTGTACACTAGGTTCAAACTGAAAATTATTGCCCTTAGTGGCTGAAACATAAAAAGTGGTCAACATAGAAAATGTAGCCCTTGAAGTCTACTTGAATTCAAAATTGATTTCACTCGATTTGGAGTCCTGGTTAGACCACATCACTCTTTTTGGTGAGGTCTATCCATAGGGCTGTCTTGACCTTAAAAAAAATCCCCACTCCAATCCAGTCATCAAAATGACTTGAAATTTGGGGTGTGGCCTAATCATACCTATATCTAGGTGCTATCCAAAAATGATAATTTTTGGAGAATTTATTTTCTATAGTTTTTAGAAAAAATTAATAATCCTAGTATAATTTAATTAGATGGCTAAATGACTTCTAAACCCTCCCAAATTTTGGTTAGTGGTCCCTGGGTTTATCATTAGGTTCTGGTAAAAGTTTCATCTCATTTGGAGATGTTTTGAATAGGGTTGTGTTCAACCCTAGGATGATCCTTATAGGATAATTTAGGATCAAACACCCCCTTGGTATTTGAGTGGCCATATCGCCTCAACAGGGGATGGTATTTTGGTCACTGGCTTTTTAGGGCATGACGCACCCTCCAAGGGAGTTTGGAGTGGTTTGGTGTAGGGTAGCCCTAGAACCCTAGGGAAAATCCCTTAATGGTGGTTTTTGGGGTTGTGAAGGTCATGGGGTCAAATGACCTTGGACTGACTTGAAATTTGGTGGAGAGGACCATAGGACCATTAAAGTCTTCTAGTAAAAATATTAGGGTATTTGGAGACCTTTAGCCCACCTAAAATCCTAACCCTAGTTTAGGTCACCAACTTTAATTTATATTATTAAGCTATCTAATGAACTTCAAATCAAGTAAGATTTGGGAAAGGGGATTTTCTGGTCAAAATAGCCATGATATAATTTTGTTGAGATTTTTGGATTAATTTATATAGTACTTCATTTACAACTCTAATTGTGCCCTAGATATTTATTTTGACGATTATGGAATTTCTGTTCACTGGAATATTATGAAACCTTGGATTAGTGCATCTTATAGCATGTTATACCTTCAGTATTTTTCTTGGAAATTTTAACTAATTATTTCTGGTACATACTTCTTTAACATATTAATTGTGATATGTTGTCAAAAATACAAATGATGTCCAATTATTATTTGGAAAATTATGAAATTGGGTAAGTGGGTGTTTCAAATTATGATGGTGACCCTGTAATTTTCTCCGGAATTTTAGATTACTAAAAACAGTACCTCCTTCATTAAGTTAAGAAAATTAGTACCTTGCATTAAAATAAATTTAGAGTTCAAATGTTGGAGAAAAATTATGGTACTTGGTTTATGATGGTTTTAGATTACTATATAGCTTCTATAATTGTCTTGGAATTTTTGGGTATATATTTATAGTACTTCCTTCATAATATAGTAAAAGTGGCATAAATGGTAAATTAGGAAATGTAGGCCTAAACACCTCTGAAGTTTCTCAAAACTTGGAATTGCTGTTTAAATGTCTCATATAATTTTTACTGATTTTATGGTGATTTATTGTTGGCTCATTAGTGCACTTCATGTTCATACTAGGGCATTCGGAATCTTAGGATAAATAAATTAAATGCCCGATAAATAGGAAAATTTGGAAACCTTGGATTTATACTAATTATGTCATGGTAGACCTCCAGTAAATATTATAGGAGATTCGGAAGACAAATTGGAGTACCTCCCCTTATACTCCTCATGTACCTTAGGATGGTCTGCATATAGTAAAACCACGGGAACTGATCTAGAGTAATAATGAACTTGGGAAATGGAATTTTGGTAGTTGCTGGTTGGTTAGGGCAATCTAAGATTAAGTTCATTATTGCAAGTTCGGATAATTGGAGTGTGAGGCTGGTTAAGGTTAAGTGGCGTATGGGAACACGAAGATCGTCCACCCGGGGTAGGAATGGAATAGTCTTAAAACTCTAGGGTTAGATCAAAAGTAACTAAAAGGGGATCGGGTTAAGGGAGATCAACCAATAACAATAAGTGCCTTGCGAAAGGAAAATTCGGGTTGTAATGCCGCCGTCTTGGTTCCTAGTACCCCTTGAGAGCCCTTCACGGGGTATGCCGGGGGCAGTCCTGGGCTAACATAAACCATAGGAATAATAAATTAAAAGAGCAACTAATATAACTAGGGTTGCACATACACACAACTCGGTAGCTAGGAAGGTAGAATAATTGGTTTGGTTGCCATTCAGACGGTAGCTCTGAAGGTAGATGCACGGACGGGACTGTCCAGGGGGCCGAGGGCTCGAGTGTTGGAGTACAGAATAAAGGAGGTGGGTCTTCGGTATCTGATAGTCGTTCACACCGACATAGGTACGTTGACTCGGCGATGTGGGACACTTAGCCAAAGAAAGTCTGGTGGGTATAGCCAGCAGTAGTACGCGGATACTCTAGGTTGTGTTCTTCTAGGGGCGTACGGAAGGGCTAGGCCTGGTAGTGTGGATACCTACCTAGGAGTGGGGGGCCCGACCCACTGTCTCCGTTTGCCACTACGGAGGTTCCTGGGAGTGAAGCTAGCTGCCCGAACAGGGGGAACTAAAGGTCTGTGCGCATAGAGTCGTGTGCGTGAGTTGCACTTGCATGAATCATGGCATAGCATATCACTACACTCATATTTGCATACAACCGACACCCCAATGTATAAATCGGTATGGGACTTTTTATATGATGGGAGCCTTGCAGAAGACCCCTTAACTTATAAGTTTGTATGGGCATTCATATAAGTTAAGGTTACTTACTTATTTACTTGCTTGTTTACTTATTGTTCTCTAGCTGCCTTTTTATACAATTGCTACTTATTACTTCTCTTCTTTACCATTTACTACCATAAGATTGCTAGTTGTACTTTATTCTAAATAATTGTTAGATTAGCTCCCTTGTCATCTGCTTGATTATTTTCCACTTTTGAAGCTTCCCTTAACTCCTCTCCGCCCGGTGCTTAGGAGCTGTGGGGGGAGGGTAGGGGATGATAGGGCTTAGTCTTTATGACTAATGGTTTTCGAACCACAACATTACAGGAGCTCCGGATGGGAGACAGGGACCAGCAGTCCAGGGACCAGCACCAGCGGAGTACGGTGCGCATGGAGGTGGGACAGTCTAGCACCGGTGCACTTGCGACCAGCTCCGTGAGTGATTAGTAGTTTTATAGCTTCCGCGATGAGTGATTTGTAGTGAGAACTCTGATGTACTGGACTCGAGCCCATTTATCTATTTCCTATTATTACCTAATGATGGACTGGATGTGATTTCACTTTTATTTACATATTTCTGTGGACTTGTTTACATTTTATGTATAATTACTTCTCTCTCTTGTGATCGAAAAGGGCCGGCAGAATTGGCGTTTTGTAGTGGTTGCCTTCCCGTGAGTCAGTGCCACTGCAAAGCGGCAGTTCTGGGCTAAGACCCTGGTGGTTTAAAAAGAAAAAAAAGGGGGGTCTTACATGAGGTAGGGCTGGTTAGCCTAAGCTGTAGGAACCTTATAGGGTTCTGAGTTGTAGGAATCTTTCAGGGTTCTGAGGTGTAGGATCTGAGGATCTGAGATAAAGAAGGAAGTTAGGCCGAATCTAGCATACTGCTAGATAGGTGAAGGGGGAAAGTGGATGTACCCAGATCTTTGGGAACCACTAAAAATCTGTGTGCAATCTGTGATGTGTGTATATTTGTGATTGTTGTGTTGTGTTTGCTGCATTGTTTGCTGAATTCTCTTATAGTCAGTAATTATATTCTGCCTTAAGTTAAAACAAGCATTAGAACCTATTCACCCCCCCTCTAGGTGTTTAGGTGGTCTTGAAAGTATAACTATCAAGTGGTATCAGAGGGATGTTACTCAAAGAAGGACTTAATAGTTTGAGTTAGATCCCTAAGGGAGAATCAAGAATCAAGAAAATGGGTTATGGAGAGAATCACAAGGAACAAGGGTCAATGAAATTACCCATCTGCAGGAAAGAGATTTTTGGAATCTTGAAAGAAAGGGTTAGGTTGTTTATGGAGGCTTCTGATCCAAGGATATATATCACAGTACAGGAAGGCCCCTTCATTCCAATGAAGGTATCAGTTCTTGATTCAAATATTCAAACTCCAAAGAGTTATTCTGAAATGACCAAGGATGAGATCATCCTGGCAACACTAGACAAAAGAGCACAGAACATTATTGTAAGTGCTATAGATGATGCCACATTTCAAAATCTGATTCACTGCAAAACCTCCAAGGAAATGTAGGACACTTTGATTGTCTACATGGAGGGTTTTAAAGAAGTTAAATAAGATAGAAAGTCTATGCTCAACCAAGAATATGAGAGTTTTAGACAAAGGAAGTCTAATAGCATAACTGAATGCTACAAGAAATTCTACAGGATAGTGAATGAACTAATGTCCTATGGAAGGGACTTCAGTACCTATGAACTGAATGACAAATTCCTAAGATCCTTGACAAAGGATTGGGACACCAAGATTTGTGCCATAAGAGAAGTGGCCAAACTAGCAGACATTTCTCATCCAACCTTATTTGGAAAGTTGCTATCATATGAAATGCAACTAATGGCTAGGAAGGAGGAAGAAAAGAATTCAAAAGGAGAACATAGAGAAAGGTCCGTGGCCTTCATGGCTGAAGCCACTAGAAAGAATAGGAGGATATCTCCATCACCTCCTAAGGAAGTTGCTGAAGTAAACTCAGAAAATTCAGACAATAAGAACTCAGAAAGCAGTGATTCAGATGCAGATTTTGCTGCCTTTACAAGGAAGTTTCAGAGGTTCTTGAAGAAAAAGTAGTGGAAGTCAAGGCCCTCCACATCACAGCCAGTTGATGATTACTATCAGAAGAGGAGCAGAACCAAGCCCAACAAAGATACTACATCAAAGATTGTTTTCTATTACTGCAATAGGTCTGGACATGTGGTGGCTGAGTGTCCAGATAAGACGAAGGAGTCAAAAGACAGAAAGAAGGCTCAACAAAAGGACAGGAAGGAGAAATCCTTTGTTGCTAAGAAGGAGAAGAGTCTTACAGATCAATCATCCTTAGAGTCAGAATCTGAAGCTGAAAAATACATTGGACTGTATGCAGCTAATGAAGAAGATGAGTTTATGCAATTGCTAAACTCCATCTATAAACAAGAAGATCATCAATGTATGGGACTGATGGCTGGATCAGAAGAAGAGATATGCCAGAATAAGTCTGGTCCCAGGAAGGTACATTGTCTTTCTATGAAATCAGTTTGTAGTACTAGTGCAAAATCAGCTACATCTGCATCAAGTGATGTAGATGGATCTGAATCTGAAGGAGATGTTCATTAGTTAATAGATAAGTATGGGTACTTATTGCAGGCTCTTAAGAAAAGCAAGAACCTAGTCAAAACTCAGGCTCAGGAAATTGCTAATCTTAAGGTGGCTGCATCTGAGTTTGAAAAAATATTGGATCAAAAGTTAAATAAGATTGCTAAACTGAAAAATATAACTATTATTCAGATGGGCACAATCAAATATAACAATGATCAAGTTAAAAGTCTTGAGGCCAGACTGAGAATAGAGAAAGATTTAGTGACTAGTTACTCTAAGCCGAAATCTGTCTCACCTATAATAGATGAGTTTGTGGCTCAAAAGGGTAAGGCAGGATTAGGCTTCAAAGGTAAAATCAGGGCTGCCCAATTCAAGAGAAAAGGCAAAGCTCTTGTCCATCCACTAAACCTTAAAGTCCCTGTTATGTTTAGAAAGGTACAAGTGCCTTCTAACAAATATGATCTTGAAAATATTCATGGTCATATTAAGACTGATGTTCTGAAAAATAAGGGTGTTAATGCCAATAGGTCTGCCCATGTTCATAAACCCAATGGTTAAAAGAAATCAGTGGGTGAAGCTGCAGCAGCACCAGCACTGGACAGAAATTTTTCTGCCAAGGGTATATGTAGACCTAGATACAACAAATATGAATGTTGGTGTTGTGGCAAGAGAGGCCATTTTTCCATAGACTGCTGGCATAACACAAGTGTAAGGAAGAACAATAGTATACCTGTTAGAAGAGCTGCTGGTAGTTTTGATGTGAATGGTGCTAACCTGAACCAAGGACCCAAGACTTACTTGGGTCTTAAGGGAAAGTAATTCTGTATTGCAGGAAAGTCCAAGTTGTCATGCCCCTATATGGTACTTGAACAGTGGTTGTTCCAGGCACATGACTGGAACAAAGGGGCTGCTGAAGGAGTACTCATCTGTCAAAGATGGGCCTAAAGTTATCTTTGGTGGATCTGAAAGAGGGATATTCAAAGGATTTGGTAACATTTCTTCAAACCAAATTACCATCACTCAAGTGGCTTATGTAATAGTTTTGAAACATAATCTGATAAGCATAAGTCAGCTGAGTTATCTTGGATATGATATTTCATTTGTTAAGGATTGATGTCATATCAAAAGGTCTAGTGATCAAAAGGTCATATTGACTGGGTATAGAAAGAGAAATGTTTATTATCTTGATTTTGTATATGAGAACAAGGTTTCTCCTATCTGTCTTGTAGCTGATGATAATGCATCTCATTGTGTCAAATGGCACAAGAGGCTATCCCATCTTAACTACAAGACAATTGGCCAACTCTTTAGCAAAGAGTTAGTGAGGAATGGTCCTCAAGTTAAGTGTATAAAGGAAGGGATATGCTCAGCTTGTCAAAAGGGCAAGCAGACAAAATCCTCCTTTCATAGCCTTGAAAACAAGGATTCAGTGAGGTGTTTATACCTCTTACATATGGATCTTTTTTGTCCTATGCCAGTTCATAGTCTAGGTAGGAAGGTCTACACTTTTGTGGTTGTAGATGACTATTCTAGATATACATGGGTGTTCTTTCTGAGTCAAAAATTAGAAACCACAAGTGTCTTACTTAGTTTTGTGAAACAAACTTAGAATGAACTGAACACTACAGTGGTTAAAATCAGAAGTGACCATGGCACTGAATTTCAATCTGAAAGTATGACAAAATTATGTGAAGACTTTGGGAATTTTCCAAGAATTCTCCTCACCTAGAACACCACAGCAAAATGGTATTGCTGAAAGAAAGAATAGGACATTGATTGAAGCTGGTAGAACACTTGTTGGGTATTGTATCCACAATGTACCTGATTTGAAGAAGCCCCTGAACAAGCTAAGGTAAATAAACAATGTGTTTGATGAAATCTTTTAAGTTGTGCTTGCAGTTATTCCACGCTAAGTACACACCAATGTCAGGGTGCAGTGGGTCAATATACACGGGTCTGCGCGACGTAATCCCTCGTTGAGCAGATCAGTGTGTTGGCCAACGTGTACTCTCTCTATTGGGGTGTACTTAATTTCAAGTACAGGGCTATGATAAAGAAAGAGCAGACAAGGAGCAAGGATGGGCCAAACACCAGCTCACGTGTTGAAAGAGGAGAAATCATCCAAGTGTAAATCGTCGAGAATCACTAAGTGATTCTCGCCGATTCGTCGAGAATCACTTGTGATTCTCGACGAGTCGTCGAGAATCACTAGATGATTCTCGCCGGTTGAGGCCAGCTGACTCAACGCCGCCAGAAAATTCTCCAAGGCAGAATCGTCGAGAATCACTAAGTAATTCTCGCCGATTCGTCGAGAATGCATGATTCCCGCCGATTCTCCCCGGCCGGTATAACCTGTGATGCCAGAATTCGTCAAGTAGAATTCGGCGAGAATCGTAAGTGATTCTCGCCGATTCGTCGAGAATCACATTCGATTCTCGCCGAATTTGACTTGGGCAAATTTCCGACATTTCCTGGACAGGTCCAGGTTTCAAGCGGTATTTCGAACCAGACTTCAGTCTTTGCTTTGGTGGGGCCCACAATGGTCATCTTTATGACCTAGTGTATAAATACACAAGTATTGGTGTACAGTAAATAACGAATACAGAATACGAAAGCAAGCGGTCGTCAAACCCTAAACTCGCGAACCTTCTTCGTCGCCGCCGCTCGTATAGTGTTCACCATTACTGATCTCGATCTTCTCCAGATCCACGGTGATAGAAGCCAAGTCTTGCATAGCGTCTCACGTGTCTAACCAGAGATCTTTTGTCTCTTGATTTGAGATAGGGAAATCCATCCCCGTCCGGATCGATCGAGACGATCGATCCTAGTGTGACCGTTGGAAGACCTTGCCGACTCTGCTAAGAAGATTGAATCTCCAGTGCTTTGCTGCTGTCTTCAGTTGCCGCCGCCAACACCAAGAGCCTTGGCGCCGCTCGTCGCCGCTGCCGGTCTCGGGGAGATTCTCTCCAAGAAAGATCTAGGGTTGTGGACTTTTCGTTGCCTACAAGAACAAGTAGTCTAACGAAAAGGGACACCTAGATCTTCAAGTTGTTTGTATTTCTTATACACTCTGATTTCGTTTTCATTTTAAAGGAACATTTGGTTCCCTGTTGTAGGGTTGGGTGCAACCCGTATTGTGGGAGTGTTGACTCCTACGTGTGGAAGGGTTCCTTCCGATAGTGCAAGGATTGGATTTCAATCCTGTTGGTGAAGTGGCCGAGTCGCCCCTGGATTGGGAGATAGGTCGAAGGGGGAAAGTGGACGTACCCAAATCGGGGAACCACTATAAATTGCCTATTTTATTCTCTATGCTGTGTGTGTTGTTTTGATTCTGCAGGTACACTTTTAATTCCGCAAATACACTGCAAGTCACCTATCCCCCCCCATAGGTGAAGGTAGTTGACACTAGGTGTACTTTCAAGTGGTATCAGAGCGAGGTTACTCATCAAAAAGGTTCACACCTTGAGTAGAATCCTGCCACCAGTGTCAAGAAGAAGACCGATATCTTCCATGGACGGACTCAAGCACTCCGGCAAAATCCCAGTATGCACCAGACTGAACTTTCCTATCAGGAAGGAAAGAATCAGATTCTACATAGAAGCAGTCGACCCCCGGCTCTTCATGATAGTAGAGGAGGGACCTTACATTCCCACCAAGGCCTCCACCATTGATCCAACCAGGAAAGTGCCCAAGAAACTTTCGGAAATGGACAAGGACGAAATGGTGCTGTTCGGACTCGACAAGAAAGCTCAGAACATCCTGGTAAGCGCAGTTGACGACTCTATGATGCAGAACTTCAGCAACTGCAGGACAGCCACGGATCTCTGGAGCTGTCTGATTGTCCTAATGGAGGGCACAGATGAAGTGAGGGACGATCGGAGATCCCTCCTCAATCAGAAATATGAGGCCTTCAGGCAAGGGCCAAAGGAGGAGATCAGAGTTACCTTCGAAAACTTCCTCAAGATCGTCAATACACTCAAAGGATATGGAAGAGTGTTCACTGACGGTGAACTCAATGATAAGTTCCTTAGATCCCTCACTAAGGAATGGGACACAAAGATCTGCGCCATCCGCGAGTTTGGCAGACTTGCGGAAACTGATCCACAGATTCTATTCGGGAAGCTCATGTCCTATGAGCTTCAGTTGAACACAAGGAAGGCTGAAGAAGAAGCAGAGAAAGCCGCGGCCAAGGAAAAAACGGTGGCCCTGAAAGCCATTCAATCCAGAAAGGGCAAGGGTGCCGCTTCTTCCCGTGCATGGAAGAGGGATGAAGAGGAAGACTCTGAGCCAAGCTCCTCCGGCTCAGAATTGTCAGAGGAAAATTTATCCCTTATCACACCGGAATTTAAGAAGTTCCTCAAGCTGAGGAATTAGAGAAAGAGAAACGGCTCCTCCTCAAGGGATCAGAAGAAGAACTATTCCTCTGACAGGTATGTTTCCAAACCGAACAAACACCGCTCTTCTGACATTATATGCTTTGGTTGCAACATGCCAGGACACGTCGTGGCCGACTGCCATCAAGGCAAGAGGGAAAAGGGAAAGGGAGAGGAGCCCAGGTCCTCAAAAGACAAGAAGAAGGAGAGGAGTTACATCGCAAAGAAGCCAAAGATGCTAAGTGAATCTGACACATCAGACACCATCGATAATGAGGAAGCCTACTTTGGGCTAATGGGTCGCTCTGACTCAGAAGGAGAATTCCCCCCCATTTACTGGGAAGGCAAAAGCTCACACCCCTCTCTCCGACTCTGACTCTGATCCTGAGTCTCAGGATGATGACCCTGAGGATAGCCCTTCTGCCCTTGAAGCTGAGCTCCTCGATAAGTATGAGCTTCTACTCTATACTTTCCTAAAATGTCGAAAGAAACTGAAGGCTGAGAAAAAGGAAGTTAAATTCCTTAAAGGTGAGAGTGTATCCCTGAGGGAAGAGATCACCAGATTGATCTCCCTCCGACAGGAGCACTTGGACCTGACTTCAAAGCATTCAAAGTCTCTTAAGCTCCTTGATCTTAAGCAGGAGGAAGTCGACAAGTTGGAAGAACTACTTGCGGCAGAAAGGAAGATCGTCAAGAGCTTCTCTATGCCAAAAACTATTCTTCCATTAGTTGATACCTTCTCTGCTCAAGCTAAAGGAGCTGGCTTGGGGCATGTAGGGGTATCTAGCTCCTCATCCAGGAGAAACAGGAACAAGAGGAAGAATAAGGCTGCCAAGAAAGCCTCTGCTGATGAGAAAGGAAAGGCCCCACTCAGCCCTGTTGAGTTCAGAAAGCCTAGCTTTCCCTATAACCAACATGACTTTGAGTCAACATATGGCCATCACTTCAGGCCCTCGGTTGCAAAGCCGAAGAGCCGGTATGATGGGTGGACCTTTCCCCGTAACTTCAGTGAGAGTGTCTTCAAGGCACCTTATGAGGAAATCCACTTGGGAAATTATGGTCAATTCTCTAGCGGCCATAATAGGATGCAGGCACCTAAGGCCAAGCCTGTTACACTGAAAAGCTAAGAGGTGAAGAAGTCATGTGACTGTGGTCATCATGTTGCCTCCACCTCCAGGTCTTCGGCCCCGGCTGAACCCCACGTTTCAAGGGTGAAGCAGGCGCCCAAGAGGAAGTATAACAGGTTTGACTGCTGGTGCTGTGGCAAAATTGGTCACTTTGCCGTGGATTGTTGGTTTAATCCAAGGTATAATAAGACTCCTTATGTTAGCAATGCGAGGCCGACCACTCGTAGAGTTAACCAATCGAGGGGGAGTATGCTAACAAGGAATCTAGGACCCAAGTTCGATTGGGTTCCTAAGGCAAATTAATTCTATTTTGCAGGAATGTCCAAAGGCCAACAAAACTCCTATTTGGTATTTGGACAGTGGATGCTCCCGTCATATGACCGGGACAAGAAGCCTGCTGAGGGAGTACTCTCCAGTCTAGAATGGACCCAAAGTTATATTTGGGGGATCTGATCGGGGAGTCACCAGAGGTTACAGTACGATTTCCAACGGTATACTCTCTATCACTAACGTAGCTTATGTTGAAGGATTAAATCATAACCTAATCAGCGTAAGCCAATTATGTGATAAAGGGTATGACGTTAAGTTCTGCAAGGATAAATGCCTGATAATATCATGTGATTCTTCGGAAACTGTATTAACTGGCATTAGGAGAAAAAATATTTTCTGTTTAGATTTTCTTAGTTTAGATTCTTCTACCCAAGTATGCCTCGTTGCAAAAGGCAGTGCATCTTTTTGTGAACAATTGCACTAGAGATTGGCACACATTAATTACAAGACAATTAATATGCTGTTTTCCAAAGACTTATTAAGGGATGCTCCCATTATTAAGTGCATTAAAGATAGTCCATGTCCTGCATGTTAGATGGGCAAGCAGACTCGGGCTACCTTTAAGGGCATCCCAGACAAAGACTCCTCCAGATGTCTTTATCTTCTGCATATGGACCTGTTTGGTCCAATGCAAGTTCATAGCTTAGGAGGGAAGTCGTATACGCTAGTAATTGTAGATGATCACTCTCAGTTTTCGTGGGTGTTCTTTTTAAAGCGCAAGTCTGATACATTTGACATCTTCACCAGTTTTGTCAAGCAGATACAGAACGAACTTAACTGCTCAGTGGTCAAAATTAGAAGTGACCACGGAACAGAGTTTGAGTCTGGGGCTATGACAGAGTTCTGTGAAGAGCTTGGTATCTTTCATGAGTTCTCCTCCCCTCGCACTCCTCAACAAAATGGAGTGGCAGAGAGGAGGAATAGAACACTCATTGAGGCATGCACGACAATGTTGAATGACGCTTCTCTTCCAGAATACTTCTGGGCCGAGGCTGTCAATACGGCTTGTCATGTACAAAACCGTGCATTAATCAACAAGAGCCATCGTAAGACTCCTTATGAGCTACTGAAAGGCAAGAAACCAACCATGTCCTATCTGAGGATCTTTGGCTGCAAATGTTATGTACTGAATAATGGGAAGTACCCTCGTACTAAGTTTGGTGAAAAATGCTTCGAAGGCATATTCATAGGCTATAGTAGCCACAGACGGGCTTATAGAGTTTTCAACAAGAAAACCCTAGTGGTAGAGGAATCAATAAATGTTGTATTTGATGAAGGAAGCTTGCTTAATTGCAAGACTTCTAGTTGTCTTCCTAAAGCTGCAGGTGCCAGACTCGAAAAGTTACAACTGGATGATCCCGAGAAAGATGCAACTCCAAAATATGTCAAGGTCTCCACATCAACGCCGATCGGAGAAGTTGAAGATCAAAATGAAGCAAATCCTTTAGAAGAAGGAGATGCCCAAGAAGTAGTCGAAGCTCCTGATGCAAGACTTCTAGAGCTCAGACACGTGAGGGATCATCCCAGAAATCAAATCATTAGAGATCCCCGAGACGGTGTCAGAACTCGCCGAGGTACTCTTAACGAGATCTTGCATCTTAGCTTTCTGTCGCAGGTGGAGCCAAAGAAGTTCGACGAAGCGAACAAAGACGCATCATGGATTTTGGCCATGCAAGATGAGCTGCATCAATTCGAAAGATGCAAAGTCTGGACGCTGGTTCCCAGACCGAAGACGCAAAATGTGATTGGCACCAAGTGGATCTTCAGAAAAAAGTTGGATGAACATGGAGTCATCATCAAGAACAAAGCTAGACTGGTGGCTCAAGGATACAGACAGGAGGATGGGATTGACTTTGACCAGACGTTTGCACTAGTTGCACGGCTCGAGGCAATCCGGCTATTCCTAGCCTATGCCTCTCACAAAGGATTCACAGTCTATCAGATGGACGTGAAATCGGCTTTCTTGAATGGAGATTTGAAAGAGGAAGTATACGTTGCTCAATCTCCAGGTTTTGTCAATCCTACTTATCCTAATCATGTATATTTTCTTAATAAAGCGCTATATGGCCTAAAACAAGCTCCTCGAGCTTGGTATGAGACATTGTCTAGTTTTCTTCCTGAGAACAAGTTCTCTAGAGGAAAAATAGATAAGACATTGTTTCTCAGGGAAGTCAAAGGCAAGATTTTGCTGGTGCAAATCTATGTTGATGACATTATATTCAGCTCAACGGACAACAATCTTTGCAAAAAGTTTTCCAAACTTATGCAAGGAAAGTTTGAAATGAGCAGTATGGGAGAGCTGAAGTATTTCTTGGGACTTCAAGTGAAACAGTCTGAGGAAGGAATCTTCATTTCTCAGACGAAGTTCACAAATGAACTCCTCAAGAAATTCGGAATGGAGAATGCAACCTCTATGAGGACTCCAATGGGATCCACCATGTCTCTGGATAAGGATGAGAAAGGGAAACCTTTTGATGAAACCAAATACAGAAGCATCATTGGATCTCTGCTCTATCTTACTGCGAGTAGACCGGATATCATGTTCTCCACATGTATTTCTGCCAGATATTAGGTGAACACTATGGAATCTCATTATGGCGCTGCAAAGCGAATTCTCAGATACCTTAAAGGTACCCCGAATCTTGGCTTATGGTACCCGAGAAGCAATGATGTCGAGCTAATAGGGTTTTCAGATGCTGATTTTGCAGGAAGTAGGGATGATAGGAAAAGCACCTCCAGGACATGTCAATTCCTCGGAAGAAGGCTTATTTCATGGAACAGCAAGAAGCAGAATTGTGTAGCAACCTCCACTGCAGAGTCTGAGTACATCTCGGCTGGCAGCTGTTGCGCACAACTCCTATGGATAAGAAACCAGTTAGAAGACTATGAACTCCAGTTCAAGGAAGTACCAATGTACTGCGACTCCTCAAGTGCAATTGCTATTGCCAACATTCCGGTATCGCACAGCAGAACGAAGCATATTGAAGTACGCTACCACTTCATTTGGGAGCACGTGGAGAACAAGGACATCTCTCTCTGCTATGTCCCCACGGACAAGCAGATTGCCGATATTTTCACTAAGCCCTTAGACGAGGCCAAGTTCAGTCTCTTCAAAACTGAATTGGGGATGCTCAACTATGAGGAATGAAGACTACAGAAGCTCATGGCTAAGTGCATCTAGGGGGAGCATCTGCCAGGAACTCAAGTGTAAGCATAGGTGCAAGAACTGAGGGGGAGCATGGGGTCATATGCACCAGACCCCGATTTGCAGAAGCCGAAAAGGGGGAGATTACCCCCTCGGCTAAGGCTAAGGTGGCTTCAAGTTTGCTCTCAAGTAATTGGTAATGAATATCTCTCTCAACTCAATTTTAAGGTTATGAGTTTCATTCCTATTTGCTCTATTCACCTTAGCTTATAGGGTTTAGGTTTCTTCAAATAGGGGTAGATTGTTGGGTATTGTATCCACAATGTACCTGATTTGAAGAAGCCCCTGAACAAGCTAAGGTAAATAGACAATGTGTTCGATGAAATCTTTAAAGTTGTGCTTGCAGTTATTCCACGCTAAGTACACACCAATGTTAGGGTGCAGTGGGTCAATATACACGGGTCTGCGCAACGTAATCCCTCGTTGAGCAGATCAGTGTGTTGGCCTACGTATACTCTCTCTATTGGGGTGTACTTAATTTCAAGTATAGGGCTATGATAAAGCAAGAGCAGACAAGGAGCAAGGATGGGCCAAAGACCAGCTCACGGGTTGAAAGAGGAGAAATCGTCCAAGTGTAAATCGTCGAGAATCACTAAGTGATTCTCGCCGATTCGTCGAGAATCACTTGTGATTCTCGACGAGTCGTCGAGAATCACTAGATGATTCTCGCCGGATGAGGCCAGCTGACTCAACGCCGCCAGAAAATTCTCTAAGGCAGAATCGTCGAGAATCACTAAGTGATTCTCGCCGATTCGTCGAGAATGCATGATTCCCGCCGATTCTCCCCGGCCTGTATAACCTGTGATGCCAGAATTCGTCAAGTAGAATTCGGCGAGAATCGTAAGTGATTCTCGCCGATTCGTCGAGAATCACATTCGATTCTCGCCGAATTTGACTTGGGCAAATTTCCGACATTTCCTGGACCGGTCCAGGTTTCAAACGGTATTTCGAACCGGACGTCGGTCTTTGCTTTGGTGGGGCCCACAACGGTCATCTTTATGACCTAGTGTATAAATAAACAAGTATTGGTGTACAGTAAATAACAAATACAGAATACGAAAGCAAGCGGCCGTCAAACCCTAAACTCGCAAACCTTCTTCGTCGTCGCCGCTCGTACAGTGTTCACCATTGCTGATCTCGATCTTCTCCAGATCCACAGTGATAGAAGCCAAGTCTTGCATAGCATCTCACGTGTCTAACCAGAGATCTTTTGTCTCTTGATTTGAGATAGGGAAATCCATCCCCGTCCGAATCGATCGAGACGATCGATCCTAGTGTGACCGTTGGAAGACCTTGCCGACTTCGCTAAGAAGATTGAATCTCCAGTGCTTTGCTGCTGTCTTCAGTTGCCGCCGCCAACACCGAGAGCCTTGACGCTGCTCGTCGCCGCCGCCGGTCTCTGGGAGATTCTCTCCAAGAAAGATCTAGGGTTGTGGACTTTTCTTTTTCTACAAGAACAAGTAGTCTACTGAAAAGGGACACCTAGATCTTCAAGTTGTTTGTATTTCTTATACACTCTGATTTCGTTTTCATTATAAAGGAACATTTGGTTCCCTGTTGTAGGGTTTGGTGCAACCCGTGTTGTGGGAGTGTTGACTCCTACCTGTGGAAGGGTTTCTTCCGATAGTGCAAGGATTGGATTTCAATCCTGTTAGTGAAGTGATCGAGTCGTCCCTGGATTGGGAGATAGGTCGAAGGGGGAAAGTGGACGTACCCAAATCGGGGAACCACTATAAATTTCATTTGTTATTCTCTGTGTTGTGTGTGTTGTTTTGATTCTGCAGGTACACTTTTAATTCCGCAAATACGCTGCAAGTCACCTATCCCCCCCATAGGTGAAGGTAGTTGACACTAGGTGAACTTTCAACTCTATTAAGTGACACTTCTCTTCCAAAATATTTCTGGGCTGAGGCAGTAAACACTGCATGTCATGTGATCAATAGGGCTTCTATCACCAAGAGCCACAAAAAGACTCCCTATAAAATTATGAAAGATAGAAAACCAAATCTATCCTACTTTAGGATCTTTGGTTGCAAATGCTATATACTTAACAGTGGCAAGTCTTATCTAACTAAGTTTGCTGCCAAATCCCAAGATGGGATATTTGTTGGATACAACATCAATAGTAAGGCTTATATAGTCTACAACTTGACTACTCAAGTTGTAGAAGAATCTGTACATGTTGTATTTGATGAAACAAGATTAATCAACAGTGAATTGCCTTGTAGATCAAATAATCCAACAGGTATAAGAAAAAGGATGGACAAGCTTTCCATTGCAGAAGCATCAAATGCAGATGAAATATTGGAAAATGAAGACTACTGTCCAGGGGGAGTACAAGACTCAATAGAAGTTGATGACAACCAAGGGGTGCAGTATAATGAAGGAGCTGGAGATGTTCAACCTGAAGGAAATCTACCTCCAACTACAATACATCTAAAAGACCATCCAGCAAATCAAATTATAGGTGATCCAAGACAAGGAGTGCAGACTAGAAGCAGAAATCTAAGCACAGTCCTGCATTCAAGTTTTCTATCTCAACTGGAGCCTAAGAAATTTGAAGAAGCCATCCAAGACCAACACTGGATTAATGTTATGCAAGAGGAACTTAATCAATTCAGAAGGTGCAAAGTCTGGGAGTTAGTTCCTAAACCAAGAGACCACAACATCATTGGCACAAAGTGGATCTTTAGGAACAAGTTGGATGAGAGTGGAGTAATTGTGAAGAACAAAGCAAGATTGGTTGCTAAAGGATACAGGCAGGAAGAAGGGATTGATTTTGATCAAACATTTGCCCCAGTAGCAAGACTTGAGGCAATGAGAATGTTCCTTGCCTATGCAGCATATCAAGGATTCAAAGTATACCAAATGGATGTGAAATCAGCATTCCTGAATGGTGATCTAAAAGAAGAAGTCTATGTAGAGCAACCATCAGGTTTTGTAGATTCTCTTAAACCTGGTTATGTCTATAGACTTAGGAAAGCATTGTATGGGTTAAAGCAAGCCCCAAGGGCTTGGTATGAAACCCTGTCTACTTTACTTATTAAGAACAAATTCTCAAGACGTAAAATAGACAAAACTCTGTTCCTAAGGGAATCAAAAGGTAAGATAATCTTAGTCTAGATCAATGTAGATGACATAATTTTTGGGTCTACAGAGAACAACCTTTGCAAAAAGTTTGCCAAACTTATGCAAGGGAAGTTTGAAATGAGCAGTATGGGGGAACTTAAGTTCTTCTTGGGACTCCAAGTAAGACAGACTGAAGATGGCTTGTCCATATCCCAGTCTAAGTTCACCAAGGAATTAATTAAGAAGTATGGTATGGAATCATCCTCCACCATGAGAACTCCTATAGGAACAAATATTTCAATATGCAAAGATGATGCAGGTAAGCCTATAGATGAGTCTTTGTATAGAGGAATAATTAGCTCTCTATTATATCTCACTGCTAGTAGACCAGACATTATGTATGCTACATGTGTCTGTGCTAGGTACCATGCTTGCCCTAAAGAATCACATTATACTGCAGTCAAAAGGATCTTGAAATATCTTAAGGGAACACCTAATCTAGGCCTTTGGTACCCAAAAAATGGAGATTTTCTACTAACAGGTTATTCAGATACAGATTTTGCAGGTTGTAGAGAAGATAGAAAGAGTACTACTAGTACATATCAATTCTTGGGAGGAAGATTGATATCCTGGAGCAGTAAGAAGCAGACTAGTGTGGCAATATCCACTGCTGAGTCTGAATATGTGGCTGCAAGAAGTTATTGTGCACAACTATTGTGGATTCAGCATCAGTTAAAGGCCTATGGTATTCAAGTAAGTAGAACACCTTTATTGTGTGATTCTAAGAGTGCTATTTCTATTGCAAACAATCTTGTATCACATAGTAGAACTAAGCATATAGAAATAAAATACCATTTTCTTAGAGAACATGTTGAAAAAGAAGACATCTCATTGGAATTTGTTAAAACAGATTATCAAATTGCAGATACATTTACTAAGCCACTGGATGAAACTAAATTCAATAAATTTAAAATTGAATTGGGAATGCTGGCCATAAGTTAATTTACCATAAAATTGGCTAAGAGGAGTCATGACGACTAATCAGGGAAATTATGTCGACACATGAGAAAATGTGTCGACACCTAGGGGTCAAGAGTCAACTCATCCAGAAATGTAGTGTCGACACATCCAGTATAATGATGTCGACACTTACAGATTTTGTGTCGACTCTTATACTAAGAGTCGACACATAATTTCTGATGCACTACTTAGTATCTCCCGTGTCCACATATCATCAATTGGTATCGACACAAAGTAGTCAATATTAATGTCGAGACAATAGAAGTTTGTGTTGACACATTCCGACTATGTCGACACATTTAGACTGTTTTTGCCCGACTTTTGACCTTCTTTCATTAGAGGGTATAAATAGGTCGAGAACGTATTCTGTCGACACGCTTACAAGGTTTTCGAGACTAAAACCCTGTGTCGACAATCTCTCTTCTCTTCTCTAAAGCTTTCTCATCTTTCCAATGGCGCCAAAGGTTGAAAACAACATCAATGAGGGATATGAATTGGTTAGGGCTGCATTCTACAATGCCGCGCCAGAAATCAAACAGGTGATTTCTCTTCTTGCTGACAATGGATTGGAATACCTTGTTTCTGAACCTTCAAAGATTTGGAAGAAAGAACTTGTCGAATTTTATACTACTGCAACTTTGGATTCCACTGGTCTCAAAATAAAATCTACAGTTCATGGGACTAAGGTTAAAATTACTCTCAAAAGTATACGAAAGATTCTTCATCTACCTAGCATTCAAAATGAAGAAGAGGTCCCAGCCTCAAAGACAAGGGAGGCTCTCCATTGGTGTGGATTGGATCCAACCATAAAGATTGGAGCAGCCATCAACCGAAAGGGAATGAATGAATAGGGAAAGTTTCTATCTGAGATAGTAAGAAAAGTATTTTTGTGTAAACCAGGAGGCCATGATAGGATATCTTCCATGATGTTCACTCTCAAGACAAGGATACTCTACAAGATTAACACAGACTGGTCTGCAGTTGTGTTTGATAAAATCAAAGAAGGAATGAAGAAGCCAAACTTGGCTAGAATCAAGAGTCTATACCTGACTGGGCTCATTCTAGAGGTCATGCAACAGATTCCTGGGTCTAAGATTAATTATATGAGAAAAAATGGACATGAGATTATTTTCCAGGTGGGATAGAGTTCTGTCCAAAAAGGTGCCTGATGTGGATAGGCAGGACACACCTGAGACATCACCTGGAAATGATCAGGGCACTGAACAACTTCAAGGAGAATAAGTTTGAGAGCAGACTGAGGACCAGACTGGGTCTACTCAAGTCCAGAAAGAAACATTACCTACACAGGTGCAGGGGGAGCCAGTTCATTCTCCTGTCCAGCACTTTTCTAATCCTGAATAGTTGCAGGGGGAGTCAATTTCTGAACAAGTACAAGTGGAAGAAAGAGTAAACTTATCAGAAGATTTGAACACTGCTGGCCTTGATGACTCATCTTCTGCTCAAGCACAAAAGGAATTCACTCTAGATGAGTTGTTTCCTGATGTTGGAATTGCTACTGATAGGATTGAGGAGGAGCAAGATGTTGAGGGGGAGCAAGTGAATGTTGAGGAAGAACAACATGTCACTGAGACAGACGTTCCTACAAGACCTCCTGAAAGAGTTCATATTGAAAGTTCTTCAGAATCTGAGACAGAAAAAGCCAGGGAGACTATGAAAAGGAAGGTCATGGTCTTCAAAAGAAGAAGTCAAAGCTATAAGCAAGCTATCCAGACTGCAAGTCACCAATCTCCTACTAAGTTTGATTACAATAAGTTCATGGTGAATTTGCAGGAAAAGATGGATGAGCAAAGAAGAGCCTTGGAAAAATATGTAGATGAAAGTAATAAGTCACTTCAGTTTAATCTTGCCCAAGACATCAAGTCAATCAGATTTGAGGTAAATCTGAATAAAAAGGAGATGACAGGTTGCTTCCACAAGGGAGGTAATGCTGTGGTATATCTAGCTCAACAACACCAAACTATCCTTGGTAAGGTGGATGACATTGCATTGAAACAAGGATATGTTCTAGAAAATCAGCTGAGAATGAATGACAATCTGACTGAATCTCACAATGAAATTCTCACTGAGTTAGAAGATACTGCAACAAAGCTGACTGCTGCAAGGCTAAAGATATGGAAGATTTTGATCAAAAGCTCAAGGATGCTCTACATTCAGTTCAAACTGCAATAACCACCTCACAGAAAGAAATATCTGACAAGCTTCTCAAATTAAAATCATTCTTTAAAGAGGGTGTGAATTTTCTTGATGGACAAATAAGATTTCAGAAGGATGATCTTAGGGATCATGTTGCCAGAGAAGTCCTAAAGGGGGAGAGGGTACTTATCCATACTGGCTCAGAACATGTCAAGTGGGTTACCAACAGTGTTAGAGCCACATTGGGATATCCACCATTGTGTGATGATGATGCAATTGCTGAGTCAGGAATACAACAAGGTCTACTTGAAGGCAATCAACCTGAGGTTGCCCAAATCATATACCCCCCTGCTGATTTTGAATTGATTCATCAGCAAGTACAGGCCATGTACAGTCCTCCAAAGGAGGTTACAAATGTAATTACTGAAAAAGTAGATCAGCCAGGAGCCAATTTGAAAGATCAACAAGATGCTCAATTATCCAAGAAGAGATTTAGAGAGCAAGCTGAACAAAGACCTGATTTTGAGTAGTGGAGCCCCACCTCAAGGAACATTATACTAACTGCCTGGAAGGCTGTGAAGGATCAAATGCATGAAAGAGGAAAGTGGTATAATGAAATTGAATGGCAAAAGTATGAGGCCAGGCAGGAGGCCATGGTACAGTTCAGAAGAAAGGCTAAGATGGGGAGACTACCACCTGATGCTCAGGAGCCGAGCAAGTATTTTTCCAAGCCCTTTCATTACTTTGAAAGGCAAAGGCTCAAGGAGGAAGCTCAAAAGAATGCTGAACTGAAATGCAAAAAGCCTGCTTATGTTGCTGAACCTACTGTGAAGGCTCAGATTCAATCAGGAAAAGGAATTGTCATCCAGGAGCCTGATCAGTCTTAGTTTTAAGTTTATCAGTTCTTTCAAATGTTTTGTAATGATTTGTTTGTTAATCCAATCAATGTAAACAAGTTTGAAAGTGAGGGGATAAGTTGTAAACTACTCTAGAGGGGGGGTGAATAGAGTATTCAAAATTTTATGAACACTTAGTCAGCTCCCTTGGAGTTTATTTGCGGAATAGAAAATCTGATACTTGAACCCTAAGAGCCTAACACAGTGAAGTGCACAAGTGAAGAAGTTGACTGAAATTTCAGTTAACTACAAGCCTATCACAGCACCTAGCAATCCTAGGTAGTTCTATCACAGCCACAGAATAAAATGAATAAACAAGATAACCAGATGGACACAGGATATATAGTGGTTCCCTTTAAATAGGTACGTCCACTCTTCTACCACCCTGGTAGGAATCCACTACAGGTTTTTGCTAAGGTGCCCTGCCACCAATGATCTGATTCAGGTAGATCAAACAGACCCTTTGAGCTTTTGATAAGGATGCTCAACCACAGGTTGTTGATAAGGTGCCCTGTCACCAACGTTCACTTTTGAAGAGATGTGAACAAACTCTTTTTACAAAGGGGTTGAGAGGGTTAGATTATCTTCTCTATTTTAAATACAGATTAGAGAAGATTTGTGGATTCTCTAAAGAATCAAAGTCTCCCCCTGGCTCAGTGGAAGTCCAGGGAAAGCCTTTGCTTCAGGATGAAGGAGTTTCAGATAAACTGAAACTAAATCCTCAGAAATCTGAAGACTGATTTTTATCAGGTCTTAAGATTCTGGAGCACTTGAAGCAGATCTTGAGCCTTTTCTGAAGTCTTTGAAAAACTCTAAGCAAATTGCTCAGGAGACTTGAGAATGTAAGATGATTGCTCTGGGCTTTTGCTTCAGGAAAACTTTTCTTCTTCTTGTAAAGAGATGTTGAAGAAGTGCTCTGATGATGCTTGAGCGGATGAATAATTTTTCTCTGTGTCTGTTCCTTCTTCTTTAATGAGAGCAGAATCTCTTTTAAATATGTCTTCACGTTTTCCTTTGAAACGGCTCTATTGATTTGAATTCTCGAGCCCTGCAACAGATTATCTCAAAATAGAATATAGCAATAGGAATAGAATGACCTATTAACTTTCTGTCAGTCCCAATAAGGAATAAAATAAGCGGGAAAGAAATCTCAGCATAAAGACGTACCTTTCTTGGAAATAGTACATAGTACCAACGGCTAGAAAACAGGCTGGAAAGATAAAGTCAACGCAATTTGTATAATAGGACAAAATGCTTTATCAAGAATACTGAATCCCGTGATTTATGTTTGACAGAATTTGTAAATAATTCATTTTGAATTTAAGCCATAATTTTAGCAACAAATAACTTTAGAGAATCTTTCTAACCACAAGCTAACACACTTGGAAATAAACCAAGGAATAGCATAAATATAAATAGATAAAAGCAGACAGAAATCGTCGAACAGGGGTTCGAAGATCGTCGACCTGCTAACAAATCGTCGACCAATAGCAGGAATCTGTCGGTCCAGAAATCGTCGACCAGAAATCGTCGACCAGAAAATAGATCGTCGACCAGCTAATAGATCGTCGACCAGCAAACAGATATCGTCGACTAAAGCAAAAAGTCTGATGACACAGAAATCGTCGAACATCTCATGATGTCGACGACTAAGGCAGAGATCTGTCGAGACAGATATCGTCGACCAACAATGATGTCGACGATTAAGGCAAAGATCTGTCGAGACAGATATCGTCGACCAACAATGATGTCGACGATTAAGGCAAAGATCTGTCGAGACAGAAATCGTGAAGCTAGAACACGATCGTCGATCTGTTGATGACAGATCGTCGACCAACCTTCAGAGCGTAGTAAGCTAGCTCTGAGATCGTCGACCAACGGTCGACGATAATTGTCTTGACTTCAACGATTCAATAGCCCTGCTATCGTCGATCAATGATCGACGATCGCGAGGCCTCGTTCGACGATAGTCGAACGGAAAAAGCCTCAACCAAAACACATTCTAAAACTACTAGCCTAAACTCTAGGTCAGTTATATACTGCCCTAGGGAGACTAAGCAAAGTCTAAACATGATCATATATCTTTATATGGATCAAGAGGGGCTGGAAAGGGATTACATAAGCCAAATCACATCTAGGGTACCAACAATCTCCCCCTATTTGGGTTATGTTATCCAATCCAATTTAAAGGCTAAAGCAGACAACAACACTTCTAAAGATTAACCAGAATGATAAAACACAGGCAATACACAGAAAATATAACAAGCATAAATCAGCAAAAATGGAATGTATCAAGCAGATTTATCAGCATGTTTAGCATCAGATGAGTTTTTGGGCATAGCAGCTGGTTTGAAAATAATTTCTCTGTTAGGGTTTGCTGCTTGTCTTTTAGATAGCATTAGATCATGTTCTCCTATGATTTTCTTTTCAGCATAACTCGGTAGAACTGCAGCAGGATGTAGTCTCATGTATTCCTCAGTGTCAAAGGCTTCTGGATTGACTTGAATTCTGCTCAGTTCCTTTTCTCTGAATTCTGACATTGTTGAGTAAGCTGTAGGATCCAGTCCTTGAGATTTGGCTCTCTCCATCATGCTAAGTGCAATAGACTCTTTGAATCTTGCCATAGAGGCAATCCTTTCAGCTTCAGTTTTGTCTGATGGAGAGGGAGGTCTATCAGAATCTGTATGAGCTGCAATCTCCATATTCCTTTGAAGAGCTGTAGCAAGTTTGCTTGAATCGAGAGGAATCTGCACAGTCTTCTTAGGATCAGTTTGAGCATAGAGAGATCTAGGAGGTGCAAGCTCAATGAACTTTTTGAGGGAATTTTCTGAAAAGACTACTCTTTTTCCTTTTGAATCAGCTGCAGCAGGTTTCTTTAAAGAGGAGGAGGGACCTTTCCTGGGAGGAGAAGGTTTCCTTTCTGGGACTAACTTCTTAGGAGAAGGAGGAGGAGAGAATGTAGGTTGTTGATAAGTCATCTCCTTTATTTGTTCTACGGGAGCATTGTCATTTCTTTTATTTCCTTGTCCTGAACCACTTTGGCTTCCCTGGCCTTGTCTACTTCTTCTCTGATAAGATTGAGAGGGGTTGGAACTGGCTGATTTACCAATTGGAGCAGAAGAGATACTTCCAGAGGCTCCAGCACCAGGAGGTGGAGGAGGACCTCTGGGGGGGAATTTTTGAACTGGAGAGTCATATCTCTTTCTTCTCTTATTTTCTTTAGTCTGATTCTTTGACAATCTCATCCAGGGTTGGAATTCCTTGCTCTTAGGATCTATTCCCTTCAGAATGTAATAGGGAACATCCTTGTTAGGATTTGCAGTAGAAGGAGCAGGGGCTTTTCTTTTCTTGGAAGCAGCTCTTTTTCTTTTCTTAGAGGAGTCCGAATCATCAGAGTCATCATCATCATCATCAGAATGAGATGAGTCTTTCCCAGCATAATCATCAAAGTTTAGTTCAGATGGATCTTTGGCAGTAAGTTCAGCTTTGTCTTTCTTTTCTCTTTCTTCTTTCTCTTTAGCTTCTTCAATGGCATCTTGCCTAAGAAGGGCATCCAGATCAACATTTGGAGCACTTTTCCATAGCTCTGATTCTGGGTACAACTCAGGAACTGTCTTGGGGACCAGTTCTGCAATAGAAGGAGTGGATATAGGATAGGTAAGGATAGGAGGAGAAAAGATGACAATATCTGCAGGGGCAGATGCTTTCTCTAGAGAGATGGCTAGGGAATCCAGATGATATTTAGCCATCCCTTCAATGTACTCAGAGGCAATACCTTCAGCCACAAAGTCTATAAATTGGTCAATGTTTAGAGTACCTGAACTTGAGTCCAATTCAGTCATCTTGGGAGCATTGTCTGCTCTATCTTGCACATCTTCAATTACTTCAGCAGCAGCATCAGCAGGGATGTTGATGATTTCAGCAGCAGCAGCATTTATGGTTGTGCCTGTATGCAAAGAGAGATAGGTTAACAACCAAGTGGGAATAAGATATTCCCCCCAAGGTGAACAAACAACAGGTAATAGATAGGATTACCTGAAGATCTACACAGGATACCATTTTGCATCTAGGAAGGAGGTTATAATTCCTTCTAGATGATTAGTGACATCGGGGATAGACACCTCTGCAAGGCACAAGAGGAGTGCCATACAGGAAAAGAAAAGGGTATCCTTGACCAAGGGGTCATCAAGGTACTCAGGTCTATAAGGGACCATTTTCTCTTGAGGAGGAGGAACAAAAGGAGGGGATGTGAGTGAGAACTCACAGTCTGAGGAAAGAAATGATTCCAAGTCTTTATCAGACTCAATGGACTTGGCAGCATCAACTTGCAATACTGATGTAAGATCATCAGCAGCTGTGATGAAAAGGAAGGGATAAGAAATTAACTCAAAGATGGAGTTTGAATTAATTAGAATCTTAAATAAAACTATACCATCAGGTTGAGCAGCATCCTTCTCACAAACGTCCATGGGGACTTCTTCATTTTCTTTTTCAGGAACTTCTTCCTCAGAAGCTAGATTCACTAGGGAGTGAATGTCTTTGTTAGTTACAAATGTCAAATTGAAGTCCTGATTATATCCTTTGGAGGAAGAGTTTTAAAGTTTACCTTCTGGTTCTTTCTCTGAAGTTTCTTGAGGGACTTCTACAGATTCTTGAAGGGGAAGAGAGGAATTGTCCTGAAGGGTCAGGGCATCACCTGAGACCACTTCGACAGACATCTCCCCCTGCATGACTTCAGTGGGGACTGGAGTCATGCATCTTACAGAAGGGGGCTCAGCAGAAGATGAGATGGATTTGATGGCATCAGTGAGAGAGTTGATGGAGGCAATGAGAGGGGCATTGGCAGCCTCAATCATGCTTTGGATGGAGGGAGTGATGAGCTGTACAAGGTGTGCAAGCATTTCAGGGGATATCTGAAATGCTGATGATGTAGAGGTGGATGGAATGGAGGCAGGATGATCTGCCACATGATCAAAGGAATCATGTGGAGATGGGTGATCATCAACATGAGTGTGGGATTCATGTTGAGAAAGGTTTGTGAGGATGGTGGCAGTCACCATGTCAACACTGGCTGAAGCTGCCAGATGATGTGGTGTTGGTGACTGGTGTGGAGATGCAGGTGGAATGAATGATGCATGTTGTGGTGGCACTGCGGGTGTTGTAGAGAGTAATGCAGGAGAAGAGGATGCAGGGGTTGCTGAGCCTTCCCCAGTAAGCGGGAGAGCAGCCGAATCAGCCCTTGTGTCTGAAGAAGGGTTAGGATCAACCCTGGCTGACTTCTTGATAATCCTCTGAGATTTCTTGAATAGCGAGGGGTCCAACCTCTTGCTAGCATTTACTGCGGAGGGTGCAGAAACGAGCAGCAGGGGTGCTTTCATATATAGAAACACACCCAGTACCCTGGCAAGATTTACCTCTTTCTTGTTGTTCTTTCTCCTGATTAGGTCAAATAGAACTTTCCCCCAGGCTAACTGCGTCCTATTCACCAAAGCCGACATAAGGGCAAACTGTTGCCTGTTGATATTGTCATGCGCCGAATGTTTTCCCAAAATGATCTTGCCCACCAGGTCTGCCAGAAACTTGTATTCTGGAGACAAGTTTATCTTCAGCAGCTTAGCCGGAATCCCTTCGGCATGGCCCATCACAGAGAGCATGCGGCCATATTCCTCTGAGCTTTGCTCATATTCCTCAGTTCCTGTTTGCAGTCCAAACAGCTCAGTCAATACTTCAGGAGTCAGAGTGACCTCCTCGCCATTTATCTTTCCTGACATCGCTTCGTCGCTGGAGGACGAGGTGTATACCCATTCACGAATCTCGGGTATATTAATCTTAGGTGCGGATGACATGAATTTCTTGAGGCCTTGGTCTTCACATAGCTGCAGAATATCTTGGATTGGTTGATCGCATCGGCAGAAAGAATCGAAGTCGACACAGAAGCCCGTGTCGAACTTCATTCCGAAGAGAACAGCAGAAGGAATCGCCATAGGATTTGAGAGAAGATGGCGAATCGAGAAGCAAAAACAGGGGAGAAGAGAATCGCGCGGGATTAGAGTTCGAGAGCGAATTCTAAGCCAGGAGAAGGAATATGAAAAGACGGAGCGGAAGGACGACGATCTTCAGACCTAAATCGACTATTAGAAACAAATCTGCGATCGTCGATCCCGGAATAAAATCGGTCGTCGAACACAGACCGACGATAGTCAATGTTTGACTAAATCGGTAAACATCGACCGACTATAAGCAATTACCACGATCGTCGATCAAAATATGATGGTCGACGATTCTCCACACAACACAGAAAATCTGTCGTCGACCACTGGTCGACGATAGATACCTAAGGAGAGATCGTTGACCAGTTGGTCGACGATTTCTGCCTTACTACAGAACGAGCTGTCGTCGACGGTTGGTCGACGATAGTTCTGACCTGGTCGAAGATCGTCGAGCAATCGTTCGACGATTTTAGACAGAAAACAAAACTATCTAAATTTTCACTACTCTGAACCATTAATCATGCCAAGCTGGTTCAGGAAGAACAAATGCTTTTGTTCATCAAGGGGCTTAGTGAAAATATCTCCTCTTTGCAGGTCTGTGGATATAAATTCCATTACTATCTTGTTCTTTTCCACATTATCTCTTAGAAAATGATGTCTAATCTCAATGTGCTTGGTCCTGGAATGGTGCACAGGATTTTGAGCAATTGATATTGCACTGGTACTGTCACACAGAATTTTTGTGTTTGAGTGTGTGTACCCATAATCCACTAGCTGATTTTGAATCCACAGGATCTGTGAACAACAACTAGTTGCTGCTATATATTCAGCCTCAGCAGTTGAAGTAGACACAGATGCCTGTTTCTTGCAAAACCAAGAGACAAGTCTCTCTCCCAGGAACTGACAAGTCCCTGAGGTGCTTTTCCTGTCAACTCTACAACCAGCATAATCAGCATCTGAATATCCAATTAATTCAAATCCTGACTCAGCTGGGTACCACAGTCCTAAGTTAGGACATCCCTTAAGGTATCTCAAGATCCTCTTGAGGAGAGTTAAGTGAGATTCCTTTGGGTTGACCTGAAACCTAGCACATAGGCATGTAGCAAACATTATGTCAGGCCTACTTGCAGTCAAATACAGCAGGGAACCAACAATGGCTCTATAATTCTTTTGATCAACAGACTTGCCATTGACATCAGAATCAATAACTGCATTTGAGGCCATAGGTGTGCTCATTGATGAAGCATCAGACATTCCAAATCTTTTAACCAGCTCTCTGGCATATTTTGATTGTGAAATGAAAATGCCATCAACACTCTGTTTCACTTGGAGACCAAGGAAATAGGATAACTCACCCATGCTGCTCATCTCAAACTTGGAGTGCATTAGTTCAGAGAACCTCTTGCATAGTTTGGGATCAGTAGAGCCAAATATAATGTCATCTACATAGATTTGAACTAACAGTTGTGAGTCCTTATGATGTCTAATGAATAGGGTTCTATCTACTACACCTCTCACAAACTTGTGTTCTAGAAGAAAATTTGCTAAGGTCTCATACCAAGCTCTAGGAGCTTGCTTAAGTCCATATAGAGCCTTTTGGAGTTTGAACACATGAGTGGGTAGTGTTGATGAAACAAACCCTGGTGGTTGTTCAACAAACACTTCTTCCTTTAAATCTCCATTGAGGAAGGCACTCTTCACATCCATTTGGAAGACCTTAAATCTTTTATAGGCAGCATAGGCTAGGAAAATCCTAATGGCTTCTAGTCTAGCTACAGGGGCAAAAGTCTGATCATAATCTATGCCTTCCTCCTGTCTATAGCCTTGAGCTACTAGCCTAGCTTTATTTCTAACTACTATGCCTTGGGCATCAAGCTTGTTTCTAAACACCCACTTGGTGCCTATGATCCGTTGGCCTCTTGGTCTTGGAACCAAGGTCCAAACTTTACATCTTTCAAACTGGTTAAGCTCCTCTTGCATTGCTATAATCCAGTGGGGATCAAGCTCAGCATCTTTAATGGTTAGGGGCTCAACCTGAGAAAGGAAACAAGCAAACATCACATTTTTGTTGAGTTGATGTCTTGTCTGGACTCCTGCTGAAATGTCTCCAATCACTTGAGATACAGGGTGATCTCTAAGTGTGACAAGATCAGTAGGTTCAACAATGATCTGATCTTCAACAGTTTCAAGATTTACTTCCTCATGTGGAATTTGATCAACTGTTGGAGCAGGTGCTTCAATTTCAAGCAGATCTACATCAGATTCAGAATCTGAGGAAGCAACCTGAGGAGTTTGTTGGGGATGATTCTCCTGTGTGAGTCTCAAACCTTCCAAATCCTTACTTACTCCTAGGACTTGCACTGTACTATTAGAAGAAGAATCCTTCTCCTTATAGTACATGACTGTCTCATCAAAAGAGACATGTGCAGACTCTTCTATCTTAAGAGAGGATTTATTAAGGACCTTATAGGCTTTGCTTACTTGAGAGTATCCTAGAAAAACTCCCATTGAAGCTTTTGCCTCAAATTTTCTATGGTATTCTTTGTTATTGTTATGAACAAAAGCAACACAGCCAAACACTCTAAAATAATCTATTTTAGGTTTCACTTGCTTAAGTAATTCATAGGGAGTCTTACCCTTAAGTTTATGTATCAGACTTCTGTTCAATACATAGTTAGCTGTGCTAACTGCTTCAGCCCAAAAGGACAGAGGCATGTTAGCATCAGCCAACAATGTACTTGCAGCTTCAATTAGGGTTCTGTTTTTCCTTTCAACTACCCCATTTTGTTGAGGAGTTCTAGGAGCAGAGAAGCTATGTTTGATACCTTCCTTCTCACAGAATTCTTGCATAAGAAGAGACTCAAACTCAGTACCATGATCACTTCTGATCAAGGCAATCTGAGTAGAATACTCACTCTGTATACACTTTAGAAAATCTGTAAGAACCTTGAAGTTATCAGCCTTAGTTCTCAAGAAGAATACCCAAGTGAACCTAGAGAAGTCATCTACAATTACTAGAGTGTAAGACTTTCCTCCAAGACTCTGTACAGCAATAGGACCAAATAAATCCAAATGTAGCAGGTACAGAATCCTGGGAGAATCACTTTTATTAACTGATTTAAAGCTATTTCTTGTTTGCTTTCCTAGTTGACAAGCTTTGCAAAGGACTTCCTTCTTGTAGGGGCAAGAAGGTAATCCTCTTACAAGATTGTATTTAGCCAACCTAGAGATGTTTTTCAAGTTTACATGACTAAGTCTCTTATGCCAAAGGGTATTATTACTGGTTACTTCATTAAATAAGCATATTTCAGATTTGGAGGAATTAAAATCTACAACATAAACATTTCCAATTCTAATGCCTACTAATACCACAGTATTATTTAAAGAAATATTGCAGGCAGTGTCAGTAAACCATACCTTGTATCCAGCATCACACATTTGACTTACAGAGATTAGGTTGTGCTTTAGTCCTGAGACATAAGCTACCTTCTTGAAGGTTACAGCTCCTATGGTGAAGCTCCCATACCCTTCAGTCTGTCCACAGCTGGAATCCCCAAATACAACTTTTGGTCCCAGCTTGGCTTTGAAACCTGACAGGTTCTTCTTCTTTCCTGTCATATGCTTTGAGCATCCACTATCCAGATACCATTTGTCATGTATGACTGGATAGGTCTTCACCTGCAGAAAGAGCAGTTACACATTGTGGACCCAGGTTACCTTGGGTCCAGTATTCTTCACAAAAGAAAAACTAGATATAAAAGATTTTGCAGGCTTTGATTTATATCCTAAGGGGTGTGATCTCCTAGGTGGGATAATCCATTCAGTTGAAGGATTAAACAACCTGGGGTGGTGATTAGGATTTGAAGTTCTGGAAGTTTGAAAATGATTTTCCGGCTTAAGTCCAGATCGTCGATCGATGGTCGACGATCGCAAGCCATATCGTCGATCATTTCCAGTATAGCTATATTCTGGATTCAACGATCGTCGATCACTGGTCGACGACTCAAGATGAGATCGTCGATCTCCTGCACCAAAGATATCATACTTGGTGAAGGTGTTCAGCGATCGTCGATAGTCGTTCGACGATTGGTTTGACGATCGTCGATTAATGTTCGACGATTTTTGTAAAGCTAGAAATTTTTTCTTCCTATTCTCTTTCTTAATCTTATTCTGAATTTTCTTGCATTTTTCAATTTCCTCAGTATTCTTTATTCCTGATTCAGAAACAAATTTTACTGGAGTGCTAAATCTCTCCTTTGTGAGGAGGATGGGTTCACTAGGTGTAGCACCTAAGCCTAGTTTATCATTACCAACCCTAGTGTTTGCTATACAGGTTATTTCAGATAATTTAAGGCTTCTGCCATTTAATTGTTCTTCTAACCTCTTAGATTTAGCTAGTTCTAACTTTAGGAATGTTACTTCTTCTTTTGAGCTCTCTAATTCCTTTTCTAATCTGATTATTTCAATACCTTCCATGTCTAGTTCCATTATTTTTAATCTAAGTGACTTAATTTCTTTTTCAGATAATAGTAAATCTAAACATAGAGTTTTAAATTTTAGTTTGAACTCAGGAGATGAGAAATCAAATGAGTCGATTACCTGGTCCTCCATAAAGGAATCTTCTTCATTGTCTCCTTCTTCTTCAGAATTCTCTGCAGCTGACAGAGAGCTGCAGGCATCAATGGCCATGAGGCAGACCTCTTTGGCTTTCTTCTCTTCTTCTTCTTCTGAATCACTGGAGCTAGAGGAGCAGGTATCCTCTTCTGTTTCACTCCAGGTAGCAGCCACAAATCCCTTGTCCTTCTTCTTGTATTTGTGTGATGAGGACTTGGAGTGGTGCTTCCTGTATTCTTTCTCATGTTTCTTCTCCTTATACTTCTTCTCTGGACAATCTGGGGCAATGTGTCCAGGCTTGCTGCATACATAACAAATGATTTCTTTAGATGGAGTTTTGTCATACCTTGGCTTGTCCTCATGCTTGGAGAACTTCTTTCTGAGGTCTCTTCTTCCCATGTTGAAGAATCTCTTGGCAATGAGTGCCAGTAACTCCTCATTTGATTGACTTCCTTCAGAAGTCTCAGCAGCCTTAAGAGCTAGAGAATGCTCTTTCTTTATAGGAGTAGGAGTCTTCACTTCAGTTACAGCAGCTCTACTCTTTAAGGTTTGCTCATATGACCTGAGCTTTCCCAACAGAGCTTCTGTGGAGAGTTCCACAGTGTTTCTTCCATCCTTGATGGGCCATATCCTTGAGTCCCAAGAGATGGGAAGGCACATCAGGATCTTGTCATTGACTTCTGACAAGGTTATCTCCTTGTCTAAAGACCTCAGTTCACTTATTATTGAACTGAGTCTTGTGTACATGGTGTCAATGTCTTCAGCATCATCCTTCTTGAAGTTTTCATACTGAGAGGTGAGATTAGATCTCCTGTCCTTCCTCTCATCAGCTGAGCCAGCAACTATGTGGTTGAGGGAATCCCACATAGCTTTGGCTGAGGTACATTCAGCCAGCTTCTGGAATATCTCATCAGACATTGTCTGAGCTAGGATATTCATTGCTTTAGCATCAGCTGCTTTTGCTTTCTTGTAAGTTTCATTGTAGTCAGGTGGTGGCACAGCACTGAGATCAGCAGAAGTGGAAGCAGCAGCAGGCCTAGCAGGTGGTCCTGTCAAGATAGAAGAAAAAATATCTTCATCAATAGAATTCATGTATAGTCTTATCCTGGCCTTCCATATGCCAAACTTGGACAAGTTGCATACAGGAGGTCTGGTGCTTGAATAATCCTTAGACTGGGCCATGTGTGAAAGTGTTTGTGAAAGGTATCAGGAAACAACTTATCACAGGATCTTTTAACTCAGGTGTTAGCCTGTATGAACAGCTAACCTCCCTCTGATACCAATTGAAAGTGAGGGGATAAGTTGTAAACTACTCTAGAGGGGGGGTGAATAGAGTATTCAAAATTTTATGAACACTTAGTCAGCTCCCTTGGAGTTTATTTGCGGAATAGAAAATCTGATACTTGAACCCTAAGAGCCTAACACAGTGAAGTGCACAAGTGAAGAAGTTGACTGAAATTTCAGTTAACTACAAGCCTATCACAGCACCTAGCAATCCTAGGTAGTTCTATCACAGCCACAGAATAAAATGAATAAACAAGATAACCAGATGGACACAGGATATATAGTGGTTCCCTTTAAATAGGTACGTCCACTCTTCTACCACCCTGGTAGGAATCCACTACAGGTTTTTGCTAAGGTGCCCTGCCACCAATGATCTGATTCAGGTAGATCAAACAGACCCTTTGAGCTTTTGATAAGGATGCTCAACCACAGGTTGTTGATAAGGTGCCCTGTCACCAACGTTCACTTTTGAAGAGATGTGAACAAACTCTTTTTACAAAGGGGTTGAGAGGGTTAGATTATCTTCTCTATTTTAAATACAGATTAGAGAAGATTTGTGGATTCTCTAAAGAATCAAAGTCTCCCCCTGGCTCAGTGGAAGTCCAGGGAAAGCCTTTGCTTCAGGATGAAGGAGTTTCAGATAAACTGAAACTAAATCCTCAGAAATCTGAAGACTGATTTTTATCAGGTCTTAAGATTCTGGAGCACTTGAAGCAGATCTTGAGCCTTTTCTGAAGTCTTTGAAAAACTCTAAGCAAATTGCTCAGGAGACTTGAGAATGTAAGATGATTGCTCTGGGCTTTTGCTTCAGGAAAACTTTTCTTCTTCTTGTAAAGAGATGTTGAAGAAGTGCTCTGATGATGCTTGAGCGGATGAATAATTTTTCTCTGTGTCTGTTCCTTCTTCTTTAATGAGAGCAGAATCTCTTTTAAATATGTCTTCACGTTTTCCTTTGAAACGGCTCTATTGATTTGAATTCTCGAGCCCTGCAACAGATTATCTCAAAATAGAATATAGCAATAGGAATAGAATGACCTATTAACTTTCTGTCAGTCCCAATAAGGAATAAAATAAGCGGGAAAGAAATCTCAGCATAAAGACGTACCTTTCTTGGAAATAGTACATAGTACCAACGGCTAGAAAACAGGCTGGAAAGATAAAGTCAACGCAATTTGTATAATAGGACAAAATGCTTTATCAAGAATACTGAATCCCGTGATTTATGTTTGACAGAATTTGTAAATAATTCATTTTGAATTTAAGCCATAATTTTAGCAACAAATAACTTTAGAGAATCTTTCTAACCACAAGCTAACACACTTGGAAATAAACCAAGGAATAGCATAAATATAAATAGATAAAAGCAGACAGAAATCGTCGAACAGGGGTTCGAAGATCGTCGACCTGCTAACAAATCGTCGACCAATAGCAGGAATCTGTCGGTCCAGAAATCGTCGACCAGAAATCGTCGACCAGAAAATAGATCGTCGACCAGCTAATAGATCGTCGACCAGCAAACAGATATCGTCGACTAAAGCAAAAAGTCTGATGACACAGAAATCGTCGAACATCTCATGATGTCGACGACTAAGGCAGAGATCTGTCGAGACAGATATCGTCGACCAACAATGATGTCGACGATTAAGGCAAAGATCTGTCGAGACAGATATCGTCGACCAACAATGATGTCGACGATTAAGGCAAAGATCTGTCGAGACAGAAATCGTGAAGCTAGAACACGATCATCGATCTGTTGATGACAGATCGTCGACCAACCTTCAGAGCGTAGTAAGCTAGCTCTGAGATCGTCGACCAACGGTCGACGATAATTGTCTTGACTTCAACGATTCAATAGCCCTGCTATCGTCGATCAATGATCGACGATCGCGAGGCCTCGTTCGACGATAGTCGAACGGAAAAAGCCTCAACCAAAACACATTCTAAAACTACTAGCCTAAACTCTAGGTCAGTTATATACTGCCCTAGGGAGACTAAGCAAAGTCTAAACATGATCATATATCTTTATATGGATCAAGAGGGGCTGGAAAGGGATTACATAAGCCAAATCACATCTAGGGTACCAACAAAGTTGTAACAATCATTTCTAAATGAATAAACAAAACCTTGTTCTGTAATAATTTCTTCATGTTCATCTTTATTCTGTGATGAATCTGTAGTTAATGTTTTGTTTATAAAAGATTCCTGTTGTATTATGCTCTTGTTCATCATCATATTAAATTTTCATAAATGGTGTATATCATTAGCTAAAAGGGTTTTGACTTCTCCAAATAGGGGGAGATTGTTGGGTACACTGGAAAATGTGTACCTTATTTGAAGAAGCCTAACTTAGCTCAATGATATACATCAAGGTGTATTTGATGTTATTTGAAGTTGATATGTGCAGGTGAAGAATGTACTAAAATACAGGAAAATTATTCTAAGTCCATGTGTCGACACCAGAAGAAGCTGTGTCGACACTTCAGAAAGATTGTGTCGACACTTGAAGAAGGCTGTGTCGACACAGAGAAAAAGAGTCGACAACAATTGTGTCGACACCGGGAAGCAGTGTCGACACACAGAAGTTTAGTCGACATCAACTGTGTCGACACTAGGAGGCTGTGTCGACACACAGGATTGATAGTCGACAACACGTGTGTCGACACCAGAAAACTGAGTCGACATACAGAGGCAGAGTCGACAACAGCTGTGTCGACACCTGTAGGCTGTGTCGGCACACACAATATTCTGAGTCTACATCAACTATGTCGACACACAGGACTTGTGTCGACACACTGCAAAGTCTAGAGAAAGTTAGTTGCTGTAGAATGATGAAGTATTTGTGTCGACACAAATGCTCTATGTCGACACATTCTCTAGATGTAGTATCTAGAAGCTGAGTCGACATAAAGACAGACATGTCGACATCATCAAAGGCTGTGTCGACACCTAAGTCACTTATGTCGACATATATTGACAGATGGTCTCGACACTTTCTAACAGACAGTCTCGATGCTTTGCAGACAAAGACAAAGGCCCAAGATCTATTTGAAGACTTGACAGCTGTGAGTTACAACAGGTTGATAGAAGCTGTCAGACTTGTTAGAAGTTTTTTAGAAACTGGATCAGCCGGTTACCAAGGATGTGAAGTCTATAAATAGACAGATTTAGAAGAAGAAATTGATTATTGAGATACACGACACACATTAATCATCTATTGGGAGATAAGATCTCTGATCAAGAAAGTGCAAGGCACAGAAGAAGATCTTCATGAGAAGATCTAAGAAGACATTCTGACGTGTACAACCACTCAGGATCAGTCTAAGTAGAATTCTTTCTAGAATTCTGAAGTATCATCAAAGGTGTTGGATAGAGAGGGATCCAGCCATTTTGAAGACAAGAAGGAAGCTATCACAGGTTTCTTAAGTTCAGATTCAAGAATCTTTGAAGAAAGCTAAGATCCAGTTGATTTCATCCATCAGGTTTTTCTAGAAGCTGATCAAGAACAGTCTTGTCCCTTCTCTCTCAACAGGGGCAAGATATAATATAACTTCAATTTCAATTTCTGTAGGATTTATTTGTATAGATCTGAGTTGTAAGCCTAGATTATAAAGGCTGAGTGTAGGAGAGGTATTCTCTGAGTGGTAGGGTTGTTTATGCCTGAGTGTAGGAGAAGGTATTTCTCTGAGTTGTAGGCCTTGTGGCAAGGCTGAGGTAGGGCTAGTTAGCCTAAGCTGTAGGAACCTTATAGGGTTCTGAGTTGTAGGAATCTTTCAGGGTTCTGAGGTGTAGGATCTGAGGATCTGAGATAAAGAAGGAAGTTAGGCCGAATCTAGCACACTGCTAGATAGGTGAAGGGGGAAAGTGGATGTACCCAGATCTTGGGGAACCACTATAAATCTGTGTGCAATCTGTGATGTGTGCATATTTGTGATTGCTGTGTTGTGTTTGCTGTAGTGTTTGCTGAATTCTCTTATAGTCAGTAATTATATTCTGCCTTAAGTTAAAACAAGCATTAGAACCTATTCACCCCCCCTCTAGGTGTTTAGGTGGTCTTGAAAGTATAACTATCATTATTTGATCAGTTGCATGGTAGCGCTGTGTTTTCGTAGATAGATCTTCGTTCTGGCTACCATCAGCTCAGGATCCGTGAGTCAGATATCCCATGGACTGCTTTTTGATCTAGGCATGGGCATTTTGAATTTCTGGTAATGTCATTTTGTTTGACCAATGCGCCCTCAGCCTTTATGGACATGATGAACCGTGTATTCAAGGATTTTCTTGACAAATTCGTAGTCGTGTATATAGACGATGTTCTGGTATATTACCGCAATGCTGAGGAGCATAACCAGCATCTACGATTAGTTTATCTGCTTTGAGGGACCACAAGTTGTTCGCCAAGTTGAGAAATGCGAGTTTTGGTTGCCTCAGGTTTTGTTTTTGGGCCATGTGGTTAATAAGAATGGGATTTCAGTCGACCGCGAGAAAATAGCCGCTGTGATTGAATGGAGTAGGCCTGGCACACCAAAAGAGATTAGGAGCTTCTTAAAGTTGGCTGGCTGTTACATAAGATTTGTTGAGGGTTTCTCTACCCTGGCTGCGCCATTGACTAAGTTGACACAGAAGAATGCAGCCTTTGTTTGGTGTGAGAAGTGTGAGGAAGCCTTTCTAGAGCTCAAGAATAGATTGTGCACTTCTCCCGTTTTTACTTTGCCTACGGAGAGCATGGATTATGATGTTTATGTGGATGCATCGCATGTTGGGCTTGGATGCGTGTTGATGCAAGAAGGGAAAGTGATTGCGTACGGGTCAATGAAACTGAAGACCCATGTGAGGAACTACCTGACGCATGATTTTGAGTTCACAACAATGATTTATGCCCTGAAGCTATGAAGGCATCTGCTTTATGGCGCACAGTGCAAGATTTTTACCGATCATAAGAGCTTAAAGTATGTCTTCACCTAGAAAGAGTTGAATTTGCGTTAGCGGCGATGGTTGGAATATGTTGCTGATTATGAGGTTGAGATCCAATACGATCCGAGCAAGGCTAATATGGTAGCCGACGCCCTAAGTTGGAAGACGGGGAATATTTTTAATTTCTCCGTCGAGCTGTTAGTAGAAGAATTCCTCTTGATTAATATTTTTATGGGGAGCTATGACTTGCAGAGTAGTTTGGTAGTAGTAGAGCCTTCTTGGATTGCCCTTACAAGGCTACATCAGAAGGATGATCCGGATCAACTGCACTTGTATCTTAGAACTGAGAAAGGGGAGTTACCAGATTTCTCTATTGATGATGCGGGTACTTTGAGGTACCGCGACAGATTTTGTATCCCCGCCGTTATGGATATCCGTATTAAGTTGTGCAGAGAAGCACATCGTTCTAGCATTGCCTACCACCCAGGCTCTACTAAGATGTATTAGGATTTGAAGCAGATTGCTTGGTGGTATGGAATGAAAGGTGATATAGCCAAGTTTATTTTTGAGTGCTTCACCTGCAGGCGTGTTAAGGCCGATAATGGAAGGCCGGGTGGCAAGTTAACTCCCTTGGAAATTCCGAGTTGGAAGTGGGAGAGCATTTCGATGGATTTCATCACGGGTCTACCGAGATCTCCTCGAGGACATGATTTAGTCTAGGTTATTGTTGATAGATTAACGAAGTGTGCTCACTTCGTACCTTATAAGATTGACTAACCTATGAAGAAAATAGTTGAGCTGTATCTGAATAAAGTCATCCGGTTGCATGGAGTTCCTGTAAGTATCATATCAGACTGAGACTCCAGGTTTATGTCTCACTTCTGGAAGAGTTTGCAAAAAGGTTTGGGTATGGATTTGAGGTATTCTACCACATACCACCCGCAGACCAATTGTCAGATAGAGCGAGTTAATCAGATAGTTGAGGACATGATTAGATGCTACATTTTAGACCACAAAGGAGCGTGGGATAAGCGTTTGAGGCTTATGGAGTTTTCTTATAATAACAGTTATCAAGAAATTTTGCAAATGGCTCCTTTCGAAGCTCTGTATGGGAGACGCTACAGAACTCCCCTATTTTGGACTGAGGTTGGCGAGAGATCTTTGTTGGGTCTGGATGGGCTTGAAGAAATGGAAGTTGTTGTGAAGCTTATTCAAGAGAAGCTTCGAATAACCCAAGAACGTTATGAGATGAATGCAAACCGGCGTAGATCTGATTTGAAGTTTGTTGTAGGGGACTTGGTATTTCTTAAAGTTTCCCCTATGGTTGGAGTCAAGAGGTTTGGTAAGAACCGGAAGTTGGACCCAAGGTATGTGGGACCATTTAAGATTGTTGAGCGGATTGGTGTGTCAGCTTATAGGCCGGATTTGCCCGCAAACTTTCCTGGCATGCACGATGTTCTTCACGTAAGCCAACTGCAAAAGTGTGTGATAAACGGCGGGCAAGTTTTGAATTCAATCCCTCAGTTAGAGCCAAATCTTTCTTATGTTGAGATGCATATCCACATTTTGGATACTCAAGATCGTGTGTTGCGGAGGAAGATCATTCCAATGGTTAAAGTTTTGTGGAGAAACCAGGACATGGAAAGCGCCACTTGGGAATTGGAGTCGCCTTTGAGGGAGACTCACCCTCATCTATTTCCCTTATTTTTGCTTGGTATGTATTCTTCTGTATAACTCTTGGTTTGTTATTTCCCTTCTATGGTAGAAGTGTTGTGCCTAAAGTTTCGGGGAGAATCTTTCTTATAGGGGGAGTGACTGTAACGCCCCCGGTTTTTCTATGATTGTTTAATCATTGTTTGGCGTTACGTTGACGCATTTTTGGCATTTGCTGTTGTTAGAGCGTGGTCTTAGCTCTTTAGGTTCTTTGAGTGGCTTGTTTTGTAGCCTGTTGTAAGATTCCCTAGCAAGCCGGAGTCTGTTTTGGTGACTCGGTGGATCCTCTTCAGGAATGCTTGTGTTTTGTGTTCGGGAGGTGTTATCCCGAGTTTTGTTCGTCTAATGTGGATTTCAACTTCACCGTTATTTTCGTAGCATGGGTATTTTGCTACAGTGCGAATTTCGTCGAATTCCGTGGTTGTTTGGTCTTCACATCATTTTGACGTTTTATTTTAATTAACAGATATAGTATTATATCATGTTTTAATTTAAGTGGCTATAGTTTGTGATATTGTATTATATATAGCTTGAGTGAATAGATATATTTTTTATAATAGTGGTTCTAGTGGCTGTTATTATAATAGTATTATAATAGATATTATAAATAACATTTCTTTTTAGAAACCCTATTCTTCTTCCCCAACCCGACGGCTAGCTTCTAGTGGAAGGAGACGGGCGACGAAAAACCGGGAGCTTCTGTCCGCCGATTTCAGGAGATTTAGAGCTCAAAATTCTCGTTCAAGGGCAGATTCGGACTGCTCTCGCATTGATCTTCGTCCCTAGGGTAAGTTTTTCGAGTTTCATGGCCTTTCTAGATGTCAATAATTTCGGTTTGACCCTTTCTTCCTCTCTAAAGCCTCAGATTTCTTGGCTAGGTTTTTTTGCTGCCAGAACCGAGAGAAGGAGAGGAGCTGGCCAAGTTTTTTTTAGAATTGAGGCAAGTGGTGCTTTTCCCATCCTTGCCGAATAGTTTCTTGTTTTCCTTGTAGCATTTACTGCCATAGATCTTGGGTATGCTGTAGGTTTTGGCAAGATTTAGCTTGCTGTAGGTAGAAAATGTATGATTGGGGTGGTTTTGGTATGGTTCTGGCTGGATAGGATAGGTTAAGTCGGTATCAGTATAGTTAGCAATTGCGGGTTTTCATTCCAAGGAAATATTTTGATTTTCGGCTAGTTGTTGAGGTCTACCATGGTCGGTTAAAGTTGAGCAAAGTTTCTGCCAGTTCTCTGCCCCTTGGCGTCGAGTGTATCCAAGCACAGAAGTCTAGTTTTTAGGCTAAGTGTAAAGCATTTAGTGTGGTGGACACACCCAACGCCTAGCTGATTTGGTCTGGAGTCTAAGCAAAGAAGCGTTGACAGCATTGAGTGAGGTGAACTCACTCAACGCCATCTGATTAGGCTGTTTAGCAAAGTCAGAAGCGTTGACAGTATTGAGTGAGTTGAACTCACTCAATGCCGTCGCTTAATCCAGTATTACAAGTAAAAAAGCATTGACAACGTTTAGTGAGGTGAGATCACTCAATGTCGTCTTCCTTGTTAGATTTTTCTAAGTCTTTTGGCGTTGATTGAGTTGAGCTCACTCAACGCCATCTAGTTAGGCAGATTCTCTAAGTCAAAAGTTTTGAGTGTGGTGAACTCACTCAACACCGTTGGCTTTTTAGTATTGACAGCGTTGAGTGAGCTAAACTCACTAAATTCCATCGGCCTTGTTTAGCTCTAAGTCAAAAGCATTGAGTGTGGTGAAATCACTCAATGTCGTTGGCCATTTAGCATTGACAACATTGTGTGAGCTGAACTCACTCAACGGCGTCGTCTAGTGAGGGTTTTTGTGGCTAAGTCTTTTGGCATTGAGTAAGTTGAGCTCACTCAACATGGCGTCGAATAAACTCGACGCCTTCCCTGCTTACTGTTTGGCGTTGAGTGAGTGGTACTCACTCAACGCGGTGTCAAGTGGACTCGACATTTTTTCCTTAGGCTGGTGTTTTCTCCCGAGTTTGTTGAGGTGGGTTTTATTTTGGTTTGGTGATGTTTTCAGCTAGTTTTTGAAGGCCGAATCGTGAATCATGGAAGTTGGTTACTCTGGTTTTCTTGACAGGGATGTTTGGGTGTAGAGCCGTGGCCACCATTATTTTAGCCCCGGTTTAGGGTGGTGTGTCGGACCCCAAGGTTGCACCTGTGGCCCCTGAGTTATTTGGATCTGGTTGTTTGGATGAGGGCTATTTTTTGGTCACCAACCCAGATCCATGGTTTTTTTTATACCACTGCTAATAATTCACAAGTTAGGACTGCTAGTTCCTTTCCTATTTTTTTAAAATTTCTATTTTGGCATATGTTTGTCTTGTTGCTGCTGCAGGTTTTTAGCAGAGCAGGTTGCTAATTTCGAGCACTTGGTGCACTTTGATTATTCCTTGGACATTGTCTTACTTTTGCTGTCACATACTAATCCTTTTATCTGAGATTGTCAGTATTCTTTTGTAGGGTTTGGTAAACCCCTTTTTTTGCTATCCACTTAGTTTTATTCAAATTGCTCATTTACCACTTGTTTATTTTTTATCCTTGCTGAGGTGTTCTATCTTTGAATGCCTCAGGTTCAGAGCAGTAGCTGATTGAGCTGCTAGTTTCCTTTGGGAGTCTGTTAGTGGTCTGCAAGTTGCTGAGACTTCCTTTTTCCTCTCAGTAGTGAGGTAGTTCTTTAGTTGCTCCTTTTAGTTCAGACATACATACTCACAAGTGGGTTAGTGTCATGTTGTTGACGCCCGCTGGTGGTTTTCTTTTCTAATGCTAAGCACTCTGCTATAATGCTGTTTTTGCCTGTTTTTGAGGTTGTTTTACTTGCTCTCTGGGAATTCTTTATGCTAGGATGTATGTTAGTTATTTTAACTCAGAAAAGCATTACTATATGTACTTCATACATGTCATATTTCTAAATCTAAAGTACTTCTTTCCAAAGTAACGTAAAGACTATTTTCATATTATAGTAAATTTACAGTATTGAATATTATGAGTTATCCTTCGGGGACATTTACGCTCATGTAGGATGTCAAATCATCTTAACCGAAGTATTTTCTGGAGCGTATAAATATATTTTACTCATGGACTAGTTGATCCACTGTGCCGAGGTATATGGCCATCTAACTTAACTAGATTTCATTCATAATAACTTATGATTTTCTTTTAAACTGTAGAGTTTGGAGTCTTGCCTGAGCATCTGCAGTTATTCCCTGCATGATGTGGCATCACAACATGTATTTTCTCTTACTCTGATATAATTTAATTGTTGAGAAAATACGGGTCATGACAACTGTTGAATGAGGTGATGCTTTGAGTTGAAGGCGTGGTGTAAATAAGCTGCTTCCCAATCTACTCTGCTCAAAGGAACCAAGGCTTGGTTGTCGGACTCGAAAACTCATTTTTCACGGTCTGCCTACCTTCAGCCAAAGCCGAAGCCTCCACTTGAGCAGCGTGATCTTGCAATCGCGGCCTCTCTGGGGGGACTTCGGCACCTCATTTGCTCTTTCCTTCTCACACAAGATTCATATATTTTTCCTTATAGTAGCGGGTGTCATCGCAAGACCGCCACTTCTCTTTCTTACTTTTCTCAAGCGCCATTGTAATGCTGGCGATCTAATCTTCCAGAGCTTTCTCTCTCTCCCTCTCTCTATCCTTTTCTTCAAATCAACTTGAAAATCTTCAATTTTAACTTCAAGCTTCTTTCTTTCTAACATTGCAAAGTTTTTCAGGCCGGGCTGCTCGCCTTGGGAGGTAGACTCACCAAGGATGATCGCGCTAGGTTGCTGTGAAATCTTTGCACCGGGAGAAGAAACGAACTCGCTAAGTTTGAATGAGCCTGGAGGCGACTTCCATCCTGAAACAAAGAAAACAAGTTAAAAATTTAAATTCAGGTCGCAGCGGACTCAAAGTGCAAAGAATAAAATCACTGTTGTCCAGACTTTTAGCAATCATTGCGGCGAGATGGCGGCTATCAAAGACAGGTCGCCTCATGCATTCTGGATCAAAAGCACTTAGGCATTTTCTCTATTCTTGATGGACTTTGGCTCTCTTCTCGGCCGCCAAGCTTGTAGAAACAACTATATCATCGGTGTTGGTAATGATCTTTATCGTCCTCGACTTCCGTGGGGGAGATTTATAAAGCCACGGATGCTTAAAGTGCCTAGGCTCCGGTTTGAGTTTACGTGACTACAAAAGCTCGGCAGCAGTCCACAAGTCTTCAGCCTACTTGTCTGCAACGCTCTTCTCCAACACTGCTTCTTCCTTGTCCTTTTTAGCGGCGATCTTTTCTCTGAGTTTGATCTTTTCATCTTCCTCGGTCACAGGTTTGTAAGGGTTATCGCCCATCTTAATCCCCAGTATCTGGACTCAGGCTGCAACGTCTCCAACAAGGACTGAGTAATGTCATTAAGTTGGTTATTGTCTATGATGTTGAGTATCTCATCAGTAGATAAACTGACCGTGGGCAGGGAAGTATCATTTCCCGAGATTGCTAGAATCTGAGGAAGATGTCATTCAACTTATCTACAAGTATGGTGCCCTTTGGGAAGCCTTGAAAAGAAGCAAGAGATTTCTTAAGAAGCAAGCTGAGAAGATTATCTCTCTACAGCTAACTTCTTCCCAGTAGACTGAGTCAGCATCCTTGCTGGATCAGAATATGAGGGAAGTCAGCCAACTGAAGGCCATTTCTATCATCTAGGTTGGTACCATCAACAAAAAGAACAAGATCATTACGGATCTTGAGGAAAAACTCCTTAAGGAGAAAACGATAGTGGCTAAATACAGAAAGCCAATGACTGTACTGCCTCTAATTAATTCCTTTACCTCTCAAAAGGATAAGATAGGTTTGGGGTTTAAGTAGAACACAAGAGCTGCCCCTTCCAAATGGAAAGGCAAAGCTTCTGTTGTGCCTTAGACCAGCTTCCATAAGGTAATTCTCCCATCCAATAGGTATGACCAGGATAGCATATATGGTCACGGGAAGAATGGGAACTCTTCCTGTAAGTATAAAAATGTATACTACAATGGAGGGAGGAAGGGCATGGTCATGAATGCCTTTAAGCCTCCCCATGAAGAATTTCAGATGGCCCATCATGGACAATTTGTCTTTGGAACTTGAGCCCCTACACTCAAGAATGTGGCAAGAGCCAATAGTCAAGGTCTTCTAACAAAAACACAGACAAAAGTCAAGTCTATAGAGAAAAAATGATTTGGCCATCTCTGATGCCATCAATAGCATATCTGCTACAAAGAAGATTGTTGTTGGTAGTAATCAGAGCAAGCCAAGTTCATCTACTATCAGACTTACTTTCAGTCAGATTCTTGCTGAAATAAATAAGATGAGGGCTGCTACACTCCCCTTTGAACGTTCTGTTGTTAACAGCTTGCAACCTACTATAATTATATAGAAGAGAAGGTACAAAATTCATGAATGTTGATGCTATGGTAAAGTGGGACACTTTGCCATAGATTGTTGGCACAACCCTAGTGTGCCAAGGGCTAAAGTGAGTTTTCCTGTCTTGAGTGCTGCAGGGAGACAAGTTAACTTTCAGACTAATATGAACCTAGGAACCAAACGTTTTGGGGGTCTTAAGGTAAACAGAATTGTGATTACAAGTTAGTCTAAGTACCCATGCACTAATATGGTACTTGGATAGTGGATGTTCCAGGCACATGACTGGAACAAGATGTTACATGAAGGACTACACTCCTGTGAAGAATGGACCTAAAGATATTTTTGGAGGTTCATACAGAGGAGTTACCAAGGGATATAGTATGATTACCAATAGCATAGTCTCATTCTCAAAAGTGGCTTACGTATAAGGCTTGAAACACAACATGATAAGCATAAGCCAACTATGTGATCTAGGCTATATCATTGTATTCCACAAGGATCAGTGCCAAATTAAAAGGTTAAGTGACCTAGAGGTCATCTTGCTAGGCACTAGGAGTGGGAATATATATTGTTTAATTTTTTTATATTTAAGTTCAGACACCCCTGTGTGTCTAGTTGCTAATGAGAAAGTCTCATATTTTGTGTAATGGAACAAGAGACTAGCTCACTTGAGTTACAAGACCATTATCAAGCTCTTTAGTGAAGAGCTAGTCAGAAATGGTTAAAATATTAATTGCACCAAGGAGGGGATTTGCTCTGCTTGTCAAATGTGCAAGCAGACCAAATCATCCTTCAAATGTATATGGGCCAAGGATTCTGTGAAGTTCTTATACCTACTACATATGGACTTGTTTGTTCCTATGCCAATTCATAGTCTAGGTAGGAAAGTCTACGCACTTGTAATAGTTGATGACTTCTCCAAGTTTCCTTGGGTCTTCTTCATGAAGAAAGAGTCTTAAACCCTTGACATCTTCAGGACCTTTGTCAAGAAAATTCAGAATGAATTTGGCAGTTCTGTAGTCAAAATAAGAAGTGACCATAACACTGAATTTCAATCTGATGGCATGACCAAGTTCTGTGAATAACAAGGGATTCACCAAGAATATTCTTCTCCAAGAACACCCTAGCAAAATGGGATAGCTGAGAGAAAAAATAGGACTCTCATAGAAGCTGCAAGGATACTACTAAGTGATACATCACTCCTAGAATACTATTGGGATGAGGTAGTTAATACTACATGTCATGTCCTGAATAGGGCTTCTGTCAACAAATATCACAACAAGACTCCCTATGAGATCATGAAGGGAAGAAAACCAAACCTTGCCAATTTTAGGATCTTTGGTAGCAAATGATATGTGCTCAATAATGGGAAGTCATATCTGACTAAGTTTGCTGCCAAATACTATGATGGTATATTTGTTGAGAACAACAATCATAGAAAAGCATATAGAATCTACAACTTGAAAAATCAAGTTGTAGAAGAGTCTATTAATGTAGTTTTTGATGAATCTTCTATGATTAACTGTGAGCTGCCTAACTCCTCATCTAGATCTCCATGTATAGAACAGGTGATGAACAAACTAACCATTAAGTATGCTCCACCAGCTACCCAAAATGAAGATGATGGTGTATGTGTTCCTGAAGAAGGACAAATCTAAGAGGACGTGGATAAAGATCTACAGGATCCAGACATTGAAGTCAATGATGCTGAAGGAAGGTAGCCTCCAACAGTTAGACATCTAAAGGATAATCCCAGACACTAGAGCATTGGTGATGCCATCCAAGGAGTTACAACCAGGTGCAGAAGTCTGAATATAGCTATGTACTCTGGCTTTTATCTTATATTGAGCCCAAAAGGTTTGAAGATGCCAACACAGACCAATTTTGTATTATGGGAATACAAGAGGAACTAAACCAGTTCAAGTGGTGTAATTTCTAGAAGCTGGTTCCCATACCTCAAGGACACAACATCATTAAAACAAAGTGGATTTACAGGAATAAGTTAGATGAAAATAGAGTTATAATTAAGAATAAAGCTAGACTGGTGGCTAAGGGATATAGACAAGAGTAACGTATTGACTTTGATCAAACCTTTGGCCAAATTTTTAGACTTGAAGCCAGTAGACTATTCCTTGTATATGCTGCACACAAGGAATTCAAGGTCTACTAGATGGATGTGAAGTTATCTTTCCTAAATGGTGACCTAAGAGAGGAGTTCTATGTTGAGTAGTCATCAGGTTTTGTTAATCCTAACTCTCTTGATTATGTTTATAGGCTTAGGAAAGAATTATATGGGTTAAAGCAAGCCCCTGGGGCATGGAATGAAAACCTGTTAGCTTTCGCATTGAGAACAAATTCTCAAGGGTAAAGATAGACAAGACTCTATTCCTATGGGAATCAAAGGGCAAGATAATCCAAGTCCAAATTTATGTTGATGACATTATCTTTGGGTCTACTGATGATAACCTTTACAGAAAGTTTGCCAAACTTACACAAGGGAAATTTGAGATGAGTAGTATGGGTGAGCTCAAGTACTTCTTGAGATTCTAAGTATGACAGTCTGAGGATGATTGTCCATCTCTCAGTCTAAGTTCACTAGGGAGATAATTATAAAATGTGGTATAGAGAGTGCCTCCATAATGCAAACTCCCATGGGTCAAGTATGACAATAGATAAGGATGGGACAGGGAAACCTGTTGATGAAACCATGTATAGAGGCATAGTTGGCTCCCTCCTCTATCTTACTATTACTAGGCCAGACATCATATATGATACATGTGTCTGTGTAAGATACCGGGCTAGAACTAAGGAGTCTCACTATTCTACAGCAAAAAAAATTTGAGATATATTAAGGGCACACTTGATCTTGGCCTATGGTGCCCTAGGAATAGTGATTTTGAGCTAACTGGGTATTCAGATATTGATTTTTCTTGTTGTAGAGAAGAGAGGAAAAGCACATCTAGCTCCTGTCAGTTCTTGGGTGGATGACTTGTATCTTGGGCCAGCTGGAAGCCGAATAGTTTTGCAATATCAATAGTTGAGTCAGAATATATATCAGTAGGGAGTTGTTGTGTCCAGATTCTATGGATCCAGCAACAGCTCTAGGACTATAACCTAAAGCTAAATAACACACCTATGTATTATGATTCTACTAGTGAAATCTCTATTGCTAGGAATCATATCTCACACAGCAGGACTAAGAACATATGTATTAGGTATCACTTTATTAGAGAGCATATTGAATGTGAAGATATTAGTCTTTAATTTGTCCAAACTGACAATCAATTAGCTGATATCTTCACCAAACCACTAGATGAAGCTAAGTTGAACACCTTCTAGTTTGAATTGGGCATGTTGAATTTAGTTTAGCTTCAATAGCTTGCTCAATATATTTTTTGTTTGTTGTAGGTAGTGTTAATTTCTACAGGATAAACAAAGGAGAAATAGACAAAGTGTCCAGGAATTGAGTGTCTAAGTACTCTGACATCGAATGCGTTGAAACAACATCAAGCGTCGAGAGCATTGAGTGCGTCGAGTCCACTCAATGCATGCTCCCAGTGACGTCTATTTGCGGCTAAGTATTAGGATCAATTTCAGCCATTAATCTCTTCTTGGTCATAAACTGGTACGCGCCTCTCCATCTTCTAAAATAAAAATAACTATAAATAGAAGGTTGTGTGTGCAAAACAAATACATTGTTCCTTTCCCTTTCTCCGCCCCTTGCGATGAAGCGGCGAGAGCTCAAAAAATCTACAGCAACTCCAGTAGAAGTGGCACCAAAGAGATTGGATTTCCTGTTCGAAGGTTCTGAGCTTGTCAGAAATAGATTCAAGGATGGGGAAGAGGAAGTATAGCTAGTTCTCCATCTACTATAGGTTGCTGACCTACTGTATGTTCTTTCCGAGCTGAGCCTACTTTGGAAGAGAGAAGTACTTGAGTTATACTCAAATGCCCATGTTGACTGTTCATCCACTAAACTCATGCCCTTAATCAGTGGAAACAAAGTTAAAATTACTGCCAAGAGACTGTGCAAGGCACTGTGACTCTCAAAGTTCAGAGTGTTAGATGAAGATGATTAAATGGATCAAATAGATGGCAAGGCTGCCCTAAAGTGGTGTGGACTCTCAAAGCACACCACTTGATCGATTCTAAGGAAGGAACTTAATCTGAAAGGGAAATTCCTTACAGATTCCATTAGAAAGGCACTACTATGCAAATTTGGCTCCCAAGACAAGATATCCAAGGGAATGTTTTAGTTGATGACAAGGATTATTATTTCCAAAAATAAAGATTGGGGAAGAGTTCTATTTGATAGAATTATAGAGTGCATCCCAGAGCCAAACCTGTGTAGAATTCTGTCTTTATTTCATCTCGACCGTGTTCTAGGGATCCTTAATGTAAGGCTAATAACTAAAATCCATCATATGAGAAGGATGGACTCGAAAATGCTGGATAGATGGGAAAGGGTTCTGCAACCACACTAACAATCAGTTTAGAAGAACAAGAAGAAGGCAGTGACAGTTCTTGAAGACAACACTGACAGCAGTTCATCTGAATAGAGTTAGGAAGAGCATCATGATCCACAGCTTTCCCAGTCTACTGAACGTACCAGGAGAGACATAAGTGCTCAGGTATTATTTTCCTCTGAACCTGCAGCAATGATTCAAGTAAGCAGAACTCAGTCTAAAGAGCTGGTTGTTGAAGATGCTATGGATTTGTAAGAACACCCTCCCGGAACACAAGACACGGCCGAGGGGAGTCTTTTCTAGAACATTCGCCTTCCGGTAGCGCCAAGATGCAGGTCAACCTGTACCACAAGATGCCTATCTTGCCGGCTAAAACCAATATCATCAATGCCACCCCAATATAAAGATTGTAAACATAAGTCAAAATCCACGCAAGTATAAAAGTCCAACTAGTACATCAATAATAAGAAGCCACATCAGCTTCTATAATATCAAAGTACGTAAAAATCTGCCCAAATGGGCTACATCATGAGTCTCTCAAAAACTCACATCCATAACTGACATCAGCAAAGGTAACGTCATATCAGGCCCTATCACCCTGACCTGGCCGCCCTCCTACAAAACCAGTTGTTGTTGCTGCTCCGTCTGCTGGATGTCCTCCTAAAATGGTTGTCATAACAACAGTTAGTCATAAAGACTAAGTGGCTATCACATCCTCTCAACCCGGAGGCTCCAAGGCACTGAGCGGGAGAAAGATAAGGTACCAAATATATATATATATATATATATATATATATATATATATATATATATATATATATATATATATATAAGCATGTGATATGAGACTATTCAATATCAGAGTATCCAACAATGTACGACAAGTACTATATCAAACTATGATAGCATTTGTACTATCAACTGCAGTGTAAATATATTGTACAACAGGAAAGTAACTCAACTTATAAGAATGCGCATACAGACGTATAAGTTTAGGATCGGCTTAATAGGAAAGTAACACATTATACAAGAGTGCCCATAGAAACTAATATGTTAAGGATCTATGTGGTGCAATGCAATGATATGAATGCAATATGATGACTCAACCATGCTCACCCACACGCACACAGCTATGTCGATACAGACTTGTAGTTCCCACTTTCAAGCAGGAAGCTAGCCTCAGGCATCATCCGTCGTGGCCAGACGGTGACAGTGAAACAGGCTTTCCACTACTATGTTGGCATCCACACTACCAAGCATAGGACTTTGTATGCCTCGACGCTAATAACACAACAAGGAAGATCCCTGCGTACTACGGCTCAGAAGGAGTCTCTGTTAGATGTGCACTGAGAACCAGGCCCAAATAGCTTATATCATGGCACAGACAGAGCCTATGGGATAGTATCACCAAATGACCATGCCCACCCGTCCACTTGGCACGAAAGGAGCCCTGGGAATAAGCACTGAAGACCAATCCAAATTTCCCAAAGTTTATCTGTCAACTCCCGTGGGTGTGAGGACTGGCGAGCCCATATACCTGCCACACTATCCTTAAACCAGGATTATGACACTGCGTGTCAACTCACACTTCGTGCAATTTCACATGGCCTTGAATTCAACCATCCAGTGCTCAACAGCACCCAAGTGATCCACACTGATTCCCTTATAATCACATCAATCTAGTGCTGTCAAATACTCACGCACTTACACCCTTTCACATTTTTGTGCTCTCATGCACTCAAGGGTTCAACATCAACACAGGTGGTAAGACACCTCATACAACATACCAACCCCACACTGCTACACATCAGGAGACACAACTCTAAGCAGTGGACTATACTAACTATACCATCAAACACTTGAGATTACAATTCCACATATTCCATGGCCATGAGATTTACCTTATCTGATTTCTTCCTAATAATCAAGCCTTCACATACAACTATGCTTCCATTTGATAATCACAACAATATAATAGTACTTCACATAATCATCAAGCGTGAGAACGTAGATATAGGTTACACATTCAATTATTGGGCATCACACTCCCTTTCAAAACTTGTTCCATTCTTCGAATTATAATCATGCGCATCCTTACCGGATTTCATAAGTGTATCATTTGCACAACCAAATCTTATCAAATCATTTGTTCACTGTCTCCCAAAAAAATTTGTTTATTAAACTCTTCCAAACCATTTGTTTATCACGCCCACGTATAACTAGGCTACTCCAAACCTCAACATCATCTTGCTACTTTTCTTCTACTTAGTCCAATCCGGTTATACACTAACTCGAGACAACATGCGCCTAAGATATAACAGTGGAATAAATTTGACTAGATATACCTGAGGCTATAGGACTCATATGAAAACGTACAACAATCCATTGGAAATGTCTTTCCAAGGACTACAACTTTCATCTTCGGACCAAGAGTTAAGATCCAGACGCATCACCATCAAAAATGGCCTCAAAATGCGCTGCGCACAGAAAATAGATTTCTGCACGTATCTTAAAGCAAGATTAATTAAATCGGTTCATCTTCTTCCTCTAGTTATTTGTTCCAAACCACATACAACACTTCATCCTCCCTTATTCACCCTCAATAAACTATTTCTCTTCACGAAACCAAGTCCATCAACTTCACATGAAGGGAGGGGAGGTTGAAGACATCAAATCTCTAGGACAAGGTCCTAGCATGGTGTCTTCCTAGGATATCTTCATCTCACACAGTCCAACTCTTTTGAGTCGACATCTCTCCTATATCAGAACAATAAGTCTAGCACTAAAGGAAAGGGTAGGAAGCTCACCTCATTTTCGACCATGGATCTTGTTATCCTTCTCGGCGGCATCTCCTTCCTCATTGGTGTTGTTCTTCACAGAATGAAAAAGTTCTTCCTCCAGAAAATCCGACACCGACAACTTCCTTTCCTCCAATGGTTTTAACACAGGTAATAGCTCGGAAAGAAATGGTGGTGATGGCTATGGTTTCCTGTAAGTCTCCTTTTATAATAAGAGTTAGTGTTAGATTGCTTTGCAATGTGTCACCCTAATATTGGACCACCCAATATTACTTAAAACAAGTCTTGTCGAAGAGACCGTGTCCAAATGAGCCCTCAGCGCTTATCCCAAAAACCCGATTTAGCCTGTAAATATGAACCAGCAAACACAATCTGGACCGAAAATGTTCTAAGTCTAAATCATCGAGTATCACTCGATGCTTTGTTTAATGGCGTCGAGTTTACTCAACGCACTCGACACTTCGTCGAATGGCGTCAAGACCACTCAACGCCTATAGAATCCAGAACTAAGTTAAACTTCCATTGCTCAGGTATTCTTTATCGATTCGTCGAATGGAATTGAGACCACTCAACTTACTCGACGCTTTTTGAATCTAGAACATTTTTCTAAGTTAAAGTATCATTCGTCGAGTATCACTCGACGATTCATCGAGTGGCATTGAAACCACTCAACGCACTCGACACTTCCCGAATCAAGAATTATTCTATGTCCCTTTTCTCCTTATGAGTTGCACATTAATAAACACCTCGTCGAATAGCATTGAGACCCCTCAATGCACACGACGCTTCCCGAGTCTAGAATTATTCTAAGTAAAATGTTCTTATGCGTCGAGTATCACTCAACATACTCGACGCCTGCCCACCAGTCAACGCACTTAACGCTTCGTTGAATAAATTTTTTTTTTCATTATTAGTCATGTATCACTCGACGCCTGTTACAAGTGCACCCCAAGCCTGAGTCAACTTTCCTGACTCAAAATACGTGCAAGTGGTCTAGCACGAATCAGGACATTACAAATCCTATAAACAAAATAAAAGATTTCGTCCCCGAAATCAGGCTAAGGCTATGAGGAAAGTAAAGTTTGAAGTATACAAAGTATGCTTTTACGTTTATCTTGGGGAAACAGCTCCGGGTAGTGCTTCCGCATCAAGTCCACAGACTCCCAAGTATATTCCTCTTTTCCATGATTAGACCACAAGACCTTCACCAAAGGAACACTCTTCCGAAGCAAGTTCCTTTTCTCAGTTTCCACTATCTGCACCGGCTCTAGTCGAACAGACTTATCAGTTGCGACTGTTTTATTTGTGGTGAGGACATGCTGATCAAGTCATAGAAATACTTTCCGAAACGATGACACATGGAAGACGTCGTGTAAATTTTCCAGATCTGGTGGCAGCTCCAGCCGATAGGCCAAAGGGCCAATTCTTTCCAATATAACATAAGGACCCACATATCTCGGGCTGAGCTTCTTTATACCATGAACTCGTGACACTCCACGCATCGTCCTGATCTTCAAGAACACTTTTTCACCCACTTAAAACTCCACCATCCTGTGTTTCGCATTATAGTACTATGTCTGTCGACTCTGAGCCTCAAGCATGCGGTCCCGTATAATTCTAACGACAACATCAGTATCATCAATATACTCAATTCGCAAAATCTTCGAGTCTTCATCCTGCACCCATGAAAAAGGTGTTCTTCACCTTCTTCCAAAGAGCGTTTTGTGGAGTTCCATCTCGATGCTATCTTGATGACTGTTGTTGTATGATAATTTGACTAGTGGTAAGAGCCTTTCCCACGGGTCCCCTCTATCGAATATGTAACACCCCTATCCGTCATATAACATATAGCAGTAGGTCCGGCCGGGGCCCAACGCCATATACTACAGACAGACTGGTTGGTTACTTATTGAAACCATTCAACCAATCACAATGTCCTACACAGAGAACCTAGCGGAAGCAGATTATAAAGTTGCAAGATAAAAGAACCCAGCCAAAGCATGAATGTCGACTATAAAGACCCATAGGAATGTATAATACAACAAACGAAGGCCTTATGGCCTTACAAGAGTTTGCTTAATAAAAGTATCTTCCAAACTTCGGCACGCAGACCGTTCACACATGAGTACAAAAGAAAACACTCAAAACTTGGACTTCGAGGGTCGGCACAGTAACTTGGGCTTAAGCCCGCTATTTGCCACTCGGCTCCGCAGCACCTGCAAGCAACAATCCACCACATGGTGGTATACAAAAGCAACGGTCAGCTATGCTGACCAAATTATAATGACCCCGCCCGCAACTCGGGGCGGCGATGCTCTTCCCTACATTTTGTTAGCATAAACAAGCGGTATATTGTAAACACACACCACAAAACAGGTGCAGGCATGCACGACCACACACCCCGTGCACTCAGGGCACATTCACGGTGAACCGGCCAGCGTCACGTCAATTTAAGCCATAGACGTTCCAGTCTCACCACCGTCCCTTGGATGGCCAACCATATGAGCATTTTGTCTCCCTGGCATTTGTCACGTCAATTTAAGCCATAGACCACCGAAGACCCTCATCTATGACAACGGTTCCGCCGAACGACATAGATCGGGTACGGTTCCGCCTGACTCGTGTTCATACCGCAACAACAATTTAAGCCATATGCGTAGGTCAAGACTCCCCGAGTCCCATTCCCATCACACAATACACATAACCCGGTTATGTTTAAGTGGGCTCCCCGGCCACCATGTTGGCAACATCCCGCATTTGCCCAGTTTTTTGGGTGCACCTTGGAGTTAGCCCCCAAGTCTCCCTATTGCAATCTACCTCGTAGAAAACCCAAAAAACAAACATTCACCCGAAGTCTTCTCCGGTTATTATGCAATGCAACATCACTGATCCAGACTAACATGTCCGGATAGGCTTCACACAACATGTCTATTTCCGTTTTCGCATACGGACTCTACATAAAGGGGACTTTACATATCTACCCCATGGAACGCCCCAACTCATCGCACACTCGCGTGAGAGGTCTTCCTATGCAAAGGAAAAGAGGACTACATGTGTCCTAAAATGAGAATCGTTACCCTAGCGTTCTTCCTTGGCGCCATGGAAATCTATGCAGATGGAAAGCACCGCAATCTCCTTGCCTCTGCGAATCCGAAGTCGGCTCGCCATTTGGAGCTTCGAAGCTCCGTCGGTGACCAGATCTAGCTCCTCCTCCTTGCTCTCCCTTGTCTCTAGAACTTAGAGAGAGAACTCAAATGGAAAATAAGGGTTTTCTAACACTATTCCTGGGTTAAACCCCATCAGGAACAGCCCCAGCCCTTGGATCCCAAGCCAAAGAAACGGACGGCCTTGATTTAGGCTGAAAATAGAAAATCTTTGCCGAACACGGGTTGCAACACGGCCGTGTGCATGGCCGTGTCACTCATTCGCCATCACCAGAAATTCTTGACCAGAACACGGCCTGTGACACGGCCACCGACACGCCCGTATCACAATGTGACATGCCCGTGTTATGGCCCGTATCACGACCCGTGTGCAAAATCCACGATTTGCCCGAGAAGGACACTACCATGTGACACGCCCGTGTCACATGCCGTGTGCTAGACACTCCCTGGGACACGCCCGTGTCCCAGGCCGGGTAATCTCCTTAGCAAAAAACGTCGCACGACCCTAGAAGGACACGGGCATTCGACACGCCCGTGTCGAATTGAACTCGCCCGTCTCGGACCCAAACATGCCTGGGCTCAGGCCGTGCGCCCCTCACTCAATGATCGTTGAGTATAAGGCTCTGAGTGGCTGACACGCCCATGTACCAGTCCGTGTTCACCCCCCCCCCCCCCCCGACGACCGTTGACTCCAAAATCGTCGCCCACGCGACCAACACTGACCCGAGTACGACACGCCCTGGGACACGCCCGTGTCCCAGGCCATGTCACCTCTAGCAAAACCATGATTTGGCTTAAAACGTCACCTGTCCCTCTTTTGAGTTTCGGGGCGTTACAACTTTCTCCCTCTTAAAAGAATTTCATCTACGAAATTCCCAAAGGAAAGATAACGGAAAAATTTAAGCGATACCTGAGCGGAATAACTTCGGGTACTCCTCCAACATGGTTTGCTCCCGTTCCCAAGAGAGCTCCTCCCGAATCTAATTGTCCTACCGGACCTTGACCATCCGGATCTCCTTGTTACGGAGTCATTTAACTTCAAAGTCCTCAATACGAATGGTCTTAACCTTAGTCGTCAACCCTTCGTCCACTAGCACTTGATCCACTACGATCACCTGCGAAGGCTCTTGCACAGCCTTGCACAATACAGAAATGTGGAATACATCGTGTAGTCCACTCAACTCCACTAATAGCTTCAAACGATAAGCCGCTTCGCCGATCCGCTCCAGAATCTCAAAGGGTCCAAGGTATCTTGGGCTCAGCTTCTTCAAGAGTCTCACCCACGAAACACCCTTGAACGGCTTTATCTTTAAGTACACCCAATCGTCGACCGCGAACTCCATGTTACAGTGCTTAGAATTGTAGTACTTAGATTGTCTGTCCTGAGCGATCAGCAAACGCTCTCGAATGATCCGCACCAAGATGTAGCATTCTCCACCTCTTGCTTCTTGTACAACCTTGCCTCACCCGTTTCTAGCAACGATAACGGCGTGCGTCACTTCCTACCATACAGGGCCTCAAAAGGCGCCATTTGAATACTCGCCTAGTAGCTGTTGTTGTACGCAAACTCCACCAAATAAAGGTGGTCTTCCCAATGCTTCCTGAAGTCTAGAACACACATGCGGAGCATGCCCTCCATAGTTCTGTTGACCCTCTCGGTCTGCACATTCGTCTGTGGATGGAAGGCTGTGCTGAACTTCAATTTAGTCCCCAGCATCTATTGCACCAACCTCCAATCATTGGACGTAAAACGTCCATCGCGATCACTCACGATGATGTGAGGCACACCGTGCAATCTTACTATATTATCCACATAAAGTTTCTCCAGTCTCTCCACTGAATCATCCTTCCTATGCAGAATAAAATGCTACACCTTTGTTAACCGGTCTACAATCACCCAGATGGCGTCGTTCCCTTTCTGCGACCTTTGCAAGCAATGCACAAAGTCCATTGATATGTCGTCGAACTTCCATTTCGGAATAGGCAAGGATTTCAAGAATCCTCAAGGCTTTTGGCACTCCGCCTTTACTAAGGCACAGGTTTGACACTTAGCCACAAACAGTGCCACATCCTTCTTGAGCCCTGGCCACCAAAACAGCTTCTTTAGGTCCCGGTACATCTTTGTGCTCCCTGGGTGGATTGAGTACTTGGTATTATGAGCCTTATACATCAACTCCGCCCGAAGATTTCCCCCACTTGGGATGCACAAACGATGGTCCTTCCTTAACAGCCAATCCTCGACTGAAAACTGGGAATTTGACCCATCCAACGCTGCATCCATAAGCTCCTTCATGCTATCATCCAACTCCAATGCCTGTCAAACACGATCAGCAGGGTCATACTGAATTTCCGTCCAGTTCAACAATACTTTAGCGCTAGACTGCTTATCCATGCAACAGATCTCCAACGCCTCCAACTCCTGAATTAGCCTCTCGTCGTGCACAGACAACCAGTTGGCTTGGGCGGGAGCCCTGCGACTCAACGCATCCGCAACTACATTGCCCTTGTCGGGTATATAATGAATCTTGAATGTATAGTCCCCCAGGAACTCCATCTATCTCCGCTGTCTCATGTTCAGATCCTTCTGATCCAACAGGTACTTCAGGCTCTTATGGTCGGTATAAATATCGACCCTAATGCCGTACAAGTAGTGTCTCCACAGCTTAAGCACAAATATCACGGCCGCCAACTCCATGTCGTGGACCTGATAATTCCTTTCGTGCACTTTTAGCTGATGCGATCCATATGCTATAACAATACCATGCTGCAGCAGCACGCAGCCCAAACCACTTCCTGAGGCATCACTATAAATCTCGAAGCCCTCGGTCCCACTTAGCGAACTTAGAATTGACGCCATGGTCAACCGTCCTTTCAGCTCCTCAAATGCTTGCACGCACTCCTGTGTCCACAAGAACTTCTGATCCTTCCTTGTCAACTTCGTGAGAGGTAACGCTATCCGCGAGAAGTTCTCTACGAAGCGCCTGTAATAGCCGGCAAGCCCAAGAAAACTACAGACTTCCGCTACCGAAGACAACACAGGCAACTCTCGTATCGCAACAATCATCGCCGGATCCACCGCTATACCTTCCCCACTGACAATATTACCAAGGAATACTACTGAGGGTAGCCAGAACTCGCATTTGGAGAATTTTGCAAAGAGTTCATTCCTTCTCAGTGTCTCCAAGACAAGATGCAGATGCTTGAAGTGATCTTCTTCGCACTGCGAGTACACCAATATGTCGTCAATGAAGATGATCACAAAACGGTGTAGGTACTCTCGGAACGTCCTGCTCATCAAATCCATAAACACCGATGTCGCCTTCGTCAATACAAACGGCATGACCGTTAACTCGAAGTGCCCATACCTTGTGCTGAATGCCTTCTTTGGGATATCACACTCCCTTATCCTCAGCTGATAATACCCAGACTTCCGATCCAACTTGGAATATACCGACGATCCGACTAACAGATCGAAGAGATAATCAATCCTTGGGATCGGGTATTTATTATTCTCCATTAGCGTGTTCAACTCCCTATAGTCGATACATAGCCGCAAACTCCCGTCTATCTTCATAACAAAGAGGACTGGTGCGCTCCAAGGCGACGAGCTCGGACGCACATACCCATTCTCCATCAACTCTTCTAGTTGAACCATCAACTCCGCCATCTCCTTAGGCGCCAACCTATAAGGAGAACATGACACAGGTTTGGCACCTGGCACTAGCTCGATAGTGAAATCAATTTCTCGCTGCGGTGGGGCTCCAGGAAGATCGCCCGGGAACACATCGGGGTACTCACATACCACCGAGATACTATCCAAAGTTGCCTTAGGCTTTAGAGCCTCCATTAACGTGAAGAACAGCTCTGCTCCAGCACGAACCGCCTTTACCACCTGAAGAGCAGACATCAGTGTCTTGCTCGACCCCTTCAGTCCTACAAACATCATCTCCTTCCCAACACCCAGCTTGACCTCCTTACGGTTACAATAGATACAAGCCTTCTGCTCCGAAAGCCAATCCATACCAAAGATGACATCAAACTCTGCTAGCGGCAGCAACGACGCTAGCAAGTCGAACTCTTGGCTTCCAATAAGAACCTTTACAGTGTATACTCTATCCACACACATCGAACACCCATTTGGTAGCAATACATCCAATTTGTCCTTCACCATCGAAGAAGGGACTCCGATGCGTGTTACGAAACTTTCGGACAAAAAGGAGTGTGAAGCTCCCGTATCAAAAAGTGCTCGTCTCGGACTACCGCCAATCAGAATAAAGCTTATACAACAGTATTAAGCTAACAAGCACTGGGTAACAATATTTAAAGCTAACTTGCTATAAATTAAACCGTACCTGTCACCACGTCGGCCTGTTTGATTGCCTCCTGCTACCCCAAGTTATAGACTCTCGGTTGAGTCGGAGCATAGCGGGATGCGGTTTACTTCACCGCCGTGCCCTTCTCATCATAAGTGGCTCCTTGCTTTATCTCGGAGATCGGACGTCCGCTCCAACAATCGCGGGCAAAATGCCCCGTCTTTCCACAAGTATAACAAGCGCCTGGGGTTCGGTTGGTTGATGCCCCTGAGGTACCTAAAGAAGCGGCTGGACCCGATGTCTTAGCCTTCTTGTAGAACCTGCGATATCCATACTTCGAAGTATTCGGCACTTTAAACTCTGATTTCTTACCGCCAGATTCCTTCATTGCTTGAACATTCTTCATGTCCTTTTACAAGGACCGGGCCGAGTTGACCAAGGTCATGAAACCCTGCGCCATAGACCCCGAAAGTAATAATCTCAGATCATCTCTTAACCCTTCATAGAAATGGTTCGTCTTGTGCTCCTCATCGGTAAAGGTAGCGCTTGCGTATCGTCCCAAACGAGTGAACTCTTGGAGATACTCGTCCACGGTGCTATCTCCTTGCACCAACTTTTGAAACTCATTTTCCAATGCGATCCTCTGCGTTGAGGGGAGGTATCGAGCCATAAAAAACCTCGAAAATTCCTCCATAGATACATCAGCCAACTGCCTTCCCCTCAGGTGGTGTAGCTCCAGCCCTTCCCACCATAACCTCGCGTCCCCATCCAACAAGATTGTCGCAATCGTGGTCTTCTCCCACTCTTCAGTTTCCGTTGCTGTCAGCACTCTCTTGACTCTCGATAGCCAATCCTAAGCCTGAGTCGGGGTTCCCATTACCGAGAACACTAGCGGATTGAAACCCATCACATGCTTAAGTTATTTCTAAGTTGCTCTCCGAGGCAACTCCGGCTCCACCATCATTTGTTCCACCTTCCTAGGCTCTGCCTCTTGGAGCGGTACTTGCTCCATAATAGGAGCAGGCTGTTGCACCTGCCTCACAGGCTACACATTGATCATCGCAAGTACAGCTTCCGCCACCAATCTAATGGTCTCGGCTGAAGGAGGTGTTACAGGCTCATCATTTGGTGCGCTGCTTGCCTCAGAACCTGGCCATTCCGACAGTCCAGCACCACTTCTCGTCACCTATAATCGTGCAAAACACTGATAAGCGACCAAACAATATTGTAAACAGCAATTATAGGAACACGCAGGTTCCTCAAACATGTGTATTTTCATTCCTAAGTGGACATTCATGGGTTCTTTTCATGTTATAACGATGACACACACACCTGTGCTCACCACCACTTAAAGTGAATTCGCCCACGAATTCATTTAAGCTAGACCGAAACCAGTAGTTTGATACTAATTTTTAACACCCCTATCCGTCACATAACATATAGCAGTAGGTCCGGCCGGGGCCCGACGCCATATACTACGGACAGACAGGTTGGTTACTTATTGAAACCATTCAACCAATCACAACGTCCTACACAGAGCACCTAGCGGAAGCAGATTATTAAGTTGCAAGATAAATGAACACAGCCAAAGCATGAATGTCCACTACAAAGACACATAGGAATATATAATACAACAAACGACGGCCTTATGGCCTTACAAGAGTTTGCTTAATAAAAGTGTCTTCCAAACTTCGACACGCAGACCGGTCACACATGAGTACAAAAGAAAACACTCAAAACTTGGCATTCGAGGGCCGGCACAGCAACTTGGGCTTTAGCCCGCTATTTGCCACTCGGCTCCGCAGTACATGCAAGCAACAATCCACCGCACGGTGGTAAAAAAAAGGAACGATCAGCTATGCTGACCAAATTATAACGACCCCGCCCCCAACTCGGGGCAGCGATGATCTTCCTTGCATTTTGTTAGCATAAACAAGCGGTATAGTTTAAACACACACCACAAACCAGGTGCAGGCAAGCAAGGCCACACACCCCGTGCACTCAGGGCACATTCACGGCAAACCGGCCAACGTCACGTTAATTTAAGCCATAGACATTCTCGTCTCACCACCGTCCCTTGGACGGCCAACCATATGAGCATTTTATCTCCCTGGCATTGGTCACGTCAATTTAAGCCATAGAACGCCGAAGCCCTCATCTTTGCTAACGGTTCTGCCAAACGACATAGATCGGGTACGGTTCCGCCTGACTCGTGCACATACCGCAACGATAATTTAAGCCATATGCGCAGGTCAAGACTCCCCGAGTCCCATTCCCATCACACAATACACATAACCCGGTTATGTTCAAGTTGGCTCCTCGGCCACCATGTTGGCAACATCCAGCATTTGCCCATTTTTCCGGGTTCACCTTGGAGTTAGCCCCCAAGGCTCCCTATTGCAATCTACCTCGTAGAAAACCCGAAAAACAAACATTCACCTGTAGTCTTCTCCGGTTATTATGCAATGCAACATCACCGATCCAGACTAACATGTCCGGATAAGCTTCACATAACATACTTATGTCCGTTTTTGCATACGGACTCTACACAAGGGGAACTTTACATATCTACCCCAAGGAACGCCTCAACTCATTGCACACTCGCGTGAGAGGGCTTCCTATGCAAAGGAAAAGAGGACTACACATGTCCTAGGATGAGAATCGTTACCCTAGCGTTCTTCCTTGGCACCACGGAAATCTATGCGGATGGAAAGCACCACAATCTCCTTGCCTCCGTGGATCCGAAGTCGGCTCGTGATTTGGAGCTCCGAAGCTTCGCCGGTGATCGGATCTAGCTCCTCTTCCTCCTCCTTGCTCTCCCTTTTCTATAGAACTGAGAGAGAGAACTCAAATGGAAAATAAGGGTTTTCTAACCCTATTCCGGGCTTAAACCCCATCAGGAACATCCCCAGGCCTTGGATCCCAAGCCAAAGAAACGGACGGCAACGATTTAGGCTTAAAATAGAAAATTTGGGCCGAATACGGGTTGCAACACGGCCATGTGCATTGCCATGTCACTCATTCGCCGTCACCAGAAATTCCTAACCAGAACACGGCCTGTGACACGGCCACCGACACGCCTGTGTCACAATGTGACACTCCCGTTTTATGGCCCATGTCACGGCCCGTGTGCAAAATCCACGATTCGCCCGAGAACGACACGGCCATGTGACACGCCCGTGTCACATGCCGTATACTAGACATGCCATAGGACACGCCCGTGTCCCAGGACATGTAATCTCCTTAGCACAAAATGCCATACGACCCGAGGAGGACATGGGCATTCGACACGCCTGTGTCAAATTGAACACGCCCGTGTCGGACCCGAACACGCCTGGGCTCAGGTCGTGCGCCCCACACTAAACGATCGTTGAGTGTAAGGCATTGAGTTGCTGACATGCCCTGGGACACGCCCGTATCCCAGGCCGTGTTCACCCCCCCCCCCCCGATGACCGTTGACTAAAAAATCATCGCCCACGCGACCAACACCGACCCAAGCACGACACGCCTTGGGACACGCCCGTGTCCCAGGCCGTGTAACCTCTAGCAAAACCCTGATTTGGCTTAAACGTCACCCATCCCTCTTTTGAGTTTCGTGGCGTTACAGACTACACAATCTCAACAGATCTTCCATTGTTCTGATAGTCCTCTCAGACTGACCGTTTATCTGAGGATGAAAGATCGACCTAAAGGTAAGGCGAGAACCCAAATACACTTGAACTGCCTTCCATTCCTTGGAGGTAAAGCGACCATCACGGTCGGAGACGATCGTCTTAGGCACTCCATGGTATTGTACAAAGTGTTCCACAATGTGTCGAAGGAATACATCTACATGCGTCTCTTTCTTCTTTGGGATAAATCTAGCGACCTTAGTCAAGCGATCCCCAATCACCGATACTGAGTCATTCCCTAATCGTGATCGGGGAAGGACGTGAACAAAATCCATGAAGATATCTTCAAACTTCAACTTTGAATGGGTAGTGATTATAATAATTTTCTAGGGCTCTTGCACTCCACCTTCACCTTCTAACACGCCTAACCGTGTGTAACATAGTACTTAACAACACTCTTCATTCCTGTCCAGAACATTGTCTTTCGTAAGTCACTATACATCTTGGAAATCCCAGGATTCACCGAATACTTGGAATAATGTGCCTCTCTCAAGAAGTCTTCCTGAATTTCACCACCCTTGGGAATGTAGAGCCTGCAATGGAAATGAACGAGATCGTCCTTCAGAGTATACTCTTCAGTAGATCCATCCTCAATAGATTTAATCACAAGGGCCAGAGCAGCATCCTTCCCTTGCTCTACCCGAATTCGATCTCGAATGTCATAAATTACACTCATGGCAGTTAGATATTAAGTATATGTCTTGGAATAATCCTTTCACACCAATGTAATCTCCATCTCCTCAAGTACTCAAGGCAATGCATTACTCATCATCCGAGACTCTGGGCTCGGCTCTAGTACTTTTCTGTTCAAATCATCTGCTATAGAGTTTACTTTCCCGGGGTGGTAGTTAAATGTAAACTCGTAATCAAACAAATTTTAACCACCGTCGCTGCCTCAAATTCATCTCCTTTTGAGTATGAACATATTTCAAATTCTTATGATCTGAAAGGATCTCGTAGTGGATGCCATATAAATAATGCCTCCAAACCTTTAAGGCGAACACCACTACTCCCAACTCCAAATCATGCACTGGGTAATTAAGCTCATGCTTCTTCAACTGCCTTGAAGCGTAAGCGATCACGTGCTCATGTTGCATCAATACTACTCCCATCCTTTGATAGGATGCATCAGTGTAAACTTGAAATCCTTCTTTCCCTAATGGAAGAGCTAGGATGGGTTCGGTGGTAAGTCGATCCTTCATCTCTCAAAATGCAGCTCCACACTGAAGTTTCCACTCATATGGAACACCTTTCTTTATTAAGGCAGAGAGGGGAAGGGCTATCTTAGAAAATCCCTTCACAAACTTACGATAATATGCGGAAAGTCCAAGGAAACTCCGTTTATCGACCGCCGACTTCAAAGGAGACCACTCCTTCATGGCACACACCTTAGCCGGGTCTACTGATAAACCAGCTCCACTAACCACATGACCCAAGAAGGTAACTTCTTAGAGCAAAAATTCACATTTGCTTAACTTAGCACACAGGGCATTCTCTTTTAGCTTCTTCAAAACTATGGCCAAGTGTTCAACATGCCCTCTTCTGTCTTTGAATAAACTAGAATGTCATTGATGAAGATGATGATGAAGATATCTAAATACGGCTCAAACACCCTGTTCATCAAACTCATGAATGTCGAAGGGGCGTTCGTGGATCCAAACGGCATGACTGTGAACTCGTACAAACCGTATATCGAGCTAAATGAGGTCTTCTAAATATCTTTCTCTTGTATCCTAAATTGATATTACCCCGAGCGTAGATCCCATTTGGAAAAACAATGCGACCCCACCAACTGATCGAATAACTCATCGATCCGGGGTAACGGGTAGGTGTTCCGCACCGTCAGTCGGTTGAGCTCTTTATAGTCTATGCAAAATCTTAATGTTCGGTCCTTCTTATTAACAAATAGAATAGGGGCTCGCCAAGGCGATGAACTGGGGCGAACAAACCCTAACTCTACTAATTCTTGCAACTAAACTCTAAACTCAGTGATTTCCTTTGGGGCCATTCTGTAAGGGGTCCGAGAGACAGTCCTGGCACCTGGTACTAATTTAAACTGAAATTTCACCTCTTTATGTGGGGGTAATCCTAGAGACTTCTCAAAAAATATCTCTGGGAATTCCCGCACTACCCGCACATCTTTCATGCATATCACCATCTCTTTTTGTTTAAAGCATATCATATATACTTCGTCCCCTTTCATATGCGCCTTAAGGGCCTGAATCGAAGATAACAAAATTCAGGGTATGAAATTAATACCTTGGAAAGTTGGAACCCATGAGGGACTTCCACCACCTCTTCGCATGCATTTCCAAGACTAACACTGCTAAGGTCACAGCAATATTGGCTGGATATCTGTTTCCAGCCATTAACTCTTGCACAGTTTCGAGGTATTCTTCAGTACGGACAACCGACTCCATCCCAAGATAAGCAGGCGGGGAGAGGGCTCGAATGGTGCTCAACCAATTAAAGCCAGGGGCTTGTTGCTGCATAGGGGACTGATGAGACCTGAAAGCATGCAATATTGCCGTAAACGTCTGTCCCAACTCCGACTGCTGGAAATGGGTAGGGATGGAAGGGGTAGGAGTGCCCACTACTGGCTTTACACATGACAACATCTACACATAAATGTACAAACCTTAAGGTCTAGTTGGTGAATCGTAGGTTAACAACTGGACATACTTAGTCTGAATTATACATCGGCACACCATTGCTTCCGCTATGTCAGTTTTTCTGCAAACTGAACAATCTAACGGGGGTGGAACCATTGTTCAATGACTTCTTTAGTTCATGATCGTTTCAAGCTGATACCATTTGTAAGACCCCCCCCCCTCCCGGAACACAAGACATGGCCGAGGGGATACTTATGCCTAAAATAGCCGCATTGCGGTAGCACCAACATACGAGTCGACCTGTACCACAAGATGACTATCCTGGCGGCTATAACCAATATCATTAATGTCAACCTAACATAAAGAATGTAAACAGAAGTCAAAATCCATGCAAGTATAAAAGTCCAATTAGTACATCAATAATAAGAAGCAACATCAACTTCTATAATATCAGAGTACATAAAAATTTGCCCAAAGGGGCTACATCATGTATCTCTCAAAAACTCACATCTATAACTGACGGCAGTGAAGGTAACTTTGTATGAGGCCCTATCACCCTAGACTTGCTACTGCTGCTGCTCCGTCCATTGAATGTCCTCCTAAAATGGTAGTCATTGCAACTGTTAGTCATAAAGACTAAGTGGCTATCATATCCTTTCACCCCGGTGGATCCTAGGCACCGAGCGAGAGGAAAAGAAGGTACAATATATATATAAGTAGTAGTACAAGTAGGTTGTATAAGACTAATCAATATCAGAGTATCTAACAATATACGACAAGTACAATATCAAACTATGATAGCATTTCTACTATCAACTACAGTGTAAATATATTCTACAACAAGAAAGAAACTCAACTAGTAACAATGTCCATACAGACTTATAAGTAAAGGATCAGCTTAACAGGAAAGTAACTATTCATATAAGAGTGCCCATATAAATATATATGATAAGGATCTATGCGGTGCAATACAAAGATATGAATGCAATATGATGACTCACCCATGCTCACACACACGCACACAGCTATGTCGACACAGACTTGTACTTTCCACTTTTCGAGCAGGTAGCTAACCTATCAGGCATCATCGATCGTGTCCAAACGTTGATAGTGAAATGGGCTTTCCACTACTAGGCGGGCATCCACACTACCAAGCCTATGCCTCCGTACGCCTCAATGCTAATAACACAACAGCGGAGCTCCTTGTGTACTATGTCTCAAAAGGAGTCTCAGGTAGATGTGCATTGAGAACCAAGCCCAACGGTCCTATGTCGTGGCATAGAAGGATCCTATGGGAGCGTATCACCAAAGGACCAAGGCCACCCATCCACTTGGTACGGAAGGAGCCCCGGGAATGAGCAGCAAGGACCAAGCCCAACCGCCCAAAGTCTTTCTGTAAACTCCCATCGGTGTGACGACTGACGAGTGCGTAGACCTGCCACACTATCCTTAACCCAGGATTATGACATCGCGTGTCAACTCACATCGCATGGAATTTCACATGGCCTTGCAATCAACTATATAGTGGTCAACAACACCAAAGGACTCCATACTGAGTCCCTTATAATCACATCAATCGAGTGCGGTCAAATACTCATGCACTTACACTCTTTCACATTTCCTTGCTCCCAAGCACTAAAGGGTTCAACATCAACACAGGTGGCAAGCCACCTCATAGAACGTACCAATCCTATACTGCTACCCATAGGGAGACACAACTCTAAGCAGTGGACTATACTAACTATACCATCAAACTCTTGAGATTACCATTTTACATATTCCATGGCCATGAGATATACCTTATCTGATTCCTTCCTTATAATCAAGCCTTCACCAACAACTATACTTCTATTTGATAATCACAACAATATAATGGTACTTCACATAATCATCAAGCATGATAACACAGCTATAACATACACATTCAATTATTGGGCATCACACTCTCTTTCAAAACCTGTTCCATTCTCCGGATTATAATCATACACATCCTTACCGGATTTCATAAGTGAATCATTTGCACAACCAAATCTTATCAAATCATTTGTTCACTAAGTGTAGGACCCCCCCCCCTCCCGGAGCACAAAACACGGCATGAGAGGGGTCTTATGCCCAGAACAGCCGCCTTGCGGTAACAGTAGAACTCGGGCCAGCCTGTACCACAAGACGCCTATCCTGCCGGTTACAACCAATATCAACATATAAATGCCAACCCAACCATAATAATATAAAGAAGTCAATCCACACTAAGCATAAGTCCATAATTATAGCAAAAGAGAAGCTAAACAAGCTTCTAAATAATCAGAGTACGTAAATAGAATTGCCCCGAAGGGCCACAATAAAATCTCTCTCACTCACATCTATAACCGACGGTAGCGACGGTACCGTCCCCTCAGGCCCTGTCGTCCTGGCCTGGTTGTCCAGTTGCATTACCTGCTGATCCACCAGTGGGGTTTACTCCTAAAAAGGAAGACGTATCAACCGTTAATCATAAAGACTAAGTGGCTTCACATCCGCTCCCCCGACGACTCCTCGGCACCGGGCGGAGAAAGGAACAGGTATAATATATATAAAACAGTAGTACAAGCAGGTGAAGTAAGTATACATGTCATAAGTAGCAATAGAAGTAGTGTATAAATGAGCAACCTCTTAATCTACAATTCTACCATCAATAGCAGCAAGAGAGTATAATGTTATAATAGTAAGTAACTCAACTTATATGGATGCCCATACAAGCATATAAGTTGAGGGTCGTTCAGCAGTAAGTAACTCATCGTATAGGAGTGCCTATACAAACTTATATGATTAGGGTCTTGTGTATGTAATGAAGTGCAATGCTTTGTATGCAATGCAATGACACACTCATGATCAAACACATGCAATCGCTATGTTGACATAGACTTATAGTTCCCACTATTCGAGCATGTAGCTAACCTCTCAGGCGTCAACCGTCGTGGCCAAACGGTGACAGTAGAGCGGGAATCTCCACTACTAGGCTGGTCTCAACACTACCTTGCCTAGGCCTCCGTACGCCTCATTGCTAAGAACACAACAGCGGAGCCCAGATGCATACTACGGCTCAGCGGGTTCTATTGGGTAAATTTGCACCAAGATCCTAGCCCCGAACTAGCCTAAGGTATGACACGAAAGGAGCCCCGGAAATGAGCATGAGGACCAAGCCCAACCGTTCACTTGGCACGGAAGGAGCCTCGGGATGTGAACACCGAGGACCAAGCCCAACCGCCCAAGGTCAAGCTGTCAACTCCCATCGGTGTGACAATTGGCGAGCCCATAGACCTGCCACATTATCCTTAACCCAGGATTACGAAACCGCGTGTCGACTCACACAACATGCAATTCCACAATATCGTGCCATGGAAGGAGCCTCGGGACGTTAACACCGAGGACCAAGCCCAACCATCCATCAAATACGAAAGGAGCCTCGGGACGTGAACACCGAGGACCAAGCCCAACTGTCCAACTTACTCATCTCAACCTCATTCCAACTAGTGACGGTCAACACCGCACTTGTTAACTTCCACAATGCTACCCGTAGGGTAACGACACTCTAAGCATTGGATTACTAATTCCTTTCTATCCATTCAACATACATCACGTCCATAGTTAAATCATTTATATGCCCTTCCAAATGAATTCAACATGATATAGATAATGGGCATCAATATACATCTACCAATTTATATCATGCTTTTTCCTTAAATTAAGCTTGTCCAAAACTCGTTATACTGATTCAGATTTATAACATCAACTTATCATATCACTATGATGATTATGTCAAAAGAGTTCACCCAAACCTCGAGTTGGATCGCATCATTAAATTCCACTAAATGGAATTCCACATTACAAAGCCCAGAATTTAGGTGTAGCATTAATCCGGGCAGCGACTTTGACCGAGGATTCCCGTGGCTACAGAAATCCGGGGAGTGTGTGTAACCACTCGTTGGAAAGATAATTTCAAGGGCTACAACTTTTGGGTTTAGTCAAAAGCCCAGATCTGGCCAAGACACCCCAGAAATTTGCCACGACGATCGCCGCGTGCAGAAATCAGATTTCTGCACGCATCTTAAGATGAGATGAACGGCATCCGTTCATCTTCCTCCTTTCACCGATCTCCCAAAAACTTCTCCAGAAATTACGTCCACCCTTATTCACCCTCACAAAGCCATACTTCTCCCTGAATAACTCTCTCATCTTCACTTTGAAGAATGAAGAGGTTGGAGGAGACTAAGCCAAGAAAACAACCTCGGCATGGCTTTTCCCCTAAGAAATCTCCTCCTCACCATCAAGACTCTATGGAGTCGATATCTCTCCTAGAATATTAACTACAGATCTAGCACCAAGGGAGAGGGGAGGAATCTCACATCATTTCCAGCAGTAACCTCATTCCCGGCCATGGATCTAGTCATCCTCCTCCGCGACATCATTTCTTCCTTGACAGCGATAACATTTCTCCTCTTCCAAAGTTTGGCTGGCTCCAGCAAGCCTTTCCTCCTCCCGAGCTCCGACTCTGACGATCGGTTTCTCTCCTGATGGTTTTGCGCGGGTAGCGGCTCGGCAATGATCGAAGTGACGGCTAGGGTTTAACTTTCTTCTTATTTATATTAGCTCATTAGGGTTATGTCACCTCGCCATGTGTCAACCTCTGATTGGAACGCCCAAATTAGGCCTTATTTGAAATGATCGGTCCAAGGGATCATCCAGCATGAATCCCGAAGTCCGGTTCAGTCCACCTGTACAAGCCAGCGAATCAGCCTGGGCGGAAAACGCACAAGTCAAATTCGGCGGGAATAAGCTTCCATTCTCGATGACAGCGAGTATAGCCGGGTATTCTCGGCGAATTCGTCGGGTATCAACAATGATTCCTAACGAATTTCCCTTGACTAGTTTATCGGAAATCCTGGCGTTGAGTGCATTGAGTATCAGTCAACGATACTCGATGATCGGTGGGATATCCGAGCACTCTCGACGAATTCGTCGGGTATCAACAATGATTCCCGACAAATTTACCTTAACCATTTTATCGCAAATCCTGGCGTTGAGTGCGTAGAGTATCAGTCAGCGATACTCGACGATCGGTGGTATATCCGATCATTCTCGACGAATTCGTCGGTTATCAACAAAGATTCCCGGCGAATTTACCTTAACCATTTTATCGGAATTCCTGGCGTTGAGTGTGTTGAGTATCAGTCAACGAGACTCGACGATCGGTGGGATATCCGGGCATTCTCGATGAATTCATTGGGTATCACTCTACCCATCACTCCGTTCAACACACTTGACACCTTTTTCCAGTGCGCCCCGATCCCGAGTCAAGTCTCTTGACTCAGAAATCATGTGAGGGGGCCTAGCGCGAATTGGGACGTTACAAATCCTATAAACAAAATAAAAAGATTTCGTCCCCGAAATCAGGCTGAGGCTATGGGTAGTAAAGCATACAAAATAACATATGCTTCTAAATAAAACTACCTGAAGCAAACAACTCAGAGTAGCATCCTTGCATCAAATCCATCGGCTCCCATGTGAATTCCTCTTTCCCATGATTAGACCATAACACTTTTACCAAGGGAACACTTTTGCGGCGCAAGGCTCTTATCTCATTATCAACGATCCGCACCGGCTCCAGTCGCACAGATCTGTCAGACGCCACAGTACCATCAGTTGTGGGTATGTATTGTTCGGGCTACAACAGCGCCTTCCAAAGCGACGATACATGGAACACATCGTGGAGATTCTCTAGCTCGAGCGGTAGCTCCAGCCGATAGGCCAAAGGGCCAATCCTTTCTAATATGACATAGGACCCAACATAACGTGGGCTGAGCTTCTTCACTCCCCGCATCCGTGACACTCCATGAATCGGCCGGATTTTCAGGAACACTTTATCACCCACTTGAAACTCCACCATATGGTGCCTTATGTTATAATACTTCGCCTGCCGACTTTGAGCCTCTTACATACGATCCCGTATCAACTTAACCACCGCATTCGTGTCATCTATATATTCAACACCCAAAGTCTTCGGGTCTTCATCTTGTACCCAAGACAAGGGGGTCCTACACCTCCTTCCATATAGGGCTTCATGGGGAGCCATGCCAATGCTAGCTTGATGGCTGTTGTTGCAGGAGAATTCCACTAAGGGCAAGAGTCTTTCCCACGGCTCTCCCCTATCTATCACACACAACCTCAACAGATCCTCCAATGTTCGGATGGTCCGCTCAAACTGCCCGTCCGTCTGAGGATGAAATGCGGTGCTGAAGGTAAGGCGCGAGCTAAAATATGCATGTACCGCCTTCCACTCCTTGGAGGTAAAGCGACCATCACGGTCCTAAACTATCGTCTTAGGCATGCCGTGATACCGTACAAACTACTCCACGAAAAGGCATACTAAGATATCCACATGAGCCTCCTTCTTCATAGGAATGAACCTGGAAAATTTCGTCAGGTGATCAACGATCATCCATACTGAATCATTTCCTTAGCGGGAGCGAGGTAGCCCATGTACGAAGTCCATGGAAATATCCTCGAACTTCAACTCGGGGATTGGCAATGACTGCAACAGGCCACCAGGGCTCCTGCCCTCCGCCTTCACTCTTTGGCAGGCTTCACAATGCGTGACAAAGTATCGGACATCCTTCTTCATTCCTGGCCAACACATCGTCTTCCGTAAGCCGGCGTACATCTTTGAAATTCCCGGGTGCACTGAATATTGAGAGCAATGTGCCTATCTCAAGATATCCTCCCAGATTTTACCGTCTTTGGGAATGTAGAGCAGGCCGCGAAAGTAAATGAGGTCGTCCTTTAATGTGTACTCGTCGGTAGCCCCGTCTTCGATCAACTTGAGTGTCGGGGCCAAAGCCGCATCCAATCCTTTCTCCACTCGGATCCGGTCCCGGATATCAAAAACTATTCTCATGCTGGACAAGCACTCCGTATATTCTTTCGAAGGAGCCTTAAATACCAATGTAATATCCATCTCCCTAATCATCCGCGCCAACTCCATGCTCATCAACCGAGACTCTTGGCTCGAGCCGGGTACTTTCCTGCTCAACACATCGCTACAGAGTGTGCTTTTCTGGGGTGGTAGTTCAAGGTGAACTCATAATCGCATAGAAACTCTAACCACCGCCGTTGTCTTAAGTTCAACTCCTTCTGGGTATAAACGTACTTCAAGTTTTTATGATTCGAGAAGATTTCGCAGTGGACGCCGTATAGATAATGCCTCCATACCTTCAAGTCGAACACCACTTCTCCTAGCTCCAAATCATGCACCGGGTAATTGATTTCATGCTTCTTCAATTGTCTTGAAGCATAAGCAATCACGTGCTCGTGCCGCATCAACACCGCTCCCAACCCCTCATAAGACGCGTCCGTGTAAACTTGAAATCCTTCCTTCCCAGACGGTAGGAAAAAGATGGGGGCGGAGGTGAGTCTATCCTTCAATTCTTGGAATGCCGCTTCATATTGGGATGTCCACTCAAATTGCACACCATTCTTTGTCAAAGAAGTAAGCGGGAGGGCAATCTTGGAGAATCCTTTTTACGAACTTGCGGTAGTATCCAGCAAGTCCAAGAAAACTCCTCACATTGGCCGCCGACTTCAAGGGCGACCACTCCTTCACAGCACACACCTTGGCCGGATCCACAGCTAGTTCAGCCCCCTTGATTACATGACCCAAGAAAGCCACTTCCCTAAGCCAGAATTCACACTTGCTAAACTTGTTGAACAGGCCGTGCTCTTTTAACTTTTCTAGAACTAAGGCCAAATGCTCGGCATGTTCTTCCTTCGTCTTAGAGTAGACTAAGATTTCGTCAATAAACACAATGACGAAGACTTCTAGATAGGTCTCAAACACTTTATTCATCAAGCTCATGAAAGCTGATGGGCCATTTGTGAACCCAAACGGCATCACCGTAAACTCATATAAGCCGTACCTTGAGCTGAAAGCCGTTTTATGGATATCATCCTCTTGTATTCTCAATTGATAATACCCCGAGCGCAAATCCAGCTTAGAGAACCAATACGCTCCCACCAATTGATCGAACAACTCATTAATCCGAGGTAACGGATTTGTGTTCAGTACCGTCAGTCAGTTGAGCTCCTGATAGTCTATACACAAACGCAGGGTTCTATCTTTCTTCTTAACGAATAGAATAGGGGCTCCCCAAGGTGATGATCTGGGGCGAACAAACCCTGATTCTACCAACTCCTGCAGTTGAACTCTAAACTCTGCGAGTTCTTTTGGGGCAATTCGATAAGGGGTCCTGGAAACAGGCTTAGCTCCTGACACAAGCTTAATCTGAAAATCCACTTCTCTATGTGGTGGTAACCCTGGCAATTTCTCAGGAAATACCTCAGGGAAATCCCGTGCTACCCACACATCCTTCACATCTACCCTCACCTCCTTTAGTTCGAAACATATCATGTATACTTCATCCCCTCTCATATGAGCTTTGAAGGTCTTAATTGAGGACCACAATAATCGTGGTGCGAAATTTATACCTTGGAAGATTACATCAGTATCTCCATGTCTCAAATAGATTTGCTTCTCCGCACAGTCGATTCTTGCATAGTGCCAATCCAGCCACGCCATGCCCAGAATGAGGTCGAATTCTGGCATTCTTAAAATTATGGCAGGGGTGTCAAAGGTCTTTCCCCAAATGGTTATCTCCAACTCACACTTCGCGGTTGATGTCATCTCTGATCCATCTGGGAGGCGTACTCTTCGAGCAATACCAGTGAAATGTGTTACTCCGTGTATATACTTGATGAAGTCTTCAGACATGAAAGAATGTGAGGCATCGGTGTCAAATAATGTATAAGCCGGTTTCCCGCCGACCATCACGGTGCCTAAGTGTCATTAATAATACTCAAGCTAGACGTCAAATATATCTTAAGCCACTAGAGGATATAAATGGAATTAAAATGGCTAATTCAAATCCTACCTGCAATCATCTCCTGAGGATTTCACTCTTGAGTCATACACAAGGCATACATCTTATCCCGTGCGGGTCCTGGGTTTCTTCCTCGTGGTCCACGTCCTCGACCACGCACATACCCTCGCTCCCGAGGGGCTGCTAGAGGGAAAGCAAGAGGCGCATCTCCAAACAGTTGCGTACAGTAGCGTCGAATGTGGCCTGGTTGGTTGCATCCAAAGCACACCCGTTCCTGCCTTCCGCCGTGTTGCTGAAATTGTTGAGGTGGAGGTAATGCTGGCGGTTGCTGAACTGGGCACTCCTCTCTAAAATTCTGGGGGAAACGCCCGCCACCTCTCCGATATCCTCTTCCTCTTCTATTGTCAAATCTCCTTCTGTTGCTGGGGTCGGCTTCCATCACGCCCTCCGCTGGCCTCTTACCACTTCCCAAGTGGTCTGCTTCCAATCTCTTTGCCATATCGATAATATCCTCCAAACTAGAGTCCGTTATAAACAAAAGGGCTTGCCTTAGGGGATCTCGCAAGGCTTTGTAGAATCGTTTGGCGTACCATCTATCATCCAACTCATAGGAGTCAGCGAATCCAGCCAAGTGCTAAAACTCCCGTTGGTACTCTGTCACTGACTTGGACCCTTGCTTTAGTTGCAAAAATCTATCTTCAAGATCATCCCGAGCGGCCGAGGGGATGAAATGCTCTAAGAAGGCTTCAGAGAATTCGCTCCAACTAATGTCCGTGTACACTCTTCCATGAAAAGTGGAGCCCATGAGGGACTTCCACCACCTTTTGGCGTGCAGCTCTAAGAGTGTCACCACAAGGGTCACCGCCATGTTGTTTGAGCATCTTGTTCCTACCAACAACTCTTGTATAGTGTCGAGCCACTCTTCCGTACGCACCGCCGACTCTGTCCCAATATAAGCGGGAGGGGAGAGAGCTCGGAAAATGCTTAACCAACTAAATCCCGGACCCTGTTGTTGTATAGGTGCCTGCTGAGATTGGGACTTAAAGGCGTCCAAAATAGCTGTGAGCGTCTGCCCCAACACTGATTGTTGGAATTGTGTAGGTACGGACGGGGCGGGGGTGCCCCTCACTGGCTCAGCATGTACTGGGATCTACACATAGGGTACAAACCTAAGGTTAGGTTGGCTAATCTAAGGCCAAAGATGGACGAACTTAGTGTGAATTACATATGGGCATGATGCGTGTAAATACGGCAAGCGCACCGGTCGCACAAGTAATAAAGTTTGGGAATGGATCTCAGAGTGTCGGTCTCTTGAGGAATGCAGTTGGCGTGGAACGACGAACAATCCAAAATTATTGCTAATAGAGTTAGTAAAATGATAGAAGAAACAAAAGGGGCTTTGAGGTTTGTGTTCTTACAAACAAAGAAATTAAAGCTAACTATGTGGGTCGCATTCATCGCTTCGCAAGGCGAGATGGGTGTATCGGCCGCTATGCCGTACTTTGGTAGGGCGAGTGGACGGTAAGCCAGTGGGTGAGGTGTTAAGTGCGGAGTGCAATCAAGTGGAACGGTGGGAGTGAGATGGGGCGAGGCGCATCACAACACAAATCCCACAAACAAGTTTAAACAACAAAAATCCAATTACAAATAACTAGAAATTCGAAGTTCATAACAAGCTTGAGTCATTCATACACTACAAGGAAGGTAGAGGTAGAGTAAACCAAGAGGGTGAAGATCCACCGCGGTTGTTGGCCGGAGGTGCAGGTTGTCAATCCGCTTCCACGCGCAGTCCGAGGAGGCTTCCGGTACCGACGAGCTATCACCTCGAGGGCCTTTGAGTCTGTTCTCTAGGTCATCTCCGTCATCTTCTTCTTCGGTAGAAAGCTCGGAGAAGAGGTCGTTGATGGCCGGGAGGGTCACCGGAGGATGTTGAATGCTTTAGAATCGCCGGAAATCACCTCCCGATGGTAGGGATGAAGGTGGAGATGGATGGAGCGTCTGAAATGCGGAAGGGCGAAGTGGCGGCCAAGTTCGATCAAGGTCCCTTTCCCTAATTCGCGGAGCAGGCCAATTTATAGAAGCAGGATTAAATAGCGCGCACGACCACAGGCGCATGACCAGTGGTCGTGCGCGAACAATGTCAGCACCCGTGCGACAATAACCTGTAGAACCTGTACCAGGAAATTTAAGCATGCGCACGATCAGCAGCGCACGATCAGTGATCGTGCGCGGCAAGGGTGGTCATCGTGCGATATGGGACAGAAAAGTGGAAAAAGATGGCATGACTGCGCACGACCGGCAGCGCACGAGCAGTGATCGTGCGCGGTATGGCTGGTGATCGTGCGATATGGCGGGACAGGACAATGAAATGAGAGCTCAGGCTGCGCACGACCGATGGTCGTGCGCCAAAGAGGTCGATGGGCGTGCGTGGGTAAAAACGCACGACCATTGACTCCTTTGCCAAAAATGGTGAAAGTCCTATGCCGGACGCCCACACGATCCCCGAACCTGCAGGAAAACTGCACGCGCTGTCGATCATGGCAGTCACAGAAATATACAAAATGCATCACATGAGGAAAATACACACACGCACAAGAATAGGCTAAAAGAGTGCACAAGACGTGTAATGACATAGCGAACCAAAAGGAGTGCTAATGACGCTAAATGATAGTGCAAAGACAAGAAAACGAGACAGAATGAGTCCGGGAATAGATATGAAATGGGGACTCATCACACCCCCAGACTTAACCATTTGCATGTCCCGGGCAAACAATCTTCTCGTGAACTCTAAAATAGCTAGCTGACGAAGTAACTTCGATCTAAAGTAGAACGAGAAATCGAAGACTCAAGCGTATAGAAAATATAATAGAAGAAATTTCTAATAATACTAAGAAATTTATAACTTTCGACAAAAGTAAATAAATATTGTCACTACTCAAAAATTGAATGCCGGAGAATCGTTCGGTCATGCGTAGGAAGAAAATAGGCGGGTCGCTTGGCTAAACATTACCAAAGATCGGGGCTCGTGATCACCTCCAAAGGAATCCACCAATGTCGGGGACCATATGCTTGCCCGTTCACACTTTCTCCACGGCACTAGTTTGACTCTAGCGTGAGTCCATAGGACTTCGGGTAATGATGGGGCTTGGGTTACGGTGAGGTAAACAATGATAAAAAGAAAGGCTTAGCACCTAACCCAAATGAACTCGCCTAAGAGAATCCCTCGGCAAACCACCAAACGCGCGAGTGCACCACACCGCCAAACTTAACTTTTGCAACATGGGTGTGTGCACCGCCTACTCCAAATCAAAATCATTTTCAACAAGATTTTCAATCAAAATTTTTTTTCTTTTCACATTTCATTTTCACTTTTCAATTTCTCTTCTTTTTTTTCTTTCTTTTCTTTTCTTTTTCATCTCTTTATTTTGAACAATTCAGAAGATTTACTTGTGCGCAGTTCCACTTTTTCACAATTAATACACCACATCACAACCCAAAATGAAAATATGAAGTACGAAAGCTCTATTTGGGTGTGCGACTAGGATAGGCTAAGAGGCTTTGGTGAAATAACGGTGGAGCTGAATCAAAAGGAAGGGTAGGCACAAGGGGGCTAGCGAGGGCGACGTTAGGAAGGGTACAAAGCTCAACCGGGCCAATATGATGGCCTACATCACTCTCACGCTAGACTAACCATGCACCAATGCTTCGAAAGTAGCTTGGGGCAAGTTCTTAGCCACCGAGAAAAATGATCCTTCCTCCCGACTCGAGCAATACGAAGCTAGAGACGCCTACACACATTCCTACGCTACAGACAGATTGCTCCGGATTCACAATTTTGAGTATGGCAAACATCATTTACGAATGCAGAAAAAAATATAAATTTGCAAGTATAAAGAAAAATTAAATCTATACAATTTCTACACCACGAGAGTACCCGATTAGGAGCACTGCACGAGTTTCGAACTACTCTAAATTAAAATCCTAAGTCAGCACCGCTGTTTTAAAATTGACACAAAACGATAAATTGACTCGAGCCGTGTGCGTGGTCAAGTGCGCGCTTGTGTGGGTGGTAAGGTGTGTGCAGCAGGATTCTACAATAATGAAATATAAAATAAAACTGCTGGCATGCTATCAGTGCGCTCGTGGAGTGCATAAGCGGCTCTCCGCCCAGACCTGCATGAAAACAGGCAGAAATGAAAATAGTCATCTAAAATAAAAAGAGGCCTGAGGAGAAAGGGTACCTATGCTCCAAAGAAGGAGCATACCAGAAGGCGGAGGTTGCTGGATCGCACAAAAATATACTGTACCTGCGAATTAGGTTGAACAAACAAAAAAAACAAATAACAGAAAAAATAAAATAGGCAAGCGAAATAAAAAGCACAAAAAGAAGAAGGACCACAGAGGTCCAAGCATGGGTTGTCTCCCGAATAGCCCTTTTATACCGTCCTTAAGGTGGACCAAATACCAGTATTAGCAGTTTATAAATTGTTCTTGCAGTAAATAAAAAGAAAAGAATTGCAGGAAAATAAGTAAGCACAAGCATAAGCGATAATCAAGAAAAGGGCGGAGCAATCAGCTAAATGTGGACTTGTGATAAATCTCTCTGGTGGGGCGCGAGGGAAAAGCAGAGTGCCTTTTTTCATTGGGAGAAAGGACTTTCCCTTTACTCCGAATGTGCACCTCCTCACGCCTTAGGGCGGCATAACGCTCATCGCGTATACGCTTAGCCTTTTTCAGCTTCTCCACCGTAGGAGATTTCCAAATGTTGCGGTCCATGGGGAGTTCCAATTTTTCGGTTGGAGGCTTCATTTCCTGTACCAAAACGGCAACCGGATCAGCCCAAGCTACTGATCGCTTAGAAGAGTTTGAGACAATATTACAAAATTCACTGTCCAAGGATTTCTCCTGAATAAAACTAGTTTTGCTATGTTCAAAAATCGAAGCGACATGAGACGGGAAGGTGGCCCTTGCATCGGTGCATTTGGCCTCTTCCTTGAACTCCTTCTCATAATTCTTGATCACCTCCTCAGAAGATACTTCCCTAATCATCTCCTTCATCTGAGCATCACTCACAAAGGCAAATTCCATTCCAATCTGAATATCTGCAGTACAATGAAAATTGTCGTTATGGAGAAGAGGGTCATGTGCAGAAGCGACATCCAAGGTTGAAGCAACAACCGGCCAAGTTATGCATCCCTTGGAAAAATCAAGAGATGCGCCGCTAGCCTTCAGGAATGGAACCCCCAATATAGGAATCGAATTATTTTCCATGGGTCCCAATACCTGGAAGTCAGTGATTATGCACTTCCCATTAACCTCGATTTCAACTTCTTGCACACCTCCCTCGGTGTCAACCAAAATACCATTAGCTAAAACTAGCGACTTCCGGATTGCTGGATCAATATGCAGGTTCATCCTCGCAACATCCTGCATGGCGAGGATATTGCTAGATGCTCCGGAATCGCACAAAGCGGTAGTTTCAACATTATTAATTTTATAATCCACAACGAGCTCATGAGTCTTATCTTTTTTTTTCTTCCCCAAGGCTTTTTCCTTGCTCATAGGGGTTTTTTTCGGTGTTGCTCGGTAGCGTGCCTTGGGTCCGCTCAGAGACCATTTGGGCCAGTTGGCCCAATTGTGCCTCTAGCTTACGCATTGAGGCCGCTTGGTTTGTCATATTAGTCTGGGAGACCTCAACAAACTTTTCGAACATTTCCGCTAAAGATTTTGTTTTTGTTACAGGGGGCCCTTGGGGGTAATTTGGTAGAGGCGGCCGCGGTTGGCTTCTAGAGGCGTACACATCATTTTGATGCTGCCCCGGCTGCCATCGTTGGCCTGGCACATTTTGGTTCCAAGAGAAATTTGGATGATTTCTCACCCCCGGATTGTAAGTGTTCCCATAAGGTGCTCCTATATTTTGGTTCACAATATAATTAACTGATTCATCAAAGAAGGTAGTTTCAGCATATACCTCGCCTGCTTGACATTCAAAGCTGTGGTGGTCGGAACCTCCACAACCCTGGCATGAGATTGGCATAACTGGGGCAGCAGCAGCGGCGGGCCTGGATGCTTCCATAGCAAAAACTCCGCTAGTGCCACGTGGCATAATCCTCCCTGCAGTCCAATATGCGTTGTGGGTGGCAGTATCCTGCAAAATTCTTAATGCATCATCGGGCGCAAGATTCATTATAGTCCCTACAGAGGCGGCGTCAATCATAGCCCTATGTTGTGGTTCAATAGAAAAATAAAAGCTTTCGATGAGATTCCATGTTTGGAATCCGTGGTTTGGACACTTCCTCAGCAACTCGTTGAAGCGTTCCCAAACCTCAGCTAGGCTTTCTTGATCATTTTGCCTAAAGTTGGCAATTGCACATCGCATGCTCACTATCCGGTCCACCGGATGGAACTTAGCTAAAAATTTTGTTGTCAATGCCTCCCAGGTGGTGGCTGCACCAGGCGGAAGAGAGTGGAGCCAAGTATTGGCTTTGTCCATGAGGGAAAAGGGGAAAAGGCGGAGCTTGACTGTATCATCGGGGATTCCAGCATAGCGGAACGTGGCACAGATTTCGAAAAATTCAGCCAAGTGAAGATGGGCGTCTTCAGTGGCCATTCCGGAGAACTGGGCGTTATTCCGGATTATGTTCAGGATAGCAGGTTTGATCTCAAACTGCTGGTTGGTGATCGCCGGTCCGAAACCGGGGTAAATGCTCCCAACAGTCGGTGTGGTGTAGTCCCTCATGGTGCGGACCTGGGGCGGGTTTACTTCATTCTCATCACCATTCCGGTCACTATGAAGGATTCTTCCGACACGATTCCCGGCATCAATGTTCAGCTGGTCCCCCATTGGGACTAGATTGATGGCAGCGGCACGCCTTTGTGCACGAAGAGTTCGTTCGATCTCGGGGTCGTAAACTGCGAGATCTCTTGCAGCGTGTCTTTGCATTCACTGAGGCAACAAAGCAGAGAAACAGCGATCAAAAAGCTCTAACTCTTACAACAATACTTTCAAACATCATGGTCGTTCTACAATTGCATTCCCCGGCAACGGCGCCAAAACTTGATGCGTGTAAATACGGCAAGCGCACCGGTCGCACAAGTAATAAAGTTTGGGAATGGATCCCCGAGTGTCGGTCTCTTGAGGAATGCAGTTGGCGTGGAACGACGAACAATCCGAAATTATTGCTAATAGAGTTAGTAAAATGAAAGAAGAAACAAAAGGGGCTTTGAGGTTTGTGTTCTTACAAACAAAGAAATTAAAGCTAACTATGCGGGTCGCATTCACCGCTTCGCAAGGCGAGATGGGTGTATCGGCCGCTATACCGTACTTCGGTAGGGCGAGTGGACGGTGAGCCAGTGGGTGAGGTGTTAAGTGCGGAGTGCAATCAAGTGGAATGGTGGGAGTGAGATGGGGCGAGGCGCATCACAACACAAATCCCACAAACAAGTTTAAACAACAAAAATCCAATTACAAATAACTAGAAATTCAAAGTTCATGACAAGTTTGAGTCATTCATACACTACAAGGAAGGTAGAGGTAGAGTAAACCAAGAGGGTGAAGATCCACCGCGGTTGTTGGCCGGAGGTGCGGGTTGTCAATCCGCTTCCACGCGCAGTCCGAGGAGGCATCCGGTACCGACGAGCTATTCCCTCGAGGGCCTTTGAGTCCGTTCTCTAGGTCATCTCCGTCATCTTCTTCTTCGGTAGAAATCTCGGAGAAGAGGTCGTTGATGGCCGGGAGGGTCACCGGAGGATGTGGAATGATTTAGAATCGCCGGAAATCACCTCCCGATGGTAGGGATGAAGGTGGAGATGGATGGAGCGTCTGAAATGCGGAAGGGCGAAGTGGCGGCCAAGTTCGATCAAGGTCCCTTTCACTAATTCGCGGAGCAGGCCAATTTATAGAAGCAGGATTAAATAGCGCGCACGACCACAGGCGCACGACCAGTGGTCGTGCGCGAACAATGTCAGCGCCCGTGCGACAACAACCTATAGAACCTGTTCCAGGAAATTTAAGCATGCGCACGATCAATAGCGCACGATCAGTGATTGTGCGCGGCAAGGGTGGTGATTGTGCGATATGGGACAGAAAAGTGGAAAAAGATGGCATGACTGCACACGACCGGCAGCGCACGAGCAGTGATCGTGCGCAGTATGGCTGGTGATCGTGCAATATGGCGGGACAGGACAATGAAATGAGAGCTCAGGCTGCGCACGACCGATGGTCGTGCGCCAAAGAGGTCGATGGTCGTGCGTGGGTAAAACGCACGACCATTGACTCCTTTGCCAAAAATGGTGAAAGTCCTATGCCGGACGCCCACACGATCCCCGAACCTGCAGGAAAACTACACGCGCTGTCGATCATGGCAGTCATAGAAATATACAAAATGCATCACATGAGGAAAATACACAGACGCACAAGAATAGGCTAAAAGAGTGCACAAGACGTGTAATGACATAGCGAACCAAAAGGAGTGCTAATGGCGCTAAATGATAGTGCAAAGACAAGAAAACGAGCCCAGATGAGTCCGAGAATAGATATGAAATGGGGACTCATCAGGGCACACCACTGCTTCCGCTAAGTCAGTTTGTCCCCAAACTGACTAATCAAACGGGGGTGGCACCAATGTTAAGTGACTTTCTCCTTGGAGGATCGTAGCAAGCTGATACCATTTGTAAGACCCCCTCCCGGAACACAAAACACTGCACGAGAGGGGTCTTATGCCCAGAACAGCCGCCTTGCGGTAATAGTAGCACTCGAGCCAGCCTATACCACAAGACGCATATCCTGCCGGCTACAACCAATATCAACATATAAATGCAAGACCAACCATAATAATATAAAGAAGTCAATCCACACTAAGCATAAGTCCATAAGTACAGCAAAAGAGAAGCTAAACAAGCTTCTACATAATCAGAGTACATAAATAGAATTACCCCGAAGGGCCACAATAAAATCTCTCTCACTCACATCTGTAACCGACGGTAGCGACGGTACCGTCCCCTCAGGCCCTGTCGTCCTGGCCTGGCTGTCAAGCTGCATTACCTGCTGCTCCACCTGCGAGGTTTCCGCCTAAAAAGGAAGACGTAGCAACTGTTAGTCATAAAGACTAAGTGGCTTCACATCCGCTCTCCCGGCGACTCCTTGGCACCGGGCGGAGAAAGGAACAGGTACAATATATATAAAACAGTAGTACAAGCAGGTGAAGTAAGTATACATGTCATAAGTAGCAATATAAGTAGTATATAAATGAGCAACCTCTTAATCTACAATTCTACCATCCACAACAGCAAGAGAGTATAATGTTATAACAGTAAGTAACTCAACTTATATGGATGCCCATACAAGCATATAAGTTGAGAGTTGTTCAGCAGTAAGTAACTCATCGTATAGGAGTGCCCATACAAACTTATACGATGAGGGTCTTGTGTATGTAATGAAGTGCAATGCTATGTATGCAATGCAATGACACACCCATGATCAAGCACATGCAATCGCTATGTCGACATAGACTTATAGTTCACACTATTCGAGCAGGTAGCTAACCTCTGAGACGTCAACCGTCGTGGCCAAATGGTGATAGTAGAGCGGGAATCTCCACTACTAGGCTGGTCTCCACATTACCTGGCCTAGGCCTCCATACGCCTCAACGCTAAGAACACAAACGCTGAGCCCACATGCCTACTACGGCTCAGCGGGTTCTCTTGGGTAAATGTGCACTAAGATCCTTGTCCCGAACTGGCCTAAGGTATGTCACGGAAGGATCCCCGGAAATGAGCATGAGGACCAAGCCAAACCGTTCACTTGGTACGGAAGGAGCCTCGGGATGTGAACACCGAGGACCAAGCCCAACCGCCCAAGGTCTAGCTGTCAACTCCCATCGGTGTGATGATTGGCGAGCCTATAGACCTGCCAAACTATCCTTAACGTGGGATTACGACACCGCGTGTCGACTCACACCACATGCAATTCCATAATATCGTGGCATGGAAGCAGCCTCGGGACGTGAACACCGAGGACAAAGCCCAACCATCCATCAAATACGGAAGGATCCTCGGAACGTGAACACCGAGGACCAAGCCCAACCGTCCAACTTACTCATCTCAACCTCATTCCAACTAGTGACGGTCAACAACGCACTTGTTAACTTCCACAATTCTACCCGTAGGGAGACGACACTCTAAGCATTGGATTACTAATTCCGTTCTATCCATTCAACATACATCACGGCCATAGTTAAATCATGTATATGCCCTTCCAAATGAATTCAACATTATATAGATTATGGGCATCCATATACATCTACCAATTTATATCAGGCTTTTTCCTTAAATTAAGCATGTCCACAACTCGTTATACGGATTCAGATTTATAACATCAACTTATCATATCACTATGATGATTATTTCAAAAGATTTCACCCAAACCTCGAGTTGGATCGCAACATTAAATTCCACCAAATGGAATTCCACATTACACATCCCAGAATTTAGGTGCAGCATTAATCCGGGCAGAAACTTCGACCGAGGACTCCTGTGGATACAGAAATCTGGCAAGTGCGTGTAACCACTCGTTGGAAAGATAATTTCAAGGGCTACAACTTTCGTTTTTAATCGAAAGCCCAGATCTGGCCAGGACACCCCCGAAATTGGCCATGAAGATCGCTGCGTGCAGAAATCAGATTTTTGCACGCATCTTATGGTGAGATGAACGGCATCCGTTCATCTTCCTCCTTACACCGATCTCCCAAAAACTTCTCCATTAATTAGGTCCACCCTTATTCACCCTCACAAAGCCATACTTCTCCATGAATAACTCTCTCATCTTAATTTTGAAGAATGAAGAGGTTGGAGGAGACTAAGCCTAGAAAACGACCTAGGCATGGCTTTTCCCTAAGAAATCTCCTACTCACCATCAAGACTCTATGGAGTCGATATCTCTCCTAGAATATTAACTACAGATCTAGCACCAATGGAGAGGGGAGGAAGCTCACATCATTTCCGGCGGTACCATCATTCCCAGCCATGGATCTAGTCATCCTCCTCCGCGGCATCATTTCTTCCTTGACAACAATGGCGTTTCTCCTCTTCCAAAGTTTGGCTGGCTCCAGCAAGACTTTCCTCCTCCATAGCTCCAACTCCGACGATCAGTTTCTCTCCCGATGGTTTTGCGCAGGTAGCGGCTCGGCAATGATCGAAGTGATGGCTAGGGTTTAACTTTCTTCTTATTTATATTAGCTCATTAGGGTTATGTCACCTCGCCATGTGTCAACCTTTGATTAGAACGACCAAATTAGGCCTTATTTGAAATGACCAGTCCAAGGGATCATACAACACGAATCTTGAAGTCCGGTTCAGTCCGCCTGTACAAGCTAGCGAATCTGCTTGGGCGGAAAAACGCACAAGTAAAATTCGGCGGGAATCAGCTTCCATTCTCGACGATCGGCGAGTATAGCCGGGTATTCTCGAAGAATTCGTCGGGTATCAACAATGATTCCCGACGAATTTCCCTTGACTAGTTTATCAGAAATCCTGGCGTTGAGTATCAGTCAACGATACTCGACGATCGGTGGGATATCCGGGCATTCTCGACGAATTCGTCAAGTATCAACAATGATTCCCGACGAATTTCCCTTAACCATTTTATCAGAAATCCAAGCGTTGAGTGCGTTTAGTATCAGTCAGCGATACTCGACGATCGGTTGGATATCCGGGCATTCTCGACGAATTCGTCGGGTATCAACAATGATTCCCGACGAATTTCCCATAACCATTTTATCGGAATTCCTGGCGTTGAGTTTGTTGAGTATCAGTCAACAATACTCGATGATCGGTGGGATATCCGGGCATTCTCGACGAATTCGTCGGGTATCACTCAACCCATCACTCCGTTTAACACACTTGACACCTTTTGTCAGTGCGCCCCGAGCCCGAGTCAAGTGTCTTGACTCAGAACTCATGCGAGGGGGCCTAGCGCGAATTGGTACGTTACAAATCCTATAAACAAAATAAAAAGATTTTGTAACCGAAATCAGGCTGAGGCTATGGGGAGTAAAGCATACAAAATAACATATGCTTCTAAATAAAACTACATGAAGAAAAAAACTCCGGGTAGCGTCCTTGCATCAAATCCATCGGCTCCCATGTGAATTCCTCCTTCCCATGATTAGACCATAGCACTTTTACCAAGGGAACACTTTTGCGGCGCAAGGCTCTTATCTCATTATCAACGATCCGCACCGGCTCCAGTCGCACAGATCTGTCAGACGCCACAGTATCTCAGTTGTGGGGATGTATTGTTCGGGCCGCAACAACGCCTTCCAAAGCGACGATACTTGGAACACATCGTGGAGATTCTCCAGCTCGGGCGGTAGCTCGAGCCGATAGGCCAAAGGGCCAATCCTTTCCAATATGACATAGTGCCCAACATACTGTAGGCTGAACTTCTTCACTCCCCGCACCCGTGACACTCCATGCATCGGACGGATTTTCAGGAACACTTTATCACCCACTTGAAACTCCACCATACGGTGCCTTGCTTTATAGTACTTCGCCTGCCGACTTTGAGCCTCTAACATATGATCCCGTATCAACCTAACCATCGCATTCGTGTCATCTATATATTCAACACCCAAAGTATTCGGGTCTTCATCTTGTACCCAAGATAAGGGGGTCCTACACCTCCTTCCATATAGGGCTTCATGGGGCGCCATGCCAATGCTAGCTTGATGGATGTTGTTGTAGGAGATTTCCACTAAGAGCAAGAGTCATTCCCATAGCTCTCCCCTATCTATCACACATAACCTCAACAGATCCTCCAATGTTCGGATGGTCCGCTCATAGTGCCCGTCCGTCTGAGGATGAAATGCGGTGCTGAAGGTAAGGCGCGAGCCCAAATACGCCTGTACCGCCTTCCACTCCTTGGATGTAAAGCGACCATCACGGTCCGAAACTATCTTCTTAGGCACACCGTGATACCGTACAAACTGCTCCACGAAAAGGCATACTAAGACATCCACATGAGCCTCCTTCTTCATTGGAATGAACCGGGCAACTTTCATCAGGCGATCAACGATCACCCATACTGAATCATTTCCTGAGCGGGAGCGAGGTAGCCCAGGTACGAAGTCCATGGAAATATCCTCGAACTTCCACTCGAGAATTGGCAATGACTGCAACAGGCCACCGGGGCTCCTGCACTCCGCCTTCACTCTTTCGCAAGCTTCAAAATGCGTGACAAAGTATCGGACATCCTTCTTTATTCCTGGCCAACACATCGTCTTCCGTAAGCCGGCGTACATCTTTGAAATTCCCGGGTGCACTGAATATTGAGAGCAATGTGCCTCTCTCAAGATATCCTCTCGGATTTTACCGCCTTTAGGAATGTAGAGCAGGCCGCGAAAGTAAACGAATCTGTCCTTTATTGTGTACTCATCGGTAGCCCCGTCTTTGATCAACTTGAGTGCCGGGGCCAGAGCCGCATCTAATCCTTGCTCCACTCGGATCCGGTCCCGGATATCACAAACTATGCTCATGCTGGACAAGTACTCCATATATTCTGCCGAAGGAGCCTTAAATACCAATGTAATATCCATCTCCTCAATAGTCCGCGCCAACTCCATGCTCATCGACCGAGACTCTGGGCTCGAGCTGGGTACTTTCCTGCTCAACGCATCGGCTACAGAGTTTTCTTTTCCGGGGTGGTAGTTCAAGGTGAACTCATAATCACATAGAAACTCTAACCACGGCCGTTGTCTTAAGTTCAACTCCTTCTGGGTATAAACGTACTTCAAGTTTTTATGATCCGAGAAGATTTCATAGTGGATGCCGTATAGATAATGCCTCCATACCTTCAAGGCGAACACCACTGCTCCTAGCTCCAAATCATGCACCGGGTAATTAATTTCATGCTTCTTCAATTGTCTTGAAGTATAAGCAATCACGTGCTCGTGCTGCATCAACACCGCTCCCAACCCCTGATAAGACGCGTCCGTGTAAACTTGAAATCCATCCATCCCAGATGGCAGGACAAGGATGGGGGCGGAGGTGAGTCTATCCTTCAATTCCTGGAATGCCGCTTCACATTGGGATGTACACTCAAATGGCACACCTTTCTTTGTCAAAGAAGTAAGCGGGAGGGACAATCTTGGAGAATCCTTTTACGAAGTTGCGGTAGTATCAAGCAAGTCCAAGAAAACTCCTCACATCGGCCTCCGACTTCAAGGGCGACCACTCCTTCATGGCACGCACCTTGGCCGGATCCACAGCTAGTGCAGCCCTCTTGACTACATGACCCAAGAAAGCCACTTCCCTAAGCCAGAATTAGCACTTGCTAAACTTGGCGAACAGGGCGTGCTCTTTTAACTTTTCTAGAACTAAGGCCAAATGCTCGACATGTTCTTCCTCCGTCTTAGAGTAGACTAAGATGTCGTCAATAAACACAATGACAAAGACATCTAGATAGGCCTCAAACACTTTCTTCATCAAGCTCATGAAAGCTGATGGAGCATTTGTGAGCCCAAACGGCATCACCATAAACTTATATAAGCCGTACCTTGAGCTGAAAGCCATTTTTTGGATATCATCCTCTTGTATTCTCAATTGATAATACCCCGAGCGCAAATCCATCTTGGAGAACCAATGCGCTCCCACCAGTTGATCGAATAACTCATCGATCCGAGGTAATAGATTGGTGTTCCGTACCGTCAGTCAGTTGAGCTCCTGATAGTCTATACACAAATGCAGGGTTCCATCTTTCTTCTTAACGAATAGAATAGGGGCTCCCCAAGGTGATGAGCTGGGGCGAACAAACCCTGATACTACAACCTCTTGCAGTTGAACACTAAACTCTACGAGTTCTTTTGGGGCCATTCGATAAGGGGTCTGGGAAACAGGCTTAGCTCCTGATACAAGCTTAATCTGAAAATCCACATCTCTATGCGGTGGTAACCCTGGCAATTTCTCAGGAAATACCTCAAGGAAATCCCGTGCTACCCGCACATCCTTCACATCTACTGTAACGTCCCAATTAGCGCTAGGCCCCTCGCACGAGTTTTGAGTCAAGAGACTAGACTCGGGCTCGGGGTGCGCTGACACGAAGTGTCAGGTGCGTCGGATGGAGTGTAGGGTTGAGTGATGTCTAACGAATAGAAAGGAAATCAGCCAAGTGGAAATCGACGAGAATGGAGGTCGATGCACGTCGATCGACGGGTATCGGGAATGATACTCGCCGATTCGACGGGTATCGGGAATGATACTCGCCAATTCGACGGGTATCGGTGGTCGATACCCGCCGGACGCAGAGCTGCAAGTAGACTAAGGGAAATTCGGCGAGAATGCTCGGCGATTCTCGTCGATCGTCGAGAATCCCCTGTTATACCCACCGATCGTCGAGTATCGCTGAGAATACTCAACGTAATCAACGCCAGATGTCTGGTAAAATGGCTAAGGGAAAATCGTCGAGTATCATTGTTGATACTCGACGAATTCGTCGAGAATGACGACTGATTTCCGCCGAATTTTACTTAGGCGTTTTCTTCGCCCAGGCAGATTCGCCGTCTTGTACAGGCGGACTGAACCGGACTTCCGGATTTGTGCTGAATGATCCTTGGACCGGTCACTTCAAATGAAACCTAATTTGGGCGGTCCAATTAGAGAGTGACACGTGGCAGAAGGAACTTAACCTAACATGTAATATAAAAAGGAGTAAACCAAACCCTAGCCATCGCACCCGATCGTTCTTGCCGAGCCGTCACCGTGCAAAACCGACGTGAGCGGGAGAGAAAGGAATATCGCAGATCGTCGGAGGAAAAGTTTGAATCGTTGAAGGAAGGCTTGTTGGAGCTAGTTTTGGAGGAGGAAAGTTTGTAAGATCCTGTCTCCTCATCCCGAGGCTAACCCGGATCTTATGCCCAAAACCGCCGCCTTACGGTAACACTAACACACGGGTTAGTCGTCACCGCAAGACGCCGATTCTGCCGGCTAGTACGATCATAACCTGTCGGCCAATATGAGAATAAATGCATAATAACAGAGTAAACGCAGAAGAAGTCCACAGCCACAACACATATATATATCAAAAGGGAATGAAATATCAGTCCGCAATGAGTACAACAAATATAAGTAAATAGGGCTTATGCCCAGTACATCATGATCACTCTCACTCTCACATACAGCAGCGGAATCTATCATCTCAAATCATCGCACCTGAACATGTGCTCCAGTAGTAGTAGCCGGTATCTGCCCCTCAAGTCCTGCCTCCTCGATGTGCTGGTCCACCTCCTCGAGCTCCTAAAATAGTAAGGTCACCGACCATTAGTTAAAAAGACTAAGTCGTATCCTCAACACCTCCTCCTGCAACTCCTAGGCACCGTGCGGGAGGGCGAAGTGGAGGACAAACAAGGGGTGACAAAGGCGGAGCAGGTGACAGGAAACTAAGCAGAATATGTAATCAAGTAAATAATGAAAAGTAACTTTCACTTATGCGGGTACGCATAAGCAAGGGGTCTTCTACAGGGCTCCCATTGTATAAAATGTCCCATACCATTTTATACAATGGGGTGTCAGGTGTCACAAGCATATATATATAAAAGAAAGTAACCTCAACCTATAAACATGCCCACTCAAGCTTATAGGCTAAGGGATCGTATAGCAGGTCCTAATGTATAAGCGTCCCATACCACTAATACATTAGGTGTCTTAAGTTGTTATGAAGGTTAATGTTATGCAACTATATGGTGGGTATGATATGAACATGCAGTGCAACACACACACACGACTCCGTGATCACAGACCTTTAGTTCCCACTTTTCGAGAGCTAGCATCACTCTCAGGTACCACCGTTGTGGCTACGACAGCAGCGGAACGGGCGCTTCCGCTTTCTAGGCGGGTATACACACTACTAGGCCTAGACCTCTCTTGTACGCCTCTGTACACCAACAAGTGCACTCTAGAGCCTCTGCGTACCACTTTGCTGACTACCTGTCAGTCTTGTTGGGTCGGGTGCGCGTTATTAGGAAAAGTCCTCCAGACTCCAGTATAAACATCCTACTGGTCCTTCTAACCCTCACACCCGCCTGGTCCACCGTACTGCCGTCGGTGTGATGACCGGCCAGTACCGCATGGCCCGCCACTAGTATATGCACATGCAAGTATTATATATTGAGCCTCCAGCTCAAAGGACTATCCTGTCCCAAATCTCTCCAACCCGCCAAGGGTGAGTGTATGCTACAAACCTCCAACCCTGGCTGGGTGAGTGTATAGAAGCCAATCTCTTCCTCCAACTCTGCACAGGTGAGCAAGTAGTCAAAAGACTCCAAGTCCCTCCAACCCGGCACGAGTGAGCACATGTCCAGTTCACTTAACCTATTAGACTACTCTTGTCTACAGATTATCATACTTAGAGTCTTAAGGTTAATCTCAGGACTGCCCAAGGTATTCCCGGTGAAGGGCTCTCAGGGGCATTAGGAGCTACGATGGGCTGAATCCCAAAGCTCCCTTTCTCAAGGATATTTACTTTAGTTGATGTCTACCCAGAATCCCTTTTTCTCTCTCCTGTTACATAGAGTGACCTAGTGACTTAAGGTATGGGTTAAGGAGTGACGGTCTTCCGTCAACTCTTCCTTGGCAAGTCTAATGTTGCACTATTACTCTCGTCTCTAGAATGCATCTGCCCCCCAGGGTTATACTTCCGATCTTAGACTCTAACTCAGTTGTTGATTCATCCCCTGGCGGCCTATAGTACAGCCTACTTTTACTATGCGCAGGCCATGACCTAACACCACCCTGAAATCGAGCTTCTAAATCCTTGGTCCAACTGACCCCAAATATTTATCCTAGGGTGGTATGGACTAATGAAATGAATGTGTTGAATTTCATAATTTTCCTAGGTCATTAAGGCCTTTAATTAAATCCTTTAAATTATCCCCTAGGTCATTTTGCACAAGAAGTAGTATCGATTAAAATCTACTGACCTAAGGGAATTTTCCTGAGTTGCATATGAGTAAAATATTACTGTCTACAAGATCTCATAATTTTCCTTTTTATATTTCTATTTATCCCATAATTAATACAAGTTCTACCTATTTATCATTTTCCAAATGAAGCACAAGAAATATATACACCAAAATTGCAGGAAAATTACTGAGCATTTATATCACTACTTTATGACTAATGGCAGAGTTTCATTAACTTCTACAGTGTAATGGTCTATCAAAATCCATTCTTAATTATTTACCAAAATGCCATTATGATAATTAATAATTAACAGTGTATCCAAAAAATTCTGATATAATTCTACAAGACTAAGGTAACAATTATGCAACTCTAGAATTATTTCCACAATTTTCCAACATGTAATTATACCAATTCATGAACAATTACAAAAAGGGTAAAATAGTCATCTCAATGAATTTTGCTCTAACAGTTGTCAAACAGGGATATAAAATTTTCTTAAGTCAAATAAAAGCTTCATTTTTGACTTGACTGATTTTGGGGGTCTTACCTTGATCAAAACCTATCCTACAATTTATTTCCCAAAAAGGCCTTTATTTTGGAAATACCAAATAATAGGATTTTTGATCCCAAAAATCCTATAATAAATTTTAGGGGTGAACTTTACTCTAATTAATCCCTGGAATAAATTCCACAATTTTTGGATGCCTCAACTAGGCTAAATACACAAAATATCATTTCTTGCTAAATGCACCCCAAGGCTATAATTAGCCAACACATGCAAGTGGGTTAACCCAACATGTAGTAATCCAATTGTTCTGAAATTTCTACCAGACACCAATAATGTCCCTAAGGACATGCCACCAAAATTTGGAGCCATTTGGGTGCATATAATTACATTTATACCCTTAATTTACTTTTTGATATAATGATAAAAACTATAGGAAAATGTTTTCCAAAAATTCCAAATTTTTGGCAGGGGCTAGGTATGCCCTAAACATGCACATGCCCAAAAGTTCAAGTCATGAGGGCACTTGGTTTGGCATGGGCATCATTTTAAATTTCTGCCCTAGCCTAGGAGCAGTCCTAGCAAAACAGCCCTACAGGACAAACTACTGGACCAAAACCTATCTTTGGGGTGGCATATTAAAGCTAACACATCCACCTACATTTTGTATTCAGGGCCCAACCTATGGTGAAGTCCCTAGGTACCCTTAAATTAACGTGCAAACTGACTGTTATAAAGTTACAGGATACTTACTATTCATAAATTAAATTATAACCAAATTAATCATAATAACTAAAAATGATTTAATCAATCTTGCACGAATTTTAAAGGCAGATCGGACGGCATCTAGATCTTCTTCTCCATGCAAGCATGCATGGCCAAACCCGACGCAGGCTGGTTTTGCGGGCGGTTCCCGGCCATCGCCGGCGGCGGAGCCTCTGGCCAAGCCTTTCCCCGGCCTCACGGTGGTCGGGGCTTGAGCTGGCCGGCGGCTGGGCGGCGGAGAGCGGCGGACGGAGGCGGCGCAACCGAGCCGAAAGGTATAAAAACGCCATTTTTCTACAGAATTCCGTGCTTTTTGATTCCTATTGTCGAGCTCGTTTGAGCTCGACCTCTAGCCTAATGGATCTAGGATACTAGTACAGTTGGAGGGGAAGGGATACGGACCATCGGCGGCGGTTGTGGTTGAGGGTGGCGGCGGGTTCCCATGGAATGAAAATTTCGGCGAGCTCCTCCTCGGTTAGCCATGGCTGCAGGTGGTTTCTCTTTCTCTCTCTCTCTGGGGTAGGGAAGAAGTGGAAATGAGGGGGATAGGCTCGGTTTTGGGCTGAGATAAGAGGGGGAGGCGATTTCACCAAGGAAGGGGCGACTTCACCAAGGTGGGGCTCGGGTTGGGGTGGTTGAGCCGGCTGGTGTTTGGGAGTGGGCCCTACTGCTCCAAATGGGTTAAATAACCCCTAATGGGTCGGGTTCCAGGGTAGGAGCTGAGTTGGTGAGTGGAGAGAGGGGGGGTTGGCTCACATAAATGAAATAGGCTAGAGAGGGCTCGGTTTTGGGCTTGGGCTTGACCCAAGGCTGCATGGTGGGTCCCCATACCTTCTAATACACCTATATGGTCAGCCAACCCATTATGAGTTGGTGGGATGAGCCCAAGTGGCCCAAACCAATTCCTTAACACTTTCTCTCTCCTATTCCTCATCTTTTCTCTCTCCTAGGTAATTCCCAAAGTTACTATTACATGCCCTTATTTTTCTCTTCCATAGGGGGGTATAGGGTCACTTTAGACCTACCTAGTGATTTTGGGTTGGTTTGGGTGGATCCAACCCAGAGAATTGGGCTAGGGCACCGTTTTCACTAATTAGGTCAAAATGTTGACTTGACTCAACATGGGTCAACTAGTTGACCCCATGGCCTACCTTAGGGTCCACTTAGATTGTAAATAGGGTTAGGGCATCGTGGTGGGGTCATGGTGTGGCTAGGGATCCTGTTTAGACTAGTTTGACCTAGTTTGACTTTGGTCCCATGGTGGGCCCCACATGGCTACAACCCACTACCTAGGGTCAAACCTAGCTTATTACCCTAACACCCACCCCATGCCTAACCCAATCTAAGCTAAGGGGTCTAGAAGTAACATTGGGATGTTACAAATCCTATAAACAAAAGAATAATTTCGTCCCCGAAATTTAAGTTCGGGTCTACGGGTTCTATTTATTGAAACTTAAAGGGACTTTTAAAAGATAACATAAAAGGTACCTGATGAAAATAGCTCCGGATGGCGCTCCAGCATCAGATCCCTAGGTTCCCAGGTGTGCTCCTCCTGTCCATGGTTGGACCACAACACCTTCACGAGCGGAACCTTCTTTTTCCTCAACACTCGGACGGCTGAATCGCCGATCCGGATCGGCTCCAATCTAACTGAACGGTCAGGCTCTACCGGTCCAGCTGCAGTAGTGATATGCTGCTCAGGTCGAAGAAGAGCTCTTCGCAAGGAAGAGACATGGAAAACATCATGTAGGTTGCTCAGCTCCGGAGGTAGCTGCAGCCGGTAAGCCAAGGGGCCCACACGCTCCAAAATTAAGTAGGGTCCCATGTACCGGGGGCTGAGCTTCTTATGTCTTCGTATTCGAGAAACACCGTGTACCGGTCGAATCTACAGAAAAACTCTGTCCCCAACCTGGAACTCCACCTTCCGGTGCCGTGCATCATAATATTTTGTCTGTCTGCTCTGAGCCTCCAAAAGCCGATCCCTGATCAAGCGAATCTGGGCCTCCGTATCTTCCACAAATTCTGACCCAAGGGCTCGAGTGTCCACATCCTGAACCCAGGACAACGGAGTCCGGCATTTCCTCCCATAAAGTGCCTCGTAAGGAGCCATCCCGATGCTGGCCTGGTGACTGTTGTTGTAAGAGAATTCGATCAGTGACAGTAGCCTCTCCCAGGGCTTCCCTGTATCCAGAATACATAACCTAAGCAGGTACTCCATAGTCCGTATCGTCCGCTCTGTCTGACCGTCGGTCTGCGGGTGGAAGGCAGTGCTAAAAGAAAGCCTGGACCCCAAGTAAGCATGCACTGCCCTCCATTCCCTGAAGGTGAAGCGACCATCTCTATCTGAAACAATAGACCTGGGTACTCCGTGATACCGGATGAACTGCTCCACAAACAACCTCACCAATACAGCAACTGGGGCATCCTTTCTGACCGGAATGAACCGAGCTACTTTGGTCAATCTGTCTACAATGACCCAGACGGAGTCATGCCCAGAATGGGAGCGAGGGAGTCCGTGAACAAAATCCATTGAAATGTCCTCGAACTTCCACTCTGGGATTGGCAGTGGCTGTAATTCACCGCCTGGGCTTTTGCATTCGGCCTTCACTCGCTGGCAAGTCTCGCAGTGTGTCAAAAGATATATGATCACCCTCTTCATTCCTGGCCAGTACATGGTCCGTCGTAAGTCAGCCCACATCTTTGTGATGCCGGGATGCACTGAATATCTGGAGTAGTGTGCCTCTCTGAGGATGTCATACCGGATCCCACCTCCTGCTGGAATGTACACCCGACCACGAAATCGAAGAAGATCGTCCTCCAGCGTGTAGTCCTTATACTTGCCTCCTTCAAAAGCGCCAAAAATAGGCACTAAATCTTCATCCAATCTCTGATGTGTAAGAATGCGCTTCTGAATATCATCATTGCTGACCAAAGAGTTCAGGTACTCTCGATAGATCACTAGCTCGGCCTCCGAAACTATGGTAATGTGCATATCCTCCATCATGCGTAGCAGATCCATAGACATCACCCGAGAATCCGATCCGGAAGTACAGGCTCTCCTGCTCAAGGCATCCGCAACAGTGTTCGTCTTTCCCGGGTGGTAGTGCATCTCGTAATCATAGTCGCATAGGAACTCAAGCTATCTCCTCTGGCGCAGATTCAAATCCTTCTGAGTATCAATATACTTAAGGTTCTTGTGATCTGAAAAGATATCACAATGGACCCCATACAGGTAATGTCTCCACGTCTTGAGGGCAAAAACTACGGCCCCGAGCTCGAGATCATGTACTGGATAGTTATGCTCATGCTTCTTCAGCTGTCGCGAAGCATAAGCGATAACATGTCCATGCTGCATCAAGACTGCACCCATCCCCTGATAGGAGGCATCTGTATATATCTGGAATCTTTCGCTCCTAGAGGGAAGTGCAAGGATAGGGGATGAAGTGAGCCGGTCCTTGAGCTCTTGAAATGCTGACTCACACTGCTCTGTCCAGTCAAATGCGGCATCCTTTTTCGTCAAGGATGTGAGGGGGAGGGCTATCCTCGAGAACCCCTCCACAAACTTACGATAATATCCTGCCAATCCCAGAAAGCTGCGGATGTCTGCTGCTGTCTTTGGCCGTGGCCAATCTCGTACCGCCTCGATCTTAGCTGGATCCACCGCCACTCCAGCTCCACTAATAATGTGACCCAGAAAAGCCACCTCCTGTAGCCAAAATTGGCACTTAGAGAACTTTGCATACATCTGAAATTCTCTCAACCTCTGTAAAACTTGGGCCAGATGTTCTGCGTGTTCTTTCTGCATCCGGGAATAGACCAGAATATCGTCGATGAACACAATGACGAAGCGATCCAGATATGGTTCGAATACACGGTTCATTAGGGTCATGAATGCGGAGGGGGCATTCGTGAGCCCAAATGGCATGACCGTGAATTCGTATAAGCCATAACGTGAGCTGAATGCGGTCTTCGGTATGTCTTCCTCCCGAAGGCGTAACTGATAATAGCCGGATCGTAAATCGAGCTTAGAGAACCAGAAGGCTCCCTGAAGTTCATCAAATAACTCGTCTATCCGGGGCAATGGGTAGGTGTTCCGAACCGTCAACCTATTCAATTCCCTGTAATCTATACACAGTCGGAGGGATCCATCCTTCTTCTTCACAAATAAAACCGGTGCTCCCCACGGCGACGAACTTGGCCGCACAAATCCTGATTCCACCAGTTCCTGTAACTGTGTCCTGAACTCTGCCAATTCTCTAGGTGCCATCCTGTAGGGAGCCCGGGACACTGGTCTCGCCCCTGGCACCAACTGAATCCGGAAGTCCAAGTCCCGAGAGGGTGGTAGTCCAGGTAGCTTCTCCGGAAAGACATCAGCATAATCTCGTGCCACTGGAACATCGGCTATGGAACTCTCTACCACAGCCATCTCGAAGCAAATGAGGTATACCTCTTCTCCCTGTTCATAGGCCTTAACGACCTGTACTGAGGATAAAGAAAGGCGGGGAATAGGACGGATACCTTCAATGGTGACGTAGGAATCTCCATGTCTGAGTGTGATCCTCTTCGAGGGGCAATCTATCTGCGCGTAGTTCCAATGAAGCCAGTTCATGCCTAGGATCAGATCGAAATCTGGTAGCCTCAAGACCGTTGCCGGGGCTTCGAACGCCTTGCCCCCTATCTCGACTTCCATATTGCAGCAATCTGCGGTTCGAAGTTCCGAACCATCAGGAAGTCGCACTCTCTTTTCCAAGCCGGAAAACTTCTCCACTCCTTCTAATCCTTCAATAAACGTGTCTGACACGAAGGAGTGTGACGCACCCGTGTCGAAGAGGGTATGAGCGGGCTTGCCGCTAATCATCACTATGCCTGGGTTCGTTTGAGTTCAAAGAATAGTATTACTCTTAAGGTCTAAGGTATTCTTAAAAAAATTGAAATTTTATAAATCTTACAAAATTAAAGTACCTGTAATCACCTCCTCAGGATTCCTCTGCTCCATGAGGTCCAGCGCGTATACCTGCTCCCGGTCTCGGCCTCGGCCGTGATGTCCTCGGCCTCGGCCTCGGCCTCGGCCTCGTCCTCAGCCCTGGTGAACTGGAGGGGCCACTGGAGGTGGAGGAGGAGGAAGAGGGTGGACCTGAAGCGGGCACTGTGTCCTGTTGTGCCCAGGTTGGCCGCAACCATAGCAGGTGATCTGCCTCTGACCTCGATCATCCTGTCTCATCGGCCCGGGAGTCTGTATAGGTGGGGGAGCCAATGGTGGAGGAGGCCCCTGATCCTGCATGTAGTTGGGACGACGACGTCCCCCACCCCTCCTATATCCAATAACCTTCCCCCTTTGGGATGTCCTGCTACCATCGGAAGACGATCCTTCGAGCGGCCTTTTACCTCTGCCATGTACCATTAGCTGGTCAGCCTCCAGCTTTTTCGCCATTTCTGTGATTTGAGCAGTGGTACCATGCAATATAAACAACAGTGGCTGCCTCAACGAATCCCGGAGGCCATGATAAAATATTTTAGCATACTTTCGATCATCCCATTCATGAAAGCCTGCAAACCTAGCCAGGTGGGAGAACTCTCTCTGATATTCGATCACTGATCGGCTCCCCTGCTGGAGGTTCAGAAATCTCACCTCCAAAGCATCCCGGTCTGTGACAGAAACATAATGGTCCAGGAATAAGTCGCTGAATTCTTCCCAGGATATGTCTGTTAGTTCCCTATCCCCATAAACTTAGTCCCGAATAGACTTCCACCATCTCTTTGCATGGGCTTCTAGTGCGGAAGTGGCAAGTGGTACCGCCTGGCTGACTGGGCAGCTAATTCCAGCCAGTAACTCCTGAATGGTGTCCAACCACTCCTCTGTATTTACAGCGTCTTCTGTCCCGCGATACAGCGGCGGGGACAGACATTTAAATGCACTCAACCAGCTCGACCCTGGGTTGGGCAGCTGAGCCGGGGCTTGCTGCGCTCTGAAGGCATCCAGGATAGCCGTCAGGGTTTGCCCCATCTCTGTCTGCATAAACGGAATGGCAGCCGGAGGGGGAGGAACCGTATCCTGTGGAGGCTGCATAATGGAAAGATAACGTCAAAATTGGCCTAACTCATTGTTTGATGGACTGATTATGTGGCTTTTTACACATGGGCACACGACTGCTTCCGCTGAGTAGTTTGTCCGCAAACTAATGCCCGCGCGGGGTGTTCCAGTGTGGTGGACTGTATTCTCATATGATTGTGTGTTCAAGTGATACCAGTTTGTAAGATCCTGTCTCCTCATCCCGAGGCTAACCCAGATCTTGTGCCCAGAACCGCCGCCTTATGGTAACACTAACACACGGGTTAGTCGTCATCGCAAGACGCCGATTCTGCCGGCTAGTACGATCATAACCTGTCGGCCAATATGAGAATAAATGCATAATAACAGAGTAAACGCAGAAGAAGTCCACAGCCACAGCACATATATATATCAAAAGAGAATGAAATATCAGTCCGCAATGAGTACAACAAATATAAGTAAATAGGGCTTATGCCCAGTACATCATGATCACTCTCACTCTCACATACAGCAGCGGAATCTATCATCTCAAATCATCGCACCTGAATATGTGCTCCAGTAGTAGTAGCCGGTATCTGCCCCTCAAGTCCTGCCTCCTCGACGTGCTGGTCCACCTCCTCGAGCTCCTAAAATAGTAAGGTCACCGACCATTAGTCAAAAAGACTAAGTCGTATCCTCAACACCTCCTCCTGCAACTCCTAGGCACCGTGCGAGAGGACGAAGTGGAGGACAAACAAGGGGTGACAAAGGCGGAGCTGGTTACAGGAAACTAAGCAGAATATGTAATCAAGTAAATAATGAAAAGTAACCATCACTTATGCGGGTACGCATAAGCAACGGGTCTTCTGCAGGGCTCCCATTGTATAAAATGTCCCATACCATTTTATACAATGGGGTGTCAGGTGTCACAAGCATATATATATAAAAGAAATTAACCTCAACCTATAAACATGCCCACTCAAGCTTATAGCCTAAGGGATCGTATAGCAGGTCCTAATGTATAAGCGTCCCATACCACTTATACATTAGGTGTCTTAATTTGTTATGAAGGTTAATGTTATGCAACCATATGGTGGGTATGATATGAACATGCAGTGCAACACACACACACACGACTCCGTGATCACATACCTTTAGTTCCCACTTTTCGAGAGCTAGCATCACTCTCAGGTACCACCGTTGTGGCTACGGCAGCAGCGGAACGGGCGCTTCCTCCTTCTAGGCGGGTATACACACTACCAGGCCTAGAGCTCTCTTGTACGCCTCTGTACACCAACAAGTGCACTCTAGAGCCTCTGCGTACCACTTTGCTGACTACCTGTCAGTCTTATTGGGTCGGGTGCGCGTTATTAGGAAAAGTCCTCCAGACTCCAGTATAAACATCCTACTGGTCCTTCTAACCCTCGCACCCGCCTGGTCCACCGTACTGCCGTCGGTGTGACGACCGGCCAGTACCGCATGGCCCGCCACTAGTATATGCACATGCAAGTATTATATATTGAGCCTCCAGCTCAAAGGACTATCCTGTCCCAAATCTCTCCAACCCGCCACGGGTGAGTGTATGCTACAAACCTCCAACCCTGGCTGGGTGAGTGTATAGAAGCCAATCTCTTCCTCCAACTCTGCACGGGTGAGCAAGTAGTCAAAAGACTCCAAGTCCCTCCAACCCGGCACGAGTGAGCACATGTCCAGTTCACTTAACCTATTAGACTACTCTTGTCTACAGATTATAATACTTAGAGTCTTAAGGTTAATCCCAGGACTGCCCAAGGTATTCCCGGTGAAGGGCTCTCAGGGGCACTAGGAGCTACGATGGGCTGAATCCCAAAGCTCCCTTTCTCAAGGATATTTACTTTAGTTGATGTCTACCCAGAATCTCTTTTTCTCTCTCCTATTACATAGAGTGACCTAGTGACTTAAGGTATGGGTTAAGGAGTGACGGTCTTCCGTCAACACTTCCTAGACAAGTCTAATGTTGCACTGTTACTCTCGTCTCTAGAATGCATCTGCCCCCCAGGGTTATACTTCCGATCTTAGACTCTAACTCAGTTGTTGATTCATCCCCTGGCGGCCAATAGTACAGCCTACTTTTAATATGCGCAGCCCTTGACCTAACACCACCCTGAAATCGAGCTTCTAAATCCTTGGTCCAACTGACCCCAAATATTTATCCTAGGGTGGTATGGACTAATGAAATGAATGTGTTGAATTTCATAATTTTCCTAGGTCATTAAGGCCTTTAATTAAATCCTTTAAATTATCCCCTAGGTCCTTTTGCACAAGAAGTAGTATCGATTAAAATCTACTGACCTAAGGGAATTTTCCTGAGTTACATATGAGTAAAATATTACTGTCTACAAGATCTCATAATTTACCTTTTTATATTTCTATTTATCCCATAATTAATACAAGTTCTACCTATTTATCATTTTCCAAATGAAGCACAAGAAATATATACACCAAAATTCCAGGAAAATTACTGAGCATTTATATCACTACTTTATGACTAATGACAGAGTTTCATTAACTTCTACAGTGTAATGGTCTATCAAAATCCATTCTTAATTATTTACCAAAATGTCATTGTGCTAATTAATAATTAACAGTGTATCCAAAAATTTTTGATAAAATTCTACAAGACTAATGTAACAATTATGCAACTCTAGAATTATTTCCACATTTTTCCAACATGTAATTATACCAATTCATGAACAATTACAAAAAGGGTAAAATAGTCATCTCAATGAATTTTGATCTAACAGTTGTCAAACAGGGATATAGAATTTTCTTAAGTCAAATAAAAGCTTCATTTTTGACTTGGGTGGTCTTACCTTGATCAAAACCTATCCTACAATTTATTTCCCAAAAAGGCCTTTATTTTGGAAATACCAAATAATAGGATTTTTGATCCCAAAAATCCTATAATAAATTCTAGGGGTGAACTTTACTCTAATTAATCCCTGGAATAAATTCCACAATTTTTGGATGCCTCAACTAGGCTAAATACACAAAATATCATTTCTTGCTAAATGCACCCCAAGGCTATAATTAGCCAACACATGCAAGTGGGTTAACCCAACATGCAGTGATCCAATTGTTCTGAAATTTCTACCAGACACCAATAATGTCCCTAAGGACATGCCACCAAAATTTGGGGCCATTTGGGTGCATATAATTACATTTATACCCTTAATTTACTTTTTGATATAATGATAAAAACTATAGGAAAATGATTTCCAAAAATTCCAAATTTTTGGCAGGGGCTAGGTATGCCCTAAACATGCACATGCCCAAAATTTCAAGTCATGAGGGCACTTGGTTTGGCATGGGCATCATTTTTAATTTCTGCCCTAGCCTAGGAGCAGTCCTAGCAAAACAGCCCTACACGACAAACTACTAGACCAAAACCTATCTTTGGGGTGGCATATTAAAGTTAACACATCCACCTACATTTTTCATTCAGGGCCCAACCTATGGTGAAGTCTCTAGGTACACATAAATTAACGTGGAAACTGACTGTTATAAAGTTACAGGATACTTACTATTCATAAATTAAATTATAACCAAATTAATCATAATAACTAAAAATGATTTAATCAATCTTGCACGAATTTTAAAGGCAGATCGGACGGCATCTGGATCTTCTTTTCCATGCAAGCATGCATGGCCAAACCCGACGCAGGCTGGTTTTGCCGGGCGGTTCCCGGCCATCGCCGGCGGCGGAGCCTCCGGCCAAGCCTTTCCCCGGCCTCACGGTGGTCGGGGCTTGAGCTGGCCGGCGGCTGGGCGGCGGAGAGCGGCGGACGGCGGCGGCGCAACCGAGCCGAAAAGGTCCAAAAACGCCATTTTTCTACAGAATTCCGAGCTTTTTGATTCCTATTGTCGAGCTCGTTTGAGCTCGACCTCTAGCCTAGTGGATCTAGGATACTAGTACAGTTGGAGGGGAAGGGATACGGACCATCGGCGGCGGTTGTGGTTGAGGGTGGCGGCGGGTTCCCATGGAATGAAAATTCCGGCGAGCTCCTCCTCGGTTAGCCATGGCTGCAGGTGGTTTCTCTTTCTCTCTCTCTCTCTCTCTGGGGTAGGGAAGAAGTGGAAATGAGGGGGATAGGCTCGGTTTTGGGCTGAGATAAGAGGGGGGAGGCGATTTCACCAAGGAAGGGGCGACTTCACCAAGGTGGGGCTCGGGTTGGGGTGGTTGAGCCGGCTGGTGTTTGGGAGTGGGCCCTACTGCTCCAAATGGGTTAAATAACCCCTAATGGGTCGGGTTCCAGGGTAGGAGCTGAGTTGGTGAGTGGAGATAGGGGGGGTTGGCTCACATAAATGAAATAGGCTAGAGAGGGCTCGGTTTTGGGCTTGGGCTTGACCCAAGGCTGCATGGTGGGTCCCCACACCTTCTAATACACCTATATGGTCAGCCAACCCATTATGAGTTGGTGGGATGAGCCCAAGTGGCCCAAACCAATTCCTTAACACTTTCTCTCTCCTATTCCTCATCTTTTCTCTCTCCTAGGTAATTCCCAAAGTTACTATTGCATGCCCTTATTTTTCTCTTCCATAGGGGGGTATAGGGTCACTTTAGACCTACCTAGTGATTTTGGGTTGGTTTGGGTGGATCCAACCCAAAGAATTGGGCTAGGACACCGTTTTCACTAATTAGGTCAAAATGTTGACTTGACTCAACATGGGTCAACTAGTTGACCCCATGGCCTACCTTAGGGTCCACTTAGATTGTATTTAGGGTTAGGGCATCGTGGTGGGGTCATGGTGTGGCTAGGGATCCTGTTTAGGCTAGTTTGACCTAGTTTGACTTTGGTCCCATGGTGGGCCCCACATGGCTACAACCCACTACCTAGGGTCAAACCTAGCTTATTACCCTAACACCCACCCCATGCCTAACCCAATCTAAGCTAAGGGGTTTATAAGTAACATTGGGATGTTACAGGAGAAATGCCTTTGCCGTGAAGAACGTCTGCACCGAGAGATGCCGCGGAGAAGGGTAACGCGATCCATGGCCGACAACAGAGGAAACGTCGGAAATGAGGTGAGTTTCCTCCCCTCTCCCTTGGTGCTAGATCTGTAGCTATTCTTAGGCGAGACATCGACTCAAAAGAGTCTTGATGTGTGAAATGAAGCTTTCTAGGAAGGCCATTCTAGAACTTGTCTTCTAAAGCTTAGTCATCTTCAACCTCCCCTCGCTTCAAAGTGATGATAGGGGTGGTCTCGTGAAGAGGAAATGGCTTCAAGAGGGAGAATAAGGGTGGAGGAACTTCTGGTTGCGGTTTGGGGAAAATCGCTTGAGGAGGAAGATGAACGGATGTCGTTCACTTCGCTTCAAGATGCGTGCAGAATCTGTGTTCTGCACACAGTGACCTTCTTGGCTACTTTTAAGCAAGAAAGGATCGGACATGGGCTTTCAACTAAACACTAAAGTCGTAGCCCTCGAAATTTCCTTTCCAACGAGTGGTTGCACGTTTCCAGGCGATACATGTAGCCACGGGAAAGTCCGTTTGAATCCGCTGCGGTTGGGAGTTAATGCCCAGGAAATCTGTATCCTGTACGCAGCAGACTTCGAGTTGGATTTCTGGTATGATGTGACCAGATCTGGGCTTTTGACTAAACACGAAAGTCGTAACCCTTGAAATTACCTTTCCAACGAGTGGTTGTACATTTTCAGGCGATACCTGTAGCCACAGGAATCCCCAGTCAAAGTTGTCGACCAGCTTACATATAATTCTAGGTGATTACATTATGAACTTGGATTCGATGGAATAGATGTTGCAAACCATCTCGAGGTTGGGTGAATTCTTTGGTGTTAATCACCGAGGTAATGTGAAGGTTGATGTTTGAGGACTTGAATTCCTATGCCGAGATGTGAATCAAGCCTAAATGAATGAAAGGCTTTGTTATATTTGGTAGATCACCATTATGCGCATTATCTATAATATGTTGAATTCATGTGAAAGGATTTGTAAATGATTAAACTATGGCCCTGGTGTATAATGAATTGATGGAAGGGAATGGATAGTCCAATGCTTAGAGTGTCGTCTCCCTACGGGGAGCATTGTGGAAGTTAACAAGTGCGGTGTTGACCGACACTAATGGGAATGAGGTTGAGTTGGATAAAATTGGACGGTTGGGCTTGGTCCTCGGAGTTCACGTCCCGGGGCTCCTTCCGTGCTGCGTGAACGGTTGGGCTTGGTCCTCGGTGTTCACGTCCTGAGGCTCCATCCATATTTGTTGGATGGTTGGGCTTGGTCCTCGTGCTTTCTCCGAGGCTCCTTCCATGCCATAAATGGTGGAATTGCATGCGGTGTGAGTCGACACGCGGTGTCGTAATCCCGGGTTAAGGATAGTGTGGTAGGTCTACGGGCTCGCCAATCGTCACACCGAGGGGAGTTGACAGTTAGACCTTGGGCGGTTGGGCTTGGTCCTCGGTGTTCACGTCCCGAGGCTCCTTCCGTGCCAAGTGAACGGTTGGGCTTGGTCCTCATGCTCATTTCCGAGGCTCCTTCCGTGTCACACCATAGCCCAGTCGAGGCTAGGATCTTGGTGCATATTTACCCAAGAGAACCCGCTAAGCCGTAGTACGCATGTGAGCTCCGCTGTTGTGTTCTTAGCGTTGAGACATACGGAGGCCTAGGACAGGTAGTGTAGAGAACAGCCTAATAGTGGAGATGCCTGCTCTACTGTCACCATTTGGCCACGACGGTTGATGCCTGAGAGGTTATCTACCTGCTCGAATTGTGGAAACTATAAGTCTGTGTCGACATAGCGATTGCATGTGCCTGATCATGGGTGTGTCATTGCATTGTATACATAGCATTGCACTTCATTACATACACAAGACCCTCATCGTATAAGTTTGTATGGGCACTCCTATACGATGAGTTATTTTCTGCTGAACGACCCTCAACTTATATGCTTGTATGGGCACCCATATAAGTTGAGTTACTTACTGTTCTAGATATATACTTTCTTGCTGCTGTAGATTGTAGATTTGTAAAATTAGACCTTGTTCATTTGTATACAGTTTCTATTGCTATTTATGATATGTACACATACTTCACCTGCTTGTACTACTGATATATATTTATTGTACTTGTTCCTTTCCCCGCCCGGTGCCGAGGAGTCGCCAGGGAGCGGATGTGAAACCACTTAGTCTTTTTGACTAACGGTTGCTACGTCTTCCTTTTTAGGAGGTAACCCCGCCGGTGGAGCAGCAGGCTATGCAGACGGACAGCCAGGCCAGGGTGATAGGGCCTGAAGGGACGGTACCGTCGCTACCGTCGGTTACAGATGTGAGTGAGAGAGAGATTTTGTTGTAGCCCTTCGGGGCAATTTTGTTTACATACTCTGATTTTGTAGAAGCTTGTTTCAGCTTCTCTTTTGATGTACTTATGGACTTATGCTTGGTGTGGATTTGACATTCATATTATTATGGTTGGGTTGGCATTTATCTGTTGATATTGTTGGTAGCTGGCAGAATAGGCATCTTGTGGTACAGGCTAGCCTGAGTGCTAGTGTTACCGCAAGGCGGCTGTTCTGGGCATAAGAGCCCTCTCGTGCTGTGTTTTGTGTTCCGGGAGGGGGGTCTTACAAATGGTATCAGCTTGCTACAATCCTCCAAGACGAAAGTCACTTAACAATGGTGCCACCCCAGTTTGATTGGTCAGTTTGGGGACAAGCTGACTTAGCGGAAGCAGTGGTGTGCCCATATGTAATTCACACTAAGTTGTCCATCTTTAACCTTAGATTAGCCAACCTAACCCTAGGTTTGTACCTTATGTGTAGATTCCAGCACATGTTGAGCCAGTAAGGGGCAGCCCCGCCCCGTCCGTACCTACACAATTCCAACAATCAGAGCTGGGGCAGATGTTCACAGCTATTCTGGATGCCTTTAGGTCCCAATCTCAGCAGACACCTGTACAACAACAGGATTCAGGATCTAGTTGGTTAAGCGTTTTCCGAGCTCTCTCCCCTCCCTCTTATATTGGGACAGAGTCAGCAGTGCGTACGAAAGAGTGGCTCGACACTATACAAGATTTGTTGGCAGGAATAAGATGTCCAAACAACATGGCGGTGATCCTCGTGGTGACACTCTTAGAGCTGCTCGCCAAATGGTGATGGAAGTCCCTCATGGGCTCCACTTTTCGTGGAAGAGTGTACACGGATAATAGTTGGAGCGAATTCTCCGAAGCCTTCTTAGAGAATTTCATCCCCTCGGCCGCTCGGGATGGTCTGGAAGAATGATTTTTGCAACTAAAGCAAGGGTCCATGTCGGTGACGGAGTACCAACGGGAGTTTCAGCACCTGGCTATATTCGCCGACTCCTATGAGCTGGATGATAGAGGGTACGCCAAACGATTTTACAAAGGCTTGCGAGATCCCCTAAGGCAAGCCCTTTTGTTTATAGCAGACTCTAGTCTGGCGGAGATTATTGATATGGCAAAGAGATTGGAAGCGGACCACTTGGGAAGTGGTAAGAGGCCAGCGGAAGGCGTGATGGAAGCAGGCCCTAGCAACAGAAGGACATTTGACAATAAAAGAGGAAGAGGATATCGGAGGGGTGGCGGGCGTTTCCCCCAGAACTTTAGAGAGGAGCTCCCGGTTCCACAACCGCCAGCATTACCTCCACCTCCACAGTTTCAGCAACACGGCGGAAGGCAGGAATGGGTGTGCTTTGAATGCAACCAACCGGGCCACATTCGACGCTACTGCCCGCAACTGTTTGGAGATGCGCCTTTCGCTCTCCCTCCAGCAGCCACGCGGGGGAGAGGGTATGTGCGTGGTCGAGGACGAGGACCACGAGGAAGAAACCCCGGACCCGCTCGAGATCAGATGTATGCCCTGGACATGACTCAAGAGCGGAACCCTCAAGAGTTGATTGCAGGTACGATTTGAATTAGTCATTTTGCTTCCATTAATGTCCTCTAGTTGCTTGAGATATACTAGACGTCTAGCTTGAGTATTATTAATGACACTTAGGCACCGTGATGGTCGGCGGGAAACCGGCTTATATGTTATTTGACACCGGTGCCTCACATTCATTCGTGTCTGAAGACTTCATCAAAGATATACACGAAGTGCAATATTTCACTGGTATTGCTCGAAGAGTACGCCTCCCAGACGGATCTGAGATGACGGCAACCGCGAAGTGTGAGTTAGAGATAACCTTTGGGGGAAAGACCTTTGATACCCCTGCCACAATTTTGAGAATACCAGAGTTCGACCTCATTCTGGGTATGGCGTGGCTGGATTGGCACCATGCAAGAATTGACTGTGCGGAGAAGCGTATCTATTTGAGACATGGGGATACTGATGTAGTCTTCCAAGGTATAAATTTCGCACCACGAATATTGTTATCCTCAATCCAGACCTTGAAAGCTCATATAAGAGGGGATGAAGTCTACATGATACGATTCAAACTAAAAGAGATGAAGCTAGATGTGAAGGATGTGCGGGTAGCACGGGATTTCCCTGAGGTATTTCCCGAGAAATTGCCAGGGTTACCCCCACATAGAGAAGTGGATTTTCAGATTAAGCTTGTACCAGGAGGTAAGCCTGTCTCCAGGACCCCTTATCGGATGGCCCCAAAAGAACTTGTGGAGTTTAGAGTGCAATTGCAGGAGTTGGTAGAATCAGGGTTTGTTCGCCCCAGCTCGTCGCCTTGGGGAGCCCCTGTTCTATTTGTCAAGAAGAAAGATGGAACCCTGTGTTTATGTATAGACTATCGGGAACTCAACCGACTGACAGTACGGAACACCTACCCGTTACCTCAGATCGATAAGTTGTTCGACCAATTGGTGGGAGCGCATTGGTTCTCCAAGATAGACTTGCGCTCGGGGTACTACCAATTGAGAATACAGGAGGATGATATACAGAAAATGGCTTTCAGCTCAAGGTACGGCTTATATGAGTTCACAGTGATGCCGTTTGGACTCACTAATGCCCCATTAGCTTTCATGAGCTTGATGAATAAAGTGTTTGAGCCCTACTTAGATGTCTTCGTCATTGTGTTCATTGACAACATCCTGGTCTACTCGAAGACGGAGGAAGAACATGCCGGACACTTGGCCTTGGTACTGGAGAAGTTAAAGGAGCACGCCCTGTTCGCCAAGTTTAGCAAGTGTGAATTCTGGCTTAGGGAAGTTGCTTTCTTGGGTCACATAATCAGTGGGGCTGGAGTAGCTGTGGATCCGGCCAAGGTGCGTGCCGTGAAGGAGTGGTCACCTTTGAAGTCAGCGGCCGATGTGAGGAGTTTTCTTAGACTTGCCGGATACTACCGCAAGTTCGTAAAAGGATTCTCTAAGATTGCCCTCCCGCTTACTTCCTTGACAAAGAAAGGAGTGCTATTTAAGTGGACACCCCAGTGTGAAGCGGCATTCCAGGAATTGAAGGATAGACTTACCTCCGCCCCCATCCTTGTCCTTCCGTCTGGGAAGGAAGGATTCTAAGTTTACACGGACGCGTCTTATCAGGGGTTGGGAGCGGTGTTGATGCAGCACGAGCACGTAATTGCTTATGCTTCAAGACAATTGAAGAAGCATGAAATCAATTACCCGGTGCATGATTTGGAGCTAGGAGCGGTGGTGTTCTCCTTGAAGGTATGGAGGCATTATCTATACGGCGTCCACTGCGAAATCTTCTCGGATCATAAAAATTTGAAGTACGTCCATACCAAGAAGGAATTGAACTTAAGACAACGGCGGTGGTTAGAGTTTCTATGCGACTATGAGTTCACCTTGAACTACTACCCCGGAAAAGCAAACTCGGTAGCCGATGCGTTGAGTAGGAAAGTACCCGGCTCGAACCCAGAATCTCGATTGATGAGCATGGAGTTGGCACGGATGATCGAGGAGATGGACATCACCTTAATATTTAAATCTTCTTCGGAATATACGGAGTACCTGTCCAGCATGAGCATAGTTTGTGATATCCGGGACTGGATCCGAGTGGAGCAAGGATTGGATGCGGCTTTGGCCCCGGCAATAAAGTTAATCGAAGATGGGACTACCGACGAGTACACACTAAAGGACGGCCTCGTCTACTTTCGCGGCCTACTCTACATTCCCAAAGGTGGCAAAATCCGGGAGGATATTATGAGAGAAGCACATTGCTCTCAATATTCCGTGCACCCAGAAATTTCAAAGATGTACGTCGGCTTACGGAAGACGATGTGTTGGCCAGGGATGAAGAAAGATGTCCGGTACTTTGTCACGCATTGTGAAGCCTGCCAAAGAGTGAAGGCGGAATGTAGGAGCCTCGGTGGCCTATTGCAGTCGTTGCCAATCCCCGAATGGAAGTTCGAGGATATATCCATGGACTTCGTACATGGGCTACCTCGCTCCCGCTCAGGGAATGGTTCAGTGTGGGTGATTGTTGATCGCCTGACGAAGGTTGACCGGTTCATTCCTATGAAGAAGGAGGCTCATGTGGATGTCTTGGTATGCCTTTTTGTGGAACAATTTGTACGGTATCACGGCGTACCCAAGACGATAGTTTCAGACCGTGATGGTCGTTTCACCTCCAAGGAGTGGAAGGCGGCACAGACGTATTTGGGCTCACGTCTTACCTTCAGTACCGCATTTCATCCTCAGACGGATGGATAGTCTGAGCGGACCATCTGAACATTGGAAGATCTGTTGAGATTGTGTGTGATAGATAGAGGAGAGCCATGGGAAAGACTCTTGCCCTTGGTGGAATTCTCCTATAACAATAGCCATCAAACTAGTATTGGCATGGCGCCCCATGAAGCCCTATATGGAAGGAGGTGTAGGACCCCCTTGTCTTGGGTGCAAGATGAAGACCCGAAGACTTTGGGAATTGAGTACATAGATGACACTGATGCGGTGGTTAGGCTAATAAGGGATCGCATGTTGGAGGCTCAAAGTCGGCAGGCAAAGTATTACAACGCAAGTCACCGTATGGTGGAATTTCAAGTGGGTGATAAGGTGTTTCTAAAAATCCAGCCGATGCATGGAGTGTCACGAGTGCGAGGTGTGAAGAAGCTCAGTCCACGGTATGTTGGGCCCTATGTCATATTGGAAAGGGTTGGCCCTTTGGCCTACCTGCTGGAGCTACTGCCCGAGCTAAAGAATCTCCACGATGTGTTCCATGTATTGTCGCTTCGGAAGGCGCTGTTGCGGCTCGAACAATACACCCCCACAACTGATGGTACTGTGGCGTCTGACAGATCTGTGCAACTGGAGCTGGTGCAGATCGTTGATAATGAGATAAGAACCTTGCGCCACAAAAGTGTCCCCTTGGTAAAAGTGCTATGGTCTAATCATGGGAAGGAGGAATTCACATGGGAGCCAATGGATTTGATGCAAAGACGCTACCCGGAGTTGTTTGCTTCAGGTAATTTTATCTAAAAGCATATTTTTTTTCTGTATGCTTTTCTCCCCACGACCTCAGCCTGATTTCGGGGACGAAATCTTTTTATTTTGTTTATAGGATTTGTAACGTCCCAATTCGCGCTAGGCCCCTCGCACGAGTTTTGAGTCAAGAGACTAGACTCGGGCTCGGGGTGCGCTGACGCGAAGTGTTAGGTGCGTCGGATGGAGTGTAGGGTTGAGTGATGTCTAACGAATCGAAAGGAAATCAGCCAAGTGGAAATCAACGAGAATGGAGGTCGATGCACGTCTATCGACGGGTATCGGGAATGATACTCGCCGATTCGACGGGTATCGGGAATGATACTCGCCGATTCGACGTGTATCGGTGGTCGATAACCGCCGGACGCAGAGCTGCATGTAGACTAAGGAAAATTCGGCGAGAATGCTCGGCGATTCTCGTCGATCGTCGAGAATTCCCTGTTATACCCACCGATCGTCGAGTATTGCTGAGAATACTCAACGCAATCAACGCCAGATGTCCGATAAAATGGCTAAGGGAAAATCGTCGAGTATCATTGTTGATACTCGACGAATTCGTCGAGAACGACGACTGATTTCCGCCGAATTTTACTTAGGCGTTTTCTTCGCCCAGGCAGATTCGCCGGCTTGTACAGGCGGACTGAACCGGACTTCAGGATTCCTGCTGAATGATCCTTGGACCGGTCACTTCAAATGAAACCTAATTTGGGCGGTCCAATTAGAGAGTGACACGTGGCGGAAGGAACTTAACCAAACATGTAATATAAAAAGGAGTAAACCAAACCCTAGCCATCACACCCGATCGTTCTTGTCGAGCCGTCACCGTGCAAAACCGACGGGAGCAGGAGAGAAAGGAATATCGCAGATCGTTGATGCGCGTAAAATACGGCAAGCGTACCGGTCGCTCAAGTAATAAAGTTGGGAATGAATCCCCGGATGTCGGTCTCTTGAGGAATGCAATTGGCGTCGAACGATTTAGACTCTGAAACTATCGTTATGAGAGTTAATTGAAATAAACAGAAAAAGAAAGGGGCTTTGGTTGGTGGTCTTACGACCGATTACACTAATTAAACTATGCGGGTCGCAATCACCGCTTCGCAAGGCGAGATGGATGTAGCGGCCGCGATGCCGTACTTCGGTGGGCGAGTGGGCGGTAAGCTAGTGAGTGAAGTGTGTGATGTGAAGTGAAATGAAGTGAAGCAAATGCGTGGAGTGAACGAAAGAGAGCGAAGCGCGTTAACAACGAATCTCACAAGCAAGATGAAAGCATAAACATTTCATTGCAAAAGAGATTAATCCGTTCATACATGCATACATAAACCATACAACAAGAAAGGTTGGAGAAAGCTAAACCACAAGAGTGAAGATCCTTCGCGGGTGTTGGCCGGAGGTGCGGGTTGTCAAACCGCTTCCAAGCGCAGTCCGTGGAGGGCTTCCGGTACCGCCGAGCTGTCACTTCGGTGGCCTTTAAGTCCGTTCTTGAGGCAAGCTTCGTCGTCTTCCTCGGTGAAGAACTTGGAGAAGAGCTTTAATGGCCGGAGGATCGCCGGAGGATGAGGGATGCTTCGGAATCACGGGAGAAAGTCCTCCCGTTGGTAGGAATGGAGGTGGAGGTGAATGGGACTGCTGGAGGGCGAAACGGCGGACCGGCGAAGGTTCCGTAACAATCGTCTCGCCCTAATTCGCGGAACAGCGTATTTATAGCTTGCAGAATAATTAGCGCACACGACCACTGGCGCACGACCAGTGGTCGTGCGCGACCAAGGTCAGCGCCCGTGCGTGAGCAACCTGCAGACCTGCATCAGAAAATTAGTAGTCGCGCACGATCAGCAGCGCACGATCAGTGATCGTGCGAGGCAAGGCTGATGATCGTGCGGAAATAGCCAGACAGACTTTTGCAAAATGGATATGACTGCGCACGATCGGCGGCGCACGAGCAGTGGTCGTGCGCGGTATGGCAGTGATCGTGCGGAAGGTTCAAGACAGAGTTTCACAAATGAGACCGGGCTGCGCACGATCAGTGATCGTGCGCTAGGAGGTCGATGGTCGTGCGTGGGCAAAAACGCACGACCACTGACTCCTTTGCCAAAAATAGTGAAACGCCTATCCCGAATGCCCTCACGATCCCCAAACCTGCAGGAAAACTGCACGGGGCATCGATCGCGGCAGCCACAGCGAACAGTGATAAACACAGCAAGAAAGTAAATGCACACAAGCACGGAAATGGGCAAAAAAGGGTGCACCAGGCGTGTAATGCCGGAGCTAACCAAAAGGAGTACTAATGGCGCTAAATAGTGTGCAAAGACATGGAAATAGGCCTAGATGAGTCCAAAATATAGTATAAAATAGGGACTCATCACACCCCCAAACTTAACCATTTGCACGTCCCGGGCAAATAATCACGTTGTGGGCTCTAAAACGGCTAGCTGACGTAGTAATTACAACCTACAGTAGGACGAGAAATCGAGAAGCTCACATGCGTAAAAAAATATAATAGAAAGAGTTTCTAATCATGCAATGCAATTTATAATTTTCGAAAAACGTAAATAGATACTGTCACTACTCAAAGAATGAATTCCGGAGAATCGCACGGTCATGGGAAGGCAGAAAGTAGGCAAGTCGGATGGCGAGGTATTGCCAAAGACCGGGGCTCATGATCACCTCCAAAGGAATCCACCAATGTCGGGGGCCATATGCTTGCCCGTTCGCACTTTCTCCACGATGCGGGTTTGACTCGAGCGTGAATCCGTAGGACTTGAGGTGAAACCTAGCAGTTGCGGAAATATTGAAATTGGCCCACATTGCGGAAATATCAAAGTCAAACAGAAGCAACTACTTTGCAAATATTCATCGCGCAAAACTTACAATTCCGACAATGTACTACAGCAGATGAGAAAAGAAATGAACAGAGCAAAACAAATTAACTCATATACCAATATTTTCAGAAATCATAATCGTACAACAGTTGCATTCCCCGGCAACGGCGCCAAAAACTTGATGCGCGTAAAATACGGCAAGCGTACCGGTCGCTCAAGTAATAAAGTTGGGAATGAATCCCCGGATGTCGGTCTCTTGAGGAATGCAATTGGCGTCGAACGATTTAGACTCTGAAACTATCGTTATGAGAGTTAATTGAAATAAACAGAAAAAGAAAGGGGCTTTGGTTGGTGGTCTTACGACCGATTACACTAATTAAACTATGCGGGTCGCAATCACCGCTTCGCAAGGCGAGATGGATGTAGCGGCCGCGATGCCGTACTTCGGTGGGCGAGTGGGCGGTAAGCTAGTGAGTGAAGTGTGTGATGTGAAGTGAAATGAAGTGAAGCAAATGCGTGGAGTGAACGAAAGAGAGCGAAGCGCGTTAACAACGAATCTCACAAGCAAGATGAAAGCATAAACATTTCATTGCAAAAGAGATTAATCCGTTCATACATGCATACATAAACCATACAACAAGAAAGGTTGGAGAAAGCTAAACCACAAGAGTGAAGATCCTTCGCGGGTGTTGGCCGGAGGTGCGGGTTGTCAAACCGCTTCCAAGCGCAGTCCGTGGAGGGCTTCCGGTACCGCCGAGCTGTCACTTCGGTGGCCTTTAAGTCCGTTCTTGAGGCAAGCTTCGTCGTCTTCCTCGGTGAAGAACTTGGAGAAGAGCTTTAATGGCCGGAGGATCGCCGGAGGATGAGGGATGCTTCGGAATCACGGGAGAAAGTCCTCCCGTTGGTAGGAATGGAGGTGGAGGTGAATGGGACTGCTGGAGGGCGAAACGGCGGACCGGCGAAGGTTCCGTAACAATCGTCTCGCCCTAATTTGCGGAACAGCGTATTTATAGCTTGCAGAATAATTAGCGCGCACGACCACTGGCGCACGACCAGTGGTCGTGCGCGACCAAGGTCAGCGCCCGTGCGTGAGCAACCTGCAGACCTGCATCAGAAAATTAGTAGTCGCGCACGATCAGCAGCGCACGATCAGTGATCGTGCGAGGCAAGGCTGATGATCGTGCGGAAATAGCCAGACAGACTTTTGCAAAATGGATATGACTGCGCACGATCGGCGGCGCACGAGCAGTGGTCGTGCGCGGTATGGCAGTGATCGTGCGGAAGGTTCAAGACAGAGTTTCACAAATGAGACCGGGCTGCGCACGATCAGTGATCGTGCGCCAGGAGGTCGATGGTCGTGCGTGGGCAAAAACGCACGACCACTGACTCCTTTGCCAAAAATAGTGAAACGCCTATCCCGAATGCCCTCACGATCCCCAAACCTGCAGGAAAACTGCACGGGGCATCGATCGCGGCAGCCACAGCGAACAGTGATAAACACAGCAAGAAAGTAAATGCACACAAGCACGGAAATGGGCAAAAAAGGGTGCACCAGGCGTGTAATGCCGGAGCTAACCAAAAGGAGTACTAATGGCGCTAAATAGTGTGCAAAGACATGGAAATAGGCCTAGATGAGTCCAAAATATAGTATAAAATAGGGACTCATCAATCGTCGGAGGAAAAGTTAGGATCGTTGAATGAAGGCTTGCTGGAGCTAGTTTTGGAGGAGGAGAAACGCCTTTGCCGTGAAGAACGTTTGTACCGAGAGATGCCGCGGAGAAGGGTAACGCGATCCATGACCGACAACGAAGGAAACACCGGAAATGAGGTGAGTTTCCTCCCCTCTCCATTGGTGCTAGATCTGTAGCTATTCTTAGGCAAAACATCGACTCAAAAGAGTCTTGATGTGTGAGATGAAGCTTTCTAGGAAGGCCATGCTAGAACTTGTGTTCTAAAGCTTAGTCATCTTCAACCTCCCCTCGCTTCAAAGTGATGATAGGGGTGGTCTCGTGAAGAGGAAATGGCTTCAAGAGGGAGAATAAGGGTGGAGGAACTTCTGGTTGCGGTTTGGGGAAAATCGCTTGAGGAGGAAGATGAACGGATGTCGTTCACTTTGCTTCAAGATGCGTGCAGAATCTGTGTTCTGCATGCAGCGACCTTCTTGGCTACTTTTAAGCAAGAAAGGGTCGTATCTGGGCTTTCAACTAAACACGAAAGTCGTAGCCCTCGAAATTACCTTTCCAACGAGTGGTTGAACGTTTCCAAGCGATACCTGTAGCCACGAGAAAGTCCGTTTGAATCCGCTGCGATTGGGAGTTAATGCCCAGGAAATCTGTATCCTGTACGCAGCAGACTTCGAGTTGGATTTCTGGTATGATGTGACTAGATCTAGGCTTTCGACTAAACACAAAAGTCATAGCCCTTTAAATTACCTTTCCAACAAGTGGTTGTACATTTTCAGTCGATACCTGTAGCCACGGGAATTCCCAGTCAAAGTTGTCGACCAGATTACATATAATTCTAGGTGATTACAATATGAACTTGGATTCGATGGAATAGATGTTGCAATCCATCTCGAGGTTGGGTGAATTCATTGGTGTTAATCACCGAGGTAATGTGAAGGTTGATGTTTGAGGACTTGAATTCCTATGCCGAGATGTGAATCAAGCCTAAATGAATGAAAGGCTTTGTTATATTTGGTAGATCACCATTATGCGCATTATCTATAATATGTTGAATTCATGTGAAAGGATTAGTAAATGATTAAACTATGGCCCTGGTGTATAATGAATTGATGGAAGGGAATGGATAGTCCAATGCTTAGAGTGCCGTCTCCCTACGGGTAGCATTGTGGAAGTTAACAAGTGCGGTGTTGACCGTCACTAATGGGAATGAGGTTGAGTTGGATAAAATTGGATGGTTGGGCTTGGTCCTCGGTGTTCACATCCCGGGGCTCCTTCCGTGCCGCGTGAACGGTTGGGCTTGGTCCTCGGTGTTCACGTCCCGAGGCTCCATCCGTATTTGTTGGATGGTTCGGCTTGGTCCTCGTGCTCTCTCCGAGGCTCTTACCATGCCATGAATGGTGGAATTGCATGCGGTGTGAGTCGACACGCGATGTCGTAATCCCGGGTTAAGGATAGTGTGGCAGGTCTACGGGCTCGCCAATCGTCATACCGAGGGGAGTTGACAGTTAGACCTTGGGCAGTTGGGCTTGGTCCTCGGTGTTCACGTCCCGAGGCTCCTTCCGTGCCAAGTGAACTGTTGGGCTTAGTCCTCGTGCTCATTTCCGAGGATCCTTCCGTGTCACACCATAGGCCAGTCAGGGCTAGGATCTTGGTGCATATTTACCCAAGAGAACCCGCTGAGCCGTAGTACGCATGTGAGCTCTGTGTTGTGTTCTTAGCGTTGAGGCGTAAGGAGGCCTAGGCCAGGTAGTGTGGAGACCAGCCTAGTAGTGAAGATGCCCGCTCTACTGTCACCGTTTGGCCACGACGGTTGATGCCTGAGAGGTTAGCTACCTACTCGAATAGTGGGAACTATAAGTCTGTGTCGACATAGCGATTGCATGTGCCTGATCATGGGTGTGTCATTGCATTGCATACATAGCATTGCACTTTATTACATACACAAGACCCTCATCGTATAAGTTTGTATGGGCACTCCTATACGATGAGTTATTTTTTGCTGAACGACCCTCAACTTATATGCTTGTATGGGCACCCATATAAGTTGAGTTACTTACTGTTCTAGATATATACTCTCTTGCTGCTGTAGATTGTAGATTTGTAAAATAAGACCTTGTTCATTTGTATACTATTTCTATTGCTATTTATGATATGTACACATACTTCACCTGCTTGTACTACTGATATATATTTATTGTACTTGTTCCTTTCCCCGCCCGTTGCCGAGGAGTCGCGGGGGGAGCGGATGTGAAACCACTTAGTCTTTTTGACTAACGGTTGCTACGCCTTCCTTTTTAGGAGGAAACCCCGCCGGTGGAGCAGCAAGCTATGCAGACGGACAGCCAGGCTAGGGTGACAGGGCCTGAAGGGACGGTACCGTCGCTACCGTCGGTTACAGATGTGAGTGAGAGAGAGATTTTGTTGTAGCCCTTCGGGACAATTTTGTTTACATACTCTGATTTTGTAGAAGCTTGTTTCAGCTTCTCTTTTGATGTACTTATGGACTTATGCTTGGTGTGGATTTGACTTTCATATTATTATGGTTGGGTTGGCATTTATCTGTTGATATTGTTGGTAGCCGGCAGAATAGGCGTCTTGTGGTACAGTCTAGCCTGAGTGCTAGTGTTACCGCAAGGCGGCTGTTCTGGGCATAAGACCCCTCTCGTGCCGTGTTTTGTATTCCGGGAGGGGGGTCTTACATCTACCCTCCCCTCCTTCAGTTCGAAACATATCATGTATTCTTCATCCCCTATCATATGAGCTTTCAAGGTCTGGATTGAGGACAACAATAATCGTGGTGCGAAATTTATACCTTGGAAGATTACATCAGTATTTCCATATCTCAAATAGATTTGCTTCTCCGCACAGTCAATTCTTGCATAGTGCCAATCCAGCCACGCCATGCCCAGAATGAGGTCGAATTCTGGCATTCTCAAAATTATGGCGGGGGTATCAAAGGTCTTTACCCAAATGGTTATCTCCAACTCAAACTTCGCGGTTGCCGTCATCTTAGATCCGTATGGGAGGCGTACTCTTTGAGCAATACCAGTGAAATGTGTCACTCGGTGTATATCCTTTATGAAGTCTTCAGACGCGAAAGAATGTGAGGCACCGGTGTCAAATAACGTTTAAGCCGGTTTCCCGCCGACCATCACGGTGCCTAAGTGTCATTAATAATACTCAAGCTAGACGTCTAGTATATCTTAAGCCACTAGAGGATATTAATGGAAGTAAAATGGCTAATTCAAATCCTACCTGCAATCATCTCCTGAGGATTTCGCTCTAGAGTCATACCCAAGGCATTCATCTGATCCCGTGCGGGTCTGGGGTTTGTTCCTCGTGGTCCACGTCCTCGACCACGCACATACCCTCGCTCCCGAGGGGCTGCTGGAGGGAAAGCAAGAGGCGCATCTCCAAACAGTTGCGGACAGTAGCGTCGAATGTGGCCCGGTTGGTTTCATTCAAAGCACACCCGTTCCTGCCTTCCGCCGTGTTGCTGAAATTGGTGAGGTGGAGGTAATGCTTGTGGTTGCGGAACTGGGCGCTCCTCTCTAAAATTCTGGGGGAAACGCCTGCCACCTCTCCGATATCCTCTTCCTCTTCTATTGTCAACTCTCCTTCTGTTGCTGGGGCCGGCTTCCATCACGCCCTCCGCTGGCCTCTTACCACTTCCCAAGTTGTCCGCTTCCAATCTCTTCGCCATATCGATAATCTCCGACAGACTAGAGTCCACTATAAACAAAAGGGCTTGCCTTAGGGGATCTCGCAAGGCTTTGTAGAATCGTTTGGCGTACCATCTATCATCCAACTCATAGGAGTCAGCGAATCTAGCCAAGTGCTCAAACTCCCGTTGGTACTCTGTCACTAACTTGTACCCTTGCTTTAGTTGAAAAAATCTATATTCAAGATCATCCCGAGCGGCCGAGGGGATGAAATGCTCTAAGAAGGCATCAGAGAATTCGCTCCAACTAATGTCTGTGTATACTCTTCCATGAAAAGTGGAGCCCATGAGGGACTTCCACCACCTTTTGGCGTGCAGCTCTAAGAGTGTCACCACAAGGGTCACCGCCATGTTGTTTGGGCATCTTATTCCTGCCAACAACTCTTGTACAGTGTCGAGCCACTCTTCCGTACGCACTGCCGACTCTATCCCAATATAAGCGGGAGGGGAGAGAGCTCGAAAAATGCTTAACCAACTAATCCCGGACCCTGTTGTTGTACAGGTGCCTGCTGAGATTGGGACTTAAAGGCGTCCAAAATAGCTGTGAGCGTCTGCCCCAGCTCTGATTGTTGGAATTATGTAGGTACGGACGGGGTGGGGGTGCTTCTTACTGGCTCAGCATGTACTGGGATCTACACATAGGCTACAAACCTAAGGTTTGGTTGGCTAATCTAAGGCCAAAGATGGACGATCTTAGTGTGAATTACATATGGGCACACCACTGCTTCCGCTAAGTCAGTTTGTCCCCAAACTTACTAATCAAACGAGGGTTGCACCATTGTTAAGTGACTTTCTCCTTGGAGGATCATAGCAAGCTGATACCATTTGTAAGACCCCCTCCCGGAACACAAAACACGGCACGAGAGGGGTCTTATGCCCAGAACAGCCGCCTTGCGGTAACAGTAGCACTCGGGCCAGCCTATACCACAAGACGCATATCCTGCCGGCTACCACCAATATCAACATATAAATGCCAACCCAACCATAATAATATAAAGAAGTCAATCCACACTAAGCATAAGTCCATAAGTACAGCAAAAGAGAAGCTAAACAAGCTTATACATAATCAGAGTACGTAAATAGAATTGCCTCGAAGGGCCACAATAAAATCTCTCCAACTCACATCTGTAACCGACGGTAGCAACGGTACCGTCCCCTCAGGCCCTGTCGTCCTGGCCTGGCTGTCCAGCTGCATTACCTGCTGCTCCACTTGCGTGGTTTCCTCCTAAAAAGGAAGACGTAGCAACAGTTAGTCCTAAAGACTAAGTGGCTTCACATCCGCTCCCCCGGCGACTCCTCGGCAACGGGCGGAGAAAGGAACAGGTACAATATATATAAAACAGTAGTACAAGCAGGTGAAGTAAGTATACATGTCATAAGTAGCAATAGAAGTAGTGTATAAATGAGCAACCTCTTAATCTATAATTCTACCATCCACAGCAGCAAGAGAGTATAATGTTATAACAGTAAGTAACTCAACTTATATGGATGCCCATACAAGCATATAAGTTGAGGGTCGTTCAGCAGTTAGTAACTCATCGTATAGGAGTGCCCATACAAACTTATACAATGAGGGTCTTGTGTATGTAATGAAGTGCAATGCTATGTATGCAATGCAATGACACACCCATGATCAAGCACATGTAATCTCTATGTCGACACAGACTTATAGTTCACACTATTCGAGCAGGTAGCTAACCTCTCAGGCGTCAACCGTCGTGGCCAAACGGTGACAGTAGAGTGGGCATCTCCACTACTAGGCTGGTCTCCACACTACCTGGCCTAGGCCTCTTTATGCCTTAACGCTAAGAATCCAACAGTGGAGCCCACATGCGTACTACGGCTCAACGGGTTCTCTTGGGTAAATGTGCACCAAGATCATAGCCCCGAACAGGCCTAAGGTATGACACAGAAGGAGCCCCGTAAATAAGCACGAAGACCAAGCCCAACCGTTCACTTGGCACAGAAGGAGCCTCGGGATGTGAACACCGAGGACCAAGCCCAAGTTCCAAAGGTATAGTTGTCAACGCCCATCGGTGTGACGATTGGCGAGCCCGTAGACCTACCACACTATCCTTAACCCGGGATTATGACACCGCGTGTCGACTCACACCACATGCAATTCCGCAATATCGTGGCATGGAAGGAGCCTCAGGACGTGAACACCGAGTACCAAGCCCAACCATCCATCAAATACGGAAGGAGCCTTGGGACGTGAACACCGAGGACCAAGCCCAACAGTCCAACTTACTCATCTCAACCTCATTCCAACTAGTGACGGTCAACAACGCACTTGTTCACTTCCACAATTCTACCCGTAGGGAGACGACACTCTAAGCATTGGATTACTAATTTCCTTCTATCCATTCAACATACATCACGGCCATAGTTAAATCATGTATATGCCCTTCCAAATGAATTCAATATTATATAGATTATGGGCATCAATATACATCTACCAATTTATATCAGGCTTTTTCCTTAAATTAACCTAGTCCACAACTCGTTATACGGATTCAGATTTATAACATCAACTTATCATATCACTATGACGATTATTTCAAAAGATTTCACCCAAACCTCTAGTTGGATCGCAACATTAAATTCCACCAAATGGAATTCCACATTACACAGCCCAGAATTTAGGTGCAGCATTAATCCGGGAAGAAACTTTGACTGAGGATTCCCATGGCTACAGAAATCTGGCAAGTTCATGTAATAACTCGTTGGAAAGATAATTTCAAGGGCTACAACTTTCGTTTTTAGTCGAAAGCCCAGATATGTCCAGAACACCCCCAAAATTGGCCATGAAGATCGCTGCGTGCAGAAATCAGATTTCTGCACGCATCTTAAGGTGAGATGAACGGCATCCGTTCATCTTCCTCCTTACACCGATCTCCCAAAAACTTCTCCATTAATTACATCCACCCTTAATCACCCTCACAAAGCCATACTTCTCCACGAATAACTCTCTCATCTTTACTTTGAAGAATGAAGAGGTTGGAGGAGACTAAGCCTAGAAAACGACCTAGGCATGGCTTTTCCCTAAGAAATCTCCTCCTCACCATCAAGACTCTATGGAGTCGATATCTCTCCTAGAATCTTAACTACAGATCTAGCACCGAGGGAGAGGGGAGGAAGCTCACATCATTTCCGATGGTACCATCATTCCCGGCCATGGATCTAGTCATCCTCCTCCGCGTCATCATTTCTTCCTTGACAGTGATGGCGTTTCTCCTCTTCCAAAGTTTGGCTGGCTCCAGCAAGCCTTTCCTCCTCCAGAGCTCCAAATCCAAGGATCGGTTTCTCTCCCGATGTTTTTGCGCCGATAGAGGCTCGGCAACGATCGAAGTGACGGCTAGGGTTTTACTTTCTTGTTATTTATATTAGCTCATTAGGGATATGTCACCTCGCCATGTGTCAACCTCTGATTGGACCGCCCAAATTAGGTCTTATTTGAAATGCTCTGTCCAAGGGATCATCCAACACGAATCCCAAATTCCGGTTCAGTCCGCCTGTACAAGCCAGCGAATCTGCCTGGGCTGAAAAACGCATAAGTCAAATTCGGCGGGAATCAGCTTCCAGTCTCGACGATCGACGAGTATAGCCGGGTATTCTCGACGAATTCGTTGGGTATCAACAATGATTCTTGACGAATTTTCCTTGACCTGTTTATCGGAAATCCTGGCGTTGAGTGCGTTGGGTATCAGTCAACGATACTCGACGATCGGTGGGATATCCGGGCATTCTCGACGAATTCGTCGGGTATCAACAATGATTCCCGACAAATTTCCCTTAACCATTTTATCGGAAATCCTGGCGTTGAGTGAGTTGAGTATTAGTCAGCGATACTCGACGATCAGTGGGATATCCGGGCATTCTCGACGAATTCGTCGGGTATCAACAATGATTCCCGACGAATTTCCCTTAACCATTTTATCATAAATCCTGGCGTTGAGTGTGTTGAGTATCAGTCAACGATACTCGACGATCGGTGGGATATCCGGGCATTCTCAAAGAATTCGTCGGGTATCACTCAACCCATCACTCCGTTCAACACACTTGACACCTTTTGCCAGTGCGCCCCGAGCCCGAGTAAAGTCTCTTGACTCAGAACTCGTGCGAGGGGGCCTAGCGCGAATTGGGACGTTACACTAAGTCTCCCCAAACCATTTGTTTATTAAACTCTTCCAAAACATTTGTTTATCACGCTCACGTATAACTAGGCTGCTCCAAACATCAACATCATCTTGCTACGTTTCTTCTACTTGGTCCAATCCGGTTATACACTAACTCGAGACAACATGCACCTAAGATATTACTTGTAGAAACTGAGACTAGACATTCCAGAGTCTACAGGAATCATATGAAAACATACAACCATCCATTGGAAAGGTCTTTCCAAGTACTACAACTTTTCGCTTCGGCCCAAGACTTAGGTACGGATGCATCACCCTCAAAAATGGCCTCGAAGTTCGATACGCATAGAAAAAAGATTTCTCCACGCATCTTAAAGCAAGTTGACTGACATTGGTTCATCTTCTTCCTCAAGATATTTGTTCAAAAACACATACAACACTTCCTCCTCCATTATTATACCTCAATAGACCATTTATCTTCACAAAACCAAGTCCATAAACTTCACACGAAGAGAGGAGTGGTTGAATACATCAAATCTCTCAAACAAGGTCCTAGCATGGTCTCTTCTCAGGAGATCTTCATCTCGCATAGTCCAACTCTTTTGAGTTGACATCTCTCCAATGTCATAACTGTAGATCTAGCACCAAGGGAGAGGGTAGGAAGCTCACCTCATTTCCGATCATGGATCTTGTTATCTTTCTCGGCGGTATCTCCTTCCACGTTGGTGTTGTTCTTCATGGAACGGAAAATTTGCTTCCTCCAGAAAATACGACTCCGGCAAATTAATTTCCTCCGATGGTTTCAGTACAGGTAACGACTCTGCAAGAAATGGAAGTGACGACTAGGGTTTCTGGTAAGTATCCTTTTATAAGAAGAGTTAGGGTTAGATTGCTTTGTCCCGTGTTACCCTAACATTGGACCACCCAATATTACTTAAAAACAGGTCTTGTCGAAGAGACCGATTCTAAATGAGCCATAATCTCTTAGCCCGAAAACCTAGTTTAGCCCATAAATTTGAACCAACAAACACAATCTGGGCCGAAAATGCTCTAAGTTAAAATCGTTGAGTATCACTCGATGCTTCGTCAATTGGCGTTGAGTTTACTCAACGCACTCGATGCTTCGTCGAATGGGGTCGAGACCACTCAATGCCTATAGAATCCAGAACTAAGTTAAACTTATATTCGTAGAGTATTACTCGACGATTCATGAAATGGAGTTGAGTCCACTTAACAAACTCGACGGCTTTTGAATCCAGAACATTTTTTTAAGTTAAAGTATCATTCGTCGAGTATCAATCAATAATTCGTCGAGTGGCATTGAGACCACTAACCCCGCACTCGATGCTTCAAGAATCCAGAATTATTTTAAGTCCATTTTCTTCTTATGTGTTGTGTATCACTCAACACCTTGTTGAATGGCATTGAGACCACTCAATGCATACGATGCTTCCCGAGTTTTAGAATTATTCTAAGTAAAATGCATCTTATGCGTCAAGTATCACTCAACGCACTCGACTCCTGCCCACCAGTCAATGGACCCAACACTTCGTTGAGTCCAGAATTCTTCTAAGTGAAATTTTCCCTATTTGTTAAGTATTACTCGACTCTTGTTACAAGTGCACCCCGAGCCTGAGTCAACTTTCCTGACTCAAAGCATGTGTGAGGGTCTAGCACGAATAGGGACGTTACAGGATATACATCTAGTTGAGGTTGCTGGAAGTGTTGCTGAAGAGATTATCAACAAGATTTCAACATAAGTGGAGGGGGAGTCCTCAAAGTCTCCTGCTCCTACTGAAAAATAATTTGCACCTACATATGAAGATCTACATGGTAGATACAGACCTCAAAGTGAAAGGGAGCAACTCCTTGAGCAAGTCATGGAAGATGCATTTACTGAGGGGGGGGGGCAAAAACATTTCTTGGATGGGACTGATCAGATTCGTGTTGAGAAGGAGAAAGAAACAGAAAGCAATCCTGCTAAAGATATTAATGTCCCTGTAGACATTGCAGAGTTTGAAGGGGAGATTCACACTGAACTCCCTGCTCAATGTACAGTCTATGACATTGACTCCTCTGAGTATGAGGAAGGGAATATTGCTGATGATAACAATGCCAAACAATATTCTTCAGAGTTTGAAAAGGCTGACTCAGATGCAAGAGAAGATCTCAAGCTAGTGCAATAACTAGTCTGTGACGAAGGCGCATCAAATCTAGCTGATCAAATGTCAGGAACCTTCCTGGCTCAACTGAAAGGGTTATTCGATGATCAAAGGAGGCAAATTGAAAACTTTGTGGATGACTCCATCAAGAATCTCAGGAATGATTTGACAATAGAGAATAAATCAATAAGATTTGAGGTTAATCTGCTGAAGGCCTAGACTGTTTAATTCTTCCATATGGTTATACCTGCAGTTACCTTTACTGAGAGCAAGCTAGCATAAATCTGCAATATCCAGACTGGGGTTGTGGAAAATCAGACTATCACTGTCGATAACATACTAGCAGTCCATAATACACAGAAGGAGTTGATGGACATACACAAAAATATTCTTGAAAGAAGGATGGATGCATGTGCTCAAGTTTTAGATGATCATTTGCTCAAAGTCAAGAACGATGTCACCCTTGGTATTGACCATCTGGATGGACAGTTGACAAAGGCTTACATCTCCCTAACAAAAGTTGTATTTGAAGAATTCAAAATGGGGGAGAAGGAAGTGATCATGACTAACACTTAAAATGCAGTTTGATCTACAAATGTAATCAGGGGATCCTTTGTCTTGAACAAATAAATTATGATAATATATCTGCATTTCCTGGACAGATTAATCAAGCTCTGTAAGATGAGAATCAGTATGGTACTCAATACAAAGATCAGTATGTAGAGTAGTATGATACTCAGGAGTATGCTATTCAAGATGGTGCACAGTGGGCCGAACCTTCTACGGCTGCTGAAATTCCTACATTCAGCCCCACTTTTGACCAAATGATGAGATCTAAAGGAAATTCTCTTGCTGAGGAAGAGGAAGATGTCAGGTTAAGCAAGAAAAGGTACAGGGAGGAAATGGAAACTGGGCCTGATTTTGAACAATGGAGTCCTCAATCCAGGACAATCATTCTATATGCTTGGGAGCAAGTCAAGTCCAAGAAAACAAAGAGGGGAAAGCTTTACAGCTCCCTGGAATGGGTCAAGTTTGAGAAAAATGAAGAGGACAAAAGAAAGTTCAGAAGAGACAAGAGGTTAGGCAAACTGCTACCAAAAGCTGTAGAGCCCAGAAAGTACTTCCCAAAGTCATACGACTATTTTGAGAGGCAAATAAAAAAGGAAGGAGATAAAGCAAAAACTGCCAAGAAGCCTAGCAGGGGTATTGTCATAAGAGTACCTGAAACTTAGAAATTTTTTTGTTGGAGCATTAGTTCCACGCTTCTCGGTTTGCTAATAACAAATCTCATTTGTATTTGATCATTGGGTATTTATGATGCACAAATATCATAGGTCTAACTCTAATGGAATTTGGTTGCTGATTCGGGTCAGAACAAATGAGCTCAGGAGATATCGCCAGGCAATATTGGGTATTGCCAACATGCGATAGTGAAATGAGGGGTTAACTCACTATCTCCATGCGGATGGCAGTTTTTGTCACTATCGCCGACGATATCTAATATCGCCAGGTGATAGTCTATGATTGATCATGACCGATCTGTGATGTGAAAATGATGAGTACTTGGGACATGTGGCAGCCGGTTATGATATCGCCAGGTGGCAATACCCAGTATCTCTAGGCGATATCGCCAAAATATAAAAGCTATTCAATTTTCTGTGGACATCACGAATACTCAATACCTGGAGTGTTCCTTCTTGTTCATCGATCCAAAGAGCTCCAGCATCCAGATTTACTCTGTGCATTCAAGAAGGTCAAAGCATGAAAGATCGACGACATGTACATGACATTCAAAGCAACTTTAGCAAGGATTCATTGCCGTCTTCAGCGCATCGCTTAGAGGGAGTTTTAATTCTGAAGTTTTCATTTTGTCTTGTTCTTTATTCCTATTGTAATCGAGAGAGAAAATCGCTGCTTTGTGCGTGGCGTCTAAGTCCTTGTGTGGCTTAGGATAGAATCGCCGCCTTGTGCGTAGCATCCAAGTCCTTGTGCGACTGAGGGAGAAATCATTTCCTTCTGCGCAGCGTCTAGATCGTGGTTAGATCTAGGGGAGGCTAGTAGCAATTTCTAGGGAGAGATACGCTTTAGCCTGCCAATTCATGGTAGAAGGACTGGCGAAATCAAAAGTAAATTGTATTTTTCATAATCCTTTTGTCTCTAGCACAATAAGGATATTTTGTATTCAGATCTAGCACTTTTGAAATAAATTGTTGTTATTTCTGTTTTTATAAATTTCTAAGTGTTCAATTTTTCTAGTGAAAAATTAGTCTTTATTTCCTTGTTTTTCATTAAGTAAACTCTATTTAGAAAAGTAAAGTAATTAACCCTTATTCACCCCCCCTAAGGGTGCCTCATGATCAAACATTTGGTATCAGAGGCAGGTTACTCCAAAATAAGTTTTACTACTGGGAGTAGTGGCGCAAAACACTCATACATTTTTTGAGGGGCAAGGTATAGTCCGATCAGAACCAGTATTTAATCAACATTTAAGTTATATCAGAGTAAGAGAAAATACGCGCCGTGATGACACGCCGTGCAGTGGATAACTGCAGGTGCTCATGCAAGACTCCAAAATCTACAGTTTAAATGAAATCCATAAGTTATTAAGTAAAAACCAGTTTAAGTTTAGATGGTCGTATCCCTCGGCATAGTGGATCAGCTAGTCCACGGGTAAAAGTATAGTTATACGCTGCGGAAATACTTTGATTACGTTGGATTAACATCCTACATGAGCATAAACATCCCCAAAGGACAACTCGCAGTATGCAAGACTCTAGATTTATTATAAGTATAGAAATAGTCTTTAAGTTAGTAGAAAATAGCATTTTAGTTTCAGAAAGATAACATGTATGAAATACTAGTAGTAATGCTTTTATAAGTTAAAATAAGTAACATGCAACCTAGCATAAGCATTCCCAGAGAGCAACTAAACACAACCACAAAATAGGTCAACTAGGAAGCTTAGCAAAGTAATTACCAATTCAAAAGAAAACCCCCAGTGGTCATCAATAACCTGACACGAATCCACTAGAGAGCATGTATGCCTGTATTTACTTGAAAGCAACAAAACACAACCTCACTACTGTAAGGAAAACCTCTATAAAACAACAGTCCACTAGAAAACTTCCAAACCTAGCCGCTCACCCGGCTACTGCCCTGAACCTGAGGCATTCAAAAAAAAGAACACCTCAGCAAGAAAATACAAGTGGCAATAGAATTCTATCAATAGACATCAAAATGTCAAAAGGGTTACCAACCCATGACTAGATGATTATAAGGAACCATCAACATTTAAGCCCAAGGAAAAAGAAGGGAAGAAGGAACTCACAAAGGTAAAACATCCCAAGTTGCTCCAAGTGCTATAAGGATCAAAGCTTAAATAACACAAGAAAAAATATGTGCATAAATGGAAGAAAACAATTTGTTCAATTCACCATTAGAGAGCAAAAATACCGACAAAGTCCGACACAAGAAGTGGGAGGGACCTACCCAACACACCATGGTGGAAGGGACCTACCCAACACACCAATAGTAAAGCTTCATTGGGCCCAAGAAAGGGTGGTATCATGACTCGACACACCCAAATCAGGGGAAAAACCGGTACCTGCGGCGTAAGAGACCTACACAACATACCAGCAGTCGCGACACATGGTGGAAGGGACCTACCCAACACACCAGCATCCACCAACCCACATAGGGAAAAGATGCACAAAACCGGGCACCAAAGGCCCGAACATCTATGCACCGATAAAAATTCAACCAAGCAATGGATTATTCTACTAAAATGAGGAAGAAAACCCCAAATTCACCCCAAGGCCCATTCCCAAGGAATCAGACAAGATTCAGAGAAAGAATTCTAAGCCTACGGAAAAGCGTCGAGTACACTCGACGCCGCGTCGAGTACACTCGACGCCGCGTCGAGTACACTCGACGCCGCGTCGAGTACACTCGACGCCGCGTCGAGTACACTCGACGCCGCGTCGAGTACACTCGACGCCGCGTCGAGTACACTCGACGCCGCGTCGAGTACACTCGACGCCGCGTCGAGTACACTCGACGCCGCGTCGAGTACACTCGACGCCGCGTCGAGTACACTCGACGCCGCGTCGAGTAAACTCGACGCCGCGTGTACTCGACGCGGCGTCGAGTACACTCGACGCCACGTCGAGTACACTCGACGCCGCGTCGAGTACACTCGATGCACTCGACATCATCTAGCTAAACTTAGCAAAAAAACCAAACCACTCAACGCCGCGTTGAGTCCACTAAATGCCGCGTTGAGTCAACTCAAAGCTGTCAATGCTTTTTGACTTAGACTTAGAAATCCTACATGGCGAGGCTTCACTCAACGCCGTGTTGAGTGTCTTCAACACACTCAATGCCACGTTGAGTGAAGTCATCTCACTCATCACTTTTATCCTTGGCTGCTCAGACACTTAGCATGGCGTTGAGTGCATTCAACACACTCAACGCCGCGTTGAGTGAAGTCAGCTCACTCAATGCCGCATTGAGTGAAGTAAGCTCACTCAACACTTTTACACTTAGATTAAATTCTGATGGCGTTGAGTGTCTTAAACTCACTCAACGCTGCATTGAGTTTGTGCAGCACACCCAATTCTTTTATACTAAGCGTTAAAATCTGATGGCGTTGAGTGTATTCAACACACTCAACACCGCCTTGAGTATGTACAGCACACTCAATGCTTTAATACTTAAGGTAGAAACTGAATATCTGTGTTAAGGCTATACTCAATGCCTAAGATAGAAACTTGGCAAAAGTGCTTTCCTACCTAAACAGAAGATATTAGACTAACAACAACCACTAATTTTCAATAATTTAATTAATAGTATTAATAATTTTTTCCTGGCAAAATCTAAACCAACACAAAGAACAACTTACTGTTATGCTCACACAGGACGAGATTTCTCCTATAACAATGCTCCCTCACCATAGCCACTAGTTTGCTGCTAAGCTAAGAACTATTCAGCCTACTAGGATATAAATAGTAACATGAAAGCTTGGCAAGGGTGTAAATCACCATTTGCCCCAAGATTTACAAAAAAATGAATTTGACAAGGAGGAGATCCTACCCTTATTCTGCTCATGTATCGGAAGGAAGTCAATAAAATGTGAAATAAAAACAAGCAAGGGGGGAAACCACCACTTGCCTCAAATCGCCGAATACGGCCACGCGAGCGCTCCTCCTCAAGAATCTGGCAGCAAGATAACCTAAGCAACACTTCTTGAAACTTTTCAGGATGGAAGAGGGTCAAAACGAAATTCCTAACACCCAAATTTCACGAAATGGGAAAATCTTACCGTAAAAATGTAGATCTAGGTAAGAGCTATCTGAATCTACCCTCCAACGATGATTTCGAGCTCCAACACTCCAGAAATCGGTGGCCAAAAGCTTAGAAAAGACTGCTGCTCTCGCTCTTCCTGTAACAACCGACGGTTTCAAGAAGAAGACGATGAATAGGGTTTGTCTATTCATAAGGCTATTTATACTGAGAAATATAAGTATTATAATAATTGTTTTTTATTAAATAAATGGTCCAAACGACCCAAAATTCGCGCCAACACGGATTTCTATGAAAATCACACTATAGCTAAATACCGACGCTATGAACCCAACAGTGCAGTCAAAATTAAGATTCAATTAACCAAACTCGGGCAAACACCACCCGAATCCAAAACACAAGCATTCCCAATGAGGCTCCACCGAGTCTCCCAAAACAGACCCGGCTCGCTAGGGAATCTTGCAAACAGGCAAAATGCAGCCACACATAGAAAAACCAAAGAGCTAAAACCACGCTATAACAACAGCATATGCTGAAAATGCGTCAACGTAACGCCCAGGCATCATAAACACGCCAGATAACGAATTAAACCAAATATCGAAAAATCAGGGGCGTTACAGCCACTCCCCCTAAAAGAAAGTTTTGTCCTGAAACTTTTCGCACAAAACCTCTATTACAAAAGAAAAATAAATAACCAAGGGTTTTTGAAAAGATTACATACCAATCAATTAGGATAACAGATGAGAACGAGCCACCCTCATAGCTGACTCCAACTCCGAAGTGGCTTTTTCCACGTCTTGGTTTCGCCACAATACTTTAACCATTACTATGGTTTTCCTCTACAACACTCAATCTTGAGTATCTACAATGCGAACAAGCATCTCAGCATAGGAAAGATTAGGCTCCAACTGGGGCACAGCATTAGGAATATGTCGGTCACTGAGCACACATTTCCATAACTTGCTCACGTGAAACATGTCGTGCAAACCAGGAAAATTTGCTGGCAAATCCAGACTATAAGCTGATACTCCAATACGCTTAATAACCCTAAAAGGTCTCACATACCTCGGGTCCAATTTATGATTCTTTCCAAATCTTTTAACACTGGACATTGGAGAAACCTTCAAAAAAACCAAGTCCCAAATAACAAACTCCAAATCAGTCCCAGGCCGATTGGCATTTTTCTCATAACGTTCTTGCGCTATCTGAAGCTTCTCTCGAATAAGCTTTATAGATATTTCCATCTCTTCTAGCACTTCAGGACCTAACAACAGTCTCTCACTGACCTTGACCCAAAAAAAGGGAGTTCTGCATCGCCTCCCATACAAGGTCTTAAACGAGGCCATCTGTAAACTTTCTTGATAATTGTTATTGTAAGCAAACTAAATCAATCTGAGTTGATCATCCCATGCTCCTCCCTTGTCAAAAATATAACATCTCATCATATCCTCCTCGATCGGATTTACTCTCTCTATTTGACCAATAGTCTCTGGATGATAAGCGGTGGAATACCTCAGATCAGTACCAAACCCTTCTTGTAAGCTCTTCCAAATGAGAGATGTAAACCTAGAGTCTCAATCTGATACAATGCTAACTGGTACTCAAAGCAGTTTGATGACTTCATCTAAATATAATTCGGCTATCTTCTTCCGTGAGTAGCCAATCTTAAACGACACAAAGTGAGTACACTACGCCAGTTGATCTACTATCACCCAAACAGAATCGTGACCTCAGGGAGATTTTGGTAAACCCATAATGAAGTCCATGGAAATTCTCTCCCATTTCCATCTTGTAATATCCAAAGGTGTCAACTTGCCACCAGGCCTTCTGTGATCGGCCTTAACACGCTTGCATGTAAAACATTCAGACACAAACCTGGCTATATCAGCCTTCATTCCAAACCACCAGACAATCTACTTTAGGTATCGATACAACTTTGTAGAACCTGGGTGTAGGCAATACTAGAACCGTGCACCTCACTACACAACTTAAATCGAATGTCCTCAACAGCAGGGATACAAAATATTCCGGGGTACTTCAAGGTACCTGCGTCATCGATCGAAAAATCTGGTAACTCCCCTTCCTTAGTTCTCTTGTAGAGGTACAATAATTCAGGATCTTCCATTTGATGCAGTCTTGTGAGCGTGATCCATGAAGGCTCAGCTACCTCCAAACTACTTGATGAGTTACAACTTCGAATAGAAATATCCATCAAGAGAAATTCTTCTACCAGTGAATCCACGGAGAGGTTAAAAATTTTCCGGTCTTCCTACTCAGGGCGTCAGAATATTGGCTTTGCCCGGAAGGTATTAAATCTCAACATCATAATCAACAACATACTCTAGGTATCTTCGCTGGCACAGATTCAACTCCCTTTGAGTGAAAACTTATTTTAAACATTTATGATCGGTATAAATCTTTCATAATGCGCCATATAGCAAGTGCCTCCATAACTTTAGGGCATAAATTACTGCTGCAAACTCGAGATCATATGTGGGGTAGTTCCTCTTATGTACCTTTAAATGTATCGACCCATACATAAGTACCTTGCCTTATTGTATCAACACGCATCCACGTCCAACATGTGATGCATCTATATATACGACATATTCTATTCCTTCCGTAAGTAAGGTCAACACCGGAGCAGTGCACAATCACCTCTTTAATTCCTGAAAAGCTTCCTCGCACTTATCGCTCTAGACAAAAGCTGCATTCTTCTGCGTCAGTTTAGTCAGTGGCGCAGACAATGTAGAGAAACCCTCTACAAACCTTCTATAATAGCCAGCCTATTGGAACCCTATTACTGATTTGGGCTAGGATCACTATCATTTGTTTAGGATGATTAGTTTGACCCAATGTGTATAGTCCAGGGTCATAGGTTTTTACTTCCAGGGTTGCTACCTCAGAAGATTTCGAGAGAAATGCAGTTCGACGAATGAGGGATTCTGTTCGACGAACGGCGAGCTCAATTCGATGAAATCAGAGTTCTAACTCTGAGTTTAGCTCTATGAACTCTGGGCTCCGTTCACCGAATGCTGATCATATCGCAGCAACTCAGCTCGACGAAATCCAGGCTCAATTCGACGAACTCCATGCTCAGCTCGATGAACTTCTTACTCCGTTTGACGAACTCTAGGCTAAGCTCGACAAACTCCAGGCTCTGTTCGACGATCTCCAGGCTCAGTTTGACTAATATATTGTAGTGTTCAGGCTGTGTTATTTACTGAAGGAAAAATGATTTTAAATCACTTAATTTAAGTCAGTTACACTCTGGTATTTAATGCTAAATATTTATAATGAATATAGCTGTTTCTGCCAGCATTAAATATGGATTTATCACAGACTTATTAATATAATTAATTCCCAAGGGCAGTTACAATTCTCAAGGATTTTTCAGACGTTTTAGAATGATTTTAAATTCAAATTTTTGAATTCTTCTCAGAGGATATATATTCAAACTATTTTTACTTTAAAGGGTTACAAGACTGATAGATACACACACTCTTATAGATCAACATATTTTTTAATAGATTTTCTGCTTCAGTCTTTGCAAGTGCAAAGTCTCCATCAGTCAAATACAAGAAGGCCTACACCCTGAAAAAAGTCTCCCCTCCTGATCTCAAATCTCTAATCAAATCAGGGGGAGCTTTTTGCTTCATCATCCACTAGTTTTCTCAGAGATAATTGATAGAGAAGACATCATCACTCTTTTAGTTTACTTCCTAAACTGTGTACATGGTTATATATCCCTTCAAATGTTGACCTCTTGGTTCCTAAATCACCTGATCAAAAGACTTAAGCTTGGTTTTTGGGCACCTGATCAAAAGCTCAAAGGGTTGTTAGATCTCCCTTAGAAAATAGATCTTCTGGTTGCAGGGCACCTGATCAAAAACCTGTAGTGGATTCTTACCAGGGTGGTAGAAGAGTGGACGTACCCAGATTTATTGGGGAACCTCTATAAATTTCCTTGTTTCATCTAAGATTGCTTTAATTTCTTTATTTTTGTGTTGTGATTTTTCTTTCTATATATATATATCACTTACTTTAAATCCGCTATAAAATAAATTAAAGTTTTTAATATACACTATTCACCCACCGCCCCCCCCCCCTTAGTGTAAATCAGATCTATCCTTCACTTTCAATTGGTATTAGAGGTTGGTTTTTGGTTTTACAGGCTAACACCTGAACCAATAGATCTGATAGATCTTAATTTCTCTAGTTTGTTTTTCTTCTCATGGCACAAAATAAAGAGAATTCAAGCAATAAACCTCCTATATGCAATCTAAATAAGTTTGCACTATGGAATGAAAGGATTAGATTATACATGAATTTAATTGATGAGGATATCTGCAACACTATTTTGATAAGTCCACCTCTACAATTGGCAACAACAAGCACCAGTGTTGTAGCACCTCCAAAATGGATAAAAGCTCAGAAGAAAGCAAAAATTGTTGATGCCAAGGCTTTGAACATTTTAGCCCAAACAATGTAAGATGACATTTTCAGAAGGTTGCTGAATGCACTTCAGCCAATGCTATTTGGGACTCCCTCAATGCAATGGTATCTGGATCAGCTGATGAGAGAAAGGATAGAAGATCCCACTTGATTTCTCAGTATGAGAATTTCAAAAATGGAGAAAGTGAATCAGTTGCAGATATGTACACAAGACTTAGTCTCATTATTAATGCGCTGAAATCTTTGGAAAAGGATATTGTAATTAGAGAGGTCAATGATAAAATTCTCTTGTGTTTTCCTAGCATATGGGATTCAAGAACTGGCCAATTAGAGAAGCCAGGAGTGTCAATGAGATTTCAACTGAGACTTTATTGGGCAAGATCAAATCTTATGAGCAGCTCATCAAAATAAGGGAAGATGAACAAAGTACTTCACCTTTAGTAAATAGGGAGAAGAGCAAAGCTTTCCAATCAACAGAAGAAGAAGGAGTTCTTCCACAGAATGAAGATCTTATGGGTCTTTTGTCTAAAAGGTTCTACAAGATAGCCAGAAAAGAATTCAAGAGAAGATCTCCTAGAAACCATGACAAACCAAGGTATGATAAAACACCAACCAAAGAAATTGTTTGTTATGATTATAAGAAACCAAGACACATTCTTACAGAGTGTCTTGAAAATCAAAAGAAGGATAAGAAGAAGGAGAATGCCCATAAGAAGTACTCCAACAAACCCTCTTTTGGTAAAAACAAAAAGAAGGATAGAGGTTTTATTACTGAAACTTGGAGTGAACTAGAAACTGAATCTTTAAACACTTCAAGTGAAGATGAAGAGGAAGCTAAGGCAAAAGAAGTCTGTTTGATGGCAATAAATGCATCATATAGTAATTCTAATACTGAATCGGAGTCTGAAGAAGACCTGGTAATCTCTACATTTGATTATACTTCAGATCAGTTTAAAATAGATTTTAAACTACTATGTAAAGATTTGATACAATCTGAGAAGGAAATAAAACTTATTAGAGAGAAATTAACTGAACTAAATAATCTATCTTCAGAAAACCTAAAACTTAAAAAAGTGTTAAAAATTCTTAAGGAACAAGTAGTTTTCTTAGAAAATAAATTATCTGAGGCAAGGAAGTTTGAAGAATCCCTTAATGGGAGAAGCATCAAACTGATGAATATCACAAGCACAGTAAATGCCAGAAAAAATGGCAAACTAGGCTTGGGAGCTTCATCAAGTCAACCTCATTTTTTACGGAAAAATATTTTATCTACACCTATAAAATTTATTTCTGCCAAAGGAAAAGAAGTATTAGCTATCACAGATAAAAACATTGAGGTTCTTAAATAAAAATCTATTCCAAATCAGAATAAAAGTTTTCAAAATAATCATGTTCAAAATAATTCATCGAACCGAGCTCGACGAAATAAATACTATTCGTCGAACAGAGAACGATGAACTATGAACAAATGATATGAGTATAATTATTCAAATGGTGCTCGACGAAATCCATACGATTCGTCAAACTGCGATCGACGAACGTGGAACGTAGAAAATGAACATTATTATTCTGTGAATGGAGCTCGACGGACTAACTTCCATTCGTCGAACTCAGCTCGACGAACTCAATATAATTCATCAAACCCAAATTTTCAAATTAGAAATTTAAATTCTTTTCAACAGTATAATCAAACACATGAATTTATAAATCCTTTTTACTTTGTGGATTATTCCTCCTAGAAGATATCATCCACTTGGTTATAAGGATCAACTTGAGTGTTCTTATATTACAAATTTTTATGAAAGAAAAATAGGATCCAAGATAACCTTGGTCAAAAACACCTAATTTGTATTATGCTGGAAAAGAACTATCCTAGAAAAGAGGAATAGTGGTATTTGGATAGTGGATTCTCAAAAGATATGACAGGCAGAAAAGAAAATTTTAGTGACTTCAAAGCAAAGCTTGGACCTAAAGTAATCTTTTGAAACTCCAACTGTGGATAGACAGAAGGATATGTCATTGTCAAGGTTGGAGCAGTTACATTCAGGAAGGTAGCTTATGTTAAAAGTGTCAAGCATAACCTAAGTCAGTTATGTGATGAAGGGTATCATGTATCTTTTAACAAATCATTATGTTTTATTACATCTGTTAAAAACAAAATAGTTTATAACTGGTATTAGGCAGGGTAATATTTTCTTAGTCAATTTTAACTCTGCTTTAACAAAAAATTGTTTATTTAATCAGATTAGTAAAACTAATGATCTTTGGCATAAATTATTAGGTCACATAAACCTTAGGACAATTATTAAATTATCTAAGGATAACCTTGTCAGAGGACTACCTTCTAGTTCTTACAAGAAGGAAGGACTTTGTAGGGCTTGTCAATTAGGAAAGAAAACCAAAATAGTTTTAAATCCATTTCTAAAAGTGATTCACCCAGAATTTGGTATTTGCTACATATGGACCTTTTTTGACTTATTGCAGTACAAAGTTTGAGAGGAAAGTCATATACCTTATTTATTGTTGATGATTTCTAAAGATTCAATTGGGTATTCTTTCTCAGAAACAAGTCAGATAAATTTAAAGTTATTACAGACTTTCTTAGGAACATCAAGATCTAGTACTCTACTCAGATTGCATTGATCAGAAGTGATCATGGCACTGAATTTTAATCTCTTCTGATGAAAGAATTCTGTGAGAAGGAAGGTATCAGGCACTGTTTTATACTTATAGAACTCCTCAACAAAATGGGGTAGCTGAAAGGAAAAAATTGAACCCTAATTGAATCTACTGGGACATTACTTGCAGGTGCTAACTTGCCCCTATCCTTTTGGGCAGAGGCAGTAAGAATAGCAAATTATGTTCTTAACAAAAGTCTAATTCATAAACTAAAGGGTAAGAATCCCTATGAATTACTTAAAAATAAGAAACCTAAAGTAAACTATTTTAAAGTTTTTGGATATAGATGTTACATACATAATAATGACAAGAAATACTTAAGGAAATTTGAATCCAAAGCTGTAGAGGGAATATTTCTTCAATATTCTCAAGTTAGCAAGGCTTATAGAGTGATTAATAAATCTACCCTTAAGATAGAAGAATCAATACATGAATCTTTTGATGGGACTAAAATGTTTTACAAGGAGAGAGATATCTCTACCATAGATTCTTTTCACGTACCAAATCTGTGTGACAAAATTGAATAATTAATCCTATCACAAGAGGGTAAATTACATCTTTCTCAACAGGTTGATGATGATGAAAGTGATGAAGAAAATCATGAAATGTATGCTGAAAATGTTATGGTTAATGAAATTCCACAAGAGTTATTAGTACTTCAAGCAGTTGAAGAACCAACTCTACCTGCTAATTTTGTAACACTTAGAGATCATCCTAGATCTCAAGTGAATGGAGACATATCAGTTGGCGTTCAAACATGACATCAATTGAATCTAGATCAGACGCATGCTTGTTTTATTTCTCAGACTGAACCTTAATCCACAAAAGTTGCAGAACAAGATCCCCACTAGATCATTGCAATGCAAGAGGAACTCTATCAGTTTGAGAGATGTAGAGTTTGGGACTTAGTTCTAAGACCGAAAGACTATCCAGTCGATGGAACCAAATGGGTCTTAGGGAATAAGTTAGATACTCAAGGAGTTATTGTAATAAATAAAGCAAGATTGTTAGCTCAAGGATATTCATAGGAGGAAGCCATAGATTATGATCAGACTTTTTCTCTTGTTGTAAGATTGGAGGCTATCATAATATTTCTTGCATTTGTAGTATTCAAGAAATTCACAGTATATAAGATGGATGTGAAGAGTGTTTTTTTGAATGGAGAACTCAAAGAGGAAGTATATGTAGAACAACCTCCAGGTTTATCTCTCAAACTCATTCTACTCTTATTTTTAAACTTAACAAAGCCTTTTATGGTCTTAAACAAGCTCCAAGAGCTTGGTATGCGACTCTTGCCAGTTTTATTTTGGAAAAAAAATTTAGTAGGGGCATGACAGATAGAACATTATTTGTTAGACATCATAAATCAAAAAATGTACTTGTTCAAATATATGTAGATGACATAATTTTTTGTTCTACTGATTCCAAACTTTGCAAAAGGTTTTCTGACCTAATGCATTCAAAGTTTGAAATGAGTAGCATGGGTGAATTATCCTACTTCCTTGGTTTACAAGTGAAGAAGACTCCTGATGGAATTTTTATATCTCAATCTAAATTTGCTAAAGAGCTAATTAAAAGATTTGGGATGTCCGATGCCTCAGCTATGAAAACACCCATGCCCTCTAATGTTGTAGTTGATAATGATGAATAAGGTAAACCTATTGATTAGAAAATATATAGGACAATCATTGTGTCCCTATTATATTTAACAATAAGTTGGCCTGACATTATGTTCGCCACCTATATTTGAGCTAGGTTCCAAGTAAATCCAATGGAATCTCACCTAATTTTAGTAAAAACAATTTTGAGATAGATAAAAGATTGCCCTAATCTAGGACTCTTGTATCCTACTGAGTCAGGATTTGAATTAACTGGGTTCACAGAGGCTGAATCTGCTGGATGCAGAGTTGTCAAAAAAAGCACATCGGGAACTTGTCAATATCTTGGTGATAGGCTTGTGTTATGGTTTTGCAAAAAGTAAACATTTGTGTCTAGATAAACTGCAGAAGCTGAATATATTGCAACTGGTAGTTTTTGTTCATAGATTTTATGGATTCAAAATCCGCTTCTAGAATATGGTTATAACTTTAAAAAATCAATAATATTTTGTGATAATACTAGTTCAATATCAATTGCACAGAATCCAGTCCTTCATAGTTGGACTAAGCATATAGAAATTCGACATCATTTTCTAAAAGATAATGTAGACAAAAATAAAATTAATCTTGTTTTTATTTCTACTGATTTTCAAAGAGCTTATATTTTCACTAAACCTTTAGATGAAAAGAAACATATTTTCTTCTTAAATCTGTTAGGATTGATAAAATACTAATTTGATTTTTGTCTTGAGATCGACGAATTGGACATCTTTCGTCGAACGGAGATCGACAAACTGTGAACTTTTCGTGAAACTATCGTCAAACGGAGATCGACGAACTTTCTTTGAGAAACGTTCGTCGAACGGAGATCGATAGATTATTTTCTAGTACCTTTCGTCGAACGGAGCTCGACAAAGTGTATTTCTTTTGCAAAACTTTCGTCGACCGGAGATAGACAAAATGTATTTCTTTTGAGAATTTATCATCGAATAGAACTCTGTCTGATGAAAAGCAAAACTTCGAACTATCATTGAACAGAGTTCGAAGTTTTTCTTTTCATCGGACAGGGTTCTCCTTTTTGACTTCTGAAAACTTATAATTAGGTTTTCATCGAAATCTATCCCATGCATTTCCATTTCCCTTGCACTTGATCTCTCTATTCTTGCAGGACAATGGCAATTCTCAGGCAACTCTCTCTGCGATGAAATTTGATGCCAGATTCAACATCGATATGGACTCATTCTTCCACTTAGATCAAATCTTCCAAGATATTTTGCAACTATTTGAGGCTCAGTAACTGCGAAATTTTATGACCACCAGGATCAAACTCCAAGTCCCAGAAATAAAAGAATGGGTTCATACAGCAAGGATTCCTGATCTTACAACTATTGTTGGATCTCTCTCAGGAAATCAGGTTTCACTTACTCAAGAAATTTTATTTGAAATTTTTGGATTTGTTAATGGTGAAGTTGATATAGAGATATCTAGTACTGAATTTGATGAAATGTTAGATAGATTGGGTCACTCCCAGGGAAACCCTAATCACCTTTTGAAAAAGAATTTTTCAATGGAATATAAATTCTTAGTCGATGTTGTTGGTAAGGTTTTATTGGGCAAACACTCTGCCCATGATTATGTGACCAGGCACCAATTCCTTTTGATGTGTTCCTTGGTTAATCAGAAATCAGTAAACTGGGGGGACAATTCTTTTTGACACTATTAAGAAGAAGATCACTAGTAAATCTGGAGGTTAGTGGAGTATTCTAGGCATTTTCTTACAAGCAAAGTGTCCAGAAATTTTTGCCTCTCAGACCGTTTTTATTAATGCTTCTAAGAGGCTAACCTCTGCCCCCTTTAGAAGATGGGAGAGGGTGATCCCTAAGCTATCTAGGGCTACCTCCTCTAGGATTACTTCTGAAAGCTCAAGGGCTGCTCAAGCCACTCTCTCCACCCTAGAAGAGGCTCCTGCTCCTCCAAATTCTTCTCCTCCACCATCTCCATATCACTTTCCTAGATCTTCCACATCATCTACTCTACAAAAAACTTTGCCTGAGCAAATTCCATCATCAACTCCACATGTTGATTCCCCTGTTCCTCAGTCGCCTCTACTGCCTCATCTCATTGAATAAATTCCATCAACTTCATTTTATATAGAATCTCGAATTCATTTGTCATCACCTTCATCTCCACAACTTTCATCTCCTCCTCACTTTTCTCTACTACTTTCATCTCCACCTCAATCTCATATATCTCCAACACATTCACCAATCCAGGAAATAATTCCCGATAACATTCCCCCTATCATACCTCCTTCATCTATTCCTCAAGCCTTCACAATCTGTCCAACCTGTTCAAACAGATCTACTCCCTCTTCTTATACTCTAAATCCAATATCAAAATCTGCTCAGAATCCTACTGAGTTTATGTATTTGGATTTTTCTTCCATTGCTTCAAATCTCCTTGAATTCATTACTCCAACTCTCAGGAAGCTCATAGATGAAGCCTTGGCACCACTTATTGCTTCCATCTCAGATCTTTCTTCCAAGTTAGCCTCTTCCCAAACTGTCCCGTCTTCTAGGGGCCTTGATTCAGGTATCCCTTTATCTAGGCAGGGGAGATACTTCATGAAGAAGTTCTAGTTGTAGAAGCAGTCTCAGCTAGAGCAGCAGCAGTCTAGCAAGAGCAGCAGCAATAACAGTCTTTGATGTAATTCAGGATACAGAGATGATCAGTTCAGTTGAAGAAGTAGCAGAAGCTGCAGTACCAGAAGCTGTTACTATTGGTGATGTGTTTATCCATCCCATAGTCAATTTGCAGTCTCTATTTTCAGCTTTTTACATTCTACATAGTTCTATTGATATTTACCAGTTTTGGAAGATAATCTTACTAAAGCAGTAGTTTGTTATACTGCTCCTATTGATCCCATTACTCTAGAACAACTTAGATCTAGTTTCAAAGCTGTTTCTACTAGTTCTATTTCAGTATCTCAGCCTGCAATAACTGTTGATAATATAATAAATGTTATAGAGCAAGTTTCTTCCCCTCCTACTTTTGAATGGGATGAAACTCCAATGTCCAATTTTGATGATCTTCTTAATGAAGATATGGAAGTGGAAGCTATTGTAGATTTTGTACATACACAGCTAAAGGATCAGATTGTTTATCAGACTGATTTATTTAAACAAATTGATAATTTATATGATCGACCTTTAGAGGAATTTGATGATGATGCAGAGTCTGATGAGTCAGAAGACTCAAGCTCGAAGAAAAGAAATATAAAGAAGAAGGCTCCATCTAAGGTTGCTCCTAAACCTTCCTTAATTGCAGAAATTCCATACTAGATTCTGCATGGAATTCCGCTCACTCCAGACCTTCCAAACTGGATGAGATTGTCCAATAATGAACAGAAAAATAGGATGAAGATGAGGAGATATTCTTCACCTCCAAGGTCTAGGAGAGGACCTCCTCCTCCTCCTCCAGTAGCAGGGTCATCTTGTAATATTTCTTCTTCTCAAAAGCCTACTTCTCATAATTATTCAAGATCTTCTCAAGACAGACAGGATAGACCTTCAAGGTCAGATTCTCACAGCAGCCAGCAACCACAATCAAGTCAAAGCAGTCAACAACAGCAATAAAGCCAAGAGAGGCCACCTTCACCAGTATATGATCCAGAGATGGATCCAGATTTCATAGTGGCAAGGTTTAAAGAGCTGGTTGCTCTTTCACAAATTAAAAAAGCTAGAGCAGAAGGTAAGGGCACTTCATAGTTCACCACCATGTCCTCATAGAGGCAAAAGGAGTTTGCCAAATATTAAAAGAAGAGCCTGTTCAATGTGGACAAGTACATGAATCTGCATCTAGAGGTAGTAGTTCCCAGAATAGCCTCTCTAAAGATTTTTTGCTCTCAGGATTAAAAGATGAGCCAAAGGGAAGCTGAAGATCCAAAAAGAAAGCTAGTCTTCACCAAACCATCTTCAGATTCTCCTTCTAAAGCTCCTAAGAAAGACTCTTGATTTCTCATTTTATGTCTTTAAACTGTGTTATTTATTTTAAACTCTAAAAGCACTTTCCATATATCTGCTGAAAGTTTTATTTCTACTAGATATTTTCTACTTTTTGTTTTTCTACTTTAGATAGTATCCTCACCAAAATATGGGGAGTTTGCTGGAACCATATTATTATTTGTTCTAGGATCACTATCATTTGTTTAGGATGATTAGTTTGACCCAATGTACATAGTTCAGGGTCATAGGTTATTACTTCCAGGGTTGCTACCTTAGAATATTTCCAGAGAAATGTAGTTCAATGAATGCGGGATTCTGTTCGACGAATGCTGAGCTCTATTGTACGAACGGCGAGCTCAGCTTGACGAACTCAGAGTTCTAACTCTGATTTTAGCTCGACGAACTCTAGGATCTGTTCGACACACGCTAATCATATCTCAGTAGCTCAACTAGACAAACTTCAAGCCTTGTTCGACGAATACCAGACTCAGCTTGACGAACTCCAGGCTCTGTTCGACGATCTCCAGGCTCAATTTGACTAATACTTTGCAGTGTTCAGGCAGTGTTATTTACTGAAGGAAGAATGATTTTAAATAACTTAATTTCATTCAGTTATACTATGGTATTTAATGCTAAATATTCTTAAATAATATAGCCATTTCTGACAGCATTTAATATGGATTTATAATAGAGTTATTAATCTAATAAATTCCCAAGGGCTGTTACAATTCATAGAGATTTTTCAGACATTTCAGAATGATTTTAAATTCAAATGTTTGAGTTCTTCTCAGAGGATATATATTCAGACTATTTCAAATTCAAAGAGTTACAAGACTGACAGATACACACACTCTTATAGATCAACTTATTTTTTAATAGATTTTCTGCTTCTGCCTCTACAAGTGCAAAGTCTTCATAAGTGAAATACAAGAAGGCCTACACCCTGAAGAAAAGTCTTCCCTCCTTTTCTCAAATCTCTACTCAAATCAGGGGGAGCTTTTTGCTTCATCATCCACTAGTCTTCTCAAATATAATTGATAAAGAAGATATCATAACTCTTTTAGTTTACTTCTTAAACTATATACAGGGTTATAACTTCCTTTAAAAGTTGACCTCTTGGTTCCTAAGTCACCTGATCAAAAGACTTAAGCTTGGATTTTGGGCACCAGATAAAAAGCTCAAAGGGTTGCTAGATCTCCCTTAGAAAATAGATCTTCTGGTGGCAGGGCACCTGATAAAAAAACTATAGTGGATTCCTACCAGGGTGGTAGAATAGTGGACGTACCCAGATTTATTGGGAAACCACTATAAATTTCCTTGTGTCGTCTGTGATTGTTTTACTTTCTTATTTGTGTGCTGTGATTTTTATTTCTATATATATATATATATATATATATATATATATATATCACATACTTTAAATCCGATATAAAAATAAATTAAAGTTTTTAATATACACTATTAACCCCCCCCCCCCACCCCCCACCCCCTCTAGTGTAAATCAGATCTATCCCTCACTTTCACAGCCAAACCTAGGAAGCTCCTTGTCTCCTTGGGTGTTGTGGGCCTATTCAAATCCATAACAGTAGCTATCTTCTTGTGGTCAACTGAAATCCCATCTTTATTATCCACATGACCCAAGAAAGAAACTTGAGGTAACCCAAACTCACACTTGCTCAGCTTGGCAAACAATTTATGCTCTCTAAAAGCAGACAAAACTAAATGCAAATGCTGGGCATGCTCCACAGCATTGCGGGAATATACCAAAACATCATCTATGAACACGACCACAAAATGGTCCAGGAAATCCTTGAACACTCGATTCATAAAATCCATAGAGGAAGAGGGTGCATTGGTCAAACCAAAAGACATCACCAAGAACTCAAAATGTATGTGCCGGGAATGAAAGGCAGTCCGTGGGATATCCGTCTCACGAATCCTCAACTTATGGTTGCTTGAACGAGGATCAATCTTTGAAAACATAGCGCTACAACGCAACTGATCAAACAAATCATCAATTCTCAGCAGGAGATACCTGTTCTTGATAGTTACTTTATTCAGTTCTCTGTAATCTATGCACAACCTCATAGATCCATCCCTTTTCTTCACAAACAAAATGGGAGCACCCCAAGGTGAAGAAATCGGCCTAATAAAACCATTCTGAAGCAACTCGTCAAACTGAGTACGCAACTCCTCTAGTTCACGCAGGGCCACACGGTACGACGCCTTAGCAATAGGATGGGTACCTTGCTCTAAATCTATGACAAACTCCACGTCTCTCTCAGGTGGAAGACTAAGTAGATTATCAGGAAATACATCGGGAAATTCGCGCACATCAACAATCTCCTCAACTCGTGACAAACTACTATCGATCACCAACACGGAAACCAAATAGGCAAAACATCCAAAATTTACCAGCTTACGATCACGTACCGTATAAATAATCGGAGAAACTTGGAGAGGAAAACTATAAACACTCTTGGGTTGATCGTTGTCCATCTTGAAGTCCAAGCGCTTAACCTTGCACTGGATAACAACATCATACTTGGATAACCAGTTCATGCCAAATATCACATCAAAATCTTCCAATTCTATAACCATCAAATCAGCAACCACTAGAAAATCATCTTGCAGAATCGGACAACTCTGAATGCCTTGGTATGATACCACTGAATCACCAGAAGGAAACTTGACATGAAACGCACCGCCAACTAGATCCAGAGTCAAACAATGACGCTCAACAAAGGTCCTAGCCCCAAACGAGTGGGTAACACTTGAATCAAAAAGAACGTGTGCCCAACGATTCTTTACCTTAAACCTTCCTATAAAAATAATTACATACGCGACTAAGGGGACAAACATTGGACCTATAGCTATGAATTAAAAAGCTAAAACTAGATTAGGATCTAACCTAAAATTACCTGAGTAGACGTCTGGGCTTCCTCAAGAGACATCACATTCAGCTTCCCCTTTCCCTTATCCAAATGCTGCGGCGGCGGTGGCAAAGACTTAAGTGGAACTGGTTGCAATAGGTGCTTAGCCTACGGGAACTTTGACTTAAAAAGTCTTTTCTGTCCACACAGAAAGCAACCCATTTCCTTACCCAAATAGTGGGCAACATCATGCCCCCTTCATTTGCACGAAGTACAAACCAAATCTCCCTTAGGAGCACCCTGAGTCGCATGAACCTACTCCTACTTCTGAGCTCCTATTCTCTTGAAACACTTCTCAAACGGATTGCCAGATCATCCACAGAAATTGCATGTCTCTTTGCTTCTTTTCCTAGAAGCAGAACCTGATTCCTTGGAGTTTCTTCCCTCATCAGATTTTCTCTTATCTTTTCTCAAGTGCTGACCTCGGTTCTTAGCATTGTCGATCACTTCGACGTTCAGAGCATCTTCTACTACTTTTGTATAGTTTTTTGATCCATAAGCATTTGCTAGCTATTTAATGTCACACCTTAGACACCGTAGAAAACATTTAACTCTGCTGGCCTCAGAAACAACTCAATCTCGAGCAAACCGGCTTTGCTTGCTAAACTCCACCACATACTCACTCACCGTGAGTTTCCTCTGCTTTATGTGTAATCCATGAAGGCTTTGCCTCTTCCAGGCTTATTTGCGAGTCGCTACTTCTGACTGAAATACCCATCAGCAAAAACTCTTCCACTAAAGATTCTACGGAAAGGTTAAAGATCTGCGCGATCTTTCTACTCAATGCATCGACTACCACATTGGCTTTGCTGGGATGATATAGAATATCAACATCACAATCCGTGATATACTCCAACCATCTACGTTGGAGCAGATTCAACTCCTTCTAAGTGAAGACATACTTCAAGCTCTTAAGGTCCGTGTAAATCTTGCACAATGCGCCATACAATAGATGTCTCCATAACTTCAGGGAATAAATCATTGCCCCAAACTCCAAGTCATTAGTAGGGTAGTTCCTTTCTTGAATCTTTAGTTTCCTCGACCCATAAGCAATTACCTTGCCTTCTTGCATCAATACAAAACCAAGTTAGACGTGCGATGCATCCACATAAACGACATACTCTACCCCTTCGGTAGGCAAAAATAACACTAGAGCAGTGCATAACCTCTTTTTCAGTTCCTAAAAGGCTCCTTTGAACTTATCGCTCCACACAAACGCTATGTTCTTCTACGTAAGCTTAGTCAGATGCGCAGACACATAGAAAATCCTTCCACAAACCTTTTATAATAGCCTTCCAACCCTAGAAAGCTTCTTATCTCTTTGGGTGTGGTAGGTCTTTTCCAATCCATTATGATAGTTTTCTTTTCTGAGTCGACAGAAATTTCATCCTTGTTCATAACAGGACCCAAAAAGGAAACTTGAGGTAGCCAAAACTCACACTTACTCAACTTTGCATACAACTTACGTTCTCTTAAAGTAGATAGAACTAAATGCAAGTGTTGGGCATGTTACTCAGCACTCCGGGAATAAACCAGAACATCGTCAATAAAAAAAGACCACAAATTTGTCTAGAAAATCTTTGAATACTGTATTCATCATGTCCATGAAGGCAGAGGGTGTATTTGTCAATCAAAAGGATATTACCAAGAACTCAAAATGTCCATGCTGAGAATGAAAAGTTTTCCGCATTACATCGGTCTCATGAATCTTCAATTTATAGTAGCCTGAACAAAGGAATCTTCGAAAACATTATACTATCATGCAACTGATCAAAAAAATCATCTATTCATGACAATGGATACTTGTTCTTGATGGTTACCTTAGTCAATTCCCTATAATTAATGCACAGCCTCATAGATAAATCTTTTTTCTTCACAAACAACACGGGAGCACCCCATGGCAAAGAACTTGGCCTAATGAATCCACATTGCAACAACTCATCAGACTTGATACGCAACTCTTCTAGCTCAAGCGAGGTTATCCGGTACGGTAGCACATAAGGTGAGTACCCGGCTCCAAATCAATAATAAACTCCACATCCCTCTCAGGCGGAAGACCAGGAAGACTAACTTGGAAAACATCAGGAAACTCTCGTATCATAGGAACATCCTTGACACGCGGGAAACTACCAACAGTTTCTAAAACAGAAACCAAATAAGCAAAACAATCGAAATCAAACAGTTTCTGAGCACATAACACAAAAATAATCGGGAAATCCTAGCGCGAAAAACCATACACACTCTTAGGGTGTGCGTTGTCCATCTTGAAGTCCAAACGCTCAACCATGCATTGGATAACCGCATCATATCTGGACAACCAGTCCATGCCCAAGGTTACATGAAAGTCCTCCAGGTCTAATACCATCAGATCAGCAAAAGCTAGGAAATCACCTAAAAGTATCAAGAAACTCTGGATACCCTGGTCCGACACCACCAAATCACCGGAAAGAAACTTAATGCAAAATGAATCGCCAACAAGATCGAGAGTCAGATGACGACGCTCTACCAAAGTCCTAGCCACAAATGAGTGGGTAGATGGTTTCGAGAAAAAGAGAGCTGAACTACCATTCGAACTAGGAAAGTATACCTATCGAACTGTAGCTAGGGGAGACAAGTGTCATATTGAAATCCGGGAACTGTTGAGTAAACCTACTCACACGAAAACTATTATTTTATCGAAGTAAATCTTTAGGGTTAAAGAGAAATCTAAACGCACTTAAGAAAGGAAATATTGCACTAAAAGAGAAATAATTGCAGTTAAGTAGAGAGCTAATAAAAATGATTACAACAAAGGGTTGAAACGATGAAATGGAAAAGCACTCGATCGAGAATCACCTCGGCAAGAGTTGACAAAAAATGCGATAAAAAACCTAACTTAATAGGGTAAAGGTCCTTGACCATGGAGGTTCCTAAAGCTTGAACATGCTTCTCTCGAAGTTGTGCCCAACTAAGTTTAGGAAGGTCCGACCGAACTCTCGTCCAAATCGGAGGCCTAAAGCTCGCTTTACGCGGTGAACCCCACTATTGGATTTTACTTCAATCCGGGAGATTTGGACACCTGCCTCTCTCGAGGTGTGCGTACAACTTTGTTTACTCTTGAGTGTTCACTTCAAACTACGAGCCTCTCGGCTAGCTAAGAGTGAAAACAGAAATAGAAATTATATATCGATTATATAATTCCAAACATGAATAATCAAGAGTAAATCAAAGGCCTAAACCCTACAAAGAAAAGGTAAATTCAAAGCATCATAACTTAATCAACTCGAACCTCGGATCATCAAGATCGAGTACAAGGAGGATTAGTTAATCATAATGAAGTGGAGGAGGAGGGATGAGTAGAAAAGCATTAAGAACACAAAGAAATAAAGGGGTACTTTATATTAATAATGAAAGAGAGCTACACTTGAAATGAAAGATTACACTTGCAATGAAATAAAACAAAGCTACCATTACATTAAACTAACAAAACAAGTACAAAACTTATTACAAAAGCTTAAACTAAACTAGGGTTAAGAAAAACTAAAATGAGAAAGAGAGAGAGGGGGAGAAAAATCATAAAAAGGACTTGTAAACAAAAGGGCAGCACCTCCCCTCTCAACCCAAAACTCTTTTTGGAATGCAAGGGGTGGCCTTGTATTTATAGTCAAAATTCTCGGGTTGGTCACGCCCTCTGTGACGCCCATTGAGGGCATGTTAGGGGGGCGTGACATGTACTGGGTTGACCTCGGGCTTTGGATTCTTGCGGGAAGGATAATTGCCTTTGTACGATGGTGGACACGCCCTAGGTCACGCCCGTATAGGGGGGACGTGACACGCACATCGCGTAAAAATCATTGGTCAGAAATCTGTTAGTCATCGGAAAAGGTTGAACATGCCCATGGGCACGCCCATGTAGTGGGGGCATGTCAGTACTATTAACGTGCAGCAATGAAAAATCTTTAAATGCGACAGTAGGCTTCGAGATGAGGGTGACACCCCCTGTGATATAGCAAGGTAGGGCATGTCAGGGGGGCGTGACAGCGGTTTTTCTCGTTATGTTGGCTCTATCAAAAGACTTCCTCGGGATCGGGTCACATGCCCTGTGACACGCCCAGGGAGGGCGTGTCAGGTGGGCATGTCAGGGCATTTTTGGCCAATATTTCTGGAAACCTGCAAAAAGAGAAGAAAAGATTAGCGGCAATAATATATACATAAGGAATTAAAAATATAAGCATACAAGACATAATTTGCACATTATAAACTATAAAATACTCTAATAGTTTATAATACAAAATGTACTATCAAATTCCCTCAAGCTTAAGCTTTGCTTGTCCCCAAGCAAAGATATAAAAACTAGATAACCATAAAAATGTTACTAATCAAAAAGTTCTAATTATGTCTACACAAGTACTATGCGAAATTTTTAGTAGGGAGAAGGTGAAACGTAAACCTAAAACAATTATTTAAGCATGGTTTACCATTTATAAATATTACTAACGAAAATAAATCATCCAAAATTTTTACAAATTTCTTTACATAGATTTAAGCAAAGCAACAAAATGAAAAATGCATTGAGTTGTTATTAGATCCAAGCAACGCAATATGACTATATCAATTAAATAACAAAAATCTAAATTTAAATCCAAAACTAATAATGACTTACTTTTCTTCTTTTCTTAGCTAATAAATAAAAATCAAAAGCATGAATCAAAAGGACTTATTAGGACCGAAACGTTTGGTTTAGGATTTTGATTAGTAATTTTAGGTTAAGATAAAAAAGAAGGCTCAAAAATCACACTAAATCAAAACAAAGAGTTTCAAAATTATCATTTTAAATAAAATATTTTTTTTCTTTCTTTTTTTTCTTTTCCATTTTCTTTTTTTCTTTTTAAAAATAAAGGGCATAATTAATTTTTCTTTTCATTTCAAATTGGCCAAACAAAAGTAAACACTTATTTTGAGCATACTTTTTCAAAAACTTCTCAAAAAAATCACAAAATAACCTATCATAATCATGAAAAATTTTAAATGAAACTCAAAAGGTTAGTGTGATTAGATAGGTTGGAAAATTTGGCTTTGGTGAAGATGTAATGATAACTGGAGCAATTAATTGAAATTAGAAAAAAGGCTCAAAAGCGGCTAACTAGGGGTAAAAAAATTTTAGGTTGGCAAGAAGGCTCAAGCGAAAACAAAAACGTCCTAAATCATTTTCATGCTTTTGAATTCATTTAAAACATAGATTTGAAAATTTTCAAAAAGCAAGTCCTAGATAATAAAAGAAGATTGATGAAATTATCTTGAAAATAGATATAATAGTTGACTTGGATCATTCACATTTACTACGCTAAACAAAAGTCAACTTTAAAAAAATTATCAAAAACGAAAAGGAAAACAGTGGATGAGTAATTTTCGAGAAAGTAAAGAAAATAAAGGACGAAAACCATAATAAAAATGCGAGTTTTAGAAAAAAAACGTTTTCACGTAAACATGCTTCCGTGAATTAGAAACACAGCATGACCAACATTTTAATTGTGAAATATATTTAAAAAGAACAATTAGAAATATTATAATTTGCTATGTTGTTTATATGGGATTTTGAGAAAAATAAAACAAAAGCAAGGGGTACTATTGAAATACCAAGAAAACGTCTAAACTATTAAAGTAAAAAACAAATAGTACATATTTTTTTATATATTTTGAAATATTTTCTTTTTTATTATTATTTTTGAAATATTTTCTTTTTTTTTGATTTTTAAGAAATATAAACAAAATAAAGACAAGAGAAGGAGGAATTCCTCCCCCAAGCGAAAGTTGAGTGACGCCGCTCCCCCATGCTTACACTTTGGATCTTCTTGAAATGTCTTTTTTGGACTTCGTGATGGATTCAGCAGCGTTGGAGCAGGCGATCGCAGAAGCTTCATCTTGTCAGAGCCGTCCGGGGCAAAAATTGTAAAATAAAGAAAGCAGAAAAAGATAACTTGGGTTGCCTCCCAAGAGCGCCCTTTGTTTAAAATGTCATTTGAGCTCGACGCAACAAAATAATATTGTCCAAAAAATATTTTGTCCAAAAATAATATTCAAAGTTTTTAACATAATAAAATATTTCTTAGTAAGCTAAAGTTCGTGCAGAAGAAACTTAATATTATTTAGACTTACATCATCATCACCAGAAAAATAGAGTTTAAGACGTTGCCCGTTCACTTTGAAATCACCCTTATTAGGGTGTAAAATTAAAACAACACTATAAGGAAAAACTTCTAAAACTGAAAATGGGTCAGACCAACGAGACATTAATTTGCCTGGAAATAAACATAAACGAGAGTTATACAAAAGAATTTGGTCACCCGGCTTAAAGGTTTTTGGGTGCCTTAAGTGCTTGTCGTGAAAACGTTTCGTCCGCTCTTTATAAAATTTGTTATTTTCGTAAGCGTAAGAGCGCCACTCGTCGAGTTCGTTAAGTTGAAATTTTCTAAGGTCGTTGACAGTGTGGGGATCGAAATTTAAAAACCTTAAGGCCCAAAAAGCGTGGTGTTCTAATTCTATGGGTAAATGGCAGGATTTTCCATAAACTAAACGGTATGGTGCACATGAGAGGGAGGTTTTGTATGCAGTTCGGGAGGCCCATAAAGCATCGTCTAATTTGGCAGACCAGCCTTTCCTAGAAGTTGAAACAGTCTTTTCTAATATTCTTTTTTTCTCTCTGTTCACTACTTCGACTTGTCTGTTAGTTTGGGGGGTAGTAGGCAGTTGAATGCTAATGCGTAATGCGTTATTTAATAAGGATTTTAGAAAATTGCGCATTACAAAAATGAGAACCCCTATCACAAACGATGGCTCGCGGCATACCGAATCGAGAAAATAATTTTTTCAAAAACATAACTACAACTCGGGTGTCATTAGTAGGAAGAGCCTGGGCTTCAGCCCATCGAGAAACATAATCTACGTCAACTAAAATATATTTATTCCTGAACCTAGAAGGAAGAGGGCCAACAAAATCAATTCCCCAAAGGTCGAAAATTTCGCACTCAAGGAAATAATTTTACGGCATTTCATTTTTATTGGAAATATTTCCCGACCGTTGGCAACTATCACACCTTCTCACAAAGGCTTGCGCGTCTTTAAACAGACTAGGTCAGTAAAAACCCGCACAAAGCACTTTGTGGGCGGTGCGAGCAGCTTGATAAGGACCACCAGTTGGTCCTTCATGCAAATGTTTTAAAATATCTAATCCTTTGTCATAAGAAACACATCTCCTTATCACTTGGTCCGCATAGATTCGGAAAAGATACGAGTCTTCCCAAAAGTAGTTCTTCAACTCAGAAAAGAATTTCTTCTTTTGTTGGGAGGAGAACTCTTTTGGGAGCACACGGGCCACTAAATAGTTGGCTATGTGTGCAAACCAAGGAGAAGGAGAAGTGTTAATTGAAAGCAGCTTCTCATCAGGAAAATAATCATTAAAAGAATTTTCATCTAAATTTTAAATAAAGGGATTATCTAATTGGGAGAGGTGGTTGGCAGCCAAATTCTTGACTCCTCACTTATCACAGATTTCTAAGTCAAACTCCTGGAGGAGTAATACCCAGCGAATCAGGCACGTCTTGGCAACCGTCTTAGCAAGAAGTATTTGAGGGCCGAGTGGTCCGTAAAAATGATAATTTTTGAAAGTGTAATATAAGGGCAGAATTTATCAAAAGCGAAAACTACAACTAGGAGCTCCTTCTCGGTTATGGTGTAAATTTCTTGTGCAGATGTATGTGTTTTACTTGCATAATAGATGGGGTGGAAGTTTTTAGATATGCGTTTACCTAATACGTCTGCCACCGCAAAATTACTTGCATCACACATAATTTCAAAGGGAAGGTCCCACACCGAAGCTATCATAATGGGGACGATAACTAATTTTTCTTTTATTAATTCAAATGCAGACACACAAAGGTCATAAAAAATAAACGGGGTGTCTTTTTCTAAGAGCTGAGTAAGAGGTTTGGTGATTTTGGAGAAGTCTTTTATGAAGCGACGGTAAAATTTAGCATGACCTAGGAAACTTCTTATAGCTTTTACGTTCACAGACGGCGACAACTTCTCGATAACTTCTATCTTCGCAATGTCTACTTCAATCCCTCTCGTGGAATTTTTATGACCCAAAACTAACCCTTCCCTCACTATAAAATGGCATTTTTTCCCAATTTAGGGAAAGGTTAGTTTCTTCTCATCTTTCTAAGACTTTTTCTAGATTTTCTAAACACCTATCAAAGGCATCGCCGAACACGGAAAAATTATCCATGAATACCTCCATAATACTTTCTACGTACTTGTCAAAGATAGCGAGCATACATCGCTGGAATGTAGCTGGCGCATTACACAATCCAAACAGCATTCTTCGGTAGGCGAAGGTGTTGAAGGGACAAGTAAACGCAGTTTTCTCCTGGTTTTCAAGAGAGATGGGGATTTGAAAATACCCTGAGAGACCATCGAGAAAACAGTAAAAGCTATGGCCAGATAATCGCTCTAAGATTTGATCGATGAATAGTAAGGGGAATGGTCCTTGTGGATGGCGTCGTTCAACTTACGATAGTCGATACACATTCGCCACACCGTCATCATCCGTGTCGGGAATAAATCATTATTTTCATTCACAACTACAGTTATCCCTCCCTTTTTCGGCACTACCTGAATAGGGCTAACCCACTTACTATCAGATATAGGATAGATAATTTCTACGCCTAAGAGTTTCATAACCTCGCCCTTTACGACTTCTTTCATGTTCGGGTTTATACAGGGCTGAGGTTGGATTGAATTGCGTGAATATCTTGCATTAAAATTTTGTGAGTGCAGAAAGATGGGCTTATGCCCTTAATACAGATATCTTCCAGGCAATAGCTCGGCGATGCTTACGTAAAACGAGAAGGAGTTTATCGTTTTGCACTTAAGATAAGTAGGCTGAAACTATAACTGGTAGTTTGGAATTTTTTTTCTAAGAAGGCATACTTGAGATGTTCAGGAAGTTCTTTTAATTCTAGGGTAGGGTTCTTCATACGAGGTTTTATAAATTCTTTCTTTTTCAAAAACTAAGTTTTCGTAGACTTTTTTATGTGGAAAATTAAAAGGGGTCGTTCTAGTGGTCATGGCGGCTTATTGCAGAGGTTCTTTTGGAAGAGTAGAGGGAGGACAAAAATCAGCAAATTCATTTTCACTATCAGAAGGGCAGTAGGAAGATTCATCACTTAAGGTATCTAAGAAGAAACAGAAGTCATCATTCTCCAAGGTATTTTTCATCGAAGGGGTGATAGAGAAGGTCACTTCATCGTCGCCAACTCGAAGGAAGAGTTTACTATTGCTTATGTCAATGAAAGCTCGAGAGGTGGCAAGGAAGGGTCAGCCAAGGATCAAGGGAATCTCGACGTCTTCTTCGATTTCCAATATGACGAAATCCACCAGGAAGATGAATTTGTCGACTTTGAATAGAACATCCTCCACTATTCCTAATGGGTACTTAAAGGATCTATCGTCCAGCTAGATACTCATGCATATGGGGTTGAGCCTACCAATTCCTAAAATTTTGAACAACGAGAGGGGCATCAGGTTGATACTTGCACCTAAGTCGGTCAATGTGTACTTGACAAAAAGATCACCAAAGGCACACGGAATAGAAAAACTACCCGGATCACTGATCTTCTTTGGTGAGCCGTTTGTCAAGACTGTAGAGCACTCAGCAATTAGTGTGACATGTGACAAGTTTTATAACTTCTTCTTATTAGTCAGGAGGTCCTTAAGATACTTAGCGTACTTCGACATCTAGGAAATAGCTTCATGGAAGGGTAGGTTTATGTGGATTTGCTTAAATATTTCTAGGAAGCGAGAGTATTGATCATCCTGACGTTGTTTGCTAAGTTCGGAAGGGTATGGTGGAGTTGGATTATTTTTAAAGATGGGTGGTGGAGTGAGATCTTTTTCTAATGTAGGGAGAGGAGTGATAACTTCTTCTTCAGCAGAGGGTGGAATTTTTAAAATAGGAGCGGAGCTTGCCTCAGGCTCTTCGCTAACCATACCGAAAACTTGCTTCCCACTCCGAAGAGTTATATCTTCCGCTTGCACTCTTGGGTTGGGCTTGGTATTGGAAGGAAGAGAACCTGCGGGTCGCTCAAAAATAATTTTGCGAGTTGTCCTACTTGATTTTCTAGATTTTTAATGCTTCCAGTTAAGGTTCTTATAGTAGCGATATTTTTGGTTATATATTTAGAAATAACTCCTCCAAGCTTGGAGGTTTTGGATAGTTTTGAAGAGGTGGAGGTGGTGCAGAAAAATCATTTTGAGGTGGCGGGGGCATCGCATTCGAAGGGTTACTCCACGAAAAATTTGGGTTATTTCGTAAAGCAAGATTATAACTATTTGGAAAAGCGAAACCCAGAGCATGAAAATTCACAGCAGAAAAATTATAAAAAGCATTTCTTGGCCTATTATTAACATAATCTAATATTTCGGGAGAAGGAGTTGTAGATTCCCATATCTGTGGGGAGAAGGCAGCAGTCATCTCCATAATACTTCCACTTGCAGAGCTAGATGGGAGACGTTGTCCACTTCAAACATACCTGTAGGTTTGTTTGGGCGGGACCTAGGCACATTCCACTGATAGGTGTTCATGGACATGTCCTCGAAAAGCTCAAGAGCTGCTTTCGGGGTCTTATGGTTTAAAGTACCGCCAGAAGCTGTGTCTATCATTTGCTTTGTGTTTTGATTTAGCCCGTTATAAAACGTCTATACTTGTAACCATATATGCAGCGCGTGATGGGGGCATCGTCTTAAGAGTTATTTAAGTATTTCCCAGGTTTCATACAAAGTTTCAGAATCAATTTGAAAAAAAGGAAGAAATATTGTTCCTAAGTTTTGCGGTTATGGCTGGCGGAAAATACTTCGCCAAAAATTTTTCAGTTAGTTGATCCCAAGTGGTGATGCTCACTCTGGCAGAGTGTTTAGCCACTGTTTTGCTTTAGTTCTAAGGGAGAAAGGAAATAATCTTAGCCTAATAGCATCATTTGTAACACCATTTATCATGAAGGTATCACAAATCTCAAGAAAGCTTGTTATATACATGTTCGGATCTTCATCTTGAAGTCTGTCATATTGCACATAGTGCTGCACCATTTGAATTATGCTAGGCTTTATTTTAAAATTATTATTAGCTATAGAAGGGCGCACGATGCTTGATTCTGTTCCCTCTATATTTGGTCGTGCATAATAGGACATAGGACTATGCACGACTTCCTCCACGTGGGGTTCTTCCATTCTTAAAGTTGAAAATGACTCGGAATCCTCAACAGGTATTTGGGGAGTAGGGTTTTGAAATCGCGATCTTATCTGAAGTGTACGCTCAATCTCGTGGTCCAAGTCCAAAATAACTGACGGACTCCCGCGGGTCATGCACTTGAAGAAGAGAAAATGAAGAAAGAGAAATAAATAAACTAGAAAAATAGAAGCTAAAATTTTTTTGAAATAGAATTTTTTATGTTTTAACTCCCGAACTTCCCAAGGGCTACCCAATGAAGGGTTTGCAAGGTACTAGACAAGATAGTAGTATTTAAGCCACTTTGCCCTTTTCGAGAGAGTTAGGTGGAGTAGAAAATTCTGAAGTGGGTTTCTATTAAGAGCGTTAATAATTTTTTTGATTTTTAATTTTTTAGAAGGAGGATAAGAAAGAGAAATGATAAAATTAATAGGTTCGTGTTTTCAAATTATCAACAAAAGTTGCTCCCCAGCAATGACGCCAAAAACTTGGTGTCGAGAAAAAGTGAGTCGAACTAGCAATTCAACTTGGCAAGTATACCTATCGAACTGTAAATAGGGGACACAATTATCGTATTGAAATCCGGGAACTGTTGAGTAAATATACTCACATGAAAAAAATTATTTTATCGAAGGAAAGCTTTGGGGTTATAAAGAAATCTAAATGCCCTTAAGAAAGGAAATGTTGCACTAAAAAGAGAACTAATTGTAGTTCAGTAGAGAGCGAATAAAAATGAATACAACAAAGGGTTGAAATGATGAAATGGAAATGCACTCGATCAAGAATCACCTCGGCTAAAGTCAACTTAGAAATGCGATAAAAACCTAAACTTAATAGGGTAAAGGTCCTTGACCATGGAGGTTCCTAAAGCTTGAACACGCTTCTCTCGAAGTCGTGCCCAACGGAGCTTAGGATGGTCCGACCGAACTCTCGTCGAAATCGAAGGCCTAAAGCCCGCTTTACGCGGTGAACCCCACTATTTGATTTTACTCCAATCCGAGAGATTTGGACGCCTGCCTCTCTCGAGGGGTGCGTGCAACTGTCTTTACTCTTGAGTGTTCACTTCAAACTACGAGCCTCTCGGCTAGCTAAGAGTGAAAACAGAAATGGAAATTATATATCGATGATGTAATTCCAAACATGAATAATCAAGAGTAAATCGAAGGCCTAAACCCTAAACAGAAAAGGTAAATTCAATGCATCATAACTTAATCAACTAAAACCTTAGATCATCAAGATCGAGTACAAGGAGAAATAGTTAATCATAGCAAAGTAGAGGAGGAGGGATGAGTAGAAAAGCATTAAGAACACAAAGAAATAAAGGGGCACTTTATAATAATAATGAAAGATTACACTTGCAATGAAATAAAATTAAGCTAGCATTACATTAAACTACCAAAACAAGTACAAAATCTTTTACAAAAATTTAAACTAAACTAGGGTTAAGAAAATCTAAAATGAGAAAGAGAGAGAGAGAGAGAGAGGGGGGAGAAAAAGCATAAAAAAGACTAGTAAACAAAAGGGTAGCACCTCCCCTCTCAATCTAAAACTCTTTTTGGAATGCAAGGGGTGGCCTTTTATTTATAGGAATAATTCTCGGGTTGGTCACGCCCTATGTCACCCCCGTGGAGGGCATGTTAGGCAGGCGTGACACGTGTGGGGTTGACCTCGGGCTCTGGATTCTGACGAGAAGGATGATTGCCTCTATACGATGGTGGACACGCCCTAGGTCACGACCGTATCGGGGGGGGGGGGGGGCGTGACACGCACGTCGCGTCGAAATCATTGGTCGGAAATCCGTCAGTCATTGAAAAAGGTTGAACACGCCAATGGACATGCCCGTGTAGTGAGGGTGTGTAAGTACTGTTGACGTGCAACAATGAAAAATCTTTAAATGTGGCAGCAGGCTTCGGGATGAGGGTGACACGCCCTGTGACATGCCAAGGTAGAGCGTATTAGGGGGCGTGACAGTGGTTTTTCTTGTTATGTTGGCTTTGTCAGCAGACTTCCTCGGGATCAGGTCACACGCCCAGTGACATGCCCAGGGAGGGCATGTTAGGTCGGCGTGTCAGGGCATTTTTGGCCAAGATTTCTGGAAACCTGCAAAAAGAGAACAAAAGATTAGCGGCAAAAATATATACATAAGGAAGTCAAAATATAGGCATACAAGACATGATTTGCACATTATAAACTAGAAAATACCCTAATAGTTTAGAATACAAAACGTACTATGAGTAGCACCCGAATCAAATAAAATGCTTGCCCAATGATTCTTTACCTTAAAATTCCCTATAAAATCGCGTACGTAACTAATCGACCATCATCAAAACTAAAGTTACGAGCTAAAAACTAGATTAGAATCTAATCTGAGATAACTTAGGCGGATGTATGCGCTTCTTCCAAAGTCACCACATTTAACCTGCCTATCCCCTAATCCAAATGTTGTGGAGGCTGCAAGGCTTGGAGTGGATTTGGCTGCAGCAGGGGCTGAGACTACGGGCACTTTGACTTAAAATGCCCTTTCTGCCAACACTAGAAGCAGACTGAGGTACAAAATGTCCCAGGAGTGATGCCTATCCTCCAGGTTGTCCCTCGCCAACTGAGGTACAAAATGTCCCAGGAGTGATGCTCTGAACTCCTCCCAAGTAATATTAGCACAATATATTCCCGTAAAGGTGGTGTCAAGCTGAGATTTCCACCACCTCTTTCCGTGTGACTCCAGGCAGGAGACTGCCAAATCAACTGCCTCCTCAGTGGGGCATCGAATCCCCGCAAGCGTCTCATAAACGGTATCCAACCATTCCTCCGTACGTACTATAGACTCCGTCCCCAGGTAGGATGGAGGGGAAAGTCCCCGAAAGACAGTCATCTAATTGGCCCAGGGGTTTGGCTGTGGAGCCGAGGCTTGCTGAGCTCTGAAGGCCTCCATAATTGCCGTCAGTGTTTGCCCCATCTCCGTCTGCTGGAACGGAGCTGGAGCCGGCGGAGGTGGGACCATATTCAGAGCCTGAGGTGTCCCCTGCTGTGATGTAGGGTTCGTCGCAGGCTACAAGGAAAATTCCATTTGTTAGAGAATGTATGAATGGAATAAAAGGAAGGGGTAGGATGGACTTTCACATGTGATTTCCCCTTATGGGCACACCACTACTTTTGCTGCTAGTTTGTCCGCAAACTAATCTCACACGGGGGTGGCCCAGGGTTGGTGGACTACTCTTCTTTCGATCGAGGTCTCCTTTGATACCACTTATAAGACCCCCTTTTTTTTCTTTTTCGAACATTGGGGTCTTAGCCCAGAATGGCTGCTTTGCGGTGGCATCGACACACGGGAAGGCTGCCGCTACAAAACGCCAATTCTGCAGGCCTTTTCGATCACAAATAAAGAGAAGTAAGTGTACACTGAATGTAAACAAGTCCACAGAAACATGTATATAAAATGAAATCACATCCAGTCCATCAGTAATATCAAATAGAAGTACTGCAAAGATCAGTTCAGAAGAAATATAAAGAAATGGGTTCGAGCCCGGTACATCAGAGTCCTCATTTTTTTGCGGGAAAATAAGAAAAGTAGCTTTTACGATCGGGCTCAATTGAGCCCGATTCTTAATCCTGAAGAAAGCTAAGATCTACCCGTAGAGAGAGAGGAGGGAAGGAGGAGGGGAGGGCCTTGTTCGCGGGCTGGAGGCGTGCAGACCGTCGGGATGCCATTGGTGCGGTGGTGGCGTTGCCGAAATTCTCAATCGTACTGTGGGAGGCTCGAAAACTTCCAGTAAAGGCTGGGAAAACCTCCTCTTGGGCCTCTGAGGGTGTTTAAAACTTTGTGAAGGAGGGGAAACGAAAAAAAGCTGGTGGCCATTAATGGCCCATTATAGCTTGGCTCGGCCATGGTGGTGGGGGCTGAAACGGCCCTGTGACAGCAAGTTAACGGCTGGAAACTCCTCCTCTTCCCTAGAGGAGTTGGATCCAGCAGCAAAAGGGGAGGGGGAAGCCCACAACATCAAGTACCATTACTGGCCATAAAACAAGCTCTCGGCCATGGATGTAACCGCCCTTTTGCAAAACCGACGGTCCATGTGGCAAGCTTGACTGGTCAACTTATTTTAAATAAGACTTATTAGGTCTTAATAGGAGAAAACGGCCCACTCCTAGACTGGCCCGGTTCAGCTGAACTAGCACACTGCCAAAAAAAAATCCTGCCAGAAAAAATTCTAAGTAAAATGGCGTTGACTGACCTCTGCTCACTCAACGCCATCCTTGCTACGGTGTTGAGTGAGCTCTGCTCACTCAACGCCATCCCAGATATGGCGTTGAGTGAGCTCTGCTCACTCAAAGCCATCAAGCATGGCTTCCCAAACTATGATGTTGAGTGAGCTAAGCTCACTCAATGTCATCCGGATTATGGCATTGAGTGAGCTCTGTTAACTCAACGCCATCCAGAATATGTCCTTTTAAACGATGGCATTGAGTGAGCTTAGCTCACTCAACGCCGTCCAGATTATTGCGTTGAGTGAGCTCTGCTCACTCAATGCCATCAAGACAACACCAAATGGCGTTGAGTGCGATCAGTGCAATCAATGTCGTTCCACTTATGGCGTTGAGTGCACTGACTGCACTCAACGCCATCCCGCCTGACAGATTATGGCATTGAGTGAGCTAAGCTCACTCAATGCCATCCAGTCTACGGCGTTGAGTGAGCTCAGCTCACTCAACTCCAACCAGATGACACCAGATGGCGTTGAGTGCAGTCAGTGCACTCAACGCCATTCAACTTATGGCGTTGAGTGAACTAAGCTCACTCAAGTCCATGCCGACTACGGCGTTGAGTGAGCTCAGCTCACTCAATGCCTTTCCAAGGTCACGGGTGTGACGGATCGGTAACGGGCGTGTCAGGCCCATGTTGAAATTTCTGAGCTCGTTGATTGTCTTTCTGAGGTCGACGATCGTCGAAAGGGTCACGCCCTAGGTAACAGGAGTGACGGGTCGGTCACGGGCGTGACAACCCCTTGACTCGAAATCTTGGTCGATAAACTTCAATTCCTAGGTTTCCTAGGGTTCTGTTATGACTCAAAAATAGTTTTGAGGTGCAGGTCATTTTACACGGCCTGGGACACGGGAGTGTCCCAGGGCGTGTCGAGGGTACATGGCCTGGGACACGGGCGTGTCCCAGGGCGTGTCACGCAAATAAAATGCGTTGTGAGTCAGAAAGTTACACGACCTAGAACCAAGCCTTGAACACGGGCGTGTCAGGTTGGACACGGGCGTGTCCGATGCCGTGTGTCTACCCGTGTACTGCTTGCAGCTCGATGAGGCAGGGGTGACACAGGCGTGTCTCAGGAATGACACGGGCGTGTCAGGTTCGACACGAGCGTGTCGATGCCCGTGTTCTAGTAAATCTCAGTCGGTACGAATACCGCGTGTGCCGCTTAAAGGTACACGGCCTGTGACACGGGCGTGTCACAGGCCGTGTCAGCCAAAAAAAATGAGTTTTTGGGCAAATCGTGGCCGTTCAGATTTTTCTCTTTGGATCCAAGGGCTCATGTGATTCCTGGCTGGATTTAATCCGTGGAGGCTGATGAAGACTTCATTCTTCATTTGGTTAAGGAAGAGAGAAAGAGGAGGAAGAAGAAGGAGGAGGAGATCAAGCCACCGGCGGAGTTCCCGTGGTCTGATTCGTGATCCGAAGCCGGCATTGTGAAGGCAAAGCTGTTGCGGTTCTTTCTCACCGGCTAGTTTGCGATGGCTCCCAAGAGATCGACAAGGGTAACGATCTCCCTTCTTGGACATGTGAAGTCCTTCGTTTCTGCATTGCATAGGGAAAACCCTTCCCTGCGAGGGTGCGGTGGGTTGTGGTGTCCCTTGGGGTAGATATGTGAAGTCCCCCTTGTTAGAGGCCGGAATTGGAGTACGGCTCTAGGCATGCTGTGTGAAGCCCATCTGGACATGCTCTGGATTGGTGATGCTTGTTTGCATATCGGAGAAGGCTCCGTGATTATGGCTTGTGTTGCCTTGTGCCTACCTGTTGCTTGGTGCAGCAGGAAGAACTGGATGATGTCCAGGAAATAAAGAGGGTTGGATGCAACTCTTGTGGCCGTGCATTGCCACTTTATGAGCGGTTGAGCCGTTGGGCTGCAACTCGATGAAAAGGCAGATTGCCGAACAGGAAAGGTGAAACCGACCCGCGCTTATAAATAGCCATGGATACTTCCGTATTCGAGGTGGCACTGCGACTTGAGCAACGGGGGGTGGCTGATCCGTACCTGCGTTAGGTCTGTCCGACTTGGAAGCCTGGTTATAGGTTTTGTTGGAGCGCCTAATGAGAGTCTTAGGCCCGCGTGCCGGAAAGACTAGAATGCTCAAATACCGTGTAGATGGTGGTGTTGACCCTGGTATTCCGGTACACCAAGAATGTGCCCTGAGTGCACGGACTGTCGGGCCGTGTGGCCGATAGTTGTGATGGCTTGAATGTGCATGCGCGCACATAGTTGCTATATGATGATGCCATGCTTTGCAGGGAAAGAATGCTAATGCCCCGAGAAAGGGGTAGGATTGTTATAATTGGGTCAGCTGAATGCTGACCGTTGCATTGTTTACCACCGGTTGGGTGGATTGTCCCTATGCAGGTGCTGGAGAGCCAAGTGGTAAGTGAAGGGCTGAAGCCCTACTGCTGTTTCTGCTGCTGCTGCGGCTAACCCTTGAAGGCTAAGCGAATGTCTTTGCTTGTTTTCTTTTACTCATGTATGGCCGACCTGCGCGCCGAGGTTTGTAAACCATACGGTGTGGAAAGAAGAACTGTAAGGCCTTAAGGCCAAACTCTATGTATTCGTTGTACATTCCGTGGCTATATATATAAAGGTGGTTTATATATTGGACATTCCTGGTTAGAGTTCAAATTACAACTTAAAGCTTCCGCTAGAATGCTCTGAGTTAGGGTTCGTGTTTGGTTTGGTATTATCCTGTGACCTCACCGTCTGTTTGTGGCATATAGTGTGGGGCCCCGGACTTCTACTATACGTCATTTAACGGATGGGGTCGTTACATGAGGTGGGAGATTATGGGCCAGAAACTTAATAGTTCTTGTCAGTTCTAGTTATACATTTCATTTCTAGTTGTAGCGCAGCTTTTGTATTTTCTTTCCTAGAGTAGTAATTTTCAATTCAAGCTTTGTTTTAATCATGTTTCTCTCTAGTTTTATGTGTAATTCCCTCATCATGATGAGTAGTTAAATTTCCCTTAGAACTTGACCGTGATGAAATTTGGAATGAAATGAATTTTTCTTTTTCTTCTACAAATTAGCTATTTACCATTTTATTCGACTTATCTTAGATTTAATCATTTCGAATTCTTATTTCACGAACTCATTTTTCGATCTAAGATCCACACTCTAGTTTAATGAGAGGTTGTGAAAGCGAGGAGGTCATTCAAGGACAAATTGAATGTGATTTTGCTTTTCAATTTAAGATCTGTATTCTAGTTTACCGAGAGATTGTGAATATGACAAGATCACTCAACGGTAAAAGAAATTATGTTGAAACCTCGGGAGTGGTCATCATAGATCTTCCGGATTAGGGATAACCCAATAGTGGGGTTCATAGTGTAAAGCAAGCTTAGGAGTTTTGACTTGATGAGGGGTCTTATTCATCGCATCTAAAGTTAGTTGAAAGTGTATTCTCAAGAGAGGTGCTTCCATAAATTGGGAACCTCCACGGTCGAAGTTGTTTATTTTGAGATCTTGCAATTTAATTTTTCATTAAAGTTCATTTTATCCAAATGGACTATGGATAAAGTGCTAGCTTTAATCTCATCATTCTCCTCTTAATATTTTAATCATTTTTTTCTTAGTGTCAAACTAACCACCTCTTTTGTTAGATAAAATAATAGTTCTCCCATGTGTGTACAAGTACTTGATAGACACGTGGAATATGACACTTGATTCTATAATATGAACAATAGGTTCTCTTCCTATAGTTTGTATGATTTGGAGAATATTTTAATCACAAATTTTACCCATCAGTTACATAAAAGATATGAGTGATCTCTTCAACAACTTCTTCTTTAACAATTATTTGTTCAGCATTTTGCATTTGATTTTGAAGAGAGTCTTGGACTATGTTGTAATTATCATCACTTGAATATTCTTCATATGTATGAGTTTTCACTGAATTAGCAATATGCAACTGATTATTATCTTTTGAGAAACTTTCTTCATTATTCTTAATTTTTATTTGCTCAAACTCAGTAACTAGCAGATCTTCTACTTGTAAAATAGTATTGGAGTAAATCTCATTCCCCTTAGAAAACTTATTTGCTTCAAGAAAAATAATGTGTATAAACTTTTATTTTTAAGAATCCTATTATTGTAGCACCTATATCACATATAGGATTTTTTTAAGAATCTTATTATTGTGTTCAACTTTGTTTTGTTAATGAGACTTCTATTTAGAACATAATTGGAAGTTTAAGTGCTTTAGCCTAAAAGGTCTTAAGCAAGTTTGAATCTACCAGCAATATCCTTCCTGATTCAATTAGGATTCTATTTTTCCTTTCAGCAATCCCATTTTATTGAGGAGTTCCATGAGTTGAAAATATTTGTCTTATCTCTTCATCCTCATAGAATCTACAGATTAACTGATTTTTAAACTCCGTTCCATGGTTACTTTTGATCATAGTAACTTTGTGTGTTGAACTCAGATTGAATATGTCTAATAAATTTTGAGAGGATCTTGAAAGTTTCAGATTTAGTTCTTAGTAAGAAAGCCCAAATGAATATAGAAAAGTAAACCAATATAACTAAAGAAAAAGATTTTTCTCCTAAGCTCAAAGTGTATATTGGACCAAAAAAGTCCAAGTGCAATAGATAAAAAGTTCTAGGTTAATCAGACTTACTAATTGGATTGAATGATGACTTATTTTTCTTGCCCAATTTACAAGCACTACATGGATACTCTTTGCTATACTTACCAATAAGCAAGTCTATAACAAGACAATTCTTAGTTAGCTTGGCAATGGTCTTGTGAATGAGATTGCCAAGCCTCCTATGAAAAAGATCATTAGTATCTATTTGTGCATGAAATAGAGAGATTTTTGACTTATTAAAGTAAAAAAATCAACTACATAGATATTACCCTTCCTGATGTTTGTTAGTATTATTGCATTTGAATTTGAGCTAAGAATTTGGCAAAGCTATGAGTGAATACTACCTTTATTCATCATCACAAAGTTTACTAATATTAATTAGTTTGTGTTGAAGACATTCAAAATAAGCTACTATGGAGATAGAAATGTCTCTGACGATACCATAACCTTTAGTTTTACAATAATTGGAGGAACCAAATATTTCTTTATGGTCAACCTTGGCCTTATAGTTTCCAGCATTTCTATTTATCCAGTCATATGCCCGAAACAATCATTGTCCAAATACCACCGCTAGTTTGTGGATGGACAACCTCTGACCTATATATGTAAGCCAAATATTAGAAGGGATCCAAGTTACCTTAGGCAAATTTCTTCTACCATTGAAAGGGGTTATACAAGTTTATGAAGGTATTTATGATAACTCTTAGAATGAAAGAGTGACAGTCTATCAAACCACAACTTCTAACATCATGTCCTAATTTATTGCACTAAAAAACTTTAGGCTTATGATTATAAACATCAGGAAATATTTCAGAACAAAGTCTATTATTTTTTCGCTCTTGAAAGATGCTAGACTTAAAATTTGGCGCAATAACCAAGTTACGTCAATAATAAGTCGATGTAGGTATGAAGTTGTGTCGAGAAGGAGTTGTTATAGTTTCATACTTGCCTCGATTAAAGATAAATGCACCAGTAGAGTTACATCGTGTTGGAGTTGACGTAGTTTTCTAGTTTTTAGAAAATTTAACCTTTCAAGCTTGATTTTCTAAGGTCTTTTGCCCTAGGATATACTGATGATTTGATGAAATACCCTTATTGAAACCAATGATTCTATCAGGGTCTTCATCTGTAATGTTAATAGTTTGTTTGTCATTGGCTTTAACAAAGGCTACAGAGTTCTTTCAAGCTAGTTTGTTGAAAGATTCACCTGAATTTATTGTTTCAACACCTAGCCCTAAGTTTTTTAATCTCAGGGAGAGATTCTTAGAAATGTCCTTTAGTTTTTTACTCCTATTATTCAAAGAGTTTTAAAATACTTTTGTTATTGCAAGATCTTCCTTCAATGATTGGTTCTCTACGGTCAACTCATCAATTTGTTTTTCTAACTTATCTAATTAAAACCTAAGTTGATAGACCTAGTAAACTTGGTCCACATCAAGCATCTTAATTTTCAATTTTTCTAAGTGATTTAATTTGTGTTTCTGACTCTAGATGGTATTAGCAAAATTCTTTGAAGCATACTTTAAAATCTTTATATGTAAAATCAAAATCACTAAAATATGATACCTGGTATTGTTTTTTGGTTAATGCCTCTAAAGCCATCAGGCAAGCTTCTTCAAGAATGGATTCCTCTTCACATTATAAATAAGAATTGGATTCAGATTATGTATCACTCTAACATTTAGTAATAAATCATTTTCCTTTCTACTTGTCCTTCTTCTTGAAGGATTACTTCTTATAATCCATCTTATAAGCTTTTTTCCTTTTGATTATCAGGACACTCTGATGTTATGTGTCCTAGAGTTTTCAATAAGATTATATAATAGACTTATTAGGAGTCTTGTCAAACTCGGGCTTTCTTGAAATTCTATCTCTCCTTCTTGAATCTTCAGATTTGATCCATTTTCTAAATCTCTCGAGCTAGGAGATTGAACTTGTCCTCTTCAATGTTGGAAGACTCTCCATTAGATGCCTTCAATGCAATTGATATTTCTTTTAATGGAGTAGAGACTTTCTCCTTAGCTTCAGATTCAAATCTACTTTTGAGAAGAATCTTATATGATTTCAGTTTACCCAATAAGGCATTAGTGGTGATCTTTTTATGGAATTTAGATTCCCTTATATCCTAAATTATTGAATCACATATGCTAGGGAAGCACATGAGGATCTTATTACTGATATTTGTTAATGAAATTTCCTTATCCAATCCTTTGAGTTCAATGACAAAGATGCTGAATCTTATATACATCTTATCAACTAATTCTTCTTATTTCTTTTAGAAATTCTCATATTGTGTAATGCAAAGAGGTCTTCTATCATTTCTCTCATCTGTGCTTCCTTCCCTAATTCTTGATAGAGATTCCAAAATCTCCTTGGCTGATTTGTAATAGACAACTTTTTGAATTATCTCATCTGACAAGGTGGATACCAAGATGTTCATGGCCTTGGCATCACAGTATTAATCTTTCTACTCATCTTATGTCCATTGTGATGTAAGAGCAATATCTTATGTGAGATTTCCACTTAATTCCTCCTTATATGGTAGTGGAAGTCTGGTAAGAATTGAATTAAAGATATTTTCATCAATATAGTTCATATATAACTTAATTATGGCTTTCAATAGTACAAACTTTTTAGATTACACACTAAATGCCTTGTAGATACAAATCCCTTGAAATTACTTGAACTCAATTATCAAAATAATTTTAAATATTACTAATTATAAAATTATAACTATTCAGATCTTTGTGATCATGGTGTTACCTTTTTTTAATCAACCTACCTAATACTAATTATAAAATGAATAGTTTTTCCTTTGATAATTCTCTAGTAGGGGTGTGAATAGAGATTTAAAATTATTTTTTAAAATATAAACCAGATTTGGATAAACATCCACAAAACACAGCCATAATTAAGTATTCATAGCAAAAGTAAAAAACAAGAAATAAAAAACACAAAATAGCGCCACAACATAGATAAAAACTAGAGATATAGCGATTCCCCAAAATCAGGGTATGTCCACACTTTTAACACTTTGGTATAAATCTACTATCTCAGTGCCTGAGTCGATCTTTTGATAAGGAAATTCTTAGACCCAGTGCCTTAAACTTCTGATAAAGTCATTTTAAAAACCACATAGTTTGTTCTTTTGATAAGGTGATCTAACCGATAATTGAATCATTTCAAGAGGGATTCTAGAAACACTTTTTCATAAATAAATGAAATGAAAGAGGAAAATAAGAAATAAGAAGAACTTGGAATTGTCTTCTTATTGAATTCTCTTTCAGCAATGTCTCTGAGGATTCCTTTGCATTTAAATGGAAAAGATCTTTTGTATTTGATTAATCTTTGGAGAAGATGAAGCAAAGATTGTAAGCAGATGCATAAACATAATTCTTTAGCAGATAAAAAAGAAGAAGTCCAATTGGTCGTCTATTAGAATGTTCACTAGATTTTCTATTTATGTTCTTATTATCTATTTTTCATTTAAAGTTTGAGTATATGAATCTCTAGAGGATTTCAAATTGATTTTTTTGTTTGATTTTCTTGATAAGAAATTGAATAATCTTTAAGAAGATCCTACTTAAAGTAGTTTTTTGAAATCCCGTCAATCTTCTTCAATTTCCTTCCAAATATTTTTCCATAAATTAACGTAGTAATCTCTTTCCCAAAGGACACATCAAAAAGATCTTAAGATTCAAATGAATTTCATAATAATGATCTTCAAATAATTATGAATGAAATCCTCTAAATATTCCTTTCTGGATGAGCATTCATTGTTACATCGAGTTCTAACTAAAGATGCGTCAATTTCTGCCTTAAAATAAATCTCTATCAACATAAATGAGAAATCGACGTTATGTCAAATACTTATCGATGCTTGTGTCAACTTTTACTTTGGAGATGTGTTGAATTCACTTCAGAGGATGCGTCAAATTGCAGTCGGATATACATCGACTTCTACTCAACATTGCGTCGATTTGTAATCGACGAAAAAGTAACTTAGCTGATTTTCTTATAGATTTCAGATAGCTTTCTTCTTCCATGACTAGAACTGACTTCCTATGATATTTAATGACCAAATTACCCTCTCTATACAACATGTGTAATTTTTCTAGGAAAACAAAATCACTTGGAAATAATATGTTAAGTTAAATCAAGGGCTTTTCTCAGCACATGTCATGTGTGTATTTTGAGATGAATTTAATACGTCCTTTGGATTTGAGTTTCTTTGTGTTGTAAAATTTTTTGGCATTCCAAAGTTTTTGTCACCTTCCTATATTAATGGAAAAAATGATGCTTTGAGAGAAAGAAAGTGGGTCTGCCTACGACGATGAGGTTCCATGAGTGCTCTTCTCGGTGCTATCTAGCGGCCTACCATTCCTTGTTCTTGTATGAGAGCAAGTAGTGTAAAAACGAGTGTGAGAAGAACCGTACTGGATGGGCTAAAACTACATGAATTTGTTTGCGTATATCACAATCAATGGGACATTTGAGGTGTCAAATATAAGCAGAATTTTACAATCATTAGCTCTTTGTAATAGTGTCAATGAACTGATTGCATTCACGGTGCTATTTGTAGTCCTAAAATCACTTCAATTCATTAGATAAAGAATATTAATGGATTGCATTTTGCAATTATTGGACTGCTTATAACATTGCACTAAAATTATCTATAGTGTGATATAAAACCCTTTAGTAGGGTCTTTATTTGTATAATAGTTAGACATCAGTCTATGATAGAATACTCCCCATAATTGGCATTTAGTTAGACCTCAAATTATGATTTGAATCATTATATTCATGTTGAAATGAATAATTATTTTGTATAATGATTAATGTGAGCCCACCCTTTTGAGGGTAATTATTGACATTAGTTGAGGTAATAATTTTGTTACAATAGGGAAAGTTAAGAGTAAGAATAACTAATAATCCCCCACACCAATGGTAGAGGCCATAAAAACAAAGATTTTGTTCTTGGAAATTTGTATTAGATCATTATATAGTTTATGATGGTTGGATTTTATATTGGGGTCTCCATGATCTCAAAAATACTTGATAGGGTCCCCTTAAAAAAATACATAATAAAGGGGGTGCAAATAATCACACCCCCACCATCATAGGGGTGCAGATAAATGCACCCCCTTGAAGGGGGTATAGCCAACCACCCCCACTCACTATCATCTATACAATATCTACTATACGACACCAGTAGGGCGAATGACCGCACTGCCTCTGGCCATATGACATTGGTCACGTGGATCCAATAGTGCAGCCATGCACTGGCTACATGGCAACGCAATGCTAGATGGAAACCAAACACTCGACTATATGGGTTAGGTTGCACCTGTTAACCCCAGAATCCGCAACATGTTCGATAAGGACCCATGTCATCCTCCTTCATTGGCGGACTCAGTTCTCTAGTCCGCACAGGTCAGTAGGACTCGACTCGACATCAACAAGATCTAGGTCTCTCCGACGGCAGACTCCATTTCAAGTCCGCCCAGGTCACCCATTCTCGAGATTCTAGCACCAGCCTCCTTCAGCCGAGGACTCAATCCTCTAGTCTGCCAAGGTCATCCAGCCTCAGGAGATCCTGGATCGCCCGACTTCCTCTTCAGGCGGACTCAAAAATCAGGCCGCAGAGGTCGCGACCCTCCAGCCAGGATCGCGCCTTGCAACAATAGACGGAAGCTCCAGACTGTGAGCCCAGTCCACCCCTCTTGCACGAACTGGCTTGTCTTCTCTTTTTTTTCTCTTCACCAATGTACGGTTCTCATGTACCCCGCGTAGCCGGTTATTTTAGCCATGCCCATTTGGGCAGGCCCCCTAACCTATAAATAGGGGGAAGCGGTGCTCCCAAAGCATGTTGACTTGAGCCCAATAGCCTACTTGTTAAAGGCTGCGGACTCGAATCTCAAGCTTTGCAGTCTTCAGCTTGCTTTTCTTTCAGTTCTCTTCCTCTACATGTAATCAACCATTTGCAATCAAAGGAAAGCCTGTCGCAAGAGAGGCATTTAGGCCGCAATGGGCAAAATTTGGTGTTTTTGAAGCTCACGACTCTGCTGTATTTTTATCTCATCCGATATTAGATATATGCTTGCAGTCGCCTCTTTTACCTTCCTTTCCCCCCATGTTAAATCTGTTAGCTGGTGGTGCCCATTTCAGCGCATCAACAGTTAACTCGGGACCTTCAGATCTCAAGAAGTTTTTTGAATTAGCGAACAAACATGTCAGACCGTTGAGCTCGCCATTCAGACTGCTCCAGTTCGTCAGAAGACTCACTGTGGGATGCAATTGAATAGTCTCATTTGGAGGCTAAGGGATCTCCCAGGGAGACCGATCATCACTTGTGTGCAATCAGTCAGGATTTGAGTTTACTGACTCAACGGCTTATGCCTCAGGCCAGAGCAGATCTCGCGGACACTCCTGTCCACCAGACTTCGCTCCGCCATTCTTCGATAGTCATGCCTTATCCCCAAGCTCAACCTCGAGCTCAGACCGTAGCTCCCCTGTGGCCTCAAGAAGATCAGTTCGCCTCTCTGATGGGCTTCTTCAGGGAGGTGGCCAGTGGCACTCCAGCACTCCAGCTCGACTTTACCAATCGCCAATCTGCTCAACCCGCGGATGCTCCAACTCCAGTCCGCCCCGTATTTTCTTTCTAAGCATGAAGCACTCTCTCCCTCTATGGATAGAATTCAATGGGCGTCTGCGCCAAATAATATCTGTGAACCTCGTCTACCTCTGTATATAGGGGAGACCGATTAAGTGGCCCATCTTCAGGCCTTCGAAGGGGCAGTAGCTTTGAGATGCCTCTCTGACGCAATCAAGTGCAAACTCATAGTTACCACCCTCCATGGACAGGCAAGGGAGTGGTTCTATGAGCTTCCATCTGGAACGAGTTATTCTTTTTCAGAGTTCCTCAGCAAGCTCCTATTGAGGTTTGCAACCTCAAAGAAGAGGAAAGATGGGCCGATTACCCTCTTCGGCATCAAGCAAAGAGATAACGAGTCAGCTGCCCGATTCTTTGACCGCTTCTAAATGGAAATTCAGGGGGTGCAGAATGTGAAACCCGACGACTACAAAGTTGCTCTGATCCACGGCCTCTGGGAGGGCCATCTGAAGTTCAAGGTAACAACCAAGGTACAAGCCACTTATCAGGAGTTGATTGCCCTGGTTAATCGGTTCATTGAAGGTGAGAACACTAACCCAACATACATCTCATCCCTGATAGCCAAAGATGAAGGAAGGGATATTTCTAGTTCTTCTGATGATCATCGCCACACCATGCCTCCTCGCCCTGCCTATCAAGCTCCAGCTTAGAGGGGGAGGCATTTTCGCCACAAGAAACCATTTCTTGGCCATCAACAGTTTCGGGATCTGAAACTGCCTTTGACCACCTCTCCCGCCTTACCAGAACAAGCTCTTCCCATCCACCAAGATGTTTTGCCTACTCTGAGGCTGCATTGCAGTGACTCCACGGAGGAGTTTGCAGATCTGGGCCTGAGCATTGATGAGGTCGTCAATATTTTGTTGAGGTCTGATGATAGGAAGCAAGGACCTTAGAAAGAGTGGATGCCCAGGAATGCTGAACTGTTCTGCAATTTCCACAAAGACAAGGGAAATTTGACCGAGAATTGCAGAGCCCTTCGTCAACTGGTTGATAAGTTGATTGCTGAAAGCAAGATTAAGGATATGGCCAAGAAGGATGCCTCATCCAAACTGTCCACCACTAAGGGCAAAGAGGTGGCCGTGGCCTGAGGGAATGTGAAGATATTGAGGATATTAGCCATCTGGGGCCTATCAACGTTGATAATGAATGCTTCAATGCTAATGATGAAGGTACCTTGGGGCTGATTCATAGAGGTACAGGGACCGAATCAACTCACAAATCTTTAATCTCAAGGGTCTCTTGAGTAGAGCTCGCCTTTGCTTCTTCTTCTACTCCATCAAGGGGAAATTTCACTTTTGGATAGAACAATCTTCCCCCAACTGCCAACTCATTCAACGATGTTGTGGTGATCAGAGCAGCTATCGAGGACTATACAGTGGATAAGATTCCGATTGATACAAGCAGTTCTGTCAACCTTCTGTTCATGCCAACCTTTGAGGCCCTGAAGATCAGAAAGCCTCTGCTTTTTGGTGATCACTTTCCGCTTAAAAAAGAGAGCTGAACTAGCAATCCAATTAGGCAAGTATAGCTATCAAACTGTAGCTAGGGGCACATGTGTCGTATTAAAATCTGGGAACTGTTGAATAAACTTACTCACACGAAGACTATTATTTAATCGACGGAAATCTTTAGGGATAAAGAGAAAATTAAATGCACTTAATGAAAGGAAAACTAGCACTAAAGGAAAACTAAATGCAGTTAAATTGAAAGCAAAAAAGAAGCGATTACAACAAAGGATTGGAACGAAGAAATGGAAATGCAATCGATCGAGAATCACCTCGGCTAAAGTCGATTAAAAACATGATAAATAACCTAAACTTAATTAGGTGAAGGTCCTTGACCGTGGAGGTTCCTAAAGCTTGAACAAGCTTCTCTCGAAGTCATTCCCAACTGAGTTTAGGAAGGTCCAACCGAACTCTCATCCAAATCGGAGTCCTAAAGCTCGCTTTACGCAGTGAACCCCACTATTGGATTTTACTCCAATCCGGGAGATTTGGACGTCTACCTCTCTCGAGGGGTGCATACAACTCTCTTTAATCTTGAATACTCACTTCAAACAATCGGCCCCTCGGCTAGCCAAGAATGAAAGCTAAGATGGGAAATATATATCGATGATATATCTCCAAACAAATGTAAATCAAGAGTAATCCAAGGTCTAAAACCCTAAAATGAAAAGGTAAATTCAAAGCATCATAACTTAATAACTCGAACGTCGGATCATCAAGATCGAGTACAAGGAGGATTAGTAAATCATAATGAAGTGGAGGAGGGGGGATGAGTTCTAAAGCATTAAGAACACAAAGATAAAAAAAGAGAACTTTTATTAATAATTAAAGAGAGCTACACTTGAAAAAGAAAATTACAATTGCATGGAATTGAAAGCCTATTCTAGCCCTACATTAAGTAACTAGAGCAAGAGAAAAGACTACAACAAAAGCTATTACAAAAGCTAAAACTAAACTAGGGTTAAGAAATACTAAAATGAGAAAGAGAGTGAGGGAAGAACACTAAAAAAGATAAGAAATAAAGGGGCAGCACCAGTAACCTATCAGACCAAACTTGTTTTGGGCACCAGGGGGGACATATGAATTTATAGATTTTTCCACGGGTTGGTCACCCCCTAGGTCACCCCCAGGGAGGGTGTGTTAGGGGGGCGTGAAACATATGGGGTTGACCTCGGGTTCTGGATTCTGGTGGGAAGGATGATTGCTTCTGTACGATGGTTGACAAGCCTTGGGTCACGCCCGTGTAGGGGGGCATGACTCGCATGTCATGGAAAAATCAATAGTCAGAAATCTGTCAGTCTTGGAAAAGGGGGCGAACACGCCCTGGGTCACGCACGTGTAAGGGAGCGTAATAGTACTGTTGTTGTGCTGAGGGGAAAAAGCATTTAATGCAGCGGCAGGCTTCGGGTAGAGAGTGACATGCCCCGTGTCATGCCCTGGGACACGCCCGGTGAGGGCGTGTCGGGGAGCATGATAGCAATTTTTCCTGTTATTTGATCTCTTGTGACATGCCAGCTTGACACGGCCGTGTTTAAGGTTGTGTCCTACTCGGGATGAACTCTGGACTTTCCACTGGTGGCTGACTTCCTTGGGATCGGGTGACATGCCCTGTGACATGCCTAGGGAGGGCGTGACAGGGGGGTGTGTCAGGTCATCTTTGGCAAAAATTATGGAAACCTGCAAAAAGACAAGAAAATGTTAGTGGAAATAATATTTATATAGGAAAGATAAAAAATAAGCTTATAAGTCATGATTAGCGTGTTAAATACTAGAAAATACCATAATAATTAAGACTATAAAACGTACTATCAAATTCCCCCAAGATTAAATTTTGCTTGTCCCCAAGCAAAAATATAAAAACTAGATAACTATAAAACAGGACTAATCAAAAAGTTTAAATTATGCCTACATAAGTATTATACAAAATTCTAAGTAGGGAGAAGGTGAAATGTAAATCTAAAACAATTATTTAGGTATGGTTTAACTTTTATAAACTTTACTTAACGAAAATAAATCAACCAAAATTTTGACAAAATTCTTTAAATAAATTTAAGCAAAGCAACAAAAATGAAAAAATGCATTGAGTTGTTACTAGATCCAAGCAACGCATTATAATTATATCAACTAAATAACAAAAATCTAAGTTTAAATCCAAAACTAACACTGATTTACTTTTCTTCTTTTCTTAGTTATTAAATAAAATTCAAAAGCATGAATCAAAAGGACTTAATAGGACCGAAACGTTTGGTTTAGGATAATGATTAGGAGTGGAATTCAAAGATAAACAGGGAGGCTTAAAATCACAATAAACCAAAACAAAGAGTTTCAAATATTTTATTATAAACAAAATATTCTTCTTTCTTTTTTTCTTTTCCATTTTGTTTCTTTTTCTTTTTCCAAACAAAGGCCATAAATATTTTTATTTTCATTTTGAATTGGTCAAACAAAATCAAACATTTCTTTTGAGCATACATTTTTCAAAAACTTTTCCCAAAAATATTATAAAGTAACCTATCATAATCATGGAAAACTTTTTATTAAAATCAAAAAGGCTAGTGTGATTAAATAGGTTGGAAATTTTGGCTTTGGTAAAAATTATATGAAAAAAGGATCTATCAAATCAAATTGGAAAAATTCTCAAAAGAGGCTAACTAGTGGTGAAATTTTTTAGGTTGGCAGGAAAGCATAAATGAAAATAAAGACGGCCAAAATCATGTTCATGCTTTAAAATTTATTTAAAACATAGATTTGAAAATTTTCCTAATGCAAGTCCTAGATAATAAAAGAAGATTGATGAAATTATCTTGAAAATAAAAATAATAGGTGACTTGGATCATTCACATCTACTACGCTATTCAAAAGTTGACCTTACAAAAATTATCCAAAAATGAAAAGGAAAATAGTGAATGATAAATTTTTGAGAAAGTAAAGAAAATAAAGAACGAAAACCATAATGGAAATGCGAGTTTTAGAAAAATCGTTTTACGTTAACATGCTACTGCGAATTAGAAACACAGCATGACCAATATTTTAATTGTGAAACATAATTAAAAAGATCGATTAGAAATATTATAATTAATTAAGTTCTTTTTATGAGATTTTGAGAAAAACAAAACAAAAACAAGGGGTACTATTGAAAAACCAAAATGTCTAAACTATTAATGTAATAATAAAAAGCATTTTTTTAAAAATTTTGAAATATTTTCTATTTTTTTTGGATTTTTAAGATATTTATTTTTTTGGATTTTTGAAAAATATTCACAAAAAGCAAAATATTCACACATAGCAAAAATAAGGAGGAAGTCCTCCCCCAAGCTTAAAATGGACCTTGTCCTCAATGGAGAAAGGAGGTTAGAGAAGGAGAGAAAATGAAATTACAGAATTGAAAAACAGGTACTTCCCCAGATTTATTCGCTGTGAATGCTGATTGATGTCGATCCCCCATGCTTGTGCTTTTTGATCTTCATGAAATGTCTTCTTTGGACTCCGTAATGGATTCAACAACATTGGAGCAGGCGATTGCAGAAACTTCAGCTTGTCGGAGCCATCCAGGGCAAAAATTGTAAAATAAAGAAAACAGAAAAAGATAACATTGGTTGACTCCCATGAGCGCCCTTTGTTTAAAACGTTGTTTGAGCTCAACGCAACAAAATAATAATGTCCAAAATAATAATAATTAAAGTTTTTAACAAAAACAAAATAGTCTTAAGTTATTAAAGTTCGTGCAGCAGAAACTTAATAATGTTTGGACTGACATCATCATCACCAAAAAAATAGAGTTTAAGACGCTTACCATTCACTTTGAAATTACCCTTATCAGGGTGGGAAATTAAAACAACACCATAAGGAAAAACTTCTTAAACAGAAACGACCGAGACCATCGTGACTTTAATTTGCCCGGAAATAAACGTAAGCGAGAATTATACAAAAGAACATGGTCGCCCGACTTAAAGGTTTTTGGGTGCCTTAAGTGTTTGTCGTGAAAATATTTCGTCCTCTCTTTATAAAATTTGTTGTTCTCGTAAGGGTAAGAGCGCCACTCGTCGAATTCGTTGAGTTGAAATTTTCTAAGGTCGCCGATAGAGTGGGGATCGAAATTTAAAAACCTTAAGGCCCAAAAAGCGCAGTGTTCTAGTTCTACGGGTAAATGACATGATTTTCCATAAACCAACTGATACGGCGTACATCCAAGGGCAGATTTGTACGTTGTTCGGTAGGCCCATAGAGCATCGTCCAATTTGGCTGACAAGTCTTTTCTAGATGTGGAAATAGTCTTTTCTAAAATTCTTTTAATTCTCTATTGACTACTTCGACTTGTCTGTTAGTTTGGGGATGGCAGGCGGTTGAAAGTTTATGCGTAACGCCGTATTTAGTAAGGATTTTAGAAAACTGTGCGATATAGAAATGGGAACCCCTGTCACTAACGATGGCTCGCGACATACTGAATCGAGAAAATATTTTTTTAAAAAAATAACTACAATTTGGGCATCGTTCGTAGGAAGAGCTTGGGCTTCTACCCATCGAGAAACATAATCGACAGCGACTAAAATATACTTATTACAGAAGCTAGAAGGAGGAGGGCCAACAAAATCAATTCCCTAGAGGTCGAAAACTTCGCACTCAAGGAAATAATTTTGTGTCATTTCATTTTTATTGGAAATATTGCCCGACCGTTGGCAACTATCACACCTACTCACAAAGGCTTATGGGTCTTTAAATAGGCTAGGCCATTAAAAACCCGCGCTCAGAACTTTATGAGCGGTGTGAACAGCTTGATAGTGCCCACCTGTCGGTCCTTCATGCAAATACTTTAAAATATCTAAACCTTCTTCATAAGAAACTTATGTGAATGTGACGGCAAGTGTACCGGTCACACAAGTAATATAAAATGGGCGAATTTCCCCAAGTATCGATCTCTCAAGTAACACAATAAGGTGGAGTTAATTTCGAGGACTTGAGATTGAAGTCCTTAGGTCGGAGTTAACTAAGGGTGGTTTGATATTTGCGGAAAAATAAAGTAAAAAAAACTAACAACTACTCCTATGCAATGCTTCTATGCATCGCTTCGCCAGGCGGGATGGAAGACTACATGGGCCGGTATGCACCGAATCGCTAGGCAGATGGGCGAGTAGGCAAGCATAAGAAGCAAAATTTGAGGGTCGTAATCACCTCTTCGTTACGTATGCTTCTAGCAATCGCTAGAACGACAAGAACGGATGGATGGCGGATGGAAATAAAGGCACACCTCTAGCAAATAACAAATACATACAATCACATATACATGATTAAATATAAACGTTTTACAAACTACAAACAATTCATCAAATACCAGCGTTCAACTAAGTTATCAACAACAAGAGAAGAAAAGTGTGTGAAATCAACCGGATCCGAAGTCTTGCCGAGGGTTCAAGGTTGGAATCGCCGGGTTGTCAATCCGCGTCCAAGCTTGGTCCTCAACTGCATCTTGGATAGAGGAGGCTGTCACTCACTCCCAATGGACCCGTCTTCTTTGTGTCACGATGCTGAAGAAGATGGCACAAAACTCTCCTTGCTTGGTGGAGAAAGATAGGTTAAACCCCTTCTTGAAGCTCTAAGATGAAGGAGGAGGCCGAGAAGAAGCTCCGACTTAGATTTGGCGTTGAATGCTTGTCGGGATCTCCTCTCCTTGGTGGAACGACGAAGTTTCGCCCTAAAAACGTGGGAGAGATTGCTGGGAATAAAGGTCGTCTTCAATGGTGAAAATATGTGCTTTAAATGAAAAAAGATCAAAAAAATGGTCACGCACGGTCCTGCGGACAACCATGTGCTAACCGTGCGCTATTAACTTGCAGATATTCATCAAGGAAGAAGATGCGTTGACCCGTGCATTTTACTCGCGTACGGGCGATTCTGCCCATGCGTGAATTAAATCACACGGGTAAACACAGAACGCAGTAAAACAAGGGAAACAGGGGAACCGTGCGTTTTACTCACGCATGGGCATGTTGCCCATGCGTGAAGGAAACACATGATTTACCCCATAAAGCTGGAATAAAGAGAAATTGTGTAGACCGTGCGACTCCTTCTCGCATGATTTGGCCTTAATCGTGTGGTAACAAAGCGCACAGATAGAAACAGAACTCCCCAGAATTGCTGTGTGAAATGCACGATTGCAATGGAACCGTGCGTGAAGAAATGTGCACGACCGTGCGTTTTACACAGAACCTGAAATGAACTTCGGGACATCCTGATTACCTATACAGCAATGAAACCAACTAGGGCACCAGCTCCCAACAATAGAGAAAAGCATAAAAGAAACAAAAAGAAACATGGGGAGCACCATGTTATTACCCCCAACAAAGGAATGTGCAATTGCACACCCAAGGGCCAAAATAGTGCACTTATGAGGAAATAAAGCTAGAAGAAATAGGAACGATATAGAACTAAAAGTGAAGTGCAAGAGTGAAAAAGCAAGCCTAGATGAGTCCGAAAAACCCAATAAATATCAGACTCATCACACCCCTAGACTTAACTGTTTGTGCGTCCCAAGCAAACACAATCTATGCAGATAGGGAAAATAATCTAGCTTACATAGAAATTGAAATACAGAGTACCATGCGAAGTCGCCTGCTCGTACGCGTACAAATATAATAGAAGAAATTTTTAAGTGTGCAAAATAGTTTATACTTTTCACAATGCGTATCAAAATTTTATTATTACTCAAAAATGAAATCACGGTGAATCATCCGGTCATGTATAGGAATAAAGTAGGCAGGCCACTAAGGTGAGCTTTTCCAAAGATTGGTGCTCAGGATTACCTCCAAAGGAATCCACCAATGTCGGGGACCATACGCTTGCCCTGTCACAGTCTCTCCGCGGCACTAGTTCGACTCAAGCGTGAATTCATAGGAAATTAGGATAATCATGGGGCTTGGGTTATGGTGGGGTAAACAAGGATAAACAGAAAGGCAATGCAACTAACCCAAATGAGCTAGCCTAAAAAGAATCCCTCTGTAAACCACAATATATGCAGGTACACCACACTCCCAGACTAAACTTTTAACATATGAGTGTGTGTACCGCCTACTCCAAATATAATCACATCTCCAAAAAGATTTTCAATCAAACTTTTTCTTTTCACTTTTCATTTTCACTTTTTTTTAAAATCATTTTCTTTTCTTTTAACAATATCAGCATTTTCTTTTAACAATATCAGCAAACGGAAGATTGGGAGCACATCCACATATTCACAAAGAATATCACCACATCAAACCCCAACCTGAAAATGTAAAATACTAAAGCTCGACTTGGGTGTGCGACTAGGATCGGCTATGAGGCTTTGGTGAAATAATGGTGTAGCTGAATCAAAAGAATGGGTAAGCACAACGGGGCTTAGCGAGGATACGATGTTAGGAATGGAACAAAGCTCAACCGATCCAAAATGATGGCCGACATCACGCTCACGCTAGACTAACAGTGCACCAATGCTTCAAGAGTAGCTTAGGGAAAGTTCTTAGCCACCGAGAAAGATAATCCTTCCTCCCGACTCGAGCAAAACGAGTCTAGTGAGGGCTATACTCATTCCTACACTACTGTTTGATTCACACAAGATTCACCAATTTTTTGAGTAGAATAAAAAGTATTTATGCAACTAGAAAAATATAAAACTATAAGCATACAAAAAAATTCAATCTACTCGAATTTCTACACGAGACGAAAGAACTCGACTAGGAGCACTACAGGAGTCAACATTTTACTCTGTCTCATAATCCTTTGTAGCACAATAATTTTACCAAATCATACAAAATAAATGAGTTTAACTCGCAGCACGCTAACAGCTAAGAACGCGCTCATATGGGTGCAGGGGTGTGCAATGTAATGAACTTATAAAAATAAAAATATAAAAGCTTCTAGTATGCACATGAATTGTGCGCATGCAAAAGGTAACAAATACTGGCTCTCCCCCAGACATAAACGAAACTACACAACATATGATATAGACATTTACATCAAAATGAGACAAGGGAAGAGGTTACCCAATGCTCAGCCAGTCATAATACCAAAAGGCTCTTGAAAAACTGAGGCAGGCTCGCCATACGAAGAATTGCAACCCTGCCAATACGAAGTTGCCATGAATACCTGCAGGGGTGAGTTTCGCAAAAACCAAAGAAAAATATACAAACTACAAAGAAATACTAAAACTAAATAGACATGAAAAACAAAATGCAGGAAATGAAAGATAAGTACTGGGGTTATTGTCATCCTAGCACGACTTATTCGATTATATACAGTTCTAGTTAATGGGCCTATGAAATAAGAAATGCACAGGTAACTGTCCTAATATCCGTTGCGGTAACGGGTACCGATACAGAGATAGAGCAGTTATACCTATGCCTAAATAATCATACCTGCTCCTCACAAGCAGAGGAAATAAGAAGTAAGGAGAGGAGGAGCACTGGTCCTCACTCATCTCACCATAAAATATATCCTTGCCTAGCAAGGTATCATCCACCACCGGTTCCAAAGAGGCGACAGCAACGCCAAAAAAGATAGGCACATCGACAACCTCACATACCCGTGGATATTCCACCAGTACAGGCTCAGATAGAGAAGATGGATCAAGAAATAAAAGAGAAGAAGAACTAAAATAATCAGAAAATTGGAGAGTGACTCCGGCTTCACTCTCAGGGAGATCCAAGCAACGATCATCGTCGGTTTCATACGAGTCGTTTCTTGGGGAATACGATAACTCGAGGTCTGCGGTGGTAAGAGTAACGGCCTCGTCCAATAAAGAGGTGCAACACTCCACATCGGAGAGGAAATATTACTCATCCCACAATAGCGCATCCTTAGGCACACAATCATCCACGAATACGACATCGTCAGCCGACTCACAAGAAAAAGGAATAGCACAATACGGTAAAAATTGCATAGGGGCAAGGCGTCTCTCAAAATCAAACACCAAATGAGCAGGCCCCATCGCAAGATCATCCGCAGACGCCACACCGCCGACGACCGGAACAATCTCATCGTCCCATTCAGGAGCATCCACGAGTTCCAGATCCAATTCTTGCAAGCAAACACCAGAGTGATCGTCATCACTCAATGGAAGCTGGTAAAAAGGGATCGAGGGACCCATGAAGGATCTGTATGCAGTGAGAGATTCTTCAGTAATCTCAATGGGTAAAGAACAAGCAAGGTGCGCCATGTCAGTATATGGGCCAGGCAACACCTTGGTAGGCCTGTCTATAGCAGTCTTCCGCAAAAGGGAGGTTGCTGCAAGCACGCCCCCAGAGGGAAAAGGCTCGCGCAGGCGAGGGCAATCCTTCACCATGTGACCTTTACCTTGACATAACACACATCTAACACAATGCTCGGCATTCTGAGTAGCCATGGCGTCGATGCATCAGCATAAAGTATCAATAAGACGGCACCCAACAACAGAATACATCACGAATAAAAAATAATTACCAAAAGAGTGCTACAAAAATAGAATAAAAATAACACAAATCTGCTATTAAAATCAAAAATCAGAAAAGGGCAAAAAGAAATAAGCAAAAATAAAAATTCTAAAAACTAAAGCAAAGAAGAAACATAAAATATACAAATGGAAAAGGGCTTCTATCTCCTATTTCCCTATCCAAAAACTCACACGACTATGTTCCCTTGCAACGACGCTAAAAACTTGATGCGTTGGACGACAAGTGTACCGGTCGCACAATTAATATAAAATGGGCAAATTTCCCCAAGTATCGATCTCTCAAGGAACATAGTAAGGTGGAGTTAATTTCGAGGAGGACTTGAGATTGAAGTCCTTAGGTCGGAGTTAACTAAGGGGGGGTTTTAATATTTGCGGAAAAATAAAGTTAAAAAATCTAACAACTACTCCTATGTAACGCCGCTATGCATTGCTTCGCCGGGCGGGATGGAAGACTACACAGGCCGCTATGCACCGAATCGCTAGGCGGATGGGCGAGTAGGAAAGCTTAAGAACCAGAATTTGATGGTCGTAATCACCTCTTCGCTATACACGCTTCTAGCAATCGCTAGAATGGCAAGAACAGATGGATGGTAGATGGAAATAAAGGTGCACCTCAAGCAAATAACGAATACAAAAAAAAACATAGACATGATTGTTGAAGTTTGTGACTGGGCGATCTCGAGGTCTGTCTTGGCGGGTTGAAGACCGGGCGGTCTGGCGGTTTCCCTTCAGCAAGTTGGTTGATGTGTTGTTGCTGTCTGGTACCCGAGCAGTCTAGCCGTTTGTCTCAGCCGGCTTGGAGACCGGGCGGTCTGGCGGTCTCCCCTTACGATCTCTCTTTCTCTCTGGTAATAGCCGTGCGGTTAGCCCTTCTGTCTAACCGCACGGCTTGTGTGGTTTGTTATGTATAGTCCGCCTAGTCCTGTATTTTTTTAGTCCCACATCTCTTATTTGTATTCTATCATCTCTCCTCCATTCTATATAAGGGAGGGCATACCTTTGTAATAGATACCTTTTTTGGATAATAATGTTTCAGTTTAAACCGTTTCTGACTTGTTTTAGTTCGATTCTAACATGGTATCAGAGCACTCGATTTTCTCCGCCTGATTCTGTGTGGCCTCTCTGACCGCGCAACCTGTCCGTACGGCTTGCTTCTTCTTCTCGTGACCTGTTCTCATGGCATATTTCTTCCGGTCTGTGCCCTGTTCGCACGGCTTCTTTCCCTCCTTGTCGTTGCCCTTTGTGTGCGCGATCGCTTTGTTTCTCCATCTTCTCGCCGCGACCTATGCTTATTTGTCGTGCCCTCCATTCTAGCTGCTCCTCTTCTCTAGTCTCCCCGGCCTGTTGCCGCAACCTGTTTGCCTTGTTCGCCGTTTTCGCCTCCCAGCGGACTTCTCTCTGTTCGTGTGGTGTCTCTTTCTTCTGTTCGCGAGGGCTGTTTCCTAGCCGCTCGACTTCTTTCCCTCTGCTTGTTTCTGCGGCTTGGTCGTGGCTTTTCTGGCCGCTGGTGTGCTGTCATCGTGACCGCTGCAGATATCTTTCTTCTAACTGTTGTGATTTCTCTCTGTTCGCGCGAGTTCTCCCTTGTTTTGGCGGCCTCTCTGCCCTTCTTCCCTAGCCTCTCTCTCTCTTAGTCCCCGCGACATGTCTATAAGTCGCAGCTGCCTAATCTCCTCTATGCGGCTCCTCCTTTAGCCGCTCCTACTTGTTAGTCGCTGCGAACTCCGGTTTAGTCGCGCGGCTTGTGCTTCCCTCTTCTTCCCCTTTGCCTTGCTCTGCACCATGGTCCTTTCCCTTCTTGCCGCTGGTGTGCTGTCACCGTGACCGCTGCAGTTTTTTGGTTCCTCCCTTCATGGCTTTCATATACTCCTCAAAGCCATTCGCCTCGGTGGTCATGTCTTTTGGTAGTTCCCACGTTGTTACTCAAGGAAAATGGCTGATCGACACCGGTGCTACTAATCATATGACCGACAATCTCCAGTGTTTTTCTCTCCTAGAAACACATGATCGGTTACCCCCGATTATTCTCGCTGACGGCACTTCATAATCGGTCAATGGGATGGGGATAGTTCATGTCACTCCGTCTCTTCGCTTGGCGGATACTCTCTACGTGCCCAAGTTCCCGTGCAACTTATTATCTGTTACCTCTCTGTGAAAGCAATTACAATGTTCCATCACATTTACTTCTACTTCTTGCTCTTTTCAGGATCCGGACTCCCAACGGATGATTGCTACTGGGACTGAGATTGGCAGCCTATACTTCTTGGAAAACATTTCCGCTTTCTCCACCTTCTCCTCCACCTCCACAAATCTTCTCCAATGGCATCTCTGCCTTGGTCATGTTCCTCCACGTCTTCTTTGTCAACTTCTGCCCCAACTTCCTCCACAAAGTCCTCCGCTCAACTGTGAGGCCTGTCAGCTTGGCAAGCATCACCGCTCCTCCTTCCCTCCAAAACACGTTCGTGGATCTACCCGTCCGTTTTATCTCATCCACTCCGATGTTTGGGGTCCTTCTCCTACTCTTACCGTTTGTCGGGGTAGTTCATATTTTGTCACGTTCATTGATGATTTCTCTCGTTGTACGTGGGTGTATCTGTTAAAGTATCGCTCCGAATTATTCTCTGTATTGACGTCCTTCTATCTCATGATCAAAACTCAGTTTAATGTTTCTATTAAAGTTTTTCAATCTGATAATGCCAAAGAATATATCAGTCATGACTTTTCTGCCTTCTGCATGCAAAATGGGATTATTCATCAAACTAGTTGTGTCTATACTTCACAACAAAATGGTGTGGCAGAACGCAAAAATCGTCATCTCCTCGATGTCGCTCGCACCTTGATGACCCAGATGCATGTTCCTTGCTCCTATTGGGGCTATGCTGTTCTCCTTGCCTGTTACCTTATCAATCGCATTCCCTCCACGGTTCTACACGGAAATACCCCATTCTCCATTCTGTATCCGGGCAAGGAACTGTTTCCTCTCCCTCTCCAAATCTTTGGATGCACTGCCTTTGTGCATGCCTCTTCTACCACCCGTGATAAGCTCTCCCCTCGCTCAACCAGATGTGTCTTTCTAGGGTACTCCACCACTCAGAAAGGTTATTGTTTCTTTGATACCGTCCTTCATAAGTAGTTCGTCTCTGCTTACGTCACCTTCTTTGAGAATACCTCCTACTTCTCGGTTGACTCCTCTCCTCTTCTCCCAGCTTCTAATTCTCCTATTGTTCCCTTCGTTCCCTCGTCTCCTACTGCGATCTCCACCCCTACACCGTCTCCGCCCACTCCTCTCACTCCACCTCTTTCTCCCTCTTCTCCGCCACCATCTCCCTCATCTCCGCCTCCGTCGCTCTCTACTCCTGGGCCAGCTCTCTCTGCCATGGATGCTCCGGATGCCGAGGGACCCGCTGACCTGGATCTTCCTGTAGCTCTTCGCAAATGGGTACGGACGTGTACCTTACACCCCCTTACTGCTGTTGTTTCATATGATCGTCTTACCCCTTTTTGCAGGGCTTTTGCACTAGAGATCTCTGCCACTGCCACACCCCGCTCCTACAAGGAGGCCCTTGCTATTCCTCATTGGAAGATTTCCATGGATGAGGAAATGGCGACCCTAACTGAGCGGGTTACCTGGACTCTTGTTCATCCTCCCTTCGGCACTGATGTTGTTGGCTGTCGCTGGGTATTTATGGTCAAATTTGGCCCAGACGGCAGTGTGGATCGTTATAAGGCTCGCCTTGTGGCTAAGGGATTTACTCAGACCTATGGGGTTGATTACTTTGACACCTTCTCCCCCGTGTCTCGTCTCAGCACTATCCAGGTCCTTCTCTCTGTTGCGGTAAATAAGGATTGGCCAATTTCCCAGCTTGATGTCAAGAATGCCTTTCTTTATGGTGATCTTCAGGAGGACGTCTACATGGAGCAACCTCCTGGGTATGTTGCTCAGGGGGAGACACGAGTATGCCGGCTGAAGAAGGCAATCTATGGCCTCAAGCAGAGCCCTCGAGCTTGGTTTGACAAGTTCAGCGACATCGTGGCGGCCGTTGGTTTTGTGCGAAGCTCTGCCGATCACTCTCTCTTTATTCACAAAACCCCCTCAGGGCTGGTTATACTTGCTGTGTACGTCGATGATATTCTTCTCACTGGCGATGACCAGGAAGGGGTAGCCCTGACAAAGCGACATCTTCGTCAACATCTGGTCACGAAAGATATGGGCTCTCCATAGTACTTTCTGGGGATCGAAATCTCTCGGAAGCCCGGCTCATTAGTTCTCTCCCAGCGTAAGTATGCCCTTGATCTTTTAAGAGGGGCAGGATTGACTGGAGCAAAACCTGCCTAATGCCCCATGGCAACTAGAGAAGACAAAACCTGGACAGATGATTCGCCTCCTCTTTTAAATAGTTCGCGGTACAGGCGTCTGGTTGGTAAGCTTATATATCTCACAGTGACCAGGCCCGACATTTCCTATGTTGTGGGCAAGGTGAGTCAATTCATGCAAGCACCTAGGGAGTGCCATTTACAGTCCGCCTTGCGGATCTTGGAGTATGTCAAAGCAGCGCCTGGGAAAGGATTACTTTTTCATAAGAATGGTCATCTGAGGGTTGAAGCATACTCAGATGCAAGTTATGTTGATGACAAAGGGGATCGCAAGTCAACCTCGGGTTTTTGCACCTTTGTTGGGGGAAATCTGGTGAGCTGGAAGAGCAAAAAGTTGTCTGTTGTCTCCAGGTCCAGTGCAGAAGCTAAGTATCGCAGTATGTCATCGACCACATGTGAGTTAAAATGGCCACGGGCTCTCAGGCTAGATTTAGGAGAGGTCTACAACTATCCTCTACTTATGTTCTGTGATAACAAGGCTGCCATATACATCTCCAAAAATCCAGTCTTCCACGAAAGAACCAAGCACATTGAGGTCGACTGTCATTTCATTCGTGAAGAGATCTTAAAGGAACAAATTTGCACTGCCTTTGTCACTTCTGATAAAGAGCTGGCTGACATCTTCACTAAGCCAGTTTCTACCTCATTTCTTCATATTTGTGACAAGCTGGGCATGATCGATATATATGCTCTAGCTTGATGGGGAGTGTTGAAGTTGCTGACCGGGCGGTCTGGCGGTCTGTCTTGGCGGGTTGAAGACCGGGCGGTCTGGCTGTTTCCCTTCAGCAGGTTGGTTGATGTGTTGTTGCTGTCTGGTAGCCGAGCGGTCTAGCCGTTTGTCTCAATCGGCTTGGAGATCGAGCGGTCTGGCAGTCTCCCCTTGCGATCTCTCTTTCTCTCTTGTAATAGCCGTGCGGTTAGCACTTCTGTTTAACCGCGCGGCTTGTGCGGTTTGTTATGTATAGTCCGCCTAGTCCTGTATTTTTTTAGTCCCACATCTCTTATTTGTATTCTCTCATCGCTCCTCCATTCTATATAAGGGAGGGCATACCTTTGTAATAGATACCTTTTTCTGATAATAAAGTTTCAGTTTAAACCGTTTCCGGCTTGTTTTATTTCGATTCTAACAATGATTAAATATAAACATTTTACAAACTACAAACAATTCATCAAATACATGCGTTCAACTAAGCTATCAACAATAAGAGAAGAAAAGTGTGCGAAATCGACCGGATCCGAAGTCTTTCCGAGGGTTCAGAGTTGGAATCGCCGGGTTTTCAATCCGCGTCGAAGCTCGGTCCTCAACTATGTCTGGTGTAGAGGAGGTCGACACTCACTCCCAATGGACCCGTCTTTTTTGTGTCACGATTAGGAAGAAAATGGCACAAAATTCTCCTTGCTTGGTGGAGAACGCTAGGTTAAACCCCTTCTTGAACTCCAGGATGAAGGAGGAGGCAGAGAGGAAGCTCTGGCTTTGATTTGCCATTGAATGCTTGCCTGGATCTCCTCTCCTTGGTGGAACGACGAAGTTTCTCCCTAAAATCGCGGGAGAGATGGCTGGGAACGAAGGTCCACTTCAATGGTGAAAATCTGCTCTTTAAATAGAAAAAGATAAGAAAAATTGTCACGCACGGTCCCGCGCACGATCGTGCGCTCACCGTGCGTTATTAACTTGCAGATCTTGATCGCGGAAGAAGATGCGTTAACCCGTGCGTTTTACTTATGCACGGGCGATTCCGTCCGTGTGTGAAGGAAATCACACGGGTAAACACAGAACGCAGGAAAGAAAGGGAAACAACGGAACCGTGCATTTTACTCACGCACGGGCGTGTTGCCCGTACGTGAAGGAAACACACGATTTAGCCCAAAAAGCTTGAATAAAGAGAAATTGTGCAGACCGTGTGATTCCTTCTCGCACGGTTTGGCCTAAACTGTGCGGGAACAAAACGCACGGATAGAAACAGAAGTACCAAGAATTGTTGTGTGAAATGCATGATTGCAATGTAACCGTGCGCGAAGAAATGCGCACGACCGTGCGTTTTACACATAACTGAAAATGAACTTCGGGACATCCCGACTACCTGCGCAGCAATGAAACAAACTAGGGCACCAGCTCCCAGCAATTTAGCAAAGCATAAAAGAAACAAAAAGAAACACGGGGAGCACCATATGCTTACCCCCAACAAAGGAATGCGCAATTGCACACCCAAGGGCCAAAATAGTGCACTTATGAGGAAATAAAGCTAGAAGAAATATGAACGATATAGAACTAAAAGTAAAGTGCAAGAGTGAAAAAGCAAGCCCAGATGAGTCTGAAAAACCCTATAAATATCGGACTCATCAGAAACACATCTCCTTATCACTTGGTCCGCACAGACTCAGAAAAGATGCGTGTCTTCCCAAAAATAGTTCTTCAACTCAAAAAAGAATTTCTTCTTTTTTTGAGAGGAGAACTCTTTTGGGAGGACACGAGCCACTATGTAGTTGGTGATGTGTGCAATCCAAGGTCGTTAAAAGATTTTCATCTAATGTTTCTATAAAGGGATTGTCTAATCGGGAGAGATGGTCGGCGCCAAGTTCTCGGCTCCTCCCTTATCACGGATCTCTAAGTCAAACTCCTAGAGGAGTAAGACCCAGCAAATCAAGCGCGGCTTGGCATCCGATTTAGAAAGAAGATATTTGAGGGTCGAGTGGTCCGTAAATACAATAATTTTTGAAAGCTTAATATAAGGGAGGAATTTATCAAAAGCGAGTACTACAGCTAGGAGTTCCTTCTCGGTCGTGGTGTAATTTTCCTGTGCAGATGCAAGCGTTTTACTTTCATAATAGATGGGGTTTAAGTTTTTAGATATACGTTGACCAGATACAGCTCCTACCGCGAAACTACTTGCATCGCACATGATTTCAAATGGAAGGTCCCACACCGAAGCTATCATAATGGGGGCGTTATTTAATTTTTCTTTTATTAAATTAAAAGCAGCTTGGCAAAGGTCATCAAAAAAAAATGGGGCATCTTTTTCTAAGAGATGGGTAAGGTACTTGGTGAACTTGGAGAAGTCCTTTATGAAGTGGCGGTAGAAACCAGAGTGACCTAGGAAACTTCTTATAGCTTTCACGTTCGTAGGCGGCGGCAGCTTCTCGATAACTTCTATCTTGGCCATATCTACTTCAATTCCTCTTGCCGAAATCTAATGACCCAAAACTAACCCTTCCCTCACCATAAAATGGCATTTTTTCCCAATTCAGGTCAAGGTTAGTTTCTTCGCATCGTTCTAAGAATTTTTCTAAATTTTCCAGACAACTATCAAACACATCACCGAACACGGAGAAATCATCCATTAATACGTCCATAATGCTTTCTACGTACTTGTCAAAGATTGTGAGCATACATCACTGGAATATAGCTGGCGCATTGCACAATCCAAATGGAATTCTTCGGTAGGCGAAGGTGCGGAAGGGACAAGTAAACGTAGTTTTCTCCTGGTCCTCGAGGGAAGATGGTGATTTGAAAGTACCAAGAGAGGCCATCGAGAAAACAATAAAAGCTATGGTCGGATAATCGTTCTAAAATTTGATCGATGAATGTCAAGGGAAAGTGATCCATGCGGGAGGTGTCATTTAACTTATGATAATCTATACACATTCGCCACCCAGTCACCGTCCGTGTCGGGATTAATTCTTTATTCTCATTACTAACTACCGTATCCTTCCCTTCTTCGACACTACCTGGACTGGGCTAACCCACTTACTATCAGATATAGAAGAGATAATTCCTGCGTCTAACAATTTCATAACCTCACCCATAACTACTTCTTTCATGTTGGGGTTTATGCGGCACTGAGGTTGGATTAAATTGCGCGAATTATCTTCCATTAGGATTTTGTGAGTGTAAAAAGATGGGCTTATGCCATTGATATAGGAAATTTTCCAAGCAATTGCTCGGCAATGTTTACGTAAAACTAAAAGAAGTTTATCATTTTACGCAACTGTGAGGTAGGCCGAGACTATTACTGGTAACTTGGAATTTTTTTCTAAGAAGGCATACCAAAGATGTTCGGGTAGTTCCTTAAATTCTAGGGGAGGGGGTCTTCATACGAGGTTTTATAAATCCGTTCTTTTTAAAAACCTATGTCCTTGTAGACTTTTATAAATGAAAAATTAAAAGAGGCGGGGCTAGCGGCCATGTCGGCTTCTTGCAGTGATTCAGTTGGAAGAGTGGAGGAGGAAAATAAATCAGAAAAGTCTTTTTCAAATTCAGAGAGGCGATAGGAGGATTCTTCACTTAGGTGCATCGATTCAGTTGGAAGAGTAAAGGTGGAACAAAAATAAGAAAATTCTTTTTCAAATTTAGAGAGGCAATAGGAGGATTCTTCAGTTTGGGCATCTACAAAAAAATAGGAGTCGTCATTTGCTAGGGATTTCTTCATCGAGGGGGTGATAGAGAAAGTCAATTCATCGTCGCCTACTCAAAGGAAGAGCTTACCATTATTTACATCAATGATAGCTCGGGAGGTGGCAAGGAAGGGTCAACCAAGGATCAGGGGAACCTCGACGTCTTCTTCGATGTCCAATATGACGAAGTCCACCAGGAAGATGAACTTATCGACTTTAACTATCCTCCACGATTCCTAACGGGTATTTGACAGATCTGTCGGCGAGCTGGATACTCATGCATGTGGGGTTAAGGCTACCAATTCCAAACTTCTTAAACAACGAGAGGGGCATCAGGTTTATACTCGCCTAAGTCGGCCAATGTGTTCTTGACCAAAACATCACCAAAGACACACGAAATAGAAAAACTACCTGGGTCATTGATTTTCTTTTGTAAACCTTTTGTCAGGACCACAGAGCACTCGGCATTTAATGTGACATGCGAAAGGTACTATACCTTCTTTTTATTAGTCAGGAGGTCTTTAAGGTACTTAGCATACTTCGGCATATGGGAGATCGCTTCGTGGAAGGGCAGATTTATGTGGATTTGCTTGAACATTTCTAAGAAGCGAGAGTACTGATCATCCTGACATTGCTTATTATGTTCGGAAGGGTATGAAGGGGTTGGATTATTTTTAAAGATGGGTGGTGGAGTGAGGTCTTTTTCTAAAATGGGGTGATAACTTCTTCAGCAGAGGGTGGAATTTTTAAAATGGGAGCGGAGCATTGATTTTTTAAAATGGGGGCGGAGCTTGCCCCGGGCTCTTCACTAACCCTATCGGAAACTTGCTTCCCACTCCGAAGAGTTATAGCTTTCACTTGCTCTCTCGGGTTGGGCTCGGTATTGGAAGGAAGAGACCATGCGGGTCGCTCAGAAAATATTTTTGCAAGTTGTCCTACTTGATTTTCTAAACTTTTAACGCTTCTAGTTAAGGTTCTTATAGTAGCGTCATTTGTGGTTATATATTTAGAAAGTAACTCCTCCAAGCTTGGAGGTTTTGGATAGTTTTGAAGAGGTGGTGGTGGTGTAGAAAAATCATTTTATGGTGGCAGGCGCATCGTGTTTGAAGGGTTACTCCATGAAAAATTTGGGTGGTTTCGTAAAGCAAGATTATAACTATTCGAAATATTAAAATCGGGCGAAGGAAAATTCGCAATAGAAAAATTATGAAAAACATTTCTAGGCATATTATTAACATAATCTAATATTCAGGAGCAGGAGTTGCAAATTCTCATACCTGAGGGGCGGAGGCAGCAGTCATCTCCGTAATTTTTTTGCATAATATTTCAACTTGCAGAGCGAGCTGTGAGATGTTGTCCACTTCAAAGATACCTGCAGGTTTGTTTGGGCAGGACCTAGGCACATTCCACTGATAAGTGTTCATGGCCATATCCTCAAAAAGCTCAAGAGTTGATTCTGGGATCTTATGGTTTAAAGTAACGCTAGAAGCTGCGTCTATCATTTGCTTTGTATTTTTATTTAGCCCGTTATGAATTTTCTGCACTTGTAACCATACAAGCAGCGCGTGATGTGGGCATTGTCTGAATAATTCTTTAAATCTTTCCCAGGTTTCATATAAGGTTTCAGAGTCTATTTGTCCAAAAGCAGAAATATCGTTCCTAAGTTTTGCACTTTTAGCTTGCGAAAAATACTTCGCCAAAAATTTTTCAGTTTATTGTTACCAAGTTGTGATGTTGTTTTTAGGTAGAGTGTTCAGCCACTGCGTAGCCTTAGTTATTAGAGAGAAGGGGAAGAGTCTTTGCCTAATAGCATCATTTGTGACACCATTTATCTTGAAGGTGCCACAAATCTCAAGAAAGCTTGCTATATATGCGTTCGGATCTTCATCTTGAAGTCCGTCATATTGCACAAACAGCAGCACCATTTGAATTAAGATTGGCTTTAGTTCGAAGTTATTATTAGCTATAGCACGACGAAAAATGCTAGATTTTGTTCCCTCTAGATTTGGTAGTGTATAATAGGACATAGGCCTATGCACGACTTCCTCCACGTGGGGTTCTTCCATTCTTAAAGTAGAGAATGACTCGGATTCCTCAACCAGTACTTGGAGAGTAGGGCCTTGAAATTGCGATCTTCTCTAAAGAGTACGCTCAATTTTGTGGTCCAAGTCCAAAATAACCGACGGGCTCCCGCGGGTAACGAACTAAAAGAAGAGATGAGAAGAAAGAGAAATAAATAAACTAGAAAAAAGTTAGATTTTTTTTAAGATAATTTAACTCCCGAACTTCCCAAGGGCTACACGGTGAAGGGTTCGCAAGGTACTAGACAAGATAGTGGCATTTAAAGCCACATTGCCCTTTTCGAGAGAGTTAGGTGGTGTAGAAAAATTTTGAAGTGGGTTTCTATTAAGAGCGTTAGTAAATTTTTTTGATTTTTAATTTTTTAAAAGGAGGATGAGAAAGAGAAATGATAAAAGTAATAGGTTCGTGCTTTCGATATATCAACAAAACTTGCTCCCCAGCAACGACGCCAAAAACTTGGTGATCGCTTTCCGCTTAAGAAAAAAGAGCCAAACTAGCAATCTAATTAGGCAGGTATACTTATCGAATTGTAGCTAGGGGACATAAGTGTCGTATTGAAATCCGGGAACCGTTGAATAAATTTACTCACAAGAAGACTATTATTTTATCGACGGAAATCTTTAGTGATAAAGAGAAAATTAAATGCACTTAATGAAAGGAAAACTAGCACTAAATGAGAACTAAATGCAGTTAAATAGAAAGCATGAAAGAAGCGATTACAACGAAGGATTGGAATGATGAACTGGAAATGCACTCGATCGAGAATCCCCGCGGCTAAAGTCGATTAAAAACACGATAAATAACCTAAACTAAATAGGGTGAAGGTCCTTGACCATGGAGGTTCCTAAAGCTTGAACATAAATCTCTCAAAGTCATGCCCAACTGAGTTTAGGAAGGTCCAACCGAACTCTCATCCAAAACGGAGGACTAAAGCTCGCTTTACAAAGTGAACCCCACTATTGGATTTTACTCCAATCCGGGAGATTTGGACGTCTGCCTCTCTCGAGGGGTGCGTACAACTCTCTTTACTCTTGAATACTCACTTCAAACTATCGGCCTCTCGGCTAGCTAAGAATGAAAGCTAAGATGGAAAATATATATCGATGATATATCTCCAAACAAAGGTTAATCAAGAGTAATCCAAGGTCTAAAACCCTTAAAAGAAAAGGTAAATTCAAAGCATCATAACTTAATCACTCAAACCTCGGATCATCAAGATCGAGTACAAGGAGGATAAGTTAATAATAGCAAACTGGAGGAGGGGAGATGAGTAATAAAGCATTAAGAACACAAAGATAAAAAAGAGCACTTTTATTAATAATAAAAGAGAGATACACTAGAAAAAGGAAATTACAATTGCATGGAATTGAAAATCTATTCTAGCCCTACATTAAGCAACCAGAGCAAAAGCAAAGATTACAACAAAATCTATTACAAAAGCTAAAAATAAACTAGGGTTAAGAAAAACTAAAATGACAAAGAGAGAGAGGGAAGAACACTAAAAAAGACAAGAAACAAAGGGGCATCACCTCCCCCTCTCAGCCAAAACTTGTTCTGGGCACCAGGGGGACATCTGAATTTATAGATTTTTCTACGAGTTGGTCACGCCCTAGGTCACGCCGGGGGAGGGCGTGTTAGGGGCGTGATACGTATGGGTTTTACCACAGGTTCTTGATTATGGAGGGAAGGATGATTGCTTCTATACGATGGTTGACACGCCCTTGGTCATGCCCATGTAGGGGGGGCGTGACACGCACGTCGCGTCGAAATCATTGGTTGGAAATCCGTCAGTCTTGGAAAAGGGGGCGAACACGCCCTGGGTCACGCCCGTGTAGTGGGGGCGTGACAGTACTGTTATCGTGCTAAGGTGAAAAAGCATTTAATGTGGCGGCAGGTTTCGGGCAGAGGGCGACCTTCCCCATGTCACGCCCTGGGACACGCCTAGGGAGGGCGCTTCGGGGAGCGTGACAGCGGTTTTTCCTGTTATTTGATCTCTTGTGACACGCTAGCTTGACACGGCCAATTACACGACCGTGCTTATGGTCGTGTCCTACTCGGGATGAACTCTGGACTTTCCACTGGTGGCTGACTTCCTTGGGATCGGGTGATATGCCCTGTGACACGCCCAGGGAGAGCCTGACAGGGAGGCATGTTAAGTCAACTTTGGCCAAAATTCTGGAAACCTGCACAAAGACAAGAAAATGTTAGTGGCAATAATATTTACATGGGAAAGATAAAAAAAATAAGCTTATAAGGCATGATTACCCTGTTAAAAATTAGAAAATACCCTAATAATTAAGACTACAAAACGTACTATCACTTTCCATCGAAGGGCCACTCTACGACTTTTCTGGAGAAAGAAAAGAGGTTGAAGGAAGTGTCACACTTCCAGTGAGACTTGGAGGAGTAACAAAATTGATCCAATTCATAGTAGTAGATGATCCAAGAAGTTACTATGCAATCTTAGGGAGGCCTCTCCTCAACAAGTATCAAGCGGTGGTCTCAACCTACCACCTTGCCATAAAGTTCAACATTGATGGAAAACAGTGCAGGGTCAGGAGTGACCCAAAGCAAGCTCGAGAATGCCATGTTCGCAGAGTCAGATGTTTCTTACAATTTAGAGGCAGCTGATGATAGAGAAGGAGCACACCTGGAACCTGCCCAGGTGACTCAGGGATTCCCCATTACTAAAGGGGAGGAGAGGAAGATCTCCATAAACTTAGATATACCGGAAGATCAGAAAGTCGAGTTGATCTCTTGCATGCTAGAGAACATGGATGTTTTTGCTTGGTCAGTGGAGGATATGTCAGGAGTTGATGTAGATGTTGCTTGCCACCATCTCAACATCGATCCAAATTTCAAGCCAGTGCAGCGAAAGAAGTGAGATGTGGCAATAAAGCTTGTTGATCCGATCAGAGAGGAGGCTGCAAAGCTCCTCAAGGCAAAATTTATCCGTGAAATTCAATATCCTGCCTGGGTATCTAACGTTGTAATGGTTAAGAAAATTGGGGGAAAATGGCGAATGTGTGTAGATTTCACGCAATTAAATAAAGAATGTCCTAAAGTTTGTTACCCCTTTCCTCAGATAGATTCTTTAATTAATTCAGCAGTTTGGTATTCTTTTATGATTTTTTAGATGCATTATCTGGTTAACATCAAATTAGAATGCATAAGCCTTACGTACCTCATACTTCTTTTATCACGAATGACGGTTGCTGTTGTTACCTCGTGATGCCTTTCGGGCTTAAAATACCGGTGCGACTTATCAATGAATTATGGATCATTGTTTTAAAGAACAGAAAGGGAGAAACCTTGAAGTGTATGTTGATGAACTCTTGATCAAAAGTAAATCCTTCTAATTGCTCCTGCATGATCAAGCAGAGAGGTTCGCTACTCTGCGAAAATATAAGATGAAACTTAATCCATTAAAGTGAACCTTTGGGGCGAGTAAGGGGAAATTTCTTGGCCATCTCCTTACTCCAGAAGGACTTGCCCCTAATCCTAATAAGGTTAAAGCTATTCTTGATATGGCACCTCCTAAGTCACCCATAGAAGTTCAACAGTTAGGAGGAACATTAGTAGGCCTTAGGAGATTCATCTCTCGAGTCTGAGATAAGAGTGCCTCTTTCTTTAGAACTCTTCGAGGAGCGTCCAAATTGGAATGGACTGAAGAATGTTCAGAAGCCTTTGAGCAACTGAAGAAACAATTAACCTCAACATCTTTGCTGCAGAGCCCCTGATCTGAGGAAATGTTGTTCTTATATCTTGGAGTTGGCCCGGAGGCGGTCAGCTCAGTTCTTGTTTGAGAGAAGAACAGAAGACAGTTTTCAGTTTACTATGTTAGTGATATCCTCAAAAGCGCAGAAACAAGATATCCGATTTTGGAGAGGTTGGCTTTAGCACTAGTAATGTCAGCTCAGACACTTCGTCCGTATTTCCTGGCACATGCAATTCAAGTTGTCAAAGATCAACCTTTGAGAAGCGTGCTGGAAAAGCCCGAGCATTCAGGGAGACTGGCTAAATGGGAAATAGAGCTGAGTGAGTTTGAAATCTCTTATGTGCCTAGAACATCAATCACGGCTCAAGTACTAGCAGACTTCTTTATTGATATAGCAAAATCTAGCTCTGGTCAGGCAAAAAGATCTCCTTTAGCTTGGACCATCTATGTTGATGGTGCCTCAGGTAGATACTCCTCAGGAGCAGGAGTAGTTCTCATTAACCCCAACGACATTAAGTTGGCGCAAGCGATAAAGTTTTTCTTTCCAACTACAAACAATCAGACAGAATATGAAGCTTTATTGGCCAGCTTAAATCTTGCAAGGGAATTTGGGATCGAGCACGTTCGTATAAAAATAGATTCTCTAGTAATGGCATCACAAGTTTTGGGCAACTTTGAGACCAGAGAGCCAATCTTGAAAAAGTACCTTGCTCTAGTCAGGATTGTGGTTGGCAAATTCAAGAGCTTTATAGTCGAGCATATCCCGAGAACTGAAAATGAAGAAGCAGATGTTCTTGCCAAGAATGGACTTCCATCAGGAGGAACAACTTCTGAACTCTTCCGCCCGGTAGTGGATGAAGAAGAGCTGATGCAAATTGATCAACGCTACTCCCGGATGGATCCATTCATCCTCTACCTATCTTCGGGAAACTTTCATCCTTCAATCAAGGATAAGAGAAAATTCAAAATCAAAGTAGCTTACTATAATCTGATATCAGGCATTCTATATAGAAAGACCTTCCTGTCAACAATGGCGAGATGTGTTTCAGAAGAAGAGGCTCCTACCGTGCTTCAAGAAGTTCATTCTGGTGAGTGAGGAAGTCACTCAGGAGCAAGGACCCTCGAAAGGAGATTCCTCCGACAAGGATATATCTGGCCTACTATGAAGAGGAATTCATAAGCTTATGCAAGGAAATTTGCTTAGTGCCAGAAGTTCGCTCCACTTCAACAACAATCATCTCAACTACTCAAATCAATTTCAACACAATGGCCCTCTGCAGTATGGGGAATAAATCTCATTGGTCCTTTTCCCATGGCAAGCGGACAGCGGTGCTTCATCATAGTAATGATTGATTACTTCAGCTAGTGGATCGAGGCCAAGGCATTGGCTAAAACAACAACTCAGGTTGTAAAGAACTTCATCTGGGGGAAATAGTCTGTCGGCACGGAATTCTAATGGCTATTATCACAGACAATGGGCCACAGTTCAACAACAATTAAATGGTTGATTTTTGCAAGCAGATTGGAACAGAGTTGCGCTTTGTATAAGTCCATCATCCCAGGAGCAATGGCCAGGTTGAGGCAGCAAACAAGCAGATTCTTAGCTTGCTCAAGAAGAAACTGCAGAATCTCAAAGGTAGTTGGGCTGATCAACATCTGTCAGTTCTCTAGACCTTGAGGACAACACCTTCATTAGTAACTTGAGAGACTCCTTTCAAGCTATCTCATGGTTTAGAGGCTGTCATTCTAGTTGAGTTTGAAGTTCCATCACCAATAGTTCTGCTTGCTAGACAAGGCATGGAAAATTGGCTTAAGCTAAACAATGAAGTTCAGCTTGGATCATATTGAGGAAATTAGAGATAAAGCAGTCATTAGGCAAGAAGAATTAAAGAGAAGAATGAACATATACTTTGATAAGAACGTGAGGATCAAACATTTTCAAGTGGGTGACCTTGTTCTTAAAAAAGTTGATACTGCTACAAGAACCAGCAAAGTAGGGAAGCTGAATCTGAATTGGGCTGGTCCATTCATTACCAAAGAAGCGCTGAAGAACGAGGCTTATCGTCTACAAACTTATGAAGAAAATGATGTATCACATACATGGAGTGGGGATGATCTAAAACGGTCATATTCCTGAACCAAATCTTCTCTTATTCTTCCTTTATAACTTTTCTAAGATTATTATTAATCAAAGGCCCCTTACTGACATTTTTCCAAATGTTTTTTTTGTCTTCTATACAACTCAAAAGCAAGGATAACTGACACCAGGAGACATCACCGAGTTCATCTTGGACCCCCCCTTCAATCGTTGTCATTAGCGTAACACCATGATGACCACGTATTGCTGGGAGATTTCGCACCGTGTAGTGGGAGCTTGTAGATTCTAGAGCAGTGGGCTACTGAATTTTGGATCCTGGCAATATCTAACCCCACCTCTGCATTTTGGAGGGACAGTGATGAAGACGACATCTTCATTCATGTTGTTGATGATGGTGACGAAGATGGCGTAAAGATGATGACGGCGAAGGCGACGACGATGGCGTTCTCCTACATGTTGGAGATTTTGACGGTGACGGCAAAGGCAAATTATTACATAATAAAGACTTTTATTTAGTTATTATGCATGTACTATTTCTTCATGTATTTGTTAAATTTTTGATTATGTTTTATTTTCATTTGGGCTGCAAATAGCCATAGCTTGTAATAGGCCTATATATAGGCATGAACTTTTCATTGTTGAATGATTTGATGAAGAATGAAAAATTGAAACCAAAATTCAAGATTGAATTTTTTCCCCCTTAGGAAATTTTTCGGCCCTCCTCCTCTTGCTCCCTCTCTTGGCCGCCGGCCACATCCCCTCCCCTTCTCTATCTCGGCACCCTCTCCTCCTCCTCCCTCTTCCAAAGAAAACCAACCAGCCCCTCCATCTTCACCCCAAAACCCGAGCCCCTTCCTACTTCCCCAAGGTCTCTCGGCCATCCATTAAGGATCCCTTTCCCCCCTTTGTTTTGTGAAGAAATCGGCCAAGGCAAGTTTGCCTCCTTGTGGAATCCTAACACCGGCGTGAAGCGAACAAAGCGGACAAAATTTCTCTCCGATCGGCGAAACTCCGGCGGAGCCGTGGAAGAATAAATCCAAGAGAAGTGAACCGGAATCATCCATTCCGGTTGGGGTAACGAGAACTACTACCGCTTGTGTGATCCATTATTTTTTTAGATAATTTTATTTGGTGGAATTTCCGTGCGTTATTTTTGGAATCGTTATTCGTCGTGGTTTAATTTTCATATAGCTTAAGTTGTTATTTCAAGAGTGTTTAATTCTCCGAAAGGTTTGGCGAACCTCGTCTTTCGTTTTGTTGGGGGAGATCTACCAATTCCGAATCGAACTTTTCGGTAGATCTCTTTTGGTACAACCACGCTCGTCCGGATCGGGTAAGTCTCTTTGCCTAGGGAGAACATCGGCCAATAGTCGTTGGTTCGATCTTTCAACGGTGTGGCTACCGTATGTTAGCAATATTTAATAACGACGTTCGTGAGTGCGTTGCGTTGGATTATTGTGTGAACGTATTAGGGATAATTGTGAAGCGACCGCATGAATTAATTATCCGTTACCGTGTTAAAACCTGTGGCCTACATCAATTTGGTATCAGAGGGAGGTTATTGTCGATTTCCTAATCGGCACCATCCTTCTATCTTTAGGTAGGCTAATTTAGTAGGCTAATTAATTAGAAAATATAAATTATCTTGAAATGCAATGAAGTTCCCAATATAACTCTCCAAAATTTCAAATTTTGAAATTTCAAAATTTCAAATTTCAAATCTCAAATTTTCAATTTCGAAATTTCAAATTTCAAATTACAAAATTCAAAATTCAAAATTCAAATTTCGAATTTCGAATTTCAAATTTCAAAATTCAAAATTTCAAATTTCAAATTTCAAATCTCAAATTTCCAAATTCGAAATTTCAAATTTCAAAATTCAAAATTCAAAATTCAAAATTCAAAATTCGAATTTCGAATTTCGAATTTCAAAATTCAAAATTTAAATTTCAAATCTCAAAATTTCAAATTTCAATTTCGAATTTCAAAATTCAAATTTCAAAACTTTTAAGTTTCATGAAAACTAGTTTTTCTACATATTGGTCTGCAAATAGCGGCATTAAAATGTCAACTTTTCTCAAAATATAAAATTTAAAATTTCTGGAATTTCTCCCTCTAATTATTAGTAAGAAAACCAAAAAAAAATATATTTTTATTAAGTACTTATTTTTATTAATTAATTTGAAAATTTAGTATTTGGTGTGCTAATAGCGGTCTAGATTCTTACTTTCTAAATAAAAAAATTCCAGCAAAATTTTTTAATGTTCATCCTATTTTTCCAGCAAAAACCCTATCCTAAAATCTTTACAACCTTAGAGGTTTAGCGGGAACAAATCAATCTTTAAAAAAATAAATAAACCCAGGCTTTTTCTTTTCTTTTCATGTGCACCGGTTCTGGTTGAGAATTCTCTCCGGTTCCCCCGGAAATGGCCCATGACTTCAACGTCACCCGAGGAAAATCATTTATGACGGGTTGTCGGAGTCCTCCTTCCCCACCTTCCTCGATTGGTGCATTTCGCAAGGAGATGAACCGCAAATTTGACAACCTTGAGGATTTATTAGCCCAACTTAGTGGTCAGTTTCCGACGTCTCCTCTTGAGGCCCCTAGACAACACCACCAGTGTGATGGTAATTCTAAGTCAACTAGGATCGTATCAGCCCCCTACAATGGGTTGGGAGGTCCCCATGCCTTCCTTAGTTGGGTTGTTGAGTTGGAGAGTTACTTCGAGCGTGCACTTGTGCCAGACCACTCCCAGGCTTGCGTTGCGAGTATACAATTAACTGGTCTAGCCTGGCGCTTTTGGAACAGCACCAAGAGACGTTATGCACCTGATGCTAGTTGGACTATCATGAAAAGTCTTCTCACCCAACAGTACGCTCCTGCGGAATTGTTGGATGTAGTGACACCTTTACGGCGGGGAACTAGTCCCTTTCCTGTTTATGAGAGTGTTCCTATCAGCGTGACTGAATCTGATCTTGTGACTACGAGTATGCCCGTCACTGAGGACGGTGCTGTAAATGTTGACAACATGAGTGACGATGAGGAGATTGGTTACCCCAGTGACCTGGATGACGATTTCTCCTCTGAGGAATTATCTCTGCTTCCCCTCGTCGAGGTTTCTGAGAATGATACTGATTCTGATTTGGGCGAAGTACCTTTTGAGTTGATAAAATCACCCTATGACGAATGCTTCTCTGATTGTGAGTTAGGTGAAGACGAGCCAGATGAGTTTACTGTGAGGGAGATTCCTGTGTTTGAATTATCCTATGATTTTGATGACTTGCACCCGGAGGATTACACTTGGACGAAAAATCCATATTTTGACTTTCGGCATGATTTAGCCCCTCCTCTGGAGTCTATTGATGCGCCCACTCATGAGAATTGTACGGCTGCTAATATAGTGATTTATGAGTTTGAAGAGTTACCTTATGGTGAGATCTTACCCGTTCGTGATTTATGCGATGATACGTTAGGACATGAACTGGTTATCTTTAGCCCAAGACATATTGTAGAGCCACCTTCTGAGATTTTTACCGCTACTGCTGACGTGATCGATGTGTTTGGAGGAATACCAATCGAGAGAGTTATTATTTTAGAGGACGATATTGAGGTCAACCCGGGTGAGCGTCCCCTGATGCAAACTCCGTGGCATGAATTTAATTGCATTATTAACTCTCCCCTCGTATTAGTTTTACCGGCTATCCCCACCATTTTGTTGACCCGACCTACGGATCCGTTTGGATATGAGATTATTTTGCCTGTTTGGAGTCAATTTGTTTTATCTTCCACGATGGATCCTCCTTGGGACATGTCACATAGTGTGAAGATAGATTTTGTATGTGGTCATGATGAAAGTCTCATAAATTCGGTACCCTCTCGACTTCCTAGGATTGACCAAATTTTCGAGAATCCATTAATGATGTGGTCATCGTTTGTCCCATCGGATTGTATTCCGTTAGTACCACCTGATTTAATTCGACTACTACCACCGGATCTAGTCCCGTTTTTGCCACCTGTTCGCATTATGTTGGTGCCAACTGATCCCGTTAGGATGATGCCTCCTGATGTAGTTCCTCTGGTGCCACCAGAGTTATTTCCGTTGGCACCGCCATATTTAGTTCCGATGTCGACACTACGTGTAGTTCCCCTAGCACCACCCTATTACTTTATGTTGATGCCATTATGTTTAGTTCCTGTGGTTCCTACTTATTTATTTCCTTGGGTTTCTACTTATGTAGTTTCGTTATTGCTATGCTTTATGTTAAGCCTATATGCACTTATAGTTGCCTCTCACATGTCCTTATTACATGAGCACCGTAAGGAAGCGCTAGTCACACACATGACATCTTATTATGCTATTGCTAACTTACATAAGAGAGAATTTCCCTATAAAGTTCTCGGTTTACTTTTGGTGCGTCTCGCCCCTAAACGGATGCCTACGGGCACTATAGAAACGTTGACGATTTGGCGAGTTAGAACTTTTCGGATTTTTAATCAAATTGGAAAAAAAAAATATCTATTGAGATTAACCATTGAATGGGGTAATTCCCATAGTTTAAATGTTTCCAATTTCACGCATTATGTTTTTCCACCATTTAGAATATCTAACTCTACGTTTGGTGCCACTAAATTTGCAATTGGGTCGGGGGGTGAGTTGGTTCTTGGATCATTCTCTCCATTGGTCTCCAACGGAGGTACGTTGATGGTTGAAGCATAAATTTGTCTTCTTTATTTGCCTAATGCGTTTTCCAAGTTCCACAGGACAAATTTTTGGCTAGACAGGTTCATTGATGGTGCTTGGCTCTCCTCTCCAAGCGGTGGTATGCAGTGTTACGTAATGCGATGGTATGATCGTCCGGTATCCGGTGGCTCTTGGACTCCGGACTCGACAAAGGTTCTTTGGGATGATGCTCTTCGGCGCCAGTACCTCCATGCCAACTCATCGGTGATGAGTTCATTGAAGCGGGGGAGGATTGATGAAGACGACATCTTCATTCATGTTGTTGATGATGGTGACGAAGATTGCGTAAAGATGATGACGGCGAAGGCGACGGCGATGGCGTTCTCCTACATGTTGGAGATTTTGACGGTGACGGCAAAGGCAAATTATTACATAATAAAGACTTTTATTTAGTTATTATGCATGTACTATTTCTTCATGTATTTGTTAAATTTTTGATTATGTTTTATTTTCATTTGGGCTGCAAATAGCCATAGCTTGTAATAGGCCTATATATAGGCATGAACTTTTCATTGTTGAATGATTTGATGAAGAATGAAAAATTGAAACCAAAATTCAAGATTGAATTTCCCCCTCTTTTCCTCTTCCCCCTTAGGAAATTTTTCGGCCCTCCTCCTCTTGCTCCCTCTCTTGGCCGCCGGCCACATCCCCTCCCCTTCTCTATCTCGGCACCCTCTCCTCCTCCTCCCTCTTCCAAAGAAAACCAACCAGCCCCTCCATCTTCACCCCAAAACCCGAGCCCCTTCCTACTTCCCCAAGGTCTCTCGGCCATCCATTAAGGATCCCTTTCCCCCCTTTGTTTTGTGAAGAAATCGGCCAAGGCAAGTTTGCCTCCTTGTGGAATCCTAACACCGGCGTGAAGCGAACAAAGCGGACAAAATTTCTCTCCGATCGGCGAAACTCCGGCGGAGCCGTGGAAGAATAAATCCAAGAGAAGTGAACCGGAATCATCCATTCCGGTTGGGGTAACGAGAACTACTACCGCTTGTGTGATCCATTATTTTTTTAGATAATTTTATTTGGTGGAATTTCCGTGCGTTATTTTTGGAATCGTTATTCGTCGTGGTTTAATTTTCATATAGCTTAAGTTGTTATTTCAAGAGTGTTTAATTCTCCGAAAGGTTTGGCGAACCTCGTCTTTCGTTTTGTTGGGGGAGATCTACCAATTCCGAATCGAACTTTTCGGTAGATCTCTTTTGGTACAACCACGCTCGTCCGGATCGGGTAAGTCTCTTTGCCTAGGGAGAACATTGGCCAATAGCCGTTGGTTCGATCTTTCAACGGTGTGGCTACCGTATGTTAGCAATATTTAATAACGACGTTCGTGAGTGCGTTGCATTGGATTATTGTGTGAACGTATTAGGGATAATTGTGAAGCGACCGCATGAATTAATTATCCGTTACCGTGTTAAAACCTGTGGCCTACATCAGACAGGGTGGGTGCTAGATTTACCTTGCCTCATAAGGGATATCGTTACAACTTTGATGATAACGTGAGGAAAGTAATGCTATATGCACCTGTCCACAGATCATCCTAGTTTGTGACCCTCAAATACTCTTTGGTGCCCTCAAGTAGTGCCTGTAGGAGACCCACAGCTGGGTTGATCTCAGAGAAAATAAATGGGCTCTAAGCGCACCTGCCCGAAAGATCAACCTGGACTGTGCTCCTGGCAAGATGGCAGTAAACCTTTCTCCTCTCTTTGGGTGAGGATTGAGTGTACAACTTTTGTGACCCTGTGAGGAAAGAAATGCGATCTACGCGCACCTGCCCACCTGGTCACCTAAGTCTGTAGCTCATTCTCATCTCGTAGGTAAATTTCAGACAAGTCGCAGACTGCATGTTGGTGTCCGCTCAGTCCTCCAGTTTTCTTTGGGTTGATTGCACAGCTTTTGTCACCATATGAAGAAAGCAATGGGCCTTGCGCGCACCTGCCCGCTTGGTCACAAAAGTTGTGAATCATTTCTTTTCGGCGCGGAATGTATGTTGGTACCGCTCTATCCGCCAGTTTTCCCTTGGTTGATTGCACAGCTTTTATGATCCTTTGAGGAAAGCAATGGGCCTTGCGTGCACCTGCTCGCTTGGTCACCTAAGTTGTGAATCATTTCTTTTCGGCGTGGACTGTATGTTGGTATCTGCTCAGTCCACCGGTTTTCTCTGGGTTGATTGCACAACTTTTGTGACCCTGTGAGGAAAGAAGTAGGCCTTGCGTGCACCTGCGTGCTTGTTCACCTAAGTTGTGAATCATTTCTTTTCGTCGCGGACTGTATGTTTGTATCCGCTCAGTCCGTTGATTTTCTCTGGGTTGATGGCATAACTTTTGTGACCCTGTGAGGAATGCAATGGGCCTTGCACGCACCTGCCCGCTTGGTCACCTAAGTTGTGAATCATTTTTGTTTAGTGCGAACTCAATGTTGGTATCAGCTCAGTCCATCGGTTTTCTCTGGATCGCACAGTTTTTGTGACCCTATGAGGAAAGCAATGCTATATGTACCTTCCCGCTTGGTCACCTAAGCTATGGATCATTTCTCAGTTCATACATTATTGTTCGTTTTCAGTTTACAAAGCTTGATCTATCAGGCCGCCAAGATACTTGGGTGATGTGGATTAAAGTTTTTCTGACCATGTGAGGAAAGCAATGGGCTCTGTGTGCACCTGCCCGCTTGGTCACCTAAGTCTGTAACCAATCTTTCTATGCTCGCAGAGTTTATCTATAATTCTCTCTCAGTTCGTAACATCTACCATCTATCTTTTCTTAGCTCACAAAAGTTTATCATCAGAATCTTGGTTAATGAAATAGCGGACTGGAATTGGTATTTGCCAAAGTCCACGTTAACTCAACAATATCCATATCTTTTTGGCGAGCTAGAAAGTCATATTCAAATCATGTTCAAGATATTACGGCGAGCTACAGTTAAATCATTTTCCTGCTGTTATATAACCTTGGCGAGCTGTAAAATAATTGTTGCAGCCTAGATTATTATTAATCTTGGTTATCTTCAAGCTAAGATATCTCTAAGCAGGCAGCCTAGATTCTAAATGGCACGGACTAGTTTTCACTAAACTATAGTGCCGGTCATTGATCATGCACATTTCCCACCATTGAAATAAAAGAAATTAACAATGTAAATAGCAGAATACGCGAGCTGATCAAAATATCCTTTATATTTAATCAAGTCAAATTTACAACTTTTAAAAAGTTGGCGGCCTCTAAAGCAAGTACGCCACTTCCTTGCAAAAAATAAGGCAAAATACAATCATTCTGTTGAACCCTTACGCTTTTTTACCACATGAGCATCGGGACTTGAGGATTCATCAATGTTGACAACGGGAGAGTAGCCCTCCGAGCTGCTTTCGCTACTGTCAGAGCTCTCGCTGTCTGCGAACTCGCCAGGCGGGCTTTTGTCATCAGAGCTAGATGAAGAAGAGACTGACTCGGCAGACTTGTATCCTCCCCGCTGGCTTGAACAAGCATCTTTAGCGGCTTCATCCTTGGCTACGCCTTCTTCTTCTTCTTCTTCCTCTTCATCCTCATCGATCACTGCTTTTCCTTTGACAGCTTGCTCCAGCACCGCAACCTGGTCTTCCAGCTCAAGGAAGAGCTAGAGAAAAGACACTCCTTCCACACCATCCTTCGCGAAGCCGCCTTCGATAAACCGCTGGATAGCAATCTCGATGCTTTCCTTCACATAAGGAAACATGGCATCTAGGAAGCTACGATTCCCGTGGTCTTACGGCGGCCTGCAGAAAAACAAAGCAAGTCAGGTTGCCGTGGACTTAATATGGAGACCATTGCGAATACAAAGCTTACCGACGCCTCCTCCTTCTGAAGAGCGACCTTCTTTAGCTTATTTCTTTCTTTTAGCGATTTCATTCCCTCCTAAAGTTTCTCATTCTCCTTAAGCAAATCTCTTGTCAAGAAGCCCAGGAAGTGGCTCGTCACCATGCTGTTCGCGCTAGCCTGTGCGGCTAGTATAGGAAGCTCGGTAGTAGGGACATTTTTCAAGTCACGCAATTTGCGCTTCCCGTAGAGCGCGGAGATCACAACATGTGTGTGGAGAGATACTCTTGGACTCCTCTAAGAGTAAAGCCCAGTGGAGAGGCGAACATGCGTATTTTTGTTATGATAGTGGATCATCGGGTTTCTCCGCAGATCTTTCTGGCTTCTTCCAAAGCCATGCATATTAAAGCTTTCAAAAGAGGAGTAGCCTGCAGCAGGATCCCCCCCCCCCCTCTTTTCTTTGTCTTGCAATCTCCTTCTTCCTTTCCCTTTGTGTAGGGGTCAGGCCGCTTGGTGTTTGAGGTGAATACGCTGGTACCGCAAGGATCACTACAAGAAAGGGAAAATTAAATCAGTTCACTGCAGGTCACGGTGACTACAGAGACCGATCGCAGAGCGCAAAACTTAAACTCTTAGCGAGCTATGTTGTTTAAGCTCGCCAGTAGCAGGATGTAGTGTTCAATGTCGAACCTTGCTCCCGCCAAGAACTCAACAATTGCGGTTTCCACCACATCAAGCTTTACATTTTTGATGGCAGAGTCTGCACGCTCCTGTAGAAGAGTGTGCGAAAACCCCAGGTCGCCTTCAAAGATCAGGTACCTTGTGTAACATCCCATGTTACTTCTAGGCCCCTTAACTTAGATTTGGTTAGGCATGTGGTGAGCTAGGGGGAGGTTAGCTAGGTTTGACCCTAGATGGTGAGTTGTCACCATATAGGACCACTACAGGACCAGGTCAGACTAGGGCAATCTTGACTAACTAAGGACCTTAGCCACACCATGACCCCCATCACATTACCCTAACCCTAACTACAATCTAAGTAGACCCAAAGTCATGCCCTAGGTCAACACTTTGACCATAGTTGACCCAGGTCAACCTTAGGCCTAAAAGGGGTCAAACCCTACACTCTTGGGTCCAATTAGGTCAAGTAAGGCATCACCATGACCCAAGCCATGTTGGGTGATGATTTAGACATCATGACCACTAGGTGGGGTCAACCCACACACCCATTTGACCAAGTCAACACTAAAGTCAAACTTGGTCAACCTTAAGCCTAAAAAAGGGTAAATGAAGACCTAACCCATTCCTAGTGGGCTAAGACCATCACCATGGCCCAACCCATGTTTGGTGGTGACATGGAGTCCATGACCATCAAGTGGGGTCAGCCCACTCATCAAGTTGACTAAGTCAACCTAAAAAGTCAACAAGTCAACAAAAGGCCTAAATGAAGAAAGTAAAGTCCAAGCCCATTCCCAATGGGCAAAGCCCATGAGCCAAGGACCATGACCAGCCCAAATGATAATTGACAGCCACTACCCCTCTGAAATTGGAGAGAGAGGACATGCACAAGGGTAAAGTGGGAAAATTAGGGTGGAGAGGAGAGAGAAGGTAGGTGGGGATGAATTAAGGCCATTTGGCCTTCACCTCTGCAGCTTAAGAGCTGCTGGCAGACCCCTACACCACCTTTTAATGGTTATTGCTGCATGAAAGCAACTTGGCAGCCATGGTGGGCCAACAAAATGTACAAACCGAGCTCACCCCGGCCATAACTCCCTGTACAGCCACTCCAGGCCAAATCCAATCCAGCCATTAGCTTCAGAAGGCCTTAGAGAACAGAATTCGAGTCCTGGAGCATAGCAATCGGTGGAGAATCAAGTTTTTGGGAGGTAGATCGCCGGAGCTAGATAGCCATGGCCAACCGCCGCCAACCGCCAATCCAGGTCCGTTTCGCCACCCCTCTTCCCGTACTAGGATCCTAGATCAATTATGAGAGAAATCGGGCTCAATTGAGCCCGATACCATGTGAGAATTTCCGATTTTTCAGAGGAATTTTATACCTCTCGGGATCGCCGGCGCCGCCGCCTCCCGCCGTCTCATCACCGGCAAAAGCTGGCCACCACCACCGTGAAGGTGGTGGCACAGTTGGCCGGCCACGGCGCCGCCTCAGGCGGCCGGAAATAGGCCCGCAAGAAGCTCCAGGAGAAGTCAATCCCAGCCGTTAAACCATCTGGGACGATGAACGGATGCCGTCCGTTATGCTTTAAGATTCGCGCTGTATCATTAAGCGTTAAGTTTGATTTAAATAAATGAACAGTAAATACTGTCACACTTTTACAGCCATTTTCAAACCAAAGGTTAGGGTGCTTAGGTTCATTTCTAGGCCATGAGTGTTGAATAGAATTTGTAGCCTTAAGTGTTAACTTTCAAATGCCACAAAAATCATAGGATTTGACCCAGTGTACTGTCCTGTAGGTTTTTTTCCTAGGACTGGTCCTAGGCTAGGGCAGCAATTAAAAATAAAGCCCATGCCAAACCAGGTGTCCTCATGACCTAAAATTTTGGTCATGTGCATGTTTAGGGCATATATAGCCCCTGCCAAAAATTGGGAATTTTTGGGAAACATTTTCCTATAGTTTTAATCAAAATGTCATAAATTAAATAAATGGAATAAATGGAGTGTTAGGTCTCCAAATGGCCCCAAATTTTGGTGGCAAGTCCTCTGGGACATTGTTAGGGTCTGACAAAAATTTCAGCCCATTTGGACCTCTGCATGATGGGTTAACCCACTTGCAAGTGTAGGCTAGTATTAGCCTTGGTGTGCCAATAGCATGTTTTACTATAATGTGAATTTATTCATTATGGAGTTTTTGCAGACCATGAAATTAATTCTAGAGGGCATTTAGGTCAAATGTAGTCCCTCAAAACTTTTTTGGGATTTTTGGGATCAAAAATCCCATTATTTGGATTTTTTGGAAATTATAGCCTTATTTGTAAATTAAAATGAAAAATTGGAATTAATTAGGTTAAAATCTTCAAATTTGGCCCTGTTGTATAGTGGACCATAATTGATTAGGGGTAATTTTAATTTCTCTGTTTGAAGTCTTTTGAAGTAACATAGCATGAATTGACCATTTTACCCCTATCGTTTTTGTTTCATAAATCAATACAAATATGGGTCAGAAAAATTTGGGAATATTTCTAGAGGTGTATATAAGTATGAGACCACTGAATTATTTATTCCAGAATTTTTGAATGTACCTATAAATTTTAAACCATCATAATGACATTTTGGTAATTATCCAATATAATGATTTGCAAGTCTATATCTTTGTTAAAGTTGATGAAACTTGGTCAGTAGCATTATTTTGATGAATTAGATTCCCTGTAAATTTATTGGAATTTTTGTGATTAAATTCCATATACTTCATTTGAAAAGTAGTAATTATGATGGCTTATGAAAATTAATATTTAAATACATAAATTTGGGGAGAAATTATGAATTTTGGAAAATAATGATGATTCATCATGATAATGATAAGATAATTATTTTGCATCATTAGGACTATGCAACAACATACTTCATGTGTTAAACGACCAAGGAAAATATTTGGAGAAAAATAAAATAAATATAAAAATAATAGAGAAAATTATAAAAATTACCACACACATTCTAGATGGTCATACCACCCTAGGATAAATATATGGGGTCTATGGGTCCAAAGATTTGAAAGTTCGATTTCGGGATGGTACAAGGTCGTGGGGTGCGCATAGTAAAGTAGGATGTACAATAGGCCACCAGGAAATGAATCAACAATTGAGTTAAAGTCTAAGATTGGGAATATGACCCTGGGTGGCAGATGTTTTCTAGAGACGAGAGTAAAAGTGCAACCTTAGCCTACCCAAGAGGGGGATGAAAGAAGACCGCCATTCCTTAACCCTTACTTTAAGTCACTAGGTCACTCCACGTAACAGGAGAGAGTAAAAGGGGTTCTGGGTAGACATCAACTAAAGTAAATATCCTTGAGAAAGGGAGCTTTGGGATTCAGCCCATCGTAGCTCCTAGTGCCTCTGAGAGCCCTTCACCGAGAATACCTTGGGCAGTCTTGGGATTAACCTCAAGTTTCTAAGTATAATAATCGATAGGCAAGAGTAGTCTAATAGGGTAAGTGAACTGGACATGTGCTCACCCGTGCCGAGTTGGAGAAAAGAGATTGACATATATACTCACCCGGGCAGGGTTGGAGGTTTTGTAGCACATACTCACCCGTGACGGGTTGGGGAGATTTGGGACAGGATAGCCCTCCGAGCTGGAGGCTCAACATATAATACTTGCATGTGCATATATTAGTGGAGGGCCATGCGGTACTGGCCATTCGTCACACCGACAGCAGTACGGTGGACAAGGCGGGTGCGAGGGTTAGAAGGACCAGTAGGATGTTTATACTGGAGTCTGGAGGACTTTTCTTAATAACGCGCACCCGGCCCAACAAGACTGACGGGTCGTCAGCAAAGTGGTACGCAGAGACTCTAGAGTGCACTGGCGGTGTACAGAGGTGTACAAGAGAGGTCTAGGCCTGGTAGTGTGTATACCCGCCTAGAAGGCGGAGACGCCCGCTCCACTGCTGCCGTAGCCACAACGGTAGTACCTGAGAGTGATGCTAGCTCTCGAAAAGTGGGAACTAAAGGTCTGTGATCACGGAGTCGTGTGTGTGTGTTGCACTGCATGTTCTTATCAACTTAAGACACCTAACGTATAAGTGGTATGGGACGCTTATACATTAGGACCTGCTATACGATCCCTTGGCCTATAGGCTTGAGTGGGCAAGCTTATAGGTTGAGGTTACTTTCCTTTTATATATATATTTTGCTTGTGACACCTGACACCCCATTGTATAAAATGGTATGGGACATTTTATACAATGGGAGCCCTGCAGAAGACCCCTTGCTTATGCGTACCCGCATAAGTGAAGGTTACCTTTCATTACTTACTTGGTTACATATTCTACTTCGTTTCCTGTCACCTGCTCCGCCTTTGTCACCCCTGTTTGTCCTCCGCTTCGTCCTCCCGCACGGTGCCTAGGAGTTGCGGGGCGAGGTGTGGAGGAAACGACTTAGTCTTTTTGACTAATGGTCGGTGACCATACTATTTTTAGGAGCTCGAGGAGATAGACCAGCACGACGAGGAGGCAGGATTTGAGGGGCAGATACCGGCTACTACTACTGGAGCATATATTCAGGTGCGATGATTTGAGATGATAGATTCCGCTGCTGTTAGTGAGAGAGAGACATTTGATCATGATGTACTGGGCATAAGCCCTATTTACTTTCATTTTACTGTACTCATTGTGGACTGGCATGTGTACTTTCATTTGATATATATATGTGATGTGGCTGTGTACTTCTACTGCGTTTACTCTGTTTCTGTACTTTTATTCTCATATTGGCCGACAGGTTATGATTGTACTAGCCGGCAGAATCGGCGTCTTGCGGTGTCGACTAACCCGTGCGTTAGTGTCACCATAAGGCAGCGGTTCTGGGCATAAGATCTGGGTTAGCCTCGGAATGGGGAGACAGGATCTTACAAACTGGTATCACTTGAATAAACGATCACATAAGAACGAAGTCCACAAATTGGTACACCCCGCTCGAGCATTAGTTTGCGGACAAACTATACAGCGGAAGCAATGGTGTGCCCATGTGTAAAAGCCACATAAAACAGTCCATTAAACAATGAGTTAGGCCAATTTTGACATTACCTTACCTTTATTCAGTCTCCACAGGATACAGTTCCTCCCCCACCGGCTGTCATTCCGTTCATGCAGACAGAGATGGGGCAAATGCTGACGGCGATCCTGGACGCATTCAGATCCCAACAAGCCCCGGTACAGCTGCCCAACCCAGGGTCGAACTGGCTGGGTGCGTTTAAAAGTCTATCTCCGCCATTGTATCGCGAGACAGAAGATGCTGTGAAGACAGAGGAGTGGTTGGAGACCATTCAGGAGTTACTGGCTGGAATCAACTGCCCCGTCAGACAGGCTGTTCCTCTTGCCACCTCGATACTAGATGCTCATGCAAAGAGGTGGTGGAAGTCGGTGCGAGACTCTACATTCGCCGACAGGGAGCTGATGGACATATCTTGGGATGAGTTCAGTGACGTATTCTTGGAGCACTTTGTATCCTCAACAGACCGAGATGCTTTGGAGGCGAGGTTTCTGAACCTCCAGCAGGGGAGCCGATCAGTGATCGAATATCAGAGAGAGTTCTCCCACCTGGCTAGGTTTGCAGGCTTCCATGACTGGGACGACCAGAAGTATGCGAAGAGATTCTATCACGGACTCCGCGACTCTTTGAGGCAGTCCTTGCTGTTCATTGCTCACGGTACCATGGCACAGATCATCGAAATGGCAAAGAAGCTGGAGGCTGACCAGCTAATGATACAGGGCAGAGGTAAAAGGCCGCTCGAAGGATCGTCTTCCAATGGTAGCAGGACATCCCAAAGGGGGAAGGTTATTGGATATAGGAGGGGTGGGGGACGTCGTCGTCCCAACTACAGGCAGGATCAGGGGCCTCCTCCACCATTGGCTCCCCCACCTATACAGACTCCCGGGCCGATCAAACAGGATGATCGAGGTCAGAGGCAGATCACCTGCTATGGTTGCGGCCAACCTGGGCACATCAGGACGCAGTGCCCGCTTCAGGTCCACCCTCTTCCACCTCCTCCACCTCCAGTGGCCCCTCCAGTTCACCAAGGCCGAGGACGAGGACGAGGCCAAGGCCGAGGCCGAGGACGTCACGGCCGAGGTCGAGACCGGGAGCAGGTGTACGCGCTGGACCTCACGGAGCAGAGGAATTCCGAGGAGGTGATTACAGGTACTTAATTTTTGTAAGATTTACAAAATTTCAAAAAAAAATTTAAGAGTATCTTAGACCTTAAGAGTAATACTATTCTTTGAACTTAAACGAACCCAGGCATAGTGATGATTAGCGGCAAGCCCGCTCATACCCTCTTCGACACGGGTGCGTCACACTCCTTCGTGTCGGACACGTTTATTGAAGGATTAGAAGGAGTGGAGAAGTTTTCTGGCTTGGAAAAGAGAGTGCGACTTCCTGATGGTTCGGAACTTCGAACCGCAGATTGCTGCAATATGGAAGTCGAGATATGGGGCAAGGCGTTCGAAGCTCCGGCAACGGTCTTGAGGCTACCAGACTTTGATCTGATTCTAGGCATGAACTGGCTCCATTGGAACCACGCGCAGATAGATTGTCCCTCGAAGAGGATCACACTCCGACATGGAGATTCTCACGTTACTATCGAAGGTATCCGACCTATCCGCCTTCTTTCATTGTCTTCCATACAGGCTGCCAAGGCCTATGAACAGGGGGAAGAGGTGTACCTCATTTGCTTTGAGATGGCAGTGGTGGAGAGTTCCATAGCTGATATTCCAGTGGCACGAGATTATGCTGATGTCTTTCCGGAGAAGTTACCTGGACTACCACCATCACGGGACTTGGACTTCAGGATTCAGTTGGTGCCAGGGGCGAGACCAGTGTCCCGGGCACCCTACAGAATGGCCCCTAGAGAATTATCAGAGTTCAGGACTCAACTACAGGAACATGTGGAGTCAGGATTTATGCGGCCAAGTTCGTCGCCGTGGGGAGCACCGGTTTTATTTGTGAAGAAGAAGGATGGATCCCTCCGACTGTGTATAGATTATAGGGAATTGAATAGGTTGACGGTTCAGAACACCTACCCATTGCCCCGGATAGACGAGTTATTTGATCTACTTCAGGGAGCCTTCTGGTTCTCTAAGCTCGATTTACGATCCGGCTATTATCAGTTACGCATTCGGGAGGAAGACATACCGAAGACCGCATTCAGCTCACGTTATGGCTTATACGAATTCACGGTCATGCCATTTGGGCTCACGAATGCCCCCTCCGCATTCATGACCCTAATGAACCGTGTATTCGAACCATATCTGGATCGCTTCGTCATTGTGTTCATCGACGCTATTCTGGTCTATTCCCGGACGCAGGAAGAACACGCAGAACATCTGGCCCAAGTTTTACAGAGGTTCAGAGAGTTTTAGATGTATGCAAAGCTCTCTAAGTGCCAATTCTGGCTACAGGAGGTGGCTTTTCTGGGTCACGTTATTAGTGGAGCTGGAGTGGCGGTGGATCCAGCTAAGATCGAGGCGGTACAGGATTGGCCACGGCCAAAGACAGCAGCAGACATCCGCAGCTTTCTGGGATTGGCATGATATTATCGTAAGTTTGTGGAGGGGTTCTCGAGGATAGCCCTCCCCCTCACGTCCTTGACAACAAAGGATGCGGCCTTTGATTGGACAGAGCAGTGTGAGACAACGTTTCAGGAGCTCAAGGACCGGCTCACTTCATCCCCCATCCTTGCACTTCCCTCTGGGAGTGAAGGATTCCAGATATATATAGATGCCTCCTATCAAGGGATGGGTGCAGTCCTGATGCAACATGGACATGTTATCGCTTATGATTCGCGACAGCTGAAGAAGCATGAGCATAACTATCCAGTACATGATCTCGAGCTCGGGGCCGTGGTCTTTGCCCTCAAGACATGGAGACATTACCTCTACGGGATTTATTGTGATATATACTCCGACCATAAGAATCTCAAGTACATCGACACGCAGAAGGTTCTGAACCTGCGACAGAGGAGGTGGCTTGAGTTCCTCTGCGATTACGACTATAAGATACACTATCACCCGGGGAAGGCGAATACTGTAGCGGATGCTTTGAGCAGGAGAGCCGGCACTTCTGGACCGGAGCCCCGGGTGATGTCTATGGAGCTGCTACGCACGATGGAGGATATGCACATTACCATGGTTTCGGAGGCCGAACCAGTGATCTATCAAGAGTACCTAAACTCTTTGGTCAGCGATGATGATATTCAGAAGCGCATTCTTACACATCAGAGATTGGATGCTGATTTGGAGCTTATTTTTGGTGCTTTGGAAGGAGACAAGTATGAAGACTTTACGCTGGAGGACGATCTTCTTCGATTTCGTGGTCGGGTGTACATTCCAGCAGGAGGTGGGATCCGGGATGACATCCTCAGAGAGGCACACTACTCCAGATATTCAGTGCATCCCGGCATCACCAAGATGTGGGCTGACTTACGACGGACCATGTACTGGCCAGGAATGAAGAGGGAGATCATATACCTTGTGACACACTGCGAGACTTGCCAGCCAGTGAAGGCCGAGTGCAAGAGCCCAGGCGGTGTATTACAGCACTGCCAGTCCCAGAATGGAAGTTCGAGGATATTTCCATGGATTTTGTACACGGACTCCCTCGCTCCCATTCTGGGCACGATTCTGTCTGGGTTATTGTGGACAGGTTGACCAAGGTAGCACGGTTTATCCCGGTCAGAAAAGATGCCCCAGTTGCTGTATTGGTGAGGTTGTTTGTAGAGAAGTTCATCCGGTACCACGGCGTTCCCAGGTCTATTGTTTTGGACAGAGACGGCCGCTTCACCTCCAGAGAATGGAGGGTAGTGCATGCTTATTTGGGTTCCAGACTTACCTTTAGCACTACCTTCCATCCGCAGACCGACGGTCAGACGGAGCGGACGATACGAACTATGGAGGACCTGCTCAGGCTATGTGTATTGGATACTGGGAAGCCTTGGGAGAGGCTACTACCACTGATTGAGTTTTCATACAACAACAGCCACCAGGCCAGCATTGGGATGGCTCCTTATGAGGCACTTTATGGGAGGAAGTGCCAGACCCCGCTATCTTGGGTTCAGGATATGGACACTCGAGCCCTCGGGTCAGATTTTGTGGAAGATATGGAGGCCCAGATTTGCTTGATCAGGGATCGGCTTTTGGAGGCTCAGAGCAGACAGGCAAAATATTATGATGCACGGCACCAGAAGGTGGAGTTCTGTTGGGTACTGTATCCACAATTACCTGGATTTGAGGAAGCCACCTGTCAAGCTAAGATGAATCCACAATGTATTTGATGAATTATTCTCTAGTTGTACTTGCAGATATTCCATGCTAAGTACACACCAATGTCAGGGTGCAGTGGGTCAATATACGCGGATCTGTGCAACGTAATCCCTCGTTGAGCAGATCAGTGTGTTGGCCTACGTGTACTCTCTCTATTGGGGTGTACTTAATTTCAAGTACAGGGCTATGATAAAGCAAGAGCAGACAAGGAGCAAGGATGGGGCAAAGACCAGCTCAAGGAAAGAAAGAGGAGAACTAGCCTAAGTACAAATCGACGAGAATCACTATGTGATTCTCGCCGATTCGGTGAGAATCACTAATGATTCTCGCCGAGTCGTCGAGAATCACTAGCTGATTCTCGCCGGTTGGAGCCGGCAGTTTCTACACCGCCAGAAATTTCTCTAAGGCAGAATCGTCGAGAATTACTTATGATTCTCGCCGATTCGTCGAGAATGACCTTGCATTCTCGACGATTCGGTGAGAATCAAAAGTGACTCCCGCCGATTCTCCCCGGCTTCTGTATCAGTTCAGCCAGATTTCGGCTAAGTAGAAGTCGGCGAGAAACGTAAGTGATTCTCGCCGATTCGGCGAGAATCACCTACGATTCTCGCCGAATTTGACTTAGGCAATTTTATGTGTTCTCTGGACCGGTTCAAACTATCTAAACTGTTTCGAACCGGGCTCAAGCTTTCTTATTGGTGGGACCCTCAACGGTCATATACTTGACCTAATGTATATATACTTCGTATGTATGAACAGTAAAAGGGGGACATACACGGGATTTCAAAAGCACGGCCACCGTCTTGACCTAGTGCATCGCAGAGTGTCGTCCGCCGCCGTCGCCGCTCGTGAAGGTGGTCGCCGCCGCTGATCGTGGATTCTTCCTGATCTCCCGGTGACAGAAGCTTAGGCTAGCATAGCGTCTCACGCGTCTAACGAGAGATCCCTTGTCTCTTGATTCGTTGATCGGGAAAATCTTTCCCCTTCCGAATCGATCGAGACGATCGATCCTTGTGTGACCGTTGGAAGATCTTGCTTCCTTTGCTACGAAGTTTGAATCAAGTTGGCACTGCTGCTGCTCTCCGTCGCCGCTGCTGATTCCGAGAACCTTGCCGTCGCCTCAAGCCGCCGCCGGTTTCGGGAAAGATTCACTCCAAGTGAGATCTAGGGCTGTGCACTCTTCGTTGACTTCAAGAGCACGTCGTCAAACGAAGAGGGTCACCTTTTCTCCAAACGTTGTTTGTATTTCTTACAAGCTAGTTTTTAATTTCCTTGTAACGGACCGATTGGTCCCTAGTTGTAAGGGTTGGGTGCAACCCGGGTTGTGGGAGTGTTGACTCCTACGTGTGGAAGGGTTCCTTCCGTTAGTGCTAGGATTGGATTTCAATCCTGTTGGTGAAGTGACCGAGTCGTCCCGTGTTGGGAGATAGGTCGAAGGGGGAAAGTGGACGTACCCAAATCGGGGAACCACTAGAAATTGTCTGTGTATGTTCTGTGCTTGGTTGTTTTGTTTTCTTGTGCAGGTAAAATCATAATTCCGCAAATATGCTGCAGAGACACCTATTCCCCCCCCCCCCCATAGGTGAAGATAGTTAACACTAGGTGAACTTTCAAGTGGTATCAGAGGGAGGTTGCTCATCAAAGGGGTTAACACCTCGAGTAAGCTCCTGCATCTAGTGTCAACTAGAAGATTAGACTCAAGCATGGAGTTGGACTATGATGTCCATCCTCTAAGACTCCCCTCATGTACAAAGGAGTACTATCCTGTATGGAAGATGAGAGTACTATTTCACCTGGAGGCCATCGACCCTCGAGCATCACTCATTCTGGAAGAGGGTCCCTTCATTCCCATGAAGGCCTCCTGCTCTGGAAAGGATATGAAGATCCCCAAGGAGACTACTGAAATGTCTGAGATTGAATTCTCTCTATTCAACTTAGATAAAATGATTCGTAAAATCATCCTGGATGTCTGGACTGGACCTTTCCGGTCAAAACTGGAGAAGTGCAGGACGGCCAAGTCCTTGTGGCAAACTGTAACAGACCTCATGAAGGGATCAGACAGAACAGGGACAAGTAGCCAGCAAGAGGATGAAGCATATATGGGGGTCAGCATTTCTGAAGAAGAAAGTGTTGACAAATTTCACAGTATCAGGGCACCTGTGTCTTTATCAGAGACTGAGGAGGAAGTTGAGGAAGACTGCTCAGTTGAAGATGACTCAGCTGCCTCAGTCAGTTCTACCATTATCCCAGATCAGCTAAGTCAGGACAAGGTAACTTCGTCACCTTGCCCCTCTCCTCCTCAAGTTCCAGAAGACAGGAATAGTTTGGATGACTGCCCTTCAGAAAATCCTGATTCCTTGAAGAGAGCCCTTCAACAAAGCAACCTACTTGTTGAGGAGCAAGATAAGGAGATTGCTCGGCTGAAAATCTTGTTGGTTCTCCAATTGGCATCCAACAAGGTTAAGGACTCCAAAATCTCAAATCTAGAGAGTAGTCTAGAGAATGAGAAGAGGATAGTATCCAACTTTTCCAAGGTTGATGCTATCAAAAGAAAAGCAGAAAATGGGTGGATCTCCCAAATCGTCAAATCATGGAGAAATGGGGAAACGGTGTTCAGACCCCCCACCCCGAGTAGGAGGGGCACTCATCATGCATTCAGGTATGACCTCAGGAATAATCGTGGTCACCGCAAGGTTAATGTGCCCTCATGTGGAGGCACCCAAAATGCAAGGGCTGTCATGGCCACCCAGAAGAAAATACCTCAGGCTTCCACCAAGCCTTTTGTATTCTCGGCAACAGCTCCAACTTCTCATGAATCTACCAGCATCAGCTCACATTGCGCCTCTCACCTCCCTAGGACTCTGGAAAGGGGGGAAAGAAGTAATGTTGTTAGGACTCATGGGATCCTCGGGAGGGGGCTGACTGAAAAGAAGGCACCTCCTCCCAGGCTTCATGACGCCTGCCATATGCATTCTTTCCGCCCTTTCAATAGTCACGGTGGAAGAGACCATTCTGTAGGCATGTCTGGCTCAATTCCGTTTAGATCTAGAACTATGACTACCTCTGTCATCTGTTCAAGTCACAAACGGCGATACAACATTCATGAGTGTTGGTGTTGTGGCAAAGTGGGTCATTTTGCCATAGACTGTTGGCACAACCAATCTGCATCACTGGCATGGGGACTTCCACATCCTCGGGGCAATGTTAGTCTTCCCACCAGGATTCCTGAGGGGAGGCACTCAAATTATTATGCTAACAGGAACCTAGGACCCAATACATATTGGGCTCCTAAGGTAAGGTAACACTCTTTGGTGCAGGGTAGTCTAGACTTCCGTGTCATGATGGGAGCTAGACAGAAGATGTTCCAAGATTGGTCTGGAACAAGTATCTGGAATGAAAGAAGCACTATCAACAATGGAATACTCCAATTGAACACCTGGTATGCTCTAATCAGAAGGGCTGAATGATGAATCTTACAATTCCAGGTATCATTGATCAGCCTAAATATTTGAGTCATACTATGTCGACATTTACATATATATATATATATATTTTTTATATATACATATATACATCTATGTGTGTTCTCCTAAGGACAGATCAACGCTATAAAAATACGCCTTAGATACGTTATTAATGATGTGTCAGTAAATTCTCTGATAAATTCTAGAAGTCATACATTACAAGCTGAAAATTAAAGCTGACACGACATTAGGAGACACTGAGAATGACAACTAACATCGTGAATATTGCATTTATCGATCTCGACATAACTTATGAATCCTGTTAGCCTATGTTAGTGAGTTAGGAATCTCAGAGTTGATGTGCCTCCTAAGCGGTGTGGTAAGTTACACCACACGTGGCTTAAGTGAACATTTCAAATCCTTGACAACCCCGGACAAATAAAATTGAAACCCGGTTATAGCTCAAATCCTGCCGAAGCTTTTAAACCCGGTTATAACTCAAATCCTGGGACACGGCAATTCTCATCGAACCGAAGCTTTTAAACCCGGTTATAGCTCAAATCCCGCCGACCCAGCGAATCTCGCCGACTCAGTAAATCCCGCCGACCCTTCGACTTCCCGTCATCCCTTCTACCTCCGATTGTCGCCAACACCCTGTCCAAGTCATCTCCCGCTACTGGTTTCAGAGCTTTCCCGAAGCACTCCCGCTACTGGCTTCTTCGACTTCGGCTTCATCGTGACCTAACAACCCTCCGGAAGACCTCTTGCAGCCGGAGTCACGCCCTCGCTTGGCCTCGACTCGGCTCGCCGCATCTTACGCAACGTGGTGCCGGAACCCTCACTGCGTCTCCTCCTAAGGTAATGCCTCTCTTATCCCAACCGTGCTTTGCGCATTAGTATAGACATTACTCTCAACCTCTTAGTTTCGTCGATCCTTAGAATTGGAACTTGATATTCCCCTTCTTCCTAGTTTGCTATGGCTCTAAGGACCACCGCTGGGCTGGTCACTGGCTGTGAATTAGTTCGAACCGGGTTCTCACATGCCTCGGATGAGTTCAGAAACATCATCATCATGCTGGAAGAGGCTGGACTCACGTTTGTACTGGAGCATCCCTGCAAAATTCTGGATAAAGAAGTGATGGAGTTCTTTGCAACCGCCAAACTTCGGAATGAAGACTCTATCATCAAGAGTAAGGTTGCCGGTGCACGGATCAAGATGTCTGCCAGGACACTGACTCAATGCTTGCAGCTTTCCAGTTCTGAGCACGAGGATTATCTGGAGGAACATGATAGAGCCAGGACCCTATTATTCTGTGGGCTAGCTAGGGGCACCAGATCGATAAAGAGAAAAGAAATGAATGAGGAGGGGAAACTCTTGGCCGACATCATTGGGAAAGTGCTGATATGCAAACCAGGCTCACACGACCACATTTCAGCCGACATGTTCAAGATTCTTGTGGTGATTGTCTGCCAAAAGAGATTCAACTGGGGGGCCATGCTCTTCGAGAAGATCAAGGACACCCTCAGATCTCCAAGCTTTGGACGAATCATCAGTCTATTTCTCAATCAGTTGAACGGAGATAGGTTCGACATGAGCAAAGGAGTTCCCTTGCATTATTTGAAGAAAATGGACTCCAGCGTCTTTGACAGATGGGAGCGAATCATAGGGCAAGCTGCAATGGTAGTTGAACAAGAAGAATCTCCTGTCGAGGACAACAGAACTTCAGCAGATTTCTTGGCAGCCCCCAGTGAAGTTCATGATGCATTGATTACAGGAACTGAGGGGGAGCCTATACTCTCTTATGCGAACACCATATCTGATATTTCTCAGATAGCAAAAGAAGCTGTGGAGGCCGTGCAAGAAGACCATGAGGAGGAAGTGGCAAATGTGGAAGAGGAAGAGGACGGTGAGGAAGATATAAATTACCTGGGTGATGAAGTGGCTGATGAAGAGGAGGTGGATGCAGTGGAAGAAGACACGCATAATTCTGCTGATCAAGCTGAGCACATGGCGATTGAGGAGGAGGAAGAAGTAATTGAGCAGAGGAAAGTGGTGGACCTTCAGGAGGATGCTGCTGGTTCATCAGAGGAACAAGCTCCTGAGAGGTCGGATCCAGGAATACAGGGGGAGCCCTCTCAGCAACCTGCTGTCCCCCCGGTAGACTCTATTCTAGTGTCTAGCTCTCCCAGTACTTCTGCTGGGGAGCCCGACCAGGATCTGCCTGCAGCTCCTTCCCTCCAAGCAAACCTGGCAAATCTCACTGTTAATGTTGTCCAAGGAATACTGGATGAGCTTAAGAGTACGGTTAAGAAATCCCACAAAACGGTGCTAAAGAGGCTGAAGGAATCTGAGGATCTCATGCTGAAGAATGTGGTTCAGATCAACCACAAACTGGATTTGATGGAAAAGAAATTTGATGAGAAATATACAGAGGCAGGCACAGCTGTAACTCTTCTAATGCAAGGACTCAAAAAGAATACTGATGACCTGGGAGTGGTCAATAGTAATGCACATGTCGTGGCGAACAACATACAGAAATTTGATGCCAACATGGTGCTCCTCAATCAAAATCAACAAGCACTGCTGACTGAATTCTCCAACTCTCTGAAGCATATAGATGAGTCCCTGCACTCCTATGCAAACTCCATAGCACTCGAAGCCAAAAAGGGGGAGAAGGAATATACTACTAAGATGGAAGGGCTTCAGCACATCATCATTGAAAACTTCGATCAGTCCAATGTTTTTGTATATGACAGTTGCCAGTGGTTGCTTAACCAAGCATTAGGCAATAATATACCTGAGGTTAATCCTGTTCATGAAACTACTGAGCACAATACTGTGGAGGACGAAGGAGCAAGTGCAGAGGGTGTTCCGTTAAGCGAAGCTAAGATGAAGAAAGCTGCTGAAAGGGCTGAACGCAGAACTTGGTTTGATCAAGATGCCTTAGCTAAAGCCAAAGGAAAAAGGCAAATCCAAGAGGGAACCTCAAGGGAAACACGAGCTGAAAAGAGGATTCGATTGACGGAGGAGGATGTGAGAAATGAAAAATGGAGTCCTGTATCAAAAAGTATCATCTTGGACACATTCTTGTTACAGCAGAAGGGGCACATAAAACGAAGTGAGGTATACAGTCAATACGAATGGGAGAGGCACAAAGAATTTGAAGCCAAACGCAACATATTTTTCAGAAATAACACAGTGGCAGATAAAGTTCCTCCTCCCAGATATCATCCTAAGCCCAAAGAATATTTCGAAAGACAGAGCAAGAAATTCCTGGCCCAGAAGCTTAAGGATGATCTAGCTAAGGAAAAATAGACCTAGGACCTTTTTGTTCCTCACTGCACATCTATGTTTTTATTTTGTCTCACGAACAAGTATTGTGGTTTTATATAAATATATATATGTGTGATGACATGTTGTGACTCAAGTATTATTTTGTCTGTTCTTATTGTCTTAAAGCTTTAATTATTCTGTGGGTGGTGGTATTCACCTTAGCTAGTAGGATTTTGGCTTCGTCAAATAGGGGGAGATTGTTGGGTACTGTATCCACAATTACCTGGATTTGAGGAAGCCACCTGTCAAGCTAAGATGAATCCACAATGTATTTGATGAATTATTCTCTAGTTGTACTTGCAGATATTCCATGCTAAGTACACACCAATGTCAGGGTGCAGTTGGTAAATATACGCGGATCTGTGCAACGTAATCCCTCGTTGAGCAGATCAGTGTGTTGGCCTACGTGTACTCTCTCTATTGGGGTGTACTTATTTTCAAGTACAGGGCTATGATAACGCAAGAGCAGACAAGGAGCAAGGATGGGGCAAAGACCAGCTCAAGGAAAGAAAGAGGAGAAATAGCCTAAGTACAAATCGACGAGAATCACTATGTGATTCTCGCCGATTCGGCGAGAATCACTAATGATTCTCGCCGAGTCATCGAGAATCACTAGCTGATTCTCGCCGGTTGGAGCCGGCAGTTTCTACACCGCCAGAAATTTCTCTAAGGCAGAATCGTCGAGAATTACTTATGATTCTCGCCGATTCGTCGAGAATGACCTTGCATTCTCGACGATTCGGTGAGAATCAAAAGTGACTCCCGCCGATTCTCCCCGGCTTCTGTATCAGTTCAGCCAGATTTCGGCTAAGTAGAAGTCGGCGAGAAACGTAAGTGATTCTCGCCGATTCGGCGAGAATCACCTACGATTCTCGCCGAATTTGACTTAGGCAATTTTATGTGTTCTCTGGACCGGTTCAAACTATCTAAACTGTTTCGAACCGGGCTCAAGCTTTCTTATTGGTGGGACCCTCAACGGTCATATACTTGACCTAATGTATATATACTTCGTATGTATGAACAGTAAAAGGGGGGCATACACGGGATTTCAAAAGCACGGCCACCGTCTTGACCTAGTGCATCGCAGAGTGTCGTCCGCCGCCGTCGCCGCTCGTGAAGGTGGTCGCCGCCGCTGATCGTGGATTCTTCCTGATCTCCCGGTGATAGAAGCTTAGGCTAGCATAGCGTCTCACGCGTCTAACGAGAGATCCCTTGTCTCTTGATTCGTTGATCGGGAAAATCTTTCCCCTTCCGAATCGATCGAGACGATCGATCCTTGTGTGACCGTTGGAAGATCTTGCTTCCTTTGGTACGAAGTTTGAATCAAGTTGGCACTGCTGCTGCTCTCCGTCGCTGCTGCTGATTCCGAGAACCTTGCCGTCGCCTCAAGCCGCCGCTGGTTTCGGGAAAGATTCACTCCAAGTGAGATCTAGGGCTGTGCACTCTTCGTTGACTTCAAGAGCACGTCGTCAAACGAAGAGGGTCACCTTTTCTCCAAACGTTGTTTGTATTTCTTACAAGCTAGTTTTTAATTTCCTTGTAACGGACCGATTGGTCCCTAGTTGTAAGGGTTGGGTGCAACCCGGGTTGTGGGAGTGTTGACTCCTACGTGTGGAAGGGTTCCTTCCGTTAGTGCTAGGATTGGATTTCAATCCTGTTGGTGAAGTGACCGAGTCGTCCCGTGTTGGGAGATAGGTCGAAGGGGGAAAGTGGACATACCCAAATCGGGGAACCACTATAAATTGTCTGTGTATGTTCTGTGCTTGGTTGTTTTGTTTTCTTGTGCAGGTAAAATCATAATTCCGCAAATACGCTGCAGAGACACCTATTCCCCCCCCCCATAGGTGAAGATAGTTAACACTAGGTGAACTTTCAAGTTCCAGGTTGGCGACAGAGTTTTTCTGAAGATTCGACCGGTACACGGTGTTTCTCGGATACGGAGACACAAGAAGCTCAGCCCCCGGTACATGGGACCCTACTTGATTTTGGAGCGTGTGGGCCCCTTGGCTTACCGGCTGCAGCTACCTCCGGAGCTGAGCAGCCTACATGATGTTTTCCATGTCTCTTCCTTGCGAAGAGCTCTTCTTCGACCTGAGCAGCATATCACTACTGCAGCTGGACCAGTAGAGCCTGACCGTTCAGTTAGATTGGAGCCGATCCGGATCGACGATACAGCCGTCCGAGTGTTGCGGAAAAAGAAGGTCCCGCTCGTGAAGGTGTTGTGGTCCAACCATGGACGAGAGGAGCACACTTGGGAGCCTAGGGATCTGATGCTGGAGCGACATCCGGAGCTATTTTCATCAGGTACTTTTTATGTTATCTTTTAAAAGTCCCTTAAAATTTCTGCAAATAGAACACGTAGACCCGAACTTAAATTTCGGGGACGAAATTATTTGTTTTGTTTATAGGATTTGTAACATCCCATGTTACTTCTAGGCCCCTTAACTTAGATTTGGTTAGGCATGTGGTGAGCTAGGGGGAGGTTAGCTAGGTTTGACCCTAGATGGTGAGTTGTCACTAGATAGGACCACTACAGGACCAGGTCAGACTAGGTCAATCTTGACTAACTAAGGACCTTAGCCACACCATGACCCCCATCACATTGCCCTAACCCTAACTACAATATAAGTAGACCCAAAGTCATGCCCTAGGTCAACACTTTGACCATAGTTGACCCAGGTCAACCTTAGGCCTAAAAGGGGTCAAACCCTACACTCTTGGGTCCAATTAGGTCAAGTAAGGCATCACCATGACCCAAGCCATGTTGGGTGATGATTTAGACCTCATGACCACTAGGTGGGGTCAACCCACACACCCATTTGACCAAGTCAACCCTAAAGTCAAACTTGGTCAACCTTAAGCCTAAATAAGGGTAAATGATGACCTAACCCATTCCTAGTGGGCTAAGACCATCACCATGGCCCAACCCATGTTTGGTTGTGACATGGAGTCCATGACCATCAAGTGGGGTCAACCCACTCATCAAGTTGACCAAGTCAACCTAAAAAGTCAACAAGTCAACAAAAGGCCTAAATGAAGAAAGTAAAGTCCAAGCCCATTCCCAATGGGCAAAGCCCATGAGCCAAGGACCATGACCAGCCCAAATGACCATTGACAGCCACTACCCCTCTGAAATTGGAGAGAGAGGACATGCACAAGGGTAAAGTGGGAAAATTTGGGTGGAGAGGAGAGAGAAGGTAGGTGGGGATGAATTAAGGCCATTTGGCCTTCACCTCTACAGCTTAAGAGCTGCTGGCAGACCCCTACACCACCTTTCAATAGAATTTGCTGCATGAAAGCAACTTGGCAGCCATGGTGGGCCAACAAAATGGACAAACCGAGCTCACCCCGGCCATAACTCCCTGTACAGCCACTCCAGGCCAAATCCAATCCAGCCATTAGCTTCAGAAGGCCTTAGAGAACAGAATTCGAGTCCTGGAGCATAGCAATCGGTGGAGAATCAAGTTTTTGGGAGGTAGATTGCCGGAGCTAGATAGCCATGGCCAACCGCCGCCACACCCGCCGCCAACCGCCAATCCAGGTCCGTTTCGCCACCCCTCTTCCCGTACTAGGATCCTAGATCAATTAGGAGAGAAATCGGGCTCAATTGAGCCCGATACCATGTGAGAATTTCCGAATTTTCAGAGGAATTTTATACCTCTCGGGATCGCCGGCGCCGCCGCCTCCCGCCGTCTCATCACCGGCAAAAGCTGGCCACCACCACCGTGAAGGTGGTGGCACAGTTGGCCGGCCACGGCGCCGCCTCAGGCGGCCGGAAATAGGCCCGCAAGAAGCTCCAGGAGAAGTCAATCCCAACCGTTAAACCATCTGGGACGATGAACGGATGCCGTCCGTTATGCTTTAAGATTCGCGCTGTATCATTAAGCGTTAAGTTTGATTTAAATAAATGAACAGTAAATACTGTCACACTTTTACAGCCATTTTCAAACCAAAGGTTAGGGTGCTTAGGTCATTTCTAGGCCATGAGTGTTGAATAGAATTTGTAGCCTTAAGTGTTAACTTTCAAATGCCATAGAAATCATAGGATTTGACCCAGTGTACTGTCCTGTAGGTTATTTTTCCTAGGACTGGTCCTAGGCTAGGGCAGCAATTAAAAATAAAGCCCATGCCAAACCAGGTGTCCTCATGACCTGAAATTTTGGTCATGTGCATGTATAGGGCATATATAGCCCCTGCCAAAAATTGGGAATTTTTGGGAAACATTTTCCTATAGTTTTAATCAAAATGTCATAAATTAAATAAATGGAATAAATGGAGTGTTAGGTCTCCAAATGGCCCCAAATTTTGGTGGCAAGTCCTCTGGGACATTGTTAGGGTCTGACAAAAATTTCAGCCCATTTGGACCTCTGCATGATGGGTTAACCCACTTGCAAGTGTAGGCTAGTATTAGCCTTGGTGTGCCAATAGCAAGTTTTACTATAATGTGAATTTATTCATTATGGAGTTTTTGCAGACCATGAAATTAATTCTAGAGGGCATTTAGGTCAAATGTAGTCCCTCCAAATTTTTTTGGGATTTTTGGGATCAAAAATACCATTATTTGGATTTTTTGGAAATTATAGCCTTATTTGTAAATTAAAATGAAAAATTGGAATTAATTAGGTTAAAATCTTCAAATTTGGCCCTGTTGTATAGTGGACCATAATTGATTAGGGGTAATTTTAATTTCTCGGTTTGAAGTCTTTTGAAGTAACATAGCATGAATTGACCATTTTACCCCTATCCTTTTTGTTTCATAAATCAATACAAATATGGGTCAGAAAAATTTGGGAATATTTCTAGAGGTGTATATAAGTATGAGTCCACTGATTTTTTTATTTCAGAATTTTTGAATGTACCTATAAATTTTAAACCATCATAATGGCATTTTGGTAATTATCCAATATAATGATTTGCAAGTCTATAACTTTGTTAAAGTTGATGAAACTTGGTCAGTAGCATTATTTTGATGAATTAGATTCCCTGTAAATTTATTGGAATTTTTGAGATTAAATTCCATATACTTCATTTGAAAAGTAGTAATTATGATGGCTTATGAAAATTAATATTTAAATACATAAATTTGGGGAGAAATTATGAATTTTGGAAAATAATGATGATTCATCATGATAATGATAAGATAATTATTTTGCATCATTAGGACTATGCAACAACATACTTCATGTGTTAAACGACCAAGGAAAATATTTGGAGAAAAATAAAATAAATATAAAAATAATAGAGAAAATTATAAAAATTACCACACACATTCTAGATGGTCATACCACCCTAGGATAAATATATGGGGTCTATGGGTCCAAAGATTTGAAAGTTCGATTTCGGGGTGGTACAAGGTCGTGGGGTGCGCATAGTAAAGTAGGTTGTACAATAGGCCACCAGGAAATGAATCAACAATTGAGTTAGAGTCTAAGATCGGGAATATGACCCTCGGTGGCAGATGTTTTCTAGAGACGAGAGTAAAAGAGCAACCTTAGCCTACCCAAGAGGGGGATGATAGAAGACCGTCATTCCTTAACCCTTACTTTAAGTCACTAGGTCACTCCACGTAACAGGAGAGAGTAAAAGGGGTTCTGGGTAGACATCAACTAAAGTAAATATCCTTAAGAAAGGGAGCTTTGGGATTCAGCCCATCGTAGCTCCTAGTGCCTCTGAGAGCCCTTCACCGGGAATACCTTGGGCAGTCCTGGGAATAACCTCAAGTTTCTAAGTATAATAATCGGTAGGCAAGAGTAGTCTAATAGGGTAAGTGAACTGGACATATGCTCACCCATGCCGAGTTGGAGAAAAGAGATTGACATATATACTCACCCGGGCAGGGTTGGAGGTTTTGTAGCACATACTCACCCGTGACGGGTTGGGGAGATTTGGGACAGGATAGCCCTCCGAGCTGGAGGCTCAACATATAATACTTGCATGTGCATATATTAGTGGCGGGCCATGCGGTACTGGCCAGTCGTCACACCGACGGCAGTACGGTGGACCAGGCGGGTGCGAGGGTTAGAAGGACCAGTAGGATGTTTATACTGGAGTCTGGAGGACTTTTCCTAATAACGCGCACCCGGCCCAACAAGACTGACGGGTCGTCAGCAAAGTGGTACGCAGAGACTCTAGAGTGCACTGGCGGTGTACAGAGGCGTAGAAGAGAGGTCTAGGCCTGGTAGTGTGTATACCCGCCTAGAAGGCGGAGACGCCCGCTCCACTGCTGCGGTAGCCACAACGGTAGTACCTGAGAGTGATGCTAGCTCTCGAAAAGTGGGAACTAAAGGTCTGTGATCACGGAGTCGTGTGTGTGTGTTGCACTGCATGTTCATATCATACCCACCATATAGCTGCATAACATTAACCTTCATAACAACTTAAGACACCTAACGTATAAGTGGTATGGGACGCTTATACATTAGGACCTGCTATACGATCCCTTAGCCTATAGGCTTGAGTGGGCAAGCTTATAGGTTGAGGTTACTTTCCTTTTATATATATATTTTGCTTGTGACACCTGACACCCCATTGTATAAAATGGTATGGGACATTTTATACAATGGGAGCCCTGCAGAAGACCCCTTGCTTATGCGTACCCGCATAAGTGAAGGTTACCTTTCATTACTTACTTGGTTACATATTCTACTTAGTTTCCTGTCACCTGCTCCGCCTTTGTCACCCCTGTTTGTCCTTCGCTTCGTCCTCCCGCACGGTGCCTAGGAGTTGCGGGGCGAGGTGTGGAGGAAACGACTTAGTCTTTTTGACTAATGGTCGGTGACCATACTATTTTTAGGAGCTCGAGGAGATGGACCAGCACGACGAGGAGGCGGGATTTGAGGGGCAGATACCGGCTACTACTACTGGAGCACATATTCAGGTGTGATGATTTGAGATGATAGATTCCACTGCTGTTAGTGAGAGAGAGACATTTGATCATGATGTACTGGGCATAAGCCCTATTTACTTTCATTTTACTGTACTCATTGTGGACTGGCATGTGTACTTTCATTTGATATATATATGTGATGTGGCTGTGGACTTCTACTGCGTTTACTCTGTTTCTGTACTTTTATTTTCATATTGGCCGACAGGTTATGATCGTACTAGCCGGCAGAATCGGCGTCTTGCGGTGTCGACTAACCCGTGCGTTAGTGTCACCGTAAGGCGGCGGTTCTGAGCATAAGATCCGGGTTAGCCTCGGAATGGGGAGACAGGATCTTACACCTTGAGGTCCAGTTATGGATCTTGTTAGGCAAACCCATAACATTCATGTCTTTGCATTAGAAGTAAATCACGCCTTTGTACGGGAGGCCTCCGATCGGTGTTATTGAGTGGACTGAAAAGATTTTCCTGAAAATATTCAAAGAGAAGGTGATCTTCTCAGATCGCAAATAAGATATATAGATATAAATGGCGGTCAGGGTATTCGACGTGAGCTGCCCTGGCACCATGTCGTAGTGTTCAAAATTTTGGCAATCTCCCATAGCAGATGGAACTTGAATCCACAGTCAAAATGATCAATAGGCACTGCGATCTGAGTTGCATTGGAGAAATTGATTCTTTATTGATCCTCTGGAAGGCGGCCATGAACAAGCGAGCCCGTCATGTATTTTTCAACAATGTCCTCTAGATCAGCCTCAGTCAGCTTGCACTTTTTGTGGTCAACAACATTGAATGTGACCGCTGCATCAGTATGTGCGGACACCATTTTCTAAGACCGCAAGGACTGCTGCTTCGATGGCAATCCCTGCATAAAAGAAAGACTTGAGCACTATTTATAGAACTTGGGTCTGACAGCTTTTAGGCTAGGCCGCATGGCTTGATCGCTCAGTCCGCACAGCTTGCAGTCAATCCAGCCTCTTTTAATCAAATATCATGGACACAAAGTCAGTCCGCCCATCTCGCTGTATTTTTAGTGTTCCTAAGCAATTTTCAAGCACTTTTCAAAAATCGAAAGACGAGGATATATAAGTAGTTCACACAGTTCATATTCAGAATTATCCTATAGAAAGATTCACATCATGCAGACCATAGCATTGTTCGAATCACAGTGCAGTATAATACAAATCACATTGATCACATCACAGTTCAATAAAAAATAAAAGCAATGTTTTAGCAGACAAATTATACATCTAATATCAAATTGTTCGCGCGGAATAGCAGACTCAGCGGTCTCTATGGTCAGGTCACGGTGGCCATTCCTGCTTGTCCCTACAGAGATGCGCTGCTTGGTCGCTTACCTGATGTACTTCGCCATACAGCTGGTGGATGAGGCGATGCATGGATTTGAAGGTTCGGTGCATGTGCACGGCCTCCCTATCCACCCAGCTCAAAGGAACCACGGGCTCAGTTGCCGGCCTAGACTTGCTGGCTGATTGCCTTCTGCAGGAGCCAGAGCCTCTGCTAGAGCGGCCCGATCTAGCAATTGCGGCCTCTCCACTGGGACTTCGTCAACTTGTTGGCTCTTTCCTCCTCGCAACAGATTTAAGTATTTCCCTTTGTAGTGTCGGGCATCCTCACCAAGATGCCGCTTCTCCTTATCGCTCTTCTTAAGCGCCATCGATATGTTGGAGATTTGGTTCTCCAGAGCTTTTTCTTGCTCTATTCTCTTCCTCAACTCAACTCGAATGACTTTTATTTCATCTTCAAATTTCTTCTTTTCTAACATTGCAAAAGTATCCAGGCTGGATTGCTCGCCTTGTGCGGACTCACCAAGTGAGATCACGCCAGGCTGCTCTGAAATATTTACTTCTAGAGATGGAACGATCTCGCCAGGTTCAGCAGGGCTAGGCAACAACTTTTTTTCTGAAATAATGAAAGCAAAATTCAAATTTACATCCAGGTCGCAGCGGACTCAAAACGCAAAGATTAAAATAAGGCTTTTGGCAATCATCGCGGCAAATTGGCGACTATCTAAGATAGGCCGCCTTATCCGCTCCGAATTAAAGGCACTTTATCGTCTTCTCCATTGTCAATGGTCTTTTGCTCTTTTCTCGGCAACCGAGCTTGTTGAAACTACTATGTCATCAGTCTCAGTGATGATCTTTATCGGCCTTGACTTCCACTGGGGCGACTTATAAATCCACTGATTCTTAAAGTGCTTAGGCGCCGGTTGAAGTTTACCTGACCGCAAAAGCTCATCAGCAACCCGCAGATCCTCAGCTTGCTTGTCCGCAGCGATCTGCTTTGAGGCCGCCTCCACTTTGGCATTATGGGCTGCAGACTTATCCTTCTGTGCAGAGATCTTCTCCCTTAGCTTCTCCTTCGCATCTCCTTCAGTTGCAGATGTGGAAGGGCGGTCGCAACTTTTAACCCCCAAAATCTCGACTTTAAGCTACAACACCTTCAACAAAGATTGATTAATGGCATCAAGTTGGTCATTATCTACAGAGTTGAGTATCTCAACAATAGATAAGCTGACCGTGGACAGGGAATCATTTCCCGTGATTGCGACATCCCGATTAAGGAAGCCAGTCTTGGGAACTTCCTTTTCTCGCGGCCTGTGCTACGAGCTCGTAGTGCCAGTCCATGCGGAGACATTCTTCTCCTTCATGGAGGGAAGCTTCTTCTCAACTCGCACAGCAATGGAAGACTTGTCCCTCTTTCTCTTCTTCTTTTCAGATGGGCCTCCTTTCTCAGTCAAGTTAGCGGCGACCTGCTCCTAGTTTGGTTGACTTTCGCGGACTGCCCCTGGATTGACGATGACTAAAGGCACCTCTTTCTCAACTTCTTATCCAGCAGATCGCTTATCTTGATCCAGATCGACAACAGGTTGTTGGACATCTAATTAGGAAACCTCGTTTTCCGTGTTTATGCGCAACATGAGTGTTCCCGAAGAAGACGGGTACACGTCCATGTCCGCAGAGTCCGCGGGTTTCTGATCAGTCATTGAAGACGGATTGAGCTTTTCGTCTGCACTTTTTGGTTGATTCACATTATGGGAAGTGGTGGCTTCCATACTCTTCTCACAAGCAGGTTCGTCAATGTGGCGAACTGTCTCAATTACTGGCATATCCGTTCGGGAAGTTTCTCCAACATGGTGAACACTCGCTCCACCTCTTTTCACTGCTTTCTTGGTCTTCATCGACGTCCTTGGCTTCTCTCCCATTGAAGAAAAGCCGCCGAAGAATGCTCCAAGCCCAGTCATCGCGGACTGTAATGCGTAGAACGCAAGTGGTGAGAAACGACCCGTGGCGGTCACAGATTTTGGTAAATGCAGAGCTTCTAGTGATATTCATAGCGCTGACAGCATTAATGAGGGTGTCGGACTTGGTGGTTAAGCAAACATTTTCAAAGTTTTCTCAAACTTAAAAATTTGCGGGGATTATGTTAACCCCAGAATCGCCAACATGTTCGACAAGGACCCATGTCATCCTCCTTCATTGGTGAACTCAATTCTCCAGTCTGCTTAGGTCGGTAGGACTCGCCTCAGTATCAGCGAGATCTAGGTCTCTCCGGTGGCGGACTCAGTTTCTAGTTCGTCCAGGTCGCCCATTCTCGGGATTCCAGCACTAGCCTCCTTCACTGGCGGACTCAATCCTCCAGTCCGCCCAGGTCATCCAGCCTCAGGAGATCCTAGATCGCCCAGCTTCCTCTTTAGGCAGACTCAAGAATCAGCCCGCAAAAGTCGCGGCCATCCATCCAGGATCGCGCCTTGCAACAAAAGACGGAAGCTTTAGACCATGAGCCAATTCTGTCACTCTTGTGTGCACTGGCTTGTCTTCTCTTTTTTGTTTCCCGACACCGCTGCACGATTCTCCTGTACCCCAGGAAGCCATTTATTTTAGCCCTGCCCATTTGGGCAGGCCCCTGAATCTATAAATAGGGGGAAGCGGAGCACCGAAAACACGCTGACTCGAGCCAAGTAGCCTACTTGTTAAAGGCTACAGACTCGAATCTCAGGCTTTGCAGTCTCAAGCTTGATCTTCTTTCAGTTCTCTTCCTCTACTTGTAATCAACCATTTGCAATCAAAGGAAAGCCCGACGCAAGAGAGGCATTTAGGCCGCGACAGGCAAAGTCTTGTGTTGTCGTGGCTCACAGCTCTGCTATCTTTTTCTCTCATCCGCTAGTAGTTTGTTGATTGCAGTCGTCTCTTTTCAATTCCTTTCCCCCGTGTTCGAACCGTTAGCTTGTGGTGCATGTTTCCGCACATCAACATCACCATCATGCACCGACCATATAGTAATACACGTATGACAGCGTGCACCCGGGAGATCCCTCATGAGTGCTCCTGTATACGGGTTCAATCATACATGCAATTACATGCGGGCTTCCTCCTTCTTTGCCACACACCAATGTGCAAGTTCCTAACCACATATACCGGCGCACAAGCTCCCTCTATGCATAAACCATAAAGGAGTTTCCCCTTGTGAGTCATAAAACTGCTGACATCTGTAATACTCACTATTAATGTACAACCCCAGGTTTTCTGAGTAGGCCCCTCAAAGTTTCCCAGGCACTAGAGGGATCCATAGCTCAGGGAGGCCCCTCAAGTGTGTAAGGAAGGCGAGTGGGGTCGTCGGGCCTACCAACTCCTCGAGGCTTGGCACTCGCGCGCCATATAGGCAAGTGTGATAGTCAGTACATATTCTCTCGTGATGGAAAGGGGGCGGTGAGCGAGTGCTAGTCTCATCGGGCACTCGCCCTTGTCAGGCATACCCAAATGCTCTTTTTCTCGCAAGGCATTCGCCTACCTCTCGCCGAGTTATGTTTTGGCCTGCTATTAGCCATTCGAAACATTGGAGTTACGCTGTTGGCAGACCAATTTGGGCTATATATAGAATTTCGGAATAGCAGAGTTATGCTATTTGAAGACCAAACTTAGAATTCTATAAATAGACCTACTGGGCACATTTGGAGGTGATCGAGTTCTTTAGGCTTCTTCCTCCTTAGTTTATTTTGTGTTGGATGTGAGAGTCCTCCAAGGTGCCCATCTCAGCTTTTGGCTTGGGAGGGTAAGCGCTCTTAAGATCTTATGGGTGAGTAGTGGGACCACCACGTTGCAGCCTAGGGTAAGTTTTCAAGTTTCAATTGTCTAGTCAGGAGTGCAAGTTCGGGAGGTGTAAGGGCAAGCTACCCCCTTGGGTCCGAACTCTCGTTGAGACCATGTTTTGGCTTCAACATTTTTTGTGTGGTGATCGTGGACCATAGCCTGCACAAGAAAATCCTTAGCTAAGTTTCATGGCTAGAGGTGTGGGAGAAGGAGCTGGCTCACGCAACTCGCCACCCAAAACAAGTGGTGTAATAGTTGGGATGCTGGAAGAGTTCAAGAGGGAGGTCCTAAAAACCATTCACCTAGAATTTGCGGCAAGGAGAGAGTGGGCTACGCCTTCGGTCCCGGTTGTCGCGGCCCCGTCTCTAGGAGAGAACGCTCCTGGTCAGTGACCTAAGTAGGTGGTCTCGGTCAAGAGTGGTGAGAGGGATTTTGATAGGCAGGATCTATTCCCAGGACAGGCTAGTTTTGACAGAGTCATTGAGCCCAGGGAAAGAGATGGTTTAGCTAGTTTAGAGGGAGTGGGAAGCCCTTTTAGTGAGTTGGTCATCTCGGCCCTGGTTCCAGATGGTTTCAGAGATCTAGAGATGTCCTACTACAATGACAGATATGACCCAGTTCAACATGTCAAGTGATTTAAAGATACCTTCTCCATCAAGCAGATGTCGAATGTCTTCAAATGCTGACTTTTCGACTTCACCTTGAAGGAGGAGGACAGGGACTGGTTTCACTAGCTTCCCGCAAGCTCCATCTAATTCTTTGAGGACTTGTTACGTAGGTTCCTCTTGAGGTTCTCAACATCAAAAAAGAGGAAGAAGGGAGAAGAATGCTTGTTCACAATCAAGCAAAAGTCTGAGGAGACATTGGGGAGTTATGTAGATCGATTCCAAGAAGAGATCCTTCTAGTCCAGGAGGTTCCAGGGTATACCCTAATGCTCTCCTTCACCCTAAGCTTAAGGCAGGGGTTCTTTAGCATGGAGCTGAAAAGAGTGCCACCCCTCTAATTCGAAGAGTTGATAGAGAGGGCAGCAAGGAGTTAGAGGGTGAGATGGCACACCTAGCATTCTCTAAGAAGCTAGCCAAGTTGGTGGAGGATGAGGTGAAAGAGATGGGAGCAAGAAGGCAGCAGGAAACGAGGAGGATAGAAGAGCCTCGAGGTCAGGGTAACTAAGGGCAGTAGTAGGGTTGGGGGTATCAGGAGCTGAACAAGTTGTCTTAGAGAAACACTTGAAGGCAGAGAAGATAACAAACAACAAGAAGTTCCAAGAAGTTTTTTTGTTGTTCAGTAAGATCAACGGAGAAAGGGAGATGTTAAAGAAGTTTGGCGCCAAGAGCGTGCACTTCCTCGTAAGAAGTAGTAGGAGTCAAAGTGGGATGGGCAAAAATATTAATATATATTGTGTATATGCGAGAAGTTTGAGCTCCCTTGGAGTACAGAGCAATAAGATATGACCAAGAAGCCTTAAATTTCTCATCCTAATGAATGGCGGGTAGACACTCATCAGAAATACTATTAGCAAGCAAGGTTTGAATCAAAGCATGACAAGCATCCCAGTCATCAAAGTTAGCATACCCTTGAGAAAGAGGGTCATTAGTAAAATGATGACGCTTGCATTGAGAAGATAATAAGAATTTGAAGGAAACACTCCAATACGGATAATTTGAGCCTATTAGCTTGGAAGCAGTTTAAAGATGATCGAAAAAAGTGAAATCAGAGGTAGCGGTTTGAAGAGCGGGTGCAGATAAGGAAGAAGAAGAGTGAGTTGGAGTCTCCGTCGGGAAACCGGATAAAATTACTATCTGCACGGCCTGAGGAAAGAAGACCGCGTGAAGAGCACAAAGCAAACCTCTAACTTAGTAGTTAGAAAGAGGTTGCACCACAAGGGCGGAGGCCACAGAGTTCGTAAGAAGCGAAAGAAAAATGAGCAGAGCATGAGTTGCAAAGGGCGACAAGCTGTAGAGCACAAAAAGGAAAGCAGATGGAACAAAAACTGAAGGGATTGGCGGGAAGTTACAAACCGAAGTCCGTAGAGATCATAAAAGAGCTTAGTTAGCCGTTAGAAAAAATGAGTCTGTAAGGATCGACTTGACCTCTGATACTATATGAGAAAATCTAAATATTACTATTTTCATTATAAAAACTTAATTACCCTATTTGTAGGGGAAAGGAGATAAATAGAGAATACAATAGACGATGTAGGACTAAATTACAACAGGTGAACTAAGCGAACTGATATTTATTGGCCGCGGCTAGTAGTGCGGTTAGACAAGCCTAATTGCCCAATAATAGCGACCAGAGAGGTCACCGCAAGTCTCTAATCCACTGCAGACAACCACCAAGTATATATGTGGTTAGACAACTCTAATCGCCAAACCACAACAATCTTCATCCTCATCTTTGCTAGACCGCAATAGCGGTTAGACCTCAACCAATCTTCCCTTGCTCTATCAAAGATGCGGTCTCAGTGGTCCTCAAGAAAGCTAGACTGTCAGGGCTATCTTCAAACCTCTAGAGCCAAACTACTAGACCACTAGAACTAGATTGCCAAGACAGTATGCCAAGCCTCCAGAACCATTCTGCTAGAGTAGTTGCCAAACCACTAAGACAAGACCACCAGGGTAGACCGCTAGACTGATAGACTACCAAAACCAAAACGCTAGTCTACCAAAACCACAAGTTCTAACAACCAACATTGTATCACCAAGATTACCTTTATCAAGGGGAATCACGAGAGCATTGCCAATGCAACGGTCCAACAGGACGAGAAAACATTCCGTGCTCTGCTGTTGGGGGACAGGAGGCAAAACGCCACCAATTTTTCCTCTAGAAAAATTTTGAGGTTGCATATTTGTGGTGGAATGTCGATGAGCTTCCCCCGATGCTTCTAGGGGAAGGTATTGTCTTGCTCAGCTTCTTCTCGATCTCCCTACATTTTTCTTTTCTCTAAAAATGTTAGAGTCATTATGATGTAGGCGAGCAACTTATTCTAGCTAGAAGTATTCATGAACATTGTTCATGAGGTTCAAAACCCACAGCTTGTTAGACTTGATGTATTGTTACCCATTTAAAAGCGAGCAGGCATAAAATAGTAGCCCGAAAAAAGGTTAGGCAAAAGAAGACTCTTTGAAGTCGCAGGAATAGGTAGAAGGTGGTTGCGACCACAATGGAATTTAGATTGAGTTAAGCGGGGATTAGGCCGTATTGATTAAGCATTTCCACCATCTCTAGGAAGATGGGGTAAGTTCCATCCCAATTTAAAATGTTCGAAGGGGAGGACTAGTCCATCGGTGAACACTAAGTATAGGTACTTGAAGAGATCAGGAAGCCACGTGATATATTTATTAAGAGATATGTGAATAAAAAGGTGGTTGGCAAACTCCTTATCTAAGAACCTGATCGTGGAGGGCTCATGTAGCATGAAGGCAATTGCGGAGTCCGTGCCGGTAGACCCAGCTTGAGGAACTCACACATTCTCCATGGTGTTTGAAGGTATCTGCTGAAAAAGGGATCTATGTAGACCTATTTGTAGGAATTACCTTGTTTTCCTCGAAACACAAAACCTCTCTGACATTTGTTGTACGTAGTGGATGTTTGCGGCGACCACTACACACCATCATTTCCTGTCTTGCAAAAGAGAATGGTATCGTCTGATCTCTCATTGACAAGTAAGTTTTAGGCAAGCAATACACCATAGAGAGTAATAAAAACAACCACACACATAGTATGGAGGACACATGAAAATGTCATCCTACTAGTATTCACACATAGGCACTTTGTCCATCCATAACCTATTTATTACAAACATAAAAATAATTCTTAAATTTCTCCATCAACCCTAAGAAGCCTCCTTGCCTGACACCCCCTCCACGCCCATGAATGACAAGTTATTAGTGATATCAGCATGCATGATGGATGTGCCCACACAATAATTATTTAACATATCGATCAAGGTATCGATAGTGCCGATGACAACGCCATCTAGAGGGGCTGGACCCTATGCCACATCTTGGGTCTCAGACCGTGGATCCACGGCGTTGTCGCATTCGATGTTCTGCTACAGTACCTCAATCCCCTCCTCCAAACTGGTTATGCATGTGATGGCATCCTCGAGTCCTTTTTGAAGGGCAGCGATTGCTGAGGCGTTCACTGGAAAATAAAGAGGGTGAAATTTATTTTGGTTCCTAATTAAGGTATTATAACAAGTTGTCTCCAGTAAATAGTCACAACCAGGTTTCTCTCTAGGAAGAATGTCTCCTTCAGCTCATCCTCTCCTCTCCTCCTCTTTTCTAGAATATTGTGCGCAATAGACAATAGTGCACTAACAATCTTAGCGGACATGGAATCTACTTTTAGCCTCTCCAACTCCTCATTAAGTTCATCACCCACATCCTCTTGGTTGTCATCATCATCACTGATTTACTCTCCTGAATCCTCTTGCTCTACAGGTTTTCTAATTAATTCCAGCCATCTTGCCTTTTCTGACTGGGTAAGATGGTCGAAGTGATCTAGATCTTTCGAGGTTGTCAAATTCTCTAGGAGGTCCTGTGACTTTTTCATCACTACCTTTGCACCAATCAGGGGGAACATGGCATCCAAGGTGATAGCAGCCTTGTTGACCTTTGGCCTCTGAGTGTCAGACTCTTTTCTTCTCTGTGAGGTGCTGGAAGATGGTGTGGGATGTTGGATGTTTACTAAAAAGTTTATGAGGATAAAATCTCCCACGTCAATATGGTCGTCCAAAAACTTGATGACCTCATAAATGGTAAGAATTGAACTGAGCTTTTTCTCTGAATATTTTTTTGGTGGCACTTGCTTAGAAAAATGGCCCAAGAACATGGTGGGCATTGTTGGTTTTTTTGAAGAAAACTTCTCGGTGGATTCTATGTTAATACCCAATCCTACAAGCAAAGCTTGGTTCATGCTCGTGGTGGACGAATGCAAGGAGAAGCTAGCAAATTATGAAAGCTGGCTTGTTTAAGAGGGGACAAGCACTATTTATAGAACCCTCAAGGCATTAATTAAGGTTCTCTATCATTGCAGTTACTAGTATACTTTTCTTGAGCCCGCCCAGTATGCCAAAAAAGTGCGGGGTTTATGTTTACTAAAATTCTACGATGATGAAGGAGAGCACCCAGAGTAAGAGATTATTTACCAAGATGTTGTTCTCGGTGTCCTACGAGCTCTTGGGCGGACACTCTAGAACACTCATGGACACCCTCCTTGGGGCATGATAAAGTCTGGTGTGGGAAATTAGCAGGAGACCCTTAGATGGCTTTTCTAGATACAATCCATAAACTCTAGTCTGAAGTACGTATGATACTACAGCCTAGGTCATGTGGACTTCTCTTTTGATCTTGATCAAGTACTGTCATGCATTTTGTGCCACCTATTCTTTTAGTCTCTATCGCCCAAATCTTCATCTACCTCGGGCGGCTGTGTATTTAGTGCCACTATTAATAAGTCATTAAATGTATATACGTTCTTTAATTGTCCACGCATCCTATCCTCTAATATAAATGGGGGATCATGAGTGTTTGGAGGAGACTTGTAGACTTATCCCATAACCTGCCACATTGTAGGTGTGGACACTAAGCTCCATCCTTTTCTTCTTTCAATAGTTTTACATACGCATACTCCTCAGGTGATCACACCACACATTGTAATATTTCTCAGTATAATAAAGAGAGGCCAGTCGTAAAAGAGGAATTCCTTGTGGTGGGTCCAGTCTGGTGTTCTCCAGTACCAGCTGCACTCCCCTTTTTTGTGTTTTACCATCTGCAGGAGGCCAGTTACCAACCGCTTGCGAACCACATTTACCCTTGCTGATCACACTACTCAGGGTTAGTGTGTAGAGAGTTGGAGAAATTTTTTGGTTCCAACATTATGGGATGTTTATTCACCTAGAGGGGTGTAAATAGGTGATGTTGTCTCTTTCTCTATTTAAAGCAGAATAATTAAAGTTTAAGGGATAAGCACAGAATCACAACAAATCCACAACACAAACACAACAAGCTATAGTAATTCCCCAAGTTGGGTATGTTCACTTACCCATTCACCTATTTAATAGTGAGGTAGCCATAGAAAACTCCAACCAAAACTCAGATCCGCAGATCCTACAACTCAGTGACCAAGTCTCCTACCTTAGAGGCACTAGTTGGCCTACTTCCTTAGATCCCCTAGATCAGGATTCTACAACTCAGGTTCTATACTATAATCCTGCACTTAGATTCCACAAATTAATCCTACAAATCAGATCCAAAGTATTCTACCTTAGTGAAACTTACTGGCCCCCTTCCTCATGTCACTAGGATCTTTCAACTAAGATCATAGTCAGATCCTGCAGTTATATAAGTTTTTTTTCAAAAACTTTAGATAGACTTTTAATGATATTTCTTGATATATCTAGAGTCCTCTAGAAACCTGATGATGATTGGCTTCTTTTGAGATCTTCTTAAGGAGGACTTTGGAGAATCTACTTCTTTGAAAATTTCCTCCTCTGCACTTTTAGAAGATCTGCATTCTTTTTATAAAATGATTTTTCTTTTGCACTTTAGTAAGTCAAATCAATTTATCTTCTAGAGAATGAAGAGATTTGCTTCAAATGTTGTCTTCTCCAAGCTTGAGCTTACTACTATAATAGCGCTTTCAAAAAGATAGTGGTAGAAAAGAGCAAACTCATTTCTTTTGATTATAGTTTACTGTCCATATCCTCTTTCTTTTATATGATCGAGATCCTTGACAGTCGAATCTCAGACTGATTATTTGTTAGAAATTTTTTACCTTAAAGGGAAAATTCTATTGGCCCTTTCTGCAGCAAAAAAAATGACTACCCCAAACAGTGCATCAATTCCAATACTAATTTTTTTGGTCAATTCGAATGGATATCTAGTCAAATTTCTTCACGTTCAGTATAATTGCTTCTTCATAGTCATTCTAGGAGAATGATGGACATCCAGGCAATTCTAACTGTTTATTCCTCTAGATGATGTAATCTGGCCAAATCTACTTCATGTTCAGACGAACGCGTTTAGCAGTGCTTCTTCAAGCCGAATAGTGAACATCTCGCTAAATCTGGTGGACATAGAAAGGTTTTTTTATGAATAAAACTTCTTCCCCTTGTATGGTCGAATGGATCAAGTTAAATCATTAGATATTCAGTCAAATACACGAATAGGTCGAATGTTCTTCCTTCAAGACTTCTACACAATTTGGAGCTTTGAAGAATACTTAGTCTAATAATCTTTAGCCTTTTCCATGATCGAGCAGCTAATTTAAACGAAATAGCACTTAATAGTATTTTACAATCTTATCATCTACATGAATCATCTTAATTCATCTGTATGAGGGGTTTAATGTTTAGATTAGTCTACATAGACTCTTTGCACTCTGAGTACCATAGTTGAATTAGTTTGATGTCTATTCAAATCCATATATAGTCATATTTTACCTTCATGAGACATCTACTCCAGTAGTCTTTACTCTTCTACATGCATGATAGACCAACTAGTAAAATCTTTGCTTAGATATATTTCTATGAAATTACACATGATTCATTTTGATTCATCTACATGATCGACCAAATGGTCGGGTCTAATTTGCATTTAGACAATGAATTTTTTTTCTAAATATAAAATATATGATTTGTCCTAATTCTTCTACATGTTTCTTTAGATAATCTAACCATTTGACTATATGTCTAGTTAAATTTTTACTTACACAATTCTATATTTTTAGACACGAATCCTTTGAATTACTAAAACCTATAGACTTTGTTTGTTATTTATTAGTCTTGTAAGAGTTGGTATCAAGTCAAATATAGTATAGATCTTATGTCAACATGGTGTCTTATATAATGAGAGATTACATTGGCAAGCCTATGTCTGATGACGCTATGTCTAGCCCAATGTTGGGTTGTACTATCATGTTCTTGGAAGCATCACAACAAAAGCACACACGTCAAACAATATTGTGTTATCTATATTGTGAGGCCTTCTTCAAAAAGGAAAAATTGTAGCCAATTTTACCAATATTCTCTCCTTATTTTAAGACATCAAAGCCTCAAATATAGAAAACTTGCGCATACATAATATAAATGAAATGAACATGGTTGAGAGTAGCATTCCAAAGATTTACACATTAATAGATCAAAATGTTTCCATTATGTTAATAAACATTTTTCCTTTCCCTCTATCACTAGAAGCACTCCCTGCCCTTTAAGGCTTCCTTGCGTTTCTTTTTTCTTGTTCTTCCTGCTTTATATCCATTTCCATTTAGAGGCAATTTTGGACTCTTTATACATTATTTGCACATCCTCAACATAGTTAATAAATTCTCCCCCTTTCTAGATGTACTAATTTTCCAGTTTGGCGGCAGTGTCACAAATCACACTCTCCCCCTTTTATCTTCTTCAAATATGTTCTTTACTATCTTTTCTTTAAAAATATTTGCCCTCTAAGACATGGTTCGCACACAGAAATTTTGTCCATCCACATATTTCTATAAAATCTGGTCCTAGTAGGCAGTGACTTCTCTAATTTACTTGTCAATTATATATTTCATATGTTGTTTCAGTATTTGATTCAACCTTTGAGGGTTATGAAGAAATTCTTCCATTTTGTCATCCAACTTCTTTAGAATTTTCACATTGAGTTCTACCACACCTCTAGCTTTGATGAACAAACTAGTTATCTGAGCATAAATGAAAGTTATTTCTTCTTTAATCTCTTTAATTTGTGCAGACAAGTGTTCCTTCACTACTTTGATAGTTTTTTCACATAATGTTCAAAGTATTTTCAATTTTTGCAAAGCAGTATTATCATCTGATCAATCATAGAACCAGATGGTTCTTCATGACCAACATAGCTGAGGTCCCTACCATTTAATATTCTGTTACTTCAAAATTATTATTTAGCTCATCATATGTTTCATTTTCATTGATTGGTACATCTAGAGTATCTGGAAGATGAATAGGAATTGCAACACAATGTCCTTTACTAGCTTGTGAATTTTGAATAGTATTAGCTCTCTGTAGTTTTTTGTTGGTGTTGTAGTCAAATCCTTATTGTACAACCCCATCTTCGCCGAAGGGGCTCAGGTAGCCAAGCGGGCCGCCCCCAATCCGCGCATCGATGGTTACCCTAGCGAGCCAGCCTGGCCCGCACCCTCCTAGGCGGGCCAGCTCGCGCCCCCTAGGCGGGCCATCCTCCGGCCCGCGCCCTCCAAGCGAGCCAGCCTAGCCCGCGCCTATCTTGGCGGGCCAGTCCCGCCCGCCTCTCCTAGGCGGGTCGGCCCGCGCCTTCCCAGCGAGCCATCCCTTCCCGCACCTATCTTGGCGGGCCAGTCCCGCCCGCCTCTCCTAGGCGGGTTGGCCCGTGCCTTCCCAGCGAGCCGGCCCCGGCCCGCGCGGACGGGGAGGACCTCTTACTGTCTTACCCAATCGGCCCGCGCGGACTGGGGTCTCGATGTTGGCAGACCCAGGTTGGCTTCATATAGCTGTTTTGAACAGCGGAGTTTGGCTGTTGGCAGGCCAGCCCGAGGAGCTTTAAGTAATTTCAAGGCAGCAGAGGTTAGTTATTTACAAACCATCTTCAAAATCCTATAAATAGGACCCAAGGGGTACCTCAGGAGGCAGGCTTACTTGCTCCCCACTCTTCTAGCGCTTTCTGAGGTACCTTAGCCCAGCATTTGGCTAAGGAGGGGAAGCGCTCAGTGATCTTCGTGGTTTATGGTGGGACCTCCGAGCCAGGCCTTTGGTCTAGTCCTTTGCTCTCCTTTCCTTTCCTTGTTGTTTTTCTTGTAGGAGCGAAGTAGGTACGCGACCACGCCTTCCCCAAGGGTGAACTCCACAAGAGACTGATTTTCGGTTTCAACATTTTGGTGCGGTGAGTGTGGAGCGTGGTCAGCACAGAAAACCTTCAGCGAGCTCGATGACGGGAGGAGAAGGTCAAGGATCGGACAGGACCGACTCGCCACCCCCTCCCCCTCTCGCCACCACGAGATGTTCGAGGACTTCAGGCAGGAGGTACTTGGCCTGGTTCGATTCGCACTCAGTACGCGCACCGAGTGCTCGACTCCAGCAATCCCAGTCCTCGCGGATCCAAGACTCGGCGAGGCCGCTCCTGCCCGGCGAGCGGGGAAGGAAGTCATTGAGGAGTGCCGGGGCGCCGAGCTCCCCGGGCGAGTGCTTTTCCCAGGCTCAGGAGGCGGTGGCAAGTTCGGCGAGTGGGGAGCGCGAGACCCTCCGGCTCGCCCAGTGGGGGGAGAGAGTCCCTTCAGCGAGCTGGTCTCCTCCGAACCAGTCCTAGAGGGTTTCAGGTAGCCCGACATGTCCTACTACACTGGGAAGGGAGACCCGGTCCAGCACGTCCAATGGTTCGAGGATGTGGTCTCGATCCGGCAGATGTCGGATTGATTCAAATGCAGGCTCTTCGCCATCACTCTGAAAGAGAAGGCCAGGGAGTGGTTCCACCAGCTGCCGGCCAGTTCTATCTCCTTTTTTGAGGACCTCCGTCGGGGGTTCATGCTGAGGTTCACCACCTCGAAGAAGAGGAAAAGGGAGTCGGAGTCCCTGTTCCGCATCAAGCAAGGGGCGAATGAGACCCTGGGGAGCTACGTCGATCGCTTCCAGGAGGAGGTCACCCGAGGTTCAGGAAATGTCGGGTCACACTTTGATGATGGCCTTCACTCTTGGGCTGCAGCAGGGTTTCTTCTGAATGGAGCTGAAAAGGATTCCCCCCTCTCGTACGAGGAGTTGATGGAGAGGGCGGTGAGAGAAGTTGATGGGGAGGCGTCGAACCCGGAGTTTGCCCTGAGGTTAGCCAAGTGGGCTACGGAGGAGGAGAGGCCTAGAGGAGGCAGGGGTCAGGAGGAAAGAAGAGTTGAACCATTGCAGAGGGAGCAGCAGCAAAAGCAGCCCAGGTGGGGGCATCAGGATCCGAATCAGCGGCTAGGGTGGAGGACCGAGTGGCAGGAGCAGGGGGCGAGGAGAGGGTTCCGCGGAGGAGAAAACCGCTAAGGAGGCCAGGGCCAATTCTACCCTCCAGGCAGGAGGCAGGGCCAGAGACCCCCCTCCTCGATCAAAAGGAGGCTATGGCTGTGGCCATGGGAGAAAGGAGATGGGCAGCGCAGAGGAGACGAAGGGAGGTTAGGGTGGAGCTACCCTACTGTGACTTCCATCAAGAGGAGGGGCATTCCACGGCCACGTGCCCGGAGTTCCTCGAGATTAGGGGAAACAGGGAGCAGCAGCAGCAGCAAGACCGCCAGGGATTGCGGATCGAGGAGGTCCTGCCTCAGGCAGAGGAGGACAGGTGTGAAGACCGGGCAGACGTGGGAACCCGGGGAGGGATCGGGGCAATCAACGAGGGGGGCAGGTATAGAGGCCTCCCGTAAGGCGAGCCTCCACACCATGTATCGACGGAGCGTTGGCTCCACTTCCCAGACCCCGCGCCTCGAAGAAAGAACCACCTTCACGGATCAGGACATGCCGGGTAACGAGGACCTCTTTTGCGAAGCTCTGGTCATCAGGACGGCCATTGAGGATTTCACTGTCTCACGGATTCTCATCGACAACGGGAGCTCTGTCAATGTCATCTTCAAGAAGGCGTTTGACGCAATGAAGGTGGAGTCCAGAAGGGTGTTGGCCTCAGATGGGCCCCTGTTTGGCTTCTCGGGGGAGAGGAAGGAAGTCGAGGGAGGGGTCGGACTCCAAGTCTCTCTGGGGGGCAGTCCCGCAATTGCAAGTTCGTCATCGCTGACGCCCCCAGTAGCTACAGCGCCATCTTCGGGAGGCCCCTCATCATCTCCTTTCGCTGCGTCCCCTCATCCTTCCACCAATGCCTAAAGTTCAACGTCGAGGGGGTCCAGGTCAGGGTCCGCGGAGACCCAATGATGGCAAGGGAGTGCTATGTCACCGCCGTAAACTCTATCTCATGGCAGGAGGGTGCTGAAGAGATGGGGCGAAGGATGGAGGAGGCAGAGCAGAGGGTTGGTCTGGAGGAGATGGAGGTGGAGGGGAGCTGTGCCCAGAAGGAGGAAGTGAAGGAAGTTCAATAGCCGACCGAGGCAATGGCCGTGGAAGAAGCCGAGGTAGAAGCCTTCGCCTCAAGAGGAGGGGAGGTTGAGGAATGGGGGGAGAGTCCTCGCCTGGAAGCGGCGGAAGAGGTGGTGGAGATGGAGGTTCTCACCCTCGGAGGCAAGGTGGAGAAGGTTCGCGTCAGCGGGGGCTGACCTAGGAGGCCCAAGGCAAGATGCTGGAGTGCATCCAGAGGAACGTGGAAATCTTTGCCTGGAGCGCTGTAGAGATGCCCGTGATCGACGCCGACGTGGCCTGCCATCGCTTCAACCTAGATCCGGAGGCTCGCCCGATCCAGCAGAAGAAGAGGCCTATCGCGGATAGGCTGGCCGAGCCGATTCGAGAGGAGATGGCCAAACTACTTAGGGCCTGTTTTGTGTCCGAGATCTAATACCCCGGCTGGGTCTCCAATGTTGTAATGGTTAAAAAAGGAGACGGCCGGTGGCGTATGTGTGTTGATTTTTCGCTTCTTAATAAATCATGCCCTAAGGATTGTTTTTCTTTGCCTCGGATCGACGCGCTGGTTGACTCAGCCGTCGGTTTCCTTGTAATGAGTTTTTTAGATGCATTTTATGGTTATCACCAGATCAGGATGCACCCTCTTGACATAAAAGATGTCTCCTTCATCACCGGGGATGGATGCTACTGTTATAAAATGATGCCCTTCGGGCTATAAAACGCAGCGGCGACTTATCAAAAAATGATGGATAGGGTCTTTCGAGAGCAGAAGGGAAGGAACCTGGAAGTGTACGTTGACGACCTCATGATCAAGAGTCGAGACGACGACTCTCACCTCCAGGATCTGGAGGAAACCTTCGCCACCCTGCGCGAGTACAAGATGAGGCTGAATCCCTTGAAGTGCATTTTCGGTGCGAGCAGGGGCAAATTTCTAGGCCACCTCCTCACCCCGCTGGAGTAGAACCCAACCCTGACAAGGTCCGGGCGATTATGGAGTTGGGTTCGCCTCGGGATGCAAAGGAGGTGCATCGATTGACGGGGAAGCTGGCAAGGTTGAGCAGGTTCCTCTCCCGGGCCGGGAAGAGGTGTTATCCCTTCTTCAAGACCTTGAGAAGAGGCCGGAGGTTCGAATGGACCTCGGAGTGCGAGGAGGCATTCCAGGCCTTAAAGAGGCAGTTGAATCAGGCCCCCTTGCTCCAGGGGCCGAAGGAGGGGGAGGACTTATTCTTGTATTTGGGGGTAGTGGCAGAGACCGTGAGTTCTGTCTTAGTACGAGAAGAAGGGAGGAAACAACTCCCGGTTTACTATGTGAGCAGGGTGCTGAGGAAGGTCGAGCTCTGCTATCCTATCCTAGATAAGCTGGCTTTCTCCCTCATCATCACGGCCCGGAGGCTCCGGCCTTACTTCTAGGAACACTCAATTCAATTGGTGACTGACCACCCCCTCCGCAGCATCTTCGAAGGGGTAGAGCATTCAGGCAGATTAGCTTTGTGGTCGGTAGAGTTGAGTGAGTTTGATATCTCCTTCGTCCTTCGCCTCTCGATGAAGGCCCAAGCTATGGCCGACTTCTTGGCTGACTATGTGGTCGAGGTGGCAGAGGAATAACTCACTCGCCCGGTTCCTTGGACGGTCATGGTAGACGGTGCTTCGGGGAGGCATTCCCTTAGGGCGAGAATCATCTTTGAGAGCCCCTAGGGAACGAGGATCGAGCAGACAGTGGTGATACACTTCCCCATCACCAACAATTAGGCCGAGTACGAGGTCGTGATTGCGGGTCTGCATTTTGCCAGGGAACTAGGCGTGCATGATGTGGAGGTCCTCACTGACTCCATGGTGGTGGCTTCCCAAATTAACGGGGAGTTTGAGGCAAGGGAGCCGACTCTGCTGCTCTACTTGGAAAAGGTAAAGGGAGTCATCGGCACCTTCCAGACCTTTTCCATTCGACACGTGCCCAGGTAAGAGAGCGAGCAAGTAGATCAGCTGGCAAAGCGTGGCCCTCGGGTGGGGGGTACCCTCACAGATCTCTTCCGCCCATCCATCAAAGAGGGGGAGCTGATGGGGGTGGAGCAACACCCCTCGTGGATGGATCACTTCACGACGTACCTGTCCACTTGGGAGTATCTAGAAGGGATGGACAGGAAAAGGCTCAAGTACAAGTCGGCATATTATATCATGTGAGATGGCCAGCTGTACCGAAATACCCTCTCCGGGATGTTGGCACGCTGCGTGGCCGAGGGGGAGGTCCCGAGGATCTTGGAAGAAACTCACTCCGGGGAGTGCGGGAGCCATTCTGGGAGCCGAACCTAGGAAGGTCGTATCATCAAACAAGGGTATTTTTGGCCGAGCCTGAGCCGGGACTCGGCGAAGTTCGCGAAGGAATGCCACAAGTGCAAGCTGTTCTACCCCCTCAAGCTACAGCCGGCCCAACGCCTCAGGAGTATCACGGCCCCCTGGCCATTTGCAACCTGGTAAATGGACTTGGTTGGGCCCTTCCCCCATGCCAGCGGCCAGATAAGGTTCCTGCTCGTAATGATTGATTACTTCTCTAAGTGGTTGTAAGTTAAGGCATTAACCAAGGAAACCTCCCAGGTCATCAGAAACTTTGTGTGGGGGGAGATTATCTGCTGCCATGGGTTGCCTCAGGCTATCGTCACGGACAACGGCCCTCAATTCGCCAGCGCCGAGTTCATAAGCTTTTGCGAACATCTTGGGATCAACCTTAGGTTTACCTCGATTCATCACACCAGGAGCAACGGGCAGGTAGAAGCGGCGAACAAGGTCATTGTTAACCTTCTCAAAAAGAAGGTAGAGAATTTGAGAGGAAGCTGGGTGGAGCCACTCCCTTCGATCCTCTGGGCCCTTAGAACCACACCTAATACGGCGACATTAGAGACTCCTTTCAAGCTCTCTCAAGGGTGCAAGGCGGTGCTTCCATTAGAGTTCGAGGTTCGAACCCCCCGGGTGGTCGAGGCCGAAGAGGGCAGAGAGGAATGGAGGACCGAGAACGAGGAGGAACTGCGGCTCTCACTCAACATGGTTGAGGAATTGCGAGATCTCTCAGCCATCAGACAAGAGGAAGTGAAGAGGAGAATGACCAAATACATCGACAAGCACGTCAGAGTCAAATAATTCATGGAAGGGGACTTGGTATTGAGAAAGGTGGATGCCGCAGGAAGGTCAGCCACCGTAGGGAAGCTCAATCCAAACTGGGATGGACCGTACATCGTATAGGAGGCATTGAAGTCGAGAGGGTATCGCCTCCAGAATGTGGAGGGAGAGACCCTGAGTCTCACCTGGATTGGCGATGACTTGAAGCATTTTTTTACCAGAGCTATGTAAATATCGCCTCAATTTCCTAATAAAGCTTCTGTTGATGAACTTGTACCCCGACGATGAAAAGCGTCAATGCAAGTCTGCCTTAGACCCCGAGCAGATCCCGCTGCCAGGCTCCCATCAAGCTGGCAGGGTTTGATGTCACTCGGAGGAGTTTGCCTTAGACCCCGAGCAGATCCCGCTGCCAAGCTCCCATTAAGCTGGCAGGGCTGGATGTCACTCGGATGAGTCTGCCTCATACCCCGAGCAGATCTCGCTGCCAGGCTCCCATCAAGCTGGCAGGGCTGGATGTCACTCGGAGGAGTCATCTATAGACCCCGAGCAGATCCCGCTGCCAGGCTCCCATCAAGCTGACAGGGATGGATGTCACTCGGAGGAGTCTGCCTTAAACCCCGAGAAGATCCCGTTGTAAGGCTACCATCAAGCTGGCAGGGTTGGATGTCACTCAGAGGAGTCTTCCTCAGACCCCGAGCAGATCCCGCTGCCAGGCTCCCATCAAGCTGGCAGGGCTGGATGTCACTCGGAGGAGTCTGCCTTAGATCCCGAGCAGATCCCGCTGCCAGGCTCCCATCAAGCTGGCAGGGCTAGATGTCACTCGGAGGAGTTTGCCTTAGACCCCGAGCAGATCCCGCTGCCAGGCTCCCATCAAGCTGGCAGGGCTGGATGTCACTCAGAGGAGTCTGCCTTAGACCCTAAGCAGATCCCGCTGCCAGGCTTCCATCAAGCTGGCAGGGCTGGATGTCACTCGGAGGAGTCTTCCTTAGACCCCGAGAAGATCCCGCTGTCAGGCTCCCATCAAGCTGGCAGGGCTGGATGTCACTCGGAGGAATCTGCCTCAGACCCCAAGCAGATCCCGCTGCCAGGCTCCCAACAAGCTGGCATGGCTGGATGTCACTCGGAGGAGTCTGCCTTAGACCCCGAGCAGATCCTGCGGCCAGGTTCCCATCAAGCTGGTAGGGCTGGATGTCACTCGGAAGAGTTTGCCTTAGACCCCGAGCAGATCCCGCTGTCAAGCTCCCATCAAGCTGGCAGAGCTGGATGTCACTCGGAGGAGCCTGCCTCATACCCCGAGCAGATCTCGCTGCCAGGCTCCCATCAAGCTAGCAGGGCTGGATGTCACTCGGAGGAGTCTGCCTCAGACCCCGAGCAGATCACGCTGCCAGGCTCCCATCAAGCTGGCAGGGCTGGATGTCACTCGGAGGAGTCTGCCTTGGACCCCGAGCGGATTCTCTATCTCGGCAGAGAGCCTCGAATGAATCGGTGTGTTGACAAGGGGACCCCGGAATGATGGGGGGTAAGGGGAGCCGGCTCCGGTCTAGAGAACGGTGAGCCCCCAAGGAAGAGGGCCCGGAAGGCGACAACTCGACCGCGCCAATGCCCCGGAAGCCGGCTCGTCCAAGGACCAAGTGCGCGCCAGGTTTCTCTCACCCACCCAATGACGTGAATGGGTTAGCGAGCCCAATTGGAATCGGCAAGTCGCTCTCTCGCGTCGCGACCACTCAACCTACCCCTCGCTCCTAAGCCTAAGTTCAGAGTTTAAAGCAAGCGGACGACCTCACTCGCTCGCTCACCGTCGCAGTGTCCATGAGAACGTTCAAGGATAAAAGAAATCATGATTAGCGCGAGAATCAAGAGGTGAGTGTAAGAAATAGGGGTATTCCCGTTTCTACTCAAAGGAGAGTTTTGTACATTGACAAAATTCAAAAAAAGATAAAGCTATTACAAAAACTGGGCTCTGGCCCGCGTCACCACCACAGCAAGAATAGGATGAATACAAGCTCTCGGCGAGGCGAGCCCTGAGCGACGGGCCCTTAAATGGGGTGGAATGGCCCGTCGCCCGTCTCCGGTACCGGAACGAACAGCTCCAGAACCACCTCAATCACCAAAAGCTTAGCACCATTGTCCTTGATAAGGTTGGCCCTCTGAAGCGTCCGGAAGGTGTACTTTGCAGCATTGGCCGCATTCTTCTCCATCATAACTTCGATCTCGTGATCGCTATAGTGAGCGAGCTGGCAGCCGCTTGTAGATGGCGGCGGGGCGGCTACTGCAGCCTCCACCGCGTCCACTCGCTTCAGAAGTGCCTGCTTCTCCTGTTGGAGGGTGGCGACCTCAGTACCCAGCCGGCTAGCAGTCGCCGCATCCTGCGAAAAGGAGAAAAACTGAGTTAAATTATGCGGGAGGGAGTAAAGATTGAGGCGAGTCAAGGAACCTACCGTTCCACCTAAGTACTGAGCAAGAGCGGCCTCCGCCGCATCATCCTGCTTCCGCTGCTCGTCCGCCTCTTCCCGAGCTAGTTGGCGGGCCACCTCCTTCTCGTCGATGAGCATGTTGAGGGATGGAGCGCTCTTGTCCAGCTGAAGACATCGCCAGCTGACCATATGGGCCAGCTCGAGGCTGCGAAACTGGGCCCGCGCGCTTTCAAAGATCAGCACCTGAGTCGCCTCCTCATCGTAAACGGCGGCGTCCTCTCGCCCATAGACACCAAAGGCGAGGTTGTAGGCATCCCCGCTGCTAGAGTCATCCTCCAACCAGCTCGGTAGCAGCGAGGATTCGAAGACTTTGTTGGTCTCCTTATCCCATTGAAGCAACGGGACTCCGGCCTCGTCTGCAGGCCCCTCGCCATAACCAAAGTTACGATGGCCCCGAGGGATTGCCTTCCCGGCGGGTCGAACCTCCACCGGCGGCTGCGACGTGCCCGCCTCTTCGCCTGAAGATCTGACGGCCAGAGAGGATGCGGGGGCGGGAACGACAGGCGGCTCGCTCGCGGGGGCCTTACCCTTGTCGAGAGCCGAGGGAGGCGAGCCACCCGCCTTTTTTGACTTCTTAGGCGGTGGTGGATCCTGGGGTTGCTCACGGCTGGGCTCTTCGCGGGGGCAGGAGTCGAGAACTCGCGATGGGCGGTAGCTTCCGCCTCGGCCCGCGCTAGCTTGCCAGTGGCAAGTCGCACGCTCTCATACGACGGATGGATATGGATGTCGTGCTCGCCTACAGAAAATGGAACTTAGAAAAAATTCGAAGAATTCATGGATGCGTAGATGGGGCGAGCGGCTTACCTTCACCGGGCGGGACAGGGACGAGGTCGTTCAGGTTCCTACGAATGTAGGCCACCTCGAATTTCTTCCCGGCGAAGAACCCGAACAGCCTCGCTTCGTGACCCCTAGGGTCGGGGGGCGGTAGCTCGCCTCGCTGAGCTGGACCGGCAAAAAGGGGACGTTGCCGAAGTCCCCCTTGACGAAAATAAATTTCTTGAGCAAGTTGTGGCTCTTATTGACGGTTTCCCGTACCTTGACATGGCTACTGGCGAAGCAGGCGGTCCCGTCCTTATTCGCCCGGAAAGAGAACAGCTTGCAGAATACCGCAAGGCCGAACTCTATTTTCTCCTCTCGAAGGTAGCAGGCGAACCCGACGACCACTGCGATGGAGTTCGGGGTAATTTGCCTGGGAACCACCCTGTAGTACTTGAAGATTTGGCAGACCTCCGGCCATAGGGGTAACCAAAGGCCCGCCTAAAAATGGGCCATTGGGAGTGCGAGCTCGCAAGCGAATAGCTCGTTCATTCTTTCCTCCTTCCGGGGCCGCCTCGCCTCGAAACCAGGTGGGACGAAGAGGCCGACTGCATCTACAAATTCCCCCTCCGTAAGGACAGCGGGGGGGAAATCATGCTCGGAGAAGGTCCAAGCGCATTTGGCCCTCCCCTCCGCCTCGCCACTACCTCCACCCATCTTACAGATATCTCACCGAGCAGGACAAAGGGGTTTTTGCAAAGAGCTAGGGGGAAAGAAGAAGCCTTAAATATGGTAGATGTGAAAGGGCCGCCATGGTCTATTTATAAGGTGAGAAAGGGCGGGAAAAAGCCTTCTTGGGCGGGAAAGTGAGGATAGCAATAAGGCCCTAACGTTTCGACTTCCGAACCCAAGCCGGGTTCACGCCAGTCCGCTGCAAACCACCCGCACTCGCGCCCGCATGATTAAACGCTAGCCGCCGAGCGGGCCAATTCTGACCCGCGCCTGAGTAACCTGTCACATGAATGGCGAACAACCGGCTAGCTTCCTCCAATACAGGAAAAGGGCTCGGTGAGGCGAGTCGGCAAGGCCGAGCCCGCGCGAGGGAAGGTCGGCCAAGTTAGGGCATCTCGCTCGCGTAATCCGCAGAGGTCTAAACGATGGCGCAACCCACAGAAAATAGCAATAATATTAGCCCGCTACGGGCGAAAGTAGTCCTGAATTATTACAAATGTCTAGACTGACAGAAGTGAAGAGATGAACACCCTGAGCACTACCGCCGCATGCGGGGCGACCCGGACCTGGCGGGTAACAACCGGCGAGGGGAGGGTGAACTCAACGTGGGATCCATTTCCACCTACCTCCCCTCCCCGTGCCGGTTCGGGGCAGTATGCGAGGATAATGATACTCACGGACCGCCGACAGCTCCCACTGGGTCCTAATGATCTGCTCCAAAGCACGCCTCAGTCGCCCATCGGCTCACGTGATATGCACACCCGGGGAAGTCGCCTCGTCCTCGTCAGAAGAAAGTCTCGTTCCCTCCAAAGCCACGAGTCGCTCCTCCGTCTCGGCCTTATCTTTCTCCACTCTATCGAAGACCTCCTGTAGCAGTAGCGTGTGCTTTTGAAAAAGTTACTTCACCTGCTTCTTCATCCTCTCGGCATCACGCGGGTCTCCCAGGTACTCGGAAATGCTGTCCACATCTGGGGGGGGAGAGTACCCTATGCTCATCTCGGCGTTAGACGAAGAGACTATGTTATAACATGCAGAGGTAAGATCAGAAGGAGCGATGACCGCAAGAAGGCCAAAGTCAGAGGGTTTACCTGGCGTCGGTACGCCGCCCATATCATTAGTAGGCCTAGAGGTGCCCGGCCACCCTGGAAGGGTTCTCCTCTAAGAGTAACGAAGGGTTTTCCCAGGCTGTGGGGCCTTGGCGACGGAGGCACCACGGGTGGGATAGGTTCCCGCGGCAAGGGACTAACCACCCGATCGGCCGCCACCAGAGCGGAATGCCCGAGATCTCCCTCGTCTACCCTGGATCCCCGAGGCGTATCCTACAAAAAGGGAAGAAAAGTCAAGGAGCGGAGGAGGGAAGGGTCAAGCAAGGGAAGGGCATATACCTGAGGGATGACCTCGGCACCGCCGGCCGAGCTGGAGGTAGGGTCTTCGCGCCCTGAGGACCGCCGGACGATCTTTGCTTTCTTTGGCTTAAAAAGGGGGCCAGGCGACCCGCGTGCTAGCCTTGGGGCGGCTTCGAGAGGCGCATCCCGGACACCCTCCCTCGCAGCCGCCAAATGAGACTGCACCTCCTCAAACATAGTCATCTCGCGGTTATAGATCGCGGAAGGGAGAAAAGAAGAGGAATTACCCCAGAGGCCGGACAGCTTATTTATAGCGAGGAGGTGGGCCCCACAAAAAGATTCCCTCCAGTTCAGCAAGGTTTTCACCGAACACGTGAGGGTTGGATGTTTCTTTCCGAGCCTTCTTCAAAAGCTCGCAAAGAGCGGGGATTATGTACGACACTGTTTTCGCCGAAGGGGCTCAGGTAGCCAGGCGGGCCGCCCCCGACCCGTGCATCTAGGGTTACCCTAGCGAGTCAGCCTGGCCCGCACCCTCCTAGGCGGGCCAACTCGCTCTCCCTAGGCGGGCCATCCTCCAGCCCGCGCCCTCCCAGCGAGCCATCCCTGCCCGCAGCTATCTTTACGGGCCAGTCCCGCCCGCCTCTCCTAGGCGGGTCGGCCCGCACCTTCCCAGCGAGCTAGCCCTACCTGCGCCTATCTTGGCAGGCCAGTCCCGCCCGCCTCTCCTAGGCGGGTCGGCCCGCGCCTTCTCGGCAAGCCGGCACTGGCCCGCGCGGACGGGGAGGACCTCTTACTGTCTTACCCCATCGGCCTGCCCCTAGCTGGTCAATACAGCGGGGTCTCGCTGTTGGCAGACCCATGTGGGCTGCATATAGCTGTTTAGAACAGCGGAGTTTGGCTGTTGAAAGGCCAGCCCGAGGAGCTTTTAGTAATTTCAAGGCAGCATTGGTTAGTTATTTACAGACCATCTTCAAAATCCTATAAATATGACACAAGGGGTACCTCAGGAGGCAGGCTTACTTGCTCCCCAGTCTTCTCATGCTTTCTGAGGTACCTTAGCCCGACATTTTGCTAAGGAGGGGAAGCGCTCAGTAATCTTTCGGGTTTGTGGTGGGACCTCCGAGCCGGGCCCTTGGTCTAGTCCTTTGCTCTCCTTTCCGTTCCTTGTTGTTTTTCTTGCAGGAGCGAAGTAGGTACGCGACCACCCCTTCCCCAAGGGTGAACTCCACAAGAGACCGATTTTCGGTTTCAACACTTATAATAGTCTTTACTACTTTCATATGACTGGTCTTTCCAAACATCCAACTCAGTAGGAATTACGTTCTCATCTAGTTTAACAACTTTTTCTCTGTTGGGTACACTAGAAGTATGTACCATATTTGGATAAGATTCATCCTAGTCAATGATATACATCAATATGTATTTGAATGTTTAAGTTTCCTTGTGCAGGGTTAAGAAATGGAAGAAAAATATTCTAAGTACAAGTGTCGACACTTGTTAAGAATTGTGTCGACACACGGGTCTTGTGTCGACACTAGAAGCAAAGAATTGTGTCGACACCAAAGGATTGTGTCGACACCAGAAGCAGAAGTTGTGTCGACACCCAGAAGTTGTTTCGACACCAGAAGCCAGGAACTGTGTCGACACCCAGAAATTGTGTCGACAACCAGGAACTGTGTCGACACCCAGAAGTTATGTCGACACCAAAGGCAGGAATTGTGTCGACACTTAAAACAGGACTTATGTTGACACCTGAGGCAAGGATTGTGTCGACACCTAAAGCAGAGGCTGTGTCGACACCCAGCAGTTATGTCGAGACCAGGAGCAGTTGTGTTGACAAACTGGACTTGTGTCGACACATACAAATAGAAGATGTATCGAGGAGCAGAAGAATGACTGTGTCGATACTTGGAGTATTGTGTCAACATCATCAAGACTTGTCTCAACACTTTGTCTACTTGTGTCGACACATGTGAAGAAGATTGCTGAGTGGATCATGCTGAGTTGTTAAGTCTCTAAGGAATCAACTGTCATAACTAACCGGTCTAACACCTCTGTAAGAACTGTCAGAAGGTTGTTACAAATCAGATCAGCCGGTAATCATAGGAAAACTCTATATAAGAGTCAGATCTGTGACAAAATGAAAAACAGTAATACAACATAAGAAGTAGAAGAACAACACAGTGAAGGCCAGAAAATCCATCAACTAAGAGAGAGAAAATTCACAACAAGAAAATGGGAAACCCTTTAAGAAGGCAGTTCCAGAACAGTCTGTAGAGAATATTTAGATCTCATTTTGAATTCAAGGAAGGAGCTGACAGTGGATCAACTTCTACATCAAGAACAGTCCAACCTTAATTTGTTCTATCAAGAAGCTTTGAAACAGCTAAGTCTGGTTGGAGCTGAAGATCAAGAACAACATCAATAGGGGGATCTATCTAGTGATATCTTTTGTATCACTTCTATTACACAATTTCTTGTAGGATCTATTGTAGATCTGAGCTGTAAAACTATAATTATAAAGACTGAGGTAGGGCTATAAGCCTGAGTGGTAGGACTTGTGAAGTCTGAGTTGTAAGCCTAGATATAAGGGCTGAGGTAGGGCTAAGGCCTGAGGTAGGATTCTGGAAATGATCTGAGGCAAGAATCGCAAAAGTCGGAGGTATAAGAACCATTTTAGTTCTGAGTTGTAGGATCTTTGGATCTGAGAAAGAGGAAAGAAGTTAGGCTGAATCCAATACTCTACTGGATAGGAGAAGGGGGAAAGTGGACGTACCCATTTCTTGGGGAACCACTATAAATCTGGTGTTCTCTGCGCTATGAATTTTCTATTCTGTGTTTTATTTTGTTTGTGCCAAGCAAGATCTGTTTAATTGCCTAAAATATTAAAGGAAATATTAGAACCTATTCACCCCCCCCCCCTCTAGGTGTTTAGGCTCTTGAATTAAGTCTTTCAAGTGGTATCAGAGGGAGGTTACTCAAGGATTGACTTAACAGTCTGAGTAAATCTCCTAGGCAATTTTCAGAATTCAAGAATGGGTTCAAGTGAGAACCAAAAAAGAGTTTGGATCAATGAAACTGCCAATCTGCAAGAAGGAATGTTTTGGCATATGGAAGGAGAGGGTCAGATTGTTTATGGAAGCTTCCGATCCAAGAATTTACATCACAGTACAGGAAGGACCCTTCATTCCAATGAAGGTATCTGCACTGGATAAAAATATGAAGACTCCTAAGAGTTATTTAGAAATGACAAAGGATGAAATCATCCTGGCAACTCTAGACAAAAGGGCATAGAATATCATTGTAAGTGTCATAGATGATGCCACCTTTCAGAATCTGGTGCATTGCAAAACCTCCAAAGAAATGTTGAACACTCTTATTGTCTACATGGAGGGAACAGAAGAAGTCAGAGAAGACAAAAAATCTATGCTGAATTAGGAGTATGAAAACTTTAGGCAAACCAAGAATGACAGCATAGCTAAATGCTACAAGAAATTCTTCAGGATTGTAAATGAGTTGATGACTTATGGAAGAGTCTTCAGTACTTATGAACTAAATGACAAATTTCTGAGATCTCTGACAAATGATTGGGACACCAAGATTTGTGCCATCAGAGAAGTGGCCAAGCTAGCAAACACACCTCCTCCCACACTATTTGGGAAGCTGCTTTCATATGAAATCTTACAACCAGGAGGGAGGAAGAGAAGAGCAGCAGATCTGAATACAAGGAAAAGTCAGTTGCCTTCAAAGCTGAAGGCACAAGAAAGGGTAGGAGAAAATCTCCTTCTCCTCCCAGAAGGAGTGCTGAGGCAGAAGAAGGGATTCCTGACAACACTTAATCAGACAGTAACACCTCAGATGATGACTTTGCAACCTTCACAAGGCAGTTCCAAAGATTCATGAAGAAGAAGAAGTGGAGAACCAGACCTTCTTCATCCTTTTCAAAGGATGAGTACTATAAGAAAAATAAAACTCCTAAGGAAGACAGGTATGCTTATAAACCTAGTAAACAATCTAATTCTAAGATTAGGTGTTATTGTTGCAACAGGCAAGGACATGTCATAGCAGACTATCCAGACAAGAGGGCTGAATCAAAAGACAAGAAGAAGCAACAAATAAGGGCAAGAAAGAAAAATCTTTTGTTGCCCAAAAGCAGAAAAGCTGGACAGATTCTTCATTATCTGAATCTGGAGAAGAAGAAGAGGTTGAAGCATATGTTGGGTTATTCTCAACTGAAGAGGATTCTAAGGAGATAGAATTTCTACAAATGCTAGACTCCATAAATGGAGTGGAAGAATACTGCTGCAGAGGGCTGATGGCCCTAATAGAAAATGATCAGTGCCTGGATTAAGATGGTCCTAGTAAGGTATATAACTCTCCTACAACATCTGATTATTTTACTGGATCAGAATCAGAAGTATGAGCATCAAGAGATGTGGATGGTTCTGAGTTTGAAGGGGATGTACACCAACTCATTGATGAGTATGGTGGATTATTGCAAGTTCAAAAGAGAAGCAAACTTCTTGTCAAAGAGCAGACCAAGGAGATTTACTCTCATAAGCTGGCTACAACATATTCAGCAAAGCTGTTTGATCTAAAATTGAATGAGGTCTCCAAACTGAAAAACATTACTGTTATTCAGATGGGAACAATTTCTTTCAAGGAGAATCATATCAAGAAACTGGAGGCAAAACTTCAGTAAGAAAGAGAGATAGTGGCTAAGTTCTCCAAACAATAATCTGGCTTACCCTTAATAGAAAATTTCATCTCACAAAAAGGGAAGACTGGTCTAGGTTTTAAGGGAAGAACTAGGGCCACCAATTCACAAAGAAAAGGTAAGGCCCCAGTTCGGCCTATAGCTGAAAAACCCCCTATCTTCTTTAGGAAGGTGATGAATCCTACAAACAGGTATGATCATGAAACTACTCATGGTCATTGTGAGTATGGAGTTCACCTTGGCAAGTGTGCAAAATCCAAGAGGCCACTCTATAGGCAAGCCCATCAGATTCAAAAGGAATTCATGGGGTTTGCTGCTCTAGCACCCACACTCAAAAAGAGTGTTGGAAACATGACTGTGCTAAGAAAAGGTATAATAGATTTGAATGTTGGTGTTGTGGAAAGGTAGGCCACTTTGCCTTGGACTGTTGGTTTAACACAAGTGCTAAAACTAAGAGTAGTTTACCTATCATAAAATCTGTAGGTAAACCTGTTATTTCCAAGACTAACAAGAACCTAGGACCCAAAAATAACTTGGGTTCTAAAGATAAGTAATCCTTTATTTGTTGCAAGTGAATCCAAGTGACCATACGACTATATGGTACTTGGATAGTGGTTGTTCCAGGCATATGACTAGAACAAGAAGAATGCTGAGGGCTATATACCCATAGAGAATGGTCTCAACGTCATATTTGGTGGATCAGAAAAAGGAGTAATCAAAGGATTTGGTAACATCTCTAGTGACTCAATAACTATCACTAAAGTGGCTTATGTCAAGGGTCTAAAACACAACCTGAAAAGCATAAGACATCTTAGTGATCTATGTTATGACATCTCCTTTCACAAAGGGGAGTGCCAAATAAAAAGGTCAAGTGATCAAGAGATCATTTTGACTGGCACTAGGAAAGGAAATGTTTATTGTCTTAACCTATATTGTGAGTTAAACAACTCACCTATTTGCTTAGTTGCAGATGAGATAGCCTCACTATGTGTCAAATGGCACAAGAGGCTAGCTCATCTGAACTATAAGTCCATAGGACTGCTGTTCAGCATGTGTTTGGTGAGGAATGGTCCTCATGTAAAGTGCATGAAAGAGGGAGTATGTTCAGCTTGTCAAAAGGGCAAACAGACCAAGTCCTCTTTTCCAGCACTAGATACCAAAGATTCATTGAGATGTTTATATCTCTTGCATATGTATTTGTTGTGTCCTATGCCAGTTCAAAGTCTTGGTAGGAAATCATACACATTAGTTATTGTGGATGACTATTCTAGATACACATGGGTGTTCTTCTTAAGGAAGAAATCATAAACCCCTAGTCTTTTCCAGACTTTCGTTAGACAAGTTCATAATGAATTTAACAATTCTGTGGTCAAAATCAGAAGTGACCATGGAATTGAATTTCAGTCTGAATGTATTAAAAAATTCTGTGAATAACTTGGGATTCATCATGAGTTCTCCTCACCAAGAACACCTCAGCAAAATGGAATTGCTGAAAGAAAGAATAGAACTCTCATTGAGGCTGGTAGAACTATACTCAGTGACAATACTCTCCCAGAATATTTCTGGGCTGAGGCAGTAAATATTGCTTGTCATGTTCTCAATAGAGCATCCATCAATAAGAAACTTAAGTTGACTCCCTATCAGATTTTGAAAGGAAGAAAACTAAACATTTCTTATTTCAGAATCTTGGGTAGCAAGTGTTTTGTCCTAGTGAATGGTAAGGACTACCAAACAAAGTTTGCTACCAAATCCCTAGAAGGGATATTTGATGGGTACAATAACAATAGTAGAGCATACAGGATCTACAACTTGACTACCCAAGTTGTAGAAGAGTCAGTTCATGTTGTTTTTGATGAGTCTAGATTGATTAACAATGAGTTGTCTAGTGTTTCAGTTAGTTCTATAGGTCTAATAGATAGGCTGGACAAGATGACCATCAATGATGAAGCTCCTGCTAGGATGGATGATGCATGCTGTCCAGGGGGAGAACAAAAGATAGTGGAAGCAGAAGAGAATGAGGAGCATCAGGTGGAGGAAAATGAAGAAGGTCATGAGGTAGACAGGTTTCCTCCAGCAAGAAGACACCTAAAGGATCATCAAGCTCACTAGATAATTGGAGATTTAAGTCAAGGTGTTCTAACAAGGAGCAAGAGCATGAACACAGTTTTGTGTTCTAGCATTTTGTCTCAAATATAACCCAAAAAGTTTGAAGAAGCAATGCTAAATGCTAACTGGGTTAAAGCAATGCAAGAAGAGCTGAATCAATTTAGGAGATGCAAAGTCTGGAACTGGTTCCTAAACCTAAGGATCACAATGTAATAGGAACCAAGTGAATCTACAGAAACAAACTTGATGAAAATGGAACAATCATCAAGAACAAGGCCAGGCTGGTAGCAAAAGGCTACATATAAGAGGAAGGAATTGACTTTGAACAAAACTTTTCCCTAGTAGCAAGACTGGAGGCTATAATGTTCCTGGCCTATGCTGCCTATCAAGGGTTAAAGGTATACCAGATGAATGTGAAATCAGCATTTCAGAATGGGGATTTAAAAGAGGAAGTCTATATTGAACAACCCTCAGGTTTTTTAGATTCTCACTGTCCTAATTATGTATATAAGCTTAGGAAAGTCCTATATGGTTTGAAATAAACCCCCGAGGCTTGGTATGAAACCTTGTCTACTTTCCTTATTGAGAATAAATTCTCAAGGGGAAAGATAGATAAAACTCTATTCTATAGGGAATCCAAAGGCAAGATAATCTTAGTCCAGATATATATTGATGATATTATCTTTGGATCTACTGAGAACAACCTTCGCAGGAAGTTTGCCAAACTTATACAAGGGAAGTTTGAAATGAGCAGTATGGGTGAACTGAAGTTCTTTTTGGGACTTCAAGTCAGACAGACTGATAATGGACTATCCATATCTCAGTCTAAGTTGACTAAGGAGTTGATTAAAAAGTATGGAATGGATGCAGCTTCCACCATGAAAACTCCAATGGGAACAAGTATGCCTATAGGCAAAGATGAGGCAGGGATACCTGTTGATGATTCTTTGTATAGAGGGATAATTGGATCCCTACTCTACTTGACTGCTAGTAGACCTGACATCATGTATGCAACATGTGTCTATACCAGGTACCAAGCATGCCCTAAGGAATCTACTTATACGGCAGTTAAAAGGATTTTGAGATATCTCAAGGGCACGCCTAATCTAGGTCTTTGGTACCCTAAGAATAGAGATTTCACACTAACTTGTTTCTCAGATGCAGATTTTGCAGGATGCAATGAAGATAGGAAACGTACTACAGGAACCTGTCAATTCCTGGGAGGAAGACTGGTGTCTTGGTGCAGCAAGAAGCAGACCAGTGTAGCTATATCAATAGCTGAGTTAGAATATGTAGCTGTAGGCAGCTGTTGTGTACAACTATTGTGGATAAAGCACCAACTAGAAGATTATGACGTCAAGGTAAGTAGAATTCCACTGTTCTGTGATTCTTCTAGTGCTATTTCTATTGCTAAGAATCCTGTATCACACCGTAGAATAAAGCATATAGAAATTAAATTCCGTTTCATCGGAGAACATGTAGAAAAAGAAAATATTAGTCTAGAGTTTGTGAATACAAATAATCAAGTTGCCGATATTTTTATAAAACCTCTGGATTAAACTAAATTCAATTATTTTAAAATTAAATTAGGTATGTTGAATCTAAATTAGGTTAGCACAAGCTACCTTTAGTAGAACATGTAAGCTCAAGTTTTCATAGGAAATTTGGCTAAGTACCAAGTTTGTGTCGACACAAACAGACCTTGTATGGACACTCTCAATATGTTTTGTCGACAAAGAAAAAGGTTGTGTCGACACAGAAATAATATCTGTGTCGACTAAAGAATAGGTGTCGACACAACTATGTCGAGACTATATAACTAGAGGACTTTTGTGTAGACACACAAGAGTTGGTGTCGACACAACTATGTCGAGACTTTCAGTTAGCTGATTTTCGTGTCGACACACAAAAATCAAAGTCAACACTCTGTGTCGAGACATGTCGACATCTATGTCGACATTGACATAAGTATGTCGACACATACATGTGTCAACTAAACCTCAGTATTATCGAGACCTAGACCTATTCTGTCAACACATATAAGATTTTGTCTACTAGTCCTAGTGCTAAGGCGTGTCTTTTGAACTCCCCTTTACACTTAGACTATAAATAGGTGAAGCCAAAATTTTGTCGACTACGCTTTCTGATTTCCAAGCTCTGCACCCTCTGTCGACGCGAATCGTCTTTCCTTTTCACCTCCATCTCTCTCTTCCGGTAATGGCACCTCATCCAGAAGACAAGGTGAACGAAGGATATGAGCATGTCCGTTGTGGGTTCACGATAGCATCACCGGAGATTCAGGGAGTAATTGCCCTTATTTCAGACATCTGTTTGGAATTCTTGGTCTCTAAGTCAACAAAGATATGGAAGAAAGAAGTTCTGGAATTTTATTCTTCTACAACTACAGACGCAGACATGAAGATGATGAAAGCTACTATTCAAGATACCCGAGTGAAAATTACCTTGAAAACAATCTGAAAAGCACTCCAACTCCCAAAGGTTAAGGAAGAAGATGATGTACAACCATCTATGATCAAGGAGGCCTTTAAATGGTGTGGGTTAAACCCAAATACTAAGATAGGATCATCTATCAACCGAAAAGGGATGAATTTACAAGGGAAGTTCCTTTCTGAGATTGTAGGGAAGGTCATACTGTGCAAAACAGGTGGACATAACCGAATCTCAGCCACCATGTTCCACCTGATGACCAGGATCATTTTCAAACTTAAGACTGATTGGACAACCATAGTATTTGACAAGTTACTTGAAGGTATCAAGAAACTGAACCTGGGGTGAATTCTGAGTCTATGCCTATCAACTATAATACCAGAAGTAATTAGCCACCTTCCTGGTACAAAAATTGCTCATATGAGAAGAATAGATACTAGGATTCTGTCAAGATGGGATAGGGTGTTGACTAAGGAGGTTGCTAATACTCAAAAACAGACCAAAACAATACATAAGAACAAGAAAGTTGTTCCACAGGAAGAATCATCTAGTGATTCAGAAGAAGAAGTGGTCTTCAGTTCTGATGAAGACAGGAAACAACAGCACGATTCACAAGGACAAGTGGACAGTAGTATGCTCCTAGAGCAATAAAGAATCCCTACTCCAGGGGGAGAAGACCCTGCACCAGCAGTACAAGACACAATACTTACTGATCTGCCTGGTCAAGGGGGAGTAAATGATTTTTCTACACTAGACAGTGAATTAGCAGCTGATACTCTGATGGATATAGTCTTTGATATAAATAAGGAAGCACTACTTCATGTAGAGGAAGAGGCACCTTAGGTGCATATGAAGTATACTGCTCAGATTGGGCAAGTAAGTATCTCCTTCCTAGAAAGGTAACTGGACAAGGACTTGGAAGTCCAGGAAGAACCATGTATTTTACCAACTACTCTTATTCCTCCTGTTGAAATGTTGTAGGAAGTTACCTTGGAGGAGTTGTTCCCTGACTCACTAGCAGTAAGGACTAAGGGGGAGCAACAACCACAGGAAAAAGAACTACTAGAGACTGGGGGGGAGGAATTGCAGAAGAATACTGTAAACAAAGAGACTGTTAACATAGAAAGTTCATCTTCTGATGATGAAGAAGACAACTTGGCTAAGAAAAGGGATTGTAATGAAGAAGAGAAGCTCTGGCTATAAGAGGGCCTTACAAACAGCCCACCACCTCCAGCTCCAAGTATGGACTTTAATTCTTTAATGGTCCAATTGCAACTAAAACTAGATAAACAAAGGACAGCTTTTGAAAAGTATGTGGATGACACTCATAAAGAGTTGCAATACCAACTAGCTCAGGACATCAAGTCAATCAGATTTGAAGTGAGTCTGCACAAGAAAGAAATGACAAACTACTTTGAGAAAGGAGGCCATGTAGTTGTGTATCTAGCCACTCAGCAGCAGGAATTGAAAACTAAAGCAACTGATATGGCAGATTAACATGCCTATATCTTAAAAAATCAATTTAGAACATATGATAATCTAACGAATTCTCATAATGAAATTCTCACAAAGATTGCAGCACTATCTGTTTCTATTAAAACAGAAGTTACAAAACTAAATCAGACTGATCTAGCTGCTGTCAAAACTGTGATAAAGGATGCCCAAACAACTATTACCACTCAAATTCATAAATTTGGGGTCTACTATAGAGAAGGGATTGATCATCTGGAAGGTCAAGTCAGATTTCACAAGGATGATCTCAGAGATCATATTGAAAGAGAAGTCCAAAAGGGGGAGAGAGTGCTAGTCCAAGCTAGTTCTTAGCATGCCAAATGGGTTTCCAATACCATCAGAGCTACTCTTGGCTTCCCTCCTTTATGTGATGATGATAATATAGCTGAATCTGGAATACAACCTGCATATATTGAAGGAGATCAGCCAGAAGTTACTCAGGTTATATATCCTCCTGCTAATTTTGAGATGGTTCATGAACAAGTGCAGAAAATGTACAGCTCTCCACAAGAGGCACATAATGTGGTTTTTGAGAAAGTTGAAATGACAGAGGCTGCCAAAGAAGCTCAAAGGGAAGCATTGTTATCTAAGAAGAGATTCAGTGAACAGGCTGAGTTAAAGCCAGACTTTGAGCAATGGATCCCTACATCAAGGAACATCATTCTAAATGCACGGAAGGCTGTAAAGGACAAGACCCATGATATGGGTAAGTGGTACTCAGAGAAGGAGTGGAATAAATATCAAGCTAGACAGGAAGCCATTCTTCAGCATAGGAGGAGTGTAAAAGCTGGGAAGCTACCTGCAAATGCTATAGAGCCCAGCAAGTATTTTCCTAAGCCCTTCCATTACTATGAAAGGCAAAGAATAAAAGCTGAAGAACTAAAGAAAAAGGATCTTAAAGGAAAGAATCCTGCTTAAGATACAGAATCAGCTGTGAAGGCAAAGATAAAGTCTGGTCAAGGCATTGTAATAAGGGAGCCTAGAAAATCTTAGGATAGATAGGCTTATGATAAGAAACAATATAACTTTTTGATTTTTGCTTTAAGATAAAACATGTAAAACAAATATTTTCTGCTTATTAAAATCAGTTTTACTGCTTATTTTATATTGTTTACATTTTTTGAATGTTTACTTGGACTTGAATGAATGTACATCTATGTCTTATGTGTTTTATCTTGACTGGTGTATATCTTTGACTAAGGGTCATGACTTTTCCAAATAGGGGGAGATTGTTGGGTACACTAGAAGTATATACAAGATTTGTAGAATATTCATCCTAGTCAATGATATACATCAATATGTATTTGATGTATGTTTAAGTTTCCTTGTGCAGGGTTAAGAAATGGAAGAAAAATATTCTAAGTACAAGTGTCGACAATTGTGAAGAATTGTGTCGACACACGTGACTCTTGTCGACACCAGCAGCAAAGCATTGTGTCGACACCTAAGAATTGTGTCGACACCAGAAGCAGAAGTTATGTCGACACCTAGAAGTTGTGTTGACACTAGAAGCCAGGAAATGTGTCGACACCCAGAAATTATGTCGACACCCAGGAACTGTGTCGACACCCAGAAGCTATGTCGACACCAAAGACAGGAATTGTGTCGACACTTAAAACAGGACTTATGTGGACACCTAAGGCAACGATTGTGTCGACACCTAAAGCAGAGGCTTTGTTGACACCCAGCTGTTATGTCAAGACCAGGAGAAGTTGTGTCAACACACTGGACTTGTGTCGACATATACAAATAGAAGAATGATTGTGTCGACACTTTGAGTTTTGTGTCGACATCATCAAGACTTGTGTCGACACTTTGTCTACTTGTGTCGACACATGTGAAGCAGATTGCTGAGTAGATAATGCTGAGTTGTTAAGTCTCTAAGGAATCAACTGTCATAACCAACCGGTCTGACACCTCTGTCAGAACTGTCAGAAGGTTATTATAAACCAGATCAGCCGGTAATCATAGGGAAACTTTATATAAGAGTCAAATCTGTGAAAAAATGAAAAATAGTAATACAACATAAGAAGTAGAAGAACAACACAGTGAAGGCCAGAAAAGCCATCAACTAAGAGATAGAAAATTCAAAACAAGAAAAGGGGAAACCCTTTAAGAAGGTAGTTCCAGAATAACCTGCAGAGAAGATTCAAATCTCATTTTGAATTCAAGGAAGGAGCTGATAGTGGATCAAGTTCTACATCAAGAATAGTCCAACCTTATTTTGTTTTATCAAGAAGCGTTGAAACAGCTAAGTCTGGTTGGAACTGAAGATCAAGAACTCATCAAGAAGAAAATCAATAGGGGGATCTATCTGGTGATATCTTTTGTATCTCTTTTATTACACAATTTCTTGTAGGATCTGTTGTAGATCTGAGTTGTAAGCCTATAATTTTAAAGGCTGAGGTAGGGCTGTGAGCCTATGTGGTAGGACTTATGAAGTCTGAGTTGTAAGCCTAGAGATAAGGGCTGAGGTAGGGCTAAGGCCTGAGGTAGGATTCTGGGAAGGATCTGAGGTAGGACTTGCAGAAGTCTGAGGTGTAGGAATCATTTTGGTTCTGAGTTATATGATCTTTTGATCTGAGAAAGAGGAAAGAAGTTAGGCTGAATCCAGTACTCTACTGGATAGGCGAAGGGGGAAAGTGGGCGTACCCATATCTTTGGGAACCACTATAAATCTTGTGTTCTTTGTGGTGTGAATGTTCTGTGCTGGGTTTTATTTTGTTTGTGTCAAGCAAGATCTGTTTAATTGCGTAAAATATTAAAGGAAAAATTAGAACCTATTCACTCCCCCATCTAAGTATTTAGGCTCTTGTATTAAGTCTTTCACTCTGCTACTTCTCATAGGGTAGACCATTTAGGGTGCATCTCCCCCTTTATAAGATCCATCTCTTTTCTAGCATGATTATTTGTTCCATCATCAGTCTCTTTTAGTTCAACTACAGAATCATATGCATTTTCCTCAATCAAATCCCTTAATGTCTCCCCCTCAATCGTTATAGGGGTTAGATCAACTATGTTTTCAATACTTTGTGCTGCTAAATTTGTTGTTGCTTCATCTTTATCATTTTTGCTCTCTTTAGGATCACTCCCTTTTATCTTCTCATCGAGCTTATTGAAGGCAAACCCCCACTTAGCAATTACAGTACGATCAATCCATTTTAGGCAATATTGTGATGCACCTGTGAGTTGTTTTAGATAAAAACCTTCTAAGAAATAATAGAAGTAGAGAGAGAAGATCTCCAAGAGTTAGGGGTCTAAAAAGATTTCTTCATTATGCCAAATAATACATTTCACCAATTTATTGTATTCTTCATTATGACTCTAGACATGAGATCATATAGACCTCTGAAAATTCTATCATAAGATCCTCACTTGCATAACAACACCTATCTGATGATATCTGCAATTAGCTTTCCAAATGTGCTCAATTTGATTCTTTATAATGACCTATATGGTGCTTTGGGTAGCCACACATTTGATGTTCTAGCATTAAGTCCTTAAAACTCACTTCTTCATCTTCATCTTCTGAAAATGTTGTAGGCTTTGGCGTAATGATTGGGGATCAAGAAAATATTCTTATCCAGTGTCTAACATTTTTAAATTAGATTGCTTTCCTAGAAGAAGACATCTCGACATTTTATAGAATTCTATAATTTCTTCTTTTAGAATCATAGGTTGTTCAGATAGTACAAACTCTAATCATACATCTTCACATAACCATATCACATCCTATAGTTCTGAATAACCTTTGGCAAAACCACCGCCAATGAGCTCACTTCCAACATTGAACTCCTCGTCTATTCTCTTGTGAGCCATAAATATTGATATTTCTTGAATTCCTATTTAATGACTCCTTTTTGAGAGGGTCGAAGACAGGGCAATCCTAATCGAAGGTTGTAGGAAAATAGCTTGCTTTACCTAATATAGAATTTGTACATATTTATTTATCTACTTTAGAATGTGAAAGGGTGTGTGCCTATTTGACCAAACAAGGACTTTTTGACTTTATTAAATATAGGATTAATGGCCAAGATTATCCCTCTTCTATTGGAGGCGTTGTCACAACCCGCATTTTCTCAAAATTTAAGTGTATATCAGAGTATGAGAAAACACGTGTCATGATGCCACGTCATGCAGGGGATAACTGCAGACGCTCAGGCAAGACTCCAACTCTACATTTTATATGAAATTCATAAGTATTTATAAAGAAAATCCAGTTAAGTTTAATTAATTATATATATCCCTCGGCTCAGTGGATTCGCTGGTAGAAGAATTTCTCTTGATGGATATTTTTGTTGGAAGTTCTGACTCGTAGAGTAGTTTAATTGTAGAAGAACCTTCTTGGGTTACTCTTGCGAGGCTACATCAGAAGGATGATCCAGACTTTCTGCACCTCTATCTTAGAATGAAAAAAGGGGAGTTACCAAACTTTTCCATTGATGATGCGGGTACTTTGAAGTATCGCGGCAGATTTTGTATCCCTACTATCAAGGAAAATCGATTTCAGTTATTCAGTGAGGCGCACGATTCTAGTGTTGCCTACCACCCAGTTTCTACAAAGACGTATCAAGACCTAAAGTAGATTGCCTGGTGGTTTGGAATGAAGGGAGATATAGCCAAGTTCGTATCTGAGTGCTCTACTTGCAAGCGAGTCAAGGCCGATCATAGAAGGCCAGGAGGCAAGTTGAGGCCTTTGGATATTCCAAGATGGAAATGGGAGAATATTTCCATAGACTTTATTACTGGATTACCAAGATCTCCCTTAGGGCATGATTCGGTTTGGGTTATTGTTGATAGACTGACTAAGTGTGCCCACTTCGTGCCTTTCAAGATTGACTACTCCATGAAGAAGATAGCAGAGTTGTACCTGGATGAGGTTATTCGGCTACATGGAGTGTTTGTTAGTATTATGTCAGATCGAGACTCTAGGTTTACGTCTCTCTTTTGGAAAATCTTACAGGAAGGGTTGGGTACCGATCTAAGGTACTTCACTGCTTATCATCCGTAAACTAATGGTCAAATGGAGAGAGTGAATCAAATCATGGAGAACATGTTCAGATGTTATATTTTGGACCACAGAGGAGCGTGGGATGAGCGACTCAGATTGATGGAGTTTGCTTATAATAATAGCTATCATGAGAGCTGGCAGATGGCCCCGTTTGAGGCCTTATATGGGAGAGGTTGTAGAACTAACTTGTTTTGGGCCGAGGTTGGTGAGAGACAGTTGTTGGGTCCTAAAGCGTTAGAAGAAATGGATATTTTTGTGAAGCATATCAGAGTAAAGCTCGGTATAGCTCAGGAGCATTATTAGAAGAACGTTAATCGTTGGAGGACTGATTTTGAGTTTGCGGTTGGGGACCTAGTTTTTTGGAAAGTTTCCCCAATGTCTGGCATTAAGAGATTAGGAAAGAATCATAAGTTAGACCCGAGTTATATGGGACATTTTAAGGTTTTTGAGCGTAATTGTGTATAAGCTTATAGGCTGGATTTGCCCGCAAATTTTCCTGGTATGCACGACGTGTTTCATGTGAGCTAGTTACAGAAATGTGTGCTCGGCGACCGACAGATTCTTGATGATGTGCCCCAGTTGGAGCCTAATCTTTCCTATGTTGAGATGCCTGTCCGCATTCTGGATACTCAAGATCGAGTGTTGTAGAGGAAAACCAAACCAATGGTTAAAGTTTTGTGACGATACCAAGACGTGGAAAGCTCCACTTGGGAGTTGGAGTCAGCTATGAGGGAGGCTCATCCTCATCTGTTCTCCTAGTTTCTTACGGTATGTATTTCCCTTCTATAATCTTTGATTATATTTCTTTTATAGTGGAATCTTGTGTGCGTAAAGTTTCGGGACGAAACTTATTTTTAGGGGGAGTGGTTGTAACACCCCTGATTTTTCGATGTTTAATTTAATTCTTTTATTGGAGTAAAATTGATGTCAGGTGTTACGTGGACCCTTTGTAGGTGGTTACAATTATCGAAACGTGATTTTTTCTCATTGGTATCCGAGGTTTTTGTTTAGGAGTATTGGTTTGGCTAATTTCTCCTGTGTTTTGATATTCCCTTGTGAGCCAGGGTTCATTTTGGAACATGGTGGAGCATTTTTGGGAATAATGATATTTTGACTTCGGGAGATTTTTTTGCCCGATTTTGTTTTGTCGGATTTTAATTCTGATTTCGCCATTGGAATCATAACGTCGATATTTAGGTACAGTGCAATTTTCTTTGAATTCCATGTTGGTGCAAATTTTGAGCCGTTTAGACTATTAAATAATGATAAATTATTATAATACTTATATCTATAAGTAGAAATAGCCTTGTGATAAGACCGAAATCTTATTTATCGTCTTGTTCTTGAAACCGTCGGCATATTTGCGTAAGAGAGAAAGAGGCAGTCTTTGGAGAGCCTTCAGCCATCGATTGTAGGAGCTCTGGTGTACGAAATCATCATTGGAGAGTAGATTCGGATTGCTCCCACCTAGATCTACATTTCAACGGTAAGTTTTTTCCCGTTTCTTGAATTGTTAGAGGTTTAGGTTGTGGTTTGACCTTCCTTCCTCTTGAAAAATTTCAGGTTTTACTACTTAGGTGTTCTACCGGCCAGATTCGTGAGGAGGAGTGCTGGTGTTGCCAAAGTTCGGCAAGGTTTGAGGCAAGTGGTGGTTTCCCCCTTGCTTGTTCTCGATTCCATTATTTTTCTTGATTTTCTTTCCTCCCTGTATAGAAATTTGGATTAGAGCAGGATTTCCTCCTTGTCAAACCTAGTTTGTTATAGATCTTGAAGCAAGTGGTGATTTACACCATTGCCAAGCTTTCAATTTGCTGTATTCTATTCTTGTATGCCATATGGTAAATAGCATAGCAGTGAACCTGTAGTCTTGGTGAGGGAGAAACCCTATTGCTATTACAGAATAATTCTTTTCCTGTGTTGGCTTAGCTGTAAACTTGGTCTTAATCTAGGTCTAGCTGTAGCCAAAATCAAAAAGAGATTGCTAGAATAAGTCTACTAACCTCTATTTAGGTATGTTAGCTTCTGCCATCTTTCTGGGTCCTAACATTGAGTGGTCGTGCGGCTAAGTGTAAAAGAGTTGAGTTTTCTCTATACACATAATGCGTCATTGAGTGTGCTGAATGTACTCAACGCTATCGAATATTTTCATAGGCTAAGTCAAAAGCGTTGAGTGTGCTCTATACACTCAACGTGGCATTGAGTGAGCTGAATACACTCAATGCCATCTTTTAAATTCTGAGTCTAAGGCAAAAGCATTGAGTGTGCTCTATACACTCAATGTGGCGTTGAGTGTGCTGAATACACACAACGCCATCGTTTAAATTTGAAGCTAAGTTAAAAGCATTGAGTGTGCTGACTACACTTAACGCGACGTTGAGTGTGTTGAATACACTCAACGCCGTCGGCATATTCTGGAGTCCAAGTGTAAAAGAATTGAGTGTGTTGAATACACTCAACGCGGCATTGAGTGTGTTGAATACACTCAACACCATCAAATTTTTTTTTTAGCTTAAGTGTAAAAGCGTTGAGTGCACTGACTACACTCAACGCAGCATTGAGTGTGTTGAATACACTCAACGCCATCGGTTATAATTTAAATTCTATGTTAAAATTGTTGAGTGTGCTGAACACACTCAACGCGACGTTGAGTTAGCTGAATACACTCAACTCCATCCTGTAAAATTATGTCCAAGTATAAAAGCGTTGAGTGAGTGTTATACACTCAATGCAGAGTTAAGTGAGTTGAACACACTCAATGTCATCTTTTTTTCTGGTTGGCGTCGAGAGCGTGGACTGTACTCGACGCAGTGTCGAGTATACTCGATGCTTTTCTATGGACTTAGTTTGTTTTTGTTGACTGATGGTATATCACCAGTAGGCTAGTTTTGCTAAATAAAATTAGTCTAGTGTTTGCAGTTTTTGTCAAGTTTGGTCTTAGGCCAGTTTTTTTTGGGAATTTATTCTTGTATTTATTGTGGGAGAAGTCCAATGCTTGGTTATGGGTTTTTCTATGTCCTGGCTATGATTTCCAGTATTTTGGCAGATCTTTTTACCCTGATGGGTTTATGACTGTGGGTGTGCTGGTGGTGGAGGTGTCTTCCCCCACAGGTATCAGTTTTTCCTCGGTTTGGGAGTGTTCTTATATAAGACCTCCTTTTCTTGGGCCCTTGTGAAGTTTTATTATGGGTGTGTCGACGGAGGTGTCTCCCTCCACAGGTACCGGATTATGCCGCTGAGTTTGCTCACTAATATTTAGCTGACCTATTTATTACTTTTATATACTTACATGTATATACATCTTATGAAGCTTAGTTATTTATTGCACCTGGTGGAAGTACCTTACCATTAGGCTGGGTAAGTTTATCGTTCACCACGATTTTTATTTCTTGATTTGTTTAAGGTTTTGTCAGCTAATCTTGGATTTGAAGTTGGTAACCCTTTTGCCTCCTTGTTTATTGTCTTTACTGGCCTTGCTATTACCACTTGTATATTTTTACTGAGGTATTCTTTTCTTTCGAATGCCTCAAGATTGGAGCAGTAGCCATTTGAGTGTATAAGAGTTGTGGATTTAGGCTTGTGTTTTACAGCTGTCAATTCCTCACCAGTTGTGAGGTAGTGGTTGTTGTTTACTTTCCCCTTAGTTCAGACATACATTGTTTTGGTGGGTTTGTGTCATGTTGTTGACGCCCACATGATTTTGTTTAATGTTAAGTACTTGCTAGCTGCTAAGTCACTTTTGTAGGATTTATTGGTTCCTACTTGCTCTTTGGGAGGTTTTATGCTAGGTTACATGTTAGATATTTTAAAAGTATAAAAGTATCATTTCTATTACCACATTCATGTCATCTTTTAAAGCTAATGTCACCATATTTTAACTAGTATACAAACTATTTCTATACTTATATTAAAAACTTAGAGGTATGCTTTTCATGAGTTGTCCTTTGGGATATTTATGATCATGTAGCAGAGTTTTACTTTTACTTAGCAGTGGAGATTGCTACACTAATCTGCTTTTTGCTGCTCCATGAAATTAGTCTTTTGCCTGAGAATTTGTAGGTACCCTGTATGCTCTTCTAATCTCCTTTGAATCCTTTAAAATAAGCATCTGAGAATCCAATTAGCTCAAAATCATTACTCCTAGGGGTACTATGGGCATTAATTGAGTGACCTTTAAGATATATTAATATCCTATTTGTAGAGGTGTAATGACATTCCTTAGTGTTCAACTAATATATAGCGCAAACACATATTGCAAACATGATGTCTGGTCTACTAATATTTAGGTAGAGCAAAGATTTAATGATGCTTCTATACAAAGTTTCATCAAAAAAATTTCACTTTTCATCCTCGTTTTATTGGATCCCATTGGAGACCTCATTGAGGTTGCAATCTCCATTCCAAATTTCTTGATCAGGTCCTTAGTAAAATTTCTTTAATAGATTAAGTTTACATCATCAGATTGTTTTGCTTGGAGCCCTAAAAATATTTTAGCTCACCTATACTGCTCATTTCAAACTTCCCCAATATCACGTTAGCAAATGTTTTGTAGTAGTTGTCATCAGTGGACCAATGGAATATCATTAATATATATCTAGGCTAGCAGAATCTTTCTTTTTTACTTCCCTTAGGAACACTGTCTTATTTATCTTTCCCCTTGAAAAAAAAATTTCAACAAGAAATTTAGATTGATCTCATACTAATCTTTAGGTGCTTGTTTCAAACTATATATAACTTTTCTTAGAAAATACACAAGATCAGGAAAAGTAGGAACAACAAAACCTAGGGGTGCCCAACATAGACTTCCTCCTTAAGTTTTTCATTCAGAAATGCAGACTTTATATCCATTTGGTAAACTTTAAGCCCTTTATGAGCTGCATAGGCTAAGAATATTCTTGTAGTATCCAATATAGACACTTGTGCAAAGGTTTGGTTAAAATTGATTCACTCTTCTTAATTGTAGCCTTTTTCCACCAATCTTGTTTTATTTTTGATGATCACCCATTAATAATCTTTCTTGTTCCAATAGACCTACTTAGATCTACTTACATACTATTATTGGGGTCAAGAAATTATCATTCACACTTTGCATCTCATGAACTTAATGAGTTTTTCTTGCATTGCTACAATGAAGGAAGAACCAACATTTGCCTCTTCAAATTTCTTTAGATCAATATGTGATAAGCAAAGGCACAGTGCTTCATTTAGAGGAGTCCTTCTTATTTTCACACCATGACTGAGCTCTCTAATAATAAGTTGTGTTGGATGGTCTTTTAGCTATCTTATGGCAATTTGTAGACTATTTTAGTTCCTGGTTCTTCAATTTCACCATACTGATCTACAATAGTCGTGTTTCGTGCTCTTTGATCTGTTGAAGCTTATTTAGTAAATTATTCTTGATTCTGAACATGACCTTCTGTTATTGCTTCTAGTAAAGTAGATTCTATTGTTGTTGCATTCTCACCAATGGTCAGGTCTTTTAGTCTTAAGTCTATACCCATAACATTAGAAGAACTAGGCAAGCTCTCATTTATTAAGCTTGTCTCATCAAATAAAATGTTTATTTATTCATCTACACATTTATTTTTCTTATTATATATTCTACATGCCTTATTATCATTATTGTAACCCCAAAAGATGCCTTCAAAGTATTTTTTAGCAAATTTGTTAGATATAATTTGTTATTATTCAATTCAAAGCATTTGCTCCCAAAGATTTTAAAGTAGGGCGTTGTTGGTTTTTTCCTTTCATTTGTACATAAGGAGTTTTATTGTGATTATTATTGATTAAAGCTAAATTTTGTACATGGCAAGAAGTGTTGACAACATCAGCCCAAAAATACTCTAATAGAAAAGAGTCACTCAGGATGGTCCTACTAGGCTCTATAAGCCTTCTATTCTTTCTCTCAGCAACTACATTTTATTATAGAGTTTCAGTAGTAGAATTCTTTTGAAAGATACTTGGTACTTTGAAGAATTATATAATATCTCTAGATTTAAATTCTGTCATATAGTCACTTTTGATTATGACCGTAGAACAACACATTTCATTCTGGCCGCGTAAGAGGGCAAACTGGGCTTGCGAGCTGGAGCTTCCGTTTGGCCACAATGCGCAATCCTAGCTGAAGGGTCGCGACCTGTACGAGCTGACGCTTGAGTCCGCCTGAAGAGGATCTGGAACCTGAGGCTGATGAACTTGGCAGACTTGGTACTAAGTTCGCCAGATCTGGACTTCTCCGTCCATTGAGCGGAGCTCACCGCTCGTCGAACGAAGCTTGCTGACCTGAGCGGACTAGCGAATCGTGTCCGCCAGGGCAGAAGGATGACCAGCCTCCTTGTTGAACATGTTGCGCATTTTGGGGTTAACATAATCCCCGCACATTTTTAAGTTTTCAGAAAACTTCAAAACTGTTTTCTTAACCACCGAATCCGCAACACTCATTAATGTTGCTAGTGCTATAAATATCGCTAAAAACTCTGCTTTTGATAAAATCTTTTTGCCCTATGGGTCGATTTTCACACCTTGCGGTCTGCACACTACAGTTCGGGATGGTTAGGCTCAGAGCATACCTAGGTAATCTTTCTTCAAGGACGGAGACAGTAGAGCCACGCACGAAAACCAAAAAGGTTGTACAGAGAGGAGGAACCCTTGTCCGCCATTCCAGAGAAACTTCCCAGAATGTGCCATCTAAAAGTGCAGACAGGACATCAGAGTTGCCGGCTAAAACTGACCAGAACCCCGCAGACTCAACGGGTATGGAAGTGCATCCTTATGCTTCCGGGACTCTTATGCTAAGGATATACCTTGATAAAGAAGTCTCGTCACTGGAGGCTCGATAGCCGGTCGTTGACCTTGAATAGGAGAGGCGATCTACTGAAGACAAGGATGAGCAACAACTGCTTTCTCAGGCTCTATTCGTAGTCGACCTGCTTGTCCGTGAGAGTATTCCAGACTCGGTGCGGGTCGCCGCTAACCTCGAAGAAGGAGCGCTCTCTGAGAAGAATAAGAGAAATTGGGACAAGTCTTATGTCGCTGAGCAGGTAGAGAAGAAGCTGTGGGCGAACAAGGAGAAAAATATTTCTGTGCAGACTGGTGCTGCGTGCTTACAGCACAAGCCGCGGGACAAGGACGCTCTAGAAGCCAGCTTCATCACCCCAGATGCTCCTATCCTGGGAAGTGATTCCCTATCAACGGTTAGTTTATCCGCTACTGAAATACTCAACACCATCGATAATGAGCAGCTCGCTGACATGAATCAATCTCTGCTGGAGGTGCTGCAGTCCGAAGTTGAGATATTAGGGGTGAAGGTTGGCAATCCCCCATCTACATCTGTTATTGAAGATGAGGGAGAGGAGAAAGGAAATGGATTGCCACATAGAAAGGAGAGATCGCCTCCCAGAAGGCAAAAGTGGAGGCGGTCTTGAAGACAAGTAGGCTGCGGATGTGCGAGATGCAGCTGAACTATTGCAGTCAGATAAACTTCAATCGGCACCCAAACACTTTAAGCGTCAGTGGCTCTATAAGTCTCCCAAGCGGAGATCGAGGCCAATCAAGATAATCATCGATACAGATGATATAGTCATTTCAACGAGCTTGGCGGCTGAGAAAAGAACTAAAGTTCATCGTGAATGGAGAAAGCGACTGAGAATTTTTTACCCGGAGCATATAAGGCGGCGTATATTCGATGGTTGGCAACTCGCCGCAGTGTTTTCTGTGCTGCGGGCCGGAAGTTGCCACCTGGCTCTGTTGAAGCCGGTGAGATTGTGCCATCCCCTGAACCAAATTATCTAGAGTGGCCTGGCGCGACCTCGATTATTGAGTCCGCCCAAGGCGAGACGCTTAGCAAGGAGAATTTGATGATATTAGAAAGAAAGAAGTATAAAGAAAAACTTGAAGGAATTCAAGTAGAGCTGAAAAGGAGGATAGAGCAGGAAAAAGCTCTAGAGGACCAGGTCGCCATCATATCGAAAGCGCTTGAGGCCAGCAAGAAGGAAAAGCGGCTGCTGGGCGAGGACGCCCGTCATTACAGGCAAAGATACTTAGCTTTGGTGTGAGAGGGAAAGAACAAGCAAGGCGCTGAGGACCCAGTGGAGAGGTCATAAATGACAGTTGCGACTCCAGCTTCAACGAGCGGGCAGCCCGTGGAGGATGAGGTGCAGAGGCTGGCAACCAAGCCCGTGGTTCTTCTAAGCAGCATAGATCGGGAGGCCGCGCATATGCACCGCACCTTCAACTCTATGCACTATTTTATCTATCAGCTGTATGGAGAGGTGTTGCAGGTAAGTGACCAACCGGCGTATCTCAGCAGGGATGGTCAGGAGTGAATTGCGTGACCTGACCATAGAGGCCGTTGAGTCCAGCGTGAACATTAATTTAAAATTAGATGTGTAACTGTATAATTTGCCTACTTTGAACATTGCTTTGTTCCTTTATTACACTGTGATGTGAATTAGCTTGATTTGTATAACATTTGTATTATTGTTTGCTCAATGTTGTGTTTTGTGTGAAGCGAATCTTTCTGCAGGTTGATGTTGAATGCGGATTATGCAAACTGACTATGTGTTCGTATAATTTGACTTGAAAATTGTTTTTAATGTTTACTGACAATGCAGCGAGTTTAGCAGACTATTTTTGTGTCTGCAAAATTTGATTATAAACTGGGTTGGCGCGGAGTGAAGGATTAAAGTATGCGGACTAAATTAAAAACTGTCAGGCCTGATTTCTATAAATAGGGCTCAAATCTTCATTCTTTATAGGAAATGCGATCGAAGCGGAAATCCTTGCGGTCTCGGAAAATGGTGTATGCATGTACTGATTCTGTGATCGCCTTTCATTCTGCAGACCAAAAGAAACGCAAATTAAATGATGCCAACCACGAGGCCTTCGTCAAGAAGCATATGGCGGACTCTCCTGTGCACGTTTGCCTACCCAGAGACAAGGAAAGGATCAATTTTTCCTCAGCCACTCAAATTGCGGTGCCGATCGACCACTTCGACTGCGGATTCAGCTTTCCTCTGCTTTGACAGGTCACTGAAATATTTGAAAACTACGGCATGGTTTCGTAGCAGCTCGCGCCGAATACCCTAACCACCATTTATAGCTACATCTCTTACCTTCGATCAAAGAAGATTGCATTTCCCTTGAATATTTTCAGGAAGATTTTCTCAGTCCTCTCCATAACACCGTCTGTAGGCCGCCCGTACAATGGCATGATATATTTCTAATGCCGGGGAATGAAGGTTATGGGTCTGCCAAACAAGATCCATAACTGGACCTCAAGGTACCTGATCTTCTAGGGTGACCTGGGGTTCGAGCATACTCATCCGCAGGAACGCGCGGACTCCACCTTCAAGAGTATAAAGCCAAATGAGGTGGAGACCACGATTGTTGAGTTCTTGGCGAGAGCAAGACTCGACATTGAACATTATAGCCCGCTACTATCCACCTTGGGCATCGTAGCTCGTCAGGAGAGTAATTTTTTGTGACCTGATATTGTATCCGCCGCGACCTGCCATATATTGACTTACTTTTCTTTTCTTGCAGCGATCCTGGCGGTACCAGAAAATCCACCTCAGACTCCACGCGGCCTGACCCCTACATAAGGGGAAAGGAAAAAGTAAATAGCGAGAAAAAGAAGTGAGGAAGGGGACCCCGCCACGGACTACTCATCCTAAGAAAGATTTGTAATGTAAGGCTTTGGAAAGAATTAGAAGGATCTGTGGGGAAACCCGATGATCCATTGGCATCACAAGGACAAGCATGTCCGCCTCTCCACTGCTCTTCCTTCTTGTAGGAGTCCGAAAATATCCCGTCATGTGCATGTGGCGATCTCCGCACTTTACTGAAAACGTAACTTGCACGAGCTGAAGAACGTTCCTCCTGCCAACCTCCCTCTCCTGGCCACCTAGGCCAACGAGAATAGCGTGGTGACGAGCCACTTCATGGGCTGTTTGACGCGCGATTTGCTCAAACTTCGGCAGGAGAACAGATCGCTGAAGGACAGAAATAAGAGGTTGGTGAAGATGATCAATCTTTATAAGGAAAATGAAGCGGTAAGTTTTATATTTGTGATGTTCTCTATTGTTTGTCCGCGATGGACTGACGTGTTTCGTTTCTTCTGCAAACCGCGTATGATATTATAAATGATGGATTCAAAGACATGATGCTTCCTTATGCGAAGGAAAGCGTAGAGGTCGCCATTAAGCGATTCATAGAAGACGGCTTCACCAAAGATGGGGTGGAAGTAGTCCCCTTCTTGAAGCTCTTCCCTGAGCTAAAGGAGCAGGTCGCAGCGATGGAACAAGATTCATAAGGAAAGGCGGTGGTTGATGAGGAAGAAGAAAAAGGAGAAAGCGAAGCAAGTTTAGCGGATGATGAAGCTCCCGAGGATGCTGGTTCAAGCCAATAGAGGGAAAATCAGTCCGGCGAGTCCGCTTCTTCATCAAGTTCTAAAGATGGTAGCGTGCAGAGCGAGTCCACGAGCAGCGAGAGCTCGGATAACAGCGGAAGCGACTCTGGGGGTTATTCTTGAAAGTGAGGATAGATACAACTCTAGAGGGGAGTGAATAGAGTATACAAAAATATGACAATCTACTCAAATCCCTTAGAGTTAATTTGCGGAATAAGTATGTAGATATATGAAACCCTAGAGCCTAACACAAAGTGAGGTGCATAAGAGAAAGCTAACTGTAATTACAGTTTAAGCTTTAGTCCTTACACATCAACTAACAATCCTAGTTAATTCTACTCACAGCCACAGTGCAGCAATTAAAATAAGCAACACAGATAACACAAGAAGATTTATAGTGGTTCCCTCTCAATAGGTACATCCACTCTTCTACCACCCTGGTAGGAATCTACTACAAGTTTTTGTTCAGGTGCCCTGCCACCAACTGATCTGATTCAGGTAGATCAAGTAGACCCATTGAGCTTTTGATCAGGAGCTCAAAATCCAACACAAGTTTTTGCCCAGGTGCCCTTCCACCAAGGTTCACTTTTGAAGGGAGTAATAACCCTTTGTACAGGAGGTTTAGAGAGTTATAATGTCTTCTCTATTGTTCAACAGAATAAGAGAAGCTAGTGGATTGCACTGAGCTATAGAAAGCTCTGAAGGAATCAAAGCTCCCCCTGGCTTAGAGAATATCCAGGAAGAAGCCTTGCTTCAGGGTGCAGGATCTCTTTAGAAGTTTTGACAGAGAAGATCTGTTGTCTTGAAGTTCTTGAAGGAGCAGCTTGAAGAAGACTCTTGATGTAGAATGGTTGTTCTTCTTCAACTGCTTTTCATTCTTCTTCTTCTTCTTGAAGCTCTGAGTATGAATGTTCCTGTGAGCAGGATGAACTCAGAATTGAAGAAGAGAATTCTGAAGAGAGAGGTTCTTCTCAACTGTATGTAAAATTATCTGAGAGCTGTATCTTCTTGTTCTTGTTGTATATGAATATCTGTCTGTATTTTCTGTATGTATCTGTATATATATTGTGTTAACTTGTCTCTCTAGCTCTTTATATATGAGCCTTTGTAATGGCTTCTAACTTTCTCTTAATTTGAAACTTGCCTTCTTCTGAGATCTGTAATCTGGGCTGCAAATAACACATAGAACAAATAGCCTGCAGAAAGACATCCTATAAAGAGATAAAGCTTTCTTAGAAGCTGCTTATCCATTCTGCAAGTCCAAAAGATATTAGAGAAAGTCACATCAAAAACAACCTCTTTACAACCAGAGAAAGACATCTGTGTCTAACGGCTATAAAGCACAGCATGGCTGATAAAGCAAAAAGATTATGTCAACTAATAGGAAAAAAAGACTTTGTCAGATAGAACTTGACTTATGCATAAAGAATGAGGCAAAGATTGCCTTGATATGTAAGCATAAAATCAATGAAATAATCTTTAATAAAATAAGCCATATAAATAAGAAATAATTCACAGAAGAGAAAGAATACAATATCTCTAAATGAAGACAAAAGATCGTCGAACGACTCACGGAGATCGTCGACCTCTCAGAGCAGATAGTCGAACAATCAGAATAGATAGTTGACCTACAAGCAATCTGTCTGGACAAAAGAAGTCGAGCAAAGCTCGACGATCGACGATGCTGAGACCACAGATCGTCGAGCTAACAAAGATGAACTAACTCAGAGATAGTGGATCTGCTGATAGACGATAGTCGATCAACTGATAGACGATTGTCGAGCGGCGTTCAACTATAGTCGAACTAAAAACACTTAACCATATTTTTACCTAGATAAATAACAACTCTACACAACTGATGGAATCTAACCTAAATCTAACCTTTGACCATAGATAAATCTTAGGTCAAGAAACTAATTGAGAGGACTTAACTCAAATCCAAACTAGCGTACCAACAATCTCCCCCTATTTGGGTCAGTCTCTCAAAACAAAAAGAATGCTATAAATAGATATCAAAATAACAATAACCTGTTAGGATCAATGTGTATCATATCATATCAATAAGCAGCATTTCATAAAATCAAACAATCAAGCAAAACAGACTGTCAATACAAATAAATTTATACAGTATCAGAGTCTTGTTTAGAAGAGAAAGAAACAGGAAGGAAGGAAATTTTCCTTTTGGGATCAAGAGCATCCTTCTTTGAAGTCTTCAAATCCTGTTCTCCAATAATCTTAGATTCTCCTACTCTGGGCAAAACAGCCTCTGGATGCTTTTCCATATATTTTGAGGCATCAAAAACTTCTGGTCTGACTTGATATCTGTCTAGTTCCTTTTCTCTGAACTTTGACATAGTTGTTAAGCCTGTTATGTCTTTGCCTTCAGCTTTAGCTTTTCTAATTTGGGCTGATCCAACTAACTCAAGAAATCTGGCCATCCTGAACTCAGGATTAAGCACTTGGCTTTCATACTCATTTTCATCAGCTGGATCTCGAGGCTTTATATTTTTTAACTTTGTAGAAAGGTCTAACAGACCTGCAGCTTATTTTATGTCTTCTTGAATAACAAGAGATGATAGTGTAGCAACCTCTGCAAATTTCTTGCTTGACTTGTCAGAGTAAATTACTCTTTTTCCTTTTAAATCTACTTTCTTAATCTTATCAGGCATTTTGAAGGGAAGAATTTTGCTCTCCTTAGGAGGTGAAGCTATTCTTTTAGGTGAAGGAGGTGGAGAAAAAGTTGGTTTTTGGTAGGTCATCTCCTTCACTTGCTCTTTAGGTTCAGCTACTTGTCTTTGCTGGCCTGAATGAGGTCTGCCCTGATAACCTGGGTTTCCTCTTCTCTGATATGCCTGAGAAGGAGTAAATCTGGCTGAAGGAGCTGAGGGATTAGAAGATACATTCCCTTAAGCTCCTGCACTAGGAGGAGGAGGAGGAGGACCTCTTGGAGTCCACTTGGGAGCGGGAGTATCATATCTTTTTCTCTTCTTCCTCTTTTTCTGCTGATTTCTAGACAAACCCATCCAATGTTGAAAGTCCTTAGACTTGGGGTCAATCCCTTTCAATATGTAATAAGGGGTGTCATTCTCTGGATTAGGAGGAGGAGGAGCTTGAGCTTTCCTTTTCCTTTCAGAGATTTTCCTTCTCTTGGTTCCTTCAGAATCCTCTTAATCTTCCTCATCATCAGAGTGTGATTACAGAGGTTGGTCATATGGATCAATGATATCTTGAACAGCTTTTTCTTTGGCTTTTAAAGCAGCCTTTTCTATTTCTTCTTCTATGGCATCCTAAGCCAATAGAGAATCCAGATCTGGTCCTGGGGTATCATCCTAGACAATTGATTTCTCTTCTGAAACATCTGCAACTGTCTTGGGGACCAGTTCTTCTGAGACTTGCACAAATTCCTGATCTGGTATAACAGACTCAGGTTATTTATTTTCTGTAGCAGGTTCTGAAGACGGTTCTTGAATATCTTGAGCTTGATCTGTAGCCAAAGGGACACAAAAGTTTTCTAAATGGTATATAAACATCCCTTCAAGGTATTCACAAGTTAACATGTCAGTCAACAGGTCAAAGAATTGAGTAATTATATTACCTACAGAATTCCCTAACTCCCATAGATCATCTAGGTAGGAGGTAATGACTCCTTCTAGGTACATGGCAATAATAGGAGTAGATGATTCTTCAAGACAAACTCTGAAAGCAAATTCAGCCTCAATTATAACTTGAGCTGTATCTGGAACTGCAACTGCAACTGATGTTGTAATTTCTGAATCTGCAACTGTATGAATTTCATCTGATGGTGTATCTTCTGGAACTGCAGCTGAAAGAATGACCAGTGGAAGTCCTGAGACATCTTCCTAGAACATCTCCCCCTGCCTGACTTTAGTGGGTACTGAACTCAGGCCCCTAAGAGAAGAGGGCTCAGCAAAATTTGAGAGGGCTGTAATGGAGGATGTAAGAGATGAAATGGAGGAAACAAGAGGGGCAATTGCTGCTTCAATCATTGATTTGATTGAAGGAGTAATTAGCTCCATGATGCTTGCAATGAGAGCTGGTGTGATTTCAAAAGATGTAGATGGGGGAATCACAATAGATGGATGAGCATCAGGGATGATGTTCTCCTGATGAGATGCAGATGCATGAACTGGTGATGGAGATGCAGATGCATGAAGATCAATATGATCTTGATGTGAAATTGGTGACTGAGGTGGAGTTGGAAGTGTCTCAGTAACCAACAGATCAATGCTAAGATTTGAAATCCCAGCAAGGTGTGAAGGAGTTGGAGATGCTGGTTGTGATGCATGGAGAATAGTTGATGGATGCAGTGGGAGAAGAATAATGGATGTAGATGGTACTGCAGTAGAAGTGGATGGCAATGCAGATGTATATGGAATGGGGGAAATGGAAGAGCCTTCTTCAATTAGGTGGGGGGTGACTGTTACCGTCCTTTTGTTCTCAGATGTAACAGGAGCAACCCCAGCAGGTGAAGGATTTTGGATATTCCTTCTCCACTTGATGAACAGAGTGGGATCCATCTTCTTGCTTGCATTGATTGATGTTAACACTGTTCCCAACAGCTGAGGATATTTCGCTTTCAGAAATATCCCAATCACCCTTCCAAGGGTTACCTCTTTCTTTGAATTCTTTTTCCTTATTAATTCAAAAACTATTCCAGCCCAATTTATTGCTTTCCTGTTAGCAATAACACACATTAAGGCAAACTGCTGCCTTGTAATGTTATCGTGCGCAGAGTGCTTTCCCAACAGTACTTTCCCTATTAGATCTTATAAGAACTTGATCTTCATCGGGAAGCTTACCTTCAGCAACTTGGAAGGAATGCCTTCAGCATGTCCTAGTTCCAATAACATCCTTCTATACTCCTAAGTATCTTGATCATACTCTTCTTGACCATTGATCAAACAAAAAATCTCGGTTAAGACGGCAGGAGTCAAGATTACCTCCTCGCTGCCGATAGTCCCTGTCATCGATTCGTCGCTGGAAGACGATGTATAGACCCATTCTTTGATCTCTGGAACATTTATCTTAATCCTTGTAGACATGAGCTTCTCCAATCCTTGATCTTTGCATAACTGTAGCATCTCGAGAATATCGACATCGTAGGCACTGAAAGATTCAAAATCGACGCTAAAGCCGGCATCAAACTTCATCACGGTCAGCAAAGCTGGAGCAATCGCCATTGATTTGGTTAGGGAAGACGAGAGAGACAAAAGCAGAAAGTGCGGGGAAGAGCTCAAGTCAAACCTTTCAAGCAGGAATGAGGAATATGAAACGACGAGCTCTGTCGACTATAAAAAGCACGATCTATTAACCTAGGTCGACCATCGGTTTATATTTAAACAGCAATCATGGACCTATTTCAACAGATACTAGAAATGATGGTCGATCGATAGTTTGACGATCGTTTCCTGAAGCAAAGTAGTCGAACTATCGATCGACTATTTCTGTCTTCACAAACAATCGAGCTGTCATCAACCAGAGGTCGACGATATGCTCAACCTGTTCGACTATGGTCGAACGTCATTCAACGATATTCGAGTGGATTTCAACATAGGCAGAAATTACACTTGTTCTATTCCATTTATCATACCTAGTTGATTCAAAAAGAACAGATGCTTCTATTCATCTAAGGGCTTGGTGAAAATATCACCTCTCTGAAGGTCAGTGGATATAAACTCAAAACTGATTTTTTTCTTTTCCACACAATCTCTTAGAAAATGGTGTCTGATCTCAATGTGCTTGGTCCTAGAGTGGTGCACAGGATTTTGTGCTATGGAAATAGCACTGGTACTATCACACATGATTTTTTTATTCTTGTGTGTGTACCCATAATCCAAAAGCTGGTTTTGAATCCATAGGATCTGTGAACAACAACTTGCAGCTGCTATATATTCAGCCTCTGCAGTTGAAGTTGAGACAGAAGCCTATTTCTTGCAGAACCAAGAGACTAATCTCTCTCCCATGAACTGACATGTCCCTGAGGTACTTTTCCTGTCAACTCTACAACCAGCATAGTTAGAATCAGAGTATCTAATTAACTCAAATTCTGATTCAGCTGGGTACCACAGTCCTAAATTTGGACATCCCTTCAGGTATCTCAAAATTCTCTTGAGAAGAATCAAATGAGATTCCTTGGGGTTGACCTGGAATCTAGCACATAGGCATGTGGCAAACATTATATCAGGTCTACTTGTAGTTAAATACAATAGGGAACCAACAATGGCCATATAATTTTTCTGATCAACTAGCTTACCCTTATCATCAGAATCTATAACTACATTTATAGGCATGGGTGTATGCATTGCTGAAGCATCTGCCATCCCAAATTTCTTTACCAATTCCTTGGCATATTTGGATTGGGAGATGAAGATGCCATCAGCATCTTGCTTCACTTGGAGACCAAGAAAGTAAGATAGCTCACCCATACTACTCATCTCAAACTTAGAGTGCATCAGGTCTGAGAACCTTTTGCATAGTTTGGGATCAGTGGAACCAAAGATAATGTCATCCACATATACTTGAACTAACAGGATTGTGTCTTTGTGATGCTTAATAAATAGGGTTCTATCAACTACTCCCATAACAAAGTTGTGCTCTAACAGGAAACTAGCTAGAGTCTCATACCAGGCTCTGGGTGCTTGCTTAAGTCCATAAAGAGCTTTTTGTAACTTATAAACAAATGAGGGCTGAGTTGAAGAAACAAACCAAGGAGGTTGTTCAACAAACACCTCTTCCTTTAGCTCACCATTTAGGAATGCACTTTTAACATCCATTTGAAAAACCTTAAACTTCATATAGGTTGCATAGGCTAGAAAGATCATTATTGCCTCTAGCCTTGCAACAGGGGCAAAGGTTTGGTCATAGTCTATACCTTCCTCCTGTCTGTATCCTTGAGCTACAAGCCTAGCTTTGTTCCTTATAATAATCCCTTGGGCATCCAACTTGTTTCTGAACACCCACTTGGTGCCTATGATCAGTTGGCCTTTTGGTCTTGGAACCAAAGTCCATACTTTACATCTTTCAAAATGATTAAGCTCCTCTTGCATAGCAATGATCCAGTGGGAATCTAGCTCAGCATATTTTATGGTGAGGGGCTCAATTTGTGAAAGGAAACAAGCATGCATCACATCTTATCTTAATTGATGTCTTTTTTGCACACCAGTTGATATGTCACCAATCACTTGAGATGTAGGATGATCTCTAAGTGTGACCAGATCAGTAGGTGGGATGTGATCTTCAACAATAGTTTGGATTAATTCCTCTTGTGGAATAGGATTAACTGTTGGTGGTACAGCAACTGCTTCCACAGTTTCTTCATCACTGTCTGAATTAGCAATATGAAGAGTTGATAGAGGGGAAATCTCTTGGGTGAGATCCTTGCATAACTCAGGTACCTGCAATGAGTTTGAGGAAGGAGAAGTTTCCTTCTCCTTGTAAAACATTTTTGACTCATCAAAGGAAACATGCACAGATTCTTTTATTTTTTAAGATGATTTGTTAAACACCCTATAAGCTTTGCTTACTTGGAAATATCAAAGAAAAATTCCCATTGAAGCTTTTGCTTCAAACTTTCTAAGGTATTCTTTGTTGTTATTGTGAATGTACACTACACAACCAAAAACTCTAAAAAAGTTAATTTTAGGTTTCTTTCCTTTAAGTAATTCATAAAGAGTTTTACCCTTAAGCTTATGTATTAGACTTCTGTTCAAAACATAATTAGCTGTGCTAACAGCTTCTGCCCAATAAGAGAGAGGTATGTTAGCATCTGCTAACAATGTTCCTGCAGCTTCAATTAGGGTTCTATTTTTCCTTTCCATTACCCCATTATGTTGAGGAGTTCAAGGAGCAAAGAAGCTATGTTTGATACCTTCTTTCTCAAAGAATTCTTGCATGAGAAGAGACTCAAACTCAGTACCATGATCACTTCTGATCAAGGCAACATGAGTAGAGTACTCAGTCTGCACATATAGCAGAAAGTCTGTAAGAACTTTGAAGTTATCAGCCTTAGTTCTCAAAAAGAACACCCAAGTGAACCTAGAGAAATCATCTACAATCACTAAAGTGTAAAATTTCCCTCCTAGACTCTGTACTTTTATTGGGCCAAAAAGGTCCAAGTGCAATAAGTACAGGATTCTAGGTGAATCACTCTTATTTACAGATTTGAAAGAATTTTTGGTTTGCTTGCCTAATTGACAAGCCTTGCATAGACTTTCCTTCTTATAGGGGCAAGAAGGTAAACCTCTAACAAGGTTGTATTTAGATAACCTAGATATATTCTTGAGGTTAACATAGCTAAGCCTTTTATGCCATAAGGTGTTATTATTGGTTACTTTATTAAACAGGCAGATTTCAGATTGAGTTGAATTAAAATCTACTAAGTAAATGTTACCCCATCTAATGCCTACTAACACTAAATTACCATTTAAAGTAATATTGCAAAGAGTGTCAGTGAATGATACCTGATAACCTGCATCACATAATTGGCTTACTGAGATTAAGTTGTGCTTCAGCCCAGTTACATATGCAACCCTTTTGAATGTCACTGCTCCAATGGTAAACTTACTATATCCTTCTGTTTGACCACAGCTGGAATCCTCAAAGATCACCTTTGGTCCAAGCTTGGCCTTGAAACTTGACAGATTGTTTTTTTTCCTATCATATGTTTGGAATAGCCACTATCCAAATACCATTTATCTTTAGTAATTGGATAGGTCTTCACCTGCAAAATAAACAGTTAGACATAATGGACCCAGACAACCTTGGGTCCATTATTATTCACATAATTAAAACTTGAAATGAAAGAATAAGCAGGATGAGGTTTATATCCTAAGGGATAGGATCTCCTAGGTGGAATACTCCATGCAGTTGATGGGTCAATGAACCTAGTGTTTTTATTTACCTTAGTGTTTCTAGGATTCTGATTATTATTTTGAAAATCATGTTCAGATCGTCGATCAACGTTCGATGATCGATGCCTAGATCGTCGAGTATCGGTCGACCATTGGGCCTGCGATCGTCGAGCATAGTTCGACGATTTTTGTATTTCTTTAAATTTCTGTTTTCTCTTTTCTATCTTAGCCTTATTTAAAGCTTTGTTAACTTAATTTACTTGCTCAGTATTCTTTATTCCATCAGCTGAAATAAAATTTACTGGAGTGGAAAGATGGTTTTTCAGAACCATGGGGGGTTCACTTGGTGAAGCTCCAAAGCCTAGCTTATTGTTACTTGTCCTAGTGTTTGATATGCTAGTAATCTCTAGCAGCTTAAGACTTCTACCATTAAGAGATTCTTCTAATCTTTTAGATCTGGCTTGTTCTGTTTTAAGAAATTTTATTTCTTCAGTAGATCTAGTGAGTTCAGCTTCTAGCCTAGCATTTTCACTAGATAGGAATTCTGATTCAGCTATCCTATTTCTAAGCTCCTTAATCTCCTTCTCTGAGCTAATTAAATCTAAACAAAGAGATTTAAATTCAAATCTAAATTCAACAAAAGTAAAATCATAAGAAGACAATACCTGATCTTTAGTAGGCATTTCTTCTTCATCAGAACTCTCTGCAGCTGAATTATTACTGCAGGACACAATTGCCATTAGGCAAATTTCTTTTGCCTTCTTCTCTTACTCATCTTCACTGGAGCTTGAGGAGGAAGATTCCTTATCAGTATCACTCCAGGTTTCAGCCACAAATCCTTTCTCCTTCTTCTTGTTTTTGTAGGAGGAGGACTTAGAATGATTCTTCTGATATTCTTTGTCTTTTCTCTTCTCCTTATTCTTTTCCTCTGGACACTCAGGTAGAATGTGTCCAGGTTTCCTGCAGCCATAACATATAAGTTCTTTAGCTGGTGTTTTGTCATACCTTGACTTGTCTTCATATCTAGAAGACTTCTTAAAGAAGTCCTTTCTGCCCATTTTGAGAAACCTTTTGGCAAAGAGTGCCATCAGCTCCTCATTTGATTGGCTTCCTTAACATGCATCAGCAGCCTTAGAGCAAGAGTTTGTTCATTCCTTGTTGGAGTGGGAGTCTTGGCTTCAGCTTCCCTGGTCTTCAGTACTTGCTCAAATGATTTGATCTTACCAAGGAGATCTTTAGTTGAGATCTCAGTTGTACTTATGGACTCTTTGATGGGCCAGATCCTGAGATCCTATGTGCTGGGGAAGCACATCAATATCTTGTCATTGACTTCTATCAATGTGATCTCTTTATCAAGGGTTCTCAGCTCATTGATGATGGAGCTGAGCCTTGTTTACATTGCATCAAATGATTCTGCTTCAGTCTTCTTGAAATTCTCATATTGGGATATGAGGTTGGACCTTCTTTCCTTCCTCTCATCAGCTGAACCAGCTACAATGTGGTTCAGTTAGTCCAACATGGCTTTTGCTGAAGTGTAATCAGCCACTTTCTGGAAAGTTTCATTAGACATGGTCTGAGCCAGAATTTTCATAGCTTTTGCATCAGCTATCTTTGCTTTCTTGTAAGCATCATTGTAGTCAGGAGGTGGCACTGCACTCATATTTGTTGAAGTTGTAGCAGTAGTTGCAGCAGGTGGTGTTGGTGGTCCTATCAAAATAGAAGAGAAGATATCTTCATTATTAGAATTCATTTACAGTTTGATTCTTGCCTTCTAGATGATGAACTTAGCTAAGTTGCATACTGGAGGTCTGGTGCTAGAATAATCCTTGTACTGGGCCATGAAGTGAATATCTATAAACTTGGTATCTATCTAGATCTTGTGACTCAGGTGTTAGCTTGTACAGTCAGTCAACCTCCCTCTGATACCAATTGAAAGTGAGGATAGATATAACTCTAGAGGGGGGTGAATAGAGTATTCAAAAATATGACAATCTACTCAACTCCCATAGAGTTAATTTGTGGAATAAGTATATAGATATATGAAACCCTAGAGCCTAACACAAAGTGAGGTGCACAAGAGAAAGCTAACTGTAATTATAGTTTAAGTTTTAGTCCTAACATAGCAACTAGCAATCCAAGTTAATTCTACTCACAGCCACAGTGCAGTAATTAAAATAAGCAACACAGACAACACATGAAGATTTATAGTGGTTCCCTCTCAATAAGTACATCCACTCTTCTACCACACTGGTAGGAATCCACTACAGGTTTTTGTTCAGGTGCTCTGCCACCAACTGATCTGATTCAGGTTGATCAAGAAGACCTTTTGAGCTTTTGATCAGGAGCTCAAAATCCAACACAGGTTTTTTCTCAAGTGCCCTGCCACCAAGGTTCACTTTTGAAGGGAGTAATAACCCTTTGTACATGAGGTTGAGAGAGTTAGAATGTCTTCTCTATTGTAAAATAGAATAAGAGAAGCTAGTGGATTGCACTGAGCTATAGAAAGCTCTGAAGGAATCAAAACTCCCCCTAGCTTAGAGAATATCCAGGAAGATGCCTTGCTTCAGGGTGCAAGATCTCTTCAGATCTTTTGACAGAGAAGATCTGTTGTCTTGAAGTTCTTGAAGGAGAAGCTTGAAGAAGACTCTTGATGTGGAATAGTTGTTCTTCTTCAACAGCTTTTCTTTCTTCTTCTTCTTCTTGAAGCTCTGAGTATGAATGTTCCTGTGAGCAGGATGAACTTAGGATTGAAGAAGAGAATTCTTAAGAGAGAGGTTCTTCTCAGCTGTATGTAAAATTATCTGAGAGCTGTATCTTCTTGTTCTTGTTGTATATGAATATCTGTCTATATTTTCTGTATGTATCTGTATATATGTTGTGTTAACTTCTCACTCTAGCTCTTTATATATAAGCCTTTGTAACGGCTTCTAACTTTCTCTTAATTTGAAACTTGTCTTCTTCTGAGATCTGCAATCTGGGCTGCAAATAACACATAGTACAAATAGCCTGCAGAAAGACATCCTATAAAGAGATAAAGCTTTCTTAGAAGCTTCTTATCCATTCTGTAAGTCCAAAAGATATTAGATAAATTCACATCTATAACAACCTCTTTACGGCAAGAGAAAGACATCTGTGTCTAACGGCTATAAAGGACAGCATGGCAGATAAAGCAAAAAGATTATGTCAACTAATAGGACAAAAGACTTTGTCAGAAAGAACTTGACTTATGCATAAAGAATGAGGCAAAGATTGCCTTGATATGTAAGCATAAAATCAATGAAATAATCTTTAATAAAATAAGCCATATAAATAAGAAATAATTCACAGAAGAGAAAGAATACAATATCTCTAAATGCATACAAAAGATCGTCGAACGACTCACGGAGATCTTCGACCTCTCAGAGCAGATAGTCGAACTATCAGAAAAGATAGTCGACCTACAAGAAATCTATCTGGACAAAAGAAGTCGAGCAGGGCTCGACGATCGATGATGCTGAGACCACAGATCGTCGAGCTAACAAAGATGAACTAACTCAGAGATAGTCGATCTGCTGATAGACGATAGTCGATCAACTGATAGACGATATTCGAGCGGCGTTCGACTATAGTCGAAATAAAAACACTTAACCAGATTTTTACCTGGATAAACAACAACTCTACACAACAGATGGAATCTAACCTAAATCTAACCTTTGACCATAGATAAAGCTTGGGTCAAGAAACTAATTGAGAGGACTTAACTCAAATCCAAACTAGGGTACCAACAATTCTCCTTACGCCAACATAAACAGATCTTCAGGTCCAGATACTCCAATGGGGAAGAAAAAGAAGATGACAGAGTGAAATAATGTATTTCGTTTTTTTGTAAATGAGGCGGACTCAATCAGAGGTCGCCGAATATGTAAAAAAGGTTTAAATTTTTTATTATTGGATACAAAGGATATTTTTATCAACTCTTATTCTCATCGTTTTTTTTCTCTTCAATATTTTGTTGACTTTGTTGTTTATAACGTGTATGATCAATAATCGCCGTTAGAGCTTAGTAGAATCAGTCCGTGTCATTTAGTATTTAGGCCACCTGCATAGAGGATGGAAAACCAAGGTTGATAAAAATCAAGACCGCGATGCCTGAGTTGTAGCTCGCCAAATTATATAACAGGAATGATTTAGCTGCAGTTCGCTGTAATTTATCGAATGAGTGATTTTCCAACTTTAATAAGAAGATAGTTGGCAGACTCTGGCAAATATCAATTCCAGTCCGCAAATTCTTTAACTATAATGAAAGTTATCTAGTGTCAACTAACTTCACCTATGGGGGGATAGGTGATTTGTAGTCTTTTGTGGAATGAAAAATAACCTGCACAAGAAAACAACCACAACACAGAAAAGCACAAAAGAAATTATAGTGGTTCCCCGATTTGGGTACGTCCACTCTCCCCCTTCGACCTATCTCCTAACAAGGGACGACTCAGTCACTTCACCAACCGGATTGAAATCCAATCCTCACACTATGGAAGAAACCCTTCCACCCGAAGGAGTCACTACTCCTCCACCACGGGTTGCACCCAACCCTAACAACTAGGAATCACTATTCCTTTACAATAACACGAAAATAAAATGTACAAAAATACAAACTTCAAGTATGCAGAACCCGATGTCCCTCTTCGTTCGTTGAAGAGTTTTTGATGAAAACGAAGAGTCCATGACCGGAGCACTCTCTTGCAAAGAATCTTCCTGAGATCGGCGGTGGCAAATGATTGCGGCGGAGATGCTTTGTACATCCAAACTTCTTGACGAAGCAAGCAAGGTCTACAACCGATCTCAATCGGATCGGTCGTCTCAATCGATTCGGAAGGAAGATCTAACTTTGTTCAACAAATCAAGAGACAAGGGATCTTAAGAGAGAAGCGTGAGACGCGTTACTTAGCTTCAGTTCTGTCGACGAGCGATCAAAGATGGTCTCAGATCGGCGGCGGAGACAACTTTGCGAGCGGCGACGGCGACGGAGGAAGATTTGCGATCTGCTAGGTTATGCTCGACGGCTGTATGCCTTTTTCGTTTCTTCTGTTTGATGCCTTCATAACTTCAAAATAGGCGAGTATATATACTGTAGATCATCCCTACAAGACCGTTGTGGGGCCCACAAGAAGTAACCCTAGGCCCGGTCAAAATAGTGCCAGTAAACTTGGTTCGGTCCAGCGAATAAATCAAAATCGCCTAAGGCAAATTCGGTGGGAATCATTGGTGATTCCCATCAAAGTCGGCGGGAATCACTCATGATTCTCATTGAATTATCTTTGGTAGAGTTTCAGTTGAAAAGCTTGCCATCCGGAGGGAATCGGCGAGAATCAAGACCATTCTCAATGAATTGGCGATAATGCAAAGTCATTCTCGACAATTCGGCGAGAATCAGATAATGACTCTCGACGATTCTGACTTAGCAGAATTCTTGAAGGAGAACTGTCAGCCTGATGAAGTTGGTGGTAATCGGCGAGTGATTCTCAACGATTTGACGAGAATCACTTGTGATTCCCGTCGAATCGGTGAGAATCACTTAGTGATTCCCGTCGAATTTTCCTTAGAAGATTTTTCTTCTTTCTTCCCATGACTTGGTCTTTGACCCATCCTTGCTCCTTTTCTGCTCTTGATCTATCTCAACCCTGTACTTGAAAATAAGTACACTCCAATAGAGAGAGCACACCTGAGTCAACACACTTATCTGCTCAACGAGGGATTACGTTGCGCAGACCCGTGTATATTAACCCACTGCACCCTGACATTGGTGTGTACTTAGCATAGAATAGCTGCAAGCACAATCTTGAAGAAATATCGTCAAATACATTGTCAATTCACTTTAGCTGGTTCAGGGGCTTCTTCAAATCAAGTACATTGTGGATACAATACCCAACAATCTCCCCCTATTTGAAGAAGCCTAAACCCTACAGGCTAAGGTGAATAAAACAAATTGGAATAAAACATAAACTTAACAATTCAGTTGAGAGTGAAATTCATTACCATTATCCTGAGAGCATACTTAATGTAAGCCACCTTAGCCTTAGTCGAGAGGGTATTCTCCCCCTTTCCGGCTTCTGCAAATCTGGGACTTCACTTGGAGCCACCTGCTCCCCCTCAGATCTTGCATCCGTGTTCGAGCTAGAGTTCCTTGCCGATGCTCCCCCTTGATTTAAGAGCCTGGAGCCTTATAGTTTTTACTCTTCATAGTTTAGCATGCCGAGTTCAGTTTTGAAGAAACCGAACTTGCCCTCGTCTAGGGGCTTTGTGAAGATATCTACAACTTGCTTATCTGTGGGGACATAGCAGAGAGATATGTCTTTGTTCTCCACATGCTCCCGAATGAAGTGATAGCGCACTTCAATATGCTTTGTTCTACTGTGCGACACAGGATTGTTCGCAATTGCTATTGCGCTCGAGGAGTCGCAATACTTTGGAATTTCGCTGAATTTCAAGTCATAATCTTTGAGCTGATTTCTAATCCATAGAAGTTGTGCGCAACAGCTGCCTGCTTAGATGTACTCAGATTCAGCCGTGGAGGTTGCGACACAATTCTGCTTCTTACTGTTCCAAGAAATAAGTCTTCTTCCAAGGAATTGGCACGTCCCGAAAGTGCCTTTCCTATCATCCCTGCTTCCTGCAAAGTCAGCATCTGAAAAGCCTATCAGCTCGACATTATTATTTCTTGGGTACCACAAGCAAAGATTTGGTGTACCTTTAAGGTATCTAAGAATTTGCTTTGCAGCGACATAATGAGATTCCTTAGTGTTCACCTGATATCTGGCACAAACGCATGTGGAAAACATAATATCCGGTCTACTAGCAGTAAGGTAGAGCAGGGATCCAATTATGCTTCTATATTTGGTTTCATCAATAGTTTTCCCTTTCTCATCCTTGTCCAGAGACACAGTGGATCCCATTGGAGTCCTCATAGAGGTTGCATTCTCCATTCCGAATTTCTTGAGGAGTTCATTTGTGAACTTCGTCTAAGAGATGAAAATTCCATCCTCAGACTGTTTCACTTGAAGTCCCAAGAAATACTTTAGCTCTCCCATGCTGCTCATTTCAAACTTTCCTTTTATAAGTTTAGAAAACTTTTTGCAAAGATTGTTGTCCGTAGAGCCGAAAATTATGTCATCGATATAGATTTGCACCAACAAGATCTTACCTTTGACTTCCCTAAGAAACAATGTCTTATCTATTTTTTCTCTCGAGAACTTGTTCTCAAGAAGAAAATTAGACAGAGTCTCATACCAAGCTCGAGGAGCTTGTTTCAAGCTATATATTGCTTTATTAAGAAAATAAACATGATTTGGGAATTTAGGATTAACAAAACCTGGGGGTTGCGCGACATATACTTCATCATTCAATTTTCCATTGAGGAATGCAGATTTCACGTCCATCTGATAGACAGTGAATCCTTTGTGCGAAGCATACGCCAGGAACAATCTGATTGCCTCGAGCCTTGCAACTGATGCAAAGGTCTGGTCGAAGTAAATCCCCTCCTCTTGTCTATAACCTTTAGCCACCAGCCTGGCCTTGTTATTTATGAGGACACCGTGTTCATCCAGTTTGTTTCTGAATATCCACTTGGTGCCGATCACATTCTGGTTCTTTGGTCTGGAAATAAGCGTCTAGATGTTGCATCGTTCGAATTGATGCAGTTCATCTTGCATGGCCAATATCCATGCTGCATCTTTGTTCGCTTCGTCGAACTTCTTTTGCTCAACCTATGACAGGAAACTAAGGTGCAAAATCTCGTTAATTGTACCTCTCCGAGTTCTGACACCTTCACGATGATCTCCTATGATCTAATCTTTAGGATGATCCCTCACGTGCCGGAGCTCTAGGATTCTGGCATCTTGAGATCTGACAGCTTCTCGGGCTTCTCCTTCTTCTGGAAGATTTTCTCCATCCTGATCGTCAACTTCTACAGTTGGCGTTGAGGTGGAAACCTCGACGTACTTGGGAGATTCATCTTTAGCAGTCTTATCTAAACTTAGTTGTTCAAGCCTTGCACCGTATTTAGTGTTATCTCTTTTCCCCTAATCTTGTTCCATGGCAAGCCTGGAACATCTCTTGTCTAGGTCCCATCATGTACATGGGTACCTAGACTATCCTACAAAAAAAGAATTACCTTACCTAAGGAACCCAATATGTATTTGGTCCTAGGTTCTTGTCAACATAAAATACAACATGCCTTCCTACAGGATTTCTGTCAGGAAATCTATCTCTAGCCAAAGGAGGTGGACATACCCTTGGCCTTGGCACAGAAGGATTGTGCCAATAATCTATGGCAAAGTGACCCACTTTACCAAAGCACCAGCACTCATGAATATTGTATCTCCTTTTCAGACCAAATCTACTGACTGAGTTTGTCACGATCATAGGTGTGACAGGGGCAGAGCAGGTTCTGCTCTCAGATTTACCCTTTCCACCGGGACATGAGGGAGGGTGGATGGAGAACATGTGGTGAGTGTCATGAGGCATGGGAGGTGGTGCCTTCTTTTCAGTCAGCACACATCCACAGGCCCCATAGATACCTGCTACATGTTTGCCAACCCCCTTTCCCTACTTCCTAGGGTGGTGAGAGGTACTGTGAGAGCTGGTTCCTACAATCTCATGAAGTGTTGAGGCTGAAGCAGTGAATACAAAAGGTTCATTATGAGCCAAATGTATTTTCTCATGGGTAGCCATAACAGCACTTGCACTATGGGTATTTCCACATGAGGGTTGATCATTCTTGCAGTGACCATAATTGTTCTTATGGTCATACCTGAAGGCATGATGTATGCCCTTCCTATTCGAAGTGGGGGGGGGGTCTGAAAATAGTATCCCCATTTCTCCACGATTTTATAATTCGTGAGATCCACCCATTTTCTCCCTTTCTCTTAATAGCATCTACCTTGGAAAAGTTAGATACTATTCTCTTCTCGGTCTCTAGAGAAAACACTAGATCCGAGATCTTTGAGTCCTTCACCTTGATGGATTCCAATTGGAGATCCATCATGGTCCTCAACTGAGCTATTTCCATAGCTTGTTTCTCCACAAGCAAGTTGCTCTTCTAAAGGGCACTACAAAGGGAATCAAGAGTTTCAATCTTTTGATTGAAACAGTCTATTTCCCTTACATCACTTGATGGACAACCCTCTGAACTACTCCTGTCTTCAGGAGATTCAAGAGGAAAGGAGCATGATGAGGAGGATACCTGATCCTAACTGTGATGATAAGGGTTAGCGTTAAGATCTGCAGAGACTGATGTGTCAACTTCATCAGAACTGCATTCCTCAATCTCTTCTTCAGTCTCAGATAGAGACACGGGAGCCCAGATATTGAGAGATTGGTCTTGACTTTCATCTTCAAAGATGAGGACCCCAACATAGGCTTCATCCTCTTGCTGGCATCCAGTAACAGCCGTCTCCGTTCCCTCCATTAGGTCAGAGATAGTTTTCCACATAGACTTTGCAGTCTTACACTTGTCCAATCTTGAACGAGATGATCCAGACCAAACGTCAATGATTATCTGATGAATAGATTGTCCAGGTTGAAAAGTGAGAGCTCAGTCTCAGACATCTCTTCGAGACTCTTGGGGATTTGGATATCTTTTCCAGATCCGGAAGCCTTCATGGCAATGAAGGGACCCTCTTCCATAATGAATGATGCGCGAGGGTCAATGGCCTCCAGATGAAACATAACTCTCATCTTCCAGATGGGATAATACTCCATTGTGCAGGCAGGGAGTCTTAGAGAAGAGACATCAGAGTATAGCTCCATGCTTGAGTCTTGTTTTCTTCTTGACACTAGATGCGGGATCTTACTCAAGGTGTTAACCTTATTGTTGGGTAACCTCCCTCTGATACCACTTGAAAGTTATCTAGTATCAACTAACTTCACCTATGGGGGGGATAGGTTATTTGCAGTCTTTTACGGAATGAAAAATAACCTACACAAGAAAACAACCACAACACAGAAAAGAACAAAAGCAATTATAGTGGTTCCCCGATTTGGGTACGTCCACTCTCCCCCTTCAACCTATCTCCCAACAAGGGATGACTCGGTCACTTCACCAACCGGATTGAAATCTAATCCTCACACTAGGGAAGAAAACCTTCCACCCGAAGGAGTCACTACTCCTCCACCACGGGTTGCACCAAACCCTAAAAACTAGGAATCACTATTCCTTTACAACAACATGAAAATAGAATGTACAAAAATACAAACTTCAAGTATGGAGAACCCGATGTCCCTCTTCGTTCGTTGAAGCATTCTTGATGAAGATGAAGAGTCCACGACCGGAGCACTCTCTTGGAGAGGATCTTCCCGAGATCGGCGGTGGCAAATGATTGCGGCGGTGATGCTTTGTAGATCCAAACTTCTTGACGAAGAAAGCAAGGTCTACCAACGATCTCAATCGGATCGGTCGTCTCAATCTATTCGGAAGGAAGATCTAACTTCATTCAACAAATCAAGAGACAAGGGATCTCGAGAGAGAAGCGTGAGACGCGTTACTTAGCTTCGGTTCTATCGACGAGCGATCAAAGATGGTATCAGATAGGCGGCGGCGATAACTTTACGAGCGGCGACAGCGACGGAGGAAGATTCGCGATCCACTAGGTTACGCTCGGCGGATGTATGCCTTTTACGTTTCTTCTGTTTGATGCCTTCGTAACTTCAAAATAGTTGAGTATATATACTGCAGATCATCCCTACAAGACCGTTGTAGGACCCACAAGAAGTAACCCTAGGCCCTGTCAAAACAGCGCCAGTTAACTTGGTTCGGTCCAGCGAACAGATCAAAATCGCCTAAGGCAAATTCGGCGGGAATCATTGGTGATTCCCGTCAAAGTCGGCGGGAATCACTCATGATTCTCCTCGAATTATCCTTGGTAGAGTTTCAGTTGAAAAGCTTGCCATCCGGAGGGAATCGGCGAGAATCAAGACCATTCTCGACGAATCGCCGAGAATGCAAAGTCATTCTCGACAATTCGGCGAGAATCAGTTAATGATTCTCGATGATTCTGACTTACCAGAAATCTTGAAGGCGAACTGTCAGTCGGATGCAGTTGGTGGGAATCGACGAGTGATTATCTACGATTCGATGAGAATCACTAGTGATTCTCGTCGAATCGTCGAGAATCACATAGTGATTCCCGTCGAATTTTCCTTAGAAGATTTTTCTTCTTTCATCCCATGACTTGGTCTTTGACCCATCCTTGCTCCTTTTCTGCTCTTGATCTATCTCAACTCTGTACTTGAAAATAAGTACACTCCAATAGAGAGAGCACACATGAGTCATCACACTGATCTGCTCAACGAGGGATTATGTTGCGCAGACCCGTGTATATAAACCCACTGCACCCTGACATTGGTGTGTACTTAGCATAGAATAGCTGCAAGCACAATCTTGAAGAAATATCGTCAGATACATTGTCAATTCACCTTAGCTGGTTCAGGGGCTATTTCAAATCAGGTACATTATGGATACAATACCCAACATATAATTTTGATAATATAGAGATCGATGATCGATGTTGTGAACTGAGATAATTACAAACAAACTCTGTGAGCTGAGAAAGATGGGTTACAGACTTAATTGACCAAAAGGGCAGGTGCACGCGAAACCCATTGCTTTCCTCGTAGGGTCACAAAACACTGCCAACCACATCACCCAAGTAACTTGGCGGCCTGAAAGATCAAGCTCTGCGGACTGTAAACGATAACAAAATATGAAGTGATGATCAACAGCTCAGGTGACCAAGCAGGCAGGTGCCTGCAGGGCGGGCATTGCTTTCCTCGCAAGGTTGAGTTATGCGACCAACCTATTGGAATCCTGGCGGACTGAGTGGAAGCCGGAACCTTGTTCGCATTTAAAGATGGTCAACTTACGTGACCATGCGGGCATGTGCCTGCAGGGCAGGCATTGCTTTCCTCACGATGTTATGAGAGATGTACACTTAAAGTTAATTTAGATAAAAAGAACACTGCTCCCTTGCCTGGGATTAAGAACGATTGGATCAATTGGGCAGGTGCACACAGGGTGCATTGCTTTCCTCAAAGGATCAAACAGGATGTGGATTCCCTGCAGGCACCACTTGAGAGTATCAAAGAGAGTTCGAGAGTACAAACTTGGATGATCTATGGGCAGGTGTCAGATGCCATTGGTTTCCACAAAGAGACCATGAAGGTGTATATTATCCCTTACAAAGCATGGTAGAGGTAACAACCACCCTGTCCCTCCAAAAATACAGAGGTGGAGTAAGGTACCAGCTGGGATCCAAAATCCAGTAGCCCACCGGGCGAGAATCTGCAAGCTCCCACTACACGGTGCGAAATCTCCCCACAACACGTTGTCATCATTGTGTTATGCTAATGACAACGATTCTCGAGGGGGGGGGGGTCCAAGCTGGACTTTGCGATGTCTCTTGATTTAGTGATCTTTTATTTTGAGTTGCAGATAAGGAGAAGTGATTGTGCTATGCAAGAAAAAGTGTTAGAAAGAAATTTTTATTCATATAGTCATTGAAATGAATACAAATGATAAGTGTTTGTTTAAGCATAAAACCGCTTTAAATCATCACCATTCCAAGTATGAGGTATGTCTTCCCCGTCATAGGTTTGCAGTTGGTATGCCCACTTTTTCAGAACTTTTTAAATGATGAATGTTCCATTCCAGTTCAGATTCAACTTACCCATTGAACCAGTTCTTGTGGCTGCATCCAACTTTTTCAGAACGAGATCTCCCATCGAAAAATTCTTGACCCTTATATTCGTGTCAAAATATTTGACCACCCTTCGCTTGACTTCCTCCTTCCTGATGACGGTCTCATCCCGCATTTCTTCAATTCGATCCAAGCAATGTTTCATGTTCTCGTTGTTAATCTCAAGGCAGTCTTCCCAGCTCTGCCTGGCCAGTAGGACCCTTGGATTCGTAACCTCAAATTCCACCGGGATGAGAGACTCTGAGACATGAGCAAGCTTGAAAGTGGTTTCTCCGGTAGTTGATGAGGGGGTTGTTCTGATGGTCCATAGAACTGAAGGGAGCTCATCTGCCTAGCTGCCTCTTAGATTTAACACCTTCTATTTTAGCAAATTGTGTATCTACTTATTCGCTACATCTACCTGGTCGTTTCTTCTGGGATGATGAACTGACGAGAATCGCAGTTCTATGCTGACTTATTTGCAAATTTTTTTCTTCTCTTCATTGTTGAACTGAGGCCCATTATCTGTAATTATTGCCATTGGGATCCCATGCCTGCAAATTATCTCCCCACCCACCCCCCCCCACAATGTTTTTTATCACCTGTGTTGTTTTCTTTACTAGCGCCTTTGCTTCAATCCATTTGCTGAAGTAATCAACCATAACCAAGATAAAATGACGTTGTCCACTCGCCATGGTAAATGGTCCGAGGACATCCATTCCCCAAACCGCGAAAGGCAAGGGTGTGGTGATTGACATAAGTCGTTGAGATGATTGGAGTTGAAGTGGAGCAAATTTCTAGCACTGGGCACACTTCTTTGCATAGGATTCTGAATCTTTTCTCATCGTGGTTTAGAAGTAACCTTGACACAATATTCTTCTCTCCAAAGTTCTTTCTCCTGAATGGCTGTCATATTCCCCAGAGTGAATCTCTTGAAGCACCATCGAAATCTCCTCCTCAGACATTCACCTTGTCATTGGGGAAAGGAAAGGTTTTCAATAGAGAATTCTGGAGATAAGTTTATAATTTGCCGCTTTCATTCTGAATCTTTTCTTATCTTTCAATGACTGAGGTATTTCTCCTGTTGAGAGATGTGATTTGAACGGGTCCATCCAAGAGGGTCATCGTTCCACTTGCATCAACTCCCCTTCTTCCATGGCCGGGTGAAAAACCTCCGAAGTTGTCTCTCCCGAGGGGAGACCAAACTTTACTAGCTCGTCCGACTCAGTATTGTATACTCTTGAGACGTACTCAATGGTGAAACTTTTAAACCTCCCAATCTCTGTCTTCACCAGCATTAAATATTTCTTCAAGGTGGGCTCTTTTGTTTCAAAATTTCCCAGCACTTGTGACGCCATTACTAAAGAGTGGGGTTTTAATATACGCATGGTCTATTCCCAACTCCATCGCAAACTACAGACCTGCTAAGAGTGCTTCATACTCTGCTTGGTTATTGGTGGTTGGGAAAGAGAACTTCACGGCCTATTTCAGCTTGACCCCGGTTGGGTTAATGAGGACTACTCCTGCTCCAAGGGAGTTTTTTCCTGAAGCACCGTCTATGTAGATTGTCCATGCTAACGGAGATTGATCGGCTTGTTTAGTTTTGGACTCAGTTGTTTATATCAAGAAATCTTCCAATACTTGTGCTTTGATAGACATTCTGGGTACATATGAAATATCAAACTTGTTAAGTTCAATTGCCCATTTGGCCGTCTCCCAGAGTGTTCTGGTTTTTTTAGGATACTTTTCAATGGCTGATCAGTAATCACCTGGATTGAGTGTGCTTGGAAATATGGTCGAAGTCTTCGGGGAGACATTACCAGTGCCAGTGCAATCTTCTCAAGGATTGGATACCTGGTTTCGGCATTCTTCAATATATGGCTTACATAACATACCAGATATTTCCTTCTTCCTTCCTCTCTAACAAGGACTGGGCTTATTGCTTCCGAGCCGACTCCTAGGTAGATGTACAATATTTCTCCAGCTCAAGGACTTTGAAGCAAAGGAGTTGAGGTGAGTTGCTTTTTAAGTTACTCAAAAGCTTTCGCTCATTCTTCGATCCATTCAAATCAAGATCCCTCACGAAGAGTTTTAAAAAATGAAGCGCTTTTATCCCCTACTCTGGAAATAAATCTTCCAAGTCCTGCTAGCCTTCCCCCTAGTTGTTGAACTTATTTAGGGGAGAGAGGTGATGGCATGTTGAGGATTGCTTTAACTTTATCTGGGTTAGGGGCAAGCCCTTCAGGGGTAAGGAGATTTCCGAGAAATTTTCCTTTATTTGCTCCAATGATACATTTCCATGGATTTAACTTCAGGTTATACCTTCGCAGAGTAGTGAATGTCTCTGCGAGGTCTTGCAAATGCGAAGCAAAGGTTTTACTTTTAATAAGAAGATCATCGACGTATATTTCAAGATTTCTTCCTTTTTGTTCTTTAAAAACAAATTCCATCTTGCGTTGATAGGTAGCGCCTGCGTTTTTTAGCCCAAAAGACATCACAAGATAGTAATAATAGCCATCATTTGTGATAAAAGACGTATGGGGAATGTCAGGCTTATGCATCCTTATCTGGTGATAACAAGAGAATGCATCTAAAAACTCATAAAAGGATATCCAACTGCAGAATCTACGAAAGAGTCTATCCGAGGCAGGGATAACAATCTTTGGGGCACGCTATATTAAATTTGGTAAAGTCAGCACACATCCTCCATTTTCCCCCCGGCTTCTTCACCATTACAACGTTTGATACCCAGAATTGGTATTGAATTTAGCGAATGAACTTAGCCTTGAGAAGTTTTGCGACATCCTCCTTGATTGGCTCGGCCAGCTTCGTCGCCACCTCCCTCTTCCTTTGTTGAACAGGTTTGAAGTCCAGAGAAATATTGAGGTGGTGACAAGCTACACTAGGATCTACTCCTGGCATGTCCTCCGCTACCCAGGCGAAGACATCCAGGTTCTTCAATAAGCAGGCGATCAACTATGCCTTTTCTTCCTCAGGGAGCTCCGAGTTGACAAAAATTCTTTTTTCTTCATCTACGCCTGAAAGTCAATCTAGTGTCAACTACCTTCACCTAAGGGGGGGATAGGTGATTTGAAGTCTATTGCGGAATTAAAATTAACCTGCACAAACAACAAACATAGCACAGAAAAGCACACCAAAAATTATAGTGGTTCCCCAATTTGGGTACGTCCACTCTCCCCCTTCGACCTATCTCCCAACAAGGAACGACTCAGTCACTTCACCAACCGGATTGAAATCCAATCCTCACACTATGGAAGAAACCCTTCCACCCGAAGAAGTCACTACTCCTCCACCACGGGTTGCACCCAACCCTTACAACGAGGAACCAACGTTCCTTTACAACAAAAGTAAAAATAGAATGTACAAAAATACAAACTACGTTTGGAGCGCTCGGTGTCCCTCTTCATTCGATGAAGCGTTCTTGAAGAAGACGAAGATTCCACGACCGAAGCACTCTATTGGAGAGGATCTTCCCGAGATCGGTGGCGGCAAAGGTTTGCGGCGGCGATGCTTTATAGATCCAAACTTCGTAACAAAGCTAGCAAGGTCTACCAACGATCTTACCTGGATCAATCGTCTCCATCGATTCAGAAGGGGAAAGTATTCCCGTTCAACAAACCAAGAGACAAAGGATCTCAAGATATAAACGTGAGACGCTAAGCTTAGCATCGTTTCTATTGGCGGGTGGTCAAGAGGAATCTGAGACCAGCGGCAGCGAAACCTTAGCAAGCAGCGACGGCGAGCAAGCGGCGACGGTGACGGGAGGAAGTCCGCGATCAGCTAGGTCACGCGAGGCGGCCGTCCTTTCTCATTTTCTTCACTGCTTTGTAAGTTTAAAATAGGAGATTATATATACTGTATAATACCCCCTGATGACCGTTGTGGGCCCCACAAGACGAAACCCTAATTTCGGTTCAAACAGCGCCTGAACACTTGGTCCGGTCCAGCGAGACAACGGAATTCGCCTAAGGCAAATTCAGCGAGAATCATTGATGATTCTCGACGAATCGGCGAGAATCACTTATGATTCCCATCGAATTCTCCTTAGAAGAATTTTAGCTGAGGAGCTTGCCATCCGGAGTGAATCGGCGAGAGTCACAATCCATTCTCGACGAATCAGCGAGAATGCAGAGTCATTCTCGACGATTCGTCGAGAATCACTTAATGACTCTCGACGATTCTGACTTAGCGTGAATTTTGCAAGCGTTGAGTCAGCCGGATGCAGTCGGCGAGAGTCGGCGAGGGATTCTCAACGATTCGGCGAGAATCACTAGTGATTCTCGTCGAATCGGCGAGAATCACTTAGTGATTCTCGTCGATTCTAACTTAGACGATTTTTCGTCTTTCTTCCCATGAGTTGATTTGACCCATCCTTGCTCCTTGTCTACTCTTAATCTATCTCAGCCCTGTACTTGAAAATAAGTACACTCCAATAGAGAGAGTACATATGAGCAAACACACTGATCTGCTAAACGAGGGATTACGTTGCGCAGACCCGTGTATATTGACCCACTGCACCCTGAGATTGGTGTGTACTTAGCGTGGAATAACTGCAAGCACACCTTGAAGAAAATCATCAAATACATTATCTATTGAACTTAGCTTGTTCAGGGGCTTCTTCAAATCAGGTTAATTGTGGATATAATACCCAATAATCTCCCCCTATTTGAAGAAGACTGAACCCTACAACTAAGGTGAATGGAACATATGGGAATGAAAATCATAAACAAATAATTCAGTTGAGAGTGAAATTCATTACCACTAGCTTGAGAGCATACTTGGAGCCACCTTAGCCTTAGCCGAGAGGGTAATCTCCCCTTTTTCGGCTTCTACAAATCTGGGACTTCACTTGGAGCCACATGCTCCCCCTCAGATCTTTCATCCATGCTCGAACTTGACTTCCTTGCTGATGCACCCCCTTGATTCAAGAGCCTTGAGCCATACAGTCTTCACTCTTCATAGTTCAGCATGCCGAATTCATTTTTGAAGAGACTGAACTTGGCCTCGTCTAGGGGCTTTGTGAAGATATCTGCAACCTGCTTATCCGTGGGGACATAGCAGAGAGATATATCTTTGTTTTCCACATGCTCCCGAATAAAGTGATAGCGCACTTCAAAATGCTTCGTTCTACTGTGCGACATAGGATTGTTCGTAATTGCTATTGCGCTTGAGGAGTCGTAATACATCGGAACTTCGCTAAATTGCAAGTCATAATCATTGAGCTGATTTCTGATCCATAGAAGTTGTGCGCAACAGCTGCATGCTGAGAATTACTCAGATTCAGCTGTGGAGGTTGCGACACAATTCTTCTTCTTACTGTTCCATGAAATAAGCCTTCTTCCGAGGAAATGACACGTCCCGAATGTGCTTTTCCTACCATCCCTGCTTCCTACAAATTCAGCATCAGAAAATCCTATCAGCTCGACATCATTGTTTCTTGGGTACCACAAGCCAAGATTTGGTGTACCTTTAAGGTATCTAAGAATCCGCTTTGCAGCAACATAATGAGATTCCTTAGTGTTCACCTGATATCTGGCACAAACGCATGTGGAAAACATAATATCCGGTCTACAAGCAGTAAGATAGAGTAGGGATCCAATTATGCTTCTGTACTTGGTTTCATCAAAAGGTTTCCCTTTCTCATCCTTGTCCCGAGACACAGTGGGTCCCATTGGAGTCCTCATAGAGGTTTCACTCTCCATTCCGAATTTCTTGAGTTCATTTGTGAACTTTGTCTGAGAGATTAAAATCCCATCATCATGCTGTTTCACTTGAATTCCCAAGAAATACTTCAACTCTCCCATACTACTCATTTCAAACATCCCTTGCATAAGTTTGGAAAACTTCTTGCAAAGGTTATTATCCGTTGACCCGAATATTATGTCATCGACATAGATTTGCACCAGTAAAATCTTGCCTTTGACTTCCCTAAGAAAGTATGTCTTATCTATTTTCCTCTACAGAACTTGTTCTCAAGAAGAAAACTAGACAGAATCTCATACCAAGCTCGAGGAGCTTCTTTTAAGCCATATAAAGCTTTATTAAGAAAATAAACATGATTGGGAAATGTAGGATTAACAAAACCTAGGGGTTGTACGACATATAATTCCTCTTTCAGGTTTCCATTTAGGAATGCAGATTTCTCGTCAATCTGATAGACAGTGAATCCTTTGTGCGAAGCATAAGCCAGGAACAATCTGATCTCCTTGAGCCTTGCCACTGGTGCCAAGGTTTTGTCGAAGTCAATCCCCTCCTCCTGTCTGTAACCTTGAGCCACCAGCCTGACCTTGTTCTTTAAGATGACACCGTGTTCATCAAGTTTGTTTCTGAAGATCCACTTGGTGCCGATCACATTCTTGTTCTTTGGTATGGGAATAAGCGTCTAGACGTTGCATCTTTCAAATTGATGCAGTTCATCTTGCATGGCTAATATCCATGTTGCATCTTTGTTCGCCTCGTCAAACTTCTTTTGCTCAACCTGTGACAGGAAACTAAGGTGCAAAATCTGGTTAATTGTACCTCTTCGAGTTCTGACACCATCACGAGGATCTCCGATGATCTGATCTCTAGGATGATCCCTCACGTGTCGGAGCTCTAGGAGTCTGGCATCTGGAGCTCTGACATCTTCTCGGGCTTCTCCTTCTTCCGGAAGATTTTCTCCATCCTGCTCGTCAACTTCTCCAGCTGACGTCGAGGTGGAAACCTTGATGTACTTTTGAGTTGCACCTTTTTTAGTCTCATCAAGACTTAACTGTTCAAGCCTTGCACCTGCATCTTTAAGAATGCCACGGGAAGAAGTGCTATGAAGCAAGATTCCTTCATCGAAAACAACATTAATGGACTCTTCCACCACTAGGGTTTTCTTATTGAAAACCCTATATGCCCGACTATGGCTACTATAGCCCATGAATATACCTTCGAAGCATTTTTCACCAAATTTAGTACACGGGTACTTCCCGTTATTGAGTATATAGCATCTACAGCCAAAGATCCTTAAATAGGACATGGTTGGTTTCCTTCCTTTCAGTAGCTCATAAGGCGTCTTATGATGACTCTTGTTGATCAAGGCCCGGTTTTGTACATGACAAGCCGTATTGACAGCCTCTGCCCAGAAGTATTCGGGGAGAGAAGCGTCATTCAACATTGTCATGTAAGCTTCAATGAGAGTTCTATTTCTCCTCTCTGCAACTCCATTTTGTTGAGGAGTGCACGGGGAGGAAAACTCATGAAATATACCATGTTCTTCACAAAATTCTGTCATAGCACCAGACTCGAATTCTGTTCCATGGTCACTTCTGATTTTGACCACTGAGCAGTTAAGTTCGTTCTGAATTTGCTTGACAAAACTAGTGAAGATGTCAAACGTATCTGACTTTCGTTTTAAGAAGAACACCCACGTAAACCGAGAGTGATCATCAATAATCACTAGCGTATATGACTTCCCTCCCAAGCTATGAACTTGTATTGGACCAAACAAGTCCATATGCAGAAGATAAAGACATCTGGAGGAGTCTTTGTCTACAATGCCCTTAAAGGTAGCCCGAGTCTGTTTACCCTTCTGACACGCAGGACAAGGGCTATCTTTGATGCACTTAATAATGGGAGCATCTCTTACTAAATTTTTAGAAAACAACATATTAATAGTCTTGAAATTAATATGTGCCAACCTCTTGTGCCATTGTTCACAAAGAGATGCACTGCCTTTTGCTACCAGGCACACGGGGGTAGAAGAATCTAAACTAAGTAAATCTAAACAAAAGATATTTCTGCTCCTAATGCGGGTTAATACCGTATCCGAAGAGGCACATGATATTATCAAGCATTTTTCCTTGCAGAACTTAACGTCATATCCTTTATCACATAATTGACTTACACTGATCAGGTTATGATTTAACCTTTCAACATAAGCCACATCGGTGATAGAGATTATTCCGTTGGAAATCATACCATAACCTCTGGTGACACCTCGATCTGATCCCCCAAAGATGACTTTGGGTCCATTTTTTGACTGGAGAGTAATCATGCAGCAGGCTTCTCATCCCATTCATATGCCGGGAGCATCCACTATCCAAGTACCATATAGTAGTTTTGGTGGCCTTTGGACATTCTTGCATAATAGAATTAATTTCCCTTAGGAACCCAATCGAACTTGGGTCCTAGATTCCTTGTTAGCATACTTCCCCTCGGATGGTTAGCCCTACGAGTGGTCAGCCTCGCATTGCTAAATTGAGAAGTCTCGTTATATCTCAGATTAAACCAGCAATCCACGGCATAGTGACCAACTTTGCCACAGCACCAACAGTCAAATCTTTTGTACCATTTCCTAGGCACCTGCTTCACCCTTAGAACGGTGGGTCCAGCTGGGGCCATGGATCTGGAGGTGGAGGCATCATGATGATAACAATCACATGATTTCTTCACTTCTTGTTCCTTCAGTATAACACGCTTGGCTTTTAGTGCCTGCTTCCTATTATGGCTGCTAAAGAAGTGGCCATAATTTTTCACTTGGATTTCCTCATAAAGTGCCTTGAAGATACTCTCGTCGTAGTTGCGGGGGAAGGCCCAACCATCATACCGGCTCTTTGGCTTTTCAACCGAGGGCCGGAAGAAGTGGTCATAGGTTGACTCAAAGTCCTGTTTTTTACAGGGAAAGCCAGGTTTCCTGAATTCAACAGGGTTTAGTGGGGCCTTTCCTTTTTCTGCAGCAGAGGCCTTCTTAGCAGCCTTATTTTTCCTCTGCTTTCTGTTTCTCCTGGATGATTTACCAGGCACACCCAAATTCCCCAAGCCAGCCCCCTTAGCCTGAGCAGAGAAGGTATCAACCAGTGGAAGGACAGTCTTTGGCATAGAGAAGCTTTTGACAATCTTCCTTTCTGCCGCAAGTTGTTCTTCCAACTTATTGATTTCTTCTTGTTTAAGGTCAAGGAGACTTAGAGACTCTGAGTGCTTAGAGATCAGGTCCAGGTGCTCCTGTCGGAGAGAAATCAAGCTAGTGATCTCTTTCCTTAGGGAGACACCCTCGACCTTAAGGAATTTGACTTCCTTTTTCTGAGCCCTCAATCTCTTGCGGCATTCCTCGAAGGTGTTGAGCAGAAGCTCATACTTTTCGAGGAGCTCAACTTCTCGGGCAGAAGGGCGTTCCTCGAGATCATCATCATGAGACTCAGAGTCAAAGTCAGAGTCAGAGAGGGGGTGCGATCTTTTACCTTCCCAGTAAATGGGGGGCATTCTCCTTCTGAGTCAGAGCGACCCATTAGCCCGAAGTAGGCTTCCTCATCATCACTGGTTTCTGAAGTGTCAGATTCACTCAGTGTCTTTGGATTCTTAGCGATGTAGCTTCTCTCCTTCTTTTTATCTCTAGAGGTTCTGTGCTCCTCTCCCTTCCCCCTCTCTCTCTTGCCTTGATGGCAGTCAGCCACGATGTGTCCTGGCTTATTGCACCCAAAACAAATGATGTCAGCATGACGATGTTTGTTCGGTTTTGATTCATACCTGCCGGAAGAATAATTCTTCTTCTAATTTCTGGAGGAGGAGCCGTCTCTCTTTCTTTGATTCCTCATCTTGAGGAACTTCTTGAATTCTCTGGTGATGAGGGAGAAGTCTTCTTCAGACAGCTCTTAGCCGGATGAGCATGGCTCGGAGTCTTCCTACTCATCCTTTTTCCACGAACGGGACGAGGCAGCACCCTTTCCTTTCCTGGAGTGAATGGCTTTCAGGGCCACAGTCTTTTCTTTTGCTGCGGCTTTCTCGACTTCTTCTTCTGCTTTCCTCGTTTTCAGCTGAAGCTCATAGGACATAAGCTTCCCAAATAGTATCTGAGGATCAGTTTCTGCTAATTTGCCAAACTCTCGGATGGCGCAGATCTTCGTGTCTCATTCCATAGTAAGGGACCTAAGGAATTTATCATTCAGTTCACCATCAGTGAATACTCTTCCATATCCTTTTAGGGCATTGACAATCTTGAGGAACTTCTCGAAGGTAACTCCGATCTCTTCCTTGGTCCCTTACCTGAAGGCCTCATATTTCCGGTTAAGGAGGGATCTCCGATCATCCCTCACTTCATCTATGCCCTCCATCAGAATAATCAGGAAGTGCCAGATATCCTTGGCTATCCTGAATTTGCAGAAGTTCTGCATTATGGAGTCATCGACTGCACTGACTAGAATGTTCTGTGCCTTCTTGTCACATCCGACCAACACCATCTCGTCCTTGTCCATTTAAAAAACTTCTTAGGGACCATTTTGGTAGGATCAATGGTGGAGGCCTTAGTGGGAATATAAAGTCCCACCACCACGATCATGAAGAGTCGGGGGTCGACTGCTTCCATGTAAAATCTAATCCTTTCCTTCCGGATAGGAAAGTTTAGCCTGGTGCACACTGGGATCTACCCTGAGTACTTGAGTCCGTCCATAGTAGATATCTTCCTTCTTCATGACACAAGTGGCAGGAACTTACTCAAGGTTTTAACCTCTTTGATGAGCAACCTGCCCTTGATACCACTTGAAAGTCAATCTAGTGTCAACTACCTTCACCTAAGGGGGGATAGGTGATTTGCAGTCTTTTACGGAATTAAAATTAACCTGCACAAACAACAAACACAGCACAGAAAAGCACACCAGAAATTATAGTGGTTCCCCGATTTGGGTACGTCCACTCTCCCCCTTCGACCTATCTCCCAACAAGGGACGACTCGGTCACTTCACAAACCGGATTGAAATCCAATCCTCACACTATGGAAGAAACCCTTCCACCCGAAGGAGTCACTACTCCTCAACCACAGGTTGCACCCAACCCTTACAACGAGGAACCAACGTTCCTTTACAACAAAAGTAAAAATAGAATGTACAAAAATAAAAACTATGTTTGGAGCACTCGGTGTCCCTCTCATTCGATGAAGCATCCTTGAAGAAGATGAAGATTCCATGACCGAAGAACTCACTTGGAGAGGATCTTCCCGAGATCGGCGATGGCAAAGGTTTGCGGCGGCGATTCTTTGTAGATCCAAACTTCATAACAAAGCTAGCAAGGTCTACCAACGATCTTACTTGGATCAATCGTCTCAATCGATTCGGAAGGGGAAAGTATTTCCGTTCAACAAACCAAGAGACATAGGATCTCAAGATAGAAACGTGATATGCTAAGCTTAGCTTTGTTTCTATCGCCAGGAGGTCAAGAGGAATCGTCGAGAATCCCTCGCCGACTCTCACCGACAGCATCCGGCTGACTCAACGCTTGCAAAATTCACACTAAGTAAGAATCGTCGAGAGTCGTTAAGTGATTCTTTGTCTTTCTTCCTGTGAGTTGCTTTGACCCATCCTTGCTCATTGTCTACTCTTGATCTATCTCAGCCCTGTACTTGAAAATAAGTACACTCCAATAGAGAGAGTACACGTGAGCCAACACACTGATCTGCTCAACGAGGGATTACGTTGCGCAGACCCGTGTATATTGACCCACTGTACCCTGATATTGGTGTGTACTTAGCATGGAATAACTGCAAGCACATCTTGGAGAAAATCATCAACTACATTATCTATTAAACTTAGCTTGTTCAAGGGCTTCTTCAAATCAGGTACATTGTGGATACAATACCCAACAATGCCAATTGTAATTCCTTGGGTTGCTTGAGCAGGCTCTAGGTGGAACTCCTTCCTGGGATTCCACATGATTTCCGATCTATTCTTGGGGAGCCATTTCTTCTTTGGCAGCGACTAGAGCCGTTTGAGGAGGCACCTGCTCGATCATGTTGACCGTTTTGACATAGCACTCGCGGGCCTCCCTTGGGTCGGTTTTGACCCGGTGCTGCTTTCCTCCTGCTGCAAACTTGATTGTCATGTGAAAGGTGGAAACCACCACACGATATTCATTAAGAAGGGGTCTTCCGAAGATGGCGTAATAGTTGCTTGTTGCATCAACTACTACGAACGTGATAAGCTTGGTTACCCCCCCCCCCCCCAAGTGTTATTGAGAGTGTAACGCTCCCATCAACTTCCTTCCTTTTGCCTGTGAAGCAATAAAGAGGCCCTTCGGTGCAGAGCAAAGTCTTTCCAAATCTCAGGGCCTCATAGGCGTTCTTCAATATAAGGTTGACCGAGTTTCCAGTATCAACCAAAATTCTCTAAACCATGTAATTTCAATAATTGCTCTGATTACAATAGCGTCGTTGAAGGGGTTGGCCGTCTTCGGGAGATCCTCTAGGCCAAATGTAACGATTTCCCTTGGCGGGGCTGTAGAATTCATTGGCACCTCATGTCGTGAGATCTTAGTCAGGGAAGACTTCCTGCTTGACTCTGCACCCTCTTTTCCATGGACATAAAAGAGATCGCTGAGGATTCCTATGTCGTCTGTGTCAATGCTTTCTCCGATTTTGATGTTGCCAAAGTATCCTGCCTCCTCAATGTCCTCATTCTCCCAAAAAAACTTCGGCCACCTTTTTGCCTTTAGAGGTGGATAGTTTTGCTGAAGCATCTTTTACTCCAAGGCCCTTCATTTTTCCTGCGGCAAGTAGCCGCTCCACAAGCTGTCGGAGTGCTCTGCAATCCTCGGTTGGGTGCCCTTTCTCCTTGTGGAATGCATAGAAAAGATCCGAGTTTCGAGTCTTTCCCTCTGCTTTCTGGAATTCTTTCTTGAATTCAGTCTTTTTCTGTAGGATCTGGAGAACCTCATCTACTGTCAGGCCCATAGCGGAAAGCTCTTCCACAGGACCGTGGCTTTTTTGATCATCTGAAGGTGAGCTATCCCGGATTTGAAGGACAGGTTGGATCCGAGGAGCGATAGTAGCGGGGGTAGTGGCCAATGAAAGTTTCTGCTCACGAAAATATAGATGATTTTGGAAAGTCCCCTTGTGCCGGAAATTCCTTCCCCTATGTGTCGGAGGATGATATTCTGGTAGAGGAGGTCTTGATGCTCGATGATTTGTAGAGGAATTTTTTGTGTCCCTTCTTTCTGCCTTTGTCGTTAGGTTGGATACATATGAGGGGTTGGAACTATCCCCTTCAATGAAGTTATTAGACAAGGCTATTAGGTCCTTGAATGTGACAGGATATTTTGTGGTTGCTTCGAATTTCAACGGCCCTTCCTTGAGTCCGTTGATTAAGGTAATCTTATAGAATTCAGGATCCACATTCTTGACCCCCAGCTTCTCCTTATGGAAACGATCTACAAACTTTGCTACCGAATCATTGTCTTCTTTCTTGATCTTAAAGAGGGTAGTTGGCCCGCTCTTCCTTTTCTTATAAGTGGAAAACCTTAGTAGGAGCTCCTTGCGAAGCTCGGCAAAAATGGCGATAGATCGAGGGTACAGTTCAAGAAACCATTCTCGGGCCTGGCCATCGAAAGTGGTAACCAAGAACTTGAACTTCAAGCCATCTAACAGGCACCTCATAGCTACGGCATCCTCAAAGGCCTGGAGATAAGCGACTAGGTCTGTCTCTTCAGTGTAAAAGGGAATGCGAGTTTCTCTGAAATTTTTGGGAGACTGCTCCTGACGGATCTTATCTACGAAAGGAGGTTCTCCGGCTTGATCTAGAGCAGAGATCGCAGGAGGCCATGCGACCTGATTTTACTCAGCAAAGTCAAACCTGCGGGCTGGAATTCCCCTGTCCACCTCACAGAAAAAGTCCATAAGTGGAGCGAGCTCATCGTCTTGAGGTCGCACCGGAGCTGCGGGCTGGATAGGTGTTGGGTACACTCGAAACTTTGTACCAGATTTTGAGAAAGCTTACTTAACTCAATGATATATATTAATGTGTATTTGATGGGATGTTGAGTTTTAATGTGCAGGATAAAGAAATGCAGAAAAATATTATAAGTACAAGTGTCGACACTTATGAGGGAAATGTGTCGACACCAGAAGCCAGATTGTATCGACACACAGGGCTTGTGTCGACACCGAGAAATTCTGTCAGCAGTAGTTGTGTCGACACCTAGGACTTGTGTCGACACACACTAAACACCAGCTATGTTGAAGACCAGAAGTAGTTGTGTCGACACACAGGACTTGTGTCGACACACACTCAAGAAATCTATCAATAATAGCTACGTAGAGACCAGAAGCAGTTGTGTCGACACACACTTAAGAAATCTTTCAATACCAGCAATATCGAGATCAGAAGCACTTGTGTCGACACCATCAAGACTTGTGTCGACACATGGTCTATTTGTGTCGACACATTTGGAGTATAGTTTCGACAACTTTCTGTTGTGATAAAGTTAAAGGAGATGACAGGTGTCAAGACTAAAGACTCGATAGCTGTCATAAGTAACAAAGCTGTCACATCTGTCAGAGCTGTCAGAAGGCCGTTATAAATCAGATCAACCTGTAACCTTGGATTGGATCTATATCAAGATCTGTGCTATCACAAAGCCAAAAAAACATTAAGAGAGGGGAACAAGAAACAAACACAGAAGAAGGCAGATCCTGAATAGTCTGAAAGAGGAATTCAGATCTGATTCTGAATTCAAGTAGGAAGCTTGATTATAGATCATCTCCAACTCCAATTGAAGATCAACCTTACTTTGTTCAAATTCGAGAATCTTTGAAGAAGCTAAGACTAGTTGGATCTTGAGTAATTAGTTCAGTCAAGAACTGATCAAGAAGCATTCACCCCATTCTCTGTCTATCTGGGCGAAGATTTTATTGTTTTAAACAATTAATTTCCTTGTAAGATCTTTTATAGATCTGAGTTGTAAGCCAAAACATATAAAGGCGGAGGTAGGGCTGAGTGCCTGAGGTAGGATCTTGTTGATTTGAGTTGTAGGCCTGGTGGTTAAGCTAAGGTAGGGATGAGTGCCTGAGGTAGGATCTTGTTGATCTGAGTTGTAGGTTTGGTGGTCAAGGCTGAGGTAGGGTTGTTGCCTAAGATAGGAGCCTTGGGAAGATTCTGAGTTGTAGGACTTGAAGAAGTCTGAGCTGTGGGAACCAGTTGGGTTCTGAGTTGTAAGATCTGAGGATCTGAGATTGTGGAAGGAAGTTTGGCCGAATCCAGTACTCTATTGGATAGGTGAAGGGGAGAGTGAACGTACCCATAAATTGGGGAACCACTATAAACCATTGTGTGTTATGCTGTGAATTTTCTGTGATTGTTATTCTTTATGCTGTGATAGTTGTGTTGTGTTTAATACTTTTAATTGATTAATTTGTTAAAAAGGATTTGAACTTATTCACCCCCCCCCCCCTCTAGGTGCTTAAGCTCTATAAACCAAATCATTCAAGTGGTATCAGAGTGAGGTTCACTCAAATATAGACCTAATAGTTTGCGTAGATCTCCAAGGTAATTAACTGTTGGCCAGAATGGGTTCAAGTGAAAATCAGAAGGAACTTGGATCCATGAAACTTCCTATCTGTAGGAAAGAAAACTTTTGCATATGGAAAGAGAGGGTCAGATTTTTCATGGAAGCATTTTATCCAAGAATCTACATCACAGTTCTCGAAGGACCCTTTATTCCTATGAACATATCAGTTCTTGATGCAAATCTCAAAACTCCAAAGAGCTATTCTGAAATGACTAGGAAGAGATCATCCTAGCAACCTTAGACAAGATAGCACAAAACATAATTGTGAGTGTCATAGATGATTCTACATTCCAGAATCTAGTACATTGCAAAACCTCAAAGGAGATGTGCGACATTTTAATTGTCTACATGGAGGGAACTAAAGAAGTAAGAAATGATAGAAAGTCAATGCTAAATCAAGAATATGAGAGCTTTAAACAAGCCAAGACAGATATCATAGCTGAATGTCACAAGAAATTCTTTAGAATTGTAAATGAGCTAATGACCTATGGAAGAGTCTTTAGCACATATGAACTGAATGACAAGTTTCTCAGGTAACTAACCAAGGATTTTGATACAAAAATATATGCCATCAGAGAGGTGTCCAAGCTTGCTGATACACCTCCACAAACCTTGTTTGGAAAATTGTTATCTTATGAGATGCAGCTCACTGCCAGAAAGGAGGAGGAGAAAAGAAATAGGTCTGAATATAAAAAAAGTCAGTAGCCTTCAAATCTAAAGCCACAAGAAAGGGTAGGAGAAAGTCTCCTTCTCCATCTAGGAGAATTGATGAGGTTGAATCATAAAATCCTGACATCAACACTTCAGATAGCCATAACTCTGATGAAGACTTTGCTACCTTTATAAGGCAGTTTCAAAGGTTCATAAAGAAGAAGAAATGGAGAACAAAGCCATCTTATTCTCTCTCCAAGGATGACTATTACAAGTAGAAGAAAACTCCTAAGGATGACAGGTATGGCTCTAATCCTATTAAACAAACATCTTCTAAAATTATTTGTAATTATTGCAACAGGCTAGGACATGTCATAGATGATTGTCCTAATAAAAGAAAGGAATCTAAGGACAAGAAGAAGCATCAAAATAAGGGCAAGAAGGAGAGATCCCTTGTTGCTCAGAAGCAGAAGAGTTGGACTAACTCTTCATCATCAGAATCTGGAGAAGAGGATGAAGCAGAAGCCTATATTGGATTGTTCACTACAGAAGAGGATTCTGTAGAAACTGAATTCCTATAAATGCTTGATTCTATAAATAGGAGCTAAGATCATTATTATAGAGGGCTGATGGCTTTGACTGAGGAAGATAAGTGTCAGGATCAGCCTTGTCCCTATAAGGTATACAATCCACCATTAGTCTCTAATTATTATACCGGATCAGAATCAGAAGCATCAACATTAAGAGATGAGGATGGTTCTGAATCTGAAGGGGATGTCCATCAACTAATTGATGAGTAGTGCGGTCTATTGCAAGCTCTTAAGAGAAGCATAATCCTTGTCAAAATGCAGGCTGAGGAAATTGCATCTCTTAAATTGGTTGCATCAGATTCAGCAAAAGTGCTGGATTTGAAGCTTAATGAAGTTGTCAAACTGAAAAAGATAACTGTTATTCAGATGGGTACAATTACCTTCAAAAATGATCACATCAAGAGTCTGGAAATCAGACTTCAAAGAGAGAAGGATCTTGTGGCTAAATTCTCAAATCCAAAGTCAGTATTACCCTTAATAGACAACTTTATCTCCCAAAAGGGTAAGACAGGATTAGGATTCAAGGAAATAACTAGGGCATCTAATTCCAAAAGAAAAGAAAAAGCCCCAGTTCAGCCACTAGCCTTCAAACCCCCTATTTCTTTCAGAAAAGTGATGTAGCCTACTAACAGGTATGATCATGACATCACTCATGGTCACTGAAAGTATGGTAATCTAAATGGCAAGGGAGCCAGTGCTAATAGTGCTGCCCATGAGCAAACACACCAGGTTATTAAAGAATCCTTAGTGTTTGCTGCTCCAGCACCTACACTTAAAAGGACTGCTGACAATAATATTATTAAGCTTGGACTTAAGATAAGGTACAACAATTTGAGTGTTGGTGTTGTGGCAAGGTGGGCTACTATGCCATTGATTGTTGGTACAATGGTAGTATTCTTCAAAAGGCCAGCTTACCTGTCAGAAAGGCTGTTGGTAAGCATGTCAAATATCAAGCTAACGTGGACCTAGGACCCAATAACAATTGGGGTTCTAAGGATAGGTAATTTTATTTGATGCAGGTGAGTCTAAGTGGCCATACCCCTATATGGTACTTGGACAGTGGATGTTCCAGGCACATGACTGGAATAAGAAGGATGCTGAAGGATTACTCTCCCATAGAAAATGGACCCAAAGTGATTTTTGGTGGATCTGAAAAGGGAGTCATCAAAGGGTTTGGTAACATTTCCAATAACACTATTACTATCACCCAGGTGGCTTATGTGAAAGGTCAAAAACATAACCTAATTAGCATAAGACAACTAAGTGATCTTGGTTATGACACTTCTTTCCTCAAGAGTGTGTGCCAAATAAGAATGTCAAGTGATCAAGAGATCATTCTGACAGGCACTAGGAAAGGAAATGTCTACTATCTTAACTTTGATTGTGAGTATAAGATCTCTCCTATTTGTCTAGTTGTAGATGAGAAAGCATCTCATTGTGTCCAATGGCACAAGAGGCTAGCTCACCTAAACTATAAGTCAATAGGACAACTCTTTAGTATGGAGTTAGTGAGGAATGGTCCTCGAGTCAAGTGCATTAAAGAGGGTGTATGTTCAGCTTGCCAAAAGTGCAAACAGACCAGGACCTCTTTCCATCGACATGATACCAAAGACTCTGTGAGTTGTATTTACCTCCTACATATGGATTCATTTGGTCCTACGCCAGTTCATAGTCTAGGTAGGAAAGCTTACACATTTGTAATTGTGGATGACTATTCTAGATTTACATGGGTTTTCTTCTTGAGAAGAAATCTGAAACCCCAACTGTCTTCTAGAATTTTTTTAGGCAAATTCAGAATGAGCTTAACAATTCAGTGGTCAAAATCAGAAGTGACCATGAGATTGAATTTCAGTCTGAATGCATGACAAAGTTCTGTGAAGAACTTGGGATTCATCAGGAGTTCTCCTCACTTAGAACTCCCCAGCAAAATGGGGTTGCAAAAAGATAGAATAGGACTCTTATTGAGGCAAGTAGAACACTACTAAGTGACACTTCTCTCCCAGAATATTTCTGGGCTGAGGCAGTAAATACTGGATGTCATATTCTCAATAGAGCATCCATCAATTAAAGACACAAGAAGAGACCCTATGAGATTATGAAAGGCAGAAAACCAAACATATCCTACCTTAGAATCTTTGGTAGCAAGTGTTATGTTCTAAATAATGGCAAGCACTATCAAATTAAGTTTGCTGCCAAATCCCTAGAATTGATATTTGTTTGGTACAGCAATAACAGTAGAGCTTACAGGATCTACAACTTGACTACAAGTTGTAGAAGAATCTGTCCATGTAGTCTTTGATGAGTCTGAGCTAATTAACTGTGAGCTATCTAGCACTTCTGTTAGTCCTACAGGTTTGAAGGAAAAGATCGACAAGCTAACAATTAGTGAAGGCCAACCTGCAAGACAGGATGAAGAAAATGATGGATGCTTTCCAGGGGGAGTACAAGTCTCACTGGATGGAGATGAAGACAATGAAGTACATCTAGATGAAGATAATGAAGAAGACAAAGAGGGGGACAGATTTCCTCCAGCAAGAAGAGATTTGAAGGATCATCCAGCACACCAAATCATTGGGGTTGCAATGCATGAAGTTTTGACCAGAAGCAAGAGCATGAACATAGTTCTATGTTCAAGCTTCCTGTCCCAGATGGAACCTAAGAAGTTTGAAGAGGCTATACAAGACACAAATTGGATTGATGCCATGCATGAAGATTTGAATCAATTTAGAAGATGTAAAGTCTGGGAGTTGGTTCCTAAACCAAAGAACCACAATGTTATAGGAACTAAGTGAATCTACAAGAACAAGTTAGATGAAAATGACACTATAATCAAGAACAAAGCCAGACTGGTAGCAAAGGGCTACAGACAGGAAGAAGGGATAGACTTTGATCAGACAATTGCCCCAGTGGCAAGGTTGGAAGCAATAAGACTGTTCCTGTCTTATGCAGCTTATCAAGGGTTTAAATTATTTCAAATGGATGTAAAGTCAACATTTTTTAATGGAGACTTAAAAGTGGAAGTTTATGTTGAACAACCTTCAGGTTTTGTAGATCCGGTTTATCCCAACTATGTATATAGGCTTTAGAAAGATCTATATGGATTTAAACAAGCCCCTAGGGCTTGGTATGAAACACTGTCTGCTTTCCTTATTGAGAATAAATTCTCAAGAAGGAAAATTGACAAAACTCTATTCTTTAGGGAATCAAAAGGTAAGATCATCCTAGTCCAGATATATGTTGATGACATTATCTTTGGTTCTACTGAAAATAACCTTTGTAGTAAGTTTGTCTAACTTATGCAAAGGAAGTTTGAGATGAGCAGCATAGGTGAGCTGAAATTCTTCTTGGGACTCCAAGTTAGACAGACTGATGATGGATTGTCCATTTCTCAGTCTAAGTTTACCATGGAGTTAATTAAGAAATATGGCATGGAGTCAGCCTCCATCATGAAGACTCCAATGGGGACAAGTATGTCGTTGTTGAGTCTTTGTATAGAGGGATAATTGGCTCCCTACTTTACTTGATTGCTAGTAGACCTTACATCATGTATGTCATATGTGTCTGTGTTAGGTACCAAGATTGCCCAAAGGAATCTCATTATTCTGATGTTAAGAGAATCTTAAGATATCTTAAGGGCACACCTAATCTAGGTATTTGGTACCCTAAGAATATAGATTTCTTGCTAACAGGTTTCTCAGATGCAGACTTTGTAGGCTGTAAAGAAGATAGGAAAAGTACCACAGGAACATGTCAGTTCCTAGGTGGGAGGTTGGTGTCATGGAGCAGCAAAAAGCAAACAATTGTAGCTATTTCCACTGCTGAATAAGAGTATATAGCTGTAGGCAGTTGCTATGCTTAGTTGTTGTGGATATAACATCAACTTGAAGACTATGACATCAAGGTAAGTAGAATTCCATTATATTGTGATTCTACTAGTGCTATATCTATTACTAGAAATCCTATTTCACATAGCAAGAACTAAGCATATAAGAAATCAAGTTTCACTTCATCAAAGAACATGTTGAAAAAGAAGACATAAGTCTAGAATTTTTCAATACTAACAATCAAATTGTTGATATATTTACAAAACCTCTGGAGGAAAGTAAATTCAATTATTTTAAAATTGAATTAGGTATGTTGAACCTAGAATGTGATGTTAGGTCTACACAAAATTTCTCAAGAAATTTGGCTAAGTTAGAAAGTTTGTGTCGACACAAACCAATTGTGTCGACACTATCAGCAAATGGTGTCGACACAGAAATAAAATCTGTGTCGACAGGAAAAGTTTATGTCAAGACCTTGAACTAGTAGTCTATGTCGACACAGGTTAAAGTATGTCGACACATAAACATCTCGACAGCTAAAAAGTACTGCTGAGACCTAGGTCGCTTATGTCGACATATATAAAATTTTGTCGACTAAGTAAAATCCCTTGTTAGGCACGTCTTTTGACCTTCCTTTTACAAGTATACTACAAATAGGAGAAGACAAAATATGACTGACTGTGCTTTTAGAACTCTCGACTCTAGACTTTGTGTCGACAAGAAAATCTCCTGTCGACTCTCTTCTCTCTCTTTCACCAATGGCACCACAACAGGAAGACAAGATCAATGAGGGATAGGAATTGGTACACAAGGCATTCGAGACTGCCTCGCCAGAAATCAAGTGCGTGATTACCCTAATCAAAGAAAATGGATTGGAATACTTGGTCTCCCAACCTTCAATGATATAGAAAAAGGAAGTTCTTGAATTTTACTTTTCCGCAACAATGGATTCTCAAGGAAAGAAGACAAAGTCCTCTGTTAATGGTACTACAGTAAAAATGTCACCAAAAAATATAAGAAAGTCACTTCAGCTTCCCAAGATTAAGTAAGAAGATTATATCGCATCATCCATGACATGGGATGCACTCCAATGGTGTGGACTGGATCCCAGTACAAACATTGGATCTTCTATGACCAGGAAGGGAATGAATTCCCAGGGTAAGTTCCTGTCCGAGATAATAGGCAAGGTTATTCTATGCAAAATAGGAGGACATGATAGGATTTCTGCCTATATGTTCAAACTCATGACCATAGTTATATTCAAGGTGAAAAAAGACTCGTTTGTTGTAATATTTGACAAGATTAGAGAAAGTGCCAAGAAGCCAAATATGGGTAGGATACTGAGCTTATATCTGGCTTCCACCATCCAAGAAGTGATGAATAAAATTCCAGGAACCAAAATTAATCACATGAGGAGAATGGATCTGATAATACTATCCAGATGGGATAGAGTTTTGACAAAAGATATTTCTACCCCACAGAAACATGTGAAGAAGGATAAGAAAAAGAAACCTACCACCCAGGAAGCAGAATCTTCCAGTGATTCTGAAGAGCAGGTTGTCTTCAGCTCAGATGAAGACCAACCAAGAAAATCACCTACACCACAACCAGATAAAGAATCCCAAACCCAAGGGGAGAGAATTAAACTAGCAGAGAACCAGATGGTCTCCACTCCAAGGGGAGACAACACAGAGATTACAATTATTCAAGAACCTGAACAATCACAACTGCCTGCCCAAGGGGGAGGTATAACTGAAGTTGCACTGGATAGTGAGAATACAACTCATACTGTTATGGAAATAGTATCAGAAATCAACTATGCTGCAACTGTTATTACTGAGAATGGAGCACAGGATGTGCATGTGTTAGACCATGATCAAGCTAAGCAACTCCACTCCTCCAGTTTAGAGAAAACCCTGGAAAAGGATCTTGATGTTTAGGGAGAACCATTTGTTGAAAAAGAGAACATTATCCCACCTATTTAGATGTAGCAGGAGGTAACTCTGGAGGAGTTATTTCCTTATTTATAAGGAGCTCAACCTGAGGGGGAGATGGCAAGGACTGAGGGAGAGATGCCACTAAATGCCTCAAGTCCTAAGGAAACTTTGGCTATAGAAAGTTCATCAAATTCTTCTGAAGATGAAGAAGCCTCCAGAGCCAAGAAAAGGAAGTTGGTGGCACTCAGGAAGAGGAGCACAGGCTATAAGAAAGCCTTGTAGACTATCCCTCAAACATCTACTCCAGGAATAAACTTCAGTTCACTTTTGGTGAAACTACAAGTGAAAATGGATGAGCAAAGACTTGCTCTGGGGAAATATGTGGATGAGTCACATAAATAAATGCAGTTCCAGCTGCCCCAAGATATCAAGTCTATCAGATTTGAAGTAAATTTGCATAAGAAGGAGATGACAGATTGCTTCCACAAGGGAGGTAATGCTGTAGTATACTTGGCCACACAACAACAGGACATGAAAACTCAAATAGCTGACATTGTAGATAAATAAGGATATATTCTAGAAAATCAATTCATAATGAATGAAAATCTCATAGGCTCACATAATGCTATTCTCACAAAAATGGGAGATATTGCTACTGACGTGAAATCTGTAGTATCTAACCAGATCAAAGAAAAGCTAGTTGTTGTACAAACAGTAATTCTGGCATCTCAACAGGTTATTTGTGATCAACTGCAAAAGTTTAGACTATACTACACAGAGGGAATAGATTATCTGGGTGATCAAGTAAGGTTTTAGAAGGATGATCTAAGAGATCATGTGGCAAGAGAAGTCATAAAGGGGGGAGAGTGTTAGTCAAAGCAAGCTCAGATCATGTCAAATGGGTATCCAATACCATCAGAGCTACTCTTGGATATCCACCCCTTTGTGATGATGATAATACTGCTGAATCTGGTATTCAACCTGCTTACATTGAAGGGGTTCAGCAGGAAGTTGCTCAAGTCATCTATCCTCCATCTGATTTTGAGCAGTACAACAGACTATACATCAAATGTATAGCCCTCCACAGGAGGCACATAATATTATTATTGAAAAAGTTGAAATGTATGAAGCTGCTTTATAAAGAGAGCAAGAAGCTCACAAAGCTAGGAGTGCTCAGAAAGAAGCTCAACTATCTAAGAAAAGATTCAAAGAGCAGGCTAAATTAAAGGCTGATTTTGAACAATGGAGTCCAACCTCCAGAAATATCATTCTTACTGCTTGGAAAGCTGTGAAAGATAATATGCATGATAGAGGCAAATGGTATTCTGAACAAGAGTGGGGTAGATATCAGAAAATGCAAGATTCCATACATCAGTTCAGAAGGGATATAAAATCTGGTAAGTTACATGCTAACTCTGTGGAGCCTAGCAAGTACTTCCCAAAGCCTTATCATTACTTTGAAAGGTAGAAGATTAAGGCAGAAGAGCTCAAAAAGAAAGATCTGAAAGGGAAGAAGCCAGCTGATGACACAGAATCCAAGGTGCAAGCTAAGCTTCAATCTAGAAAAGGAATAGTTATCAAGGAGCCTGATCAATCTTTGGGATAGATATGCTAGTTTTAGAACTGTGTAATTTTCTTTTCTAACAATCTTGTAAATCAAAAACTAATTCTTGATTAATGAATGTTATCATATTCTGTGATGATATTTCATGCTGTTTCTGTATTATGAGTTACCCTAACTGAGTAATGATTATATACTTTTTAATCTTTGTTTCATTATAAGTGGTGTATATCATTGACTAAGGGTTATGACTTCTCCAAATTAGTGGAGATTGTTGGGTACACTGGAAACTGTGTACCAGATTTGGAGAAGACTCACTTAACTCAATGATATACATCAATGTATATTTGATGGGACGTTGAGTTTCAATGTGTAGGATAAAGAAATGCAGGAAAATATTCTAAGTACAAGTGTCGACACTTGTGAGGGAAATGTGTCGACACCAGAAGTAAGATTGTGTCGACACACAGGACTTGTGTCGACACACATAAATTCTGTCAGTAGCAGTTGTGTCAACACCTAGGACTTGTGTCGACACACACTCAACACAAGCTATGTTGAAGACTAGAAGTAGTTGTGTCGACACACAGGACTTGTGTCGACACTCACTCAATAAATCTGTGAATAACAGCTATGTCGAGACCAGAAGCAGTTGTGTCGACACACAGGACTTGTTTCGACATACACTCAAGATATCTGTCAATACCAGCAATATCAAGACCAGAAGCACTTGTGTCGACACCATCAAGACTTGTGCCGACACATGTTCTATTTGTGTCGACACATTTGGAGTATAGTCTCGACAATTTTCTGTTTTGATAAAGTTCAAGGAGATGACAGGTGTCAAGACTAAAGACCAGACAGCTTTCATAAGTAACAAAGTTGTCACATCTGTCAGAGCTGTAAGAAGGCCGTTATGAACCGGATCAACCGGTAACCTTGTATTGGATCTATATAAAGATCTGTGTTATCACAAAGCCAAAAAAACATTAAGAGAGGGGGAATAAGAGACAAACAAAGAAGAAGGCAAATCCTGAACTGTCTGCAAGAGGAATTCAGATCTGTTTCTGAATTCAAGTAGGAAGCTGGATTAAAGATCATCTCCAACTCCAATTGAAGATCAACCTTACTTCTTTCAGATTCAAGAAGCTTTAAAGAAGCTAAGACAGGTTGATCATGAGTAATCAGTTCAATCAAGAACTGATCAAGAAGCTTTCACCCCATTCTCTGTCTATCTGGGTGAAGATTTTATTATTTTAAACAATTAATTTCCTTGCAAGATCTTTTATAGATCTGAGTTGTAAGCTTAAACATATAAAGGCTGAGTGCTTGAGGTAGGATCTTGTTGATCTGATTTGTAGGCCTGGTGGTTAAGGTCGAGGTAGGGCTGAGTGCCTGAGGTAGGATCTTGTTGTCTTGAGTTGTAGGCCTAGTGGTTAAGGTTGAGGTAGGGATGTTGCCTGAGGTAGGAGTCTTAGGAAGATTCTGAGTTGTAGGATTTGAAGAAGTCTGAGTTATAGGAACCAGTTAGGTTCTGAGTTGTAAGATTTGAGGATCTTAGATAGTGGAAGGAAGTTTGGTCGAATCCAGTACTCTACTGGATAGGTAAAGGGGGAGAGTGGACGTACCCATGAATTGGAGAACCACTATAAACCATTGTGTGTTGTGCTGTGAATTTTCTGTGATTGTTATTCTTTGTGCTGTGATAGTTGTGTTGTGTTTAACACTTTTAATTGCTTAAGTTGTTAAAAAGGATTTGAACCTATTCACCCCCCCTCTAGGTGTTTAGGCTCTATAAACCAAATCATTCAATAGGCGAGCTGGCTTGCGGTGGCAATGCTGCTGGTGCTTGGCGGACTGGCATTTGGCGAACTAGCTCGTTGGCGAAGGCCGCTCTGGGCTGGTCAAGTCATTGAGTAAGCGTCGTCAGGGCCCGGCTGATTGCGTCGAGGCGCTGGTCGGTCTCTCTCTAAGACTACTCGGCCTCTCTTCGGGAATGGTTAAGCGCGTCCCATAGGTCGTCTGATGTGTTTGAGCGACCTGAGCGAACATGGTGATGAGATGATCGGCGATATGACATTTCAGTCAGTGATCTTCAATGGTAACTTGAACCTGAAGGCCGCGTGTTGATGTTGATGCAAGAAATTCTCCCTCAAGTTCTGGCAGAAGGGAAAAAGAGGTTTGGGAAACTACAAGCAACCGTTTACTAGTGGACAAAGAAAAGGAATAATCAGGACTGCTGATCGCGGTGGTGTTAAGACAGGCTTGAGACTGCAAAGTATGAGATTCGAGTCCGCAGCCTCTAATAAGTGGGCTCCTGGGCTCTAGTCAGCGTCCTTTGGGTGCACCACTTCCCCATATTTATAGGTTAGAGGGCCTTCCCAAACGGGAAGGGCTAAAATATCCGGCTTCCCGGGGTACAGGAGAACCGGGCAGTTGTGACGGGAATCAAAAAAGAAAAGACGAGCCAGTCAATGTAAGAGGGGCGAACTGTGCTTGCGAGCTGGAGCTTCTGTCTGGCCGCAAGGCATGATCCTAGCTGAAGGGTCGCGACCTGTGTGGGCTGACGCTTGAGTCTGCCTGAAGAGGATCTGGAACCTGAGGCTGACGACCTGGGCGGACTGGGTACTGACTTCGCTAGATCTGGACTTCGTCGTTCGTTAAGTGGAGCTCACCGCTCATCGAACGAAGCTTGCTAACCTTTCATACTGGAGAATCGTGTCCGCTAGGGTAGAAGGATGACCAGACTCCTTGTTGAACATGTTGCGGATTCTTGTGTTAACATAAAGGACTCAATGAACTCATTGAAAGGACACGATGAACTCGTTGGAAGGACTCGACGAACTCATTGAAAGGACTCGATGAACTCGTCAGAAGGACTCGACGAACTCATTGAAGGGATTCGATGAATCGTCAAAAAGACTTGTACTGATCGAAAGCACTCGACAAACCCTTCTTGTTGTCTAGGCAAATCGTCAAATGTTCTCGACAAATCGTTGAGAGCACCCGATGTATGGACTTGGCAAATTTTATACTTGTTGTATTGATTATTCACGGCCTGTAGGAAGGTGTGGTACGTTTGGACTTGTTCAAAATGGCAGAAAAAGTCTTTTAAAAGTCTTATTTTATATTATATCCAAGTATGGTCCAATAAGAGAGTGATACGTGGCGTGGTAGTAATTCAAAGGCATGGCCGAACTTTATAATCAGGAAATGACTTCTTCTTCATCATCGTGATAACAGCTCCTCCCTGAAAGAAAGAATGAACGAATGTAACAGTATATCGAAAGCCGAGCACGCCATGCCGCTAATAAGTAGAACTCGATACATGGCTGGAAATTTTGTTAGCTTCTACCTCTTCCTTGGTGCTAGATCTTTAGATCCAAAAAGTAGGAGAGACATCGGCTCAAGAGAGCTGGATTTGGTAGTTTAATGGGGCTTTCCTAGCAAGGAACCATGCTAGAACAATTCTTCTAGGACGTCGATCGCCGTGAGATTATCTACAATCACCTCCCCACTTCATTACGAAGATGGCAGACTTGATATCGTAAAGAATAGTGGTCTAATGAGGGGGAAAAGGAGGAGAGAAGTTGGACATATCTTGTGTGTTGGTTGGAGGAAGAGGACAAACCGATTCCGTTCGTCCATCCTTACGAGGCATGCAAAAAGTGTTGAATAGAAATCTGGTCTCTGTGTGAAGCAGACTTTAAGCCCAATTTTAAGCATAATCCGATCATTTTTCGGTCTTGGACTCAACATAAAAGTCGTATTTCTCGGGAAGACCTTTCCAATAAATGGTTACACATTTTTGAGGGATTTATGTAACCCCATTAAAAGTCCGACCTAAATTGCTGCGTTGAAATGACTTTTTGTACAAGACAGGTTCTGTCCAAGTGTACACAGCCAACCAAAAGCGCGATTGACTTCAGAGGAGCCTAAAGGCATGCAATGTAAGAGCCAACCCTTACCAAGGAGGCTCCCGGTCTTATGCCCAGAACAACCACCATATGGGGACACTAACTCACGGGTTAGTTGACACTGCAAGACGCCGATCCTACTGGCTAGTATGATCATATAACCTGTTCGGCCAATTTGAGAAATAGAAGTATAAAAGTAGTGTATGAAAATAGCTAGCTAGTCCACAAGCCACAGTACATATTATAAATATGAAAATGAAGAGTACATAGAGTCAACAATGAGTACAAAAATAATGAGATAAGGGCTTATTCCCTGTACATGAATATCAAATCTCTCTCACACAATACAATAAGTGGAAGCTAAACTATCATCAGAAAACTCGTCCCACCTGACGACGGGCTGTAGTAGTAGTAGGTGGTGGTGGTATCAGCTCCTCATGTCCTGCCACCTCATCATGCTTGTCGTGTTGGTGCTTCATCTCCTCGATCTCCTAAAATGATTTGGTCACCGACCGTTAGTCAAAAAGACTACTTCGTTTCCTACACACCTCTCCCCCATAGCTCCAAGGAACCGGGCGGGAGGACAAAGCGGAGGACAACAAGGGGTATCAAAAGGAAGCCGGTGACAATGGAACTTTACTACTGAGTATATGAAGAATCAATTATTCTACTCTAGTAGTTCTATGTATATAACACATGTAAGGTAAGAACAGTACTGAAAGTAAGTAAAGTGCTGAAAGTAAAGTAAAGAATAGAGCAGAAAGAAAACTATCTACTGCTAAATTAATCATCACAGAAGTACCCTAACTTATATGAAAGCCCATACAAACTTATAAGTTAGGGTTTCCAAATTTAACATATCATATAAAGGAGCCCATACTAATTTATACGATAAGGATCTATGGTGTGTATGACCTAGTTATGAAGAATGTTATGCATGCGGTTCATGATTCATACAAGTGCAACCCACACACACGACTTTGTGATCACATACATTTAGTTCCCACTTTTTGGAGCTAGCATCACTCTCTAGTACCACCGTTATGGCTACGGCAGCAGCGGAACGGGCGCTTCCGCTTCCTAGGCGGGTATACACACTACCAAGCTCAGACCATTCGTACGCCTCTATACGCGTCCTAGGTGTACTCAAGAGTCTCTGCGTACTAATGCTGGCCAACTGCCAGACATTCATAGTCGGGTGTGCGTTTTTAGGGATTGTCCTCCAGACCGCAGTATAAATAACCTACTGGCCCCTCAAACCTCACACCTCACCAGAGTCACTGTACTGCCATTGGTGTGACGATTGGCCCAGTACCGCATGACCCGCCACTAGTTTTGTTTCTATGCACATGCAAGGCAACTCAACCCGAGCCTCCAACTCGCAAGACCAAACCCGTTCTGATGTCAAACTCTCGAGCATCCAGCTCGCAGGACTAACTATCCTGAATCCCTCCAACCCATCATTGGTGAGAATATTACCACGTTCACTTAGCCTATCAAACTACTCTTGTCTAATGGTTATTAAGCTTAGTAATTTAGGGTTAATCGCAGGACTGCCCAGGGTATGCCCAATGAAGGGGTCTCGGAGGGCACTAGGAACCAAGATGGGATGAAGCCCAAAGTTCCCTTTCGTAAGGATATTTACTTTTATTAATGTCTACCCATGTTTCATACCAAACTCCCTTTGTTACTCTAGAGTAAACCTAATAGCTTGGGATGTTGATGGGAAAGCGGTGGTCATCAGTCAATCCCCGCTCTAGCCACTATCCTTGGGATTTTGCACTCACCACTCGTTATTAAGAAGTAACCTATTAGACACCAACCAAGGTTTATCTTCCCAAAGTAGATCCCACCTCAATTTTTAATCTTATCCCCTGTGGTCCTAGAAGTATATACTACCTATGCTACGCGCAACCCATGACTTAAAGTTAACTCGTATAAAGCAACTTTTAAACCCTTAGGCCAATTACCCCTAGCTATTTATCATGGGTTGGTATGATGTTTGAGGTTGGCCATTTAAGATTTCACCATTTTTCTAAGTAATTAAGGGTCTAAATTAATTCCTTTAATTGTGTGACCTATGTCACATTGCACATGAAGTACTACTAATATTGATTCAATCTACATAAGAACTTTATCAGGTGTTCTAAGAAGTAAAATATGACTGCTTATCAGGTTTCATAATCTTCCTATGCATATTTCTATTTAATTTTCATTTAATAATAAAACCTCAAATTAATCGCTTTACAAATGAAGTGCATAAATTACTCAACTAAAAATTCTAAGAAAATTACTGAGTGGTCACATTAATATCATAAGTCTAAATACAGAATTCCAAATTCCTAAGCAGTGATTCGACCTAATATGTGTCCATATGTTTAATATTACCAAAACACCATTATTAAGGTTTTCAGCATTTGAATACATCCAAAAAATTCTAAGAAAATTAAACAAGTACTAAATCACTGAAATAATCTACTATAAATTTTTCCATAATTTTCGAACTAAGATTACTCTTACTTTCAATTAATTTCCCATAAAGGGAAAAATGGTAATTTTACCTAAAACATAAGATAGTATTCTCTAACATGTTCATAAATTTTTCTAGAGGTGAACAATGTCCTATTAGGGCACATAGCAAAATTTCAGAATTAAATAAAATCCTTTACCCTATTTTCAGATTTTATTTCTAAATCAACATAATTTCCCATAATTTTAAATAATGGGATTTTTGATCCCAAAAATCTAATTCTTCCTGTAGGAGGTATATTTCACCCCAAAAAACCTCTGTCCATAGTTTTATGGACATACAATGTTCTAAATGGGCTCAATTCCCATTTTACTAATTTTGCTATAAGAACCCCAAATTGAATATACCTATTACATGCATGTGGGATTTCCGAGACATGCAAAGGTCAAAAGGACCTAAAATTTCTTCCATGGTCTTATACTGACTTTATGGACATGCCACCAAAATTTGGGGCCATTTAGAGTTATATTTCTCCAATTATTCACTTAATTTAAATATGTGTATTTTACCAAATACTATAAGAAAAGTTTCTCCAAAAATTCTCATTTTGTGACAGAGAGTAAGTTCAACCTAATCATAGTCATGCCCAAAATCTTGGGTGATGTGGACTTCTGATTTGGCTAGGGAATCCATTCAAAGTTCTGCCCTAGCCTAGGACCAGTCTTGGTAGATTGGTCCTACAGGGAGTTCTACTTACCCAAATCATAAGTTTAGGGGGGCAAAATAAAGTTAAGATATAGGGCTACCTTTTTCATGTTAATAGATATCTCTGAATATGCCTCTAACAGGCCTAGAATCAACTTGCAATAACACTGTAAAAGTGTGACATAATTTCACTATTCAAAATGTAATAAATAAATAATCTAATTAATCCAAACGGACGGCATTTGCTCATTGTCCCAGAAATTTGACGGCTGAGATAGAGCTTTTTTGGGCTAACTTTGCTGGCTGTTTCCAGCCACCTGGGCCGGCACCATTGCCGGCGATTATCGCCACCACCTGCGTTGAGGTGGTGGCTAGCATTTCCCGGCGGTGAGGCTGCCGGAGGCGGCTCCTCCTGCGATCCCGAGCAAGACAAAAAGGTCGAGAAAATGCGCTCTATCTCACATGGTATCGGGATCAATTGAGCTCGATGTCTCGCCTAATCGATCTAGAATCCTAGTACAGGGTGAGGTGAGGCGAAATGGACCTGGAGACGGGCTTAGTGGCGGGTTTGGTGGCGGTGAGCCATGGCCGATCTTTCCTCGATGATTCCTTCCCAATTCCTGGATTCTCTAGCAAAAGCTCTACTCTATCTATCGATTTCCACTCGCCTGAGCTCACTGAAGGTGATGGTGGGATTGGATTTGGCTGGGAGCGGTTGTATAGGGTGATATCACCAAGGTTGATTTCGGCCACCACTTTGGATGGTTCACCCTTGGTGCCAAGTTGCCACCAGCCTCTTATTTCTGCTAAAATGGGCTTGGGAGCTCAGCCAAGAGGCTTGGGCAGAGGGAAGGAGGGCAACATGGCCTTCATTCCCTCTTTCCCTTTCTTCTCTCTCCTCTTTTCCCCAAAAATTCCACTTTTACCCCCATCCATGTGCTCTCTCTCCTAATTCAGATGGTTAGGGGCAGTCATTGACCTCTTGGGCTGGTCATGGGCCTTGACTAATGGGCTTAGCCCATGGGGAGTGGGATTGGCTTCTTCTTTCTTCCATTAGGCCTTTTTGTTCACTTGTTGACTTTTAAGGTTGACTTGGTCAACATGGTGAGTGGGATGACCCCACTTAAAGGTCATGGACCCTATGGCACCACCAAACTTGGGTTGGGTCATGGGGGTGCCCCACTTGGGCAATTTGGGCCTTTAGGTGTGGGTTTGACCAAATTAGGGTTAGAGTTGACTTGGGTCAACTTGTGTCCATAGGTGACCCAATGGAATGTCATAGGGTTCACTTAGATTGTTTTTAGGGTTAGGGCATAGTGGTGGGGTCAAGGTGTGGCTAAGGTTCCAAATTAGACTAGTTTGACCTAAGTTGACTTGGGCCCCATGTGGCTACACCCTATCTCCATGGGTCAAACTTAGCCTAAACCCCACACCAACACCACATGTCCTATCCTAATCTAATTTGAGGGGTCTAATAGGAAATGGGATGTTACAAATCCTAAAAAACAAAAAAAACAATTTCATCCCCGAAATTTAAGTTCGGGTCTACGGGGTTCTACTTGCAAGCAATTAAGGAACTAAAACAAAACTTAAAGCATTACCTGATGTAAAAAAGCTCTAGGTGCCGCTCTAACATCAAGTCCCTCGGCTCCCATATGTGCTGGCGAAGTGTGCCATTAGGAAAGAGACCACTACTTTGCCTCTTTGTTCGACCGCCGGCGTGAACACAGTGGTCTCTGACCAGGACCAGGAACCAGTCCATTGTTGGACCACAACACCTTCATAAGGGGAACCTTCTTATTTCACAGCACTCGATCCTCTGTATCATCGATCCGAATTGGCTCTAAACGAACCGACCCGCCAGGTGCTACCGGGCCCACTATAGTGGTAATATGCTGCTCCGACCGAAGGAGAGCTCTCTGCAACGAAGAGACGTGAAAGATGTCGTGCAAGGCCCCCAACTCTGGTGGCAGCTGCAGTCTATAAGCCAAGGGACCAATCCGCTCCAGGATCAAGTATGGCCCCAAATATCGTGGACTGAGCTTCTTATGCTTCTGCACCCAAGAGACGTCATTCACTGGATGTATCTTCAAGAACACTCTGTCCCCTATCTAGAACTCCACCTTCCTATGTCGTGCATCATAGTACTTGGTCTACCTTCTATGAGCCTCCAGCATCTGATCCCTGATCAGTCGTATCTGAGCTTCCATATCCTCTATATATTCTGATCCAAGTGCCCGAGGGTCCACATCCTAGACCCAAGATAGAGGTGTCTGACACTTCCTTCCGTACAAGGCCTCATAAGGTGTCATTCTAATGCTCGCCTGGTGACAATAGTTGTGAGAGAATTCGATCAGTGACAATAGTCTTTCCCAGGGCTTCCCCGTATCCAGTATACACAAACGTAGTAGATCCTCCATAGTCCTGTTGGTCTGCTCTGTCTGGCCTTCGGCCTGTGGATGGAAAGATGTGCTAAAAGCAAGCTGAGAACCTAAGTACGCATGCACTGCCCTACACTCCTTAGAAGTGAACCAACCATCACGATACGAGACAATCGTCCTAGGGACGTCGTAGTATCTGACGAACTTCTCCACAAACAACCTCACCAAAACAGCAACTGGGTTGTCCTTCCTGATCGGTATAAACCAGGCCACCTTGGTCAGTCTATTGACAATGACCCAAATAGAATCATGCCTAGAGTGAGAGCGAGGCAATCCGTGTACGAATTCTATAGCGATATCCTCAAACTTCCACTCTGGCACCGGCATTGACTGTAGTTGTCCTCTTGGGCTCTTGCACTCTGCCTTTACCTGCTGGTATGTCTCGCAGTGTATCACATTATAACGCCCTGAAATTTAAAAGTGAGACGGGTGGTGTTCGAACTAAGTTCGGGTCTTGGTAGGGTAAACACGGCCTGTAACACGTGCGTGTCACATGGTCGTGTCGTGCTCGGGTCATCGAGTCGAGTTCGACGAGCGCTGAGTGCTCAAACACGGCTTGGGACACGGGCGTGTCAGGAATACGGCATGTGACACGGGCATATCACTTGACCGTGTACTCCTCTGGAATTTTGGTCCTGTGTCGACTGAGGGACATGACCCGGAACACGGGCGTGTACTATATGACACGGGCGTGTCAGATTCGGTACGGGCGTCTGGCCACCCATGTCCACCAAGGGACGTGACGGTTGGCATGGCGGTTATTCGTGACACGCCCTGGTCACGGGCGTTTCGATGACCCGACATGGGCGTGTCAGGTTGGGACATGGGAGTGTCCTATCCCGTGTAATTTTCTGTACTCGACAATCGTGTCTGGATCAAGGCACACGGCCTAGGACACGGCCGTGTGCAAAGCCATGTTTGGCCCAGGATTAAGAGATTTTAGTCGAATCTGAGCCGTTTGTTTTCTTTAAGCAAGATCTGATGACCCGGATGAGTTCCTGCTTTCTTATGTCCGGGAATAGAGTATTAATTCCACATTTCCTCTTAAGTTTTCTCTTTCTAAGGAGTTAGAGAGAGGAGAGAGCAAGGAAGAAGGAAGGGGGGGAATCCGGCCACCGACGAAGCGTCGGAGCACCAAATTGAGAACCGGGACCAGATCCGCGGAGAGAATTCCCTTGCGAAGCATTACATCTGGCTAGTTTTTCATAGCGCCAAAGCAAACTTCAAGGGTAACAATTTTAAACTTGAGCATGTGAAGCTCTTCTTCCTTTGCATAGGAAAACCATCTCCTGCGAGTGTGCGGTGAGTTTGCGGTGTTCCTTGGGGTAGATATGTGAAGTCCCCCTTATTTAAAGTCCGGAATCAAAGTACGGGCATAAGCATTGTGTGTGAAGCCTACCCTGACATGTTTGTCTTGATCGGTGATGTTGCATTGCATGAATAGCCTGAGAAGACTCTGTGCGTTGTTTTCGGGTTTCTACGCGGTAGATTGCAGCAGAGATCCTTGGGGATTAACTCCAAGGCGAACCCGGAAAACTGGGCGGAATCGTAGTTCTGCTAACTTGGCGGCCGGGGAGCCAGCATTGAACATAACTGGGTTATGTGATGTTTTGAAATGAATTAGGATCTGGGTGAAGCTTGGCCCATGCGTACGTCTTAAAGTGACTAGGCGGCGTGAGCAACGGGCGGGTGGAAACGGACCTGGGCTTTGCGGTTCGATGCTAGAGGCCCTAAAGTAGAACTGGCCGTTGACATAGTAGGGAGTCTTGGACTGCGGTCGGAAAGACTCAAAAATGCTCACAATGTTTGTCATCCCGAGGATGGTAGTGAAGCCATGGAATTGACCGGATTCACTGAGAATGTGCCCTGAGTGCACGGGGTGTTTGGCCAAGCGAGCCTACACCTTTTGCGAGATATACTTATGCACTTAAATGTTTAGCTGGGCTAATGAAAATGCAGGGAAGGAGCACCGCCGTCCCAAGCAAGGGGCAGGGTCATTATAATTTGGTCAGCTTTAGCTGATCGTTGCTTTTTTTGCCACCGTGTGGTGGAATATTGCTTGCAGGTGCTGCGGAACCAAGCACCAAGTAGCGGGCTGAAGCCCAAGTTGCTGAGCTGGCCCTCGAAGGCCAAAGCGAACTGTTGTTTTATTATTGTTATGTGTGTCCGGTTTGTGAGCCGATGTATGTAAAACATTATATTTTTAAATGAACATTTGTAAGGCCTTAAGGCCAAGTACTCTTTTGTGTATTTGTTGTATTTCATTCCTGTGATGTATAGTGGACATTCATGCTAGTGTTGTGCAAATTTTGGGTTCTCTTAAACTGTTTAAAAGATTCCGCTAGAATGCTTTGTGTAAGGACGAGTAGTTGAGTTTTTGATATTATCATGTAACCCTTCCGACTGTCCTTGGTATATGGAGTCGGGTTCCAACTGGACCTTCTGTTATATGCCATACGACGGATGGGGGTGTTACAATTTGGTATCAGACAAGGGTGTCGGTCGTCTGTATTTGAATTCATGGGCGAATTCTTTTAAGGGGTGGTGAGCACATGCATGTGCGTCATCGTTATAACATAAAAGAACCCAAGAATGTCCACTTAGGAATGAAAAAATACACTTGTTTTGAGGAACTTGAGTGTTCCAGTGATTGCTTTTAGCAATTTGTATGTCGCCTAATCGATAGTTATGCTATATAGGGGACTATGAGTGGCGTGGGGAAGTCGCAAGGTCAGCACTCCATTGAGAGTAGTGCACTTAACAGCGTACCTGAGACCTTGCTTTCTGTTGAAACCATAAGAAGAATAGTTGAAGTGGTGTTCGCGGTGACTAAAGCACAACTTGGAGGGAAAGTGCAGCCCCCTGTCCCTGGGGTGACTTCAACACCGAGTTGTGTGATGGAACAACTGGCATGTATAAGACCTTTGGATTAGCAGTTGAACATGCTTTTAGTGTAGGGTACGCACTCAATTGAGGTGTATTTACAGGCGTTTCTTATCATAAGGCGCTACCCAGGGTTTTATTTGGAGAACAAGCAGACTATAGTTAATAGATTCTACAACGGTCTGCGTGATGAATTACGACTGCTACTCGCAGGACCAAAGCTACTTGGATTCCGAGCTTTAGTGGAGTCGGCTAGAGCTTTGGAAGAAGATCTGCCCAGTATCAACTAGACGTCCGAGTACAGCTTACCAAACTCCCCAGGTCCCGCAAAGTCTGTACACCGAAAGAGGAGTAAAGTTAGTCCTGACGCATCTGCTAGTCAAATTCCATATTACTGTTATAAATGTGGAATGTTTGATCACTTTGCCTTAGATTTACGTAAGGACGATCAGGTGACAGAGAAAGCTATGAAGGGAGTCAAAGAGAAGAAAGAATCCAGTACTGAGAAGACAGAGTTCAAGGCGCTGCCCACCTCAAAGTCCAGTTTCCGTAGATGGTGTAAGAAGGCAAGGAGGTCGGTTTTCGTTCCTTCTTTTGGTGCGTCTGGAACAACTATTGGCCGAGACCCGGACGCATGCTTTTGTTGTCGGAAGCTGGGACACATAACCCGAGAGTGTCTAAGCAGACGTCAGGAGTCTGAGAAGAAGCCTAGAGTTACCTACGAAGAGAAGGGAAAGGGGTTGGAGGAAGCTACACCTCAATATGCTCCATCCAAACCTAAAGGATACAACTTTGGCAATAAGAAGGTTATGGAATATGCTGACATGGTGACAGGTATAGTTTAATTTTTGGTATGTCAGCTTTAGATACTTGTTGCCTTACGCATGTTAGCCTATTTTTGGTTATGATAGGATTTGTATTGGTTTTCTGAGTGTTCGGTGAAAGCACTATTCGTCATGGGAACTTCTCATTCCTTTTTGTCTGAAGGATGTGTATCACGCATCGGAGTTCCTTATTTGATGGTAAGAGACAAATCGATAGTACTATTTCCTATCGAGTGTTCTATACACGCGAATAGTGTCTGTTGTATGAAGTTACAGATAGGGAGTCAGGAGTTTGACTTGCAAGCGTCACTACTGCTGTTTGTAGAATTTGATGTAATCTTTGGTATGATTGGCTCTCGGAGAAGCGTGCATACATCAATTTCAAACGTAAGGTGGTCAGTTTGGTACTAGCTATTGGTTATGAGATGTTGGAACTGAAGTATTACTTCAAGAGCTGGTGGAACAGAGTTATGTGCATCCAAGAATACTGCCTTGGAACACACCGGTCCTCTGGTTAAAAGAGGATGGAAGCTTACAACTCTGTAATGGTTACTAGTAGTTGATTAAGTTAATGGGAAAACAATAAGTACCCAAACCCAAGTAGTGATTATCTATTCGATCAACTCAATGGGTCAAGTGTGTACTCAAGTTGAATATGAAATCCGGATACTATTATTTGTCGCTAAGGGAAAGTGATATTCCCAAAACGGCATTCATAACACGATATGGGCATTATGAGTTCATCGGTATGTCGTTTGTGCTGACAAATGGGCCATCCGTGTTTATGGATTTGAGGTATAGGGCGTTCAGTGAGTACCTGAACAAGTTCGTGATATCCTTTATCGATGACATCTTGGTGTACTCACTGTGTAAGGATTATCACTACAAACATCTGCATATGGTATTGGAGACGTTGAGGAAGAATCAGATGTATTCTAAGTTCTCCATGTGTGAGTTCTGGTTATCCTCAATCGCGTTCCTTGGTCATATTATTAGTGGTAAAGGCACTACAGTGGATCCGGCGAATATAGCGGCGATTCAGGAGTGGCTAGTGTTGACTACGGTGGCGGAAGTCCGGAGCTTTCTGGGGCTTGCCGGCTACTATAGGCGCTTCGTAGAGAACTTCTCGCGGATAGCGCTACCACTCATGATACTGACAAGGAAGGATCAAAATTTTGTGTGGACGCTGGAGTGCGCACAGGATTTTGAAGAATTGAAGAGGAAGTTGGTCACGGCGGCTATTTTGCGTTCACCGAGTGGGTCCAAAGGGTTTTAAATTTATAGTGATGCTTCGGGAAGTGGTTTGGGCTCTGTTCTGCTGCAGCATGGGAGTGCGATAGCCTATGATCACGACAGTTGAAGGTTCATGAGAGAAATTATCCGGTCCATGACTCTGAGTTAGCGGTCGTGATATTTGCCCTAAAACTGCAGAGGCACTATCTGTACGGTGTGAAGGTCAATATCTACACTGATTATAAGAGCCTGAAGTATTTGCTAGATTTGGAGGACCTGAACATGAGGCAGCGGAGGTGGATGGAGTTCCTGGGGGACTACACTTTCGAAATTCATTATATGCCCGGGAAAGGAAATGCAGTGTCGGATGCGTTTAGTCGTTGGGCACCTACGCAAGCCAACTGGTTGGCAGGGCATGATGAGTGTTTGTTCCGTGATTTGGAGGCATTGGGGATCTCCTGTGTTGACAAGAAGGCTAGTGCCGAGGCAATCTTGTGTTGGACGGAGGTGTAGTATGACCTAGCTGATAGGATTCGGTGGACTTTGGTTCAGGATAGCAGTATGAAGCAGATCTTGGATGTATCGTTGGATGGGTCAAATTCCCAATTTGTAGTTGAAGATGGACTTCTAAGGAAGGACAGTCGCCTATGCATCCCTAGTGTGGATAATCTTCGGGAGGAATTGATGTACGAGGCTTATCATACCAATAACTCAATCAACCCGGGGATCACGAAGATGTATAGGGACATGAAGAAGTTGTTTTGGTAACCAGGGCTGAAGAAGGATGTAGCACTTTATGTGGCGAAGTGCCAAACTTGTGCCTTGGTGAAGGCGGAATGCCAGAAGCCCGGAGGTTTTTTGAAGTCCTTGCCTATCCCAAAATGGAAGTTCGACGACATTTCCATAGATTTTGTGCATGGTTTGCCAAGGTCACAAAGGGGAAATGATGCCATCTGGGTGTTCGTAGATAGATTTACAAAGGTGTCGCACTTCATCCCGAATAGGAAGGAAGATCTAGTGGAAAAGTTAGCCAAGCTCTCTGTGGATAATATTGTACAATTGCATGGTGTGCCGCGCAGTATTGTTAGTGACCGAGACGGACGCTCCACGTCAAATGACTGGAGGCTGGTGCATAAGTTGTTGGGAACTAAGCTGTGTTTCAGCACAGCCTTTCATCCACAGATGAATGGTCAGACTGAAATGGTCCACAGGACGATGGAGGACATGCTTCACATGTGCGTCTTGGATTTCTGAAAATAGTGGGAAGATCACCTGTACATGGTAGAGTTTGCGTACAGTAATAATTATCAAGCGAGTATTGGAATGGCGCCTTTCGAGGCCCTGTATGGGAGAAAGTGTTGCACGTCATTGTCTTGGTTGGAGACCGAGTCAAAGTTATACAACCTTCAGGCAGTGGAAGACGTCACTTCAATGGTACGTACAATTCAGGAACGGTTAAAGGTCGCTCAGGACCGGTAGGCAAAATACTATAATGCCAAGCATAGGAATGTGGAGTTCAGTGTTGGCGATTGGGTGTACTTGAAAATCAAGCTATTTAAGGGTGTCTCGCGGATTCGACGCTTGAAGAAGCTGAGTTCGAGATACCTTGGACCGTTTGAGATCCTGGAGAGGATTGGCGAAGTAGCGTATCGATTGAAATTGTCGGTGGTGTTGGGTGGGCTACACTATATATTCCACGTTCCGGTATTGAGGAAGGTGGTACAAAAGCCTTCTCAGGTTGTTGCGATCGATCAAGTGCCGATTGATAATGGGTTGACGACCAAGGTCAAGCCAGTTCGCATTACAGACATTGAAGTCAAACGGCTCCGCAACAAGGAAATCCGAATGGTTAAAGTCTGTTGGGATAACTGCGGATGAGAAGAGCTTTCTTAGGAGCGAGAGCAGACAATGTTAGAAGCATACCCCGAATTATTCGAGGAAGGTAATATTTAAATTTATTTGCATACCTTTACTTAATTTCGTGGACGAAATTCTTTTAGGGGGGATTTGTAACGCCCCGAAACTTAAAAGTGAGACGGGCGGTGTTCGAACAAAGTTCGTGTCTTGGTAGGGTGAACACGGCCTATGACACGGGCATGTCACATGGCCGTGTCGTGCTCAGGTCGTCGAGTCGAGGTCAACGAGCGCTGAGTTCTCGAACATGGCCTGGTACACGGGCGTGTCCCAGGGCGTGTCAGGAACACGACATGTGACACGGGCGTTTCACATGACCGTGTACTCCTCTGGAAGTTTGGTCCTGTGTCGACTGAGGGATACGGCCCAGAACACAGGCGTGTACTGTATGATAAGAGCATGTCAGATTCGGAACGGGCATGTGGCCACCCGTGTCAACCAAGGGACATGACGGTTAGCATGGCGGTTATTCGTGACACGCCCTTGTCACGGGCGTGTCGATGACCCAACACGGGCGTGTCAGGTTGGGACACGGGCGCGTCCTAACCCGTGTGCTTTTCTGTACTCGACAATCTTGTTTGGATCAAGGCACACGGTCGTGTGCAAAGCTGTGTTCGGCCCAGGATTAAGAGATTTTAGTCGAATCTGAGCCGTTCGTTTTCTTTAAGCAAGATCTAACGGCCCGAATGAGTTCCTGCTTTCTTAAGTCCAGGAAGAGAGGATTAATTCCTCATTTCATCTTAAGTTTTCTCTTTCTAAGGAGTTAGAGAGAGGAGAGAGCAAGGAAGAAGGAAGGGGAGAAATCCGGCCGCCGTCGGAGCGTCGGAGCACCAAATTGAGAACTGAGACCAGATCCGTGGAGAGAATTCCCTTGCGAAGCCTTTCATCCGGCTAGTTTTTCATGGCGCCAAAGCAGACTTCAAGGGTAATGATTCTCAACTTGAGCATGTGAAGCTCTTCTTCCTTGGCATAGGAAAACCTTCTCCCGCGAGTGTGCGGTGAGTTTGCGGTGTTCCTTGGGTTAGATATGTGAAGTCCCCCTTATTTAGAGTCCGGAATCAAAGTACGGGCATATGCATTGTATGTGAAGCCTACCCAGACGTGTTTGTCTGGATCGGTGATGTTGCATTGCATGAATAGCCGGAGAAGACTCCATGCATTGTTTTCGGGTTTCTACGCGGTAGATTGCAGCAGGGATCCTTGGGGATTAACTCCAAGGCGCACCCGAAAAACTGGGCGGAATCGTAGTTCTGCTAACTTGGAGGGAGGGGAGCCAGCCTTGAACATAACTGGGTTATGTGATGTTTTCAAATGAATTAGGATCCGGCTGAAGCTTGGCCCGCGCGTACGTCTTAAAGTGACTAGGCGGCGTGAGCAACGGGCGGGTGGAAATGGACCTGGGCTTTGCGGTTCGGTTCTAGAGGCCCTAAAGTGAAACTGGCCGTTGGCATAGTCGGGAGTCTTGGACTGCGGTCGGAAAGAATAAAAAATGCTCACAATGTTTGCCATCCCGAGGATGGTAGTGAAGCCACAGAATTGACTGGATTTATTGAGAATGTGCCCTGAGTGCACGGGGTGTTTGACCGAGCGAGCCTACACCTGTGGCGAGATATACTTATGCACTTAAATGTTTAGCTGGGCTAATGAAATGCAGGGAAGGAGCACCGCCGTCCCGAGTAAGGGGCGGGGTCATTATATTTTGGTCAGCCTTAGCTGACCGTTGCTTTGTTTGCCAAAGTGCAATGAAATGTTGCTTGCAGGTGATGCGGAACCAAGCGCCAAGTAGCGGGCTGAAGCCCAAGTTGCTGAGCTGGCCCTCGAAGGCCAAAGCGAACTATTATTTTATTTTTGTCATGTGTGGCCGGCCTATGAGCCGATGTATGTAAAACATTATATTGTCAAATGAACATTTGTAAGGCCTTAAGGCCAAGTACTCGCTTGTGTATTTGTTGTATTTCATTCCTGTGATGTATAGTGGACATTCATGCCAGTGTTGTGCAAATTTTGGGTTCTCTTAAATTATTTAAAAGCTTCCGCTAGAATGCTCTGTGTTAGGACGAGTAGTTTAGTTTTTGGTATTATCATGTAACCCTTCCGACTATCCGTGGTATATGTCGTCGGGTTCCAGCTGGACCTTCTGTTATATGCCATACGACGGATTGGGGTGTTACACACATAATAGATGATATCCCTCTTCATCCCTGGCCAATACAAGCTTCTCCGCAAATCCGCCGTCATCTTGGTGATACTGGGGTGCACTGAGTCATGAGAAAAGTGTGCCTCCCTCAGTATATCCTCACGAATACCACCTCATGCGGGTATATAAACACGACCTCGGAAATGAACGAGGTCATCAAGCAGTGAATAATCCTCTAACTTGCCCCCTGCCAGGGCCCTGAACACCGGCTCTAAAGCTGCATCTAGCCTCTGATGTGTCCTGATGCAATCCCGTATATCGCACTCAATGATCAAGGAACTCAAATACTCCCGATATTTCTCTGGCTCAGACTCATAAACCATAATAATATACATATCCTACAGCATGTGTATCAGCTCCATAGACATCACCCAGAGCTCTGGTCCAGTAGTGTCGGCTCTCCTGCTCAAGGCATCAGCCACGGTGTTCGCCTTCCCCAGGTGATAATGCATCTGGTTGTCATAGTCGCATAGGAACTCCAGCCATATCCTCTAGCGAAGTTTCAAATCCTTCTGGGTATCGATATACTTCAGGTTCTTGTGATCTGAGAAGATGTCATAATGAACCCCATATAGGTAATGCCTCCAGGTCTTCAATGCAAATACCACCGCCCCGAGCTCTAGATCATGTACAGGATAGTTCTGCTCGTGCTTCTTCAATTGCCTAAAATAATAAGCGATGATATGTCCATGCTGCATCAGGACCGCACCCATCCCCTGGTATGAGGCATCAGTATAAATATCAAATCCTTCCTTCCCAGATGGAAGTGCAAGGATAGGGGAAGAGGAGAGCTTGTCCATTAGCTTCTGAAAGGCTGCCTCGCACTTCTCCGTCCAAGTAAACACTGCCTCCTTCTTCGTCAAGGATGTGCGGGGGGAGTGCTATCCTCGAGAACCCTTCCACGAACTTGAGGTAGTATCCTGCGAGTCCCAGAAAACTGCATATATCAGAAGCTGACTTTGGCCGCCGCCAATCTCTAATTGCCTATACCTTGGCCGGGTCCACGGCCAACTCAGCTCCACTGATAGTATGCCCCAAGAATGCCACCTATTGCAGCCAGAACTGGCACTTGGAGAACTTGGCGTACATTTGGTGCTCTCTTAGCTTCCTCAAAACCAATGTTAAATGTTGAGTGTGGTCCTCCTGTGTTCGAGAGTAGATCAGAATATCATCAATGAAGACTATGACAAATCTGTCCAAGTAGGGTTCGAAGACACGGTTTATCAGACTCATGAACGCGGAAGGCGCATTCGTGAGCCCGAAGGGCATCATCGTGAATTCGTACAATCAATAACGGGAACTGAAGGCCGTCTGTGGAATATTCTCCTCTTGGATCCGCAGCAGGTAGTACCCGGATCTCAAATCCATCTTGGAGAACCAGAAGGCTCCCTGAAGTAGATCAAAAAGCTCATCCATCTGGGGCAGCGAATATGTGTTCCGGACTGTCAACCGGTTCAACTCCTGGTAGTTGATACAGAGCCGCAGCGACCCATCCTTCTTCTTGACGAATAATATTGGTGCTCCCCATGGTGATGAGCTCGGTCGAACAAATCTTGACTCCACAAACTCTTGTAGCTGCATCCTGAACTCTGCTACCTCCTTTGGGGCCATCCTGTACGGTGCTCGAGATACGGGCCTTGCTCCTGGAACCAACTGAATCCGGAAGTCCATGTCTCTTGCCGGTGGCAACCCGGGCAATTTCTCCGAAACTACGTCGGAGAAATCACGAACCACTGGAATGTCAACCATAGGAGTTTCTGCTCCCTCCATCTCGAAGCAGATAATATAAACCTCCTCTCCCAGCTCGTGGGCCTTGACAGCCTGTATAGATCATAATAAAAGATGGGAGACAGGTCCAATACCTTCGACGATGACGTAGGAGTCCCCGTGTCTTAATGTGATCCTTTTCAACGAGCAATCGAAATGGGCATGGTTCTAATACAACTACGTCATACCCAGGATCAGGTCGAAGTTTGGCATTTTCAGAATCATTGTCGGTGCTTCAAATGCCTTCACGCCTATTTCTGCCTCCATGTTGCACTTGGCAGATGATAATAACTCCAATCCGTCAGGTAGCCGCACCCTCATCGTCAAGCCCGTGAATCGTTCCACACCATCTAGCACTTCCACAAAATCTTATGATACGAATGAGTGCGAGGCACTCGTATCGAACAGCATATGAGCAGGCTTGCCGCTGATAAAGGCTATGCCTGAGGTTGGTTTGAGTTTTTAGTTTGGTTGTTTATTCTACAAGGTTAAGTACTATATATTGAATAAAATCTTAAATTCATAATATTGTTTTAGTACCTGTGATGACCTCCTCAGGATTCCTCGGCTCGACGAGGTCTAATGCGTACATCTGCTCTTGTCCTCTGCCTCGGCCGTAATGTCCTCAACCTCGACCTCGACCTCATCCTCGGCCTCTGCCCTGCTGTGCTGGAGGGGCCACTGGAGGTGGTGGAGGAGGAGGAGGGAGTGGATAAAACTGATGCGGGCACTCAGATTTATAGTTCCCCGATTGGTGGCACCCAGAGAAAACTACCTGCCGCTGGCCATAATCATCTTGCCTTATCGGGCCAAGCATCGGGTGAGGTGGGGGAGCTAAAACAGTAGGAGGCCTCTACTCCTGCCTGAAGTTGGGACGATGACGTCCCCAACCCTTCTTGTAACCAATCACCCTGCCTCTCTTGGAGACCATACCGCTCTCCCCGGATGATGACCCATCTAGCAGCCTCTTTCCTCGGCTATACACCATCAGCTGGTCTGCCTCCACCTTCTTGACCATCTCTATGATCTGTGTCGACGTGCCATGAGAGATAAACAGTATAGCCTATCTGGTTGAGTCCTTAATCCCTCGGTAGAACTCCTTGACATATCTTCTATCATCTGTATCATGAATCCCTACAAACCTATCAAGATAGGAAAACTCTCTCTGATATTCGATCACCGACCTGGTCCCCTGTTTGAGGTTCAAGAACCTCTCTTCTAGCTCATCCCTGTTTTGGTGGACACAAAGTAATCCAAGAACACCTCGCTGAATTCTTCCCATGAGATATCTGACAGCTCCCTATCAGCATATGTGGAGTGCAGCATGGACTTCCACCACCTCTTTGCATGGACATCCAATGTAGAAGATGTCAAAGGTACTGCTTGGCTAACAGGACAACTGATGCCTTCCAACATCTCCTGTATAGCCTCAAGCCATTCTTCGGTCTTCACCGCATTCTCTGTCCCGTGGTACATCGATGGGGACAATCGCTTAAAGGCACTCAACCAGTTTGATCCCGGATTTGGCAGGTGTGCTGGGACTTGCTGGGCTTAAGAGGCCTCAAGAATGGCCTTCAAGGTATGTCCCATCTTTATCTGTTGAAAAGGAATGGTAGTCAAAGGGGGAGGGATAACACTCTCTGGTACGGTGACCTGCGGAGGCTGCATAAAGGTAAGGTTTATATTAGAATTGGCCTAACTCATTGCTTAGGTGGACTGTATTATGTGACTTCTTACACATGGGCACACCATTGCTTCAGCTCCATAGTTTGTCCGCAAACTAATGCTCGAGCGAGGTGACCCAGTGTTGTGGACTTCCTTCTCATATGATCGTTTGTTCAAGTGATAACAGTTTGTAAGACCCCTCCCCTTACCAAGGAGGCTCCCGGTCTTATGCCCAGAACCGCCGTCTTATAGTGACACTAACTCACGGGTTAGACGACACTGCAAGACGCCGATCCTGCCGGCTAGTATGATCATAAAACCTGTTTGGCCAATTTGAGAAATAGAAGTATAAAAGTAGTGTATGAAAATAGCTAGCTAGTCCACAAGACAAAATACATATCATATATATGAAAATGAAGAGTACATAAAGTCCACAATGAGTACAAAGATAATGAGATAAGGGATTATGATATGTACATGAATATCAAAACTCTCTCTCATAATACAATAAGCGGAAGCTAAACTATCATCATAAAACTCGTCCCACCTGACGACGGGCTACAGTAGTAGTAGTAGTAGGTGGTGGTTGTATTAGCTCCTCATATCCTGCCACCTCGTCTTGCTGGTCGTGCTGGTGCTCCATCTCCTCGAGCTCCTAAAATTATTTGATCATCGACCGTTAGTCAAAAAGACTAAGTCGTTTTCTCCACACCTCGCCCCCACAGCTCCTAGGAACCGGGCGGGAGTATGAAGCGGAGGACAACAAGGGGTATCAAAAGGAAGCAGGTGACAATGGAACTATACTACCGAGTATATGAAGAATCAATTATTCTACTCTAGCAGTTCTATGTATATAGTACATGTAAGGTAACAAAAGTACTGAAAGTAAGTAAAGTGTTGAAAGTAAAGTAAAGAACAGAGAAGAAAGATAACTATCTACTGTTAAATTTATCATCACAGAAGTACCCTAACTTATATGAATGCCCATACAAACTTATAAGTTAGGGTTTCCAAATTTAACTTATCATATAAAAGATCCCATACTAATTTATATGATAAGGATCTATGGTGCATATGACCTAGTCATGAATTAATGTTATGCATGCGGTTTATGATTCATACAAATGCAACTCACACACACGACACTATGATCACAGACCTTTAGTTCCCACTTTTTGGAGCTAGCATCACTCTCTGGTACCACTGTTGTGGCTATGGTAGCAGCGGAACGGGCGCTTCCGCTTCCTAGGCGGGTATACACACTACCAAGCCCATACCCTTCGTATGCCTCTATACACATCCTAGGTGCACTCTAGAGTATCTGCGTACTAATGTTGGCCAACTGCCAGACTTTCTTGGCCCGGTGTACGTTTTCGGCAATTGTCCTCCAGACCGCAGTATAAACAACCTACTGGCCCCTCAAACCTCACACCTCACCAGAGTCACCGTACTACCATTGGTGTGATGATTGGCTCAGTACCGCATGACCCACCACTGGTTTTGTTTTTATGCACATGCAAGGTAACTCAACCCAAGCCTCCAGCTCATAGGACCAAACCCGTCCTGATGTCAAACTCACAAGCATCTAGCTCGCAGGACTAATTGTCCTAAATCCCTCCAACCCATCACGGGTGAGAATGTTACCACGCTTACTTAGCCTATCAGACTACTCTTGTCTAATGGTTATTAAGCTTAGAAATTTAGCGTTAATCCCAGGACTGCCCAGGGTATGCCCAATGAAGGGGTCTCGGAGGGCCCTAGGAACCAAGATGGGATGAAGCCCAAAGTTCCCTTTCGCAAGGATATTTACTTTTATTAGTGTCTACGCATATTTCATACCAAACTCTCTTTGTTACTCTACAGTAAACATAATAACTTGGGAAGTTGATGGGAAAGCGGCGGTCTTCTGCCGATCCCCGTTCTAGCCACTATCCTTGAGATTTTGCACTCACCACATGTTATTAAGAAGTAACCTATTGGACACCAACCAAGGTTTATCTTCCCAAAGTACATCTCATCTCTATCGTTAATCTTATCCCCTGTGGTCCTAGAAGTATATACTACCTATGCTACGCGCAACCCATGACTTAAAGTTAACTCATATAAAGTGACTTTCAAACCCTTAGGCTAATTGCCCCTAACTATTTATCATGGGTTGGTATGGTGTATGAGGTTGACCATTTAAGATTTCACCATTTTTCTAAGTAATTAAGGGTCTAAATTAATTCCTTTAATTGTGTGACCTATGTCACATTGCACGTGAGGTACTACTTATAGTGATTCAATCTACATAAGAAATTTATCAGGTGTTCTAAGAAGTAAAATATGACTGCTTATCAGGTTTCATAATCTTCCTATGCATATTTCTATTTAATTTCCATTTAATAATAAAACCTCAAATTGATCACATTACAAATGAAGTACATAAATTACTCAACTGAGAATTCTAAGAAATTTACCGAGTGTTCAAATTGATATCATAAGTCTAAATACAGAATTCCAAATTCCTAAGCATTGATTTGACCTAATATGTGTCCATATGTTTAATATTACCAAAATGTCATTATTAGGGTTTTCAGCATTTTAAGACATCCAAAAATTCTCAGAAAACTAAAAAGTATTAAATCACTGAAATAATCTACTATAAATTTTTCCATAATTTTCCAACTATTATTACCCTTACTTTAAATTAATTTCCCATAAAGGGAAAAATGGTAATTCCACCTAAAACATAGGATATTATTCTCTAACAAGCTCATAGATTTTTCCAGAGGTGAACAATTTTCTATTAGGGCACATAGCAAAATTTCAGAATTAAATAAAATCATTTACCCTATTTTTAGATTTTATTTATTTCCTATAATTTTAAATAATGGGATTTGTGATCCCAAAAATCTCATTCTTCCTGTAGGAGGTATATTTCATCCAAACAAACCTCTGTCTATAGTTTCATGGACATGCAATGGTCTAAATGGGATAAATTCTCATTTTACTAATTTTTCTATAAGCACCCCAAATTGAATATACCTATTACATGCATGTGGGATTTCCCAGACATGCAAAGGTCAAAATGACCAGAAATTTCTATCATGGTATTATACTGACCTAATTGACATGCCACCAAAATTTGGGGCTATTTGGAGTTATATTTCTTCAATTATTCACTTAATTTAAATATGTGTATTTTACCAAATACTATAAGAAACGTTTCCCCAAAAATTATCATTTTTGGATAGAGACTAAGTTCAAACTAATCACAGGCATGCCCAAAACCTTGGGTCATGTTGAGTTCTAGTTTAGCTTAGGCATCCATTCAAAGTTCTTCCCTAGCCTAGGACCAGCCTTGGTAGATTTTTCCTACAGGGAGTTATACTAACCCAAATCATGAGTTTAGAGTGGCAAAATAAAGTTAGGTCCTGGTCTACCTTTATCATGTTAATAACTATCTCTGAATATGCCTCTAATAGGCCTAGAATCAACTTGCAATAACACTGTAAAAGTGTGACAGAATTTCACTATTCATAATGTAATAAATAAATAATCTAATTAATCCAAACGGCCGGCATCCGCTCATCGTCCCCGAAATTTGACGGCTGAGAGAGAGCCGTCCTGGGCTGACTTTGCTGGCTATTTTTGGCCACCTGGGCCAGCGCCACCGCCGGCGATTATCGCCACCACCTGCATTGAGGTGGTGGCTAGTGTTTCCCGGCAGTGAGGCTGTCGGAGGAGGCTCCTCCGGCGATCCCGAGCAAGAGGAAAAGCTCGAGAAAATGTGCTCTATCTCACATGGTATCAGGCTCAATTGAGACCGATGTCTCGCCTAATCAATCTATAATCCTACTACAGGGTGAGGTGAGGCGAAACAGACCTAGAGACGGGCTTGGCGGCGGGTTTGGTAGCGGTGAGCCATGGCCGAGCTTTCTCTTGCGATTCCTTCCCAATTCCCTGATTCTCCAGCAAAAGCTCTTCTCCAGCTATCAAATTCCACTCTCCTGAGCTAACTAAAGGTGATGGTGGGATTGGATTTGGCTGGGAGCGGTATTATAGGGTGATATCACCAAGGTGGATTTCAGCCACCACTTGGACGCTTCACCCTTGGTGCCAAGTGGCCACAAGCCCCTTATTTCTGATTAAATAGGCTTGGGAGCTCAGCCAAGAGGCTTGGGCAGAGGGAAGGAGGGCCACATGGTCTTCATCCCCTCTTTCCATTTCTTCTCTCTCCTCTTTTCCCCCAAATTCAACTTTTACCCCCATGCATGTGCTCTCTCTCCTAATTTAGAGGGTTAGGGGCAGTCATTGACCTCTTGGGCGGGTCATGGGCCTTGACTAATGGGCTTAGCCCATGGGGAGTGGGCTTGGCTTCTTATTTCTTCCTTTAGGCCTTTTTGTTGACTTGTTGACTTTTGAGGTTGACTTAGTCAACATTGTAACGCCTCCATCCGTCACATGGAATATAACAGAGGGTCCGGCCGGGGCCCCACACCATATTTCACAAAAAAATTGTGGAATTAATTATGAATATCAAAACCTTTCTATGCGCATCCTAACTCAGAGCATTCTAGCGAAAGATTATTACTTGCAAGAACTCAATCAATGAATGTCCACTAGTATATAAATATCACATTTATATAAAACACCAGGAATGTACACAAGCTCACAAATGCTGCAAGCCTTAAGGCCTTACAAGTTTCTCTTTACAAAAGATGGTTTCATACATCCGCACGCAGGCCAGCCACACATGAAATCCAATTTTTTGCACGACCTTCAAGGGCATACAAGCAGCAGCAACAAGGGCTTCAGCCCGCTAAGTCAGGTTCAACCCGCAACAACGGCATATGGACATCCACCCCAAGGGTGATAAACAAAGCAACAGTCAGCATTCAGCTGACCAATTATAACGACCCTACCCCTTAACCGCGACAGTGATATTCCTTCCCTGCATGCAGTGCAATAACAATATATATATATATAACACAACAACATCATCACAAATGCCAGTCTTAGTGTAAGACGCTCCGTGCACTCAGGGCACGCTTACGGTGTACCGAAATCCTCTAGGTTCCACCACCGATTCGAGGTGATTAGCTTGTTGGTTGTGCATAAGTCTCTAAACCCCATTTGAAGACCTCACGCACGCAACCCACTCAGAGGCGTTCACCTCACGGCAACTAGTGAGCACTATCGGTCGACCTACTCTTGTAGTGTAACAAGCCGCCGGGAAGGCCCGCAGCCCACCATTTGCAGTGCTACGAATCGGCCGCTCACACGCTCCTACCACTGAACTTTTTGGGTTGCCCACCCACTCAGAGGTTCTTAACTTGTTGTCCATGGGCATCAGCCTCCAAACAACCGTTGAAGACCTCTCGCATCCATCCACTCTGAGGTATTCGCAATCCATATTTTAACACAGGAACACAGTACCGCTTTCCCATCCATCATCCAGCTCGTGCCGAGCATACAACCAAAGGAGCTATGCAAAGCTTCCTTACCACAATTCACAAGCATCCTCACACTCTCTGCAAGCTATTCGTTTTATACACAGAGTATTCTCAAGTTTGCAGCATCACCAATCTATACTACCCATCCAGATGGGCTTCACACAGCATGCATATTCCGTACTACACATTTCCGGATCTAAATGCAGACTCAACCGCTGGAATCGCTTATGCTTTCCACCTCTTGCTAGAGGATCCCATGCACATGCATAAAGTAGGACTTCACTTGTCCAAGAAGGAGATCATTACCCTTGACAATCGCTTTGGAGCCATGGAGAAACTAGCCAGATGGAAATCACCGCGACGGCCTTGCCTCCACAACGCTTGCCTCGGATCTTGAGTCGGACCGTTGACGCTCCTCTGGTAGTTTAATCTCTTCTCCTTCTCTTCCTCAAAGCTCTCCCTTCTCTCTAGCTTAGAAAGAGAGTGATCCTTAGTAGAATGTGAACTTCATCTCATTCCACGGTCTTATCCCAGCAGGAATAGGCTTGGACCACAGGATCTAAGTAGAAGGAATTGAACGGCCTTGATCTACCCCCAGTAACTATTCTTGGGCTGACACGGCCTATGACACGCCCGTTTCACAGGCCGTGTTCCCTAAGCGGCTAGGGAACCAACTCAATCCAGACCAGTACACGGGCTAAGATACTCCTGTGTATATCACCTGACACGCCCGTGTCACAACGTACATGCCCATGTTGAGGGGCGTGTCCCTCAATCGACACAGGACCAACTTCCCCAAGAAGGAAACGGCTAAGGCACATACCCGTGTCCTCAGCCATGTGCCAAACACGCCCCTATGACACTCCCGTGCCATAGGTCGTGTTCTACACTCAACGCCACTCAACGCCGCCCTGTTACAAACCCGTGAAGGACATGGCCTGGGACACGCCCGTATCCCTGGCCGTGTCTCCTCTCGACGATTGTCGACTGCGCTGTGTCGAGACCTCGCAACACACACAGTGAAGGACATGGCCTGGGAAATGCCTGTGTCCAAGGCTGTGTGCCTCACTCGAGACACACTCGAAGCCCACTCAAGTCCTACTCGAGACCCACTCGAGTAACCAAAACTGGACAAGCCCTGGGACACGCCTGTGTCCCAGGCCATGTCACCCAGCCTGAACTCGGAATTGGGATTTGGGGTGTTACAACCCTCCCCTCCTTATATAAATTTCGTCCGGAAATTTAGGACAATAATTATATCAACACAACTACTTCGTTACAATATAAACAAAATGATCCGGGTTTAGAGCTCAGAGGTCGCAGCTTGTCTCTCCCCACGGCATCGCACAAATAATAGGTTTTTACCAACATACATACAATATTACAATAGGTACGGGAATCCATCACTCCAAGAGTACAGTACACTCTTTACTTCATGGTATTTCAGCTCGTCCGCATCCTGCATAATCCTCTTTACGGACACGCTCTATCCATAATCTCTCTTTTCACCACGGCTATGTCAATCCACTCATAGCGGTGATACCAAGATAAGTTCATAGGACAATAAAAATCATAAGCCAACACCCAACAACCTCTTTATTCACGATCACACCATGTTTATACGCGCAAAACAAAGATCATATACATTATTATAAATATGAACACATAATTACAGATAGTCTTGCCCTTCTTGCTTTGTGTCGTCTAAGGGCCACTGTTGTAGTTTCGGGCTTTATGTCCTTCTCTGCCACACGAGTAGCAAACGGTTGAAGTTTTCCCTGCAACTGCTCTAGTCTCAACCTTCTTTGCCCTTGGTATGGTACCATAATAGCAGCTTCGGGCATGATGCCCCACCTTACCATAAGAAAAACAAATATATGTACCACACCTTTTCTTTGTTCCCATGATAGTGGAAGTGGTTTGTTCCAACAAATATAACTGCTTATTCCACTTATGATCATCGACTTTTGACATATTGGCAAAGATTGGCACTTTGATACCGTGCCTCGCTCTAAAGATCTTTAAACCCAATTCCAAAGACCGAGCTGCCATTACCAAGGCATCAAATCCAAGAAACTTTGGACCCCCCCCCCCCCCAATAAATGTCGTATTTCATCGCGCAGACCATCGTAAAATCTGTTGGTCTTCGTCTCCTCGGTTTCAAACACAAACTCTGCATGGTTTACCAACTCAACAAATGCACGAAAATACTCCTCAACCGTATATGGTCGAGGAGTCAGACATAATTCAACGGCAGGATCGATGCTCCGTCCCTTGCCACCTTCTCATGGTGGGCCTTGATCATCGCAAAAACCACCTTCGCGATCAACCAGACAGTCTCTACCGAAGGAGGAGGTGTGGGCACCTCAGCTGGTGCCGCACTCTCATCCGAATGCTGGGGTTCAGATTGCCCAATCCCACTCCTTGTCACATATACTTGAACAAGATGTCATTAATGTCCATTCGAAAACGGCAAACATATCGAATATACACACTCACATTCCTAATGGACATTCTTGAGTTCAATTATGTGATCCCGACTCAACCCTATCCTCTGATAACACTTTGTAATGCCTCCATCCCTCACATAGAATATACTAGAGGGTCTGGTCGGGGCCCCACGCCATATTTCATAGATAAACGGTGGAATTACTTATGAATATCAAAACCTTTCTACGCGCTTCCTAACTCAGAGCATTCTAGCGGAAGATTATTACTTGCAAGAACTTAATTAATGAATGTCCACTACTATATAAATATCACATTTATATAAAACACCAGGAATGTATACAAGCTCACAAACGCTCCCGGCCTTAAGGCCTTACAAGTTTCTCTTTACAAAAGATGGTTTCATACATCGGCACGTAGGCCGATCACACATGAAATCCAATTCTTCGCACGGCCTTCAAGGGCCTGCAAGCAGCAGCAGCAAGGGCTTCAGCCTGCTCAGTCCAGTTTAGCCCGCAACACCTACATATGGATGTCCACCCCAAGGGTGATAAACAAGTAACAGTCAACATTCAGCTGACCAATTATAATGACCTTACCCCTTACCCGGGGTAGTGGTATTCCTTCCCTGCATGCAGTGCAATCACAATATATATATATATAACACAACAACATCATCACAAATGTCAGCCTTAGTACCAGACGCACTGTGCACTCAGGGCACGCTTACGGTGTACCGAAATCCTCTAGGTTCCACGACCGATTCGAGGTGATTAACTTGTTGGTCGGGCATAAGTCTCCAAACCCCTGTTGAAGACCTCATGCACCCAACCCACTCAGAGACGTTCACGTCACGGCAACTAGTGATCACTATCGGTCGACCTACTCTCATAGTGTAATAAGCCGTCGGGAAGGCCCGCAGCCCTCCATTTGCAGTGCTATGAATCGACCACTCACACGCTCACACCACTGAACTTGTTGGGTAGACCACCCACTCAGAGGTTCTTAACTTGTTTGCCATGGGCATCAACCTCCAAACCCCCGTTGAAGACCTCTTGTGCCCATCCACTCAGAGGTCTCCGCAATCCATCTCATAATACAGGCACATAGTGCCGCTTTCCCATCCATCATCCAGCTCGTGCCGATCATACAACAAAAGGAGCTATGTAAAGCTTCCTTACCATAATTCACAAGCGTTCTCACACTCTCCGCAAGCTATTCGTTTTATACACTGAGTCTTCTCCGGTTCGCAGCATCACCAATCTAGACTACCCATCCAGAAGGGCTTCACACAGCATACCTATTCCGTACTACACATTTCCGGATCTAAATGCAGACTCAACCACTGGAATCGCTTACGCTTTCCACCTCTTGGTGGAGGATCACATGCACATGCTTAAAGTAGGACTTCACTTATCCAAGAAGGAGATCGTTACCCTTGACGATCGCTTCAGAGCCATGGAGAAACTAGCCGGATGGAAATAATCGCAACGGCCTTTCCTCGACAACACTGGCCTTGGATCTTGAGTCGGACCGTTGACGCTCCTCCGGCACCCGAATCTCTTCTCCTTCTCTTCCTCAGAGCTCTCCCTTCTCTCTAGCTTATAAAGAGAGTGATCCTTAGTAGAATGAGAACTTCATCTCATTCCATGGTCTTATCCCAGCAGGAATTGTCTTGGACCACAGGATCTAAGTAGAAGTAATTGAACGGCCTTGATCTGTCCCCAATAACAATTTTTGGGCTGACATGGCCTGTGACACGCCCGTGTCACAGGTCTTGTTCCCTAAGAAGCTAGGGAACTGACTCAATCCAGACCAGGACACGGGCTAAGACACATCTGTATCAATCACCTAACACACCCGTATCACAAGGTACACGCCCGTGTTGAGGGGTGTGTCCCTCATTCGACACAGGACCAGTTTCCCCGAGAAGGACACGGCTAAGGCACACACCTGTGTCCTTATCCGTGTGCCAAACATGCCCCTGTGACAAGCCCGTGTCACAGGTCGTATTCTACACTCAATGCCACTCAATACCTCCCGGTTACCAACCCGAGCAGGACACAGCCTAGGACACGCCCATGTCCCTTGCAGTGTCGCCTCTCGACAATCATCTACTGCGCTGTGTCGAGACCTCGCGACACATAAAGTGAAGGACATTCCCTGGTACATGCCTGTGTACCAGGCCGTGTTCCTCACTCGAGACACACTCGACGCCCACTCGAGTCCTACTCGAGACCCACTCGAGTAACCAAAACTGGACACGACCTGGGACACGCCCGTGTCCCAGGCCGTGTCACCCAGCCTGAACTCCAAATTTGGATTTGGGGTGTTACAAACATGGTGAGTGGGTTGCCCCCACTTGAAGGTCATGGACCCTATGGCACCACCCAACTTGGGTTGGGCCATGGGGGTGCCCCACTTGGGAAATTTGGGCCTTTAGGTGTGGGTTTGACCAAATTAGGGTTAGAGTTGACTTTGGTCAACTTGGGTCCATAGGTGACCCAATGGCATGTCTTAGGTTTCACTTAGATTGTTTTTAGGGTTAGGGCATAGTGGTGGGGTCAAGGTGTGGCTAAGGTTCCAAATTATACTAGTTTGACCTAAGTTGACTTGGGCCCTATAGTGGGCCCCATGTGGCAACACCCTATCTCCATGGGTCAAACCTAGCCTAAATCCCGCACCCACACCACATGCCCTATCCTAATCTAATTTTAGGGGTCTAATAGGAAATGGGATGTTACATGCAATAGGAGTGGACGTGACATTACTGATTATCATATCACTATTAAGACAAGTGTTTGTTAAGACTAACATTAGCCTTAACTTGTCTACTCCTATTTGTTCTGCTTAGAGTCTTAATAGGGGGGCGTGACCTCACTAATGTCTTCTTCTACTCAACATTTTCTTGAACTATTTGGAGAAAAAGGTGAGTTCTCCATCTGACAGCTCATTGCCATGGGAGAAGGGATCTGAGCTCTCTGACTCTACAACTCTCCTTGGTGGAGGAGTATTTTCCCTTCTCCTTATTGTTGCTTCAGCTCTGAAGGCAACTGCCTTCTCTTTATTGAGAGTTTTGGCAGCATCTTCTTCTGCCCTTCTGTAGTTTAGTTGTATCTCAAGAGACAGCAGCTTCCTAAATAAATTTTGAGACAATGTGTTGGCCATGTTGCCAACCTCTCTATTGGCACGGATCTTGATATCCTTTTCCTTGTTTAGGGATCTCAAGAACTTGTCATTCAGATCATAGTTTGTGAACCACCTGCCATAGGTGACAGACTATTCACTAGCATGAAGAACTTTTATAGCATTCAGCTATGGAATCTTTCTTGCCTTGCTTGAAGGCATCATATTACTAATTCAGGAGGGATTTCCTGTCATCTCTCACTTCCTTTATCCCTTCTATATAAACTATAAGAGAATCCCACATCTCTTTAGTAGTCTTGCAGTGGACCAGATTCTGGAAGGTGGAGTCATCTATGGCACTGGCAATGATGTTTTGAGCCCTTTTATCAATGATTGTCATAATGACTTCATCCTTGGTAATCTTCGTGTACTTCTTTGGAGTCTGGAAATTGACATCTATAGCAGAGACCTTCATGGGGATGAAGGGTCCCTCTAGAACTGCTATGAATATCCTTGGGTTTGAGACATTCATAAATAGCCTCACCATTTCCATCTAGATCCCAAAGTTCTCTTTCCTATATATATGAAGCTTCATTGAGGTCAACTCCTTATGGATCTCACTTGAACCCATAGGGATAATCTTCAGCTACTCTTGAAGATCTGTTTAGATTGTTGACTCCTTTTTGAACAACCTCCATCTGGCACCACTTGAAATTTATAAGAGTAGTAGACAAAACCACCTAGAGGGGGTGAATAGGTTGATTGTCACTTTCATGTTTTTCTTAACTGAATTAGGTTTAACTACACAATCACAGAAAGAACACACATATTTATAGTGGTTCCCCGAGGTATTGGTACATCCACTCTCTGATGGCGTGCCCCCTCCTCCACCATTTGAAGACGATGCTGACGATATTCAAGATGATCCGGTTGATAAGGCAATACAACTCAAGGACGTGAGGCGGCACGATGATGCTAACGGAAGGCTACGCTACAACTTCCGCACGCGGCGTGCTACATCCACTGCAAAGAATTAGCCTTATTTATTTCATTTTCTTGAAATCTATTTTATATTTGGAATATAAAATTATCGTATGTTTAAGTGATAATTTTATATTCATTGTATGTTTTGTTATTTTTAATTTTGAACAATTTTAATGTTAATGTGCATTTAGAAATTCAGATGGATGAGATTACATCTCCATCATGAATGGTTAAGGCTTGTTTGTAACTCCTATATAAGGAGGATTCCTTATGAGATAATTAGAAAAAGATTAAACCTAAATCTCTCCTTGAGAAATTTCAGCCAAGAGGAGATCTCTCCAAGCCCCCGCCCCCCTTTCTTGTGGTGTGAAGCCGCCGCCCCCCCTTGCTCCCTCCATCCGTTTGGTGTGACTCTGGCGCGGCTTCCTTCGGTGTGACTCCTTGGAAGAAGGTTGCAAACCCTTCGGTGTGACGCCGGTGAATCCGTGGAGAGAGTGATTCTCCCACAGTTATCTTGTGTGAAAAGCTTTCCGGTTGGGTAATCTCTTCCCTCTCCCTAGCGTGATTCTCTTCTTTAGTTGTGGTGGTTTCACACTCATTTTCTCCGGAAATTTAATTTAATCGCTGCAAGTTTTGGATCGAAATAGCCGTTGCTAGTCTTTTTTATTCCGGATCGGGTGGATCCTATTTTCCTGAGTGGATCTTGGCCTATAGCCTTGGTCTTTCTCTCAAAAGGAGTGGCAACCTTTGTGTTTTCTTAGGGAATATTCCGACTCCAATTTCCAATCGTTGTTTTCGAGTCGACCATTACTCCTTTGTTATTTGTGCTACGTTGTTGCGATGAGAAAATATTGTGGGCAATAGGTGCTGTGTAGGTGCGGTAGATCTACGACGTGTAGTGCGTAGATAGAGCGTTAGCTTCGTGGAGATCTCCGATTCTGGACGCCCCCTACATCAATTTGGTATCAGAGGCGGTCGTTTCAACTTCCACATTGCAAACATCCTCTCTTCGTTATTTGTTGGTAGTCGGATCTCTAGAAAATAAAAAAAAAATTTCTGTGGTCTGCAAATAGAGGGCTGAAATCCTTATTTTTCAGCGAAACTTCGAAAAAAAAAAATTTTAACGATCTACGTGTTATTCACATCAAGCTTTTATAAAAATATTTTATTTTCAGACTAGCTACAGCCCTAGGGAAAATCGTCTTTCATAATTTTCTGGGTCTTGCATGCGCACTAGGCTAGGCACGGAGTATACGACACCGTCTACGTCTAGGATGGCTGAGAACGGGCATGAGCTTCATAACGCTGAAGCGATCGCAGCTCTACGTAATGATATGACGGAGCTTAGGGCTACATTAGCACATATTTTACAAAATCAAGCTAGTCCACCCCGACCACCCGCTAATGTTGAGTTGCCCCGCCGGCGCCAACACATCTCTGATTCAGATTCTGATGGGGACTCCCCACGAGTGCCCCCTCGAGACCGTCGCCACGAGCGAGAGTTTGACATTACTAGGGCCGTCAAGATTGAGGCCCCCACTTACGACGGCATGGGAGATCCACAAAACTTCCTTAATTGGACGGTGGATATGGAATGTTACTATGACTGGCACCATCTCACGGACCCCCAAAAGGTCCAAGTTGCAAGGATGAAGCTAACAGGCCGTGCCAAAACTCATTGGCTGAATGAAGAGCGAGGCTAGGAGTTGGGGATGGAGACCCAATTATTTGGTGGACCGTAATGAAGAATTTGTTGACCGATCAGTATGTCCCCACGTACCATCAGACTCAGATGTTTGACGAGCTTGCCACCCTACGGCAGGGTTCAAGTTCTGTAGCGGAGTATATGGGAGAACTGAAGGACCGAATGGTATGTTGTGATCTGAGGGAAATCCCCGAGGTCAGCCTTTCTAGATTCTGTAAGGGGCTTCAACCCGATATTCAGCGGAAGCTCTTACGATATGGCCACACGGATCTAAACACGACATTCAATGTCGCCCTCGACATCGAGAAACACTTAGCATCTAAGGCTCACTCCCGTTATTCCCATACGAAGGGAAAATCCACTACCAGAGCATCTTCCTCCACATATCAGGACAAAGGGAAGTTTCGGTCCGCCGATTCAAAGTCTGTCGTGATAACTGCTAGAAACACTAAGAACCCTGCGAGCGAACGTATTCCCATCAGAATGGTTAGCAAGACTAACGCCACATGTTACTCTTGCGGCATTCAAGGTCACTGTGCCTTTGAATGCCCAACGAAAACTAAAGCCATAGCCTTGTTAGAGTCGATGACCGATCTTGCGGATTATGTTTATGAGGCTGCTGAGGAGAGCGACGCAGAAGGGGTCCCAAGTGACTTAGAGGACGATCACCCCCTTATGGTGATGCGTTGTATCTTGACCACTCCTCGTCCATTAGATGATTGGAAGAGGACGAGCATATTTTCTCTGATTTTTAAGAGTGGCGAGAAGCTTTGCAAGCTAATTGTTGATAATGGTAGCTGTGTGAATGTCGTATCTGAGAATGCCGTTGCACGTATGTCCTTAACCACGGAACCACACCCGACCCCATATCAGGTCGCTTGGATCAATAAGATCTCTGTACCCGTTACCAAGCTATGCCTGGTCCCACTCTCATTCAAATCCTACGTTGATGAGGTGTGGTGTGATGTCCTTCCGATGGATGCTTGTCATGTGTTGTTAGGCCGCCCTTGGCTATACGACCGTGATGTTACACATTTTGGTAGAGCCAACACTTATGAATTTAAATTCAATGGCAAAACCATCACTTTGAGGCCGACCATCCCAAAGGAGCCCGTAGTCTTGGCTAAGGACACCACTATTCCGGTAGAATGGAAAACGTTGAACCTACTTGGTAGGAAAGAGTTTGAGAGAGATCCGTTCTTTGATGGAATTATGTATGTGCTAGTCCTCTTAAGTGCGAAGCCCGATTCTAGAATTTTGGATGAGTTACCTAGTGAGTTACGGGTATTGTTGGAGGAGTATAGGGACGTGTACCCGGATGAGTTGCCGCCCACGTTACCCCCGCTTAGGAATATCCAGCATGCAATAGATCTCATCTCGGGGTCTTCCTTGCCAAATCAGCCCCATTATCGACTTCACCCCGCAGCTCACCTGGAGTTGTAGTCCCAGATAGAGGGTTTGCTAGAGAAAGATTTTATTAGGACTAGTATGATCCCATGTGCTGTACAAGCCCTACTGGCCCCCAAGAAGGATGGTACATGGAGGATATGCGTTGATAGTCGGGCTATCAACAAAATCACCATCAAGTATAGGTTCCCCATTCCCCGCCTAGATGATTTGTTGGATGTCTTGTCTGGAGCCACCGTATTCTCCAAATTAGATCTTCGGAGTGGCTATCACCAGATTAGGATACGAGAGGGCGACGAGTGGAAGACGACGTTTAAGTCGAAGGATGGTCTGTACGAATGGCTTGTGATGCCCTTTGGGTTATCCAATGCCCCTAGTACCTTCTCCCGGATGATGACACATGTCTTTCAGCCATTCATGGGGAAGTTCGTTGTCATCTACATTGACGGTATTCTGATCTATAACACCTCTACTACCTAGCACATTTCCCACATGAGATTGATCCTTTCAACCCTGTGGAAGGATATTTTATTTCTCAATCTTAAAAAATGCACTTTCTATTCCTTGGAGGTAGAGTTCTTAGGCTATATAGTTGGCTCTAAGGGTATTCGAGTTGATCTGGGCAAGGTTCAGGTCATTAAGGACTGGCCCGTGCCAACCACCCTACGTGAGGTACGTAGTTTCCATGGGTTAGCCACGTTTTATAGTCGTTTCATACGAGACTTCAGTAGTATTATGGCGCCTATCACATACTGTATGAAGAAGGGAGAGTTTACGTGGACGAAGTCCGCCACCTATGCTTTTGAACAAATAAAAGAGCTTATGACTAGGGCACCTGTCTTACATCTACCTGACTTTGCTAAAGTCTTTGAGCTCACATGTGATGCGTCTGGGGTAGGGATTGGACGTGTCTTGAGCCAGGAGGGCCACCCCATTAGTTATTTTAGCGAGAAGTTTTCCAGCCCTAAGCTGAACTATTCAAATTATGATAGGGAATTTTATGCTGTAGTCTGATGTCTACACCATTGGAGGCACTATCTCCTCTCCAAGGAGTTTGTGATCCTCTCAGATCATGAGGCTTTATGTTTCATCAACGGCCAGCATAAGATAAGCCCACGACATGCTAAGTGGGTAGATTTCTTACAAGGTTACACGTTTAATCTCAAGCACCTTAAGGGAGCTGATAACTGAGTCGCGGACGCCCTTAGTCATCTTACTATTTTACTCACCTCTATGGAAGTACATGTCATAGGATTTGAGCAGGTTAAGAATGAGTACGCCACGTGTCCTGACTTCCAGGACTTCTATTTATCTTCCCAGGATAGCTCCCCCACGACGATATCTGCATACATCATCAAGGACGGTTACATATTTAGGAACGGGAAGCTATGTATTCCGCAGTCATCGTTACGACTACATATCATATGGGAGTTGCATAGCATAGGGTTGAGTGGCCACTTCAGTAGAGATAAGACCATTACGTTAGTCGAGGACAAATTTTATTGGCCAAAACTTAAGGTTATGGTGGGACAGGTAGTGAGTAGCTGCCGCACGTGTCAGGTGTCTAAGGGTAGTAAAACCAACGTAGGATTATATACACCCTTGCCTATTCCCTCCATGCCTTGGGTAGACGTTAGTATGGATTTTGTATTAGGCCTCCCCATTACCCTACGCCGTCACAACTCAGTTTTTGTAGTTGTGGATAGGTTTTCAAAGATGGCTTATTTCATCCCGTGCAGTAGGACAAATGATGCGTCTCACGTCGCTAAACTATATTTTAAAGAAGTCGTTAGTCACTGTGGAGTGCCAAAGACCATAGTTTCGGGTTTAACGATGTTTGTGTCACCACCACAAGAGTTGATTTCTTTGTCGTCTTCTTCTCCCACTCTAAATTCTCATGGGTTGGGGAGTGGTAGTACGGATGATCTCTCTCTTTCGTTCCCCATAGGTATATCATCGGATGGTAAGTTGCCTTCTTTCCTGCCTACTGCTAATATGTTCCCCAGGTTTCCACTGACGTTTTCCACTCCAGAGATGATACTTGATGCTGAGCATGTTACCACTGCTGATGGCGACACCCACCGCTTTCTCATCCGTTGGCGAGATCGGCCCCCTTCGGATGACTCTTGGGTACTCGAGATGGAGCTGCAAAGTTTGGATGCCGCTCTCCTTCACCGCTATCGCTTGGACCACGCAACGGAGATGCGTGCATTTGAGCGGGGGAGGATCGTTCCCCCTCCTCCACCATTTGAAGACGATGCTGACGATGCTGATGATGATCCGGTTGATAAGGCAATACAACTCAAGGACGTGAGGAAGCACGATGACGCTAACGGAAGGCTACGCTACAACTTCCGCCCGCGGCGTGCTACATCCACTACAAAGAATTAGCCTTATTTATTTCATTTTCTTGAACTCTATTTTATATTTGGAATATAAAATTATCTTATGTTTAAGTGATTATTTATATTCATTGCATGTTTTGTTATTTTTAATTTTGAACAATTTTAATGTTGGTGTGCATTTAGCCATTTGGATGGATGAGATTATATCTCCATCATGAATGGTTAAGGCTTGTTTGTAACTCCTATATAAGGAGGTTTCCTTATGAGATAATTAGATAAAGAGTTAAACCTAAATCTCTCCTTGAGAAATTTCGGCCAAGAGGAGATCTCTCCAAGCCGCCTCCCCCCTTGCTTGTGGTGTGAATCCGGCGCCCCCCCCCCCTTTCTCCCTCCATCTGTTCAGTGCGACTCCGGCACGGCTTCCTTCAGTGCGACACCTTGGAAGAAGGTTGCAAACCCTTCGGTATGACACCGGTGGATCCGTGGAGAGAGTGATTCTCCCATAGTTATCTTGTGTGAAAAGCTTTCTGGTTAGGTAATCTCTTCCCTCTCCCTAGTGTGATTCTCTTCTTTAGTTGTGGTGGTTTCGAACTCGTTTTCTCCGGAAATTTAATTTAATCGCTGCAAGTTTTGGATCGAAATCGTCGTTGCTAGGCTTATTAATTCCGGATCAGGTGGATCCTATTTGCCTGAGCGGATCTTGGCCATAGCCTTGGTCTTGCTCTCAAAAGGAGTGGCAACCTTTGTGTTTTCTTGGGGAATATTCCGACTCAAATTTCTGATCGTTGTTTTCGAGTCGACCATTACTCCTTTATTATTTGTGTTGCGTTCTTGCGACGAGAAACTATTGTGGGCGATAGGTGCTGTGTAGGTGCAGTAGATCTACGACGTGTAGTGCGTAGAGAGAGCATTAGCTTCGTGGAGATCTCCGATTCCAGACACCCCCTACATCACTCTCGCTCCCACCTTTCTAACAGTGTGTTAGATAAGGAAATCTTCTCCAAATTAGGCTAAAATAGCTTACAACACAGATCTATCAGGATCTCTCAGGCTTCCTCCAAGTCCTACCTCATGCCACAACCCTACACACTCAGAGCAATCTTTACTCCTACAACTCAGTGACCCTCCAAATCACCTACCTTAGGCTTATCAAGAAGCCATACAACTCAGTCTAGGAGGATAGCCTTACACTAAGAGATAATAAATCTCATATCTCAGATCTAACCAAGATCCTACCTCAGGCACACATGCCCTACCTCAGATCCTCAACAAGATCCTACAACTGAGCTTTTATAATTTAGGCTTACAACTCAGATCACTGATTATCTAACAGAAGGAGTGAATGTTTGATGATGATTGACTCCAGAGAGAATGTTATCTGTGTCTTCTTTTTCCTGAATTGAGAAAGCTCAGTCCTTACTTCTTCACAACAGCAAGATTGTTGATCTTCAAATTTGTTCTGCTTGTGCTGAGAAGTCAACTGCAGAGTTTTGTTTCTCCAGGACTTTGATGTAGCAGAGTTGAGTGTTGTGGGCTTGAACATGAACAACAATTAGAGTATACTCTGCTTCTTCTTACAAACAAAAATGAGTTCTTTGTTCTTGCTATAGAAGACATAATGATTTTTATAGTTCTTGATCTCTTCTAACAGCCAGCCTTGTCTGTATTTTTAAGACCTTCTGTAAATCTGAGAGTCAAGGATTTTTCCAATTGATAGAGAGAAAAATTAATTTGCAGAGAAAAAGCTCTATTTAATTTCTCTATAAATTCCACTTTATGTCACGCCGTCCAACGACTCTTTTCTCTATATAGGCAAGCCAAAATTGGTAACTGCAAAGTAGCTTTAGCTTTAATTGATGTACTAAAGGCATGCGGCGACTTTTGTCATCTAGTGCACAAGTCCCGTAACATTTGAATTTTGGATGACGTCAACATGACCCAGCACCTGGGGACTTAGTAATTTTCAGTCAATCCGCATAGGCATTGAGTGAGGCCATGTGACTCAATATAGAAATACTTAGCAAAAAAACTATATCTTGTGGCATTGAATGAACCTTCAACACTCAACGCATTTGATTTGAACAACCTAACTAATAAGGTGTTGAGTGAGCCTTTATCACTCAACGCTTTTGGATTTAGTAAAATCGTCATGTATGAAGGCGTTGAGTGAAGCTTCTACACTCAATGCTTCTGGACTTTGTTCACTTCTTGATGAGGCATTGAGTGATCCTTCTTAACTCAATGCTTCTGTACATAACCAGAAATCCTTTTTAGTAGGCATTGAGTGAACTACCTTCACTCAACGCTTCTTGTTGATGCGTGAAAATGGCACCACCTAGTTAACTGTTCGATCACAGGGGAAGTAGGGAAGAGACTGTCAGGTAGCCGGTTACTAGCGGTTAGAGCAGAAATCAGAGCAAGCTGCACGAAGCGGCGACACCGGACATTGCCCTCCGCGGCCTGAATGCCTCTCTTGTGGCGTGCTTTTCCTTAATAAAAGGAGAAAATGGTTACAGCGGTTAGCACAGAGAGCCCGAGCGAACAGGTACCCGCTAAAGGAAGAATTCGAATCCGCTGCCACAGGAGACAAGCTTAGGGGTCCAAACTCGATCCCTTGGGAGGTACTATTCACTCCTATTTATAAGCTCAGGGGGCCTACCCAAACGGGCAAGACTAAAAATACTGGCTGCCGGCGTACAGGGGAAATGGGAAGCGGTGACCAGATATAGGGGGCAAGAAGAGGGGCCACTTATCCGCTCGGTTAGGCGGTAGACCAGCCACTTACCGAGAACTTCTCAGCAATTGCCATGCTGGGGAGACTCTGCGGAAAGACGGCTAGAGAATGCTTTGCCACTGGTACTTGAGGTCATCCAGGTGAGCGGTCAAAACCGGGTTAATATAATCCCCGCACATTTTTAAATTTCAAGGAAATTTCGAAAATGTAGTTAACCACCTAACCACGAACACAATAAGTACCTTTAAAGCTATAAATAACGCTGGCGCAGATGCTATTTTCATAAAACCGCCTTCAAGATGGGTCACTTCTCCCCTACGGCGGTTAAAATTCTGTTGTCCGAAATGACTTACAGAAATAGTATCCTGGTAAGGATGAGCGATAAGGGCCTTGCCGCATCCAAGTCGCCACATAAAGAATCAGCTAGCCGCGAAGCAGGTGAGAAGTTGCATAAAGTGAATACTGTCAAGGTAGTCTCGCTAAAACCGCGCCTGTTAAAAAAAGGACTACTGGAGAAACCTGAGGCCAAAACATTAGAGACTGGACAATCCTAAAAAATGATAACCGAGAAAGTAGCCATGCAAATCTCGGAGTGACCTCGACGGTTGCGGACAAGCCTGCTGAAGAGTTACCCGAGAACACGGAGGGTAGCAAGATTCTTGAAACTTCCTGGGAGACCACTCATCAGCCCTTGAATGCCTCAGATGTGTACATCACATCAACCCCATCTAACGAAGATAACGGCAAGGCAGACTCTGGGGCAGAAGTTGAGTAGGAAAGCGGAGAGGTTGGCGACATTATCGACAAGGTGAAGAAGGCTGCCAAGAATGTCGCCGATAAGCTCAGGGAGAACATGGGTACAGTGATGGCCGCCATCCCGACAAAGAAACAGAAACACCAGCCAACTTTATCAGTGGAGGAGAGGATAAAGGCAATTTTCCGAAAAAAGAAGAGAGAAAACAAGAAACCCGTGACACTCATGGAAGCGACCAGCAAAGATGATATAACCGTTCGGTCTGAAGAGGTAACCACTTTCGAAAAGCTTGAATGCCTCCTTGAGGCAGAGGATAGCTTAGCGATTAACTCTAACCTTCCCGATAACTACGATCTCCTGCAAGAGAAGGATAATAAATCCAGCAGTAAGCCGTTATCCGGGGGAGACTTCGACTTGGAGGTCTTGTCGGTGAAAACAGGAAAAGAAGTCCTCGAACCATCTGAAGGGGACTACAAGGAAAAACTGCGGGAAAAGATTCTTGCCGAGAAGAAGCTGCTAGCAATCGGAGAAGAATCCCACGATATTTCGGCTATTTCGATTGAAGAACAAGCTGAAGCTGACCTCCATGCAGCCGCCAAGCTTCTGCGGACAGGTATTCTTAAACCCGCCCCAAAGGTAATAAAAATTCCTCCACTGTACAAGGAACCGTTGTGGTCAAAAAGTTCTATCCACATAATTACTAAGACCGACGAATTCTCCTGTTGCGCGAAGAGCTTGAAAAGAATAGGCGGGTCGAGCGACTTCTGAGGGACAATTACCTGAAGAAGACAGATCCTGAGAGATTGAGGCGACCTGTTTTTTCTAGCCATTAGACTATGGCCGCGACTTGAGAAGATGAGAGCCTATGCTCATGTGCTTATTCTCTCAGTATTGCTGATTGCCGATCTTGCCGCTCGACAAGACTAACTCTGTCTGTTTGTTCGCTTTGTGATGCAGACTTTGCGGGATTGAATTCTCCGGCTATCCTAGACGAAACTGCGCGGCGAATCCATAATGATGAAGGCCAACACACCTTATCCGAGCTATTCATTGACTTCGAACAGCTAAATGCGAGGCTCCATATTGAGGAAGAGGCTAGGAGGTGCTTGGAGGAGCAGGTAAAGTCTTTATTCGCGGATCTGGTGGCTTGTCGCTAGAGGGAAAGCGCTATGTCCGCTGAACTGGCCGCTAACTGTGATCAAAAAAGAGCTGCCCGTGATTAAGTCTTGACCCAGGCCAGGTGACTTCAGAAGCTTGAGGATGGTGCTGCTCACTACAAGAGAAAATATTACGAGGGGTGGGAAGAGAGAAGGGTCGGGGATCTGATTTCGCGAGTTCGGAGAAACCGCAGGAATCAAGTCACAGATCTGCTAGGGGGGAACCTTCTGCCCCAATAGCCGGTCAGGCAAACCTACCCGTGTGTGTAACATCCCATTTCCGGCTAGACCCCTAGGAGTCGGTTGGTTGTGGTAGAACCCTAGGGAGTCCAAAGCTTGAAATAACCGACCAAGATTTCGGGTCATGGGTTGGTCACGCCCGTGACTGAACCGTCACGCCCGTGACCTTGGGCGTGACTCATTCGACGATCGTCGATCTCCGGGAGACGATCGTCGGGCGCAGCATTTCCAACCCGGCCCAGTCACGCCCGTGACCCAGATGTCACGCCCGTGACCTTGGGCGTGACTCCTTCGACGATCGTCGATCTCAGTTAGACGATCGTCGGACGCGGAATTTGCCTCATGGCCTGTCACGCCCGTGACACTTAATGTCACGCCCGTGACATAGGGCGTGACCATGACCGTCGACTTCAGGTCGACGGTCGTCGACCCAAAGTTGTCCACACAGGCATGTCACGCCCGTGACCAACAATGTCACGCCCGTGACATAGGGCGTGACACGCTCGACGATCGTCGATGTCAGTTCGACGTCGTCGAACCAGAATTGGTCACCAGGCCGGTCATGCCCGTGACCCATGTGTCACGCTCGTGACCACCCTTCGACGATCGTCGATCTCAGTTCGACGATCGTCGAACTCAGAACTGCTAACCGGGCCTGTCACGCCCGTGACCTATGTGTCACGCCCGTGACTAAGGCCGAAACGTCAGCCACACTGGAAATTTCGGTAACCGACGCCTTAGTAAATTCTGACTGTGGTGATGAAAATCAAGAGTATTTATGGGTCGTTCCCTACTTTAATTATGTTAATAATTAAGGAAAAGTGGGTCCAATAGGAAATTGCCACCTGGCAAACACCTCTTCATCTCCAACTTTTCAACTGCCATTCGTCATAACCGAAACGTCATAAGGGTGTTATTAATGGCCGCCAACGTTTCATCTCCAACGTTTCACCCCTTCCCCTCCCCATTTGCTGATCTATAAAAGATTCCTAAGAGCAGGAGGAAAAGGTTACACTCCCTCAAACTGTTTCAGACTTCCCCTTGCTGTTGAAGAATTTCCGGCGACGCCACCACCGCGCAAATGGCTTCCCGACGCTCTGCACGCCTTCAACCCGCGAGCAAGGTCCTCCCCTCCCTCTTCTTCTGCGGATAGATCTTAGGAATCGTTAGGAGAGATATCGGGCTCAAAAGAGCCAGATCGGGTGAGCGTATTCGTGGTTTTCCGAAAATTTCATGGTGGCGGGTTCGCCGGAAACCGCCTCTCCGGCGGCTGTGCCGCCGCCCGACGATAGCCCTCGCCTCAACGGAGGTGGTGGTGGTGGTGGCCGGCCAGGTAGATGGCTGGATGGTCGGGATATAGCTTGGAAAAGCTACAGGATATTAGGTTTTTAGGCCTCTGGTTCGGGCTGTTGAAGAAGATGAACAGTGCATGAGGAATAAATTCTATTTTTATTAAAATAATTTCTGAATGAAAAATCTGTCTTGTTAAATAAATTGGGAAAAATACCTAGAGAATCCTACAGGAAAAATGATCAACATAGGAAGTGTAGCCCTTGAAGTATACTTTAATTCAAAATTAATGTCACTCGATTTGGAATCCTGGTTAGACCACAGCACCCTTTTTGGTGAGGTCTATCCAGAGGGCTGCCTTGACCTTAGAAAAATTCCCCACTCCAATTCAGTCATCCAAATGACTTGAAATTTGGGGTGTGGTCTAATCTTACATATATCTAGGTGCTATCCAAAAATGAGAATTTTTGGAGAATAGTTTTCTATAGTTTTTAGAAAAATTCAATAATCCTAGCCGAATTTAATTAGATAGTTAAATAATTTCCAAACCCTCCCTAACTTTGGTGAGTGGTCCCTGGGTTCACCATAAAGTTCTGTATAATTTTTCATCTCATTTGGAGATGGTTTGGATTAGAAATGAACAAACCTAAGTTTTGCCCTAATAAGGGGTCTTAGGTTAAAAGTGCACTTTCGAAGTTTGAGTGGTGAGATCACCTCAACAGAGGTTGAGATTTTTACCACTGGCTAGTAATATTCTCTAGCACCCCCTCATGGAGTTTGAGGTGGATCGGGGTAAGTTTACCCTAAGGACCAATGCCAAACCCTAAGGTTGGATCTTGGTGGTTTGTGAAGGTCATGTGGTCAGATGACCTTGGATTGACCCGAAATCGGGTGAAGAGGTCCATAGGGCCAATACAGTGCTCTGGATGAAATCTTAGTAGATTTGGAGACCGTTGGGATACCTAAAAATCTAACCCTAGTTTAGGGCGCAAAACTAATAGAGATAGGAAATGACACCAAATCACATTGAAAAGTGATGAGAATTGGGTAGAGTGGATTATAGGGGTAGTACAAGCTCTGGATATTTTTCTATGGATTTTACGATCACTATTTTTGGGTACTTCTTTAATGATTTAGTAATTGTATGATTTGCTTAGAAAATTTATTATGGGGTACAAACTTCCTGGAAACTGATAAAATTTAGGCTGAGAACCTTTATTATGATTTTAAAGCTCTGTGAATTTTTATGGTATTTTTAGAAGCTTAATTCTAAGGCTTGCTTCATTAAGTATTATTTATCATGGATATTGGATTAAATCTATTTTGTTGGTTAGCAAGCTAGTAAAATTATGATTCTCTGCACAAGGATCTTTTATATATCATACTACTGGCTAGTGATTTTTCCATAATTTTTAGATGAATAATTTCAGTACTTCCTTCACTACGTAGAATTAATATGATTATACTAAATAAATTATTTAGAGGTTAAATACTTTCTATAAAATTTTGAAAATCTGTATTTGAGGTTATTCATGCTGTTATTTAATGATCATGATTTTTGAGTAGCCATTACTTAGGAAGATCATGTGGTCCATGTTTAAAATGACCCGTGGCACGTCCTTTGGAAAAATTAAATAAATATCAGATTAATTAGGAAAATTATAAATTTCTGGATTTAGACCAATTATGTTATGATGGACCTCCAGTAAATATTATAGGAGATTTGGAAGATAATTTGGTGTACCTCCCCTTGGGTACCTCATATAGTTTAGGATTGTCTGCATATAGTAAAGCCACAGAATTTTGATAGTTGATGGTTGGTAGGGTAAACTAGGATCGAGTTCATCATTGGGAGACTTGTTGGAATGAGGGAGTATGGGAATGACGAAAGATCGTCCATCCCGGGAAGAAGAGGAAGAGTCTTAATACTCTAGGGTTAGAACTAAAGTAACTAAAAGAGGATCGGGTTAAGGGAGATCACCCAATAATAATAAGTGCCTTGCGAAAGGGAACTTCGGGCCGTAATGCCGCCGTCTTGGTTCCTAGTGCCCCTTGAGAGCCCTTCACGGGGTATACCGGGGGCAGTCCTGGGCTAACGTAAACCATAGGAATAATAAATTAAAAGAGTAACTAGTATAACTAGGGTTGCACACACTCACTCCCCGGCAGCTAGAAAAGTAGAATTATAGGATTACTTGCCATCAGACAGTAGCTCTGAAGGTAGATGCACGGACAGGACTGTCCGGGGGGCCGCGGGCTCGAGGGTTGGAGTACAGTATAAAGGTGGTGGGTCTTCGGTACCTGATCGTCGTTCATACCGACATCGGTACGCTGACTCGGCGGTGTGGGACACTTAGCCAAAGAAAGTCTGGAGGGTACATCCAGCAGCAGTACGCGGATACTCTAGGTTGTGTTCTTCTAGGGGCGTACGGGAGGGCTAGGCCTGGTAGTGTGGATGCCCGCCTAGGAGTGGGGGGCCCGACCCACTGTCTCCGTTTGCCACTACGGAGGTTCCTGGGAGTGAAGCTAGCTGCCCAAACAGGGGGAACTAAAGGTCTGTGCGCATAGAGTCGTGTGCGTGAGTTGCACTTGCATGAATCATGGTATAGCATATCACTACACTCATATTTGCATACAACCGACACCCCAACGTATAAATTTGTATGGGACTTTTTATACGATGGGAGCTTTGCAGAAGATCCCTTAACTTATAAGTTTGTATGGGCATTCATATAAGTTAAGGTTACATACTTATTTACTTGTTGTTTACTTACTGTACTCTAGCTGCCCTCTTTAAACAAATTGCTACTTATTAATTGTTCTACCTATTACAACATTTACACTGCTCACCTATTATAACTTGTTAGTTAGGTCTACCGTCACCTGCTTGTCTATTCTCCACTTTGTAGCTTCCCTTTCCTCCTCTCCGCCCGGTGCTTAGGAGCCGTGGTGGGAGGGGTAGGGGATGATAGGGCTTAGTCTTTATGACTAATGGTTTTCGAACCAAACATTACAGGAGCTCCGGATGGGAGACAGGGATCAGCACCAGCGGAGTACGGTGTGCATGGAGGTGGGACAGTCTAGCACCGGTGCACCTGCGACCAGCTCCGTGAGTGATTAGTATTTTCTTATCTTCCGTGATGAGCGACTTGTAGTGTGGACTCTGATGTACTGGGCTCGAGCCCATTTATCTATTTTCCTGTTATATGTATTGATGGACTGGATATGATTCACTTTTATTCACATGTTTCTGTGGACTTATTTGCATTTTATGTATAAATACTTCTCTCTCTTGTGATCGAAAAGGGCCGGCAGAATTGGCGTTTTGTAGTGGGTGCCTTCCCGAGATGTCGGTGCCACCGCAAAGCGGCAATTCTGGGCTAAGACCCCGGTGGTTGAAAAAGAAAAAAAAAAGGGGGGGGTCTTACAAGTGGTATCAGAGGAAACCTCGATCGAAAGAGAAGTAGTCCACAAAAACCTTGGGCCACCCCCGTGCGAGCTTAGTTTGCGGACAAACTAGCAGCGGAAGCAGTGGTGTGCCCATAAGGGAAATCACATGTGAAAGTCCATCATAACTCTTCTTAAAATCCATTCATTCGCTCTCTAACAGTGGAATTATTCTTACTTGTAGCCTGCGACGAACCCTACATCGCAGCAGGGGACACCTCAGGCTCCGAATGTGGTCCCGACTCCGCCAGCACCCGTTCCGTTCCAGCAGACGGAGATGGGGCAAACATTGACGGCCATCCTGGAGGCCTTCAGAGCTCAGCAAGCCCCGACCCCACAGCCAAACCCCAGGGCCAAGTGGATGACGGTCTTCCGAGGACTTTCCCCTCCATCCTACCAGGGGAAGGAGTCTGCAGTACGTACGGAGGAGTGGTTAGACACCATCTACGAGATGCTGGCAGGGATTCGATGCCCCACGGAGGAGGCAGTCGCTTTGACAGTCTCCTGCTTAGAGTCACACGGAAAGAGATGGTGGAAATCTCAGCTGGACACCACCTTTGCAGGGACGGACTGTGCTGATATTACTTGGGAGGAGTTCAGAGCAGCGCTCTTGGGACATTTTGTACCTCAGTCGGCGAGAGATGACCTGGAGGATAGGTTCCTGCGGTTAAGGCAGGGGAACAGGACTGTGGTGGAGTACTATCAGGAGTTCACTCATCTGGCCCGTTATGCGGACGCTTACCAGTTAGATGATGCTGGCTATGCCCGGAGGTTTTATAAGGGGCTGCAGGATGACATGAGGCAGGCCCTCCTTTTCGTTTCAGAGGGGAGTCTGGCCAGGATTCTGGAGATGGCTAAGAAGAGAGAGGCGGATCAGCTTACAGTGAGGAGCCGGAAGAGACCGGCTGATGATACAGTGATTGGAGGACGTAGAGACCGCCCTCGAGGCCAGGTTATTGGAGAGAGAAGGAACGGGGATCAGCCCCGTCAGGAGTTTGGGCAGGAGCAGAGGACTCAGGGGATATTGGCTCCCCAGCCTATACAGATGCTGGAAATGCCAAGGACGGCAGGGCAGCCACCGGTATGCTATCAGTGCAACCAGCCGGGGCATATCAAGCGGAACTGCCCTGTGGGGCGAGCACCCCCACCAGCACATCAGGGCGCTCCACCTCCCCAACAGTTTGGCGGACGAGGACAGGACCGAGGACGAGGATTTCAGGATCGAGGCCGCAGGCAAGAGAGAGAGCAGGTGTATGCTCTATACCTGACACAGCCTCGGAACCCAGAGCAGGTTATCACAGGTATGGCAGCACTTTTAAACTTTCTTCATATAACTACTATTTAGACGTAACCTGCTTAGAAATTAAGAGAAGATGAACTGCAACAAAAATACTAAGACACTTAATTACCCCAGGCATAGTTTTCGTTAGCGGCAAGCCCGCTCACACCCTCTTTGACACCGGTGCATCGCAATCATTCGTGTCGGAGGATTTTGTGAAAGGACTGGCAGGAGTGGAGCTATGCACCGGGAAGATGCTGAGGGTGCGCCTTGTAACGACCCCATCCGTTAAATGACGTATAGTAGAAGGTCCGGCCGGGGCCCCACACTATATGCCACAAACAGACGGTGAGGTCACAGGATAATACCAAACCAAATACGAATCCTAACTCAGAGCATTCTAGCGGAAGCTTTAAGTTACAACTTTGAACTCTTAACCGGAATGTCCAATATATAAAACCACATTTATATATATACCACGGAATGTACACAACCACAAGAGTTTGGCCTTAAGGCCTTACAATTCCTCTGAACATACATCATGTTTTACAAACCTCGGCGCGCAGGCCGGCCATACATGAGTAAAAGAGAAAACAAAACAAAGCCATTCGCTTAGCCTTCCAGGCTAGCCGCAGCAGCAGCAGCAACAGCAGTAGGGCTCTCCCGCCCATCACTTACCACTTGGCTCTCCAGCACCTGCACGGGAACAATTCCACCCAACCGGTGGCAAACAATGCAACGGTCAGCATTCAGCTGACCCAATATAACAATCCTACCCCTTTCTTGGGGCATGAGCATTCTTTCCCTGCAAGCATGGCATCAACAATAGCAACTATGTGCGCGCAGGCACATTCAAGCCATCACAACCATCGGCCGCCCGGCCCGACAGTCCGTGCACTCAGGGCACATTTTCGGTGTACCGGAATACCAGGGTCAACACCACCGTCTACACGGTATTTGAGCATTTCTAGTCTTTCCGGCGCGCGGGCCTAAGACTCTCATTAGGCGCTCCAACAAAACCTATACCAGGCTTCCAAGTCGGACGGACCTAACGCAGGTACGGATCAGCCACCCCCCGTTGCTCAAGTCGCCTAGCCACCTCGAATACGGAAGTATCCATGGCATTTTATAGGCGCGGGTCGGTTTCACCTTTCCTGTTCGGCACTCAGCCTTTTCAACGAGTTGCAGCCCAACGGCTCAACTACTCACAAAGTGGCAACGCACGGCCACAAGAGTTGCCGCCAACCCTCTTCATTTCCTGGACATCGTCCAGTACTTCCTGCCGCACCAAGCAACAGGTAGGAACAAGGCATCACAAGCCATAGGCATCACAAGCCATTATCACGGAGCCTTCTCCGATATGCAAACAAGCATCACCAATCCAGATTCCATCCAGATGGGCTTCACACAGCATGCCTAGAGCCGTACTCCAATTCCGGCCTCTAACAAGGGGGACTTCACATATCTACCCCAAGGGACACCACAACCCACCGCACACTCGCGGGGAAGGGCTTTCCCTATGCAATGCAGAAAAGAAGGACTTCACATGTCCAAGGAGGGAGATCGTTACCCTTGTCGATCTCTTCGGTGCCATCGCAAACTATCCGGTGAGAAAGAACCGCAGCAGCCTTGCCGTCACAACGCCGGCTTCGGATCGCGAATCGAACCACGGGAGCTCCGCCGGTGGCTTGGTCTCCTCCTCCTTCTTCCTCTCTTCCTCTCTCTTTCTCTCTTCCTTAAGAATAAAAGAAGAATGAAGCTCCTTCTCTCACGACTTATTCAGCCCAAGAAACCATCTGAGCCTTTGGATCAAAAGAGAGGAAACTGAACGGCCAAGATTTCCCCAGAATTTCACTTTTTGGCCGACACGGCCTGTGACACGCCCGTGTCACAGGCCGTGTACACCTTCAGCGGTGCACACAGCTTAAACCGACTGAACCACACGGGTCATCGACACGCCCGTGTCGGACCTGACACGCCCGTGTCAAACCTGAGACACGCCCGTGTCTCCTGCTCCATCGAGCTGCAACCAGAACACGGGTCGGAACACGGCAGCTGACACGCCCGTGTCCAGCCTGACACGCCCGTGTTCCCGGCCGTGTTCAAGGCCGTGTCCGGCTCTGCCCGGAATAGGCCAATCTTGCAAAATAAATAGAACACGCCCTGGGACACGCCCGTGTCCCAGGCCGTGTCACCCGACACGCCCTGGGACACGCCCGTGTCCCAGGCCGTGTAACCTGACCTGCTACTCAATTTTCAAGTTGAGTCTTTTGGGCCTTTTTGGGGTGTTACAACCCTCCCCCCCTTATCAAAATTTCGTCCCGAAATTTGCACGGTAAGGAAAGAAAACCAGCAATGCTATAAGCATGTTATAACAAAAAGTACACGGTCTACAGTTATACAAATAACTCGGGAAACTCGGCTCGCATGGTCTGCTCTCGCTCCCATGTTAGCTCTTCACGGCCACAATTGTCCCAACGGACCTTGACCATCCCGATTACTTTGTTCCGCAACTGTTTCTCGGCTCGATCCTCGATCCGAATGGGTCTAACCCTCGTCGTTAGCCCATACTCGACCGGTACCCGATCAGCCTCCACGACTTGAGCTGGATCCTTTACCGCCTTACGAAGGACTGAGATGTGAAACACATCATGTAATCCACCCAAGTCCGCTGAAAGTGCTAGTCGATAAGCAGCCTCCCCAACACGCTCCACCACCTCAAACGGACCAAGATACCTCGGACTTAGCTTTTTCAAACGCCGAATCCTGGACACACCTTTGAAGGGTTTGATCTTCAAATATACCCAATCACCCACCGCGAACTCCACGTTCCGGTGCTTGGCATTGTAGTACTTGGCTTGACGATCTTGGGCTATCAATAGCCTCTCCCGAATAGAGCGTATGAGCGAAGTAGCTTCTTCGACCTCCTTTTTCCCACTCAGCTTCGATTCGCCTGCTTCTGCCCAAGCTAACGGTGTACGGCATTTCCGACCATACAATGCCTCGAATGGTGCCATACCAATACTTGCTTGGTAGCTATTATTATAGGCAAATTCAACGAGAAATATATACTCTTCCCATCTTTTACCAAAGTCTAGGGCGCACATGCGGAGCATATCCTCCATCGTCCTGTTGGTTCGTTCAGTCTGGCCATCCGTTTGGGGATGAAAGGCCGTACTAAACGCCAATTTTGTACCCAACATTTGATGAACGAGCCGCCAATCATTCGATGTGAACCGCCCATCACGGTCACTAACGATGCTCCGGGGAACACCGTGCAGTCGAACAACCTGCTCTACATACAGCTTGGCCAAGGTTTCCACTGAATCATCTCGCCTGCTTGGAAGGAAGTGCGCCACTTTCGTCAACCGGTCCACAATCACCCAGATTGAATCATGACCGCGTTGAGATCTCGGCAACCCATGCACGAAATCCATCGAAATATCATCGAACTTCCACTCCGGAATAGGTAACGACTTCAGAAACCCGCCAGGCTTCTGGCATTCTGCTTTCACCAACGCACAGGTGTTGCATTTAGCCACATAACGAGCCACATCTTTCTTTAGTCCGGGCCACCAGAACAGCTTTTTCATGTCCCTGTACATCTTTGTGCTCCCTGGGTGAACTGAGTACTTTGCAAAGTGAGCTTCGTACATCAACTCTTCCCTCAGTTTACCCACATTTGGGACGCACACTCGACCATTTCTCCGTAACAACCCGTTATCCCAAGAGAATTGATCATCCGGCCCATCTTTAGCATAGCGCTGGAGACTTTCATCAAGCTCCGTTGCTCGACGAATTCTGTCCGTAAGGTCATACTGCACCTCCGTCCAGTTTAAACACGCATCGGTTGACGCACCCTTGTCAACACACGATATCTCCAATGCTTCCAATTCCTGGATCAAACGCTGATCATGCCTCTGCAACCAGCTTGCCCGTACCGGAGTCTTTCGACTCAAAGCATCAGCGACCACATTTCCCTTCCCGGGGGTATAGTGAATCTCGAAGGTGTAGTCCCCGAGGAACTCCATCCATCTTCGTTGTCGCATATTCAAATCCTTCTGATCCAACAAATACTTTAGGCTCTTGTGATCTGTATAGATATCCACTTTGACGCCATATAGATAGTGCCGCCACAACTTGAGCGCAAAGATTACCGCCGCCAACTCCAAATCATGGACGGGATAATTCCGCTCATGCACTTTCAACTGACGCGAGCCATAAGCAATCACTTTCCCAAACTGCAGAAGAACGCAGCCTAAGCCGCTCCCAGATGCATCACTATAGATCTCATACCCATCGGTACCACATGGCGATGTCAACACAGGCGCCGTGGTCAAACGACTCTTCAAGTCTTCAAAAGCTCGAGCGCACTCCGGCGTCCATATGAACTTTTGATCTTTCCTCGTCAGCGTGGTGAGAGGTAAAGCAATCCGTGAGAAGTTTTCCACAAACCGTCTATAGTAGCCCGCAAGTCCAAGGAAGCTCCTGACCTCGGCCACTGAAGACAACACTGGCCATTCTCGGATGGCACTTATCTTCAACGGATCCACCGCGATACCCTCTCCGCTTACCACATGGCCTAAAAAGGCTACTGAAGAGAGCCAGAACTCACACTTTGAGAACTTGGCAAAAAGTTTATTCCTCCGCAGGGTATGCAAGACCAACCGCAAATGGTTTGCGTGATCCTCTTCCGACTGAGAGTATACTAAGATGTCATCGATAAACACAATAACAAACAAATCCAAGTACTCTCGGAACGTTCGATGCATTAGGTCCATAAATACCGAAGGCGCATTACATAGGCCAAACGGCATTACCGTGAACTCATAATGACCGTAGCGTGTTCCAAACGCTGTCTTGGGAATGTCACCTTCCCGAATCCTTAGCTGATAATATCCCGATTTCAGATCCAACTTGGAATAGACCGTTGATCCCGCCAGCTGATCAAAAAGGTCATCAATCCGTGGGATCGGATACTTGTTTTTCTCCGTCAGCTTATTCAACTCGCGGTAGTCAATACACAACCGTAAGCTACCATCTTTCTTTTTCACAAAGAGAACAGGCGCGCTCCAAGGTGACATACTTGGGCGTATATAACCCTGCTCCAACAACTCTTGCAGTTGGACTTTCAACTCAGCCATCTCTTTTGGCGCGACGCGATATGGAGAGCGGGCCACAGGTTTCGCACCTGGCACCAACTCAATAGAGAAGTCAATCTCCCGCTGGGGTGGTAACCCAGGAAGATCTTTAGGAAACACATCGGCAAACTCTGACACAACTGGCACTTCACCGACACTGGCCTTTGGCTCAACAGCCTGAATTAGCGTGAAGAATAACTCCGCGCCCTTCCGCACAGCATTGACGACTTGGAGTGCAGACAACAACGTTCCGCCAACTCCTCGCATACCAGCGAACTTCGTCACAAGCCCGGTATTCTGGCCCAGTGTAATCTCTTTGGAGTTGCAATCAATAAAGGCACGCTGCTCCGAAAGCCAGTCCATACCAAAGATCACATCAAACTCCGATAACGGTAGCACAGCTGCACTCAAACCGAAATCCCGACTTCCTATTTGCACATCCACATCGCAAGCCCTATCCGCAAGCATCACACAGCCATTCGGCAATAGCACCCTTGTACTATCCACCGTCACATGACTCGGTACCCCAATGCGAGATACGAAATCCTCAGACAGAAAAGAATGCGAAGCACCCGTATCAAACAGGGCTCTCGCTAAGTTATTCCGAATCAGGACAAAGCCTGCAGCACACACACATCATGCACAAGCTAAACAAAACCAAAACCAAAAGCACAGCAAGTAAACTAAATCAACTCGTACCTGTGACGACGTCACTTTGCTTAATCGCTTCCTGTTGGCCAAGTTGATAGATTCGGGGCTGCGCCTGGGAAGCAGAGGAATCCACCACCGCTTTGCCCTTCTCAGCATATGACGCACCCGTCTTCTTTTCCCCTTTGGGCTGCACAACTCGACAATCCCGAGCTATATGCCCCACCCGGCCACAGTTATAGCACGTACGAGCATCCGGCCTTGATGTCGCTCCCGACACAACGGTCGTAGTCACTTGCCCCGATGGCTTGGACCTCTTGCCCCCTTTCTTCTGGTAAAACGACTTGCCTGGGCGAGGTGCTTGAAACTCTGGCTTAGACACCACCAAGCCCTTATTCCCTTGCACTCGCCTCATGTCCTTCTCCAACGCGCACGCAGTATCAACCAACGCCTGAAACCCTTGGCTCACAGAACTCGAAAGCAGGAATCGTAACTCATCCCGCAATCCTTCATAGAACCGATTCGTTTTCCTTTGGTCATCCGCGAAGATTGTTCCCGCATAACGTCCCAACCTGGTAAACTCGTGCAAGTAGATATCCACACTATCGTCCCCTTGCTTTAACCGTTGGAACTCATTTTCCATAGCAATACGTTGCGCCGCTGGGACATGTTTCGCCAGAAAGATCCGAGAGAACTCCTCAATCGATACTTGTGTTAATTGCCTGCCCGCCAAATGGTGTAACTCTACCTCATCCCACCACAACCGCGCCTCCCCTTCAAGCATGAAGGTGGCTAAGGTGACCTTGAGAGTTTCCTCCGCCCTGATCGCTGTCATTATCCTCTTGACACGCGATAACCAATCTTCCGCCTGCGTTGGGGATCCCATTCCCGCAAACGTCGGAGGACTGAAGCTCATAAATTGCTTCAACTGTCGGTCAGCTGCTCGTGGATCTACAGCCTCAACCGGCTCGGGCCTTACATCAACACGAACTGGCACTACCGCCGGCTGCGCTTGCCCGGTCGGCTGAATCATGGCAAATAGCGCCTCAGCCACTAAGCGAACAGTTTCCGCAGATGGAGGAGGTGTTGGCACCTCAGCTGGTGCCGCACTCTCATCAGAACGCTGGGGCTCAGACTGCCCAGCACCACTACGTGTCACCTATAGGTGGACAAGACACACATCAGCGAACATATGCAAGCAAAACAACACAAAAAGGAACGCGCAGATTCCTCAAACAAGATTTTGTACATTCCTTAATGGACATTCCAGAGTTCATTAGCGTTACAGCAGGTCGCACAAACACGTGCTCGCCACCCCCCAAAAGAATTCGGCCACGAATTCGAAAGAGGAAGACCGACGAAAAGCTGATACCAAAATGTAACGACCCCATCCGTTAAATGACGTATAGTAGAAGGTCCGGCCGGGGCCCCACACTATATGCCACAAACAGACGGTGAGGTCACAGGATAATACCAAACCAAATACGAATCCTAACTCAGAGCATTCTAGCGGAAGCTTTAAGTTACAACTTTGAACTCTTAACCGGAATGTCCAATATATAAAACCACATTTATATATATACCACGGAATGTACACAACCACAAGAGTTTGGCCTTAAGGCCTTACAATTCCTCTGAACATACATCATGTTTTACAAACCTCGGCGCGCAGGCCGGCCATACATGAGTAAAAGAGAAAACAAAACAAAGCCATTCGCTTAGCCTTCCAGGCTAGCCGCAGCAGCAGCAGCAACAGCAGTAGGGCTCTCCCGCCCATCACTTACCACTTGGCTCTCCAGCACCTGCACGGGAACAATTCCACCCAACCGGTGGCAAACAATGCAACGGTCAGCATTCAGCTGACCCAATTATAACAATCCTACCCCTTTCTTGGGGCATGAGCATTCTTTCCCTGCAAGCATGGCATCAACAATAGCAACTATGTGCGCGCAGGCACATTCAAGCCATCACAACCATCGGCCGCCCGGCCCGACAGTCCGTGCACTCAGGGCACATTTTCGGTGTACCGGAATACCAGGGTCAACACCACCGTCTACACGGTATTTGAGCATTTCTAGTCTTTCCGGCGCGCGGGCCTAAGACTCTCATTAGGCGCTCCAACAAAACCTATACCAGGCTTCCAAGTCGGACGGACCTAACGCAGGTACGGATCAGCCACCCCCCGTTGCTCAAGTCGCCTAGCCACCTCGAATACGGAAGTATCCATGGCATTTTATAGGCGCGGGTCGGTTTCACCTTTCCTGTTCGGCACTCAGCCTTTTCAACGAGTTGCAGCCCAACGGCTCAACTACTCACAAAGTGGCAACGCACGGCCACAAGAGTTGCCGCCAACCCTCTTCATTTCCTGGACATCGTCCAGTACTTCCTGCCGCACCAAGCAACAGGTAGGAACAAGGCATCACAAGCCATAGGCATCACAAGCCATTATCACGGAGCCTTCTCCGATATGCAAACAAGCATCACCAATCCAGATTCCATCCAGATGGGCTTCACACAGCATGCCTAGAGCCGTACTCCAATTCCGGCCTCTAACAAGGGGGACTTCACATATCTACCCCAAGGGACACCACAACCCACCGCACACTCGCGGGGAAGGGCTTTCCCTATGCAATGCAGAAAAGAAGGACTTCACATGTCCAAGGAGGGAGATCGTTACCCTTGTCGATCTCTTCGGTGCCATCGCAAACTATCCGGTGAGAAAGAACCGCAGCAGCCTTGCCGTCACAACGCCGGCTTCGGATCGCGAATCGAACCACGGGAGCTCCGCCGGTGGCTTGGTCTCCTCCTCCTTCTTCCTCTCTTCCTCTCTCTTTCTCTCTTCCTTAAGAATAAAAGAAGAATGAAGCTCCTTCTCTCACGACTTATTCAGCCCAAGAAACCATCTGAGCCTTTGGATCAAAAGAGAGGAAACTGAACGGCCAAGATTTCCCCAGAATTTCACTTTTTGGCCGACACGGCCTGTGACACGCCCGTGTCACAGGCCGTGTACACCTTCAGCGGTGCACACAGCTTAAACCGACTGAACCACACGGGTCATCGACACGCCCGTGTCGGACCTGACACGCCCGTGTCAAACCTGAGACACGCCCGTGTCTCCTGCTCCATCGAGCTGCAACCAGAACACGGGTCGGAACACGGCAGCTGACACGCCCGTGTCCAGCCTGACACGCCCGTGTTCCCGGCCGTGTTCAAGGTCGTGTCCGGCTCTGCCCGGAATAGGCCAATCTTGCAAAATAAATAGAACACGCCCTGGGACACGCCCGTGTCCCAGGCCGTGTCACCCGACACGCCCTGGGACACGCCCGTGTCCCAGGCCGTGTAACCTGACCTGCTACTCAATTTTCAAGTTGAGTCTTTTGGGCCTTTTTGGGGTGTTACACGCCTACCCGATGGATCAGAGATATTGACCTCTACTCATTGTAATATGGAAGCGAGGATCGGCGGAAAGGCGTTTGAGGCACCAACGACGGTTTTGAGGATGCCAGATTACGATCTGATTCTGGGCATGACCTGGCTGTATTGGAACCATGCCCAGATCGATTGCGTGGCGAAGAGGATCACCGTGCGGCACGGCGACTCCTTCATTGTTATCGAAGGTATTATATCAGCACCCCGTACTTTACTATCGTCTGTGTAGGCCGTTAAGGCCCATCTGCAGGGGGAAGAGGTTTATCAGGTCCTCTTTGAGGCGGTCGTAGCCAAGGATTCCATTGCAGATATTCCGGTAGTGCGGGACTTCGCCGACGTGTTTCCAGAGAAGCTACCAGGGTTACCCCCGCACCGAGAGAAGGACTTTCAGATTCAGCTCGTACCGGGGGCTAAGCCGGTATCCAGAGCTCCCTATCGAATGGCCCCAAAGGAGTTGGTGGAATTCCGAAGTCAGCTTCAGGAGTTAGTGGAGGCCGAGTTCATTCGGCCTAGCTCATCACCGTGGGGAGCTCCGGTGCTGTTCGTTAAGAAGAAGGACGGGACCCTCCGACTGTGCATCGATTACCGGGCTCTGAACAGGTTGACAGTCCAGAATACTTATCCTTTACCACGGATAGACGAGCTTTTTGATCAGCTGGAGGGAGCTCATTGGTTCTCAAAGCTGGATCTGAGGTCAGGATACTACCAGCTCCATATTCGGGAGGAGGACATCCCGAAGATGGCCTTCAGCAGCAGATACGGCTTGTACGAGTTTACCGTGATGCCGTTCGGGCTCACGAATGCACCCTCCGTATTCATGACTTTGATGAATCGGGTGTTCGAGGAGTATCTGGACGTCTTTGTCATAGTATTCATCGACGACATTCTCATCTATTCAAGGACGGAGGAAGAGCACGCGAGACATCTAGCCTTGACCTTGGAGAAGCTGTGGGAGCACGAGATGTATGCCAAGTACAGCAAGTGCCAGTTCTGGCTAAAGGAGGTGGCATTTCTGGGTCATGTCATCAGTGGAGCAGGTCTGGTAGTGGATCCGGCAAAGATCCAGGCAGTACGGGATTGGCCACCACTAAAGTCGGCCACGGAGGTTCGAAGTTTCTTGGGACTTGCCGGTTACTACCGGAAGTTCGTAAAGGGGTTCTATCAGATTGCCCTTCCTCTTACGTCTCTGACGAAGAAGGAGTCCCCTTTTATTTGGACGCCGCGATGCGAATCTGCCTTCCAGGAGCTGAAGGATCGTCTCACCTCGGCCCCCATCCTTGCTCTTCCATCAGGGAGGGAGGGATTCCAGGTATATACATATGCTTCCTATCAGGGGATGGGCGCCGTCCTTATGCAGAATGGGCACGTAATAGCCTATGCCTCCCGTCAGTTGAAGCAGCACGAGCAGAACTACCCCGTGCACGATTTGGAGATGGGGGCAGTCATTTTTGCTCTTAAGATCTGGTGGCACTATCTCTACGGGGTACATTGTGATACCTTCTCCGACCACAAGAACCTGAAGTACGTCGACACCCAGAAGGAGTTAAACATCAGGCAGAGACGCTGGGTGGAGTTTCTTTCGGACTACCAGTATACCATGCACTACCATCCGGGGAAGGCGAACGTGGTTGCGGATGCTCTGAGCCGGAGAGCGAGTACGACTGGAGCAGGCCCGCAGCTGATGGCTTTGGAGTTGATTAGATCATTCGAGGAGATGCAGATTTCGCTAGTGTCTGAGGATGACCCGGAGCTGTACCTGGAGTACCTGGGGTCGATGGCTACTACTGATGACATTCGAGACTGCATCAGAGATGGGCAAATACGGGACGAGAGAGCTGAGCCGATATTCCGAGCCTTGGAGGAAGGCACGACAGGGGATTACTCTTTGAGGGATGGGCTCCTGTGTTTCCGGGGCAGAGTCTACATACCAGCAGGAGGACGGATCCGGGAGGATATTTTGACGGAGGCTCACTGCAGCCGGTATTCGGTACACCCGGGGATCACCAAGATGGTAAAGGATTTAAAGAGGACGATGTATTGGCCGGGTATGAAGAAAGATATTATGTATTTTGTGACGCATTGTGAGGCCTGCCAGCTCGTGAAGGCGGAGTGTAGGAACCCGGCAGGTTTGTTGCAGCCGCTTCCAGTGCCGGAGTGGAAGTTTGAGGATATAGCCATGGACTTCATACATGGGCTACCTAGATCCCGTGCGGGGAACGACTCGATCTGGGTGATAGTGGACAGGCTGACAAAGGTGGCCAGATTCATCCCAGTGGCTAAGGACACACCGGTCAGTGTATTAGTACGGAGATTCATTGAGCAGTTCGTGCGTTATCATGGGGTGCCCAAGACTATCGTTTCGGATCGGGATGGGCGGTTTACATCCAGGGAATGGAGGTCAGTCCAGGCCCATCTGGGTTCTCGGTTGACATTCAGCACAGCTTTCCACCCTCAGACCGACGGACAGACAGAGCGCACTAACCGTACACTGGAGGATCTGTTGCGACTATGTATTTTGGACCGTGGCGAGCCTTGGGAGAGATTGTTACCACTGGTCGAGTTTTCATACAACAACGCTCATCAGTCCAGCATAGGCATGGCTCCATACGAAGCGTTGTACGGAAGGAGGTGCAGAACCCCACTATCATGGGTTCAGGACGAGGATCCGCAGGCACTAGGCTCGGAGTTTGTGGGAGATACAGATGCACAGATTAGATTGATTCGAGACAGGATATTGGAAGCCCAGAGCAGACAGGCGAAATATTACGATGCGAGGCATCGCCAAGTAGAGTTCCAGGTAGGAGACCGGGTTTTCTTGAAGATACGGCCGATGCACGGAGTCTCGCGGGTTCGCGGACGGAAGAAGCTCAATCCAAGATATATGGGGCCCTATAGGATCCTGGAGCGGATCAGCCCCTTAGCCTATAGACTGGAGCTACCGCCGGAGTTAGCGGGATTGCATGACGTCTTCCACGTCTCCTCACTTCGGAGGGCTCTGCTACGCCCTGAGCAGCTGATTTCCTCGGCAGATGGCCCAGTGGCCTCGGATCGGTTAGTCGATTTAGAGCCTATCAGGATTGACGATACAGTAGTGCGGGTCTTGCGACGGAAGAAGGTCCCGTTAGTCAAGGTTCTGTGGAACAATCATGGGCAGGAGGAGCATACATGGGAGCCACAGGACTTGATGCGGCAAAAATACCCGGAACTTTTTCGTCAGGTATACCTCAAAACCCCTCTGGACAATCAATTTGCCTTCCTATTTTAAACCAATGGAATTGAAATTTCAAGAATAGGGGCTAACCTTTTGTTTATTGGGGTGTATATACCTAGTTAAGTGGGAGAATTAACCTTAGATTCGAAACCGCACAAACAAACGTAATGTAGGGAGGTGATCATTCGGTTCCCATGGGATGTTACAAGCTTATTTTTCCCGATTTGAGTCCCGTAGGCTTAACCTTGATTTCGGGGACGAAATCTTTGTTTTTGTTTATTGGGATTTGTAACATCCCATTTCCGGCTAGACCCCTAGGAGTCGGTTGGTTGTGGTAGAACCCTAGGGAGTCCAAAGCTTGAAATAACCGACCAAGATTTCGGGTCATGGGTTGGTCACGCCCGTGACTGACCCGTCACGCCCGTGACCTTGGGCGTGACTCATTCGACAATCGTCGATCTCCGGGAGACGATCGTCGGGCGCAGCATTTCCAACCCGGCCCAGTCACGCCCGTGACCCAGATGTCACGCCCGTGACCTTGGGCGTGACTCCTTCGACGATCGTCGATCTCAGTTAGACGATCGTCGGACGCGGAATTTGCCTCATGGCCTGTCACGCCCGTGACACTTAATGTCACGCCCGTGACATAGGGCGTGACCATGACCGTCGACTTCAGGTCGACGGTCGTCGACCCAAAGTTGTCCACACAGGCATGTCACGCCCGTGACCAACAATGTCACGCCCGTGACATAGGGCGTGACACGCTCGACGATCGTCGATGTCAGTTCGACGTCGTCGAACCAGAATTGGTCACCAGGCCGGTCACGCCCGTGACGCATGTATCACGCCCGTGACCACCCTTCGACGATCGTCGATCTCAGTTCGACAATCGTCGAACTCAGAACTGCTAACCGGGCCTGTCACGCCCGTGACCTATGTGTCACGCCCGTGACCAAGGCCGAAACGTCAGCCACACTGGAAATTTCGGTAACCGACGCCTTAGTAAATTCTGACTGTGGTGATGAAAATCAAGAGTATTTATGGGTCGTTCCCTACTTTAATTATGTTAATAATTAAGGAAAAGTGGGTCCAATAGGAAATTGCCACCTGGCAAACACCTCTTCATCTCCAACTTTTCAACTGCCATTCGTCATAACCGAAACGTCATAAGGGTGCTATTAATGGCCGCCAACGTTTCATCTCCAACGTTTCACCCCTTCCCCTCCCCATTTGCTGATCTATAAAAGATTCCTAAGAGCAGGAGGAAAAGGTTACACTCCCTCAAACTGTTTCAGACTTCCCCTTGCTGTTGAAGAATTTCCGGCGACGCCACCACCGCGCAAATGGCTTCCCGACGCTCTGCACGCCTTCAACCCGCGAGCAAGGTCCTCCCCTCCCTCTTCTTCTGCGGATAGATCTTAGGAATCGTTAGGAGAGATATCGGGCTCAAAAGAGCCAGATCGGGTGAGCGTATTCGTGGTTTTCCGAAAATTTCATGGTGGCGGGTTCGCCGGAAACCGCCTCTCCGGCGGCTGTGCCGCCGCCCGACGATAGCCCTCGCCTCAACGGAGGTGGTGGTGGTGGTGGTCGGCCAGGGAGATGGCTGGATGGTCGGGATATAGCTTGGAAAAGCTACAGGATATTAGGTTTTTAGGCCTCTGGTTCGGGCTGTTGAAGATGATGAACAGTGCATGAGGAATAAATTCTATTTTTTTTAAAATAATTTCTGAATGAAAAATCTGTCTTGTTAAATAAATTGGGAAAAATACCTAGAGGCTCGTACAGGAAAAATAATCTACATAGGAAGTGTAGCCCTTGAAGTCCACGTTAATTCAAAATTAATTTCACTCTATTTGGAATCCTGGTTAGACCACAGCACCCTTTTTGGTGAGGTCTATCCAGAGGGCTGCCTTGACCTTAGAAAGATTCCCCACTCCAATTCAGTCATCCAAATGACTTGAAATTTGGGGTGTAGTCTAATCTTACATATATCTAGGTGCTATCCAAAAATGAGAATTTTTGGAGAATATTTTTCTATAGTTTTTAGAAAAATTCAATAATCCTAGCCGAATTTAATTAGATAGTTAAATAATTTCCAAACCCTCCCTAACTTTGGTGAGTGGTCCCTGGGTTCACCATAAAGTTCTGTATAATTTTTCATCTCATTTGGAGATGGTTTGGATTAGAAATGAACAAACCTAAGTTTTGCCCTAATAAGGGGTCTTAGGTTAAAAGAGCACTTTCGAAGTTTGAGTGGTGAGATCACCTCAACAGAGGTTGAGATTTTTACCACTGGCTAGTAATATTCTCTAGCACCCCCTCATGGAGTTTGAGGTGGATCGGGGTAAGTTTACCCTAAGGACCAAGGCCAAACCCTAAGGTTGGATCTTGGTGGTTTGTGAAGGTCATGTGGTCAGATGACCTTGCATTGACCCGAAATCGGGTGAAGATATCCATAGGGCCAATACAGTGCTCTGGATGAAATCTTAGTAGATTTGGAGACCGTTGGGATACCTAAAAATCTAACCCTAGTTTAGGGCGCAAAACTAATAGAGATAGGAAATGAAACCAAATCACATTGAAAAGTGATGAGAATTGGGTAGAGTGGATTATAGGGGTAGTACAAGCTCTGGATATTTTTTATGGATTTTACGATCACTATTTTTGGGTACTTCTTTAATGATTTAATAATTGTATGATTTGCTTAGAAAATTTATTATGGGGTACAAACTTCCTGGAAACTGATGAAATTTAGGCTGAGAACCTTTATTATGATTTTAAAGCTCTGTGAATTTTTATGGTATTTTTAGAAGCTTAATTCTAAGGCTTGCTTCATTATGTATTATTTATCATGGATATTGGATTAAATCTATTTTGGTGGTTAGCAAGCTAGTAAAATTATGATTCTCTGCACAAGGATCTTTTATATATCATACTACTGGCTAGTGATTTTTCCATAATTTTTAGATGAATAATTTCAGTACTTCCTTCACTACGTAGAATTAATATGATTATACTAAATAAATTATTTTGAAGTTAAATACTTTCTATAAAATTCTGAAAATCTGTATTTGAGGTTATTTATGCTGTTATTTAATGATCATGATTTTTGAGTAGCCATTACTTAGGAAGATCATGTGGTCCATGTTTAAAATGACCCGTAGCACGTCCTTTGGAAAAATTAAATAAATATCAGATTAATTAGGAAAATTATAAATTTCTGGATTTAGAACAATTATGTTATGATGGACCTCCAGTAAATATTATAGGAGATTTGGAAGATAATTTGGTGTACCTCCCCTTTTGTACCTCATATAGTTTAGGATTGTCTGCATATAGTAAAGCCACAGAATTTTGATAGTTGATGGTTGGTAGGGTAAACTAGGATCGAGTTCATCATTGGGAGACTTGTTGGAATGAGGGAGTATGGGAATGACGAAAGATCGTCCATCCCGGGAAGAAGAGGAAGAGTCTTAATACTCTAGGGTTAGAACTAAAGTAACTAAAAGAGGATCGGGTTAAGGGAGATCACCCAATAATAATAAGTGCCTTGCGAAAGGGAACTTCAGGCCGTAATGCCGCCGTCTTGGTTCCTAGTGCCCCTTGAGAGCCCTTCACGGGGTATACCGGGGGCAGTCCTGGGCTAATGTAAACCATAGGAATAATAAATTAAAAGAGTAACTAGTATAACTAGGGTTGCACACACTCACTCCCCGGCAGCTAGGAAAGTAGAATTATAGGATTACTTGCCATCAGACAGTAGCTCTGAAGGTAGATGCACGAACAGGACTGTCCGGGGGGCCGCGGGCTCGAGGGTTGGAGTACAGTATAAAGGTGGTGGGTCTTCGGTACCTGATTGTCGTTCACACCGACATCGGTACGCTGACTCGGCGGTGTGGGACACTTAGCAGCAGTACGCGGATACTCTAGGTTGTGTTCTTCTAGGGGCGTACGGGAGGGCTAGGCCTGGTAGTGTGGATGCCCGCCTAGGAGTGGGGGGCCCGACCCACTGTCTCCGTTTGCCACTACGGAGATTCCTGGGAGTGAAGCTAGCTGCCCAAACAGGGGGAACTAAAGGTCTGTGCGCATAGAGTCGTGTGCGCGAGTTGCACTTACATGAATCATGGCATAGCATATCACTACACTCATATTTGCATACAACCGACACCCCAACGTATAAATTGGTATGGGACTTTTTATACGATGGGAGCTTTGCAGAAGATCCCTTAACTTATAAGTTTGTATGGGCATTCATATAAGTTAAGGTTACATACTTATTTACTTGTTGTTTACTTACTGTACTCTAGCTGCCCTCTTTAAACAAATTGCTACTTATTAATTGTTCTACCTATTACAACATTTACACTGCTCACCTATTATAACTTGTTAGTTAGGTCCACCGTCACCTGCTTGTCTATTCTCCACTTTGTAGCTTCCCTTTCCTCCTCTCCGCCCGGTGCTTAGGAGCCGTGGTGGGAGGGGTAGGGGATGATAGGGCTTAGTCTTTATGACTAATGGTTTTCGAACCAAACATTACAGGAGCTCCGTATGGGAGACAGGGACCAGCACCAGCGGAGTACGGTGCGCATGGAGGTGGGACAATCTAGCACCGGTGCACCTGCGACCAGCTCCGTGAGTGATTAGTATTTTCTTATCTTCCGCGATGAGCGACTTGTAGTGAGGACTCTGATGTACTGGGCTCGAGCCCATTTATCTATTTTCCTGTTATATGTATTGATGGACTGGATATGATTCACTTTTATTCACATGTTTCTGTGGACTTATTTGTATTTTATGTATAAATACTTCTCTCTCTTGTGATCAAAAAGGGCCGGCAGAATTGGCGTTTTGTAGTGGTTGCCTTCCCGAGATGTCGGTGCCACCGCAAAGCGGCAATTCTAGGCTAAGACCCCGGTGGTTGAAAAAGAAAAAAAAGGGGGGTTTTACAGTGTGGCCTAGTGAATAGGTGGCTTTTACTGAGCCAACCGTTCCAATGAGCCGCATAGTTCGGGATGCATCCCTAATATACCGGGCCTAGAACACCTTGAGCCACCACAAAATAACAACGATGTCAGTTTTACTGAGCATTAGCGGCCAAGTGGCTCACATTGGCAGGGACCCCATAGAACCAGGCGGGGAGCAACGCAAGGAGAAAGAACGTCATTTGTAATAATAATGAGTTCGAACGAACTGACCTTATTATCGTGAATACATTGTCATTTTTAGTACCTTTCAATGCTTGTGGTTTGATTTATTTGTCTGAACGATCTGTGATGCTTGAATTGCTCACAAACATACCTGCAAGTAATGGTGAATAACTAAGCGTCTTCTTTTATCAAGTAGCGCGACTAGAAGCTCGTTTTACAGGTTCTATAAATATAGCCTAGCTCCGTATTATATGGAAAAATATCAAGGTCCAAATTCCTGCGCCAAGATTCAATGGCACCCGCGCAAGCTGCAGCTGCCTCTGTCTTCCACGATGTCGAGCACAGGAGATCAGAAATGACGGCAACCGAACTTGACCGCTTCGGCGCTGCCCATATGACGAATCACGACGTAGTTGTGCGACTACCTCGAGAAGATGAGCGAATTAATACTTCTGGGAGGAATTTGGTGGCCATTCCGATCGACCACCTCGACTACAGTTTCAGCCTGCCACCGCTACTCGAGTTTGTCAAAATTATAGATTTCTTCGGAATTGTTCCCGGCCAACTCTCGCTGAATAAAGTTGCCTCGATAGTGAGCTTCATTATTTACCTGCGGAGCGAGCGGGTAAAGTTCACCATGGATCTCTTTCGTCACTGTTTTGTAGTCCGGTCCATCATTTTTGGCAAGAAAGATAGCCGGATCTTCAAAGGCAACGTATATTTTGGCTACACCGGGATGAAGATGGTGAACTTACCGAATAAGTTCCCGAACTGGTCCATTAGATTCCTCATGTTCGAGGGGAATCTGGGCCTTCTACCTGTCCGCCCGCAAGTTCGGTCGGTAAGGCTGTTCGAGCGATTTGATGTTGAAGGCATCGAGAAGAAGAGTGTTTATTTCCTTACAGGTTTGTGCCTCGTTATTCTACATTACATCCCGATGCTCCCAGTCATGGCTTACTGGCCTGTATAAGAAGGTATGTACTTTGCGATTAATTATTTAGCCATCTTACCGTGCGGCTAAAAGCTTTATCCCTTTGCATCCACTTTGAAAGTTCCGGTGAATAGGCCGGAAACACCTGGAGGGCCTGTTCTGGCGTAGAGCGAGGCGCGGAAGAAAAGGGAGGATGACCGCCGTGAAGAGAATGATGTTGCCACGGGCTACGACTCTAAATCCTTCACACCCTGCAGAATGGGTGAGAAGTAGAAAGACCACCGCGGCAAGGCGGTCATGAAGTGGCATCCCTGCGGGAAGCACGTTCAGGTCTCCACTGCTCTTCCTTTGTGGAAGAATGAGAAGATCTCCAAGCATGCCCATGCGGTTAGCTGGGAGATGTACGACAGGGAAAACATGGCCGACCTGCGAACAATTCCAACAAAAAAGCTCCCTGCTCTAGCCGCACAAATTCGTGTGAGAAGCTTCGTCACGAACCATTTCGTTGTCGAAGCTCTTGCTGAAGTAGTTAGCTTAGCCGAGCGGTTAGAGGAGGAAGTAGAGCAACTCAAAGAAGAAAATGAGAAATTGAAGAATATTAATGGGGTAAGATTTTACCTTGTGGCTTTTCCGGTTATCTTATCATTAGCCAAAAATTTACCTTGAACTTCTTTTGCAGAAAGCCTACGACCCTGAGAACCCAGCCTTCCTGAATGAAATTGTCGTACACTTGCGGGAAGGTGGGGAGGATATGTTGGACATTCTAAGGGAGCGGCGAGCATTCAAGCTTGATCATGAAAAAGTGTCTTTTGACGACTTATTCCCCGGCTTCTAGGAAGTTGAAGCCACGCAAGATGAGGCAGCAAGAGTTGTTGTTGAAGAGATCCTCGCAGAGGATGATGTTATAAGCGATCAGGAAGATGTACCCGCAGATTCCGGTGCGGATAAATGTTCAAGCCAATCCAGTAGCTCGAGCGGGGAGGAATCCCTGGATTCAAGATCAACTAAAACTGGCAGCTCTTCAAGTTCCTCCAGTGAGACGGATTCTGAGCCCGTGCGAAAAAAGGCGAAAACTAATGTGTAATAATAATAATAGTTTTTTTAGCTGTCTTTTGATCCCTCGGTATGAATTATGTAAGCCGCGCGGGTAAAGATCTTATATTATTTTGATAATGTAAATGATATCACTTCTGCTTGATTTTTGCTGAGTAAAGAACCCATATTATCCGATCGGTATTATACTTCTTTTGGCGTTGATATGACACATGTAGATAAATCACGATAATCCGTTAAATGAAACGTAGGCAAATAAAATGAACGAATTCGAACAGATAGTATAGTTAATTCGCACATATTCTAACACGAATAGATAAATCTAGCCAAGCTATTCGTTGACGAATGCCATCTTGAATAATAAACATTGAAGTTTATCTTGTCGAGTGACTCGGTATTCCTTAACAGTATCATTGAGTGGTTAACAACGACATCTGTAACATGAGGGACTGAATAGATAAGTGACACACATAGTCTTCTCGTGTGGTTAATAACGATATCCGTAGTATGAATGGACTGAATAGATAAGTGATCACCACGCATAGTCTTCTCGCATGGTTAATAATGATATCCGCAGTATGAATGGACTGAATAGATAAGTGATCACCACACATAGTCTTCTCGCGCGGTTAATAACGATATTCGCAGTATGAATTCTACGATCAGCTTGGGAAAGCCAGCTTGCTTGACCTCTAATCGTGCGGTTAATCGAAAAGAATCAATGCAACATTAAATACAGCAAAGGCATTATTAACCGCTTGCTTTATTAGGATAAACATCAAGACTTTAGCGAACACCAATTCTAGTCTTTTCTATAATTAAACAGGAGTCTGACGATAAATTTTTGCGAGCTAAGAAAGATGGCTACAGACTTAGGCGACCAAGCGGGCAGGTGTATATAGCATTGCTTTTCTCATAGTGTCACAAAAGTTATAGACCTCATCACCCAATAAGAAAATATATCGGCAACCTAATAGATCAAATTTTGCGGACTGAAGCAAATACCGGAGGTCCGCCAGTTGAGAAATGAGCTACAGACTTATGTGTCTGTGGGGGCTGGTGCACGAGGCATTTCTTTCCACACAAAGATCACATAAATAGGGCTAAAGTTCAATATCAGCGACCGATGTCAAGAGGAATAAGCACGTAATATCTGCGATTGATGTCGAGCAGGATAAGTACGTAATATCTGTGACTGATGTCAAGCGGAATTGCCACTACACATCTGCGACTGATGTCAAGTGAAATGTGGAGGGCTTAAAAACTTAGCATAATATTCAAATATTACCTTTATCAAAGGCATTTTGAATCCATACGAGTGAACTTTAGTACCAAAAGCAAACCTAAGATATAAGATTCAAATGGCATATGAGTGCTTGTTTGTATTTAAGGATGTAGTAAAAGGATATATACTTAGGACTTGATCATATGGCATGTAAATTCTCCATTATTCCAATCTTAAACCCCCTTATTATTAAGAAATCCAAGTCTTTGCTTGCACCATTGACTTTGTTAGAGAAGAATGCGCTAGAGGGTCACTGCATGAACTAATCTTGCAATTTCCCAGCCTTTGCAAATTGGTCTGCAAGTTTTCGAAGAGCCATACAATCTTCCGTTAGATGACCTATATCTTTATGATATTTGTAGAAAAGTTCTTCATGCCGATATTTAATCTTAGATTTCATGCGTCGAGGCTTTTTGAACTCCGGTAATCTTTGAAGAACTTCCAGAAGATCTTCCATAGGGATTATAAACTTGACATACCCATCTGAACATTTTTCATGCTTTAGAGTTTAGGATAAAAAGATACGATAGGATGTGCTTCTTCAAACCCAGATGTAGCATTCTAATGAAGAGGTTCTGCAAGCATATTATGAGGGTGAGGAAGAGATTCGTTACTTCTGAATTGTGAAATATTTTTCGAGGAACTAGGCTGTTGAACACAAGAATTCTCCTAGGGCTGCTTAGCCTTCTGATTCAAAAATGAGATGTAATCTTTGTTCACTTCTTCACATGTTATGAACATATTAACAATTTCAATAAGATCTCCATAAGTCTGGGGGTCTTTTACAGTGAGCTTAAACTTTTGAGGACCTTCTCAAAGTCCGTTCACAAAAGCACATCGGTAATAATATTGGTGAACGTTAGCAACATCCAAGATTTCCATTTGGAAACGATCGATGAAGTTAGCATTAGACTCGTCATCCCCCTGCTTGATTCGGAAGAGGGCTCCTACGTCTCTTTTCCGCTTCTTGTAGGTAGCAAAACTTGAAAGAAATTTCTTTCGAAGATCTTTAAAGCTAGTGATTGACTGAGATGGTAGACAATAGAACCATTCTCTAGCATGGTCGCCAAAAGATATAATAAGAAGTTTACATTTGACTCCATCGTACACATTCCTTAGCGAAACTGCTAATTCAAAAGCTTGTAGATGAGTAACTGGATCATCGAACCCAGAATATTCTGGAAGACAAGGTGCTCTGAAATCGTGAGCAGTTGTATCCCAAAGAATTCAGTTAATGAACGGAGAAGGGAATTCTTATTCTCTAAAAGAGGGTTCTTGGTTTTCATGATCTTGACTATGATAAGAGGTCATGTTCAGTTTGCAAATTTCAAAAAGAGGGTTGAAGGTCTCTTGTATAGCGGATTGTAACGCGCACTCAATCCGATTGGCAGAAATCTCATTACTACTATCAGGCACCATCACTATGATGATAAACAACTTGCCTCTCCGCGAGATCCGTAATAGTTGATAAAAAATTAGAGCCATCTCGTTCCTTCGCAAAATCAATTTTGAACAGGAAAAAATAGCCAAACAGAACATAGAAACCACTGAATAGCTTTGGCTTGATCGGGTGGACTTATGGTAGGACAAGCCGGTGAGGAGACCAGCGAGAAAGCTGGTGGGTAGAGTGGCAGGCTGGTGCCGGACTGAAAGCGATAACCAGCTATGCCGCGGCTTGTAAGATCCTGTCTCCTCATCCCGAGGCTAACCCGGATCTTATGCCCAGAACCGCCGCCTTACGGTAACACTAACACACGGGTTAGTCGTCACCGCAAGACGCCAATTCTGCCGGCTAGTACTGTTGGGTACATTGGAAAATGTGTACCTGATTTGAAGAAGCCCAACCTAGCTCAATGATATACATCAAGGTGTATTTGATGTTGTTTTAAGTTGACATGTGCAGGTGAAGAATTGATAAAGTATGCAGAAAAATTCTAAGTCCAAGTGTCGACACAGAAGAAGCAGTGTCGACACACAGAAGAAAAGAGTCGACACAACACTGGGAAGCAGTGTCGACACATAGCAGTTAGTCTACAACTACACTGGGAAAAAGTGTCGACACAGAAGAAGTAAGTCGACACATCACTGGGAATTTGTGTCGACACAGAAGAAAAGAGTCGACACAACTCTGGGAATTTGTGTCGACACAGAAGAAAAGCGTCGACCTCAACATTGGGAGAATGTGTCGACACAGAAGAATATAGTCGATCTCAAGATTGTCAACATCAGCTGAATGTGTCGACACAGAAGAAAATAGTCGACCTCAAGTTTGTCGACACCAGCAGAATGTGTCGACACATTGTGATTAAGTCGACACATTAAAGCAGATTTAAGAAATGAATGTGTCGACACCTGAAGGCTAAGTCGACACTTACTAAGTTATAATTCTACAACAACTGTGTCGACACACAGGACTTGTGTCGACACACTGAAGAGTCAAGACCAAGTTATTTTCAGAAGAAGCTGTGTCGACTCAAAGGCAACTTAGTCGACATCACTGAAGACTGTGTCGACACCAAAGTCAATTGTGTCGACACAGTTAGACAGATGGTCTCGACACTTTCTGACAGACTGTGTCAACAACTTGTGGTTCAAGACTAAGGCACAGGACTTGTTTGAGGACTTGACAGCTGTGGGTTACCACCGGTTAACTGAAGCTGTCAGACTTGTCAGAAAATGGTTAGAAACCGGATCAGCCGGTTACCATGAAGAATGTCTATAAATAGATGGATTCAGAAGGAGAAAGCAACTGTTGAAAAACATTGTTGAGAATCAAAAAAGTTGAGAAGGATTACGATCCAATTCATTTCAAGAAAGTGCTAGGCACTTAAGAAGATTTTCTCCGGGAGATCTAAGAAGACTATCTAAGGATAGATCTAAGAAGAGTTCTAATCAGAATTCAGAAGAATCTTTCAAAGTGCTGGATAGAGAGAGATCAAGCCTGAATTAGAAGAAGAAGAAAGAAACCACCAGTGGATTCTCAAGAAGCTGTTTGGAATCAACTCAGCTAAGTTCATTTTCAAGAAGCCTTGAAGAAGGCTCAGATACAGTTGATTGCATCAGCTGATCAAGAATTGTCTTGACCTTTTCTCTCTCAACTTTGGCAAGACAGATTAATAATCTTTTCTATATTTCTGTAGGATCTGTTTACACAGATCTGAGTTGTAAGCCTATGTTATAAAGGCTGAGTGTAGGAGTGTTGAACTCTGAGTGGTAGGGCAATTTGCCTGAGTATAGGAGAAGGATATTCTCTGAGTTGTAGGCCTTGGGGCAAGGCTGAGGTAGGGCAGTTGTGCCTGAGTTGTAGGAACCAGTTGGGTTCTGAGTTGTAGGATCTGTTGATCTGAGATAAGTGGAAGTTTGGCCGAATCTAGCATACTGCTAGATAGGTGAAGGGGGAAAGTGGATGTACCCAAACCTTGGGGAACCACTATAAAACATTGTGCAATCTGTGATGTTTTATTTTCTGTGATTGCTGTGTAAATTGTGTTAGCTATTGAATTGAATTCTGCCTAGAAGTTTTTATAAGAAAAGCAGAACCTATTCACCCCCCCCCCCTCTAGGTGTTTAGGCTGCCTTGAAAGTTAAACTATCAAGTGGTATCAGAGGGAGGTTCCTCAAAAAGGACTTAACAGTCTGAGGTAGATCTGAAAGGCAGATTCAAGATTCAAGAAGATGGGTTCTGGAGAGAATCATAAGGAGCTAAGGTCTATGAAATTACCCATATGCAAGAAGGAAATCTTTGGGATCTGGAAAGAGAGAGTCAGATTGTTTATGGAAGCATCTGACCCAAGGATTTACATCACAGTACAAGAAGGGCCCTTCATTCCAATGAAGATATCTGTTCTTGATGCAAATATCCAAATACCAAAGACTTATTCAGAAATGACCAAGGATGAAATCATCTTGGCAACCATGGATAAAAGGGCACAGAATATCATTGTCAGTGCCATAGATGATTCAACATTTCAGAATCTGATTCACTGCAAGACCTCCAAGGAGATGTGGGACACATTGATTGTCTACATGGAGGGATCTGAAGAAGTAAGGCTGGACAGAAAGTCTATGCTGAATCAGGAGTATGAAAGCTTTAGACAAGGAAAATCTGATAGCATAACTGAGTGCTATAAGAAATTCTATAGAATTGTGAATGAGCTAATATCCTATGGAAGAGTCTTCAGTACCTATGAACTGAATGACAAATTCTTAAGATCCTTATCAAAGGATTGGGATACAAAGATCTGTGCCATAAGAGAAGTGGCTAAATTGGCAGAAATATCTCCTCCAACCCTGTTTGGAAAGTTGTTATCCTATGAAATGCAACTTATGGTAAGGAAGGAGGAGGAAAGAAACTCAAGAGGAGAGCATAGAGAAAAGACTGTGGCATTTAATGCTGAAGCCACCAGAAAGAATAGGAGGAAATCACCATCTCCTCCTAAGGAAGTTGAAGAAGATAGTTCTGAAAATTCAGATAAGGGTTCAGTTAGCTGTGATTCAGATGCAGACTTTGCTGCATTTACTAGACAATTCCAAAGGTTCTTGAAAAAGAAGCAATGGAAGTCTAGGCCTTCCACATCACAGCAAGTTGATGACTATTATCAGAAGAGAAGGTCATCAAGGAAAGAGAAAAGCAGATCAAAGCCCAGCAAAGCCACTACTTCAAAGATTGTGTGCTATTGTTGCAATAGGCCTGGACATGTAGTGGCTGATTGTCCTGACAAAAGGAAGGAATCTTCAGAAAAGAAGAAGACTTATCAGAAAGGCAAGAAGGAGAAATCCTTTGTAGCAAAGAAAGATAAAAGTCTGTCAGACCAGTCAACTTCAGAATCAGGATCTGAAGCTGAAGCATATATTGGACTATATGCTGCATCTGAGGAAGAGGAGTTTATGCAGTTGCTGGACTCCATCAATGAACATCAATGCATGGGCTTGATGACAAGATCAGAAGAGGACATATGCCAGAATCAGTCTGGTCCTAATGAGGTAAATTGTTCTTCATGTACATCTGTTTGTAGTACAAGTGAAGAATCAGCTACATCTGCATCAAGTGATGAAGATGCATCTGGATCTGAAGGAGATGTCTATCAATTGATAGACAAGTATGGGGACTTGTTGCAGGCCCTTAAGAAAAGCAAGAACCTGGTTAAAACACAGGCTCAGGAAATTGCTGAACTAAGGGTAGCAACAACTGAGTTAGAAAAAGTACTTGATCAAAAATTAAATGAAATTGCCAAGCTGAAGAATATAACTATTATTCAGATGGGCACAATTAATTATACTAATGATCAAGTAAAGAGTCTGGAGGCCAGACTTAGAATTGAAAGGGATTTAGTGGCTAGTTACTCTAAGCCAAAATCTGTCTTACCCTTGATAGATGAATTTGTCACTCAGAAGGGTAAGGCTGGATTAGGATTTAAAGGTAACTCCAGGGCTGGCAGATTCAAGAGGAAAGGCAAAGTCCCTATTCAGCCACTAAACCTTTCAGTCCCCATAAGGTTTAGTAAGGAGAAAGTGCCTTCTAACATATATGATCATGAAGACATTCAAGGTCATATTAAGACAAATGTTCTGAAGAACAAGGGTGTTAAGGCAAGCAGGCCTACCTATGGTCATAAACCAAATGGTTTTAAGAAATCAGTAGGTGAAGTAGCAACAGCACCAGCAATGAACAGAAATTCTACTGACAAGGATGTATCTAGATCTAGATACAATAAGTTTGAATGTTGGTGCTGTGGCAAGAGGGGCCATTTTGCATTGGACTGCTGGTATAACACAAGTGTTATAAAGAATAAGAGTCTACCTGTTAGAAGAGGTTATGATAACTTTATTAATGCTAACCTGAACCAAGGACCCAAGACTTACTTGGGTTCTAAGGGTAAGTAATTCTGTATTGCAGGTGAATCCAAGTAACCATGCCCCTATATGGTACTTGGATAGTGGTTGTTCCAGGCACATGACTGGAACAAAGGGGCTGCTGAAGGAGTATTCATCTGTCAAAGATGGACATAAAGTGATCTTTGGTGGATCTGAAAAAGGAGTCATCAAAGGGTTTGGTAACATTTCTTCTAACCTAATTACTATCACCCAAGTGGCCTATGTAAAAGGTTTGAAACATAATCTAATAAGCATAAGCCAGCTGAGTGATCTAGGATATGACATTTCATTTGGTAAGGATGGATGTCATATCAAAAGGTCAAGTGATCAAGAGATCATATTGACTGGGTATAGGAAGAGAAATGTGTATTGCCTTAATTTTGAATGTGAGAATAAGGCTTCCCCCATTTGTCTTGTAGCTGATGACAATGCTTCTCATTGTGTTAAGTGACACAAGAGATTGGCTCATCTAAACTACAAGACAATTGGCCAACTCTTTAGTAAAGAACTAGTGAGGAATGGGCCTCAAGTTAAGTGTATAAAGGAAGGGGTATGCTCAGCTTGTCAAAAGGGCAAGCAGACAAAAACCTCATTTCAAAGCCTTGAAAACAAGGATTCTGTGAGGTGCTTATACCTCTTGCATATGGATCTTTTTGGTCCTATGCCAGTTCACAGTCTAGGTAGGAAGGTCTACACTCTAGTGGTTGTAGATGACTATTCTAGATTTACATGGGTGTTCTTTCTGAGACAAAAATCTGAAACCCCAAGTGTATTACTTAATTTTGTAAAGCAAATTCAGAATGAACTGAATAGTACAGTGGTCAAAATCAGAAGTGACCATGGTACTGAGTTTCAATCTGAAAGCATAACAAACTTGTGTATAGACTTTGGGATTTTCCAAGAGTTCTCCTCACCAAGAACACCTCAGCAAAATGGAATTGCTGAAAGAAAGAATAGAACATTAATTGAAGCTGGTAGAACTCTATTGAGTGACACCTCTCTCCCAGAATATTTTTGGGATGAGGCAGTTAACACTGCTTGTCATGTCATCAATAGGGCTTCTATCACCAAAAGCCTCAGAAAGACTCCCTATGAGATTGTGAAAGGCAGAAAACCAAATCTATCCTATTTCAGGATCTTTGGTTGCAAGTGCTATATACTTAACAATGGCAAGTCATATTTGACTAAGTTTGCTGCCAAATCCCAGGATGGGATATTTGTTGGGTACATCACAAATAGTAAGGCCTATAGAGTCTTTAACGTAACTACTCAAGTGGTTGAAGAATCAGTGCATGTTGTATTTGATGAAACAAGATTAATCAATTGTGAGTTGTCTTGTAGATCAAATGACTCAACAGGTATAAGCAAGAAGATGGACAAGCTCTCCATTGCTGAAGCTTCAAAGGAAGATGGAGCATTGGAAAATGAAGGCTGCTGTCCAGGGGGAGTACAAGAGATAATGGAAGCTGATGAAAACCAAGAGGAACAGCAGAATGAAGAAGCTGGAGATGCTCAACCTGAAGGGAATCTACCTCCAGCTATAAGATATCTAAGAGATCATCCTACTGATCAGATAATTGGTGATCCAAGATAAGGAGTGCAAACTAGAAGCAGAAATCAAAGCACAGTTTTGCATTCAAGTTTCTTGTCCCAGATGGAACCTAAGAAGTTTGAAGAAGCTATCCAAGACCAGCACTGGATTGATGCTATGCAAGAGGAGCTGAATCAATTCAGAAGATGCAAAGTCTGGGAGCTGGTTCCTAAACCAAGAGGCCACAATATAATTGGCACTAAGTGGATCTATAGGAACAAGCTAAATGAGAGTGGGATAATAGTAAAGAATAAAGCAAGATTGGTTGCAAAAGGATACAGGCAGGAAGAAGGGATTGACTTTGATCAAACCTTTGCTCCAGTAGCAAGGCTGGAGGCAATCAGAATGTTCCTTGCCTATGCAGCCTACCAAGACTTCAAAGTATACCAGATGGATGTGAAGTCAGCATTTCTGAATGGTGATCTTAAAGAAGAAGTATATGTAGAGCAGCCATCAGGTTTTGTAGATCCTCTTAAACCTGATTCTGTGTATAAGCTTAGGAAAGCTTTGTATGGGTTAAAACAAGCTCCAAGGGCTTGGTATGAAACCCTGTCTACCTTCCTCATTGAGAATAAATTCTCAAGTGGAAATATAGACAAAACTCTATTCCTTAGGGAATCCAAAGGAAAGATCATCTTAGTCCAGATCTATGTTGATGATATAATCTTTGGATCTACTGAAAACAACCTTTGTAAAAAGTTTGCCAAACTTATGCAAGGGAAATTTGAGATGAGCAGTATGGGAGAACTTAAGTTCTTCTTGGGACTCCAAGTAAGACAAACTGATGATGGATTGTCCATATCCCAGTCTAAGTTCACCAAAGAATTAATTAAGAAATATGGTATGGAGTCATCCTCCTCCATGAAAACTCCTATGTGAATAAGTATGCCTATATGCAAAGATGAGGCAGGTAAACCTGTTGATGAATCATTGTATAGAGGAATAGTTGGGTCTCTACTATATCTCACTGCCAGTAGACCTGACATTATGTATGCTACATGTGTCTGTGCTAGGTACCAAGGCTGCCCTAAAGAATCTCATTATACTGCAGTCATAAGGATTCTGAGATATCTAAAGGGCACTCCTACTCTAGGTCTTTGGTACCCTAGGAATAGAGATTTTCTACTAACAGGCTATTCAGATGAAGATTTTGCAGGATGTAGAGAGGATAGAAAGAGTACTACAGGTACTTGTCAATTCCTGGGAGGAAGACTAATATCTTGGAGTAGTAAGAAGCAGACCAGTATGGCAATTTCCACAGCTGAGTCAGAGTATGTTGCTGCTGGAAGCTGCTGTGCACAGCTATTGTGGATGCAGCATCAGCTTAAGGATTATGGTATTCAGGTAAGTAGAACACCTCTTTTATGTGATTCAAAGAGTGCTATTTCTATTGCTAATAATCCAGTTTCTCATAGTAGAACTAAGCATATAGAAATCAAATACCATTTTCTTAGAGAACATGTAGAAAGAGGAGACATCTCATTGGAATTTGTAAAAACAGATTATCAAATAGCAGATGTATTTACTAAGCCTTTAGATGAAACCAAATTCAATAAATTCAAAATTGAATTAGGTATGTTAACCATTGATTAATGTATTAACAAAATCATTAACAATGCAATTGAAGTGGTATATAAATAAGTAAAGGTAATAACAACAACATAATCAAGTGTTAAAAAGGACACATTGAAGTTACAGAAATTGGCTAAGTAAGAATGTGTCGACACATTCAGTAGTAATGTGTTGACTCAGAGAAATTATGTCGACAAGTCAGAAATATTGTGTCGACACAGAGAATATGTGTCGACACTTAAGAGTTATATTGTCGACTTAACCAGAAATATAATGTCGACTCAACCAGGAAAATGGTGTCGACACTTACAGAATATGTGTCGACACTTATCCTTAGAGTCGACACAGAATTTGTGTTTATCTAAGGTGTCGACATAACCACAAATTGGTGTCGACACATAGTAGGCTGAAGTAATGTCGAGACGGTAGAAGTTTGTGTCGACACATTCCGTCTGTGTCGACACATTTTGACTGTTTTTGGCGCCTTTTGAACTTCTTTCAACTGCGGCTATAAATAGGTCAAAATCTCATTCTGTCGACACGCTTCCAAGGTTTTCGAGACTAAAACCCTGTGTCGACAGTCTATCTTTCTCTCTTCTCTCAAGCTTTCTCGACAAAACGATGGCGCCAAGGATTGAAGATAACATCAATGAAGGGTATGAGTTGGTGCGCCAGGCCTTTGCAGAGGCGCCGCCAGATGTCCAAGGAGTTATCACCCTCCTCTCTGAGTCAGGGTTAGAATTTCTCATCTCACAACCTACTAAAATCTGGAAGAAGGAGGTGCACGAGTTCTTTATCTCTGCATCAGTCCACTCTACTGGCCTCAAGATTAAGTCCACTGTTCAAGTGACTAAGGTGAAGATTAATCAAAGAAGTATAAGAAAGATCTTTCAATTGCAAGTAGTTGAGAATGAAGAGGAAGTTCCTATATCTAAGACAAGGGAAGCCCTTCAATGGTGTGGACTGGACTCAGGATTGAAGATTGGAGCTGCCTTCAACAGGAAGGGTATGAATCAACAAGGGAAATTCTTGTCAGAAGTAGTTGGAAAAGTAATCCTCTGCAAGACAGGTGGACATGATAGGATTTCTGCCTATATGTTCAGCCTGATGACCAGGATAGTTTTTACTATTCCTACTGATTGGTCAGGGGTGATCTTTGATAAGATCAAAGAAGGAATCAAGAAGCCTAACATGGCTAGGATCATGAGCCTGTACCTCACTGGAGTGATTCCTGAAGTGCTTCAGCAATTGCAAGGGAGTAAGATTAATCATATGAGAAGAATGGATATGAGATTGTTCTCAAGGTGGGATAGGGTACTATCCAAGGATGTGCCTGAAGAGAGCAGGCCAGACACCCCTGTGAAAACCCCTACACAGAATCAAGAATCTGAACAATTCAAGAAGACCCCCTGAGGACACAGGTTGAAGATCAGCCAGACACAACTGTTGTCCAGGAAGTGTCAACACCTGCACAGATGCAGGGGGAGCCAGTTTCCACTCCTGCTCCAAAGGTATCTACTCCTGCTCAGGTATAGGGGGAGCTAATGTATTTTACTATAAAAGACATTGCTCATATTCTTATTCCTGCACAGGTTCAGGGGGAGCTGGTGTCCACTCCTACTCCAGATACTACAAATACTGAAGTGCAAGTACAAGAGGAAGCACAGTTACACTTGTCTCAAGATTTAACTGCTGCAGAAGTTACAGCTCAACTAGAATTTACTATGGAAGAGTTGTTCCCAGATATTGATACTACTGCTGATAAAGTAGGAGGTGGACCAGATATTAAGAAGTCCATAGGTATGGATATTGATCAGGAAGCTGAAGTTGAGCCACAAGTTGAGGGTGAGCCAGTGGATGTTGAAGCTGAGCAACAGACCCCTGGAACAGATACAATTCATCATCCTCAAGAAAGAATTCATGTAGATACTTCATCTGAAACAGAAACTGAAGATGCCAGGGTGGCAAAGAAAAGAAAACTTGTTGTCTTCAAGAGAAGAAGCAAGAATTATAAGCAGGCTTTACAGACCACACCTCTACAAGTATCTCCAGCCTTTGATTACAACAAATTTATGATAGATCTACAAGTAAAATTGGATGAACAAAGGTTGGCTATGGAAAAGTATGTTGATGAGAATAGCAAGTCACTTCAGTTTGACTTAGCTCAGGATATCAAGTCCATCCAGTTTCAGGTCAACTTGCATAAAACTGAAATGACAGATTGCTTCCACAAGGGTGGCAATGCTGTGGTTTATCTAGCTAAACAACAGGAGGCTATCACTACAAAGGTGGATGACATTGCCTTGAAGCAAAGCTATGTTTTGGAAAACCAGCTTAGAATGAATGATAATTTAACTGAATCTCATAATAAGATCATTGAGGAAGTAAACAAGATTGGTCCAGGTCTGCCTGCCGATAGAACCAAAGAAAGGGACGAATTTGATAAGAATTTTCAAGCTGCCATTGCATCTGTTAAGACTGCCATCTCCACCTCTCAAAAAGAAATATCTGAAAAGCTTAACAAGTTAAAACCATTTTTCAAAGAGGGTGTGAATTATTTGGATGGCCAAATCCGATTTCAAAAGGAAGATCTAAGAGATCATGTATCTAGAGAAGCCATAAAGGGGGAGAGGATGCTAATTCATGCAGGCTCAGAGCACTCCAAATGGGTGACCAATAGCATTCGAGCCACTTTGGGATATCCCCCATTGTGTGATGATGCTATGGTAGCTGAATCAGGAATACAATCAAATCTACTTGAAGGCACTCAACCTGAGGTTGCCCAAGTCATTTACCCCCCTCCAGATTTTGACATGATTGATCAGAAGGTTCAAGGAATGTATAGTCCTCCAAAGGAGGTTACTAATGTTGTCTTTGGAAAGGTTGATAAGCCTGAGGCTACTCTAAAAGAACAGCAAGATGCTCTAGTAGCAAAGAGGAAATTCAGAGAGCAGGCTGTACTGAAGCCAGATTATGAGCAGTGGAGTCCTACTTCAAGGAACATAATACTCACTGCATGGAAAGCTGTACAAGATAAAGTTCATGAGAGAGGCAAGTGGTACAATGAAATAGAATGGCAGAAGTATGAGGCAAGACAAGAAGCAATAGTACAATTCAAAAGGAAAGCCAAGCTGGGAAGACTGCCATCTGATGCTAAGGAGCCAAGCAAATACTTCCCTAAGCCTTTTCATTATTTTGAAAGGCAAAGGATCAAGGAAGAAGCTCAGAAGAAAGCTGATCTTAAAGGAAAGAAGATAGCTGAAGATTCAGAAGCTCCTGTGACAGCTACAATTCAATCTGGCAAAGGAATTATAATTAAAGAGCCTGATCAAGCCTGATTTTGTTTCAAGTTCTTTTATAGTGTTTTGTAATGTTATGATGTAATCATTAAATGTAAAACATTGTAATCAAACATTACCCAGTTATAAACAAAATGTTGTTTGGCATATTATAATGTGCATTCTGTGATGATTTGATTTTATGTTTTGTTTATATTAAAGTATTCCTGTTATGTCATTAATCATCATTTAGTACTGTTTATAAATGGTGTATATCATTGGCTATAGGGGTTATGACTTCTCCAAATAGGGGGAGATTGTTGGGTACATTGGAAAATGTGTACCTGATTTGAAGAAGCCCAACCTAGATCAATGATATACATCAAGGTGTATTTGATGTTGTTTTAAGTTGACATGTGCAGGTGAAGAATTGATAAAGTATGCAGAAAAATTCTAAGTCCAAGTGTCGACACAGAAGAAGCAGTGTCGACACACAGAAGAAAAGAGTCGACACAACACTGGGAAGCAGTGTCGACACATAGCAGTTAGTCTACAACTACACTGGGAAAAAGTGTCGACACAGAAGAAGTAAGTTGACACATCACTGGGAATTTGTGTCGACACAGAAGAAAAGAGTCGACACAACTCTGGGAATTTGTGTCGACACAGAAGAAAAGCGTCGACCTTAACATTGGGAGAATGTGTCGACACAGAAGAATATAGTCGATCTCAAGATTGTCGACATCAGCTGAATGTGTCGACACAGAAGAAAATAGTCGACCTCAAGTTTGTCGACACCAGCAGAATGTGTCGACACATTGTGATTAAGTCGACACATTAAAGCAGATTTAAGAAATGAATGTGTCGACACCTGAAGGCTAAGTCGACACTTACTAAGTTATAATTCTACAACAACTGTGTCGACACACAGGACTTGTGTCGACACACTGAAGAGTCAAGACCAAGTTATTTTCAGAAGAAGCTGTGTCGACTCAAAGGCAACTTAGTCGACATCACTGAAGACTGTGTCGACACCAAAGTCAATTGTGTCGACACAGTTAGACAGATGGTCTCGACACTTTCTGACAGACTGTGTCAACAACTTGTGGTTCAAGACTAAGGCACAGGACTTGTTTGAGGACTTGACAGCTGTGGGTTACCACCGGTTAACTGAAGCTGTCAGACTTGTCAGAAAACGGTTAGAAACCGGATCAGCCGGTTACCATGAAGAATGTCTATAAATAGATGGATTCAGAAGGAGAAAGCAACTGTTGAAAAACATTGTTGAGAATCAAAAAAGTTGAGAAGGATTACGATCCAATTCATTTCAAGAAAGTGCTAGGCACTTAAGAAGATTTTCTCCGGGAGATCTAAGAAGACTATCTAAGGATAGATCTAAGAAGAGTTCTAATCAGAATTCAGAAGAATCTTTCAAAGTGCTGGATAGAGAGAGATCAAGCCTGAATTAGAAGAAGAAGAAAGAAACCACCAGTGGATTCTCAAGAAGCTGTTTGGAATCAACTCAGCTAAGTTCATTTTCAAGAAGCCTTGAAGAAGGCTCAGATACAGTTGATTGCATCAGCTGATCAAGAATTGTCTTGACCTTTTCTCTCTCAACTTTGGCAAGACAGATTAATAATCTTTTCTATATTTCTGTAGGATCTGTTTACACAGATCTGAGTTGTAAGCCTATGTTATAAAGGCTGAGTGTAGGAGTGTTGAACTCTGGGTGGTAGGGCAGTTTGCCTGAGTATAGGAGAAGGATATTCTCTGAGTTGTAGGCCTTGGGGCAAGGCTGAGGTAGGGTAGTTGTGCCTGAGTTGTAGGAACCAGTTGGGTTCTGAGTTGTAGGATCTGTTGATCTGAGATAAGTGGAAGTTTGGCCGAATCTAGCATACTGCTAGATAGGTGAAGGGGGAAAGTGGATGTACCCAAACCTTGGGGAACCACTATAAAACATTGTGCAATCTGTGATGTTTTATTTTCTGTGATTGCTGTGTAAATTATGTTAGCTATTGAATTGAATTCTGCCTAGAAGTTTTTATAAGAAAAGCAGAACCTATTCACCCCCCCCCCCCCCTCTAGGTGTTTAGGCTGCCTTGAAAGTTAAACTATCAAGTACGATCATAACCTGTCGGCCAATATGAGAATAAATGCATAATAACAGAGTAAACGCAGAAGAAGTCCACAGCCACAGCACATATATATATCAAAAGAGAATGAAATATCAGTCCGCAATGAGTACAACAAATATAAGTAATGGGGCTTATGCCCAGTACATCATGATCACTCTCACTCTCACATACAGCAGCGGAATCTATCATCTCAAATCATCGCACCTGAACATGTGCTCCAGTAGTAGTAGCCGGTATCTGCCCCTCAAGTCCTGCCTCCTCGACGTGCTGGTCCACCTCCTCGAGCTCCTAAAATAGTAAGGTCACCGACCATTAGTCAAAAAGACTAAGTCGTATCCTCAACACCTCCTCCTGCAACTCCTAGGCACCGTGCGGGAGGACGAAGTGGAGGACAAACAAGGGGTGACAAAGGTGGAGCAGGTGACAGGAAACTAAGCAGAATATGTAATCAAGTAAATAAAGAAAAGTAACCTTCACTTATGCGGGTACGCATAAGCAAGGGGTCTTCTGCAGGGCTCCCATTGTATAAAATGTCCCATACCATTTTATACAATGGGGTGTCAAGTGTCACAAGCATATATATATAAAAGAAAGTAACCTCAACCTATAAACATGCCCACTCAAGCTTATAGGCTAAGGGATCGTATAGCAGGTCCTAATGTATAAGCGTCCCATACCACTTATACATTAGGTGTCTTAAGTTGTTATGAAGGTTAATGTTATGCAACTATATGGTGGGTATGATATAAACATGCAGTGCAACACACACACGACTCCGTGATCACAGACCTTTAGTTCCCACTTTTCGAGAGCTAGCATCACTCTCAGGTACCACCATTGTGGCTACGGCAGCAGCGGAACGGGCGCTTCCGCCTTCTAGGCGGGTATACACACTACCAGGCCTAGACCTCTCTTGTACGCCTCTGTACACCAACAAGTGCACTCTAGAGCCTCTGCGTTCCACTTTGCTGACTACCTGTCAGTCTTGTTGGGTCGGGTGCGCGTTATTAGGAAAAGTCCTCCAGACTCCAGTATAAACATCCTACTGGTCCTTCTAACCCTCGCACCCGCCTGGTCCACCGTACTGTCGTCGGTGTGATGACCGGCCAGTGCCGCATGGCCCGCCACTAGTATATGTACATGCAAGTATTATATATTGAGCCTCCAGCTCAAAGGACTATCCGGTCTCAAATCTCTCCAACCCGCCACGGGTGAGTGTATGCTACAAACCTCCAACCCTGCACGGGTGAGCAAGTAGTCAAAAAACTCCAAGTCCCTCCAACCCGGCACGAGTGAGCACATGTCCAGTTCACTCAACCTATTAGACTACTCTTGTCTACATATTATCATACTTAGAGTCTTAAGGTTAATCCCAGGACTGCCCAAGGTATTCCCGGTGAAGGGCTCTCAGGGGCACTAGGAGCTACGATGTGCTGAATCCCAAAGCTCCCTTTCTCAAGGATATTTACTTTAGTTGATGTCTACCCAGAATCCCTTTTTCTCTCTCCTGTTACATAGAGTGACCTAGTGACTTAAGGTATGGGTTAAGGAGTGACGGTCTTCCGTCAACTCTTCCTAGGCAAGTCTAATGTTGCACTGTTACTCTCGTCTCTAGAATGCATCTGCCCCCCCAGGGTTATACTTCCGATCTTAGACTCTAACTCAGTTGTTGATTCATCCCCTGGCGGCTTGTAGTACAGCCTACTTTTACTATGCGCAGCCCATGACCTAACACCACCCTGAAATCAAACTTCTAAATCCTTGGTCCAACTGACCCCAAATATTTATCCTAGGGTGGTATGGACTAATGAAATGAATGTGTTGAATTTCATAATTTTCCTAGGTCATTAAGGCCTTTAATTAAATCCTTTAAATTATCCCCTAGGTCATTTTACACAAGAAGTAGTATCAATTAAAATCTACTGACCTAAGGGAATTTTCTTGAGTTGCATATGAGTAAAATATTACTGTCTACAAGATCTCATAATTTTCCTTTTTATATTTCTATTTATCCCATAATTAATACAAATTCTACCTATTTATCATTTTCCAAATGAAGCACAAGAAATATATACACCAAAATTCCAGGAAAATTACTGAGCATTTATATCACTACTTTATGACTAATGGCAGAGTTTCATTAACTTCTACAGTGTAATGGTCTATCAAAATCCATTCTTAATTATTTACCAAAATGCCATTATGCTAATTAATAATTAACAGTGTATCCAAAAAAATTCTAATATAATTCTACAAGACTAATGTAACAATTATACAACTCTAGAATTATTTCCACAATTTTCCAACATGTAATTATACCAATTCATGAACAATTACAAAAAGGGTAAAATAGTCATTTCAATGAATTTTGCTCTAACAGTTGTCAAACAGAGACATAGAATTTTCTTAAGTCAAATAAAAGTTTCATTTTTTGACTTGACTGATTTTGGGGATCTTTCCTTGATCAAAACCTATTCCTACAATTTATTTTCCCAAAAGGCCTTTATTTTGAAAATACCAAATAATAGGATTTTTGATCCCAAAAATTCCATAATAAATTCTAGGGGTGAACTTTACTCTAATTAATCCCTGGAATAAATTCCACAATTTTTGGATGCCTCAACTAGGCTAAATACACAAAGTATCATTTCTTGCTAAATGCACCCCAAGGTTATAATTAGCCAACACATGCACATGGGTTAACCCATCATGCAGGGGTCCAATTGTTTTGAAATTTCTACCAGACACCAATAATGTCCCTAAGGACATGCCACCAAAATTTGGGGCCATTTGGGTGCATATAATTACATTTATACCCTTAATTTACTTTTTGATATAATGATAAAAACTATAGGAAAATGTTTTCCAAAAATTCCATATTTTCGGCAGGTGCTATACGTGCCCTAAATAGGCACATGACCAAAATTTCAGGTCATGAGGACACTTTGTTTGGCTTGGGCATCATTTTTAATTTCTGCCCTAGCCTACGAGCAGTCCTAGCAAAACAGCCCTACAGGACAAACTACTGGACCAAAACCTATAATTTTTGTGGCATTTGAAAGTTAACACCTAGGGCTACAATATTTATATTGGGCAAAATTTCATCAGATGGCTGTAAGAGCCTTAATTTCATCATGCAAGGTGACTGTTAAAACGTTACAAAATTTGATCTTTAAACATACTTTTAATTAATATCAGAAGTAATAATAACTAAAAGGAATAAATCCAGCCTGCACGAATCTCAAAGGAAATCGAACGACCCCTGGATTTCTTCTCCATGCATGCATGCATGGCCACCCAACGCAGGGTGGTTTTGCGGGGTGGTTCCCGGCCATCGCAGGCTGCGGAACCTCCGGCCAAGCCCTTCCCCGGCCTCACGGTGGTCGGGGCTTGAGCTGTCCGGTGGCTGGGCGGCGGAGAGCGGCGGACGGCGGCGGCGCAACCGAGCCAAAAGCTCCAAAACGCCATTTTTTTACAGAAAAACTGAGCTTTTGATTCCTAATGTCGAGCTCGTTAGAGCTCGACCTCAAGCCTAGTGGATCTAGGATACTAGTACGTTTGGAGGAGAAGGGATACAGACCATCGGCGGCGGTTGTGGCTGAGGGTGGCTACGGGTTCCCATGGCATGAAAATTCCGGCGAGCTTCTCCTCGGTTAGCCATGGCTGCAGGTGGTCTCTCTTTCTCTCTCTCTCTCTCTGGGGTAGGGTTAAAGTGGAAATGAGGGAGTGTAGTCGGTTTGGGCTGAGTTAAGAGGGGGAAAGGAGATTTCACCAAGGAGTGGCGATTTCACCAAGGTAAGGGCTCGGGTTGGCTGGGTTGAGCCGGCTGGTGTTTGGGAGTGGGCCCTACTGCTCCAAATGGGTTAAATAACCCCTAATTGTTCGAGTTCCAGGGTAGAGCTGAGTTGGTGAGTGGAGAGGAGGGGGGATTGGCTCACATAAATGGAATAGGCTAGATAGGGCTCGGGTTGGGCTTGGGCTTGACCCAAGGCTGCATGGTGGGTCCCCACACCTCATAATACACCTATATGGTCAGCCAACCCATTATGAGTTGGTGGGATGAGCCCAAGTGGCCCAAACCAATTCCTTAACACTTTCTCTCTCCTATTCCTCATCTTTTCTCTCTCCTAGGTAATTCCCAAAGTTACTATCGCATGCCCCTATTTTTCTCTTCCATAGGGGGTATAGGGTCACTTTAGACCCACCTAGTGATTTTGGGTTGGTTTGGGTGGACCCAACCCAAAGAATTGGGCTAGGGCACTGTTTTCACTAATTAGGTCAAAATGTTGTCTTGACTCAACATGGGTCAACTAGTTGACCCCATGGCCTACCTTAGGGTCCACTTAGATTGTATTTAGGGTTAGGGCATCGTGGTGGGGTCATGGTGTGGCTAGGGTTCCTGTTTAGGCTAGTTTGACCTAGTTTGACTTTGGTCCCATGGTGGGCCCCACATGGCTACAACCCACTACCTAGGGTCAAACCTAGCTTATTACCCTAACGCCCACCCCATGCCTAACCCAATCTAAGTTAAGGGGTCTAGAAGTAACATTGGGATGCTACAAATCCTATAAACAAAAAGAATAATTTCGTCCCCGAAATTTAAGTTCGGGTCTACGGGTTCTATTTGTAGAAACTTAAAGGGACTTTTAAAAGATAACATAAAAGGTACCTGATGAAAATAGCTCCGGATGGCGCTCCAGCATCAGATCCCTAGGTTCCCAGGTGTGCTCCTCCTTTCCATGGTTGGACCACAACACCTTCACGAGCGGAACCTTCGTTTTCCTCAACACTCGGACGGCTGAATCGTCGATCCGGATCGGCTCCAATCTAACAGAACGGTCAGGCTCTACCGGTCCAGCTGCAGTAGTGATATGCTGCTCAGGTCGAAGAAGAGCTCTTCGCAAGGAAGAGACATGGAAAACATCATGTAGGCTGCTCAGCTCCGGAGGTAGCTGCAGCCGGTAAGCCAAGGGGCCCACACGCTCCAAAATCAAGTAGGGTCCCATGTACCGGGGGCTGAGCTTCTTGTGTATCCGTATCCGAGAAACACCGTGTACCGGTCGAATTTTCAGAAAAACTCTGTCCCCAACCTGGAACTCCACCTTCCGGTGTCGTGCATCATAATATTTTGCCTGTCTGCTCTGAGCCTCCAAAAGCCGATCCCTGATCAAGCGAATTTGGGCCTCCGTATCTTCCATAAAATCTGACCCGAGGGCTCGAGTATCCACATCCTGAACCCAAGACAACGGAGTCCGGCATTTCCTCCCATAAAGTGCCTCGTAAGGAGCCATCCCAATGCTGGCCTGGTGGCTGTTGTTGTAAGAGAATTCGATCAGTGGCAGTAGCCTCTCCCAGGGCTTCCCTGTATCCAGAATACATAACCTGAGCAGGTCCTCCATAGTCCGTATCGTCCGCTCTGTCTGACCGTCGGTCTGCGGGTGGAAGGCAGTGCTAAAAGAAAGCCTGGACCCCAAGTAAGCATGCACTGCCCTCCATTCCCTGGAGGTGAAGCGACCGTCTCTATCTAAAACATTAGACCTGGGTACTCCGTGATACCGGATGAACTGCTCTACAAACAACCTCACCAACACAGCAACTGGGGCATCTTTTCTGACCGGGATAAACCGTGCTACCTTGGTTAACCTGTCCACAATGACCCAGACGGAATCGTGCCCAGAATGGGAGCGAGGGAGTCCGTGTACAAAATCCATGGAAATATCCTCGAACTTCCATTCTGGGACTGGCAGTGGCTGTAATACACCGTCTGGGCTCTTGCACTCGGCCTTCACTCGCTGGCAAATCTCGCAGTGTGTCACAAGATATATGATCTCCCTCTTCATTCCTGGCCAGTACATGGTCCGTCGTAAGTAAGCCCACATCTTGGTGATGCCGGGATGCACTGAATATCTGGAGTAGTGTGCCTCTCTGAGGATGTCATCCCGGATCCCACCTCCTGCTGGAATGTACACCCGACCATGAAATCGAAGAAGATCGTCCTCCAGCGTGTATTCCTCATACTTGCCTCCTTCCAAAGCGCCAAAAATAGGCTCTAGATCAGTATCCAATCTCTGATGTGTAAGAATGCGCTTATGTATATCATCATCGCTGACCAAAGAGTCCAGGTACTCTCGATAGATCACTGGCTCGGCCTCCGAAACCATGGTAATGTGCATATCCTCCATCATGCGTAGCAGCTCCATAGACATCACTCGGGGCTCCGGTCCAGAAGTGCTGGCTCTCCTACTCAAAGCATCCGCTACAGTATTCGCCTTCCCCGGGTGATAGTGTATCTTATAGTCGTAATCGCAGAGGAACTCAAGCCACCTCCTCTGTCGCAGGTTCAGAATCTTCTGCGTGTCGATGTACTTGAGATTCTTATGGTCGGAGTATATATCACAATGAATCCCGTAGAGGTAATGTCTCCATGTCTTGAGGGCAAAGACTACGGCCCCGAGCTCGAGATCATGTACTGGATAGTTATGCTCATGCTTCTTCAGCTGTCGCGAAGCATAAGCGATAACATGTCCATGCTGCATCAAGACTGCACCCATCCCCTGATAGGAGGCATCTGTATATATCTGGAATCCTTCGCTCCCAGAGGGAAGTGCAAGGATGGGGGATGAAGTGAGCCGGTCCTTGAGCTCTTGAAATGCTGACTCACACTGCTCTGTCCAGTCAAATGTGGCATCCTTTTTCGTCAAGGACGTGAGGGGGAGGGCTATCCTCGAGAACCCCTCCACGAACTTGCGATAATAACCTGCTAGGCCCAAGAAGCTACGGATGTCCGACGCTGTCTTTGGCTGTGGCCAATCCCGCACTGCCTCTATCTTAGCCGGATCCACTGCTAATCCAGCTCCACTAATCGTGTGTCCTAGGAAAGCCACTTCCTGAAGCCAGAACTGGCACTTAGAGAACTTCGCATACATCTGGAATTCTCTTAACTTCTGCAATACCAGCGCTAGGTGCTCTGCATGCTCCTCTCAAGACCGTGAGTAAATCAAAATATCATCAATAAAAACTATGACAAACCGATCTAGATAAGGCTCAAATACACGGTTCATGAGCGTCATGAACGCCGAGGGGGCATTCGTGAGCCCAAATGGCATCACCGTGAATTCATATAGCCCGTAGCGTGAGCTGAAAGCCGTCTTCGGTATATCTTCTTCTCTGATGCGGAGCTGATAATAACCCGAGCGCAAATCCAATTTTGAAAACCAGCAAGCTCCCTGAAGCTGATCGAAGAGCTCATCTATCCGTGGCAGTGGATATGTATTCCGAACCGTCAACCGGTTCAGTTCTCTGTAATCTATACATAGTCTCAGAGAACCGTCCTTCTTCTTCACAAATAGAACGGGTGCTCCCCAAGGCGAAGAACTCGGTCGTACAAAACCCGATTCCACCAGTTCCTATAACTGTGTCCTGAACTCTGCCAATTCTCTAGGTGCCATCCTGTAGGGAGCCCGGGACACTGGTCTCGCCCCTGGCACCAACTGAATCCGGAAGTCCAAGTCCCGAGAGGGTGGTAGTCCAGGTAGCTTCTCCGGAAAGACATCAGCATAATCTCGTGCCACTGGAACATCGGCTATGGAACTCTCTACCACAGCCATCTCGAAGCAAATGAGGTATACCTCTTCTCCCTGTTCATAGGCCTTAACGACCTGTACTGAGGATAAAGAAAGGCGGGGAATAGGACGGATACCTTCAATGGTGACGTAGGAATCTCCATGTCTGAGTGTGATCCTCTTCGAGGGGCAATCTATCTGCGCGTAGTTCCAATGAAGCCAGTTCATGCCTAGGATCAGATCGAAATCCGGTAGACTCAGAACTATTGCCGGAGCTTCGAACGCTTTGCCTCCTATCTCGACATCCATATTGCAGCAGTCTGTGGTTCGAAGTTCCGTACCATCTGGAAGTCGCACTCTCTTTTCCAGACCGAGAAGCCTCTCTACTCCTTCTAGTCCTTTGATAAAAGTGTCCGACACGAAGGAGTGTGATGCACCCGTGTCGAAGAGAGTATGAGCGGGCTTGCCACTAATCATCACTATGCCTGGGTTCGTTTGAGTTCAAAGAATAGTATTACTCTTAAGGTTTAAGGTACTCTTAAAATTTTTTTAAAAAAAATTTATAACTCTTACAAAAATTTAATGTACCTGTAATCACCTCCTCTGGGTTTCTCTGCTCCGTGAGGTCCAGCGCGTACATCTGCTCCCGGTCTCGGCCTCGGCCGTGATGTCCTCGGCCTCGGCCTCGGCCTCGGCCTCGTCCTCGGCCCTGGTGAACTGGAGGGGCCACTGGAGGTGGAGGAGGAGGAAGAGGGTGGACCTGAAGCAGGCACTGCGTCCTGATGTGCCTAGGTTGGCCGCAACCATAGCAGGTGATCTGCCTCTAACCTCGATCATCCTGTCTCATCGGCCCGGGAGTCTGCATAGGTGGCGGAGCCAATGGTGGAGGAGGCCCCTGATCCTGCCTGTAGTTGGGACGATGACATCCCCCACCCCTCCTATATCCAATAACCTTCCCCCTTTGGGATGTCCTGCTACCATCGGAAGACGATCCTTCGAGCAGCCTTTTACCTCTGCCCTGTACCATTGGCTGGTCAGCCTCCAGCTTTTTCTCCATTTCGATGATCTGCGCCATGGTACCGTGAGCAATGAACAGCAAGGGCTGCCTCAAAGAGTCGCGGAGTCCGTGATAGAATCTCTTCGCATACTTCCGGTCGTCCCAGTCATGGAAGCCTGCAAACCTAGCCAGGTGGGAGAACTCTCTCTGGTACTCAATCACTGATCGGCTCCCCTGCTGGAGTTTCAGAAACCTCGCCTCCAAAGTATCTCGGTCTGTGGAGGATACAAAGTGCTCCAAGAATACGTCATTGAATTCCTCCCAAGATATGTCCATCAGCTCCCTGTCGGCGAAAATAGAGTCTCGCACCGACTTCCACCACCTCTTTGCATGAGCATCTAGTGCCGAGGTGGCAAGAGGAACTGCCTGTCTTACTGGGAAGCTAATTCCAGCCAGTAACTCCTGAATGGTCTCCAACCACTCCTCTGTCTTCACAGCATCTTCTGTCCCGCGATACAATGGCGGAGACAGACTTTTAAACGCACTCAGCCAGTTCGACCCTGGGTTGGGTAGCTGTACCGGGGCTTGCTGGGCTCTGAATGTGTCCAGGATCGCCGTCAGCGTTTGCCCCATCTCTGTCTGCATGAACGGAATGGCAGCCAAAGGGGGAGAAACCGCATCCTGTGGAGGCTGCATAAAGGTAAGGTAATGTCAAAATTGGCCTAACTCATTGTTTAATGGACTGTTTTATGTGGATTTTACACATGGGCACACCATTGCTTCCGCTGCATAGTTTGTCCGCAAACTAATGCTCGAGCGGGGTGTTCTAGTGTTGTGGACTTTATTCTCATATGATCGTGTGTTTCTCTGATACCAGTTTGTAAGATCCTGTCTCCTCATCCCGAGGCTAACCCGGATCTTATGCCCAAAACTGCCGCCTTACGGAAACACTAACACACGGGTTAGTCGTCACTGCAAGACGCCGATTCTGCCGGCTAGTACGATCATAACCTGTCGGCCAATATGAGAATAAATGCATAATAACAGAGTAAACGCAGAAGAAGTGCACAGCCACAGCACATATATATATCAAAAGAGAATGAAATATCAGTCCGCAATGAGTACAACAAATATAAGTAAATGGGGCTTATGCCCAGTACATCATGATCACTCTCACTCTCACATACAGCAGCGGAATCTATCATCTCAAATCATCGCACCTGAACATGTGCTCCAGTAGTAGTAGCCGGTATCTGCCCCTCAAGTCCTGCCTCCTCGACGTGCTGGTCCACCTCCTCGAGCTCCTAAAATAGTAAGGTCACTGACCATTAGTCAAAAAGACTAAGTCGTATCCTCAACACCTCCTCCTGCAACTCCTAGGCACCGTGTAGGAGGACGAAGTGGAGGACAAACAAGGGGTGACAAAGGCGGAGCAGGTGACAGGAAACTAAGTAGAATATGTAATCAAGTAAATAAAGAAAAGTAACCTTCACTTATGCGGGTACGCATAAGCAAGGGGTCTTCTGCAGGGCTCCCATTGTATAAAATGTCCCATACCATTTTATACAATGGGGTGTCAAGTGTCACAAGCATATATATATAAAAGAAAGTAACCTCAACCTATAAACATGCCCACTCAAGCTTATAGGCTAAGGGATCGTATAGCAGGTCCTAATGTATAAGCGTCCCACACCACTTATACATTAGGTGTCTTAAGTTGTTATGAAGGTTAATGTTATGCAACTATATGGTGGGTATGATATGAACATGCAGTGCAACACACACACACGACTCCGTGATCACAGACCTTTAGTTCCCACTTTTCGAGAGCTAGCATCACTCTCAGGTACCACCGTTGTGGCTGCGGCAGCAGCGGAACGGGCGCTTCCGCCTTCTAGGCGGGTATACACACTACCAGGCCTAGACCTCTCTTGTACGCCTCTGTACACCAACAAGTGCACTCTAGAGCCTCTGCGTACCACTTTGCTGAATACCTGTCAGTCTTGTTGGGTCGGGTGCGCGTTATTAGGAAAAGTCCTCCAGACTCCAGTATAAACATCCTACTGGTCCTTCTAACCCTCGCACCCGCCTGGTCCACCGTACTGCCGTCGGTGTGACGACCGGCCAGTACCGCATGGCCCGCCACTAGTATATGCACATGCAAGTATTATATATTGAGCCTCCAGCTCAAAGGACTATCCGGTCCCAAATCTCTCCAACCCGCCACGGGTGAGTGTATGCTACAAACCTCCAACCCTGCACGGGTGAGCAAGTAGTCAAAAGACTCCAAGTCCCTCCAACCCGGCACGAGTAAGCACATGCCCAGTTCACTCAACCTATTAGACTACTCTTATCTACATATTATCATACTTAGAGTCTTAAGGTTAATCCCAGGACTGCCCAAGGTATTCCCGGTGAAGGGCTCTCAGGGGCACTAGGAGCTACGATGGGCTGAATCCCAAAGCTCCCTTTCTCAAGGATATTTACTTTAGTTGATGTCTACCCAGAATCCCTTTTTCTCTCTCCTGTTACATAGAGTGACCTAGTGACTTAAGGTATGGGTTAAGGAGTGACGGTCTTCCGTCAACTCTTCCTAGGCAAGTCTAATGTTGCACTGTTACTCTCGTCTCTAGAATGCATCTGCCCCCCCCCCCCAGGGTTATACTTCTGATCTTAGACTCTAACTTAGTTGTTGATTCATCCCCTGGCGGCTTGTAGTACAACATACTTTTACTATGCGCAGCCCATGACCTAACACCACCCTGAAATCAAACTTCTAAATCCTTGGTCCAACTGACCCCAAATATTTATCTTAGGGTGGTATGGACTAATGAAATGAATGTGTTGAATTTCATAATTTTCCTAGGTCATTAAGGCCTTTAATTAAATCCTTTAAATTATCCCCTAGGTCATTTTACACAAGAAGTAGTATCAATTAAAATCTACTGACGTAAGGGAATTTTCCTGAGTTGCATATGACTAAAATATTACTGTCTACAAGATCTCATAATTTTCCTTTTTATATTTCTATTTATCCCATAATTAATACAAATTCTACCTATTTATCATTTTCCAAATGAAGCACAAGAAATATATACACCAAAATTCCAGGAAAATTACTGAGCATTTATATCACTACTTTATGACTAATGGCAGAGTTTCATTAACTTCTACAGTGTAATGGTCTATCAAAATCCATTCTTAATTATTTACCAAAATGCCATTATGCTAATTAATAATTAACAGTGTATCCAAAAAAATTCTGATATAATTCTACAAGACTAATGTAACAATTATGCAACTCTAGAATTATTTCCACAATTTTCCAACATGTAATTACACCAATTCATGAACAATTACAAAAAGGGTAAAATAGTCATTTCAATGAATTTTGCTCTAACAGTTGTCAAACAGAGACATAGAATTTTCTTAAGTCAAATAAAAGTTTTATTTTTTGACTTGACTGATTTTGGGGATCTTTCCTTGATCAAAACCTATTCCTACAATTTATTTTTCCAAAAGGCCTTTATTTTGGAAATACCAAATAATAGGATTTTTGATCCCAAAAATTCCATAATAAATTCTAGGGGTGAACTTTACTCTAATTAATCCCTGGAATAAATTCCACAATTTTTGGATGCCTCAACTAGGCTAAATACACAAAGTATCATTTCTTGCTAAATGCACCCCAAGGTTATAATTAGCCAACACATGCACATGGGTTAACCCATCATGCAGGGGTCCAATTGTTCTGAAATTTCTACCAGACACCAATAATGTCCCTAAGGACATGCCACCAAAATATGGGGCCATTTGGGTGCATATAATTACATTTATACCCTTAATTTACTTTTTGATATAATGATAAAAACTATAGGAAAATGTTTTCCAAAAATTCCAAATTTTTGGCAGGGGCTATACGTGCCCTAAATGTGCACATGACCAAAATTTCAGGTCATGAGGACACTTTGTTTGGCTTGGGCATCATTTTTAATTTCTGCTCTAGCCTACGAGCAGTCCTAGCAAAACAGCCCTACAGGACAAACTACTGGACCAAAACCTATAATTTTTGTGGCATTTGAAAGATAACACATAGGGATACAATATTTATATTGGGCAAAAGTTCATCAGATGGCTGTAAGAGCCTTAATTTCATCATGCAAGGTGACTGTTAAAACGTTACAAAATTTGATCTTTAAACATACTTTTAATTAATATCAGAAGTAATAATAACTAAAAGGAATAAATCCATCTTGCACGAATCTCAAAGGCAATCGAACGACCCCTGGATTTCTTCTCCATGCATGCATGCATGGCCACCCAACGCAGGGTGGTTTTGCGGGGTGGTTCCCGGCCATCGCAGGCGGCGGAACCTCCGGCCAAGCCCTTCCCCGGCCTCACGGTGGTCGGAGCTTGAGCTGTCCGGTGGCTGGGCGGCGGAGAGCGGCGGACGGCGGCGGCCCAACCGAGCCAAAAGATCCAAAACGCCATTTTTTTACAGAAAAACTGAGCTTTTGATTCCTAATGTCGAGCTCGTTTGAGCTCGACCTCTAGCCTAGTGGATCTAGGATACTAGTACGTTTGGAGGAGAAGGGATACGGACCATCGGCGGCGGTTGTGGCTGAGGGTGGCTGCGGGTTCCCATGGCATGAAAATTCTGGCGAGCTCCTCCTCGGTTAGCAATGGCTGCAGGTGGTCTCTCTTTCTCTCTCTCTCTCTCTGGGGTAGGGTTAAAGTGGAAATGAGGGAGTGTAGTCGGTTTGGGCTGAGTTAAGAGGGGGAAGGCGATTTCACCAAGGAGTGGCGATTTCACCAAGGTAAGGGCTCGGGTTGGCTGGGTTGAGCCGGCTGGTGTTTGGGAGTGGGCCCTACTGCTCCAAATGGGTTAAATAACCCCTAATGGGTCGGGTTCCAGGGTAGAGCTGAGTTGGTGAGTGGAGAGGAGGGGGGATTGGCTCACATAAATGGAATAGGCTAGATAGGGCTCGGGTTGGGCTTGGGCTTGACCCAAGGCTGCATGGTGGGTCCCCACACCTCCTAATACACCTATATGGTCAGCCAACCCATTATGAGTTTGTGGGATGAGCCCAAGTGGCCCAAACCAATTCCTTAACACTTTCTCTCTCCTATTCCTCATCTCTTCTCTCTCCTAGGTAATTCCCAAAGTTACTATCGCATGCCCCTATTTTTCTCTTCCATAGGGGGTATAGGGTCACTTTAGACCCACCTAGTGATTTTGGGTTGGTTTGGGTGGACCCAACCCAAAGAATTGGGCTAGGGCACTGTTTTCACTAATTAGGTCAAAATGTTGTCTTGACTCAACATGGGTCAACTAGTTGACCCCATGGCCTACCTTAGGGTCCACTTAGATTGTATTTAGTGTTAGGGCATTGTGGTGGGGTCATGGTGTGGCTAGGGTTCCTGTTTAGGCTAGTTTGACCTAGTTTGACTTTGGTCCCATGGTGGGCCCCACATGGCTACAACCCACTACCTAGGGTCAAACCTAGCTTATTACCCTAACGCCCACCCCATGCCTAACCCAATCTAAGTTAAGGGGTCTAGAAGTAACATTGGGATGTTACACGGCTTGCTTGACTAGCCGCCAAATTCTAGCGGCTAGAGTGGTCTGACACTATCAGTCCGCTGAATTCATAAACTACTCGAGATCTAAAGGTCGCGTGTTAACTGTTGATGCGTGAAAACGACACCACCTAGTTATTAGTTCGATCACAGGGGAAGTAGGGAGGAGACTGTTGGGTAGCCGGTTAGTAGTAGTCAGAGCAGAAATTAGAGCAAGCTACACAAAGCGGCGACACTGGACTTCGACCGCCGCGGCCTGAATGCCTCTCTTGCGGCGGGCTTTTCCTTAATAAAAGTAGAAAACAGTTACAGCGGTTAGCATAGAGAGCCCGAGCGAACAGGTACCTGCTAAAGGAAGAATTTGAATCCGCTGCCACATATGACAAGCTTAGGGGTCCGAACTCGATCCCTTGAGAGGTACTATTCATGCCTATTTATAGGCTCAGGGAGCCTTCCCAAACAGGCAGGGATAAAAATACCGGCTGCCCGCGTACATGGGAAATGGGCAGCAGTGACCAGATACCGGAGGCAAGAAGAGGGGCACCTATCCGCGCGGTTAGGCGGATAGACCAACCACTGACCGAGAACTTTTCAGCAACCGCCATGCAGGGAGACTCCGTTGAAAGACAACTAGATGGCTAGAGAATGCTTTGCCGCTGGTACTTGATGTCATCCAGGTGAGCAGTCAAAACCGGGTTAACACTTCTGTCCTTAGACAGATTTCAAGTTAGCAACACTAAGGCTTTGACTATTGGATCTCCTGTCAACGCTTTTAGACTCCTTGCATTGAGTGAGGTGAGTTCACTCAATGCTTCTAGTCTTAGCCTTTTTTCTACTTATCCAGCATCCTGTCTTGAGTCCCACTATCATTGTGACAGAGACAACCTGTGTAACCAATGTAATAGTATACAACCTGTATACAATGAACTTTGAACATATATAAGATATAATCATGTGTATACCATTGACCTGTGGGACTTCTTCAAATCTAGAACATTGTGATCAATGGACCAACATCACCTTTTCTAGAAGGAAGCTCAAAAGCCACCTTTATGATTTAAGAGGTTATCTTAACTTCTGACTCACCAATCTTCAATGTCATTGATCCTTCTTCATCAATTGTAACAGTGTTCATAAACTCAGTGAGTTATGCTGCATATAATAAGTATCTTGTTATTATTACTTTATTTATCCTAGAGTTGGTGAAGAGTTGTAGAATGTCGTTGAAGGCATCAGCCACAAACAGCAAAAGATTCCAAGTTAACACTGAATCCAGAGTTTGTCTTTATAACAATTAAGGTACTTGCAAAAACACTTGATGAATGGGAGAAAAGGAGAAAAAAGAAAGTGAGCGGGGAATATGAAGCATTTTGATGATATATTAAGTTAAAACAAAAGTGTTGTATAAGCAGATGCTACATCGAGATTTATGGCACAAAGAGACACACTTTTGAAAAGAATCAATGCATTTTAGGATAAAATTTCATGCACATTTATTAAATCGATGTTATATCGATTAGAATTTGGCGTAGCTTTGAAAATACTATATAAGAATTTTTGTTGAAGCATTAGTCGTCTTCTGTCTCAGAGTACCATCAACTCATTTTTTGTTGTTGCTTTGATTTCTAGTCGAAGTGACGTCAACTTTCAATCAACGTTGTGTTGACTTCTAGGGATGTATATTGACTTTACTTTATTTCCTTTCTCTATTTTGTGTACCTACCTCATGCTCCTCTCTCATCTGACCTCCTAGTAAATCTATGACCATATTACCCTTGCTATAATGGGTAAAAATCTTATGTTATAAAATCACTAATAATTTAATTTGTTAAATTAAACCATAGGGTTATTCCTAACACCGATATTATTTCAGGGGCTACTACAAATAAGGTGGCATCAATTTAGGGGAGCTTGAAGCAATTGGGACTGTGATGTCATGATCCACTCAACATGTGCAGGGTAGAGCCTAGTTCTCCATCTTAGAAATCATCTTTCTCTATCTCTGTAACTTCCTGATTCGTGCTAGATCCATCGCACATGTTTTTAAGTCAAGAGAGTTGACTCAGGCTCGGGGTGCAGTGGTGGGCAGGCATTGAGTGTTTACGACGCCTCCCAATAAGCATCGAGTGATACACGATGCATATAATGTATTGACTTCGAGGATTTTAGGCCAATGTGATTTTGTAGAATTCGTCGGGTTTCGTCGAGTTATACTTGATGAATCCGTCGAAAATGACTTGAATAATCTAGTAGAAGTAGAAGTAGAATTCATCGGGTCTCAACGAATCCATTAAAAAGGACTTGAATAATCCAGTAGAATAAGAGGTAGAATTCATCGGGTTTCGTCGAGTTATTATCGGTGAATCCGTAGAAAATGACTTGGACGAATCGGTGGAGCAAGTGTAATTCATCGTATATCATCGTGAATATTCGACGAATTCGTCGAGTGATACTCGATGAATACATCTAATAGGACTTAGTGTTTTTCAAGCTGGTTCAGCCGTATTAGAGAAACTCTTTGAAAGGAAGGCAATTCGTCCAATCTCATTGGAAATACTCGACGAATTCGTCGAGTTGGACTCAACAAATTCGCCAGATTTGCCTTGAAGTGTTGAGCCGATTTGTCGAGACTATGCAGAGGCTTCCTGCGATTCGTCGAGTTTACATGACGAATTAAACTTAGAAAATTTCATCCAGACTGGTTATAGTTTGAACCGGGTTCGGGTACTATGCTGAACGGTACCCTTATAACCAATATTTTCAAGGGGACATATTTAGTGTAATGATGGGCGGTCCAGTGATAGCGTGACACATGGCGGAGTAACCTTAACCCTAATATTCCATTATATAAAGGAATACTCGAAAACCCTAGCTGAGCTCATTCCTGCCGAATCGCCTTTCGGTGCCAAGCTTGACGAGGAAGAAGAAGTTGTCAGAGATGGACTTTCTGGAGGAACTCTGAACTCTCTCTTCGTGAAGAACGATACTAATGAAGAAACAAAACATGCCGCCAAGAAGAAGAATAAGATCTATGGCCGGAAATGAGGTGAGCTTCCTACCATCTCCCTTGGTGCTAGATCTTTTGATCTAAAAGGTAGGAGAGACATCGGCTCAAGAGAGCTTGATCTGGGAGTTTATGGAGATTTTTTAGGAAGGGACCACGCTAGAACTTCGTTATAGGGAACCGATCTCCATATGATAATCTTCAATCATCTCCTCTGTTCATTACGAGGATGGTGGACTTGATCTCATAAAGAATCGTGGTCAAATAAGGGAGAAAAGGGTAGAGAGATATTGGTTATGTCTTATGTGATGGTTGGAGGAAGAAGATGAACTGATGTCATTCATCTTTCTTTGCGATGCGTGCAAAGTACTGTATAGAAATCTATTTTTGTGTGCAGCATGTTTCACAACCATTTTTGGGCATGTTCGATCTGATGTAGGTCTTGGGCTCAACACAAAAGTGATAGCCCTCATAAAGACCTTTTCAACGAATGGTTACCGATTTTCATTGGGGCTTTGTAGCTCCAGGAATTTTCAGTCAAAATTGTTGCACTGTAATAACATATGTGCAGGCTGGGTTCTGTCTAAGTGTATACGATTGGATTGAAATCCGATTTTCATGTGTGATGGATTTGAATTTAGACCCCAGGCTCAACATTGAAGTTGTAGCCCTCGAAGATACCTTTCTGATTTGGGGTTGTTCATAATTATGGGTGGATTAAAGCTTCTTGAAATCCAGTTTTAATAAATTGTGACGTGTAGTCATGATGTCCTAATAATTAATGATTACCTTATTTTATGATTTGATTAACCGGGAGATTGGATAGCAAATAACTGATGATATTATGATCACATCCTTGCATGTTTGATGAATTTGGGAGTACTACATGTCCCGATGATTTGTTGGTTTATGAAATGTGCTCTGTTTGTGATGATTGAAACAGTATGATTAATGTGCATATGTTTAACTCTAGAGAAAGAATTGGTGAGGTAAAGCAGGTGAAATGTCACCTATATTAAATATGAACCCTTACGTGCCTTGGTGCACGACATTGGTTATAATGTGACGGGACTTGGTGGGAGCCCTTGGTTGTATGATGGCATGTAAATGTGAATTTCATGGGTTGGGTGTGTGTTGACCCACGGTATATAATCATATGAAGAGGACTTGGTGGTAGTTGAACGGGCTGGCCAGTCATCACATCAATGGTATCTGACAGTTAGACCAATGGAAGGTTGGGTTGTGTTCTTCGGTGATACACTCCCAGAGTCCCTTTATGTGCCAGTTATAGGCCAGTTGGGTTGTGTTCTTGGTGCACATCTACCCGAGACCCCTTCTAAGCTGAAGTACACAGTGATTCCACTATTGTTTTCTTAGCGTTGAGGTGTACGAAGGCCTAGGATTGGAAGTGTGGATGCCAGCTCTACTATCACTCTTTGTCCACGACGGATTATTCCTAAGAGATTAGCTACCTACTCAAAAAGTGTTAACTACAAGTCTACAAGTCTATGCCGGCATTGCAGTATGTGTGTGAGTATGGGTGAGTCATCATATTGCATTCATATCATAACATTTCATTGCACCGCATAAGATCCTCATCATATAAATTTGTATGTGAATTTTTATATGAAAAGTTACTTTGATGTACCCGACCCTTAACTTATAAATTTTGATGGGTTTTTGTATAAGTTAAGTTTATTTCTGTCTTTATGATTAATGTGTTATTAAAGTAGACTGTCAATTATTCATTGCGGATTACGGTTCATACTTGCTTAGTTTAAATGTGTTAATACATACATATATGAATTGTTATACAATAACGCTCTTGCCACTTGAATGTTGATATATAATATTATTATACTGAGATCCTCCTTCTCTTTCTCTGCCTGGTGCCTAAGCGTTGCTGAGGTGAGTGGATGTGATGGCCACTTAGTCTTTCTGACTAAGAGTTGTTATGTCTACAATTTTAGGAGGATACCCCGCCGATGTAGCAGTAGTAGCGCCAGGTGCAGGAGGATAGCCAGGCCAGGGAGACAGGGTCTGATACTATAGGACCCCACCCCCCCTCTCGGAACACAAGACACAGCTAAGGGAAGTCTTATGCCCAGAACAGCCGCTTTGCGGTAGTGCCAACACACGGGTGGACCTGTACCCCAAGACTGCTATCCTGCCTGCTAAAACCAATATTGTCATTGCCAACCCAACAAAAGAATATAAGAATAAGTCAAAATCCACATAGGTATATAGTCAGAAAACAAATACATCAAATAGAAAGAAGCAACCAAGGCTTCTATAATATCATAGTACAACATGCCATGAAGGCTCCAAAAAGAGTCAGTCAAAAACTCACATCAGTCACTGACGACATCGATGGTATCGTCATTTCAGGCCCTGTCATCCTGGCCTGGCTGCCCTCCTGAAAAACCTATTTCTCTGTCTGAGGGGTTTCCTCCTAAAAAGGAAGACGTAGCAACTGTTAGTGATAAATACTAAGTGGATATCACATCTGCTCCCCCGAAGACTCTTAGGCACCGAGTGGAGAAAGGAAAAGGGGTAAAAAATATATATATATATATAAGCAGTAGTACAAAACAAGTGGAAAAGTGCTAATCTATATCAAAGTAATCATCTGTATATCAGAAGTAACTATAACAATTTATACTAGCAGATGTACTATCAACAGCAGTGTACAAGTATGAATAAACAGCAGGAAGTATCTCAATTATATGAATACCCATACAGACATATAAGTTAAGGATCAGTTTAATAGTAAAGTAACTCATCATATAAGAGTGCCCATACAAACATATATAATAAGGATCTTCTGTATGTAATGTAATGCAAAGTTATGAATGACTTATGATGACTCACCCATGCTCACACACATGCAATTGCTATGTTGACACAGACTCATAGTTCCCATATTTCAAGCAGGTAGCTAACCTCTCAGGCGCCATCCGTCGTGGTCAGACGGTGACAATGTAATGGGCTTTCCACTACTAGGAAGGCATCAACACTACCGAGCCTAGGCCTCCGTATGCCTCAATGCTAAGAACACAACAGTAGAGCAAACATGCGTACTACGGCTCAGAGGGGTCTTGGGTAGATGTGCACCAAGAACACAGCCCAAACTAGCCTACCAGTATGTGATGTAGGCAACGGTGTTTGACACTATAACGGCAAAGGGAATAACTCGTACACCTCTCTATTTCCACTACTACGTTCACGCAATAATTAAACGTAGCATGCTCACGAACAACGTTATCAATTATTTCTAATGTACGGTAGACACGTCATTTTATGATCAAACAAATGACTATAGGTCGTCGTTCTCTCAAGCTAAAAGGACCCACCCAGTCCGAACGAGCGATGGTTGTACCAAAAGAGATCTACCGAAAAGTTCGGTTCAGAATTGGTAGACCTCTCCAACAAAATGAAAACGAGGCTCGCCAAACCTCTCGGGAAATTAAACAACTAGAAAGAACAACACATGCAATCGTGATGGCGGCAACCCCCATGCTTGATAAAGTTGAAGATGAAGACGGCGACGACAATGGCGTTCTCCTACATGTTAAGGATGATGACGGCGATGGCAGCGGAGACGACGACGTTATGCAAAGTTGAAGATGAAGACGGCGACGGGACGGTGTTCTCCTACATGTTAAGGATGATAACGGCGATGGCAGTGGCGGCGACGACGTTATGCTATATGTTGAAGATAATGATGGAAGAAGACGACGACGACCCCAACAAGATGGCGACGGTGACGATGAAGACTTATGAAGACTTTAAATATTATTTTAATTATTTGCATTTTAATTTTCATCATGTTATTTTTTTAAATTTTGGTAATGTTTAAATTTTATTGGGGCTACAAATATCCAAGTCTTGTTGTAAGTCTATATATAGGCATGGACTCAATTATTTTCATCAAAAAAAGAATGAAAGAATTTTGAAAACCTAAAATTGGTTTCCACCACTTTTCCCCTCTCTCCCTCTTCAAAATTTCAGATCTCCCTCTTGCTCCCCCCTCTTGGCCGCCGGCCTCCTTCCCCTCTCCTTCCCTCCTTGTGGAATTCGGCCACAAACCTCCTCCCCTCTTCCTCCTCTCTTTTCTCCTCCACTTAGCCGACCACCCTCAACTCCACCTCCAATAGTTCGGCCACCACCACCCTCTTAGCTGACCCACCATCTCCTTCATATTGAGATCGGCCAAGACAAAAAAAAGAGGCTCCTCCCTTTGTGATTTTCATCCATCCCGGCGTGAAGCGAAGGAAGCGGACGAGTTTCTCTCCATTTGGCGAAACTACGGCGGAACCGTGGAAGATCGATCCTCAAGCGAATCGGAATCATCCATTCCGGTTGGGTAATGAGATTTTCTACCTCTTGTGTGAACCTATTTTCTATACTTTTATTTGGTGGAATACCGTTGTGTTATTTTGGAATTATTTTTCGAACATGGTTTCATCTTTCCGATAACATAAGTTGTTTTTTCAAGTTGCTTAATTTTCTGAGAGGTTTGGCGAGCCTCGCTTTCATTTTGTTAGGGGAGATCTACCATTTCCGAATTGAACTTTTCGGTAGATCTTTTTTTGTACAACCATTGCTTGGTCGGATCCAATATTGGTCCTTTAAGCTTGAGAGAACATCGGCCTATAGCCGTTTGTTCGATCTTTATTCGGCGTGGCTACCGTACGTTAGCAATAGTTGATAACGTTGTTCGTGAGTGTACTGCGTTTAATTATTATGTGAGCGTAATATTGGGAATAGAGAGGCATAAGTGTAATTCCCTTAGCCGTTATAGTGTCAACGTAGTGGCCTACATCAATTTGGTATCAGAGGGAGGTTCTCGTCAATTTCCTAATTGGCACTCCTCCCCCTCTCAAAATTTCAAATTTCAAATTTCAAAATTTCAAATTTCAAATTTCAAAAATTCAAAATTCAAATTTCAAATTTCAAATTTCAAATTTCAAATTTTCAATTTTCAAATTTTCAAATTTCAAAAATTAAAATTAAAATTTCAAATTTCAAAATTTCAAATTTTAAAATTTAAAATTTAAAATTTAAAATTTCCAATTTCAATTTTCAATTTTTTTTCCAAAATTAAAAAAAAAAAAAATTTGGTCTGCCAATAGCCGCCTAAATTTTATTTTCAGCAATAAAAAAATTAATTAATAATCTCCATATTTTTGCCAACAAGAATATCAAAAATATATATATTATTTTGAAATATTAGCGGGAACAAATCTATCTTTAAAAATAAATAGGACTAGGCTATTTTCTTCTTTGCATGTGCACCAGTTCCAGTTGAGTGTTCTCTCCGGTTCCCTCTGAATTGGCCTACAATGTTCACGTTTCCCGAATGAAACCTTTAGGTTCTGTCATGAAAGTTAGAAAGCCATTCCATTAGCCGGTAGTGGAAGAGATTAAGGGGTTGAATGGCCAACTAATGGCTAATCAAGTTACACCGCGCACTTTTAGGCGTGTTAGGATTCCTGCTCCGACATATGATGGGCTAGGTGGACCGCGAGTGTTTATATGTTGGGTGAACGACATGGAGCGTTATTTTGAGCAATATCGTATTGTGGATCCCCAAAGGATTCCCGTTGCGAGACTGCAATTATTTGGTCGAGCACATACCTTCTGGCTCAATGAGGAAAGACGTTTAGGAATGCCCTCCGTCGACCCACGTATAGGTTGGCAGATTATGAAAAATTACTTAACGGATGAGTATTACCCTACCTACCATCGTTCCCAGTTTCCTGATTGTAGGAATGACTATGAGCCTCACGCTAGATACTTGCCCCGCAAAGATCTTATTATCTCAAGCACGAGTACACCTACCTATGAGAGGAAAGAGAAACTTAGGACCTTTATCCCTAGGTCATTAGACGTAAGTGCTAGGAATGCCATGATCCCACGGGGTGAGAGTGTTCCTATTAGCATGATTGAGTCTGAGGCTGTGATTACGAGTGTGCCCGTCACTAAGGACGAGGCTATTATCACTGATGAGTGTAGCGACGTTGAGGTGATTGGTTACCCTAGTGACATGTATGAGGATTTCTCTTCTGAGGAATCATCTCCACTCCCCTTCGACGACATTTCGGAGCCATCCATCTTGATCGTTGTGGATTCTTTGGATGACCCTAAGTCGATTGATAATCTGGCAAAATCGGAAGAGTTACCTTACGCAGAGAGCTTACCCAGTCGTGAGTTAGATGATGTTTGGGATGATGATAGTTTGACCTGTGAGAGTATTACTTTGCCCATTACTAGCCCCACTTGTGTTGTGATGGATCACCCTAGCGTTAGAGGCTACGATTACACCTAATGAGAATATCTCTGATTTTCCTGAGGATCTTTTAAGTGAGGATGTTCAAGTCGATTTCTCTAATCACGTATTAATGGATGCCCAACTGATTTGGAAGACTTACTATATGATCAACATTTATTGTTGGAAGAAATTTCAGATGAATTGGTAGAGTCCTCCTGTGAGGAGTGTTATTCGGAGAGTGAGTTGGGTGATGATGAGCCAGATGAGTTTATCATGAGGGAAAATCTTCTGTTTGATTTTTCGGTTGAGTTTGATTGCTTGCACCTGGAGGATTTTACTTGGACGATAAATCCATATTTTGACACTGGGTATGACGTAGCCCCTCCTCGGGAATCTATCGATGCGCCCATTCCTTATATTTTTACTGCTACTGATGTCACGATTTATGAGTTGGAAGAATTTCCAAGTGAGAGAGTTATACTTTTGGAGGTCGTTATTGAGGTAGACCTGGATAAGCGTCCCCTTATGCTAACTCCGTGGCGTGAATTTAAATACGAACTTAACTCTTTCTCGTTGTTAGTGCTACCGATAATCACTCCTGATATGTTGACCCGACCAGTGGATCCTTTGGGTTGTGCATTTAATTTGCCTGATTTGAGTCAATTAGTTTTACCATCCATGCTGGACCCTCCTTGGGACATGTCGCATCGTGTGTTATTAGATGTTGTGTTGGGTCATGATGACAGTCTCGTTAATTCTGTACCCTCTCGATTTTCTAAGATTCACCAAATCTCTGAGAGCACGTTAATGATGTGGCCATCTTTTGTGCCATCGGACTGCATGCAATTAGTACCACCTGATTTCATTCTACAAGTGCCTCATGATGTAGTTCCGCTAGTGCCACCCTATTACTTTCCGTTGGCGCCACCATATTTATTTCCTTTTGTGCCACTTTATGTAGTTCCGTTACCGCCATTTTCTATGACAAGTCTACATGCACTAGTATTTGCCTCTCTTGTTCTTAATTTACATAAGCACGGTAAGGAAGCGTTTGTCGCACACATGTCTTCTTATCAATATATCGCTAACTTACATAAAGGGTATCTCCCTATAAGGTTTTCGGTTTACTCTTGGTGTGTCTCGTCCCTGAACGGATGCCTTCGGGCACTATAGAAACGTTGGCGAGTCGGCGAGTTAGAACTTTTCGGATTTTTAATCAATTAGGAGAAACAACATGTATGTTGAAGTTAACCACTGAATGGGGTAATTCCCCTAGTTTAAATGATTCCAATTTCACGCATTGTGTTTTTCCACCATTTGAAATATCTAACTCTACGTTTGGTGCCACTATATTGTCATTTGAGTTGGGGGGTGAGCTTGTTCTTGGATCGTTCTCTCCATTGGTCTCCAACGGAGGTACGTTGACTGTTGATACAGATATTTTTCTTCTTTATTTGCCTAATGCCTTGCCCAAGTTTCACAGGACAAAATTTTTCCTAGACAGGTTCATTGTTGGTGTTTTATTCTCCTCTCCAAGTGGACGTACTCAGCATTATGTGATACGATGGTGTGCTCGCCCGGTCTCCGGCGACCCGACGATGGTTCATTTGGATGATGTTCTTCAGTGCCAGCACCTCCATGCCTACTCATCGGTGATGATTTATTTTGAGCGGGGGAGGATTGAAGGCGACAACCCCCAGCGTGATAAAGTTGAAGATGAAGACGGTGACGGCGACGGCGTTCTCCTACATGTTAAGGATGATGACGGCGAAGGAGGCGGCGACGACGATGTTATGCAAAGTTGAAGATGAAGACGGAGACGGCGATGGAGTTCTCCGACATGTTAAGGATGATGACGGCGATGGCGGCGGCGGCGATGACGTTACGCTACATGTTGAAAATAATGATGGAAGAAGATGACGACGACCCCAACATGATGGCGACGGTGACGATGAAGACTTATGAAGACTTTAAATATTATTTTATTTATTTGCATTTTAATTTTCATCATGTTATTTTTTTAAATTTTGGTAATGTTTAATTTTTATTTGGGCTGCAAATAGCCAAGTCTTGTTGTAAGTCTATATATAGGCATGGACTTTATTATTTTCATCAGAAAAAGAATGAAAGAATTTTGAAAACCTAAAATTGGTTTCCCCCCTTTTCCCCTCTCTGCCTCTTCAAAATTTCGGATCTCCCTCTTGCTCCCCCCTCTTGGCCGCCGACCTCCTTCCCCTCTCCTTCCCTCCTTGTGGAATTCGGCCACAAGCCTCCTCCCCTCTTCCTCCTCTCTTTTCTCCTCCACCTAGCCGACCACCCTTAACTCCACCTCCAATAGTTCGGCCACCACCACCCTCTTAGCCGACCCACCATCTCCTTCATATTGAGATCGGCCAAGACAAAAAAAAAAGAGGCTCATCCCTTTGTGATTTTCATCCATCCCGGCGTGAAGCGAAGGAAGCGGACGAGTTTCTCTCCATTTGGCAAAACTCCGGCGGAACCGTGGAAGAGCGATCCTCAAGCGAATCGGAATCATCCATTCCGGTTGGGTAACGAGATTTTTTACCTCTTGTGTGAACCTATTTTCTAGAATTTTATTTGGTGGAATACCGTTGTGTTGTTTTGGAATTGTTTTTCGATAATGTTTTCATCTTTCCGATAACAGAAGTTGTTTTTTCAAGTTGCTTAATTTTCCGAGAGGTTTGGCGAGCCTCGCTTTCGTTTTGTTGGGGGAGATCTACCATTTTCGAATCGAACTTTTCAGAAGATCTCTTTTGGTACAACCATCGCTTGGTTGGATCCAATATTGGTCCTTTTAGCTTGAGAGAACATCGGCCTATAGCCATTTGTTCGATCTTTATTCGGCGTAGCTACCGTATGTTAGCAATAGTTGATAACGTTGTTCGTTAGTGTGCTGCGTTTAATTATTGTGTGAGCGTAATATTTGGAATAGAGAGGCGTAAGTGTAATTCCCTTAGCCGTTATAGTATCAACGTAGTGGACTACATCAAATCGGAAATATAAACCACGAACAAAAAACGATTCCAAAGTAACACAACAGTATTCCACCAAATGAAAATCTAACAAAAAATAAGAATCACACAAGAGGTAGAAGATCTCGTTACCCAACCAGAATAGATGATTCCGGTTCACTTTCAAGGATCGTTCTTCCACGACTCCATCGGAGTTTTGCCGACCGGAGAGAAAACTTGTCCGCTTCCTTTGCTTCACGTCGTAATGGGAGATCAACAAAGAGAAAACCCTTTGCCTAGGCCGATTTCTTCAATGAGGGGGCTGATTTGGGTGTTGTGGTGGGTGGTCGGGTCTTCAAGGGATGAGGAGGGCTGGTCGGTTTTTTTAGGTAGGATAGGAGATGGTAGGGTTGTGAGAGGATGAGGGTGGCTCGGGTTTGATGGAGAGGGCAAAGAGGGCCGGCGGCTTTGGAGGATGAAGGGGACTCGGGTTGGAGGTGGTGGTGTTCGGATTTGTGAAGGAGGAAAGGAAAGGGAGGAGGGAAGAAAAGGGAGGCCGAGTAAGAGGAGGGGAGAGGAAGGATGGCCGGCGGCCAAGGAGAGGTAGGAGGGAGGGAGCCGAACTCCAAAGAGGGAGGAGAGGTAGGGGGCGGCCAAGAAAGAGGAAGAGAGAGAAATCTCAAAAGAGGATTAGGGTTTCTTAATTTTTCATTCACTTTTCTCATGAAAATAATAGAGTCCATGCCTATATATAGGCTTACAACAAGACTTGGCTATTTGCAGCCAAAATAATAAACATTCCAAAAATTTAAAAATAACATGATGAAATGAAACAAGTTAGAGAACTCAATATAATTAATTAGTCTTGCTCATGTAGGTGAACGCCATCGTCGTCGCCTTCAACATCTTAAACATGTAGAAAGTTGTCGTCTTCATCATGTAGGTGAATGCCATCGCCGTCGTCGTCGCCGTCAACATCTTTAACATGTAGGAAGTTGTCGTCTTCATCAATCCTCCCCCGCTCAAAATAACTCATCACCGATGAGTTGGCATGGAGGTGCTGGCGCCGAAGAACATCATCCAAAAGAACCATCGCCGAGTCCGGAATCCAAGGGTCACCGGAGACCGGGCGAGCACACCATCGCATCACATAACGCGGAATACCACCGCTTGGAGAGGAGAGCAAAACACCAAATATGAACCTGTCTAGCCAAAATTTTATCCTGCGGAACTTGGGAAATGCATTAGGCAAATAAAGAGGAAAAATTTCTGCATCAACAGTCAACGTACCTCTGTTGGATACCAATGGAGAGAACGATCCAATAACAAGCTCACCCCTCAACCCAAATGAAAACATAGCGGCACCAAACGTAGAGTTAGATATTTCAAAAGGTGGAAAAACACAATGCGTGAAATTGGAAACATTTAAACTAGGGGAATTACCCGCATTCAGTGGTTAACTTCAACAGATATGTTGTTTCTCCTAATTGATTAAAAATCCGAAAAGTTCTAACTCGCCGAATCGCCAACGTTTCTATAGTGCCCGAAGGCAACCGTTCAGGGACGTGACGCACCAAGGGTAAACCGAAAACCTTATAGGGAGACACCCTCTTATGTAAGTTAGCGATATATTGATAAGAAGACATGTGTGTGACTAGCGCTTCCTTACTATGCTTATGTAAAATGAAAGCGCGAGAGACAAATAATATTGCAGGCAGAAATGACATGTAAAATAGCGATAACGGAACTACATTAGATTGAGCCAATGGAACTAAATATGGTGGCGCCAACGGAAAGTAATAGGGTGGCACTAGCGGAACTACATCAGGAGGCACCAACCCAACGAGATCTGGTGGTACCAACAGAATGCGAATAGGTGGCACAAATGGGGCTACATCCGGGGGTACTAGTAGAATGAAATCAGGTGGTACTAACTGAATGCAATCCGGTGGCACAAAAGATGGCCACATCATTAACGTACTCTCAGAGATTTGGTTAGTTTTATAAAGTCGAGTGGACACCAAATTAATGAGACATTCATCATGACCAAACACGAAATCTATTATCACACTACGAGGCATGTCCCAAGGAGGGTCCAACATGGATGGTAAAATAGCATGACTCAAATAAGGAAAAATAAATTCATGTCCGAAAGGATCCGCTGGTCGGGTCAACATATCAGGAGGGAGAGTCCGTAATACTAAAACTGGGAGAGAGTTAAGATCGCATTTAAATTCAGGCAACGGAGTTAGCATCAGGGGATGCTCATCCGGGTCTACTTCTATATCGTCTTCCAAAAATATAACTCTCTCGCTAGGACATCCTTCCAACTCATAAGTCACGACATCAGTAACAGTAAAAATCTCACGAATGGGAGCATCGATAGATTCCGGAGGAGGGGCTAAGTCATACCCAATATCAAAATATGGATTTATCGTCAAAGTAAAATTCTCCGGGTGCCAGCCATCAAAATCAACAGAAAAATCAAACAGAAGATTTTCCCTCACAGAAAACTCAACTTGCTCGTCATCACCTAACTCGCTATCAGAGAAACATTTGCCACATGGTGACTCTATCAACACAGGAATGGTTTCAGAAACATCGAAGAGGGGAAATGGAGATGATTCCTCAGATGTGAGCACTACAATATGTTTCGGACTAAAAATAACCCGCTCAAGTCCTAACATATTATCGCCTACATCACGAATGGGTAAGCTCTCAGCATAAGGAAATTATTCTGACTCAACCAGAATATCAATCGACTTAGGCTCATCAAAAGACTCCACAATGGTCAAGGTGGATGGCCCCAAAATGTCATCGAAGGGGAGTGGAGATGATTTCTCAAAGGAGAAATCCTCATCCAGGCCACTAGGGTAACCAATCTCCTCAACGTCTTTATAATCATCAGTTATAATAGTCTTATCCTCAGTGACGGGCACATTCCTAATCACAGTCTCAAGCTCAATCATGCTGATAGGAACACTCTCACCCCGCGGGCTCATGGAATTCCTAGCAATCACGTCTATCGAACTAGGTACAAGGGTCCTAAGCTTCTCTTTTCCTTCATCGGTAGGTGTACATGTGTTTGAAATAGTCAGATCTTGGCGGAGCAAGGATCTAGCATGAGACTTATAGTCGCTCCTATAATAAGAAAACTAGGAACGGCAGTAGGGCGGTTAATACTCATCCGTTAAAATATTCTTCATAATCAGCCAACCGACAAGTGAGTCGACGGAGGGCATCTCCAAACATCTCTCCTCATTGATCCAGAAGGTATAGGCTCGACCAAATAGTTGAAGTCTCGCAACGGTAATCCTGTGGGGATCCACAATGTGATATTGCTCAAAATAACGCTCCATATCTTTCACCCAACTTAGAAACACTCACGGTCCACCTAGCCCATCATATGTCGGAGCAGGAATCCTAACACGCCTAGAGGTGCGCGGTGGCGGTGTTACTTGACTAGCCTTTAGTTGAGCAACTAAAGCAGTAATCTCATCCATTATTGGGGAGTAGACAGATTTCCCTACGTTCCTATTGGAACCTATAGTTTTTCCTCGGGAGACGTTGACATCATGGGCCATTTCAGAGGGAATCGGAGAGAACACTCAACCGGAACCGGTGCACACGCAAAGTAGAAAATAGCCTGGTCCTATTTATTTTCAAAGATAGATTTGTTCCCGCTAATATTTAAAAATAATATATAATTTTTTTTTGATATTCTTGCTGGCAAAAATATGGAGATTATTAATTAATTTTTTCTGATTTTTTTATTGCTGAAAATAAAATTTAACCGGCTATTGGCAGAGCACAAAATTTTTTTTTGTATTTTTTTTTACTCTGACGCGTGCCTACGAAGTGCGTGACAATGTCCTAAAAAATTGGGGGAGGGGTGTCAATTTGGAAATTAACGTGAACCTCCCTCTGATACCAAATTGATGTAGGCAACGGTGTTTGACACAATAACAACAAAGGGAATAATACGTACGCCTCTCTATTTCCACTACTACGTTCACACAATAATTAAATGCAACACGCTCACGAACAACGTAATCAATTATTTCTAACGTACGGTAGCCACGCCGTTTTAATATCGAACAAATGACTATAGGTCGTCGTTCTCTCAAGCTAAAATGACCCACACGGTCCGAACGAGCGATGGTTGTACCAAAAGAGATCTACAAAAAAGTTCGGTTCGTAATTGGTAGACCTCTCCCAACAAAATGAAAATGAGGCTCGCCAAACCTCTAAGGAAATTAAACAAGTAGAAAGAACAACACATGAAATCGGAAAGATAAATAACGAACGAAAAACGATTCCAAAGTAACACAAAAGGATTCCACCAAATGAAAATCTAACAAAAAATAAGAATCACACAAGAGGTAGAAGATCTCGTTACCCAACCAGAATAGATGATTCCGGTTCACTTTCATGGATCGTTCTTCCACGACTCCGCCGGAGTTTCGCCGACCGGAAAGAAAACTTGTCTGCTTCCATTGCTTCATCTCATAGTGGGAGATCCACAAAGAGAAAACCCTTTGCCTAGGCCGATTTCTTCAATGAGGGGGCTGATTTGGGTGTTGTGGTGGGTGGTCGGGTCTTGAATGGATGAGGAGGGCTGGTTAGTTTTTTTAGGTAGGATAGGAGATGGTCGGGTTGTGAGAGGATGAGGGTGGCATGGGTTTGATGGAGAGGTCAAAGTGGGTTGTCGGCTTTGGAGGATGAAGGGGACTCGGGTTGGAGGTGGTGGTGTTCAAATTTGTGAAGGAGGAAAGGAAAAGGAGAAGGGAAGAAAAGGGAGGCCGATTAAGAGGAGGGGTGAGGAAGGATGGCCGGCGTCCAAGGAGAGAAAGGAGGGAGGGAGCCAAACTCCAAAGAGGGAGGAGAGGTAGGGGGCGGCCAAGAAAGAGGAAGAGAGAGAAATCTCAAAAAAGGATAAAGGTTTCAAAATTTTTCATTCACTTTTCTCATGAAAATAATAGAGTCCATGCCTATATATAGGCTTACAACAAGACTTGGCTATTTGCAGCCCAAATAATAAACATTACCAAAATTTAAAAATAACATGATGAAATGAATCAAGTTAGAGAACTAAATATAATTAATTAATCTTAATCATGTAGGTGAACGCCATCGTCGTCGCCATCACCGTCAATATCTTTAACATGTAGAAAGTTGTCATCTTCATCATGTAGGTGAACGCCATCGCCGTCGCCGTCAACATCTTTAACATGTAGGAAGTTGCCGTCTTCATCAGTATGGCATAGAAAGGGCTTCGAGAATGAACACTGAGGACACAACCAAACCGTCCACTTGGCACAGAAAGGGCCTCGAGAAAGAGCACCGAGGACACAGACAAACCTTCCAAAGTCTATCTGTCAACTCCCGTCAGTGTGACAACTGGAGAGCCCGTAGACCTGCCACACTATGCTTAACCCAGGATTATGATACCACGTGTCAACTCACAATGCATGTAATTTCATATATAAGGGCTCCACTCTGAGTCCCTTTTATTTATTAACATTCCGTGCTCAACAGCAAGCAAGGGCTCCACACTGAGTCCCTTATCAACACATCGTTCCAGTGCGGCAAACACACACGCACTTCCAATCCTTCCATATTTCCATACCACATAAGGGTTCATTATTTACTCAGGTGGCAAGCCACCTTACACAACATACCAATCTTATATTGTTACTCGAAGGGAGACACAACTCTAAGCAGTGGACCACTTTACACCTCCCAATATTTATAACATCTCATGGCCATGCATTAATTACCTCCAATTCTTTTTCAAGGATCAAGCATTCTCTAACAAGTATGCTTCCTTATGCTAACCACAACATCATAATGTTATTTCACAAATTCATCAACATAGTTATGGGTTACTCATTTAATTATCAAGCATCACATTCCCTTCCAAAACCTATTCCATTCTCCTGATTATAATCATGCACAATCATGTTTCACCAAACCATTTGTTTATTACGATCACGTAAGGCTAAGTTTACCAAACCTCAACATTATCTTTCTATGATTTCTCTACCAAAACTAAACCCGGTTGTACATAAACTGGAGAACAACATGTACTTAAGTCTTGATTGTACAGCAACTTCGACTGGACATTCCTGAGTATACAGGACTCATATGAAAACGTGTAACCATTCTTTGGAAATGTCTTTCCAAGGGATATGACTTTCGTGTTTAGCCGAAAGCCCAAATATGGTCATAACATACCCGAAAACGGCCTTTAATTTCGCTGCGAACAAAAAACAGATTTCTTCACACATCTTAAAGCAAGATAAATGACATCGGTTCATCTTCTTCCTTTAGACATTTATTCAAAATTATTAACAGAAGCATACTTGTTTGAAAGGTTGAAGACTTCACGAAACCAAGTCCACCATCTTCACAAAGAAGTGAGGAGAGGTTGAAGAAATCACATGTCGAGGGCACAAGCCCTAGTATGGTCTCTACCTAGGATATCTTCATCTCACAAGTAAAACTTTTTTTAGTCGACATATCTCCCAGAAATAACTACAGATCAAGCACCAAGGGAGAGGGTAGGAAGCTCACCTCATTTATGACGATTCTGGTCATTGATCTCGTCACTCTCTGTGGTGGCATCTTTCTCCTTATTGGTACTGTTCTTTATAGGGAAGAGAAAGGGAAGACTTTCCTCAAGAAATTTCGACTCTGGTGATCTTGACATTCCCTCCGCTTCTGTCGGGGTTGCACATTAACGGCTTGGTAAAAATGGCGAAGTGATAGCTAGGGTTTTCCATAATTCTCCTTTTATTATGTGAATTAGGGTTTGGTAGCCTAGCCACGTTTCATCCAAACATTGGACCGCCAATTATTATATTAAATATGTACTTCTGAAAAGACACGTCCAATTTAAGTCATTTTGCGCCAATCCTGAAAATCTGGTTCAGCTAGGAATCAAAAACAGTGGGCCGAAAAATCCTAAGTCAGAATCGTCGAGTGTACCTCCTTTACACAACGAATCGTCGAGTGGCGTCGAGTGCACTCGAGGCCTATAGTTCTCAGAATAACTCAAGTCCAAAAGTGTTGAGTGGCGTTAAGTCCACTCAACGCCGCTTTGACTTCACTTAACGCCGCAACTTATAAGAACTTTTCTAAGTAAAATTTGTTGAGTGGTGTTGAGCGGTGTTGAGTCCACTCAACACCTCAACTTTTTGGTCAAATAACATTAAGTAGTGTTGAGTCCACTCAATGCCAGCTTCTAGAATGATTCTAAGTCCTAAATCGTCGAACGACATTGAGTGGTGTTGAGTCCACTCAACACCATAGCTTTTTAGTCAAATGGCATTGAGTGGTGTTAAGTCCACTCAATGCCAGCTTCCAGAATGATTCTAAGTCCTAATTCATCGAATGGAATTGAGTGGTGTTGAGCCCACTCAATGCCTCAGCTTTTTCATCAAATGGCGTCGAGTGCACTCAACGCACTCGATGCTATGAGTCCAGAAAATATTTTAAGTACAATTTCATCGAGTGGTGCTGTGTCCACTCAACGCCTCATCATCCGGACTACTTCTAAGTTATAATTTGTCGAATGGAATCGAGTGCACACAACGCACTCAACGCCTTCAATTTATAGAATTATTCAAAGTAAAATCTACTCTATTCTTTGAGTCCAGTCCACACACTCAATGCTTCCCGAGCCTGGGTCAATTATTTTGACTCATAATGCATGCGACCCCGCCTACCGCGAAACGGGATGTTACAAATCATATAAACAAAATAAAATATTGTTGGGTACATTGGAAAATGTGTACTTGATTTGAAGAAGCCCAACCTAGCTCAATGATATACATCAAGGTGTATTTGATGTTGTTTTGAGTTGACATGTGCAGGTGAAGAATTGATAAAGTATGCAGAAAAATTCTAAGTCCAAGTGTCGACACAGAGAAGGATGTGTCGACACATAGAAGAAATTAGTCGACACAACACTGGGAAGCAGTGTCGACACATAGCAGTTAGTCTACAACTACACTGGGAAAAAGTGTCGACACAGAGGAAGTATGTCGACACATAGCAGTTAGTCTACAACAACACTGGGAAGCTGTGTCGACACATAGCAGTTAGTCTACAACAATACTGGGAAAGTGTGTCGACACAAAAGAAGTAAGTCGACACAACACTGGGAAGCAGTGTCGACACAGAAGAAGTAAGTCGACACAACACTGGGAATTTGTGTCGACACAGAAGAAAAGCGTCGACCTCAACATTGGGAAAATGTGTCGACACAGAAGAATATAGTCGACCTCAAGTTTGTCTACACCAGCAGAATGTGTCGACACATTGTGATTGAGTCGACACATTATAGCAGAGTTAAAAGAAGACTGTGTCGACACCTGAAGGCTAAGTCGACACTTACTAAGTTATGATTCTACAACAACTGTGTCGACACACAGGACTTGTGTCGACACACTGAAGAGTCAAGACCAAGTTATTTTCAGAAGAAGTTGTGTCGACTCAAAGGCAACTTAGTCGACATCACTGAAGACTGTGTCGACACCAAAGTCAATTGTGTCGACACAGATAGACAGATGGTCTCGACACTTTCTGACAGACTGTCTCGACAACTTGTGGTTCAAGACTAAGGCACAGGACTTATTTGAAGACTTGACAGCTGTGGGTTGCCACCGGTTAACTGAAGCTGTCAGACTTGTCAGAAAACGGTTAGAAACCGGATCAGCCGGTTACCATGAAGAAAGTCTATAAATAGACAGATTCAGAAGGAGAAAAAAAAACTTTTTGAAAACATTGATGAGAATCAAAAAGTTGAGAAGGATTACAATCCAATTCATTTCAAGAAAGTGCTAGGCACTTAAGAAGATCTTCTCCAGAATATCTAAGAAGACTATCTAAGGATAGATCAAAGAAGAGTTCTAATCAGAATTCAGAAGAATCATTCAAAGTGCTGGATAGAGAGAGATCAAGCCAGAATTTGAAGAAGAAGAAAGAAACCACCAGTGGATTCTCAAGAAGCTGTTTGGAAATCAACCCAGCTAAGTTCATATTCAAGAAGCTTTGAAGAAAGCTCAGATACAGTTGATTTCATCAGCTGATCAAGAATTGTCATGGACTTTTCTCTCTCAATTTAGGCAAGACAGTTAAATAATCTTTTCTATATTTCTGTAGGATCTGTTTACACAGATCTGAGTTGTAAGCCTGTGTTATAAAGGCTGAGTGTAGGAGTGTTGAACTCTGAGTGGTAGGGATGTTTGCCTGAGTGTAGGAGAAGGGTCTTCTCTGAGTTGTAGGCCTTGGGGCAAGGCTGAGGTAGGGCTGTTGTGCCTGAGTTGTAGGAACCAGTTGGGTTCTGAGTTGTAGGATCTGTTGATCTGAGATTAGTGGAAGTTTGGCCGAATCTAGCATACTGCTAGATAGGTGAAGGGGGAAAGTGGATGTACCCAGACCTTGGGGAACCACTATAAAACATTGTGCAATCTGTGATGTTTTATTTTCTGTGATTGCTGTGATTATTGTGTTAGCCATTAAATTGAATTCTGCCTAGAAGTTTTTATAAGTAAGTAGAACCTATTCACCCCCCCCCCTCTAGGTGTTTAGGCTGTCTTGAAAGTTAAACTATCAAGTGGTATCAGAGGGAGGTTCCTCAAAAAGGACTTAACAGTCTGAGGTAGATCTGAAAGGCAGATTCAAGATTCAAGAAGATGGGTTCTGGAGAGAATCATAAGGAGCTAGGGTCTATGAAATTACCCATATGCAGGAAGGAAATCTTTGGGATCTGGAAAGAAAGAGTCAGATTGTTTATGGAGGCATCTGACCCAAGGATTTATATCACAGTTCAGGAAGGGCCCTTTATCCCAAAGAAGATTTCAGCTGTGGATGCAAATATCCAAATACCAAAGACTTATTCAGAAATGACCAAGGATGAAATCATCTTGGCAACCATGGACAAAAGGGCACAGAACATCATTGTTAGTGCCATAGATGATTCAACATTTCAGAATCTGATTCACTGCAAGACCTCCAAGGAGATGTGGGACACATTGATTGTCTACATGGAGGGATCTGAAGAAGTAAGGCTGGACAGGAAGTCTATGCTAAATCAGGAGTATGAAAGCTTTAGACAAGGAAAATCTGATAGCATAACTGAGTGCTATAAGAAATTCTATAGAATTGTGAATGAGCTAATATCCTATGGAAGAGTCTTTAGTACCTATGAACTGAATGACAAATTCTTAAGATCCTTATCAAAGGATTGGGATACAAAGATCTGTGCCATAAGAGAAGTGGCTAAATTGGCAGAGATATCTCCTCCAACCCTGTTTGGAAAGTTGCTATCCTATGAAATGCAACTTATGGTGAGGAAGGAGGAGGAAAGAAACTCAAGAGGAGAGCATAGAGAAAAGACTGTGGCATTCAATGCAGAAGCCACTAGAAAGAATAGGAGGATATCACCATCTCCTCCTAAGGAAGTTACAGAAGATAGTTCTGAAAGTACAAACAAGGGTTCTGAAAGCTGTGATTCAGATGCAGATTTTGCTGCATTCACAAGACAATTCCAGAGGTTCTTGAAGAAGAAGCAGTGGAAGTCTAGGCCTTCCCCATCACAGCAAGTTGATGACTATTATAAGAAGGAAAGGTCATCAAGGAAAGAGAAGAGTAGATCAAAGCCCAGCAAAGCCACTACTTCAAAGATTGTCTGTTATTGTTGCAATAGGCCTGGACATGTAGTGGCTGATTGTCCTGACAAGAGAAAGGAATCTTCAGAAAAGAAGAAGACTTATCAGAAAGGCAAGAAGGAGAAATCCTTTGTAGCAAAGAAAGATAAGAGTCTATCAGACCAGTCAACTTCAGAATCAGGATCTGAAGCTGAAGCATATATTGGACTATATGCTGCATCTGAGGAAGAGGAGTTTATGCAGTTGCTAGACTCCATCAATGAACATCAATGCATGGGGTTGATGGCAAGATCAGAAGAGGACATATGCCAGAATCAGTCTGGTCCTAATGAGGTAAAATGTCCTTCAAGTACATCTGTTTGTAGTACAAGTGAAGAATCAGCTACATCTGCATCAAGTGATGAAGATGCATCTGAATCTGAAGGAGATGTCTATCAATTGATAGATAAGTATGGGGACTTATTGCAGGCCCTTAAGAAAAGCAAGAACCTGGTTAAATCTTAGGCTCAGGAAATTGCTGAACAAAGGGTTGCAACAACTGAGTTAGAAAAAGTCCTTGATCAAAAGTTGACTGAAATTGCCAAGCTGAAGAATATAACTATTATTCAGATGGGCACAATTAATTATACTAATGATCAAGTAAAGAGTCTGGAGGCCAGACTTAAAATTGAAAAAGATTTAGTGGCTAGTTACTCTAAGCCAAAATCTGTCTTACCCTTGATAGATGAGTTTGTCACTCAAAAGGGTAAGGCTGGATTAGGATTTAAAGGTAACACCAGGGCTGACAACTTCAAGAGGAAAGGTAAAGCTCCTGTTCAACCACTAAATTTTTCAGTCCCTATAAAGTTTAGAAAGGAGGAAGTGCCTTCTAACAAATATGATCATGAGAATACTCAAGGTCATATTAAGACTAGTGTTCAGAATAACAAGGGTGTAAATGCCAGCAGGCCTATCCATGGTCATAAACCCAATGGTTTTAAGAACTCAATGGGTAAGGCTGCTGCAGCACAAGCAATGGACAGACATTTTTCTGTCAAGAATGTATCTAGAAATAGATACAATAAGTTTGAGTGTTGGTGCTGTGGCAAGAGAGGCCATTTTGCACTAGACTGCTGGTTTAACACAAGTGTTACAAAGAACAATAGTCTACCTGTTAGAAGAGATTATGGTAGCTTTGTTAATGCTAATCTGAACCAAGGACCCAAGACTTACTTGGGTTCTAAGGGTAAGTAATTTTGTGTTGCAGGATAGTCCAAGTGCTCATGCCCCTATATGGTACTTGGACAGTGGTTGCTCCAGGCACATGATTGGAACAAAGGGGCTGCTGAAGGAGTATTCATCTGTCAAAGATGGACCTAAAGTGATCTTTGGTGGATCTGAGAAGGGAGTCATCAAAGGGTTTGGTAACATTTCTTCTAACCTAATTACTATCACCCAAGTGGCCTATGTAAAAGGTTTGAAACATAATCTAATAAGCATAAGCCAGCTGAGTGATCTAGGATATGACATTTCATTTGGTAAGGATGGATGTCATATCAAAAGGTCAAGTGATCAAGAGATCATATTGACTGGGTATAGGAAGAGAAATGTATATTGCCTTAATTTTGAATGTGAGAATAAGGCTTCCCCCATTTGTCTTGTAGCTGATGACAATGCTTCCCATTGTGTTAAGTGGCACAAGAGATTGGCTCATCTAAACTACAAGACAATTGGCCAACTCATTAGTAAAGAACTAGTGAGGAATGGGCCTCAAGTTAAGTGTATAAAGGAAGGGGTATGCTCAGCTTGTCAAAAGGGCAAGCAGACAAAATCCTCATTTCAAAGCCTTGAAAACAAGGATTCTGTGAGGTGCTTATACCTCTTGCATATGGATCTTTTTGGTCCTATGCCAGTTCACAGTCTAGGTAGGAAGGTCCACACTCTAGTGGTTGTAGATGACTATTCTAGATTTACATGGGTGTTCTTTCTGAGACAGAAATCAGAAACCCCAAGTGTCTTACTTAATTTTGTTAAGCAAATTCAGAATGAACTGAATAGTACAGTGGTCAAAATCAGAAGTGACCATGGTACTGAGTTTCAATCTGAAAGCATGACAAGATTATGTGAGGACTTTGGGACTTTTCAAGAGTTCTCCTCACCAAGAACACCTCAGCAAAATGGGATTGCTGAAAGAAAGAATAGGACATTAATTGAAGCTGGTAGAACTCTATTGAGTGACACCTCTCTCCCAGAATATTTCTGGGCTGAGGCAGTTAACACTGCTTGTCATGTCATCAATAGGGCTTCTATCACCAAAAGCCACAGAAAGACTCCCTATGAGATTGTGAAAGGCAGAAAACCAAATCTATCCTATTTTAGGATCTTTGGTTGCAAGTGCTATATACTTAACAATGGCAAGTCATATTTGACTAAGTTTGCTGCGAAATCCCAGGATGGGATATTTGTTGGGTACAACACAAATAGTAAGGCCTATAGAGTCTTCAACTTAACTACTCAAGTTGTTGAAGAATCTGTGCATGTTGTATTTGATGAAACAAGATTAATCAATTGTGAGTTGTCTTGTAGATCAAATGACTCAACAGGTATAAGCAAGAGGATGGACAAGCTCTCCATTGCTGAAGCTTCAAAGGAAGATGGAGCATTGGAAAATGAAGGCTGCTGTCCACGGGGAGTACAAGAGATAATGGAAGCTGATGAAAACCAAGAGGTTCAGCAGAATGAAGAAGCTGGAGATGCTCAACCTGAAGGGAATCTTCCTCCAGCTATAAGATATCTAAGAGATCATCCTGCTGATCAGATAATTGGTGATCCAAGACAAGGAGTGCAAACTAGAAGCAGAAATCAAAGCACAGTTTTGCATTCAAGTTTCTTGTCTCAAATGGAACCTAAGAAGTTTGAAGAAGCTATCCAAGACCAGCACTGGATTGATGCTATGCAAGAGGAGCTGAATCAATTCAGAAGGTGCAAAGTCTGGGAGCTTGTTCCTAAACCAAGAGGCCACAACATAATTGGCACTAAGTGGATCTATAGGAACAAGCTAGATGAAAGTGGGATAATAGTGAAGAATAAAGCAAGGTTAGTTGCAAAAGGATACAGGCAGGAAGAAGGGATCGACTTTGATCAAACCTTTGCTCCAGTAGTAAGGCTGGAGGCAATCAGAATGTTCCTTGCCTATGCAGCCTACCAAGACTTCAAAGTATACCAGATGGATGTGAAGTCAGCATTTATGAATGGTGATCTTAAAGAAGAAGTATATGTAGAGCAGCCATCAGGTTTTGTAGATCCTCTTAAACCTGATTCTGTGTATAAGCTTAGGAAAGCTTTGTATGGGTTAAAACAAGCTCCAAGGGCTTGGTATGAAACCCTGTCTAGCTTCCTCATTGAGAATAAATTCTCAAGAGGAAAGATAGACAAAACTCTATTCCTTAGGGAATCCAAAGGTAAGATCATCTTAGTTCAGATCTATGTTGATGACATAATCTTTGGATCTACTGAAAACAACCTTTGTAAAAAGTTTGCCAAACTTATGCAAGGGAAGTTTGAGATGAGCAGTATGGGAGAACTTAAGTTCTTCTTGGGACTCCAAGTAAGACAGACTGATGATGGATTGTCCATATCCCAGTCTAAGTTCACCAAAGAATTAATTAAGAAATATGGTATGGAGTCATCCTCCACCATGAGAACTCCTATGGGAACAAGTATGCCTATATGCAAAGATGATGCAGGTAAACCTGTTGATGAATCCTTGTATAGAGGAATAGTTGGGTCTCTACTATATCTCACTGCTAGTAGACCAGACATTATGTATGCAACAAGTGTCTGTGCTAGGTACCAAGCCTGCCCTAAAGAATCTCATTATACTGCAATCAAAAGGATTCTGAGATATCTAAAGGGCACTCCTAATCTAGGCCTTTGGTACCCTAGGAATAGAGATTTTCTACTAACAGGCTATTCAGATGCAGATTTTGCAGGATGTAGAGAGGACAGGAAAAGTACTACAGGTACTTGTCAATTCCTGGGAGGAAGACTAATATCATGGAGTAGTAAGAAGCAGACCAGTGTGGTAATTTCCACAGCTGAGTCAGAGTATGTTGCTGCTGGAAGTGCTGTGCACAGCTATTATGGATGCAGCATCAGCTTAAGGATTATGGTATTCAGGTAAGTAGAACACCCCTTTTATGTGATTCTAAGAGTGCTATTTCTATTGCTAATAATCCAGTTTCTCATAGTAGAACTAAGCATATAGAAATCAAATACCATTTTCTTAGAGAACATGTAGAAAAAGGAGACATCTCATTGGAATTTGTAAAAACAGATTATCAAATAGCAGATGTATTTACTAAGCCTTTAGATGAAACCAAATTCAATAAATTCAAAATTGAATTAGGTATGTTAACCATTGATTAATGTATTAACAAAATCATTAACAATGCAATTGAAGTGGTATTTAAGTAAGTTAATGTAATAACAACATAATTAAGTGTTAAAAAAGGACACATTGAAGTAACACTTACAAGTGGTGTTGAACCAATAGAAATTGGCTAAGTAAGAATGTGTCGACACATTCAGTAATAATGTGTCGACTCAGAGAAATAATGTCGACAAGTCAGAAATATTGTGTCGACACAGAGAATATGTGTCGACACTTAAGAGTTATATTGTCGACTTAACCAGAAATGTAATGTCGACTCAACCAGGATAATGGTGTCGACACTTACAGAATATGTGTCGACACTTATCCTTAGAGTCGACACAGAATTTCTGTCTATCTACTATGTTTCCAAGGTGTCGACATAACCACAAATTGGTGTCGACACATAGTAGGCTGAAGTAATGTCGAGACAATAGAAGTTTGTGTCGACACATTCCGTCTGTGTCGACACATTTAGTCTGTTTTTGGCGCCTTTTGAACTTCTTTCAACAGAAGGTATAAATAGGTCAAAAACTCTTTCTGTCGACACTCTTCCAAGGTTTTCGAGACTAAAACCCTGTGTCGACAGTCTATCTTTCTCTCTTCTCTCAAGCTTTCTCGACGAATCGATGGCACCAAGGATTGAAAACAATATCAATGAAGGGTATGAGTTGGTGCGCCAGGCCTTTGCAGATGCGCCACCAGATGTTCAAGGGGTTATCACCCTCCTCTCCGAGTCAGGGTTAGAATTTCTAATCACAGAACCGACTAAAATCTGGAAGAAGGAGGTGCACGAGTTCTTTATCTCTGCATCAGTCCACTCAAATGGCCTCAAGATTAAGTCCAATGTTCAAGGGACTAAGGTGAAGATTACTCCAAGAAGTTTAAGAAAGATCTTTCAATTACAAGTAGTTGATAATGAAGAGGAAGTTCCTAGTTCTAAGACAAGGGAAGCCCTTCAATGGTGTGGACTGGACTCAAGCATGAAGATTGGAGCTGCATTCAACAGGAAGGGTATGAATCAGCAAGGGATGTTCTTGTCTGAAATTGTTGGGAAAGTGATCCTCTGCAAGACAGGTGGACATGATAGGATTTCTGCCTATATGTTCAGCCTTATGACCAGGATTGTTTTTACAATTCCTACTGATTGGTCAGGAGTACTCTTTGACAAGATCAAAGACGGAATCAAGAAGCCCAACATGGCTAGAATCATGAGCTTATATCTCACTGGAGTGATTCCTGAAGTGACGCAGCAACTGCCAGGGACTAAGATCAATCATATGAGAAGGATGGATATGAGACTGTTCTCTAGGTGGGATAGGGTGCTGTCCAAGGATGTGCCTGAAGAGAGCAGGCCAGACACCCCTGTGAAATCCCCTTCTCAAACTCAAGAAACTGAATAACAACAAGAAGACCCACTCAGGACACAGGTTGAAGAACAGCCTGACTCAACTATAGTCCAGCAAGTGTCAACACCTGCACAGATGCAGGGGGAGCCAGTTCACTCTCCTGCTCAAAATGTATCTACTCCTGATCAGGTACAAGTGTAGGGGGAGCTAATGTATTTTACTATAAAAGACATTGCTCATATTCTTATTACTGCACAGGTTCAGGGGGAGCTAGTGTCCACTCCTACTCTAGATACTACAATTACTGAACGAGTACAGGAGAAGCTGTTGTCAGTACAAGTGCAAGAGGAAGCACAGTTAGACTTATCTCAAGATTTAACTACTGCAGAAGATACAGCTCAACTGGAATTTACTCTGGAGGAGTTATTCCCTAATGCTGATACTACTACTGATAAAGTAGGAGGAGGACCAGAAATTGAGAAGTCCATAGGTATGGAAATTGATCAGGAAGCTGAAGTTGAGCCACAGGTTGAGGGGGAGCCAGTGGATGTTGAGACTGAGCAACAGGTCACTGGGACAGATACACTTCATCCTCCTCAAGAAAGAGTTCACCTAGATACTTCATCTGATACTGAAACTGAAGAAGCCAGGATGGCCAAGAAAAGAAAACTTGTTGTATTTAAGAGAAGAAGCAAGAATTATAAGCAGGCTTTACAGACAACACCTCAACAAGTATCTCTTGCCTTTGATCATAACAAGTTTATGGTAGATCTACAGGTGAAATTGGATGAATGAAGAATGGCTCTGGAAAAGTATGTTGATGAAAATAGCAAGTCACTTCAGTTTGACTTAGCTTAGGATATAAAGTCCATCCAGTTTCAAGTCAACATGCATAAGAAAGAAATGACAGATTGCTTCCAAAAGGGAGGCCATGCTGTGGTTTATCTAGCTCAACAACAGGAGGCTATTACTAAAAAGGTAGATGATGTTGTCCTGAAGCAAGGCTATGTCATTACCAATCAGATCAATATGAATGCAAATCTGGAAGACTCCCACAATCAGATTCTTCTAGAATTACAAAAGAATTACACTGAAATGTCTGAGGCAAGAGCTAAAGAAAAGGAAGAGTTTAACAAGAAATTTCAAGATGCCATTGCCTCAGTACAAACTCCTATCTCCACCTTCCAACAGGACATATCAACCAAGCTGCAAAAGTTGAAACCATTTTTCAAAGATGGTATAAATTATCTAGATGGACAGATAAGGTTTCAGAAGAATGATCTTAGAGATCATATGACCAGAGAAGTCATAAAGGGGGAGAGGTTATTGATTCATGCAGGCCAAGAGCACTCTAAATGGGTGACAAATAGTATAAGAGCCACCTTGGGATATCCACCCTTGTGTGATGATGATATGATGGCTGAATCAGGCATTCAAGCAGGACTACTTGAAGGCAACCAACCTGAGGTTGCCCAAGTTATTTACCCCCCTTCTGATTTTGATATTCTGGATAAGCAAGTGCAGGATATGTATAGTCCTCCAAAGGAGGTGAATAATGTTGTGATTGAGAAAGTTGAGATGCCAGAGGCCTTCCTGAAAGAACAGCAAGATGCTCTATTAACAAAGAAGAGATTTAGAGAGCAGGCTGCACTTAAGCCAGATTATGAGCAGTGGAGTCCTACTTCAAGGAACATAATACTCACTACATGGAAGGCTGTACAAGACAAAGTTCATGAGAGAGGGAAGTGGTACAATGAGATAGAATGGCAGAAGTATGAGGCAAGACAGGAAGCTATAGTACAATTCAGAAGGAAAGCTAAGCTGGGGAGGCTGCCACCAGATGCTATGGAGCCAAGCAAGTACTTCCCAAAGCCTTTTCACTATTTTGAAAGGCAAAGGCTCAAGGAAGAAGCTCAGAAGAAAGCTGATCTAAAAGGAAAGAAGATAGCTGAAGAATCAGAAGCTCCTGTGACAGCTAAAATTCAATCTGGCAAAGGGATTATCATTAGAGAGCCTGATCAATCCTGATTGTGTTTTAGTTCCTTCATAATGTTTTGTAATGTTGTGATGTGATCATTAAATGTAAAACAATGTAATCAAACATTACCCAGTAATAAACAAAATATTGTTTAAATCTGTGATAGATTGTTTTATCTATGATGTTTTTATTATTTTGTTTATAATTAAGTATCCCTGTGTTTTTGTCATATATCATCATTTAGTACTGTTTATAAATGGTGTATATCATTGGCTATAAGGGTTATGACTTCTCCAAATAGGGGGAGATTGTTGGGTACATTGGAAAATGTGTACCTAATTTGAAGAAGCCCAACCTAGCTCAATGATATACATCAAGGTGTATTTGATGTTGTTTTGAGTTGACATGTGCAGGTGAAGAATTGATAAAGTATGCAGAAAAATTCTAAGTCCAAGTGTCGATACAGAGAAGGATGTGTCGACACATAGAAGAAATTAGTCGACACAACACTGGGAAGCAGTGTCGACACATAGCAGTTAGTCTACAACTACACTGGGAAAAAGTGTCGACACAGAGGAAGTATGTCGACACATAGCAGTTAGTCTACAACAACACTGGGAAGCTGTGTCGACACATAGCAGTTAGTCTACAACAATACTGGGAAAGTGTGTCGACACAAAAGAAGTAAGTCGACACAACACTGGGAAGCAGTGTCGACACAGAAGAAGTAAGTCGACACAACACTGGGAATTTGTGTCGACACAGAAGAAAAGCGTCGACCTCAACATTGGGAAAATGTGTCGACACAGAAGAATATAGTCGACCTCAAGTTTGTCTACACCAGCAGAATGTGTCGATACATTGTGATTGAGTCAACACATTATAGCAGAGTTAAAAGAAGACTGTGTCGACACCTGAAGGCTAAGTCGACACTTACTAAGTTATGATTCTATAACAACTGTGTCGACACACAGGACTTGTGTCGACACACTGAAGAGTCAAGACCAAGTTATTTTCAGAAGAAGCTGTGTCGACTCAAAGGCAACTTAGTCGACATCACTGAAGACTGTGTCGACACCAAAGTCAATTGTGTCGACACAGATAGACAGATGGTCTCGACACTTTTTGACAGACTGTCTCGACAACTTGTGGTTCAAGACTAAGGCACAGGACTTGTTTGAAGACTTGACAGCTGTGGGTTGCCATCGGTTAACTGAAGCTGTCAGACTTGTCAGAAAACGGTTAGAAACCGGATCAGCCGGTTACCATGAAGAAAGTCTATAAATAGACAGATTTAGAAGGAGAAAAAAAACTTTTTGAAAACATTGATGAGAATCAAAAAGTTGAGAAGGATTACAATCCAATTCATTTCAAGAAAGTGCTAGGCACTTAAGAAGATCTTCTCCAGAAGATCTAAGAAGACTATCTAAAGATAGATCAAAGAAGAGTTCTAATCAGAATTCAGAAGAATCATTCAAAGTGCTGGATAGAGAGAGATCAAGCCAGAATTTGAAGAAGAAGAAAGAAACCACCAGTGGATTCTCAAGAAGCTGTTTGGAAATCAACCCAGCTAAGTTCATATTCAAGAAGCTTTGAAGAAAGCTCAGATACAGTTGATTTCATCAGCTGATCAAGAATTGTCTTGGCCTTTTCTCTCTCAATTTAGGCAAGACAGTTAAATAATCTTTTCTATATTTCTGTAGGATCTGTTTACACAGATCTGAGTTGTAAGCCTGTGTTATAAAGGCCGAGTGTAGGAGTGTTGAACTCTGAGTGGTAGGGATGTTTGCCTGAGTGTAGGAGAAGGGTCTTCTCTGAGTTGTAGGCCTTGGGGCAAGGCTGAGGTAGGGCTGTTGTGCCTGAGTTGTAGGAACCAGTTGGGTTCTGAGTTGTAGGATCTGTTGATCTGAGATTAGTGGAAGTTTGGCCGAATCTAGCATACTGCTAGATAGGTGAAGGGGGAAAGTGGATGTACCCAGACCTTGGGGAACCACTATAAAACATTGTGCAATCTGTGATGTTTTATTTTCTATGATTGTTGTGATTATTGTGTTAGCCATTAAATTGAATTCTGCCTAGAAGTTTTTATAAATAAGTAGAACCTATTCACCCCCCCCCCCCCTCTAGGTGTTTAGGCTGTCTTGAAAGTTAAACTATCAAATATTTCGTCCCCGAAATCAGGCTAAGGCTGTGGTGGAGTGAAGTATGAAAAATATAATAAACTTTTAAACTTACCTTGGGAAAATAACTCTGGGTAGCCCTTTTGCATCAAGTCCACCGGCTCCCAAGTGTATTCTTCTTTCCCATGATTAGACCATTGGACCTTTACCAATGGTACACTTTTCCTCCGCAAGCTCCTCATCTCGGTGTCCACTATTCGCACTAGCTCTAGTCGAACAGATCTATCGATTTCTACCGCTCCACCTAGGGTGGGGATATGTTGGTCATCCCATAGTAATGCCTTCCAGAGAGACAACACATGGAACACATCATGCAAATTTTCTAGCTCCGGTGGTAGCTCCAGCCGATATGCCAAAGGGTCAATCCTTTCTAGTATAACATTGGTCCCCATATATCTCGGGCTGAGCTTATTCATACCATGCACTCGCGACACTCCATGCATTGGACTGATCTTCAAGAATACCATGTCACCTGCTTGAAATTCTACCATCTGATGCTTCGCATTATAGTATTTTGCCTGCCATCTTTGAGCCTCAAGCAAGCAGTCTCGTATCAATCTAACAAGCGCATCGGTGTCATCAATGTACTCTATCCCCAAAACTTTTGGATCTCCATCCTGCACCCATGACAATGGAGTTCTACACCGTCTTCCATAAAGTGCTTCGTGGGGAGCCATCCCGATGCTAGCTTTGTGGCTATTATTGTATGAAAATTTTACCAGTGGTAAGAGCCTTTCCCACGGTTCTCCTCTATCCAATACACATTATCTCAAAAGATCTTCCATTTTCCTGATGGTCCTATCAGACTGACCATCCGTCTGAGGATGAAAAGTTATGCTGAAAGTAAGGCGAGAGCCCAGATATACTTGTACTGCCTTCCTCTCCTTGGAGGTAAAGCGACCATCACGATCAGAGACTATCATCTTAGGCACACCATGGTACCATATAAATTGCTCCATAAAGAGCCACACTAAAACATTCACATTTGCCTCCTTTTTCATAGGGATAAATCTGGCGACCTTCATCAAGCGATCTACGATTACCCAAACTGAATCATTCCAAGAGCACAAGCGAGGCAACCCATGAACAAAGTCCATAGAGATATCCTCGAACTTCCACTCAAGGATGGGAAATGGTTGTAACAATCCTCCATGGCTCTTGCACTCCACGTTCACCTTTTGACAAGCCTCACGGTGCGTAACATAATACTTGACAGCTTTCTTCATTCCAGGACAAAACATGGTCTTCTGCAAGTCACTATACATCTTAGAAATCTTGGGATGCACCGAATACCTGGAGCAATGTGCTTATCTCAATATATCTTCCCAGATTTCCCCGCCCTTGGGAATGTAGAGTCGACCATGGAAATGAACTAGGTCGTCCTTTAGCATATACTCTTTAGCAGATCCATCTTCAATTGACTTAATCATTAGAGCCAGAGTAGCATCCTTCCCTTGCTCTGTCAGGATTCGATCTCGAATATCACAAACTATATTCATTGCGATTAGGTACTCCTTATACGCCTCAGAATGATCTTTATACACCAACGTGATCTCCATCTCCTCGAGCATCCGAGCTAATTCCATACTCATCAACCGAGACTCAGGGCTTAATTCATGTACCTTTCTGCTCAACGCATCGGCAACGGAGTTTGCCTTTTTGAGGTGGTAATTCAATGTAAACTCATAATCACACAAAAATTCCAACCACCGCCGCTGCCTCAGATTCAACTCCTTTTGAGTATGAACACACTTTAAATTCTTATGGTCTGAGAAGATCTTGCAGTTGATGATATATAGATAGTTCCTCCAAACCTTCAAGGCGAACACCACTGCTCCCAATTCCAAATCATGAACTGGGTAATTGGCTTCATGATTCTTCAGTTGCTTCGAAGCATAAGTAATCACATGCCCATGTTGCATTAATACTGCTCCGATCCCTTGATATGACGCATCTGTGTAAACTTGAAATCCTTCCTTCTCAGATAGAAGCACTAGGATGGGGAGGTGGTAAGTCTATCTTTCAGCTCTTGGATTGTAGCTTCACAATGGGGTGTCCATGATACTAAAAGAATCGCTCAGGGTGGAGAGAGGGTCAGAAGAGAAGAGAAGGTGGATGTGGTGGTTGAGAATATTCTCCAATTCTATATCCGATAAAGGCCAGCGTACCTTATCATTTATAGTATAAGATACTAAAGATTTATATCAAGGTCGTATTTTCCTGGGGCGTAATGATTACTCCTACTTCGAGGAGATCGCTATTATTTTATCAACTGATTTTTTCTATTAATTACTAAACTAAAATCTGAAATAAAATTACTAAGCAAAAAAAAACGGAAAACTAAATACTTGCAGGATAAAAAGAGCTAGCGTTAGAGATAAAGGAGAGTACTCAATCTTGAATCACTTCAGTAAGAGTCGATTAAAAACACAATAAATAAACATCAGCATAATAGGGTAAAGGTCCTTGATCATGGAGGTTCCTAAAGCTTGAACATGCTTCTCTCAAAGTCATGCCCAACTGAGTTTAGGAAGGTCTGACCGACTCTCGTCTAAATCGGAGGCCTAAAGCCTGCTTTATGCGGTGAACCCCACTATTGGATTTTACTCCAATCCAGGAGATTTGGACGTCTGCCTCTCTCGAGGGGTGCGTACAACTATCTTTACTCTTGAGTGCTCACTTCAAAATATCGGCCTCTCGGCTAGCCAAGAATGAAAGCTAAGGTGGAGAATATATATCGATAATATACCTCCAACCCATGAAAAATCAAGAGTAATTCAAGGCCTAAAACCTAAAAAAGAAAAGGTAAATTAAAGCATCATAACTTAATCGATCGAACCTCGGATCATCAAGATCGAGTACAAGGATGATTAGTTACTCATGGTGAAGTGGAGGAGGGGGGATGAGTAGTAAAGCATAATAACACTAAGTAAAAAGGAGACAACAACACTTTTATATTAATGATAAAGGAGAACTACACTACTTGAAATGAAAATTACAAGGGCATGAAAATAAACTAAGCTAGCATAACATTAAAGCTACTAAAACAAATTACAAACTATTACAAGGAGAACACTAGCTAGAGCTAAGAAAAACATAAAAATGAGGAAGAGAGAGAAATAAGACTTAAGAAAAAAATATAAGAAAAGCTTCACTAATCAAAGGGGCAGCACCTCCCTACACAATCCAAAACTCTTTTGGAATGAAGGGGAAGGGCTCAATTTATAGAAAAACTTAAGGGGGGTGACACGGCCAGCAACACGGCCGTGTTACTGGATGTGTCCTATACAGTTGACCTCGGGCAGCGGATCTGGCGGGAGTGATCATTGCGTCGTTAATATTTTGGGCTCTCCCTTGTCGACACGGCCAGCGACACAGCTGTATTGGTGCCCGTGTTGACTGCAGTTGATGGACTTTGATGCGGGATGCATTTATGGCGGGCAGCAGACTTCGATGTGATGGCGACATGCCCTAAGACACGGCCGTGTGGGTGGTCGTGTCCTGCTCGGGAGGGTCTTCGGCTTCTGGCAACACGGCGGCGACACGGTCATGTTTTGTGGTTGTGTCCTTCTCGGGAACGTCTTCAGCTTCTGGCAAAACGGCAGCGACATGGCCGTGTTTTGTGGCTGTGTCCTGCTCGGGAGGGTCTTCAGCTTCTATTAACACGGAGGCGACACGGCCGGGTTGACATGCCCATCAATACAGTTAGAGACACGGCTGTGTCAACTGTTCGTATCCTTCTCTGGATGATTTCTGGATTTTTCCTCTAGTGACACGCAATGTTGACACGGCAAGGTTTATACGCCATATGACACGGTCGTGTTAGTGGCCGTGTCAGGTCATATTATTGCCAAAATTCTGGAAACCTGCAAAAACAGAAATAAACATTAGTTATATTATTTACATAAAAAAGAAACATAAAAATACAAAAAAAGAGATTTAAAACGAAAATAATATATTTTTACCCTAATAAATTAAGTTAAAATACGCATCATCAAATTCTCCCATACTTATTATTTTGTTTGTCCTCAAGAAAAGAATACGAGCTAGAGAAAATAAAGAAGATTAATTGAAAAGTTTAAGAATGCTAAAAATGTGTAAGACGGGAATTTAGAGGTAGAGAGATTTTGAAAAAAGAATTGAAAATTCCTACTTTAATTTAGCACAGAATTTTATAAATTTTACTAAATATAAAAACAGATCATCTCAACTTTTTACCGAATTAAAACTTAATAAAGTAACGAGTAAAAAGCGCATTGAGTCACTACTAAAGCCTAAGAGACAAATTAAAACCATAGTCAATGAAGACAAAGTTCAATATTTCTATCAAAAACACTTACTCAATCTAGTTTCTCACTACTATACTAAAAGTAAACGTAGGAAGCATGAATCATTAGGGATTTAATTAGGCGTATAGTTAGGCTTAGGTTTTTAATGGTGCAATATTCAAAAAGATAAACACAAGGGGTATTTGCACACTTAAAACAAAAAGAAAATGAGCTTGCCAAAATAAATACACTTTTCTTTTCTTTTCTTTTACTTTTTTCATCAAATATTTTTCTCATTTTTCATTTCATTTTTTTTCATACTTAGAAATTTCCACTTTTGTAGCAAAAGATAATACAAAGATTTTCCACTAATTTTTTCAAAAAGAAGCACATTAGCAATTAAAGATCAAAAATAAATTTAAAGTGTGCATATAGGTAAGCTATTTGTCTGTGGTGAAATAAAAAGTGGGGCTACAAAAAGGAAAGGAAAAGGCACAAAAATTTCTAGCAACGATTATTGTTAGGCGGGGTGCAAAGGCACAAACGTTTCAAAAGGAAAGCCTAAATCATTTTCATGCTTCTTAAATCTACTCAAAGTCAAGTTTTTAAATTTCAAAAGAGGATAAGCACAAAAAAAAAGAGAATTTTCTTTCATGAAAACAATGATTATAAGAGTCTAGACCGGTTTGTGTCTACTACACTTAATACTAATTAACGTTTAAAAAGATTTTAATAAGGAAAAATAAAGGATGATAGGTTTTATAAAAGTAAAAAGAAGTAAAAGAAAGGCTAAGGAAAAGTGAAGAAAAATTCAAGAAATTTTTCAAAAATAGCATACTACCTAAAATAGGAACACTGCATGAGTCAACATACTACTCACTAAACATATTTAAACAGAAATTTAATCTAATTTATTCTAACTAAGCAAGTAGACATGAGCTTAAAAAACAATAAAATGCAAAGTAGCGGGGTACTAATTGATTTGGAAAAAGTTAACTCAATTTAATTTGGTATTTTTTTTCAAAATTTTTTATATATTTTTTGGATTTTTAAAAAATATATATTATATATAATCACTTTTTTTATTATTTTTTTTCTAAAAATTTTATAATTTTTTTTCATTTTTCTAAAGTAAACTATTAAGGGAACACTCTCACATACTTAAAGTTAAACATTATCCCCAATGTTTAAAGTTAAGTATAAAGAGAGTTGAGAAAAGAGAGAAAAGAAGAAAAATAAATGCAAAGAGAAGGAAAAGATGCTTCCCTAGCGCTTGATGCCCAGACATTGAAAAATGCATCCCCCCAAACTTGAGCTAAAGACCGGCTTGAGTCCAAGTTGAAAGGTGAGAAGCGGCACAAACACGCGGGAGATTGTTCCTGCACAAAACAAAATTAAAAAAATGATAAGAAAGGGGTGCCTCCCAAGAGCGCTCTTTGTTTAAAACGTCGTTGAGCTCGACGTTCTTGTTTAGCTAAATGAAAAATAGAAAGAAAAATGTAATGGCATCTCGCGCAATATGCATTTCGGCGCGAGTGCCAAAACATTTTTTAAGAAAATAAAAATATTTTTTTGTATTTTTATATATTTTAAATTATACAAAAAGAAAAAGATTTAGAAAAAGAAAATTTGTTAGTAAAAGAAAATAAATTATTAGAAGGGGAAAAAGAAGAAGATTTAGAAGCTAAATTAGAAGGAAATTTAAAAGAAGAAAAGAAAGTGGAATTTTCGCAAGGAGGAGGAGAGAGAAAAAGAAGAAGGCGGTGGCGGTTGTTCACAAGAAAATGTTTGGATAGAAAGATCTGGTTGCTCCACTTGAATATTAATCATTTCCATAGATTGGGAGCAAATCAGGATATCCGAAAAATCAATCTCCTCGGAAGATCGAACACAAGAAAGTTCATCTTCCTCAAAAACTTGAAAAAAATCGGGATATCGGGGGAAATTTCCTTCTCGAGAGGTTGAAGGCACAATGGAATTTCTGAATAATCGTCTTCCGCATGTGATTGAAGGCACTGCGGAATATCAAAAGATTCATCATTCGAAAGATAAATAGGAGGAGGAGGGGAAGAAAAAGATGCGGCCTCAGAAGCTAAAGCGTCAAAAATCACTTTGAAGTGAGCATTGATGCATGCATCAAATGCTACAGAATCAAAAATGACTTCATTTTCTCTATAATCAAAAACTGGAGGCGCGCAAACTTGCAGAGAAAAAGTGGAGAAATCTTGAGATGGAATGGGTTGATGATCACCTTGGCCCCAAGAATGATAAGGGTGTTGTCACCCTGAGTAGTTCAAAGTAGGGCTTGGATCAAAATTCCCATTCAAGAAATTTCTGGAAAAATTAAAATCAGAAACATTCAGAGGAGAAGGGTAGGAAGGCATTTGAAAACCATCATAACCCCATGAAAAAAATTCGCAGATGGATCAATTTGGCCAAATTGTTTCAATTCAGAAGGGATAAAATCATGGGTGGATGAAGGATATCTTACCCAACACTCCTCGTGAGAGTGACCGAACTCTCCACAATTAAAACAAAGACTAACCATTACAAAAAAAAATAAATCAATTGCAAAAGAGGGGCGAGAGAGAGAGAGATAAAAACAAACAAAATGATGAAATTAATAGCTATCCTTTTTTCAAAATATCAAAACATTCCCCGGCAACGGCGCCAAAAACTTGATACAACAAGAATCGCTCAAGGTGGAGAGAGGGTTAGAAGAGAAGAGAAGGTGGATGTGGTGGTTGAGAATATTCTCTGATTCTATATCCGATAAAGGAAAGCATACCTTATCGTTTATAGTATAGGATACTAAAGATTTATATCAAGGTCGTATTTCCCTGGGGCATAATGATTACTTCTACTTCGAGGAGATCGCTATTATTTTATCAACTGATTTTTTATATTAATTACTAAACTAAAAACTGAAATTAAATTACTAAGCAAAAAAAGAAAACTAAATACTTGCACGATAAAAAGAGCTAAAGCTAGAGATAAAGGAGAGTACTCAATCTTGAATCACTTCAATAAGAGTCGATTAAAAACACGATAAATAAACCTAAGCTGAATAGGGTAAAGGTCCTTGACCGTTGAGGTTCCTAAAGCTTGAAGACGCTTCTCTCAAAGTAATGCCAAACTGAGTTTAGGAAGTTCCGACCGACTCTCGTCTAAATCGGAGGCCTAAAGCTCGCTTTATGCGGTGAACCCCACTTTTGGATTTTACTCCAATCCAGGAGATTTGGACGTCTTCCTCTCTCGAGGGTTGCGTACAACTCTCTTTACTCTTTAGTGCTCACTTCAAACTATCGGCCTCTCGTCTAGCCCAGAATGAAAGCTAAGGTTGAGAATATATATCGATAATATACCTCCAACCCATGAAAAATCAAGAATAATTCAAGGCCTAAAGTCTAAAAAAAAGGTAAATTAAAGCATCATAACTTAATCGCTCGAACCTCGGATCATCAAGATCGAGTACAAGGAGGATTAGTTACACATGGTGAAGTGGAGTAGGGGGGATGAGTAGTAAAGCATAGTAACACTAAGTAAAAAGGAAACAACAACACTTTTATTTTAATGATAAAGGAGAACAACACTACTTGAAATGAAAATTAAAAGTGCATGAAAATAAACTAAGCTAGCATAACATTAAAGCTACTATAACAAATTATAAACTATTACAAGGAGAACACTAGCTAGAGCTAAGAAAAATAGAAAAATGAGGAAGAGAGAAAAATAAGACTTAAGAAAAAAATACAAGAAAAGCTTCACTAAGAAAAGGGGCAACACCTCCCTACACAATCCAAAACTCTTTTGGAATGAAGGGGAAGGGCTCAATTTATAGACAAAGTTAAGGGGGGTGAAACTGCCAGCGACACGGCTGTGTTCTAGCCGTGTCCTGTACAGTTGATATCGGGCAGTGGATCTGGCGGGAGTAATCATGGCATCATTTAAATTTCGGGCTCTCCCCTATCGACATGGCCAGTGAAACAGTCGTGTTGGTGGTTGTGTTGACTGCAGTTGATGTACTTTTATGCGGGATGCATTTATGGCGGGCAGCCGGCTTCGATATGATGGAGACACGCCCAGAGACACGGCCGTGTGGGTGGCCGTGTCCTGCTCGGGAGGGTCTTCGACTTCTAGCAACACAGCGGTGACACGGTCGTGTTTCATGGGCGTATCCTTCTCTAGAACGTCTTCAGCTTCTAGCAACACGTCGGTGATACGACTATGTTTTTTGGTCGTGTCTTGCTCGAGAGGTTCTTCAGCTTCTGACAACATGACGGCGATACGGCTGGGTTGACACCCCCATCAACACGGCTAGAGACGCGGTCGTGTCAACTGGTCGTGTCCTTCTCTAGATGATTTCTGGATTTTTCCTCTGGTGACACGCTAAGTTGACACGGCAAGGTTGACACGCCCTATGACACGGCCGTGTTAGTGGCCGCGTCAGGTCATATTTTTGCCAAAATTCAGGAAACCTGCAAAAATAGAAATAAACATTAGTTATATTATTTACATAAAAAGAAACATAAAAATACAAAAATAAAGAGATTTAAAACAAAAATAATATATTTTTACCCTAATAAATTAAGCTAAAATATGCATCATCAGTCCACTCGTACGGGACATCTTTCTTTACAAAGAAGTGAGAGGAGGGCTATCTTTGAGAATCCTTTCACGAACATACGATAATACTCAGCAAGTCTAAGGAAACTCTATACATTGGCTGCTGACTTCAAGGGTGACCATTCTTTCATAGTACGCACTTTGGTTGAATCCACAGCTAGTCTAGCTCCACTAATCACATGGCCCAAGAAGGCAACCTCTCGGAGCCAAAATTCACACTTGATGTACTTGCCAAACAAGGTATGCTCATTTAACTTCTTTAGCACCAAGGTCAATTGTTCAACATTCTCTTCCTCTATCTTTGAAGAAACCAAGAGTTCTTCGATGAAGACGATGATGAAGACGTCTAGATATTTCTCAAACACCTTGTTCATCAAAATCATGAACGCTGAAGGGGCATTTGTGAGCCCAAACGGCATCACGGTGAACTAGTACAAACCGTACTTTGAGCTGAAAGCCATTTTCTGAATGTCCTCCTCTCGTATCCTCAATTGGTAATATCCCGAGCACAGATCCAGTTTGGAGAACCAATGCGCTCCCACCTGTTGGTCGAATAACTCATCGATCTGGGGAAGGGATAGGTGTTCCGCACCGTTAAACGATTGAGTTCCCGGTAATCTATACAAAACCGTAGCATTCCATCCTTTTTCTTGACAAACAGGACAGGGCTCTCCAAGGTGATGAACTGGGACAAACAAACCCTGATTCCACTACCTCTTGAATTTGAACTCTAAACTCTGTGAATTCCTTCGGGGCCATTTGGTAAGGGGTCCTAGAGATGGGCTTTGCATATGGTACTAACTTAATTTGAATGTCCACCTCTCTATGTGGGGGTAATCCTGGCAATTTCTCAAGGAATACTTCAGCGAAATCCCGCACTATTCGCACGTCTTTCAAATCAACTGCCATCTCTTTTAGTTCAAAATATATCATATATACTTCATCCACTCTCATATGGGCTTTTAAGGTCTGAATTGAAGATAATAACATAAGAGGTTCAAGTCTAATACTTTGAAAGATGACCTCAGAGTCTCCATGCCTCAAGGAAATCTATTTCTCCGCGCAATCAATCATGGCGTGGTGCCAATCTAACCATCCCAGGCCCCGAATGAGGTCAAATTCTGGCCATCTTAACACTTTTGTAGGGGTTTCAAAGAACTTTCCTCCAAGAAGTACCTCCAATTCACACTTTGCGGATGCAGTCATCTCAGAGCCATCTGGGAGGCATACTCTCTGAGCATTACCAGTGAAGTATTGCACTCCTTCTAGGTCTTTAACGAAGTCTGCCGACACAAATGTGTGTGTGGCACCGGTATCGAATAGAGTGTAAGCTGGTTTCCCACCAACCATTACGGTGCCTTGGTACCAATTATACAGACTCAAGCTAGACTCTTAGCATATCTTAGACTATTTAAAGAGAAATGCTTATAACATAGTAATTAAATCACAACATACCGATAATCACATCCTATAGATTCCGCTCCTGCGCTAAGTCCAGCGCGAACAGCTGATCCTAAGAAGGTTCGGGATTCCTTCCTCGTGGTACTCATTCTCAACTACGCATATGTCCCCGTCCTTATGGATCTGTCGGAGGAAGGGTAGGGAGAGAATTTCAACCTAGCTGTGGGAAAAAGCGTCGGACGTGGCTCGCATGGTTTTTATGGAAGGAGACTCGCTCATATTACTCCCTGGGTTGCAGATGCACCTATGGTGTTGGAGGTAGTGCTGGATGCGGGGTCGGACGCTCCATCCTAAAATTCTGACAGAACGACCCGTGCCTCTATTGTTTCGTATTCCTCTATTATTCTTCCCCCTCCTATAGCTAGAACCGGCCTAAATAACACCCTTAGTGGGTCTCTTATTACTCCCAAATGATCTGCCTCCAACCTTTTTGTCATGTCGATGATCTAATCCAAACTCCAGTCTGCTATAAACAAAAGGGCTTGCCTCAGGGAATCCCGCAAGCCTTTGTAGAATTTCTTAGCATACCCCCTGTCATTCAACTCGTATGCGCCAGCAAACCTGGCGAGATGCTGAAACTCTCGCTGATATTCTGTAACCATTTGGATTCCTGTTTCATCTATAGGAATCTTTATTTAAGTTCATCGCGAGCGGTAGAAGAGATGAAGTGCTCCAAGAAGGCTTCCGAAAACTCACTCCAACTAATCTTCGTGTACACCCTGCCTTGAAAGGTGGAGCCCATTAAGGACTTCCACCACCTCTTGGCATTGGATTCCAATACTGACACGGCTAATGTCACAGCCATGTTGGCTGGACATCGGATTCCTGCCATTAATTCTTGCACTGAGTCGATCCATTACTCTATATGTACGGCCGACTTTGTCCCTTGATATGCAGGTGGAGAAAGAGCCCGGTACGTGCTTAACAAATTAGAGCTCGGGTCTTGCTTTTGCACAGGAGCATGTTGAGCGCTAAACGTGTCCAAAATAGCCGTTATCATCTGTCCTAGCTTTGACGACTAAAACTAAGTGGGTATGGAAGGGAAGGGGTGCCCCCTACTGGCTCTATAATAGCTGGGATCTACACAAAAGGTACATACCTAAGGTCAGGTTGTCTAATCATAGGGTCTTGACTAGACATACTTAGTGTTAATTATAAATGGGCACACCACTACTTCCGCTATGTCAGTTTGTCCGCAAACTGACCAATCGAATGGGGGTGGCACAATTTTTCAATGACATCTTTAGTTAAGGAATATTGCAAGCTGATATAATTTGTAGGACCTCCCGCACTCTTCCGGAACAGCCGCCTTGCGGTAGCGCCGACATACGGGTCGACATGTATCACAAGACGCCTATCCTGCCGGCTAAAACCAATATCATCATTACAAACCCAACATAAGAATATAAGTAGAAGTTAAAATCCACATAAGTATATAGTCTAAATACAAATACATCAAATAAAAAGAAGAAACCAAGACTCATATAATATCAGAGTACAACATGCCATGAAGGCTACAAAATGAGTCTCTCAAAAACTCACATCAGTCACTGATGGCAGGGATGGTATCATCACTTCAGGCCCTATCATCCTGCCCTGGCTGCCCTCCTGCAAAACCTACTTCTATATAAGCATGATTTCCTCTTAAAAAGGAAGACGTAGCAATCGTTAGTCTTAAAGACTAAGTGGCTGTCACATCCGCTCCCCGAGCGACTCTTAGGCACCGGGCGAAGAAAGGAAAAGGGGTACAATATATATATGTAAGTAGTACTACAAAACCAGTGGCAAAGTGCTAATCTATATCAGAGTAATCATCAGTATATCAAAAGTAACTACAACAATTTATACTAGCACCTCTGCTATCAACAACAGTGTACTAGTATGAATAAATAGCAGGAAGTAACTCAACTTATATGAATGCTCATACAGACATATAAGTTAATGATCAGTTTAACTGTAAAGTAACTCATCATATAAGAGTACTCAAACAAACTTATATGATAAGGATCTTGCGTATGTAATGCAATGTTATGAATGACTTATTATGACTCACCCATGCTCACAAACAAGTAATTGCTATGTCAATATAGACTCATAGTTCTAACTTTTCGACCAGGTAGCTAACCTCTCAAGCGTTATATGTCCTGGCCAGACGGTGACAGTGGAACGAGATTTCCACTACTAGGCGGGCATCCACACTACCGAGCCTAGGCCTCCGTAAGCCTCAACGCTAAGAACACAACAGCGGAGCTCATATACGTACTATAGCTCAAAGGGGTCTTGGGTAGATGTGCACCAAAAACACATCCCAAACTAGCCTACCGATGTGGCATGAAAAGGGCCTCGGGAATGAGCACCGAGGACAGAGCCAAACCATCCACTTGACATGGAAAGGGCCTCGGGAATGAGCACCGAGGACAAAGCATGTAACACCTCAGTCCGTCATATGAAATATAATAGAGGGTCCGGCCGGGGCCTCACACCATATTCCATAAACAGGAAGTAGGATTACATATGAATATCAAAAGAATACACACATCCTAATTCAGAGCATTCTAGCTGAAGCTTCAATGGTTAATATTTCAACTCAAGTATTACAGTAATATCCACTATATAAACACGGGAATGTTATACAAAAATACACAAAAGTCAATATCACAGGAGATAGTCACTGTCGTCCGGCGATAGTCAACAGTGATCAAAACTGTTCTGACCTTAAGGCCTTACATTTACTCTTTATACGGTGTGGATTACAGACATCGACACATAGGCCGGCCACACATGAAAGAAATAAACTTCGCTTGGCCTTCGAGGGTAGGCATAGCTTCTGGGGCTTTAGACCGCTACTTCTTGCTCGACTCTCCATCACCTGCACATTGACAATCCACCACAAGGATGGCAAACAAGGAAACGGTCAGCATTTAGCCGACCAATTTCTAACGACCATACCCCTTTCACGGGGTAGCGGTATACCTTCCCTACAGGCATAGCATTATCACAAGCAGATATATCACAAGGACGTGCACTCACACACAGTTCAATATATCACAAATGCCAACCTCAATTACTGATGCTCTGTGGACTCAGGGCACATTTTCAGTGTGTCAGTTTCACAGATTACACCACCGTTCAGAGGTCATAGACTTGACGACCAACTTTGAGCATTTTTCGTCTTTTCAGCTTATAGCATAAGACTCCCTCTCTCTCAATTCCACTAGTAACTCCCATGTACTTTAGGTCTATTTAACCGATCGATATCGAGCAGGTACAGATCAGACTTTTCCCGTTGCTCAAATCGCCTAGCCCGACCGCCGAAAGTCACACTCTCAGGCTGGTCGACAGGATGCTGGTCGGCCTCCCCTTTCCCGTATCTCAAAACACAACCAACATCATGTATAATGGTTTTCATGGCCTTTAGGAGCTCATAGCTTACAGATTAGCTTTATGGTCCCTTAGAGACAGGCGTCACAATCAAAGGGGAATTATCGCCAGTGCTCATCACAATCGCTTGGCGGGACCAAATAAAGTTCTCTTTCTGTGCTTAGACTCAACCCAAAACCCTGCAGCATCCTGCAGTACCAGGAATACTGATCTTTTCACATCAATCAGAGCTCATCATGAGCTATCACCAGTGATACTCATTATTGCCTGGCAATATCCAATAGTTATGTAAACTATGATATTTTCTCGGTATTTTCCTGGAGAGCATCTCCAGTACTTCCTTCTACTCCCATTTCATAGTCATAACCCATCAGACCCCATAAACGCCCCGTTTGTACTTAGAGTCTTCTCCAGCACACAAAATAAAACATCACCAATCAAGACCAACCTATCCGGATGGGTTTCACATAGCATGCCTATTCCGTACTGCGATTTTCATATCTATATGCAAAACTACCCGGGGATTTCATGAATCGACCCAAAGGAATTCCCTTCGCTTTTCTACCTTTTGGTACGAAACTCCATGCATATGCCAAAAGAAGGACTTCACTTGTCCAAGAAGGAAGATTGTTACCCTTGTAGTTTTCTTCGGAGCCATGGCAAAGCTTTTCTACGTAGACGGAAAGGAGCACCTCACTTCTCTCTTCGCGGATCAAGCTTCGGCTCTTACTTTCGACTACAGAATCTCCTTCACTAAGATATTCAAGCTTAGATCCAGCACTTAGCTCCAACCTTAGCTCTTTGTCTCAAGAACTTGGATGTAAGAAGGAGAGAGAGTGAGAAGAAGAAAAAGAATTCTCTTTCCTCTACTCCTCTTAATAAGTGGCCTTGGGATTAATCCCAGCCACAAGATCATTTCATCAAAAGGGGGCAAAGGCCACGATTTTTGTTGAAAAGTCAAACAAAAGGATATCTTCGGGAGATATCGGCTATCGCCTGGCGATAGCAATAGTAACTGCCTTGACCCTAGTCAACCACCGCTCATCGGCCGCCAGTCGGCCATTTGACACATGTCTAGCAGATGTGGCACTATCTCCTAGCAATATCCACTGAAGCCGTTCTGATAGCTCACTCAACGCTTTACGACGTCGAGTGTGTTGAGTTCACTCAACGCTTTAAGGTATCGTGAGCATTGAGAGCTGGCGCTATCGCCATGTGATACCCACTATCGCTACGCGATAGTCTCTTACTCGACGATTCGCCAAAAGGCATCGAGTGTGTTTAGCTTACTCAATGCTTCAAGGAGTTGAGTGTTATCGCTATCATCGTCGGCGATACCCACTATCGCCTGGTGATATCGACCAGAATGTTTGCTGTCAAATTTGGAGTGTTACAACCCTCCCCACCTTACAGAAATTTCGTCTTGAAATTGTATTTATCTATAAGGGAAAAATAACAACTTATATGTTGCAACAAGATACAAAATGTTAAAACAATTCGGGAAACTCACCACGCATGGTTTGTTCATGCTCCCATGTCTGTTCTCAATGGTCACACTTGTCTTAATTGATTTTGACCATCCCGATTGTCCTTTTTTAGAGCTATTCACTCTCTATACCCTTGACTCAAATGAGCTTAACCTTCGTCGTCAGCCTTTATTCGACCGGTACTCGATCATCTGCAATCACTTGCATTAGCTCTTACATCACTTTACGCGGCACTGATATGTGCAATACATCGAGAAATCCACTTAGCTCTGCCAAAAGAGCTAATCGATAGGCCGCTTTTCCAATTCATTTAACAATTTTAGAAGAACCAATATACCTCGGACTAAACTTTTTCCCACGTCGAATCCTGGACACGCCTTTGAATGGATGAATCTTCCCGCATACTCACTTTCCCACTGCAAAATCCATGTTTCGGTGCTTGGCATTGTAGTACTTTGCTTGCCTATCTTGGATTACCAATAGCCGCTCTTATATAGTACGTATGGTCGAATTTGCATTTTTGACCTCCATCCGCTTATATAACTTTGACTCGCCTATTTCTGCTCAAGCTAAAGTTGTATGTCCCTTCCAAGCATATAAGCTTCAAAGATCGTCTTCTGAATGCTAGCATGATAGTTATTAATGTAGACGAACTCAATATTATAGAGATGGTTTTCCCACCTCTTTCGAAATCCAGGTCGCACATAATGAGTGTATCCTCCATAGTTTTGTTGGTCCTTTCGGTCTAACCATCCATTTGAGTATGAAAGGCCGTACTGAACTTTAGTCTAGTTCCCAACAACAAATGGGTTAGTCTCCAATATTTTGTCGCAAAGCGCCCGTTTCGGTCACTAACGATGCTATGGGGCACACCGTGCAATCATACTTTATCGTCTACGTACAATAGAGCCAACTTTCCACAAATCGTCCTTTTCATTCGATATGAAGGATGATACTTATGTCAACAGGACAACGATCACCCACATGGCATCATTTCTGCTCTGTGATCTTGGCAGTCTGAGCATGGATTTCACAAGGACCTCATCGAACTTCCGTACAAGAACGAGTTCATGCAAATCTTTGTGCTCTCTAGGTGAATTGAGTATTTCATGAAGCATGCATCATGTATCAATTCCTCACGTAGCTTAACCACATTGGGGATGTACCATCGACTGTCCTTTTTCAAAAGGCCAGCATCCAAGGGGAATTGGGCATTTGACCCATCTGCTGTATAGCATTGTAGACTCTCATCGAGTTCTGTTGCTTGTCGAACCCTATCCGTGAGGTCATATTGGACTTATATCCAGTTCAGACACACATTTGCAGTGGTTATTAACCCAGAAATCGGCGATCCCTCCCAAGGTAGCCAGCTCGCAAATTGCGGCCTACACCAGGAAGTCGCGGCCTGTGAGCCTTTCCTACTAAGGGTGGGCGGACTGACCTTTCAGTCTGCTCAGTCCGGGCGGCTAGGGCGGTCTCCCCGGTCTGACCGCCCAGCTCGCGCAGTAGCCGCTCGTTCTGTAGGAGCTGCGGATGGCTTCCTAAGTCCGCCCCTGTAGGCCGCGCGGTTAGTTCGGTTAACCATGTGGTGGTTCATTCTTCCTCTCAAGTGAGAGCTACTCAACTGAGTGGCGGACTCAAAATCCCTATCCTCTCAGACCGCGCGCAAGATACTCAGCCAGGGCGGCGACCTGCTCTCCTGTCCGCCAGCTGTAGGCAGACTCGATCTCAGTTTGATAGGTCTCTTACCTTATCCAGCGAGCTGCCTGATTAGTTGACCGCACGGTCTGTCGACCTCACTAGTCAGTCCGCCAGGTTGACAACCCTCGTCCCCAAGTAAAGGATTCCACCAGTCGACAGCGGCTCTGGCCAATAGGCGCGACCTGGACTCTTCAGTCCGCCAGGTCGGCAGTCCTTATCGTTGAGAAATGGCGACAAGCCACCAGCAAGCAGCCTGCTCAACCTATCCGCCGCGAGGTAGGCGGACTCGTTGCGCAGTCTGCCAGATCATCCCCAGCTCTACAGCCTGCGATCTGCCTCCTCTCCGCAGCGAGCTGGGCGGACTCATTCTGCAATCCGCCGGCTAGCCCTCTAGTTTCCCAGTGTCCTCTTCTACCCAGTAGCGGGCAAACTCCTAAGCTCACACAGCCCAGCGCGAGCTCGCTCAGCAGTAGGGTCGGACACGTCCCAGTCCGCCTGCAACAGCAGCCATCTCCATCTCCAAGTCCCACGCTGCGCGACCTGGCGCGGACTCTGCGGACTAAATGTTTGCACTCGCTCAGCTCACCACCTCACCGGTGGTGACGTTACCAAGACCGTTACCTCCTTGGGCCAATAAATAGGCCCCCAGACCCCTCATTCGGAGGACTGACGACGCGGTAGAGGCGTCTGAATCTCGCCATCAGTCCCTGCGGACTCAAGTTTCCAGTCTGCGCGACTTGCTCCAAGCTTCTTCTCCCAGCTTGATCAAGCAGCCCGCCCGGCTAAGTCCCGCGAGCTCCTTAGTCAGCTAACCGCGCGGTCTGCCGAACTCCCTGGTCAGTCTGCGCTGCCTCTGGCATTCTCCTCTCTTTAGCCGTCAGCTTCCCCCTTGTACCCTTTATTCTTATTTCCATGTAAAGTGCAACCTCGAGCTGTAACTTCAATTATAATCAAAGGAAAGCCTGTCGCAAGAGAGGCATTCAGGCCGTGACAGGCGTAGTCTGTTGTTGCTGCTGCTAGCGGCCCTCTCTTCTCTTTTCTTCTCTCGGTCTAACTATCATAACTTAACCGCTAAAGCAGGGTCTGATCGATAGTTCCTAATTAAGCTTCTCCCTTGATCCCTCGAGTCTCTCCTCTATCCCCGCAACCCTCCTATTCACCTAGCTTGTGAGATCGAACAACCCGTTAACTGAGCGATATCGCATTTCGCGCATCAACAGTGGTATTCTTGTCAACACAAGAAATGTATAAGTTCTCAAACTCCTGGATCAGATGTTCATCATGCATCTGCAACCAATTAGCCCTTGCCGGAGTCCTACGACTCAAGGCATTTGCGACCACGTTCCCTTTCCCAGGAATATAACGAATGTTGAAGGTGTAGTCCCCGAGGAACTCCATCCACCTCTGTTGTCGTATATTTAGATCTTCCTGATCCAAAAGATACTTAAGGCTCTTATGGTCCGTTAAGATGTAAATTTTTACGCCATATAAGTAGTGACGCCACAGTTTAAGTGCAAAAATCACTGCTTCCAAATCTAAGTCCTGGACGGGATAGTTCTGCTCTTGCACTTTCAACTGGCATGAGCCAAAAGCTATCACTTTACCAAACTGACAAAGTACGCAGCATTTGTCGTTCCCTGATGCATCACTGTACGCTTCATAGCAATCTGACCCACATGGCGACGTCAAGATTGGCGTCATGGTCAAGAGACTCTTTAACTCTTCAAAAGCTCATGCGCACTCTGGCATCCAGATGAACTTCTAATCCTTCCTCGTCAGTGTGGTAAGAGGCAAGGAGATCCGCGAGAAGTTTTCTACGAAGCGTATGTAGTAGCCCACTAGTCCATGGAAACTCTGGACTTCAGCTACATTAGAAAGAATAGGCCACTCTTGTATCGTAACTATCTTCACGAGATCCACCATAATCCCCTCTCCACTAACCACATGGCCAAGAAAGGCCGCTGACGATAGCCAGAACTCACACTTTGATAACTTGGCATAGAGCTTGTTTCTTCTCAGGGTGTGCAACACCATCCGCAAATGTTTCTCATGATCTTCTTCAGACTGAGAGTACACTAAAATGTCATCGATAAAGATGATTACAAATAAATCCAAGTACTCTCGAAACAGTTGGTGAATTAGGTCCATGAACACCGATGGCGTATTAGAAAGCCCAAACGACATTACCGTGAACTCACAATGACCATAGCGTGTACCAAATGCTGTCTTGGGAATGTCACATTCTCGAATTCTCAATTGGTAATAGCTAGACTTTAGGTCTAACTTTGAGTATACCGTTGATCCAACCAGCTGATTGATAATACATTTTTTTGTTTAAACTACTTGGGTAATTACAGGTTTTTACTATGTAAATCATGTTTTTTAAGCTTTATTTTTACCTCCTTTTGTATATATATTAATGTTACCAATGTTTTCTCTTTTCTTTTCGGTTTTGTAGGTTTTCAGCCCATTTTGTCGAGCTCCGCCATTTCGTCAAGCTCAACCAATTTCGACGAGCTCTGCCATTTCATCGAGCTCTGCAATTTCATCGAGCTCCGCCATTTCGTCGAGCTCCACCAATTTCGTTGAGCTACGCCAATTCGTCGAGCTTTGCTATTTCATCGAGCTCCGTAATTTCATCGAGCTCGCAAATTCATCTACCTCCGCCACTATGTCGAGCTCAACCAATTTCGTCGAGCTCTGCAAATTCGTCGAGCTAAGCCATTTCGTCGAGCTCCGCCATTTTGTCGAGCTCAGCAAATTTTTTCGAGCTCAACCAATTTCGTCGAGCTCTGCAATTTCGTCGAGCTCCGCCATTTCGTCGAGCTCCTCCATTTCGTCGAGCTCCACCTTTATTCTACGTTTGACGAACATCTCAAATTTCATCGAGCTCCGCCTTCTTTCTGCGTTCGACGAATGTCTCCAATTTCGTCAAGCTCCGCCTTCTTTCTGCATTCGACAAACGTCTCCAATTTCGTCGAGCTCTGCCTTCTTTCTGCATTCGATGTTTTTCCTCCGTTAGTCGATCTCTCCCTCCTTCTCCTCTGATTTAGTCAAGCACCCTCTCCTTCTTTCGTCGAGCTTTCCCTGATGCCAGAGACAAGTTCCATTCTTCCACAAAAGCCTGTTGCCGCCATAAATTCATATATCACGTACTGAGGAAATCATCATTATCCTCCAGATTTCGTACAGAGGTCAACCCCCATGCATGATAGGAGGCATAGACATGTCTTGCTCTTTGAAGAATCTATAAATAGAGCCCCTCCCCTTGGGTAAATTATATAGAATATTAGAGAGGGAAAGTGCTGTCATTTTCAGTTCTTCCTTATTGTTCTTCCTCTCTCCTTTTCTCATTTCAGTTTTTCTTAGTTTTGTTTCAGTATTACTGCTTCTGTAATAGTTCTTGAAATTTCTTTAGTAGTTTACTTTTATTGCTAACTTAGTTTCTCATTTTCCTACAAGTGTAATAGTTTGTATATTTCAAGTTGTAAGCTCTCTATTTGAATTAATATAAAGTCTGTTTGCTTTTACTTGTCTCTATTTTGTTTCCATGCACTCCTACTCATCTCTCTTCCTCCACTTCACCATGAGTAACTAATCCTCCTTGTACTCGATCTTGATGATCCGAGGTTCGAGTTGATTAAGTTATGATGCATTAAGTTTACTTTTTCTTTTAAGGGTTTAGGCCTTTGATTTACTCTTGAAAAATCGTATTTGGAGTTATATCATCGATATATAATTTCCATGTTTGTTTTCACTCTTAGCTAGTCGAGAGGCTCTTAGTTTGAAGTGAAGAGTCAAGAGTAAAGAGAGTTGCACGCACCCCTCAAGAGAGGCAGACGTTAAATCTCCCGGATTGGAGTGAAATCTAATAGCGGGGTTCACAACGTGAAGTGAGCTTTAGGCCTCCGATTTGGATGAGAGTTCGGTCGGACCTTCCTAAACTCAGGTGGGCACGTCTTCAAGAGAAGCGTGTTCATGCTTTAGGAACCTCCACGGTCAAGGTCCTTTGCCTTATTAAGTTTGAGTTAATTATCGCATTTTTGATCAACTTAAGCCGAGTTGATTCTCGATCGAGTGCTTTTATTTATTATTGTTTAACCCCTCGTTTTAATCGTTGGTTGTGGTCTCTCTCTGATTGAGTGCAAGTGCTTTCCTTTATGCAAGTAGTCTCTTCTTTTATTTTAGTTAACAACCCTAAAAGTTTCTTCGATTAGATAATAGTCTTTGTGTGAGTAAGATTACTAAACGATTCCCGGATTTTAATATGACACTTGTGTCCCCTAACTACAATTCGATAGGTATACTTGTGTGAGTAAGATTACTCAACGGTTCCCGGATTTTAATATGACACTTGTGTCCCCTAACTACAATTCGATAGGTATACTTGCCTAGTTGCATTGCTAGTTCGACTCTTTTCTATTCCCGATTAGCAGCCACCAAGTGTTTGTCACCGTTGACGGGGACTCAACTCTTGTTGATAATTCGAAAAACATGAACCTATTACTTTTATCACTTCTCTTTCTCACCCACTTTCTTAAAAATTAAAAAATTTAAAAAATATTAACGCTCTTAATAGAAACCCGCATCATTAATTTTCTACAGCACCTAACTCTCTCGAAAAGGGCAATGTGGCTTAAATACCACTATCTTGTCTAGTACCTTGCGAACCTTTAATCGGGTAGCACTTGGGAAGTTCGGGAGTTAAAATATTAAAAAAAATCTATTTCAAAAAATTAGTAGTACACTTTTTCTAGTTTATTATTTTTCTCTTTCTTTATCTTCTCTTCTTCTAGTGCATGACCCGCGGAAATCCGTCCGATATTTTGGACTTGGACCACGAAATTGAGCGTACTCTTCGGAGAAGATCGTGATTTCAAGGCCCTACTTATCACAACCCGCATTTTCTCCGAATTAAGAATTATCAGAGTAAGAGAAAATACGCGTCATGATGCCACGTCAAGCAGGGGATTACTGCTGACGCTCAGGTAAAATCACCTACCAACTTAATGAAAGAAAATCATGGGATTAATGATTAGAAAATTAGTTATATTTTAGAGGCCGTATCCCCCGGCTTAGTGGATCACCTAGTCCACAAAAGAAAACTATATTTAAACGCTGCGGAAAGAAAATACTTTATCAGGTTTGACATCCTAAGGAGCGCATAAGGGTCCCAAGAGAACCACTCATGCTATGCAATACCCTACATTTAATTTATATAATATATAAGAAAACGGTCTTTATACGTGATTTGGAAAATAGTGATTACGTTTTATAAAACATGCTGATCATGAGCTTTATTTATAATAATAATTATAGTTTAAAAATAACTAGCAACCTAGCATAAAACCTTCTCAGGGCAAGTAGACTATCTCCAGAAAACGGTAGCAGCATAAGTAAATATATCCAGTATAAAGGTAACAACTACCAGTGGGCGCCAACAACCTGACACGAACCCACTGACACACATGTATGTCTGTAAGAAAGTACTGAAAAACTACCTCACCAACACGGCAAACGGAACTCCAAAGTCCAAGAGACCACCAACACTACCACTACAAACTAGCCACCCAACTGGCTACGGCTCAGAACCTGGGGTATTCCAAAAGAAAACAGAATACCTCAGCAAGCTAAACAAAGTAAAACTGCATGAAAGAGTCAACCAAAAGGGGAAAAGTACCTGAAAAACATGCAGTAGAAAGAGTCACAACTGTCCAAAATAGGACAACAAGAAAAGCACTACGTGCGAGGAAACAGCAACAACCCAGCCCAGGAACAACATCCTGCCGGGCCAACTAGGCTACCAAGAGCCCAAAGTGCTGCAAACTACCAAGGAAGAAACTTATAACACCCTAAACTGTGGGAGGTGGTAGTAGAAAAAACAAACAACGAGGAACCGGATTGGAGGCAAACTCAGTCCCCCCATCCACCATGTCCAAGTCAACAAGCTCGAGGGTCTACACGTGAAAGCACAAGGGACCTTCCACCCACATGCCCAGCCCATACCTGGAGCATGAAAAACATGAGTGGCCTTGGCTAAATTACACAACTCCACCCCCATAAAGAGCTACAAACCACCACTACTACCCACGACCCACGATTCGGCCATTAGGAAAGAGAAACATGGCCGACAAGGAATTTACAAATATAAACAAGGAATTCACTCGGGAACGTAAATCGGGGAAAGGGAAAAAGAAAGTGTTGAAATGACTCAACACGACGTGGCGCTGGGTCCTCTCGACACCGCATTGAGTGAGCTTCACTCACTCAACGTGCCACGCAAAGCGAATTATCACAACAATAACTCTTACATTACAACCTTAACACTACACAAAACACTCATGCCCACCTAACCCGCGTATCGACGCCAGCTAAATACGGGTGCAAAAAGGAAATATTCAGAGCGCACGATCAGTGTCGCACGACCAGTGGTCGTGCGCACTCATCGGCTGATGATCGTGCGAAGTGAACCTGGGAAACTTGAAACCTGACAGAAAACTTAGCATAAGCGCACGATCAGTGTCGCACGACCACTGGTCGTGCGCATTGTTGCCAGCGCTCGTGCGATTGCCGAGACAGAACTTTGGAGAAAAGAACAGGTAGCCACGCACGAACAGTGGCACACGACCAGTGGTCGTGCGCCCTAACGTTTGATGACCGTGCGCGGGTAACCTGTACCGTTTGGGATTTCCCGAACGACACCAGAACGCGCATCACATTCTCCCGACACTGCGAACCACAACTACGACACACCGAAAACGGCCTACGACATACCTAACATAATTTCTACCTATTCTACTCGTTCACCACCACCACACAACTATGCCAAATCGTTCGAAACGGAAACCGGAGATAGAAATGGTAGAAACGAGTAGGATGCATGAATCAAAAGAAAAAAACAACTTAGCAAGGGCGAGAACACCACTTGCCTCGATTTCCGGCGAAGCTTGGTCGGCTTTTCCTCCTCTTCACGCACGAATCTGGCAACGAAGCACAAGGCCAAAAATCTAGACATTGCCGGCGGAAAACAAGTCAAAACCCGAAATTCAAAACCACAAGCAAGGCCACGAAACTTGGAAATCTTACCGTTGGAATGAAGGTCTTGACAAGAGCAATCCGAATCCACTCTCGGAATCGAATTCCGTCCACAAACGCTCCGGGAATCGGCGATGGAAGGCAAGGGCTCGGCGGTTTCTCCGTTTCTCTCGTACAGGGGCGGCGGTTCTCACGTGAAGAAGATGAAGCGGGGCTTTCTATTTCTATATATATATATATTAATATATAATAATATATTTTATTACAAAATTACATAAAGCACCAAAACGACGCGAAAACCGAACTACCTCGGAATTCGACGAAATTCGCACCGTAGCTAAATACCCACGCTACGAACACAACGGCGAAGTCGAAATTAACTTTCGACGAACAGAACTCGAGTTATACCCAAATAAATCCAAACACCAACATCCCACCGAGTGGCCACACCGGGTCACCCAAAACGACTCGGCTTGCTAGGGAGATCTTGCCAACAGGCTACAGAATAGGGCACTCAGTTCTAAGGAGCTAAACCACACTCCACAAATGGCACAAGCCACGGAAACGCGTCATCGTAACGCCAAACGAGAATAAAAATAAACGCAGAAAAATCGGGGGCGTTACAGTCACTCCCCTAAAAAAAAGTTTCGTCCCGAAACTTTACGCACAACACTCCTACTAAAGAAGGAAAAGTAACCAATAGGAGTTACAAGAAGGGAAACATACCGATCAAATCAGGGAAACAGGTGAGGGTAAGCCCTCCTCATGGCCGACCCTAGCTCCCAAGTCGCTCTCTCCAAATCCTTATTTTTCCACAGAACTTTCACCATCGGTATGGACTTCTTTCGCAGCACTCGCTCCTGAGTATCCAAAATACGAACCGGCACCTCAACAAAAGAGAGGTTGGGCTCCAACTGGGGCACAACGTCCAAGACCTGCCCACTACTGCGCACACACTTCCACAATTGGCTAACTTGAAAAACATTATGAACTCCTGGGAAGTTTGCTGGCAAACCCAATTTATAAGCTAACACGCCAATCCGTTCCAAAATCTCGAACGGGCCCACATACCTTAGGTCCAATTTCCGATTCTTACCAAACCTTTTTACACCCACCATTGGGGAAACCTTAAGAAATACAAGGTCCCCTACAGAGAACTCCAAAGCAGACCTACGCCGATTGGCGTTCTTTTCGTACCTCTCCTGAGCTATACGAAGCTTCTCCCGAATAAGCTTCACGGCGACTTACATATCCTCCAGCACATCAGGACCCAACAACGGCCTCTCACCAGCCTCGGCCCAAAACAACGGAGTCCTATAGCACCTCCCATACAAGGCTTCGAATGGAGCCATCTGCAAACTTTCCTGATAACTGTTGTTGTAAGCAAATTCCATAAGCCGCAGCCGCTCATCCCACTAGTGTCTACTAATCGTGAAGAAAATAAAAGCAACCGAACTAGCAATCCATCTAGGCAAGTATACCTATCGAATTGTAGCTAGGGGACACAAGTGTCGTATTGAAATCCGGGTACTGCTGAATACACTTACTCACACGAAGACTATTATTTTATCAAAGGAAAATCTTGAGGGCTAAAAAGGAACTTGCAATTAAGAAAGGAAATATAGTTAATCGCTAGAAAGAGAACCACTGCATTAAGTTAAAGAACTATTAGAGGCGATTACGATAAAGTGTTAAAGAACTACGACAAAGGGATGGAAATGTACTCGATCAAGAATCACCTCGGCCAGAGTAATAAAGAAATGCGATAAAAGCCTAAACTTAATAGGGAAGAGTTTCTTGACCGTGGAGGTTCCTTAAGCTTAAACACGCTTCTCTCGAAGTCGTGTCTGACTGAGTTTAGGAAGGTCCGACCGACTTTCGTCTGAATTAGAGGCCTAAAGCTCGCTTTACGCAGTGAACCCCACTATTAGATTTTACTCCAATCTAGGGGATTTGAATATCTGCCTCTCTCGAGGGGTGCATACAAATCCCTTTCCTCTTGAGTGCTCACTTCAAACTATCGGCCTTTCGGCTTGCCAAGTATGAAAGCTAAGGCGGAGAGTATACATCGATGATATATCTCCAACCCAAAAGAATTCAAGAGCAATTCAAGATTAAACCCCTAAAAAGGAAAGGTAAAATTAAAGCATCATAACTTAATCACTCAAACCTCAGATCATCAAGATCGAGTACAAGGAGGATTTAGTTATTCATGGTATAGAAAATGAAGATCATATTAATAGTATGGAAAATAACACCGAGTAGAAGGGAAAGAGAATAGCGAACTATTTTATTTCATAATGTGGAGGAATCACAAGTAGGGCACACAGATACTATAAGAACACATTCTACAATGATTACAAATGTTGTAAAAAGGAAGTACAGAAATGCGAAAAAGGCTTGCATGAAAAGAAACTCAATTACTTGAAGTAAAAAGGAAGAGACAAGCTTAAGACATAAACACTAAAATAGCAGCACTTCTTCTTCTCTAATCTCTCTCCACCGCTCTCAAAACACTAGAAGATGATCCCTATTTATAGAATTTTTTCGGGATGGGTCACGCCCTATGACACGCCCATGGAGGGCGTGACCATAGGGCGTGTCTGATTTGGTGCGACATCTGGAGCGTTGGCATTTAATTCTGGCGTGGTTGTTGAGTTACACGCCCATCAAACACGCCCCTGGAGGGCGTGACCATGGGGCGTGTCGAATTCGGTGCGTTGAAATTGAGCTCGGTACTGACTTCTCGGGACTTGGCGGGTCACGCCTGTCAGACACGCCCCTGGAGGGCGTGTCAGTGGGCGTGTCAGTGGGCGTGACAGCTAGTTTCTAGTGGAGATTGACTTCGGACCGGCGGCTTCATTCCACTAGGTTACACGCCCTTGGTACACGCCCTAGGAGGGCGTGACCATGGGGCGTGTAACAGCAAAACTTGTAAAATCCTGCAAAAATAAGGGAAGATATTAGTGACAATAATATATACAAAAAAAGGTCAAAATATAAGCATACAAGACATGCTTCGTAAATTGAAAGATAGAAAATACCATTACGAAACGGACTATCAGCATACAACAACATAAAATTATAATAATACTTAGAATTTTAAGCTACTAAATTACCCAAAAAAGGATGACTAAAAAGTAGTCATCAAACACCCCCATGCTTAGACATTTGCTTGCCCTCAAGCAAATAAAAAATGAAAACTAGGGAAGGAAATAGAAAATAAACAAAGCTAATTTAGGTTTCATAATTAAGAAAAACAAAACATGGGAAATTAAACTATCCTAGTATTCATATTATCAACTAGTGGGGTGAGAAGTGCACAATAGAAGATTTGAAAGGGAAAGCCTAAAAATCTCATTAAAACATAAGAGAAGTCTACTAATTTCTAAATCTTAAAAACAAGGCATCCAAAATAAATGAAAATAAGGAAAACAAAAGTAGAAGTTCTAAATAAACGGCGCATTAACAAACTACTAGGTTGCTAGATAAACATTAACCCTAAAACACTCCAAGATAACCTCCAAAGAAATCCATCAATGATGGTGGCCATAGGCTTGTACGTTCACACTTTCTCCACTACGCGAAATTAAGTTCTAAGATCATTAGGACTTCTACTAGGCATTAAACTTGGCTTAGGTAAATAATTAGGAAGTGGATTCAAAGGTAAACATGAAGGTTTTAGGCACTAAACCAAGATGAGCTCAAAAATAACCAAAAACATAAAAATTGAGAAATAACAAGTATGTCATTTCTCCAATATGAAACTACAAAAACAAGGCCATGAAAATTTTTCTTTTATAAACTTGGCCGACCATAAACTTTTTGCATTCATTTTTTTTTTTTTTGATTTGGTAATGATATTTTTTTTTCTCACTTTTTGAATAACAATCGATAAGGAAACTCCAAAAATAAGCTTTATAATTGTCCTTTTCATTTCCAAAATAATATAATACCCCTCCCACAAAAATAATTTTTAATCTCAAGGTTATAGTGCAAAAATTAGGACGGGCATTTGGCTTTGGTGAACAAGATGAAATGAAAGGTGGAGCTAAAAACAATGAAAATAAGGAAAAGGCCCAAAATTGTTTTGCAAGGGTTATGTTTTCGGTGGGCAAGAAAAGCTCAAACTATTCAAATGGTGGCCTAAATCATTTCTAAAGAACATAAAAACGGCGCAAATGCTTCGAGAGTAGCTTGGTACAAGTTCTAGACACCAAGAAAGACTACCCCGCAAATGAAAAAGAACTAATGATACCTAGCAACCATTCGTAAGTAACTAACCGAATAAAAAGACATAACTACGTATTGCTAGCTTATAACTTAAAAAACGGATGCCTATATTTAAGAAAAAGAAACTAGTAGAACTAAACTATGTTAAAATGATAGGTTTAGAAAACCATTTTCAAAGTAATCTATATAGAACTACAAAAACCGCATGGGCCTACACTTCACTAGAAGCAACATGAAAATAAAGATAGAAAATAATTTTAGGTTTTGTTTTTCAAATCGATTTTAAGCACAAAAATTTTTTGATCTTTTTGTTTTTCTAATTTTTTTTGGGTTTTATATTTTATAGTTTTTTGGATTTTTAGATTTAGACGACATAAAAAAAAATATTTTTTTTTTTTAAATAAGAAACAGAAAGAAAGGCAAAAAGAAACTAGACCCCCCCATGCTTAAAGTCTTCATTGCCCTCAATGAAGAAAACATAAAGAAAAAGAAGGGGACTGAGAAGAAGAGAAAAAGAAAAATGCAGAAAAATAAATAAGGAAAAGGAACAGGACTTCCCTGGGTTCGTGAGATGAAGGCGGATGTCGCTCCCCCATGCTTGCTTTTTGGAGTACTTGATCGTCAGCAGGTATGACCTGATCCATCTGATATCAGCAACGGTGGAGCGGCGACCACGATCATGGACTTGATGTGCCTTCGGTAGGAAAAAATAAAAGCAAAAAGAAATAGAGTCCATGGGTAGATTGCCCGATAATGTTTTTATTATTACAACCATTCAAATAAAAGAGTATAATAATAAGAAGTCCAAAAATAAAAGTAAACATGTCCATAACAGAAAAAAAAAATGTCCATCAGAAATAATAATAACTAAGAATCAAAAAGAAGATTCTCCTTTGCAGGAGTCATAGAATCATTAGAGAAGTAGCGTTTGAGTCTATGGCCATTAACTTTGAAGTCCCCCTTATCGGGGTGTGAAAGTAGCACAGTGCCGTAAGGAAAAACATCCTTGACCGTGAATGGTCCGGACCATCGATATTTAAGCTTTCCCGGGAAGAGACGTAAACGTGAATTAAAAAGAAGAACCTGATCGCCGGGTGTAAACGTTTTAGGGTGGCGCAGGTTCTTATCGTGATATAATTTTGTGCGTTCTTTATAAATTCGATTATTTTCATATGCATACGCTCTCCACTCATCGAGTTCATTTAATTGATGTTTTCTATGCTCGCCTACCGAATGCGGATCGAAATTGAAAAACTTTAATGCCCAATACGCTCGGTGCTCTACTTCTATCGGAAGGTGCACGACTTTCCATAGACCAATCGGAAAGGAGTACAACCGATGGCGGTCTTGTACGCTGTCCGATAAGCCCAAAGAGCATCGTCTAATTTTAGGGACCAATCCTTACGAGAAGTAGAAACAATTTTTGCCAAAATTCTTTTTAGTTCGCGATTGACTACCTCGACCTGACCGTTAGTTTGGGGGTGATAAGCAGTTGACAATTTATGCGTGACACCATATTTTGTTAATGCTTTAGTGAGTTGGGTGTTGCAAAAATGGCTTCCCCTATCACTAACGATCGCTCGAGGGAATCCAAAGCGAGAAAACAATTTTTTTAGAAAATTGACAACAACACGAGCATCATTAGTTGGCAGAGCTTGGGCCTCTGCCCATCTAGAAACGTAATCTACCGCTACTAAAATATATTTATTACCTAAACTTGAAGGAAACGGGCCAACAAAGTCGATGCCCCACAAATCAAAAACCTCGCACTCGAGAAAATAGTTTTGTTCCATTTCGTTTTTATGTGAGAGATTTCCAGTCCGCTGGCATCGATCACATCCACCCACAAAGGTTTGTTCATCTTTAAATATGCTTGGCCAATAGAAGCCAGCACTAAGAACTTTGTGGGCGGTGCGGTTTGCTCGATAATGCCCGCCAGTCGGACCTTCATGAACATGTTTTAAAATTTGGTGACCCTCTTCCTGCGAAACGCATCTCCTTACCACCTGGTCCGCACAAATGCGAAATAGAAATGGGTCTTCCCAAAAATAATACTTCAACTCCGAAAAGAATTTCTTCTTTTGGTGAGTGGAGTATTCTTTTGGAAGGACCCGGGCCACAAGATAATTGGCCAGATCGGCAAACCAGGGGGTAGGAGATGAGGAAATATTAAAAAGGCGTTCATCCGGAAAAGAGTCATTTATAGAAGTTTCATTTAAAAAATCAAGTTTGGGATTTTCAAGACGCGAGAGATGATCAGCTGCTAAGTTTTCCGCTCCTTTCTTATCCCGAATCTCCAAGTCGAATTCTTGAAGTAAGAGGATCCAACGGATATGATGCGGCTTGGCATCCAGTTTAGAAAGGAGGTATTTCAAAGCGGAGTGATCCGTGAAAACAATAACTTTAGAAAGAGTGACATACGGTCGGAATTTATCAAAAGCGAAAATAACTGCTAAGAGCTCTTTCTCCGTCGTAGTGTAGTTTTCTTGCGCAGAAGTGAGAGTTTTACTAGCGTAGAAAATCGGATGAAAGTTCTTAGCAATTCGTTGACCTAAAACTGCACCTACCGCATGATTACTCGCATCACACATAATTTCGAATGGTAAATCCCAAACTGGGGCGATCATAATAGGGGCGTTTATAAGTTTTGATTTTAATAATTCAAAGGCCTCGAGACAAGATTTATCAACAATAAAAGGAGTGTCTTTTTCGAGCAAGTGGGTGAGAGGTTTAGTGATTTTTGAAAAGTCTTTAATAAATCTACGATAAAAACCCGCATGACCTAAAAAACTTCTAATCGCTTTAACGGTTGTGGGTGGCGGCAGCTTTTCAATTATTTCAATTTTTGCCTTGTCCACTTCAATCCCCCTAGCGGAAATGTTGTGGCCAAGGACTAAACCCTCACGTACCATAAAGTGGCACTTCTCCCAATTTAAGACTAAATTTGTCTCCTCGCAGTGTTTTAAAACTTTTCCTAAATTTTCTAAACATAATTCGAAAGAGTCGCCAAAAACGGAAAAGTCGTCCATAAAAACTTCCATAATATTTTCTACATATTTATCAAAAATGGCAAGCATACACCGCTGAAAGGTGGCGGGTGCGTTGCACAATCCGAAAGGCATTCTACGATAAGCAAAGGTTCCGAAGGGGCAAGTGAATGTCGTCTTCTCTTGGTCCTCGGGTGCGATAGGGATTTGAAAGTATCCCGAGAGACCGTCGAGGAAGCAATAAAAATTGTGCCCGGACAAACGTTCTAGAATTTGATCGATAAAGGGGAGGGGGAAGTGATCTTTTCGAGTGGCATCGTTTAGTTTACGGTAATCGATGCACATCCTCCATCCTGTTATCGTCCTAGTTGGAACTAGATCGTTGTTTTCGTTTGGCACTACCGTGATCCCACCCTTCTTAGGGACAACCTGAACTGGACTTACCCACTGACTATCGGAAATAGGATAGATTATCCCGGCATCTAATAACTTAAGCACCTCTCCCTTCACAACCTCTTTCATTTTTGGATTAAGACGACGTTGTGGTTGGACTACACCCTTAGGATTATTGTCAAAAAATATTTTGTGCGTGCAGAAAGAGGGGCTTATGCCAGGAATATCACAAATTTGCCATGCTATGGCTCGGCGATGCTTTTGTAGTAGGTCGATCAACTGATCGTTTTCGGATTGGGAAAGAAAAGCCGAGATTATAACGGGCAATTTTGAATCTTTTGCAAGAAAGGCATATTTAAGATGTTCGGGAAGGGGTTTGAGTTCTAAGTTGGGTGGTTCCTCATAAGAATTTTTTAAGACTTTTTCATTTTCAAAAATAAGTTTTTCATAGTTTTTCCTACCAAAAATAGACTCATTTTCAAAATTTTCTTGTATTGACATCACCGTACTTTCAAAAACATTTGAAGAAATTTCAGAAAAGGAAGAGGAAAATTCATTAGAGGAGATGTTAGAAAGGGGAAGGGAAGAATCTTCATTTAAAACATCGATAAAGAAGCATGAGTCATCATTTTGTAAAGAATTTTTCATCGAGTTATTAATAGAAAATGTGACCTCATCATCCCCCACTCGCAAAAACAACTTTCCATTACTAACGTCAATAACTGCTCGAGAGGTGGCGAGAAAAGGTCGTCCAAGGATAAGAGGAACCTCGACGTCCTCTTCAATATCAAGAATGACAAAATCCACCGGGAAGATGAATTTGTCGACCTTTACTAACACGTCCTCAACGATACCTAGTGGATACTTTATTGATCTATCGGCTAACTGAATACTCATGCGCGTCGGGCTGAGAGTGCCCAAACCTAGCTTTTTAAATAAGGAAAAAGGCATCAAATTGATGCTCGCTCCTAGATCCGCTAGCGCATGTTTAACGAATAAATCACCGAAGACGCAAGGAATTGAAAAGCTACCCGGGTCATTTATCTTTTTCGGAAGATTTGAATTTTTAATGACTGCCGAGCATTCTTCATTCAATGTTACATGAGAAAGATTTTCCAATTTCTTTTTGTTCGTTAATAAATCTTTAAGATATTTAGCGTACTTAGGCATTTGGCTAATCGCTTCATGAAATGGCAAATTAATATGAATTTGTTTAAATATTTCAAGAAAGCGTTGATATTGATTATCTAGTTTTTCTTGCCTAAGTCTAGCCGGATAAGGAGGTGGCGGGAATTCATTTATAATAATCGGAGCATCATTTTGAAAATCATTTTTGTCTTTTTCAGAATTAGAAATAATAGAGCTATCCTTTTCTTTTTCAAAAATAGATTTGTCTTTTTCAAGATCTAAGTTATCATTTTCCGTGGGGGTAAGAACAGGAGGGGTACTCACCCTTGGCTCTTCCCTTGTGGTGGGCTCGTTAACAACTTTACCGCTCCGAAGGGAAATCGCATTTGCGTGCTCCCTTGGGTTAGGCTCAGTGTTCGAGGGAAGAGTTCCAGGTGGTCTCTCGGAAAAGGCCTTGGCGAGTTGGCCAACTTGATTTTCTAAGTTTTTCATGGATCCTGTTAAATTTCTAATAGTGGCATCGTTCGAGCTTATATATTTAGCGAGGATCTCTTCCAAAGGGGAAGGTTTTTGAAAATTTTGTTGCGGTGGTGGTGGCGGTGTGAAATCGTGCGGTGGGCGTATTACGTTAGCATTATTACTCCAAGAAAAATTAGGATGGTTACGCCATCTGGGATGATAAGTGTTCGACGAAGCAGAAAAACCAGGGGGAGAAGAAAAATTCGAAAAAGCAGAAAAATTATTCGCAGAGATATTTTGAGCAGGCCTGGGTATGTTCCCCAGATAATCCACCTGCTCGGCAGCAGCAGCATTTTCATATACCTTAGCGGTGGAGGGAGCAGTCATCTCCGAGATCTTCTTGTTGAGCATTTCCACTTGCATCGCCAGTTGCGTCACCGAATCCACTTCATAGATACCTGCAGGTTTAGATAGGCGAGACCTGGACGAATTCCACTGATAAGTGTTCATCGCCATGTCATCGATAAGCTCAAGAGCGGCTTCCGGAGTTTTGCGGTCTAAAGAACCAGCGGAAGCGGCATCTATCATTTGCTTAGTCACTTGGTTTAGCCCATTATAGAATGTCTGAACCTGCAACCATACAGGCAGAGCATGATGTGGGCATCTTCTCAAAAGTTCTTTGAACCTCTCCCAAGTGTCATAGAGGGTTTCAGAATCAATTTGAGAATATGAAGTTATATCATTTCGAAACTTAGCAGTTTTGGCGGGGGGAAAATAACGAGAAAGAAATTTTTCAGTTAAAATGTTCCAAGTAGTGATTGATCCTCTTGGAAGAGAACTCAACCACTGTTTGGCTTTAGTCCTTAAGGAGAATGGGAAGAGTCTTAGCCTTATCGCATCGTCCGAGACACCATTAATCTTGAAGGTGTCACAGATTTCAAGAAAATTAGCAATATGCAAGTTCGGATCTTCATCTTGCGATCCGTCGAACTGTACATATTGCTGCACCATTTGAATGATGCTAGGCTTAAGCTCGAAGTTATTGTTCGCAATAGCGGGACGAACTATGCTAGATTCTGTACCCTCCAGGTTTGGTCTTGCATAATGGGACATAGTCCTTTGCACGACTTCCTCTTGGTTGGGTCTTTGCAAGACTTCCTCTTGGTTGGGATTGTCCATTCTTAAGGTAGAATATGAATCGGAATGTTCGACCGGTATTTGAAGAGTCGGGCCTTGAAACCGCAATCTTCTCCGAAGAGTACGCTCGATTTCGTGGTCCAAGTCCAAAATAACCGACGGACTTCCCCGGGTCATGCACTGGAAGAAGAAAGAGAGAAGTATTGTTTATTATTATTAATATTTTGTTGTTTTTTTTTTAAGTATATATATATTTTTTGTTTTAGCTCCCAAACTTCCCAAGGACTACCCGATGAAGGGTTCGCAAGGTACTAAACAAGATAGCGGCACTTAAAACCGCATTGCCCTTTTTGAGAGGATTTTGTTGGTGTAGGAAACTTGTGATGTGGGTATCTATTGAAAATGATTATATTTATTATTATTATTATTATTTTTTAAAGCGATTTTTTTTTTCTTTTTGGTTTGCAATAAGGAAGATAAAAGTAATAGATCCGTGTTTTCAATATATCAACAAGAGCTGATTCCCCGGCAACGGCGCCAAAAACTTGGTGTCTACTAATCGTGAAGAAAATAAAAGCAACCGAACTAGCAATCCATCTAGGCAAGTATACCTATCGAATTGTAGCTAGGGGACACAAGTGTCGTATTGAAATCCGGGTACTGCTGAATACACTTACTCACACGAAGACTATTATTTTATCAAAGGAAAATCTTGAGGGCTAAAAAGGAACTTGCAATTAAGAAAGGAAATATAGTTAATCGCTAGAAAGAGAACCACTGCATTAAGTTAAAGAACTATTAGAGGCGATTACGATAAAGTGTTAAAGAACTACGACAAAGGGATGGAAATGTACTCGATCAAGAATCACCTCGGCCAGAGTAATAAAGAAATGCGATAAAAGCCTAAACTTAATAGGGAAGAGTTTCTTGACCGTGGAGGTTCCTTAAGCTTAAACACGCTTCTCTCGAAGTCGTGTCTGACTGAGTTTAGGAAGGTCTGACCGACTTTCGTCTGAATCAGAGGCCTAAAGCTCGCTTTACGCGGTGAACCCCACTATTAGATTTTACTCCAATCCAGGGGATTTGAATGTCTGCCTCTCTCGAGGGGTGCATACAAATCCCTTTCCTCTTGAGTGCTCACTTCAAACTATCGGCCTTTCGGCTTGCCAAGTATGAAAGCTAAGGCGGAGAGTATACATCGATGATATATCTCCAACCCAAAAGAATTCAAGAGCAATTCAAGATTAAACCCCTAAAAAGGAAAGGTAAAATTAAAGCATCATAACTTAATCACTCAAACCTCAGATCATCAAGATCGAGTACAAGGAGGATTTAGTTATTCATTGTATAGAAAATGAAGATCATATTAATAGTATGGAAAATAACACAGAGTAGAAGGGAAAGAGAATAGCGAACTATTTTATTTCGTAATGTGGAGGAATCACAAGTAGGGCACACAGATACTATAAGAACACATTCTACAATGATTACAAATGTTGTAAAAAGGAAGTACAGAAATGCGAAAAAGGCTTGCATGAAAAGAAACTCAATTACTTGAAGTAAAAAGGAAGAGACAAGCTTAAGACATAAACACTAAAATAGCAGCACTTCTTCTTCTCTAATCTCTCTCCACCGCTCTCAAAACACTAGAAGATGATCCCTATTTATAGAATTTTTTCGGGATGGGTCACGCCCTATGACACGCCCATGGAGGGCGTGACCATAGGGCGTGTCTGATTCGGTGCGACATCTGGAGCGTTGGCATTTAATTCTGGCGTGGTTGTTGAGTTACACGCCCATCGAACACGCCCCTGGAGGGCGTGACCATGGGGCGTGTCGAATTCGGTGCGTTGAAATTGAGCTCGGTACTGACTTCTCGGGACTTGGCGGGTCACGCCTGTCAGACACGCCCCTGGAGGGCGTGTTAGTGGGCGTGTCAGTGGGCGTGACAGCTAGTTTCTGGTGGAGATTGACTTCGGACCGGCGGCTTCATTCCACTAGGTTACACGCCCTTGGTACACGCCCTAGGAGGGCGTGACCATGGGGCGTGTAACAGCAAAACTTGTAAAATCCTGCAAAAATAAGCGAAGATGTTAGTGACAATAATATATACAAAAAAAGGTCAAAATATAAGCATACAAGACATGCTTCGTAAATTGAAAGATAGAAAATACCATTACGAAACGGACTATCAGCATACAACAACATAAAATTATAATAATACTTAGAATTTTAAGCTACTAAATTACCCAAAAAAGGATGACTAAAAAGTAGTCATCACCCACGCTCCGCCATGGTCTAAAATATAGCATCGGATCATATCCTCAACAATCTGATTCACCTGCTCCGTCTGCCCATTGGTCTGTGGGTGGTACGCAGTAGAATATCTCAGATCCGTACCCAAACCCTCCTGCAGACTCTGCCAAAAACGAGAAGTAAACCGGGAGTCTCGATCAGAAATGATGCTAACCGGCACACCGTGGAGTCAGATGACTTCATTCAAGTACAACTCCGCTATCTTCTTCATCGAGTAATCAATCATATAAGGCACGAAGTGAGCACACTTTGTCAATCTATCCACTATAACCCAAACAGAATCAAATCCCCTCGGAGATTTTGGTAAGCCTGTAATGAAGTCCATAGATATACTCTCCCACTTCCAAGTCGGGATCTCTAACGGGGTCAACTTGCCACCAGGCCTTCCATGGTCGGCCTTCACGCGCTTGCAAGTGTGGCACTCAGCAACAAATCGGGCTATATCACCTTTCATGCCATACCACCAGGCAATTTGCCTTAAGTCACGGTACATCTTCGTAGATCCTGGATGATTGGCAACGCTGGATCCATGAGCCTCTCTGCAAATCATACCTCTAATATCCCCAACGGCGGGGATGCAAAACCTGCCGCGGTACTTCAAAGTACCCGCATCATTGATAGCAAAATCTGGCAACTCTCCCTTCTCTATCCGGATGAATAGGTGCAACAGATCCGGGTCGTCCTTCTGGTGCAGTCTGGTCAAAGAAATCCAGGACGGCTCTGCCACTGACAAACTACTCTGCAAACCACAGCATCCCACTGAAATATCCATAAGGAGGAACTCCTCAACTAACCGATCGGCGGAGAGGTTAAAGATCTTTCCCGCCTTTCGGCTCAGAGCGTCGGCCACCACATTGGCCTTGCCCGGATGATACTGGATCTCTACATCATAATCGGCCACATACTCTAGCCACCGTCGCTGGCGCAGATTCAACTCCTTCTGCGTGAACACGTACTTCAGGCTCTTGTGGTCAGTGAAGATCTTGCACTGAGCCCCATAAAGTAGGTGTCTCCACAGCTTCAACGCATAAATAACCGCTGCGAACTCAAGGTCATGCGTAGGATAATTCTTCTCATGAGTCTTCAGTTGCCTTGACCCATAGGCAATCACCTTCCCAACCTGCATTAATACGCATCCCAGACCTACAAGCAAAGCATCCACATATACATCATAATCCACACCCTCAATAGGCAGGGTCAGAACGGGGGCAGTGCACAATCTCTTCTTTAGCTCCAGAAAAGCCTCCTCGCACTTTTCGCTCCAAACAAATGCCACATTCTTCTGAGTCAGCTTGGTCAACGGTGCAGCTAGGGAAGAGAAACCCTCCACAAATCTTCTGTAATATCCAGCCATCCCTAAGAAACTCCTGATATCCTTAGGCGTACTCAGCCTACTCCAATCCATCACTGCTGCAATCTTTTCTGGATCGACCGAGATCCCTGCCTTGCTCACCACGTGGCCTAGAAAAGAAACCTGAGGCAACCAAAATTCGCACTTGCTCAACTTGGCGAATAACTTGTGGTTCCTCAACTCTGATAGGACCAAACGCAAATGCTGCTCATGCTCCTCAGCACTACGAGAATAAACTAACACGTCATCAATGAAGACCACAACGAACTTGTCGAGGAAATCTTTGAACACCCAGTTCATCATATCCATGAAGGCTGATGGTGTGTTGGTCAGACCAAACGACATCACCAAAAACTCAAAGTGTCCATGCCTCGATCTAAACGCAGTCCGTGGAATATCCGCCTCACGGATCCTGAGCTGATGATAACCAGAACGAAGGTCGATCTTGGAGAACACCGTGCTGCCGCGCAACTGGTCAAATAAATCATCGATCCTCGGCAGAGGGTACCTGTTCTTAATAGTGACCTTGTTCAATTCTCTATAGTCGATGCAAAGCCGCATCGACCCATCTTTCTTCTTTACAAACAAAACTGGAGCACCCCAAGGCGACGAACTCTGCCTGATAAAACCTTTAGCCAACAGCTCATCCAACTGACCTCGCAACTCCTCTAACTCACGAGGGGCCATCCGGTACGGCGCCTTAGCAATAGGATGCGTACCCGGCTCCAAATCGATCACAAACTCAACATCCCGCTCGGGAGGAAGACCAGGAAGGTCATCAGGAAAAACATCGACGAAACCACAAACAATAGGAATCTCCTCCAAGCGTGGTACGCTAACAGCGGTTTCAACCGCCGAGACTAAACAAGCACAACAACTAGAAAGAAACAACCTCTGAGCACATACCGCAGAGATGACAGGAGAATCCTGGCACGGATCAGCATACACGCTGCCGGGCTGACCGTCGTCCCTGATGAAGTCCAAGCGCTTTCCTTTGCACTGAATGACTGCATCATACCTAGAGAGCCAGTCCATGCCCAGAATAACATCGAAGTCCTCCAGATCAATCATCTTCAGGTCCGCCTTCACAAGAAAGTTCCCCAACAAAACAGGGCAATACAAAATGCCCAAATCTGACAACACAGATTCACTAGAGGGAAACTTGACACGGAAGGAATCCCGAACACGATCTAAGGTCAACCGATGTCGCTCCACAAAGGCTCTAGCCACGAACGAGTGGGTAGTGCCGGAGTCAAACAGAACCCGCGCCCAGCGGTTCTTTACCTTAAATTTCCCTATAGGAGCATAGAAAACTAAGGAACTACCATAACAATACTGCAAACATTCTAGCAAATAGAACTACCAGGCTGGAAAAACAACAAACAACTAACCTGAGCCTCCTCGGAAGAGATCACGTTCAGCTTCCCCTTTCCCTTGTCCACACGCTGAGGTGGAGGTAAAGCTTGCAATGGAACTGCAGGAAGAGCTGGCTGAAACTGAGGACACCTCGACTTGATGTGACCCTTTTGCCCACACTGAAAGCAGACTTTATCCTTGGTCCAACACTGGGCCGCATCATGGCCGGATCGCTTGCAAACGGAACAGGAGACGTCTCTCCTAGGAGCACCCTGAATCGCATGAACCTGCTCCTTCCTCTGAGCTGCTGCCTTCTTGAAACATTTCTCGGCAGGGTGGCCTGACCGGCCACAGAAGCTGCACTCCACCTTGCCCCTCTTTCCCGGAGCCGCACCGGGTACCTGGGGTTTCTTCTCCTCCACCGACTTTCTCTTGTCCAACCTCATTTGCTGGCCTCTGCTCTTCGCGGTCTCAATAGCCTCCACCTTCAGAGCAGCCTCTACTACACCTGCATAAGTCTCTGACCCATAAGCACTGGTCAACTGCTGCACCTCGCTCCTCAAACCACCGAGAAATCGCTTAACTCGATCAGCCTCAACGCTGACCAATCTAGGGGCAAAACAGCTCAAACTTGCTGAACTCTATCTCATACTCACATACCGTAAGTTGTCTTTGCTTCAGATGGAGGAAGTCGTTCATGAGGCGGTCACGCTCGACCGAGGGTAAGAACTTCCTCAACAGCATCTCCTTGAACACCTCCCAAGAGCATCCGGCTACCAAGCTCTCCTTCTCTCTCAGCCACCAACTCTTAGCCAAACCTTTAAGCTGATAGGCGGCTATCATCACCCTCTGATCATTTGCAATCCCTGAGTACGAGAACATCTCCTCCATGGAGATCAGCCAGTCGTCTATCACCATGAAATCTGCCTTCCCATCATAAGTGGGAGGGCTCAGCCTCTGAAACTGCGAGATGAAGGCCATCTCTGCTGGCACCACCACTGGAGCTCTCAAGGGTGCAGGAGGAGGAGGAACAGCTAACCCCCCCCCCCCCCCCCCCCGCAGGGACTTGCACACCCTGAGTCTGACCTGCCACGACCGCCACCAAAGACTAAATCTGGGCTCGCACCTCCTCCAACTGTCTGCCCAAGGAATCGTTACTCTGACGCAGACTCTCGATCACCGCATCGTTCTGAGCCCCAGATGACTCACCCTCAGACAGGGGAGTCGATCGAGTCGCAGGACGACTTGCCATTCTAAAATCATAACAACATAAATTAGACCCTACTACAACGTCTAGAACCAAATACAAGTACAGACAATACATATATAGATATAGACTTAAAGCTGCTAAACTTGCTCTGAGAGTTTATCTTTTTAACAAAATTTAGATGTTATGCCCTAACCTAGGATGGTTAACCACCACCTTACTAACTCTTGTGCCTAGATCGGGAATGCATGACTTTTATATTAATTTGAAAACTTATGTGTGTACATATGTCATCCTGTCAGTCTTTAGCATGGCACGTTGTGCTTATGCAATGTTATGATATGCATGTTTGTGTTATGCATTCTAAAAAGGCCCTAATGCATGTTATGAGCGGCGTACACATGAAAATGTTATGCATCCCATACTACATAACATTCTCATGCAACGAAAAAGAAAACGTGCTAGTCGCAGCTATGTGGTGAGGTTATGCATCCCATACTACATAACCCTCACATATTGCCCCTATGGTGGATCCATATACGAACACATATTATGCATCCCATACTACATAATATGCCCTGTATACTTCATGTTATGTTATGAGTGTAGTGTTCGTGCTTTTGCCAAGACGTGCTGATGACATATCGGTGTGTGAATGACATGATGCTGAACTACTAAAAAGCAAACAAAGGAAGGTTGCTCAACTAACTTGTCAAGCAACCTCCCTCTGATACCAACTGTCACAACCCGCATTTTCTCCGAATTAAGAATTATCAGAGTAAGAGAAAACACGCGTCATGATGCCACGTCAAGCAGGGGATAACTGCTGACGCTCAGGCAAAACCACCTACCAACTTAATGAAAGAAAATCAAGGGATTAATGATTAGAAAATCAGTTATATTTTAGAGGCCGTATCCCCCGGCTTAGTGGATCACCTAGTCCACAAAAGAAAACTATATTTAAACGCTGCGGAAAGAAAATACTTTATCAGGTTTGACATCCTAAGGAGCACATAAGGGTCCCAAGAGAACCACTCATGCTATGCAAGAACCTACATTTAATTTATATAATATATAAGAAAACGGTCTTTATACGTGATTTGGAAAATAGTGATTACGTTTTATAAAACATGCTGATCATGAGCTTTATTTATAATAATAATTATAGTTTAAAAATAACTAGCAACCTAGCATAAAACCTTCTCAGGGCAAGTAGACTATCTCCAAAAAATGGTAGCAGCATAAGTAAATATATCCAGTACAAAGGTAACAACTACCAGTGGGCGCCAACAACCTGACACGAACCCACTGACACACATGTATGTCTGTAAGAAAGTACTGAAAAACTACCTCACCAACATGGCAAACGGAAATCCAAAGTCGAAGAGACCACCAACACCACCACTGCAAACTAGCTACCCAACTGGCTACGGCTCAGAACCTGGGGTATTCCAAAAGAAAACAGAATACCTCAGCAAGCTAAACAAAGTAAAAAAGCATGAAAGAGTCAACCAAAAGGGGAAAAGTACCTGAAAAACATGTAGTAGAAAGAGTCACAACTGTCCAAAACAGGACAACAAGAAAAGCACTACGTGCGAGGAAACAACAACAACCCAGCCCAGGAACAACATCCTGTCGGGCCTACTAGGCTACCAAGAGCCCAAAGTGCTGCAAACTACCAAGGAAGAAACTTCTAACACCCTAAACTGTGGGAGGTGGTTGTAGCAAAAACAAACAACGAGGAACCGGATTGGAGGCAAACTCAGTCCCCCCATCCACCATGTCCAAGTCAACAAGCTTGAGGGTCTACACGTGAAAGCACAAGGGACCTTCCACCCACATGCCCAGCCCATACCTGGAGCAAGAAAAACATGAGTGGCCATGGCTAAATTACACAACTCCACCCCCATAAAGAGCTACAAACCACCACTACTACCCACGACCCACGATTCGGCCATTAGGAAAGAGAAACATGGCCGACAAGGAATTTACAAATATAAACAAGGAATTCACTCGGGAACGTAAATCGAGGAAAGAGAAAAAGAAAGTGTTGAAATGACTCAACACGACGTGGCGCTGGGTCCTCTCGACACCGCATTGAGTGAGCTTCACTCACTCAACGTGCCACGCAAAGCGAATTATCATAACAATAACTCTTACATTACTACCTTAACACTACACAAAACACTCATGCCCACCTAACCCGCGTATCGACGCTAGCTAAATACGGGTGCAAAAAGGAAATATTCAGAGCGCACGATCAGTGTCGCACGACCAGTGGTCATGCGCACTCATCGGCTGATGATCGTGCGAAGTGAACCTGGGAAACTTGAAACCTGACAGAAAACTTAGCATAAGTGCACGATCAGTGTCGCACGACCACTGGTCATGCGCACTGTTGCCAGCGCTCGTGCGATTGCCAAGACAGAACTTTGGATAAAAGAACAGGTAGCCGCGCACGAACAGCGGCACATGACCAGTGGTCGTGCGCCCTAACGTTTGATGACCGTGCGCGGGTAACCTGTACCATTTGGGATTTCCCGAACGACACCGGAACGCGCATCACATTCTCCCGACACTGCAAACCACAACTACGACACACCGAAAATGGCCTACGGCACACCTAACATAATTTCTACCTATTCTACTCGTTCACCACCACCACACAACTATGCCAAATCGTTCGAAATGGAAACCGGAGACAGAAATGGTAGAAACGAGTAGGATGAATGAATCGAAAGAAAAAAAACAACTTGGCAAGGGCGAGAACACCACTTGACTCAATTTCCGGCGAAGCTTGGTCGGCTTTTCCTCCTCTTCACGCACGAATCCGGCAACGAAGCACAAGGCCAAAAATCTTGACATTGCCGGCGGAAAACAAGTCAAAACCCGAAATTCAAAACCACAAGCAAGGCCACGAAACTTGGAAATCTTACTGTAGGAATGAAGGTCTTGACGAGAGCAATCCGAATCCACTCTCAGAATCGAATTCCGTCCACAAATGCTCCGGGAATCGGCGGTGGAAGGCAAGGGCTCGGCGGTTTCTCCATTTCTCTCGTATAGGGGCGGCGGTTCTCACGTGAAGAAGATGAAGCAGGGCTTTCTATTTCTATATCTATACATATATACAAAAGAATATGGGCAGCCAATAGGATTGCACGGTGTAACAATGAGGCCCTCCAAAGTAATCCCAACCGTTCATATGCGGGCATGAGATTTTGGGGGTCAAGGTGGCTTCAAACCGAAAAGTGATCAACATGAAAGTTGTAGATCTCCGCAATCCGAACAACCTTCATGTTGATCATTTTTTGATTTGGAGCCTCCGTGACCCGTTCATATGCGGGCATGAGATTTTGGGGGTCAAGGAAGCTTCAAATCGAAAAGTGATCAACATGAAAGTTGTAGATCTCGGCGATCCGAACAATCTTCATGTTGATCATTTTTTGATTTAGAGCCTCCGTGACCTTCGATTTGGGAATCGAAAAGTGGCGGGCGAAGCCCGCCGGGGGGAGGGCGAAGCCAGCCGTCCCGAGCTGTGTACTGTCGCGGGGGGCACGGGGGGCCCCCCGTGCACTGTCACTCGTATATATATATTAATATATAATAATATATTTTATTACAAAATTACATAAAGCACCAAAACGACGCGAAAACCGAACTACCTCGGAATTCAACGAAATTCGCACCGTAGCTAAATACCCACGTTACGAACACAGCGGCGAAGTCGAAATTAACTTTCGACGAACAGAACTCGAGTTATACCCAAATAAAGCCAAACACCAACATCCCCCCGAGAGGCCACACCGGGTCACCCAAAACGACTCGGCTTGCTAGGGAGATCTTGCCAACAGGCTATAGAATAGGGCACTCAGTTCTAAGGAGCTAAACCACACTCCACAAATGGCACAAGCCACGGAAACGCGTCATCGTAACGCCAAATGAGAATAAAAATAAACGCAGAAAAATCGGGGGCGTTACACTACTCTCCAAAAATCGGTTTAGGATTCTGAGTCATTTTCTACCCTAAGAATGGAATAGTCCGTCATAGAGGAAGCCCTGCATAGGCCTATGTCCTATTATGCTCGGTCGAATCTAGAGAGTATAGAATCAAGCATAGTTCCCCCTGCTATAGCTAATAATATTTTGAACTTAAGCCTAGCATAATTCAAATGGTGCAGCAGTATGTGCAATATGATGGACTTCAAGATGAAGATCTGAACGCGCATATAGTTAGCTTTCTTGAGATTTGTGACACCTTTAAAATCATTGGTGTTACAAATGATTCTATTAGGCTAAGACTCTTCCCTTTCTCCCTAAAAATCAAGGCTAAGCAATGGTCGAACACTCTACCAAAAAACAGCATCACCACCTTGGATCAACTAACTGAAAAATTTCTAGCGAAGTATTTTCCGCCAGCTAAAACCGTAAAACTTAGGAATGATATTTCTGCCTTTGGGCAAATATATTCTGAAACCTTGTATGAAACCTGAGAAAGGTTTAAAGAACTTTTAAGACGATGCCCCCTTCACGCGCTGCTTGTATGGTTACAGGTGCAGACGTTATATTACTGGCTAAATTAAAGCACAAAGTAAATGATAGACGCAGCTTCCGACGATACCTTATATCACAAAACCCCAGAAGCAGCTCTTGAACTTTTTGAGGACATGACCATGAACACATATAAATGGAATGTGCCTAGGTCCCGCCCAAACAAACCTACATGTATCTTTGAAGTAGATAATGTCTCCCAGCTAGCTATGCAAGTGGAAGTATTAAGTAAAAAGATAACGAAGATGACTGCTGCCTCTGCCCCTCAGGTATGGAAATCTACAACTCCTGCTCCCGAACAATTGGATTATGTTAATAATATGCCTAGAAACACTTTTCATAATTTTTCTACTGGTAATTTTCCTGCTCCGGGTTTTGCTTTTCCGAATAGTTATAATCCCGCTTTACGGAACCACCCGAACATTTCGTGGTGTAATCCCTCGAATGCAATGCGCCCGCCACCACAAAATGATTTTTTACACCACCAACACCCCCTCAAAATTTTCCAAAACCTCCAAGTTTGGAGGAAATATTCTCAAAATATATGAATGTTAATGACGCTACTATAAGAACCCTAGCTGGAACCGTTAAAAGTTTAGAAAATCAAGTAGGACAACTCGCAAAAAAAAATTTTGAGCGACCCGCCGAGTCTCTTCCTGCCAACACAGATCCCAACCCGCGAGAGCAAGCGAAAGATATAACTCTTCGAAGTGGGAAGCAAGTTTCTGGTGTGGTTAGCAAAGAGCTTGAGGCAAGCTTCGCCCCCATTTTAAAAAATAACCCCTCCGCCGAGAAAAATTTAATCATTTCACCCTCAACTGAAGAAGAAGTTATCACCCCTCTTTTTGTTGTAGAAAAGATCTTATTCCACCACCCATCTTTAAAAATGATCCAACTCCACCATACCCTTCTGAACTTTACAAGCAACGTCAGGATGATCAATACTCCCGCTTCCTAGAAATATTTAAGCAAATCCACGTAAATCTACTCTTCCACGAAGCAATCTCCGAAATGCCGAAGTATGCTAATACCTTAAGGACCTCCTGACTAATAAAAATAAGTTAGAAAACTTATTGCATGTCACACTAAATGTCAAGTGCTATGCGGACTTAGCAAATGGTTTACCAAAGAATATCTGTGATCCGGGTAGTTTTTCTATACCGTTTGTCTTTGGTGATCTTTTTGTCAAGAATGCATTGGCCGACTTAGGTTCGAGTATCAACCTGATGCCCCTTTCATTATTCAAGAAGTTAGGGATTGGTAGCCTCATCCACACATGCATGAGTATCCAGCTCGCTGATAAATCAGTTAAATACTCATTAGGAATCGTGGAGGATGACTTAGTTAAAGTCAACAAATTAATCTTCCCGGTGGATTTGGTCATATTGGACATCGAAGAATACATCGAGGTTCCCTTGATCCTTGGACGACCCTTCCTTGCCAACTCCGGAGCTATCATTGACATAAGCAATGGTAAGCTCTTCCTACGAGTAGGTGACGACGAAGTGACCTTCTCTATAACTCCCTCAATAAAGAATACCCTAGAGAATGAATACTCCTATTTTTTCTTAGATGCCTTAGGTGAAAAATCTTCCTACTGCCTTTCTGAAAGTGAAAGTGAGATTTCGGATTTTTGTTTGTCTTCAACTCTTCCAAATGAATTTCTACAAGAAACGGCCATGGCCACGGACTCCACCCTTTCCAATTTTTCGTATAAAGTTAAAGTCTACGAAGATATTATTTTTTAAAAGGAAAGAACTTACAAATCATCGTATGAAGAACACCCTACCCTAGAATTAAAGAAACTACCCAAACATCTTAGGTATGCCTTCTTAGTAAAGGACTCCAAGCTACCAGTGATAGTTTCGGCCTACCTAATTGAATTACAAAATGACAAACTCCTTATAGTTTTACAAAAACATCGCCGAGCTATTGCCTAGTAGATATCTGATATCAAGGGCATAAGCCCATCTTTCTGCACCAACAAAATCCTAATGGAAGATAATTCGCGTAATTCATTCCAACCTCAGCGCCTGAAAAATCCAAATATGAAAGAAGTCGTAAAGGGCGATGTTATGAAACTCTTAGATGCAGAAATTATATATCATATATCTGATAGTAAGTGGGTTAGCCCTGTCCAGGTACTTCCCAAAAAGGGAGGGATAACTGTAGTTAGTAATGAGAATAATGACTTAATCCCAACACGGATGGTGACGGGGTGACGAATGTGTATTAACTATCGTAAGTTAAATGCCACCACCCATAAGGACCACTTTCCCTTGTCGTTCATCGATCAAATTTTAGAGTGAATATCTGGCAATAGCTTTTCTATTTTCTCGATGGTCTCATGGGGTACTTTTAAATCCCTATCTCTCCCGAGGACCAGGAGAAAACTATGTTTACTAGTCCCTTTGGCACATTCGCTTATCGAAGATTGCTGTTTGGATTATGCAATGCGCCAGCTACATTCAAGCGATGTATGATCGCTATGTTCGACAAGTACGTAGAAAGCATTATGGAGGTGTTTATGGATGATTTCTCCGTGTTCGGATATGCCTTTGATAGTTGCTTAGAAAACCTGGAAAAAGTCTTAGAAATATGCGAAGAAACTAACCTTGCCTTAAATTGGGAAAAATGCCATTTTATGGTGAGGGAAGGGTTAGTTTTGGGTCATAAGATTTCTGCGAGAGGAATTGAAGTATACATAGCTAAGATAGAAGTTTTCGAGAATCTGCCGCCGCCTTTGAACGTCAAAGCTATAAGAAGTTTCCTAGGACATGCTGGTTTCTACCTCCGCTTCATAAAAGACTTCTCCAAAATCACCAAACCCCTTACTCATCTTCTAGAAAATGATGCCCCGTTTATTTTTGATGACCTTTGTCTATCTGCCTTTTAATTAATAAAAGAAAAGTTAATTAATGCCCCTATTTTGATAGCTCCAGTATGGGACCTTCCCTTTGAAATTTTGTGTGATGTGAGTAGTTTCTCCGTGGGAGCCGTACTAGGACAATGAATATATAAAAACTTCCACCCCATCTATTATGCAAGTAAAACACTTACATCGGCACAAGAGAATTATACCACAACCGAGAAAGAGCTCCTAGTTGTTGTCTTCGCTTTTGATAAATTCTGTCCTTATATTACGCTTTCCAAAATTATCATTTTTTCGGACCACTCAGCCCTCTAGTATCTTCTTGCAAAGACAGATGCCAAGCCACGCCTGATTCGCTGGGTCTTACTCCTCTAGGAGTTTGATTTAGAAATCTGTGATAAGTGAGGAGCCGAGAATTTGGCCGCCTACTATCTCTCACGATTAGATAATCCGTATATAGAAAAAGTAGATGAAAATCTTTTAATGTTTTCTTCCCTGATGAGAAGTTTGCACACATAGCTAACTATTTAGTGGCGCTTGTACTCCCGAAAGAGTTCTCCTCTTAGCAAAAGAAGAAATTCTTTTCTGAGTTGAAGAACTATTTTTGGGAGGACCCGCATCTTTTTCGAGTCTGTGCGGACCAAGTAATAAGGAGATGTGTCTCTTTTGATGAAGGATTAGATATTTTAAAACATTTGCATGAAGTACCGACTAGTGGTCACTATCAAGCTACTCGCACCGCCGCAAAGTGCTTTGCATGGGTTTTTACTTGCTTAGCCTATTTAAAGACGAGCAAACCTTTGTGAGTAGGTGTGATAGTTGCCAACGGTCGGGAAATATTTCTAATAAAAATGAAATGCCGCAAAATTATTTCCTTGAGTGTGGAGTTTTCGAACACTAGGGAATTGATTTTTTTGGCCCTTTTCCTTCTAGCTTCGGGAACAAGTTTTTTTTAGTTGCTGTAGATTATGTTTCACGATGGGCTGAAGCCCAAGCTCTTCTACTAACGATGCCCGAGTCATAATTATGTTTTTGACAAAATTATTTTCTAAATTCGGTATGCCATGAGCCAACGTTAGCGATAAGGGTTCACATTGTTGTAATGTGCAGTTTTCAAAAATTCTTATTAAATACGGCATTACGAATAAGCTTCCAATCGCTTACCACCCCAAACTAATGGACAAGTCGAAGTAGTGAACAGAGAGCTTAAGAGAATTTTAGAAAAGACTGTTTCCGCCTCTAGAAAAGACTGGTCAGCCAAATTAAACGATGCTCTATGGGCCTACCGTACAGCGTACAAAACCACCATCGGTTTTACGCCATATCGGTTTGTCTATGGAAAATCAAGTCATTTTCCCGTAGAATTAGAACACCGCACTTTTTGGGCCTTGCAGTTTTTAAATTTCGAACCCCACTTTGTCAATGACCTTAGAAAATTTCAACTTAACGAACTCGATGAGTGGCGCTCTTACGCATACGAAAATAACAAATTTTATAAAGAGCGAACAAAGCGTTTTCACGACAAGCACCTAAGGCACCCAAAAACATTCATGTCGGGCGACCAAGTTCTTTTATACAATTCATGATTATGCTTATTTCCGAGAAAGTTAAAATCATGATGGTCTATGCCGTTTACTGTTAAAGAAGTTTTTTCGTATGGAATGATTTAAATTTCACACCCTGATAAGGGTGAGTTCAAAGTGAATGGGCAGCGTCTTAAACTTTATTTCTGTGGTGATGATGTCATTCTAAACAATGTTAAGTTTCTTCTGCATGAACTTTAACTAGTTTAAAACTTTTATTTTTGTTAAAAACTTTAAATATTATTTTGGACAATAATCTTTTGGACAATATTATTTTATTGGGTCGAGCTCAAACGACGTTTTAAACAAAGGGCGCTCTTGGGGAGGCAACCCAAGTTATTTTTCTGTTTTATTTATTTTATACTTTTTGCCCCGGATGACTCTGACAAGCTGAAGCCTCTGCGATTGCCTGCTCCAATGCTGCTGAATCCATCACGAAGTCCAAAGAAGAAATTTTATGAAGATCCAAAGCGCAAACATGGGGGAGCGGCATCACGCAGCCTTCCGCGACTCGCAAATCCAGGGAAGTACCAATTTTTCAATTCTGTACTTTCATTTCTATTTTAAATTCTCTCTCTCATTTCCCTCCTTTCTCCATTAAGGACAATGTCCATTTTAAGCTTGGGGGATGAATTCCTCCTTTTATTTTCTTTATTTTGTTTCTGTAAAAAAAATCAATCAAAATAAAAAAAAACATATTTTTTTTACTTTCTCTTTTTTCTTCATAAAAAAAATCTCAAAAAAGAGAATATTTAAAAATCAAAAATATTTGTTATTTGTTTAGTTTAAACTAATTTTGGTATTTCAAAAGTACCCCTTGCTTTTGTTTTGTTTTTTTCAAAATTTCATATAACGACTTATCTAATTATAATTTTTCTAATTGATCTTTCTAATTATTTTTCACAAGTAAAATGTTGGCCATGTTGTGTTCCTAATTCACCGTAGCATGTTAACGTGAAACGTTTTTCTAAAACTTGCATTTCTATTATGGTTTCTCGTTCTTTATTTTCTTTACTTCCTATAAATCTTTCATCCACTATTTTACTTTTTGTTTTTTTATAAATTTTGTAATGTCAACTTTTAGCAGTGTAGTAGATGTGAATGATTCTAGACTCATATTATTCTTATTTTTAAAATAAGTTCATTAGTCTCTATTTAATATCTAGGACCTACTTTTTGAAAATTTTCAAAACTAATGTTTTAGGCAAATTTTAGGAGCATGAAAATGATGTAGGCCATCTTTGTTTTTGTTTGAGCCTTCTCGCTAACCCAAAAATTATTCCTCTAGTTAGCCGATTTTGAGCCTTTTGCCTATTCCATTTGATAGCTCCACTTATCATTTCATTTTCACCAAAGCTAAATTTTCCAACCTATCTAATCACATTAACTTTTTGAGTTTCATGAAATTTCATGTTGTGATAGGGTTGTTTTATGATTTTTGGAGACATTTAAGAAAAAGTATGCTAAAAAGATATGTTTAATTTTGTGGCCAATTTCAAAATGAAAAGACAAATTATTTATGGCTTTGTTTTGAAAAGAAGAAAGAAAATGGAAAAGGAAAAGAAAAAGAAAAAATATATATTATTTATGAAAATTTTGAAACTCTTTATTTTGGTTTAAGTGTGATTATAAGCCTTCATGTTTAAATTTTAACTCTATTCCTAATTATATGTCTAAACCAAACATTTTTGTCCTAATAAGTCTTGTTTATTCATGCTCCTAGGTTTTCTTTTAGCTAAGTGAAGAAGAAAAGTAGATTAGTTAAGTCTTGGATTTGAATTTAGATTTTTGTTCTTTGATTGATTTAAGTATAAAACACCTCTTAGAATCTAGTAACAACTCAATGCTCTATTTCATTTGTTGCCTTGCTTTCGCTTATTTTAAGAATTCTGTTAAAATTTTGGATGAATTGCCTTTTTTAGTAAAGTTTATAAAAGTTGAAACCTTGTTTAAACATATGTTTTAGGTTTACGTTTCACCTTCTCCCTACTTAGAATTTCGCATAGTACTTGTGTTAGCAAAATTAGAATTTTCCCGATTAGTCACTTTTATGTTAACTAGTTTTTATATTTTTGCTTGAGGACAAGCAAAGCTTAAGCTTTGGGGAGTTTGATAATACGTTTTGTAGTTTAAACTACTAGGGTAATTACAGGTTTTAACTATGTAAATCATGTTTTACAGCTTTATTTTGACCTCCTTTTGTATAAATATTAATACCACTAATATTTTCTCTTTTCTTTGCGGGTTTGCAGGTTTTCAGCCAATTTCTTCGAGCTCCGCCATTACGTCGAGCTCAACCAATTTTGTCGAGATCCGCCATTTCGTAGAGCTCTGCAATTTCGTCGAGCTCCGCAATTTTGTCGAGCTCCGCCATTTCATCGAGCTCCGCCAATTTCATCTATCTCTGCCAATTCGTCTAGCTCCGCCATTTCGTTGAGCTCCGCAATTTTGTCGAGCTCTGCAAATTCGTCGAGCTCCGCCATTTTGTCGAGCTCAACAAATTTCGTCGAGCTTCGCCAATTCGTCGAGCTCCGCCGTTTCGTCGAGCTCCGCAATTTTGTCGAGCTCCGCCATTTCGTCGAGCTCAGCAAATTTCGTCAAGCTCAACGAATTTTGTCGATCTCTGCCATTTCGTCGAGCTCCGCCATTTCGTCGAGCTTTGCCTTCATTCTGCGTTCGACGAACGTCTCCAATTTCGTCGAGCTTCGCCTTCTTTCTGCGTTCGACGAACGTCTCCAATTTCTTCGAGCTCCATCTTCTTTCTGCGTTTGATAAACGTCTCCAATTTCATCGAGCTCCGCCTTCTTTCTACGTTCGACGAACATCTCAGATTTCGTCGAGGTCCGCCTTCTTTCTGCGTTCGATGTTTTTCCTCCGTTAGTCGAGCTCTCCCTCCTTCTCCTCTGATTTCGTTGAGCCCCATCTCCTTCTTTCGTCTAGCTTTCCCCGCTATTAGAGACAAGTCACGTTCTTCCACAAAAGCCTGCTGCCGCCATAAATGCATTTCACACGTAACGATGAAATCATCATTATCCTCCAGATTTCATATAGAGGTCAACCCCCATGCATGATATGAGGCATGGGCATGTCCTGCTCTTTGAAGAATCTATAAATAGAGCCCCTCCCCTTGTGTAAAATATAAAGAATATTAGGGAGGGGAAGTGCTGTCATTTTTAGTTCTTCCTTATTGTTCTTCCTCTTTTTTTTTCTCATTTCAGTTTTTCTTAGTTTTGTTTCAGTATTATTGCTTCTGTAATAGTTCTTAAAATTTCTTTTGTAGTTTACTTTTAGTGCTAGCTTTGTTTCTCAGTTTCCTGCAAGTGTAATAGTTTTTATATTTCAAGTTGTAAGCTCTCTGTTTGAATTAATATAAAGTCTGTTTGCTTTTACTTGTCCCTATTTTGTTTCCATGTACTCCTACTCATCTCTCTTCCTCCACTTCACCATGAGTAACTAATCCTCCTTGTACTCGATCTTGATGATTCGAGGTTCGAGTTGATTAAGTTATGATGCTTTAAGTTAACTTTTTCTTTTTAGGGTTTAGGCCTTTGATTTTCTCTTGAAAATTCGTGTTTGGAGTTATATCATCAATATATAATTTCCATGTTTGTTTTCACTATTACTTAGCCAAGAGGCTCGTAGTTTGAAGTAAACACTCGAGATTAAAGAGAGTTACACGCACCCCTCAAGAGAGGCAGACGTTAAATCTCCCGGATTGGAGTGAAATCCAATTGCGGGGTTCACAGCATAAAGCGAGCTTTAGGCCTCCGATTTAGACGAGAGTTCGGTCGGACCTTCCTAAACTCAGGTGGGCACGTCTTCGAGTGAAGCTTGTTCATGCTTTAGGAACCTCCACGGTCAAGGTCCTTTGCCTTATTAAGTTAGAGTTTATTATCGCATTTTTGATCAACTTAAGCTGAGGTGATTCTCGATCGAGTGCTTTTTTATCATTATTTAACCCCTCATTTTAATTGCTGGTTGTGGTCTATCTCTGATTGAGTGCAAGTGCTTTTCTTTATACAAGTAGTCTCTTCTTTTAATTTAGTTAACAACCCTAAAGTTTCTTCGATAAGATAATAGTCTTCGTGTGAGTAAGATTTCTCAACGGTTCCCGGATTTTAATACGACACTTGTGTCCCCTAGCTACAATTCGATAGGTATACTTGCCTAGTTGGATTGGTAGTTCGGCTCTTTTTCTCTTCACGATTAGCAGCCACCACTGATTGAACAAGTCATCAATTTGTGGTATCGAATACTTGTTCTTCTCCGTCAGCTTATTCAGTTCTCTATAATCGATGCACAAATGCAGGCTACCGTCCTTCTTTCCACAAAGAGGACAGGTTCTCTCTATGGTGATATACTTGGGCAAATATATCCATGTTCTAATAGCTCTTGCAGCTGGACTTTCAATTTCGCTATTGCCTTTGGCGCTACACGGTACAGTGAGCGGGCCACAGGTTTTGCACCTAGCACTAACTCGATTGAGAAGTCAATTTCTCTTTGGGAAGGTAGACCCGGAAGATCCTTCGGGAACACATCTGCGTACTCTGATACAATCAGAACGTCATACACACTGGCTTTTGGCTAAAGTGCCTCAATAAGCGTGAAGAATAACTCTGCGCCCTTCCGAATAACTTTGACAACTTGGAGAGCAGACATCAATATCTTGCTCGATCCTCATATGTCAGCGAATTTAGTCTTTAGATCGGTATTCTGTCCCAGTTTGATCTCCTTTGAGTTACAATCTATAAAGGCACGCTGCTCCGAGAGCCTGTCCATACAAAAGATTACATCGAACTCCGATATCGGCAGTAAAGATGCTTCCAATCTGAAATCCCGACTTCCTATTTGCGCCTCAATACATCAATACTTATTTTCCTGTATCACGCATATTTTTGGAGACAATATCATTAGGCTATCTGTCAGCACACAAGTAGGCACTCCAGTTCGAGACATGAAGTTCTCAAATAAAAGTGAATGCAAAGTACTTGTATCGAACAGTGCTCTCAAAGGACAGTCCCGAATAAGGACAAAGCCTATTATAAACAAATCATACACAAGCGACGCACAAGGTATGAAGTATAAAAAGAAGTGAAATTATATCTTAACTCATACTAGTGACGACGTCACTCTGCTTTATGGCCTCCTGTTGGCCTAAATTGTACACCCTCGGTTGAGCTGGAGTGTATTGGGACGCAGTGGATTCCACAGCCTTTCCCTTTTCAGCATATGTTGCTCCAGTCTTCTTCTCACCCGTTGGGCGCCCATGCCAGCAATCCCGTACCAGATGACCCACCTTGCCACAGGTATAACGTGCAAGGGTAGTTCGCCCAGACTTTGTGCCAGAAGTCACAGTAGATGGAGCATGTCTCTCTTGACCTCTTGCGGTAGTCATATTTTCCAGGACATGGTACTTTGAATTCAGGCTTTTTTCCAGCCAAGACCCTCTTTACCTACACCCTTTTCATATCTTTCTACAACGCACAAGTCATATCAACAAATGCTTGAAATCCTTAGTTCATCAAACTCGAGAGCAGCATTCTCAGCTCGTCCTGCAGTCCCTCGTAGAACCGACTGGTCTTACACTCTTCTTCAGCGAAGGTATACCCCGTATAGCGTCCCAATCTGGTAAACTCATGCAAATAGGTGTCAACACTACTTTCGCCCTACGTTAGACGCTGAAACTAATTTACCATGGCTATGCGTTGAGATGATGACAGATGCTTTGCCAAGAACAGTCTCGAAAACTTCTCTATCGAGACCTAAGTAGTCTAGCTCCATTTCATCCCACCAAAGCTGAGCCTCTCCTTCCAACAGGAAAGTGGCCAAGGTGACTTTCTGTCCCTCCTCAGTTCTTATAGGAGTCAAAAATCTTTTGACGTGTGCAAGCCAGTTCTCTGCCTACATTGGGGACCCTACACCAGCAAACGTAGGAGGACTGAAACTCATGAACTGCTTTAGTTACCGTTCCGCTGCTCATATATCTACCACAGCCTCAACAGGTTTTGTCCTCACACCAACAAGTACTGGCACAATCGTAGGCTGCACCGGCCTAGTAGGTTGTGTGTACATCATTACAAATAATGGCTCGGCAATTAAACGCACTGTCTCCAAAGAAGGAGTAGGTGTTGGCACCTCAGCTGGTACCGCACTCTCAACAGAACGGTGGGGCTCAGATTGCTCCGCAACACTTCGAGTCACCTATACGTGTAAAAGACACACTTTAGCGAATTCCCAAAAACAACAATGACTAGTAAGAATGCGCAGGCTCCTCAAATAGGTTATTTTCATTCCTAAGTGGACATTCTTGAGTTCATTTATGTTATAATGGTCCGCACTTACACGTGCTCGCAACCCCTCAAAAGAATTCGACCACGAATTCGTAAGAGGAAGACCAAGACAAGTTGATACCAAATTGTAATTCCTTCGTCCATCACATGAAATATAATTGAGGGTCCGGTCGGGGCCCCACGCCATATTCCACAAACAGATAGCGAGATTACATATGAATATCAAAAGACTACACGCATCCTAATACAGAGCATTCTAGCGGAAGCTTCAGAGGTTAAGATTTGAACTCAAGTACCACAGTAATGTCCACTATATACACATAGGAATGTTATACAAAAATACACAAAAGTTACAATCGCAGGAGATAGTCAATGTCGCCCGGCAACATTCAACAGTGATCAAAACTGTTATGGCCTTAAGGCCTTACATTTACTCTTTACAAGGTATAGATTACAGACATCGGCACGCAGGTCTGCAATACATGAAAGTAATAAACATCGCTTGTCCTTTGAGGGCCGGCATAGCTTCCGGGGCTTTAGCTTGCTACTTCCCTCTCAGCTCTCCAACACCTGCACAGTGACAATCCACCACAAGGATGGCAAATAAGGCAACGGTTAGCATTTAGCCGACCAATTTATAACGATTTTACCCCTTTCTCGGGGCAGCGGTATAACTTACCTGCAGGCATAGAATTATTACAAGCAGATATATCACTAGAATGTGCACTCACACACAGTTCAATATGCCACAAATACCGACCTTAATTGTCGATGCTCCGTGCACTCAGGGAACATTTTTGGTGTGCCAGTTTGCCGGATTACGCCACCGTTCAGAGGCTCGGGACTTCACGGTCATCTTTGAGCATTTTTAGTCTTTTCGGCTTATAACCTAAGACTCCCTCTCTCTCTCTCGTTGCCACCAATAACTCCCATGTATTTTAGGTCTATTTAACCAATTGACATCGAGCAGGTACTGATCAGCCTTTTCCCGTTGCTCAAATCGCCTTGCCCGCCCGCCGAAAGTCACACTCTCAGGCTGGTCGACAGGATGCGGGTCAGCCTCCCCTTTCTCGTATCTCAAAACACAACCAACGTTATGTATAATGGTTCTCATGGCCTTTAGGAGCTCGTAGCTCACATAATAACCTTACAGTCACCTAAAGACAGGTGTCACAATCAAAAAAGAGTTATAGTCAGTGCTCGTCACGATCGCTTTGCGGTACCAATAGAAGTTCTCTTTCTGTGCCCAGACTTAACCAAAAATCCTGCAACATCCTATAGTGCCAGGAAAACTGGTCTTTTCAAATCAATCATAGCGCATTGTGAGCTATCGCCGGTGATACTCGATGTCGCCTGGCGATATCCAACAGTTATGTAAACTGTGGTATTTTCTTGGTATTTTCCTGGAGAGCGTCTCCAGTACTTAATACGACTCCCATTTCACAGGCATAACCCATCAGACCCCATAAATGCCTTATTTATACTTGGAGTCTTCTCTGACATGCAAAATAAAACATCACCAATCCAGACCAACCTATCCGGATGGGCTTCACATAGCATGACTATTCCATACTGCGATTTCCGGATCTATATGTAAAACTACCCTGGGATTTCATGAATTGACCCAAAGGAATTCCCTTCGCTTTTCCACCTTTTGGTGGCAGGATTCCATGCATTTGACAAACAAAGGACTTCACTTGTCCAAGAAGGAAGATCGTTACCCTTGTAGTTTTCTTCGGAGCCATGGCAAAGCTTTTCTACCCAGATGGAAAGGAGCACCTCACTTCCATCTTCGTGGATCTAGCACCTGCTCTTACTTCCGGCTGCAAAATCTCCTTCACCAAGCTATTCAAGCTCAGCTCCAGCCCTTAGCTCAAACCCTTAGCTCTTTTTCTCAAGACCTTTGATGTAACAAGGAGAGAGAGTGAGAAGAAGAGAATGAATTAAGAGCATTGAGAGCTGAGGCTATTATCGCGTGATACCCACTATCGCCACGCGATAGTCTCTTACTCAACGATTCGTCAAAAGGCGTCGAGTGTGTTTAGCTCACTCAATGCTTCAAGGACTTGTATTATCTCTATCGCCATCTATTGGAACACCCTATTACTAATTTAGGTCAGGATCACTATGTCTATAGGATTGTTGCTTTGACCTTATTGTATAGAGTAAAGGTCAACTAGTTAGGTCTAAGGCTTAGGACTTAGGTTGGAAGCTTTCTCCAAAGACCTCCTAGTTCATATGAGAAGCCTAGAAGAAGAATTCAACTTGTCGTCGAGCTCAGATCGACGAAGCGTCGAACCCAGTTCGATTCTCTCTGAGCTCAGGTCGACGATGCGTCGAACTTAGTTCGACGATCTCTGAGCTTTGTTCGATGTTTTCTGTCTTAGATAAATTCCAATGTCTCTGAGCTCAGTTCGACGATAGTTGAGCTAAGATCGGCGATTATCTTTTGGGATCGACGATTTCTGGAATTTTGTCAGTTTGTTAAGGATTTCAAATGTCTTCAAGTCAGAGCATTTATTGAAGAAGATTTCTAGTCGTTAAAATAAATCTTGAGCAAGTTTCAAGGAAACAAAGAAGGAATGTTTTTTGGTTATTTCCTCCAGAGACAGTTGACATTTAAGGAAAGTTTTTATTACTTTGCTAATGGCTTTCAAAAAGATTTGAAGACTGGATTTCATATTATCCTTCAGTAAAGGAGAAACAAACACATATACAGAAGAAAAAAAGGAGAAGGAGTTCAATAACACAAAACAGAAAACAAGCTCATATTCCTTCTCATTGATTCTGATTCAAAGTCTTAAAAAGTCTTCATCATTCTCACTCCAGACAATAAATATTTCAGTTCTTACTGGAATCATCTTTTGCTGGAGCTTTCTTTTCATTGAACACCTATCACCCTTACAAAGCTTCCAGTTCCTGAACTCTTGCTAATCTCAGGGGGAGCTTTGACAACATCTCATCCACTTGTGCTTCTCTTTGATTGTTGACAGAGAAGACAACTTCACCATTTTTCTTTTTCCTTTCCTGTAAAAGGGTTTTTAAACTCCCTTCAAAAGTTTTGCTTTAGTTTCTAAGACCTTATCAAAACTCAGTGGTTGCAAAACACCTGATCAAAAAATCTTGTTTGGTTTTTGAGCACCTGATCAAAAGCTCATTTGTGCCCAGGACACCTGATCAACTCATCCTGCAGTGGATTCCTACCAAGGGTGGTAGAAGAGTGGAAGTACCCAGGTTTTGGGGAACCACTATATCTCCTTGTGTCTTCTGGTTGTTTGCTATCTTATTTGCTGTGTGCTGTGGATTTGCTCTTTTGCTTGTTTTATTTTAATTTCTGTCAAGCACTCTACACTAACTAAATTAAGTCTTCCACTGCTAGAATAATTTTAATATTTGCAAAATTATTTTAAAACACTCTATTCACCCACCCCCCCCCCCCCCCCCTCTAGAGTGAAAGATTGATCTTACACTCACTTTCAATTGGTATCAGAGGGAGGTTGGTTGTTCGTACAGGCTAACACCTGAACCAAAAGATCTCTCTTAAGATCCATCCTTAATAGAGGGTTATTTTTATTATATTTATTTTAATCTAAATCCATGGCACAGAACAAAGATTATGGTAGCACCAGACCTCCAGTGTACAATCTCTCCAAGCTTTCATTTTGGAAGGCAAGGATCAGATTATACATGAATTCCATTGATGAAGATATCTTTAATTCTGTTTTGACAGATTGCCCCAAGCCTCCTGCAAGCACAAGTACAAATGCTATTCCACCACATTCAGGAACAGATGTTGATATAAAGAAATGGAAGATTGCTGATGCTAAAGCTATGAAGATCCTAGGTCAGACAATGTCTGATGACATCTTCCAGAAGGTAGTTGAATGCAACTCAGCTAAAGAGATTTGAGACAAGCTATCTGAGCTTGTTTCAGGATCAGCTGATGAGAGAAAAGATAGGAGATCTCATCTCATCACTTAGTATGAGAATTTCAAGAAAGCAAAAAGTGAATTAGTAGCTGACATGTACAACAGATTAAGTCTGATTGTCAGTGAACTCAAGACCTTGGACAAGGAGATCTCTCTCACAGAGATAAATGACAAAATCCTAATATGCTTCCACAGCACTTGGGATTCAAGGATCTGGCCCATCAAGGATGCCAGAAATCTAAATGAGAGCACTACAGAAGCTCTATTGGGCAAGCTCAAATCCTATGAGCAGCTCATCAAGAACAGAGAAGAAGAGCAGAAGACAACTTCTCTAGCAATCAGGAAGGAGAAGTCAATTGCTTTCAAGGCAATAGAAGAACAGCCTGAGGACGAAGTCACAGTCAATGAAGAACTGATGAGCCTCCTAGCCAAGAGGTTCTACAAAATTGCCAGGAAAGATTTTAGAAAAAGGTCATCCAGAGGCCAAGAAAAGCCAAGGTATGATAAATAAAATAATAAAGAGATTATTTGTTATGGTTGTATGAAACCAGGCCACATACTGTCTGATTGTCTAGAAAGTCAAAACAAGGACAAGAAGGACAAGAGAGAAAAGAGAAAAGATAAAGACTCCAGAAGAAATCACTATGACAGATCCTCTTCCAGCAAGAACAAGCACACAAGGAAGGGATTTGTTGTTGAAACATGGAGTGCAATAGAAGAAGAATCTGATGCATCATCAAGCTCAAGTGATGATGAAGATGATGTACAAGAAAAAGAATTCTGCATGATGGCAATCAATGCATCTCAGAACAACACTGATTCAGAACTTGAATCTGAATCTGAACCAGAGCTAGAAATGAAGATCAGATAATTGATTCATTTGATTTTAATTTTGAGGACTTCAAGTCTGAATTTAAAGCACTGTGTTTAGATCTACTCAATTCTGAGAAAGAAATTAACTCTCTCAGAAATCAATTATCTGAATACAGTACCTTAAGTTCAGATAACCTCAAACTCTCAAATGAGTTAGAATGTTGTAGGGAGCAGATAGCTTCACTGAAAAGTGAGCTATCTGAGGCCAAGAAGTTTGAAGAAACCTCAATGGGAGAAGTATCAAACTGATGGACATCACAAGAACAGTGAACTCAAGACTCAATAGTACACTGGGCTTGGGTGCTTCATCCAGCCAAGCTATTATGTTAACAACTCGCATTAAATTTATCTCTGATAAAGGAAAAGGAGTTTTGGAGGTAGCTAGAAAAAATTCTAATCTACCCAAAAAGAACAAAGTTTAACAGAAATCATCGAACAGAGCTCGACGATCTTCGAACAAAGCTCGACATTCTTCGAACGGAGCTCAGCGATTTCATGCTGAATGGTCGAACTCAGGTCGACGATCTCTGATCTCTGAACACAGACAAGATCGATCGCTGAACGGAGCTCGACGATCTGATCCAAGATCGTCGAACTCAGCTCCACGATCGTCATACGGAGCTCAGAGATATGACCACTTCTCAAATGGTACATCAAAAGTTGATCCTAGATATCCTACATCTCAAGGGTTCAACCCTTATACTTAATGGATAATTCCTCCTATGAGATATCATCCTGAAGGATATAAGAGTCAACCAGAGATGTCTTTCATTTTTGATTTCAAAGGTTATCAAGCTAGACCCAAGGTAAACTGGGTCAAAAACAAATGAACTGTTATTTGTGTAGGTGAAGAACTATCCAACCATGGACAAGCATTGGTATCTGGATAGTGGGTGCTCCAAGCACATGACTAGAAGCAAGGATAAACTTATATCCTTCAAGGCTAAACATGGACCCAAAGTCATGTTTGGAGATTCAAACTTTGGACAGACCAAAGGATATGGTGCAGTCCAAATAGGATCAGTAACATTCAAGAAGGTAGCATATGTGAAAGGACTGAAGCACAATCTTATCAGTATCAGTCAGCTATGTGATGTAGGCTACCAGGTTACATTTAACAAGTCTCCATGCATCATCAAATCAGAAGACAACACAACTGTGTTGACAGGTAATAGAAAAGGAAACATCGATCTTGTAGATTTTCATTCAACCAAGGTAGATTTCTGTTTATTTAATTCTCTTAGCAAACCTAATGAATTATGGCATAAGAGATTTGGATATGTCAACCTTAGAACATTGCTAGGCTATCCAAGGACAACCTTGTTAGAGGACTACCTTCTGGCCCCTACAAGAAGGAAGGACTCTATAGGTCTTGTCAATTAGGCAAGCAAACTAAAAATAGCTTTAAGTCACTTAATAAGAGTGATTCACCTAAGATTTTGTACTTGTTACATATGGATCTGTTTGGACCCATTACTGTACAAAGCCTTGGATGGAAATCTTATACTTTAGTAGTTATAGATGACTTCTCTAGATTCACATGGGTGTTCTTTCTGAGGAATAAGTCTGATAACTTCAAATGTTTGACAGTTTCTCAAATGTATACAGATTGAGTTCAATACTCACATAGCCTTGATTAGAAGTGATTATGGGATAGAGTTTGATTCTCTTCTTATGCAAGAGTTCTGTCAGAAGGAAAGGATCAGGCACACTTTCTCAGCTCTAAGAACTCCTCAACAGAATGGGGTAGCTGAAAGGAAGAATAGAACCCTTATTGAATCTGCTACAACATTGTTGACAGATGCTCACCTCCCTCTATCCTTTTGGGAAGAGGCTGTGAACACTTCAAACTATGTTTTGAATAGGGGTTTGATACATAAGGTAAAGGGCAATACTCCCTATGAATTACTAAAAGGGAAGAAACCTAAAGTTGATTATCTTGGAATTTTTTGTTGTATTTGCTATATTCATAACAATAACAAGAAATACTTAGCAAAATTTGAAGCCAAAGCTAATGAAGGAGTGTTTCTGGGATACTCCATGATCAGTAAGGCCTATAGGGTTTATAATAAATCATCTCATAAAATTGAAGAAACAGTGCATGTCTCTTTTGATGAAACTAATATGTCTTACAAGGAGAAGAGCACTTCTACCATAGACCCTTTGTAGGTACATTCTCTATCAGAGAATTTGGACAAGCTAAATATCATTGAAAAATATCCCTCACCCTCATCCACTCAACAAGAAGCTGAAAGTAGTGAAAATGATGAGACAGTCAGATTTTAGCAAGTCATGGTGACAATCCAAATGAAGAGCCAGTTGTTGTTCCACAAGAGGAAATAACAACACAGGTTGGTGAACAATCAACACCCATTGTTGATTTAGTAACATCAAGAGACCATCCAATCTCCCAAGTGATTGGAGACATCTCAGCTGGTGTGCAAACCAGAAACCAATTCAATCAAAATCTGATGCACACTTGCTTTCTTTATCAAATTGAGCCTCAATCCATACAAGATGCAAAAACAAGATCCAAACTGGATTATTGCAATGCAAGAGGAATTAAATCAATTTGAAAGAAACAAAGTTTGGGAGCTAGTGCCAAAGCCAAAGAATCATCCCATTGTTGGAACAAAATGGGTATTTAGAAACAAGTTAGATGATCAAGGAGTTATAGTAAGAAACAAGGCAAGGGTGGTTGATCAAGGATATTCTCAAGTAGAAGGCATAGACTATGAGCAAACCTTTGCACCAGTTGCAAGGTTAGAGTCCATAAGAATCTTCCTAGCATATGCAGCTCATAAGAAGTTCAAAGTATATCAAATGGATGTCAAAAGTGCATTCCTCAATGGTGATATCAAGGAAGAAGTTTATGTAAAACAGCCTCCAGGTTTTATCTCTCTAACTCACCCTGATTTTGTTTATAAATTGCATAAAGCATTATATGGTCTCAAACAAGCTCCTAAAGCATGGTATGAGACCCTTGCTTGCTTTATCTTAGAAAATGATTTTAAAAGGGGTAGAGTAGACCAAACTCTTTTTATTAGAACCCATAAGTCTCATATCCTACTAATACAAATCTATGTAGATGATATTATTTTTAGCTCTACTGATTCAAATTTGTGCAAAAGGTTCTCCAACCTAATGCATTCCAAATTTGAAATGAGTAGCATGGGTGAGCTATCCTTCTTTCTAGGATTGCAAGTCAAACAAAATGTTGATGGCATCTTTATTTCTCAAACCAAGTATGCAAAAGAATTGGTTAATAAGTTTGGTATGTCTGATGCATCCTCTATGAAAACAGCCATGCCTACTAATGTTGTATTAGATGTTGATGAACATGGGAAACCAGTTGATCAGACCACATATAGAGCAATGATTGGCTCCTTATTGTATCTTACAGCTAGTAGACCTGATATAATGTTTGCTACATGCATATGTGCTAGATTCCAAGTCAGCCCTAGAGAGTCACACCTCACATTAATTAAGAGGATTCTTAGGTATATGAAAAGTTGTCCAAATCTAGGTCTCTGGTATCCAGCTGATTTAGGATTTGATTTAACTTGATTTTCTGATGCTGATTATGCTGGATGTATAGTAGACAGGAAAAGCACCAGTGGAACCTGTCAGTTCCTTGGTGACAGACTTGTCTCCTGGTTTTGCAAGAAACAAACATCTGTGTCCACATCAATTGCTGAAGCTGAATATATGGCAGCAGGTAGTTATTACTCACAGATATTATGGATTCAAAATAAGCTCCTGGACTATGGCTACAACTTAAGGAAAACCAAAATATTTTGTGATAACACTAGTGCTATTTCAATAGCTAAAAATCCAGTCCTCCATAGTAGGACAAAACACATAGAGATGCGGCATCATTTCTTAAGGGATAATGTATAGAAAAATAAAATTGAATTGGAATACATCTCAACTGATTTACAAAGGGGAGATATTTTCACCAAACCCTTGGATGAAAAGAAACATACTTTCTTCCTTAATCAGTTAGGAATGTTAGATGGAGGAAGTCTTAATTAAGTTCCAAGATCTTTAAACCTAAAAAGAGACAAAGACTAGGTTAAACATTTGAATTTCCTAGTGTCTATAGGTTTTCTCTGTCTCTGAACAACGCTCGACGATTCTCCTAAAGATCGTCGAACGGAGCTCTTCGTTTCCAGATAGTATTCAACTATCTTTCGTTTTCTGTCGAACGGAGATCGACGATGTTAGGAATCGTCGAACGGAGCTCGGCATTTCCAGATAGTGCTAAACTATCCTTCTCGGTCAGCGACCTAAATTATCATCGAACGAAGATCGACGATGTTAAATATCGTCGAACGGATATCGATGATATTGAGACCTTTCAGTTTCCCCTAAAGCCGTAGATCATCGAACTGGGTTCAACGATCTTTCCTTTTCTGTGTCAAACCCTTATATAAAATCATTTTTCAGGCGTCATTCTCCTTTGCGCTTTCATACCTTCTGCAAGAACTTTCTTTCCCTCCAAACTTTTCTACACTTGATCTTGTTTGTTTTTGCAGGAAATATGTGGGTTTCAGTCGCCATTCTATCCGCAATGAAGTTCGACACTGGCTTCGATATCGACATGGAATCATTTGAGGGTACAGATCAAATATTCAACGACATTCTGGAACTTTTCAAGGAGCAACAAATTGTGAACATTATGACTTCCAAAATCAAGCTAGCAGTAGATGAGATTAAATAATGGGTCTATACTGCCCACAATCTTGATAAAAACACAGTTATTGGAACCATCTTAGGGACACAGGTATCCCTAACCCCAGCCATTCTTACAGAGATTTTTGGAGTAAGTACTAGAAATGATAGCATAGAACTATCAGTGGTAGAATTTACTGAAATGTTAGATAGAATGGGTCATAATTCTGAGAACCCTAATAAGTTACTGAAGAAAAATCTATCTATGGAGTATAAATTTCTAGCAGATGTTGTAGGCAAAGTAATATTGGCCAAACATTCAGCCCATGATACAATATCTAGACATCAATTCTGTTTAATGGATACAATAGTAGATAAGAAGCAGCTGGATTGGGGAGCCATTTTCTTTGACTTGATTAAGAAAAAGATCAATAAAAATTTTGTGAATTTTGGAAGGATTTTGGGCCTATTCCTTCATAATAGGTGCCATCAGTTGTTAGTGTCCAATGGGATACACATCAATGCTTCAAAGAGGCTTTCTTCAGCTCTATTTGTCAAGTGGGAGAGTCAAATTGTCAAACCCAGCAGGGCTCCTATAGCAAAAGCTTCTTCAGGCATAAGGACTGAATCAGTCACTCCTCCTCAGTCCACTGCCCCAGCAGAAGTGTTGCCATCCCCTTCCATATCCTCTCCTTCATCTCCACATCCAGTTACATCTTCCATACCTTCATCTCAAATAGCTTCTTCACCTCCTATAGCCACCCATCAAGAAGTTTTCCATCCACTACATTACTTCTCATCCATAGATTTAGAATCATCCTCCCATCTTCCATCATTCAACCTTTTAGATGATTCCTTCATGGATGATTCTCCATCTTCACCTCAAGACATTCCATCCACCTCAACATCCTTTCAACAAATCCTACATGACATCATATCTAAACCATCATTTCCCCCTACCATCTCCTCATTTCTACCAACAGTCACTATCCCAACTCCATCCATAACATCCATCCCCATCTCTCAACCATCCATTCCACTTCTCTCTGCATCAATTCCATCCATCCTTACAGCCCCTCCCTCTACCTCTACTCAAGTTAATCTTGAGCAAGTAGATCTTCTACCTCTAGCAGATAAATTATATGAGTTGTTGGCACCCAAGCTAATTCTCTTACTGGATTCAACCTTGGCTCCCTTAGTCAAGACTTTGAATGATTTATCTGTTAGAATATCTTCTTCCTTCTCCCTTCAAGCCATCCCTTCTTCTGGGGGCCTAGATTTAGTTATCACTGAAACTAGGCAGGGGGAGATGCCTTATGAAGAAGTGCTGCCCTCAGAATTTTATTTCAGAAATGCATATATCAGAAGTTCTAGCTTCAGAGATTCCAGCTTCAGAGAAAGTTTCAGTTTCAGTTCCAGCTCTAACTCCAACCATCAGTCCTGCAGTAGATCTATATTCTTTATTATCATTATTTGATTCATTTTATAGTTGTTATCTTCCAGCACCTCTCCCTGTTGAAGATCTAACAAGGGTTATAGTTCCATTCTCCTGCTGTGATCCAAATCTGATAGAAATGTATATAAATTCTGCTAAATCTGTGGAAAGTATTCCTTTGGTTCTTGCTACTGCTGATGTTGTTTTTTCAGAGGCTATTATAGAGCCAGTAAAGCTAGTTTGTTCAGTTTCTGCTCCTACTGCTTTAGATGTTGCTGATGTTGTTATATCTACCACTGCTCCTCCTACTTCAACTCCTGATATCTCTAATGAAGTGTTAAAGCAAATAGATGCTTTATTTGATGAGCCTCAGAGCTCTGATGATGAATTCAGGACTGACTCTGATGATTCCTCTGAAACTATTGCAAAGAAGAGGAAAGCTAGAAGTAAAGCTATGAAAAGAGTTCAATTGTCCAAAGCTACTTCTGATCATGATATACCCTATTATATTTTGCATAACTGCCCCATAACTGAGCACTAGATGCAATTCTCTAAGAACCAATTGAAGGCCATGAGGAAGAAAAGGAAATATGACCAAGGAACTTCTCATTATAATCCTCCTCCTCCTCCTCCTTCTTCTCCAGGTGCAGGATCTGGTGGAAACTCAGCTCATAAATCCTCATATGCTTCATCTCAAAGATCCTCTCAGTTTCAAGGAAGATCTCAATCCAGAGGATATTAGCAAAGAGGCAATCAGTCAAGAGGAAGTCAGTACAGAGGCAATCAAAAAGATTATCAAGTTTATTCCAGAGGACAGTCCAGACATCAACCTTATCAAAGTAAAGGACAAAGCCCAAGTGATTCTACTTCTGTTTCTTTTCCTTATAAGCTCAAAGAAGGATATCATCCAAAAGCTCCTCCCACTGACACGATCAATAAGTATGAGCCACTAGTTCCTTTTGAAGATCCAGAGAATAACTCAGTCTCCTGGACAGCCAGACTAAAAGAAATGGCTGCTCTAGATCAAATCAAGAAAGCAAGAGAAAAAGGCCAAGATACTTCCAATATCTCTACTCTATCAGATCAAAGAAGACAAGAACTTGAAAGATACAGCTCCAAGATATTCTTCAATACTGAGGAGTACAGGCAGCTACATCCTGAAGCTGTAGTTCCTAGAAACAGAAGCCAGAAGACTCTTGGTGCTGCTGATGACTTCAGATAAAAGAAAGATTCAGAAAATCCAAACAGAGAAATAATTTTAGAGAAAAGAACTGATGATAAGAATTAATCTGGGTGTAAGCTAAAAACTCTTTCATATCTCTCCTGAACTATTTGGTGTGATATAATTATACTTCTGTGGTTCTGCAATGCTTTTTTGTATTTTATTTCTGTTGATGTTTTTATTTTCTATAACTCATGTAAATAGTAATCCTAACCAAAATAGGGGAGATTGTTAGAACACCCTATTACTAATTTGGGTCAGGATCACTATGTCTATAGGATTGTTGCTTTGACCTTGTTGTATAGAGTAAAGGTCAACTAGTTAGGTCTAACGCTTAGGACTTAGGTTGGAAGCTTTCTCCAAAGACCACCTAGTTCAGATGAGAAGCCCAGAAGAAGAATTCAACTTGTCGTCAAGCTCAGATCGACGAAGCGTCAAACCCAGTTCGATTATCTCTCTGAGCTCAGGTCGACGATGCGTCGAACTCAGTTCGATGATCTCTGAGCTCAGATCGACATTTTCTGTCTTAGACAAATTCCAATGTCTCTGAGCTCAGTTCGACGATAGTTGAGCTCAGATCGACGATTATCTTTTGAGATCGACGATTTCTGGAATTTTGTCATTTTGTTAAGGATTTCAAATGACTTCAAGTAAGAGCATTTATTGAAGAATATTTCTAGCCGTTATAATAAATCTGGAGCAAGTTTCAAGGAAACAAAGAAGGAATGTTTTTAGGTTATTTCCTCCAGAGACAGTTGAAATTTAAGGAAAGTTTTTTATGACTTTGCTAACGGCTATCAAAAAGATTTGAAGACTAGATTTCATATTATCCTTCAGTAAAGGAGAAACAAACACATATACAGAAGAAAAAAAAGGAGAAGGAGTTCAACAACACAAAACAGAGAACAAGCTCCTATTCCTTCCGATTTATTCTGATTCAAAGTCTTAAAAGTCTTCATCACTCTCACTCCAGACAACACATATTTCAGTTCTTACTAGAATCATCTTTTGCTGGAGCTTTCTTTTCATTGAAGACCTATCACCCTTGCAAAGCTTTTAGTTCCCGAACTCTTGCTAATTTCAGGGGGAGCTTTGACAACATCTCATCCACTTGTGCTTCTCTTTGATTGTTAACAGAGAAGACAACTTCACGATTTTTCTTATTCCTTTCTTGTAAAAGGGTTTTTAAACTCCCTTCAAATGTTTTGCTTTCGTTTCTGAGACCTGATCAAAACTCAATGGTGGCAAGACACCTAATCAAAAAATCTGGTTTGGTTTTTGAGCACCTGATAAAAAGCTCATTGGTGCCCAGGACACCTGATCAACTCATCCTGTAGTGGATTCCTACCAAGGGTGGTAGAAGAGTGGATGTACCCAGGTTTTGGGGAACCACTATAGTTCCTTGTGTCTTCTGGTTGTTTGCTATCTTATTTACTGTGTGCTGTGGATTTGCTCTTTTGTTTGTTTTATTTTGATTTCTATCAAACACTCTACACTAACTAAATTAAGTCTTCCACTGCTAGAATAATTTTCATATTTGCAAAATAATTTTAAAACACTCTTTTCACCCCCCCCCCCCCCCCCCCCGCTAGAGTGAAGGATTGATCCTACACTCACTTTCACCGTCAGTGATAGCCACTGTCGCCCGGCGATATCGACCAGAAGGTCTACTGTCAAATTTTGGGTGTTACACAGCCAAACCTTCCTAAGTCTATCTGTCAACTCCCATCGGTGTGACGATTGGCGAGCCCATAGACCTGTCACACTATCCTTAACCTAGGATTATGACACAACGTGTCAACTCACACCACATGAAATTTCACATATAAGGGCTCCACTATGAGTCCCTTTTATTTATTCACGTCCCTTGCTCAACAGCACGCGAGAGCTCCACAATGAGTCCCTTATCAACACATCATTCCAATACGGCAAACACACACACACTTCCAACCCATCCACATTTTCATACCGCACATGGGTTTAGTGTTTACTCAGGTGGCAAGCCAGCTTACACAATATACCAATCTCACACTGTTACCCAAAGGGAGACACAACTCTAAGCAGTGGACCACTTTACACCTCCAATTATTTATCACATCTCATGGCCATACATTAATCTCCTAAAATTCCTTTTCAAGGATCAATCATTCACCAACACGAATGCTTCATTATGCTAATCACAATAGCATAATGATATTTCATAAATTCATCAACATAGTTATGGGTTACTCATTCAATTATCGAGCATCACATCCCCTTCAAAAACCTATTACATTCTCCAGATTATAATCATGCACAATCATGTTTCACCAAACCATTTGTTTATCATGATCGCGTAAGGCTAAGTTTACCAAACCTCAACATTATTTTGCTACGATTTCTCTACCAAAACACAACCCAGTTCTACACAAACCCAAGAACAACATGTACTTAATTCTTGACTATATAGAAACATCGACTGGACATTCTTAAGTCTACAGGACTCGTATGAAAACGTGTAAACATTCGTTGGAAAGGTCTTTCCAAGTCTACGACTTTCGTGTTTAGCCAAAAGCCCATATTTGGCCGTAACATATGTAACATCCCATTTTCAAATTATACCCCCCCCCCCTTAGGAGTGACTTCAACATGCCTAGGACATAATAAGTCCTAGGTTGAACCTAGGAGGTCAGGTGACCCAACTAGCTAGTTGAGACTCACTTGGGCTACAAATAGTAAAATCTTAAAACCATGATTTTTGGTAGCCTAGTGGGTTCAATCTGACTCCAAGGCATTCCTAGACCTAATATGGGATCAATGGGTCACCAAGGACCAATTGGGTGCAAACTTAGTGGCTAAGTTGACCCAAGTCAACTTAAGCCCTAGTTAGGCCAAAGTAACCCTGTCTTGGGTCAACTCACCCTCATTATGCCAAGTCTACCCTACCTAACCATACCTAGGCCTTAGGGGAGGTCAATGGGTCCCTAGGGGTCTATTGATGTTAACTCCGAAGGTCAAATTGACCAGGTCAACCCTAAACCCTAGGCTAGCCAACATGTAAATATAGGAGAGAGAAAGTGAGAATAAGGGTATTTTCATGGTAGAATGGTGAGCCCCCTCTCATATGGCATTTAAGGATTTAATATTCATTTTATGGGCTTCCTTTAGGCTTCTAGGGGAAGAGAATTCGTGAGAGTGACTAGGAGAGAGAAAGAAGTGAGAAATAGGCTAAATATAGGAGAGAGAAAAGGTGGTGGAAGTAAAGGGGTGGTTTTAGAAAGTGAGGAGGCATGGGGCTCGGCCAAAGAGGGGCCCACAGCCACCTAGAGGTTGACACCTCTTCCCCCCACCCTTTTACTGGCCATCAAGAGGTGTTTTGACTCTCTCTCTATCCTCTAACCACCCCCCACATGAAGAGGTGTTTTGGCCCTTGAAGAAAACCGCCCCCTCTCCCCCTCTCCTCTTTATATACTCATTTAGGAGAGAGGGGAGACCATTTTCGAAACCTTAGTAGGAGAGAGAGAGGCTTGCCGGAGCCACCAAGGAGATAAACGCAGCCACCACCACCACCATGGCATCCCGCCGTTCAACCCGCATTCGTGCCCGAACTCAGGTCCTCCCCCTCTCTTTCTCTTATGTTTAGATCCTAGAATCATTAGGGTAGAGGTCGGGCTCGAGTAGCCGGTCGGAGGGAACCAAAACCAGAAATTATTAGCCATTTTCATGGCTTTTTGGTGGGCTCGGGTTGGGCGGCGCCGCCACCTCCGGCCGCCCTAGCCGCCGGCAAGGCTAGCCCCCACCACGGGGAACATGTAGGAGTTGATTCCCTGTGGTGGCGCCGCCCATAGTGGCCAGGAATAGCCCCGTGAACACCACCCTCCACGGATTCTGTTTTGGCATTTTGGATAAGATGAAGTACAGCTCCCGTCGGATTTGCTTTAAGATTCGTGCAACCCTAAAATATGATTTAATGATTTTTTTATATTCAATTTCTGTATTATAATAAAACAGTTTCACTGTAAATTAAATTTAGACCCCTTATGGGCACCACCTGAAAAAGGTTACAACAACGAAGTTGTAGGTCTTTTAAAGACCTACAATTTGATATGTAGTGGTGAAAAAGTGGATGAGGGGACTGCATTGTAGAGCCTTTTTAGTGAGGGTATGTCCTAACACTAGGGCAGATTCCTTCTAAAAATTATTTAGGTCCTTTAGGGGCATGTTCATCAAACATGATCAACATAAATGTTGTATGCATTTTTATTATCTACAGTTTGATATGTAATGGAAAATTTTAGGACAAGTTTACTGACGTATAGGGCCATTTTTCTACGGTAGGTCCTATATGTAGGGCAGATTTTAAAATAATTCCCCACACCTAACCCTTAGTCCAAATTCCTTGAATTTTAGAAATGGGCTTATTATTACCTAGATCTAGCTCATGTAAAAATTGGAGACCATTTAGGATAGTGTAGCTTAGGTTTTTGCCCTAACACTAGAAAAGCTAGGCTCAGATATTTAAAGGGTCAAATGACCTCCATACCCTCTCAAATTTTGGTGAGGTGTCCCTGGTATAGGTGTCTAGGTATGGTTCAAATTTCAACTCATTTGGTTGAGTTTTGAATAGGAATTCACTAAACCCTAGTTTGGACCTACGAAAGGGTAATTAGGGAAAAGGGAACTTTTGGCAATTGAGTGGTCACACACCTCAATAGAGGTTGAGATTTTGACCACTGGTTTAAAATGATCCTAAGAACCCCCTTGGGGAAAATGGAATGGATTAGGGTGAGTTTACCCTAGGGCCCAGTTTCAAACCCTAAATGAGGATTTTGGGGGCTTGTGAAGGACATAGGGGCAAATGCCCTTGTATGGTCTTGAGATTTGGTGGAGAGGTTATTAATGGGTATTTAACCCTCAGGTTGAAATATTAGAGAATTTAGAGGTAGGTAGGTACCTCAAAACCAAAACCCTAGTTTTAGGGTAGAAGGGCTTTTAGGTCAAAACAGTAACTTAAATCCATTTAAAAGCTATGAAACTTGGCTAGAGTGTTTCTAGGGTAGTTAGGACCCTTGGATGATTTTACTAGAATAGTTGGATAATTATTTCTAGTACTTCACTTATGAATGTGGGTATTGCCCTATTTGATATTTTATTTATTAAAGATTTTTAAGTCAAATAAGACCTCATGAAACTCTGGAATTAGATGTTGTTGGCAAGTAGGAATGCTCCTGAATTTTTAGTTTAATTTTATGTTAACGAAATCTAATAGTTCTTTCACAAGTGTTATAAAAGGGCATTATGGTTTTAAAATATATTATGGCTTAAATATTTTCTGGATAATTATGAAATTTGGTAAATAGGGTCCTTAAACCAATATTTACTAGTGTCAATTTATTCAAGATTTTTGGAGTTATGATTATGGTACTTGATTCACAAGCATGCAAGATTAAGAATTTAGTAAATGATTTATTATAAATTAATTTCCAGTAGGAAAATTATGAAAATTATCTAGTGTTGTTTTCATGGTATTATTAGTACCCTGTAATTAATTCAAATTATTTGAATGAAGATTTGATGTAGTTTATTCATTAGTCATGAAAGAAATGAATTATTGATAAAACATGATTAGGCCCCTTAGACCTTAGAGAAAAATGTCAAACCTTGGATCTATCCTTTTTTTTTGATATAACATAATTTATTCTGAATTTATTATGATTTTTACATAGCTAAAAAGTCTACTTCATGTTCAAATTAGTAGACCTTGGATTTGTAGGAAAATTAATTAATTATTAGATTTATTGAGAAAATGGTTATAACCTGGAATTGATTCATTTATGACATGATAGGACCCCAGTAAATAACTTAGGTTATTCGGATGAAGACACAAAGGACATCCTATCAAGGTCATCATATAGTATAGGGTGGTCTGTAATTAGTGATTTTGGGAAATGTGTAACAGGATAAGGTTTGGGTTAGCGTAAGGACAGGTTGTGTTGGGTGGATTTAAAGAAAGTGGATGGATCACCATAGGAGGTTTCAAGTGTGGTGAGGAATGAGTTGATGCGCTCTAGAAGGTGCGAGGGACCGACGAAAGATCATCATCCCCGTAAGAGTGAAGAGTCAAATTCACCCTAGGTTTAGTTTGATCCAATTTATAAACGGAACGGGTAAGGGAAAAACAACCCTAAAATATGATTTAATGATTTTTTTATATTCAATTTCTGTATTTTTAATAAAACAGTTTCACTGTAAATTAAATTTAAACCCCTTATGGGCACCACCTGAAAAAGGTTACAACAGCGAAGTTGTAGGTCTTTTGAAGACCTACAATTTGATATGTAGTGGTGAAAAAGTGGATGAGGGGACTGCCCTGTAGAGCCTTTTTAGTGAGGGTATGTCCTACAACTAGGGCAGATTCCTTCTAAAATTATTTAAGTCCTTTAGGGGCATGTTCATCAAAAATGATCAACATAAATGTTGTAGGTATTTTTATTATCTACAGTTTTATATGTACTGCAAAATTTTACGACAAGTATACTGACTTATAGGGCCATTTTTCTAGGGTAGGTCCTATATGTAGGGCAGATTTTAAAATATTTCCCCACACCTAACCTTTTGTCCAAATTCCATGAATTTTGGACAGGGGCTTATTATTACCTATATCTAGCTCCTGTAAAATTGGAGACCATTTGGGATAGTGTAGCTTAGGGTTTTGCCCTAACCCTAGAAAAGCTAGGGTCAGATATTTAAAGGGTCAAATGACCTCCATACCCTCCCAAATTTTGGTGAGGTGTCCCTGGTATAGGTATCTAGGTCTGGTTCAAATTTCAACTAATTTGGTTGAGTTTTGTATAGGAATTCACTAAACCCTAGTTTGGACCTAGGGAAGGGTAATTAGGGAAAAGGAAACTTTTGGCAATTGAGTGGTCACTCACCTCAATTGAAGTTGAGATTTTGACCACTGGTTTAAAATGATCCTAAGAACCCCCTTGGGGAAAATGGGATGGATTAGGGTGAGTTTACCCTAGGGCCCAGTTTCAAACCCTAAATGAGGATTTTGGGGGCTTGTGAAGGACATAGGGGCAAATGCCCTTGTATGGCCTTGAGATTTGGTGGAGAGGTTTTTAATGAGTATTTAACCCTCAGGTTAAAATATTAGAGAATTTAGAGGTAGGTAGGTACCTCAAAACCTAAACCCTAGTTTTAGGGTAGAAGGGCTTTTAGGTCAAAACAGAAACTTAAATCCATTTAAAAGCTATGAAACTTGGGTTAGAGTGTTTCTAGGATAGTTAGGACCCTTGGATGATTTTACTAGAATTTTTGGATAATTATTTCTAGTACTTCACTTATGAATGTGGGTATAGCCCTATTTGATATTTTATTTATTAAAGATTTTTAAGTAAAATAAGTCCCCATGAAACTCTGGAATTAGATGTTGTTGGCCAGTAGAAATGCTCCTGAATTTTTAGTTTAATTTTATGTTGAAGAAATCTAGTAGTTCTTTCACAAGTGTTATAAAAGGGCTTTATGGTTTTAAAATATATTATTGCTTAAATACTTTCTGGAAAATTATGAAATTTTGTAAATAGGGTCCTTAAACAAATATTTACTAGTGGCAATTTATTCAAGATTTTTGGAGTTATGATTATGGTACTTGATTCACAAGCATGTTAGATTAAGAATTTAGTAAATGATTTATTATAAATTAATTTCCAGTAGGAAATTTTTGAAAATTATCTAGTGATGTTTTCATGGTGTTATTAGTACCCTGTAATTAATTCAAATTATTTGAATGAAGATTTGATGTAGTTTATTCATTAGTCATGAAAGAAATGAATTATTGATAAAACATGATTAGGCCCCTTAGACCTTAGAGAAAAATGTCAAACCTTGGATATATCATTTTTTTGGATATAACAGAATTTATTCTAAATTTATTATGATTTTTACATAGCAAAAAAGTCTACTTCATGTTCAAATTGGTAGACCTTGGATTTGTAGGAAAATTAATTAATTATTAGATTAATTGAGAAAATTGTTATAACCTGGAATTGATTCATTTATGACATGATAGGACCCCAGTAAATAACTTAGGTCGTTCGGATGAAGACACAAAGGACATCCTATCAAGGTCATCATATAGTATAGGGTGGTCTGTAATTATTGATTTTGGGAAATGTGTAACAGATTAAGATTTTGGTTAGCGTGAGGACAGGTTGTGTTGGGTGGATTTAAAGAATGTGGATGGATCACCATAAGAGGTTTCAAGTGTGGTGAGGAATGAGTTGATGCGCTCTAGAAGGTGCGCGGGACCAACGAAAGGTCGTCGTCCCCGTAAGAGTGAAGAGTCAAATTCACCTTAGGTTTAGTTTGATGCAATTTATAAAGGGAACGGGTAAGGGAAAAACAACCAATAACAATAAGTGCCTTGCGAAAGGGAACTTCGGGTCGTAATGTCGCCGTCTTGGTTCCTAGTGCCTATTGAGAACCCTTCACGGGGCATAATCCGGAGGCAGTCCTGGGCTAACGTAAATCTTAAATAAATCAAAAGAGTAATTAGTTGAAATAGGTTTACACTTCACACACTAGTTAGATAGACATTTGGAAAAGGTTAAGTCGTCCCGAGGTGTTCAAAGGGGCGCCATCCTGCGGTGCTCAAGGGATGAGGTTTGGTATTGAGCCGAACGATTTAGTCCGGGGAGCTTAGTCTCGGTTTGTGGTTGAGCCGGACGATTTGGTCCGGGAGCTTTACTCTTGACCTCTTATATTAAATGTTGCATGTTCATAAATAGGAAACTTTAAGGTGGTGGGTCTTCGATATTGGGGAGTTCGTTGCACCGACACCAATATCGTAGACTCGGCAAGGTGGCTAGCACTTCGCCAACCTTAAGTCCGGCGGTCCAGTCGGCAAGAGTACACGGGAGTCCGCCTTGTGCACTAGGCATTGAGGGCGTACGATAGGTCAGACCGGTAGTGCAAATACTAGTTTTGAGGTGGGCGAGGCCCAAGACACCGCTCCCGTCTGCCACTAAGGAGGTATCCTGGGAGGTAACGGCTCTGAAAGGGGGAACTAAGGTTTGTGTACACAAAGTTAGGTGTGTGAGTTGCACTGCATGAACATCATCAACCCACCATATAGCTGCATACATAATCATTCATAAGAACCTTGATACCTAATGTATAAGTGGAATGGGACGCTTATACATTAGGACCTGCAAAACGACCCCTTGATCTATAAGCTTGTGTGGGCAAGTTTTATAGATAAAGGTCATTTTAAATATTTATATAATGCTTGTGATAACCGACACCCCAACGTATTAGTGGAATGGGACATTTATACGATGGGAGCCCTGTAGAAGATCCCTTGGCTTATGTGTACTCACATAAGTTAAGGTTTAATTTCTTACTTACTTACCTTTCTGTTTTACCTATTACAACACTTATATTGTTCGCCTATCATAACTACTAGTTAGGTCCAACATCATCTGCTTTTGACTACTCACCACCTTCATTTCCTTCCCTTTCTTCCTCTCCGCTCGGTGCCTTAGGGCATGGGGGAAGGGGTGGGGGATGATAGGGCTTAGTCTTATAGACTAACAGTTTTCGGACCACATCATTTTAGGGAATCGTGGAGCCCAGACCGGAGGAGCAGCCCAGGAGGCCGGTGCGCTTGGAGACAGGGCAGTCTAGCTCAGGAGTTCAGACAGCCTGGACCGTGAGTTCCGTTCCTTAGTAGCAGTTTGTTTTTCAACTACCGTTTGAGTGGCCATGTAGTGAGGTGTTGTTGTACCGGGCTTAAGCCCTCTTCCTTTCAGTACTCTATTTTTACTCTGATGTTATACTGTGGACGCTCCCTTCGTGGAATTTACTTATATGTGATTTATTATTGTGGACTGCATTTCTCTTTCTTTACTACTTGCTACTTGATTGTGATCGAAAAGGCTGGCAGAATCGGCGCGTTGTAGTGACGACCTTCCCGGGTGCGAAGGTGTCACCGCAAAGCGGCGGTTCTGGGCATAAGACTCCGAGTTTTGAATCAAATAAGGGGGTCTTACAAACTGGTATCAGAGTATAACATCGATCGGAGAAGATTAGCAGTCCACAAACCCTGGGTCACCCCCACGCGAGTTTAGTTTGGGGACAAACTAAGCAGCGGAAGCAGTGGTGTGCCCATATGGTGATCACATATAAATTGTCCACTTCTCCAACAAATGGAATTCTTCTTTATAGCTTGAGGCAAAACCCTGCCCCCAGCAGGGAGCACCTCCGGCTGTAAAGACCTCATCTTATAATTCTTTAGTCAATAAGTTAGACTCAACCCATTAGGGCACATGACTACCCATGACGACTTGTAACATGCCCTAGTTCAAAATAGACCCTAGGTATGAACTTGTTTAAGGGAAGGAGATACCCAAACAGAATAAAGGGAGGATTTTAACACGAGAATGACAACCTAATAGATAAACTCAGGTGACCCTACGGTCCCTATCAGGGATTACTCAAATCAGTAGACTGCCTTAAGGAGAAATGAGACCAATAATCCATTAGCAGAATGGTGGAAGATAAGTAGTTTTAACCCTCGTACAGGTAACAAGATTTCTCGGAGACAACCACAATGACAAACACCGAGGTTCGGATATGAATTCAAGTACAGAAGATACACATTTGGGAATGGGAATATTTTGACTCGGACAAGGTTGTCGAAAATGTGACCTAAAGAGTTTAAGTATGGGGTATATCGACGAATTTCAGGGTGGAACCCCAAGTCGAAGATTGATGCCCTGGGAAATTGTGCACCCAACTAGGACGGATATAACATGGTAATATCAAAGATACTTAGCCAAGGAAGATAGGGGCTTATCTTTTGTTTATTGGGGGCTTGTCTTTTGTTTATTGGGCAAAATAGGATTGACTTGGGTTTCCTTAGACCTAATTTAGAGAATGTGGCGTAATAAACATAGTGAGATTGAATTTGATATAATTCGACGTAATTCGGGCAAAGATAAGACTAAATCGCTATGTGGTATCATCGGAAGTATGATGACTCTAGGAAACTGCAAGGAGTTAGCAAACAATATATTGGAAGAACGGAGACCTTAGATATAACCCGTAGGGTTGAATTGATTGATTTCTCGGGCGTACTCGAAGGAATAAGATATGGATCGTGTGGAGATTTTATAGAGCTGTGTCTACCCACACAAATGAGAAATTTAATCACCGGAAGTTTGTTGTATCTCAGAACATGTACCCCCTGGAGTGAATAAAAGTGTCATGGATTTTGTGATGCACGGTGAGGTCCATCAGTTGTGGAAGGTTGTGTGAAAGAGTTTTTGGGAAACTATTACAGCCACTTCCGGTGTCGGAGTGGAAGTTTGATGATATCGCGATGGACTTCATCCATGGCCTCCCTCATTCACGCACGGGAAACAATTCTATCTGGGTAATCGTTGACCGGCTGATAAAGGTGGCTAGGTTCATCCCGATCAGGAAGGATGACTCTGTTGGAGTTTTGGTTCGGAAGTTCGTGGAGCAGTTTATTCGTTACCATGGAGTGCCCAGGATGATCGTATCCGATCGAGATGGTCGGTTCACATCTAGAGAGTGGAGATCAGTGCAGCCTTACCTTGGCACACGACTGTCCTTCAGTACGGCCTTCCATCCCCAGACTGACGGGCAGACGGAGCGTACCAACAGGACGCTGGAGGACTTACTGAGGCTGAGTATTGTGGATCATGGAGAGCCTTGGGAGCGGATGTTGCCCCTAGTGGAGTTTTCATAAAATAATAGCCATCAGTCCAGTATACAGATGGCTCCGTATGAGGCCTTGTATGGGAGGAGATGCCAGACTCCCTTGTCTTGGATACATGATGCGGATCCAAAGATGCTAGATTCGGAGTTTGTTGAAGACACCGAGGCTCGGGTGCGACTGATTCGAGAAAGGATGCTAGAGGCACAAAGCAGACAGGCAAAGTACTATGACGCTCGGCATCATCTAGTAGAGTTTCAGGTTGGGGACCGGGTGTTTTTGAAGATCCGGCCAATGCACGGGGTTTCACGAGTACGTGGTCGGCAGAAGAAGCTCAGTCCAAGATACATGGGGCCTTTCAGGATCCTGGAGCGGATCGGTCCATTAGCTTACAGACTGGAGCTGTCGCAGGAGCTGGCCGGCCTACACGACGTGTTCCACGTATCTTCACTCAGGAGGGCTTTACTATGCCCGAAGCTACAGATTACCACCACTGATGGGCCGGTAGCTACAGATCGGTCCGTTCATGTGGAGCCGAAACGGATTGACGACCAGAGGATACGGGTCTTGAGCCGCAAGAAGATCCTGCTAGTTAAAGTCTTGTGGAGGAATCATGGGCAAGAGGAGCATACTTGGGAACCCGAGGACTTCATGCGAGAGAAGTACCCGGAGTTGTTTAGCCAGGTAATATCTTCAAACTTCTCAAGATGCTTGTAATTATTTTTCCCTACTTGTTTTACACCGGAGTATCACCTAAGATTAGAGGCTAATCCTTTGTTTATTGGGACTAGCCCTTGTTTATTAACCTTGGTTAAGTAATTCAACCCTAGTGGGATGTTACAAGCTTAAGATAACCCGGTAAAAAAGCTCCCATAGACTTAACCTTAATTTCGGGGATGAAATTTTTGTTTTGTTTATTGGGATTTATAACATCCCATTTTCAAATTAGACCCCCCCTTAGGAGTGACTTGAACATGCCTAGGACACAACAAGTCCTAGGTTGAACCAAGGAGGTCAGGTGACCCAACTAGCTAGTTGAGACTCACTTGGACTGCAAATAGTAAAATCTTAAAACCCTGATTTTTGGTACTCTAGTGGATTCAATCATACTCCAAGGCATTCCTAGACCTAATATGGGATCAATGGGTCACCAAGGACCCATTGGGTGCAAACCTAGTGGCTAAGTTGACCCAAGTCAACTTAAGCCCTAGTAAGGCCAAAGTAACCCTGCCTTGGGTGAACTCACCCTCATTATGCCAAGTCTACCCTACCTAACCATACCTAGGCCTTAGGGGAGGTCAATGGGTCCCTAGGGGTCTATTGATGTTGACTCCAAAGGTCAAATTGACCAGGTCAACCCTAAACCCTAGGCTAGCCAACATGTAAATATAGGAGAGAGAAAGTGAGAATAAGGGTATTTTCATGGTAGAATGGTGAGCCCCCCTCTCATATGGCATTTAAGGATTTAACATTCATTTTATGGGCTGCCTTTAGGCTTCTAGGGGAAGAGAATTCGTGAGAGTGACTAGGAGATAGAAAGAAGTGAGAAATAGGCTAAATATAGGAGAGAGAAAAGGTGGTGGAAGTGAAGGGGTGGTTTTAGAAAGTGAGGAGGCATGGGGCTCGACCAAAGAGGGGCCCACAGCCACCTAGAGGTTGACAGCTCTTCCCCACACCCTTTTCTCGGCCATCAAGAGGTGCTTTGACTCTCTCTCTCTCCTCTAACCACCCCCCCCCCCCCCCCACATGAAGAGGTGTTTTGGCCCTTGAAGAAAACCGCCCCCTCTCCCCCTCTCCTCTTTATATACTCATTTAGGAGAGAGGGGAGACCATTTTCGAAACCTTAGCAGGAGGGAGAGAGGCTTGCCGGAGCCACCAAGGAGATAAACGCAGCCAACACCACCACCAGGGCATCCCGCCGTTCAACCCGCATTCGTGCCCGAACTCACGTCCTCCCCCTCTCTTTCTCTTATGTTTAGATCCTAGAATCATTAGGGTAGAGGTCGGGCTCGAGTAGCCGGTCGGAGGGAACCAAAACCAGAAATTTTTAGCCATTTTCATGGCTTTTTGGTGGGCTCGGGTAGGGCGGCGCCGCCACCTCCGGCCTCCCTAGCCGCCGGCAAGGCTAGCCCCCACCACCGGGAACATGTATTAGTTGATTCCTGGTGGTGGCGCCGCCCCTAGTGGCCGGGAATAGCCCCGTGAACACCACCCTCCACGGATTTGGTTTTGGCATTTTGGATAAGATGAAGTACAGCTCCCGTCGGATCTGCTTTAAGATCCGTGCAACCCTAAAATATGATTTAATGATTTTTTTTATATTCAATTTCTGTATTTTAATAAAACAGTTTCACTGTAAATTAAATTTAGACCCCTTATGGGCACCACCTGAAAAAGGTTACAACAGCGAAGTTGTAGGTCTTTTAAATACCTACAATTTGATATATAGTGGTGAAAAAGTGGATGAGGGGACTGCCCTGTAGAGCCTTTTTAGTGAGGGTATGTCCTACAACTAGGGCAGATTCCTTCTAAAAATTATTTAGGTTCTTTAGGGGCATGTTCATCAAAAATGATCAACATAAATGTTGTATGAATTTTTATTATCTATAGTTTGATATGTAATGGAAAATTTTAGGACAAGTCTACTGACGTATATGGCCATTTTTCTAGGGTAGGTCCTATATGTAGGGCAGATTTTAAAATAATTCCCCACACCTAACCCTTAGTCCAAATTCCCTGAATTTTGGAAATGGGCTTATTATTACCTAGATATAGCTCATGTAAAAATTGGAGACCATTTAGGATAGTGTAGCTTAGGGTTTTGCCCTAACACTAGAAAAGCTAGGCTCAGATATTTAAAGGGTCAAATGACCTCCATACCCTCCCAAATTTTGGTGAGGTGTCCCTGGTATAGGTGTCTAGGTATGGTTCAAATTTCAACTCATTTGGTTGAGTTTTGAATAGGAATTCACTAAACCCTAATTTGGACATACGGAAGGGTAATTAGGGAAAAGGGAACTTTTGGCAATTGAGTGGTCACTCACCTCAATAGAGGTTGAGATTTTGACCACTGGTTTAAAATGATCCTAAGAACCCCCTTGGGGAAAATGGGATGGATTAGGGTGAGTTTACCCTAGGGCCCAGTTTCAAACCCTAAATGAGGATTTTGGGGGTTTGTGAAGGACATGGGGGCAAATGCCCTTGTATGGCCTTGAGATTTGTTGGAGAGGTTATTAATGGGTATTTAACCCTCAGGTTGAAATATTAGAGAATTTAGAGGTAGGTAGGTACCTCAAAACCAAAACCCTATTTTTACGGTAGAAGGGCTTTTAGGTCAAAACAGTAACTTAAATCCATTTAAAAGCTATGAAACTTGGCTAGAGTGTTTCTAGGGTAGTTAGGACCCTTGGATGATTTTACTAGAATATTTGGATAATTATTTTTAGTACTTCACTTATGAATGTGGGTATTGCCCTATTTGATATTTTATTTATTAAAGATTTTTAAGTCAAATAAGACCCCATGAAACTCTGGAATTAGATGTTATTGGCAAGTAGGAATGCTCCTGAATTTTTAGTTTAATTTTATGTTGAAGAAATCTAATAGTTCTTTCACAAGTGTTATAAAAGGGCTTTATGATTTTAAAATATATTATGGCTTAAATACTTTCTGGATAATTATGAAATTTGGTAAATAGGGTCCTTAAACCATTATTTACTAGTGTCAATTTATTCAAGATTTTTGGAGTTATGATTATGGTACTTGATTCACAAGCATGTAAGATTAAGAATTTAGTAAATGATTTATTATAAATTAATTTCTAGTATGAAAATTATGAAAATTATCTAGTGTTGTTTTCATGGTATTATTAGTACCCTGTAATTAATTCAAATTATTTGAATGAAGATTTGATGTAGTTTATTCATTAGTCATGAAAGAAATGAATTATTGATAAAACATGATTAGGCCCCTTAGACCTTAGAGAAAAATGTCAAACCTTGGATATATCCTTTTTTTTTTATATAGCATAATTTATTCTGAATTTATTATGATTTTTACATAGCTAAAAAGTCTTCTTCATGTTCAAATTGGTAGACCTTTGATTTGTAGGAAAATTAATTAATTATTAGATTAATTGAGAAAATGGTTATAACCTGGAATTGATTCATTTATGACATGATAGGACCCCAGTAAATAACTTAGGTCGTTCGGATGAAGACACAAAGGACATCCTATCAAGGTCATCATATAGTATAGGGTGGTCTGTAATTAGTGATTTTGGGAAATGTGTAACAGGATAAGGTTTGGGTTAGCGTAAGGACAGGTTGTGTTGGGTGGATTTAAAGAAAGTGGATGGATCACCATAGGAGGTTTCAAGTGTGGTGAGGAATGAGTTGATGCGCTCTAGAAGGTGCGCGGGACGGACGAAAGATCGTCGTCCCTATAAGAGTGAAGAGTCAAATTCACCCTAGGTTTAGTTTGATCAATTTATAAAGGGAATGGGTAAGGGAAAAACAACCAATAACAATATGTGCCTTGCGAAAGGGAACTTCGGGCCGTAATGCCGCCGTCTTGGTTCCTAGTGCCTATTGAGAACCCTTCACGGGGCATAATCCGGAGGCAGTCCTGGGCTAACGTAAATCTTAAATAAATCAAAAGAGTAATTAGTTGAAATAGGTTTACACTTCACAGACTAGTTAGATAGACATTTGGAAAAGGTTAAGTCATCCCGAGGTGTTCAAAGGGGCGCCATCCTGCGGTGCTCAAGGGATGAGGTTTTGTATTGAGCCGGACGGTTTAGTCTGGGGAGCTTAGTCTCGGTTTGTGGTTGAGTCGGACGGTTTGGTCCGGGAGCTTTACTCTTGACCTCTTATATTAAATGTTGCATGTGCATAAATAGGAAACTTTAAGGTGGTGGGTCTTCGATATTGGGGAGTTCGTTGCACCGACACCAATATCGAAGACTCGGCAAGGTGGCTAGCACTTCGTCAACCTTAAGTCCGGTGGTCCAGTCGGCAAGAGTACGCGGGAGTCTGCCTTGTGCACCAGGCATTGAGGGCGTACGATAGGTCAGACCGGTAGTGCAAATACTGGTTTTGAGGTGGGCAAGGCCCAACCCACCGCTTCCGTCTGCCACTACGGAGGTATCCTGGGAGGTAACGGCTCTGAAAGGGGGAACTAAAGTTTGTGTACACAAAGTTGGGTGTGTGAGTTGCACTGCATGAACATCATCAACCCACCATATAGCTGCATACATAATCATTCATAAGAACCTTGACACCTAATGTATAAGTGGAATGGGACACTTATATATTAGGACCTGCAAAACGACCCCTTGGTCTATAAGCTTGTGTGGGCAAGTTTTATAGATTAAGGTCATTTTAAATATTTATATAATGCTTGTGATAACCGACACCCCAACGTATAAGTGGAATGGGACATTTATACGATGGGAGCCCTGTAGAAGATCCCTTGGCTTATGTGTACTCATATAAGTGAAGGTTTAATTTCTTACTTACTTACCTTTCTGTTTTACCTATTACAACACTTATATTGTTCGCCTATCATAACAGCTAGTTAGGTCCACCGTCATCTGCTTTTGACTACTCTCCACCTTCATGTCCTTCCCTTTCTTCCTCTCCGCTCGGTGCCTTAGGGCATGGGGGAAGGGGTGGGGGATGATAGGGCTTAGTCTTATAGACTAACGGTTTTCGGACCACATCATTTTATGGAATCGTGGAGCCCTGCCCGGAGAACCAGCCCAGGAGGCCGGTGCGCTTGGAGACAGGGCAGTCTAGCTCAGGAGTTCAGACAGCCGGGACCGTGAGTTCCGTTCCTTAGCAGCAGTTTCTTTTTCAACAACAGTTTGAGTGGCCATGTAGTGAGGTGTTGTTGTACCGGGATTAAGCCCTCTTCCTTTCAGTACTCTGTTTTTACTCTGATGTTATACTATGGATGCTACCTTCATGGAATTTACTTATATGTGATTTATTATTATGGACTGCATTTCTCTTTCTTTACTACTTGCTACTTGATTGTGATCGAAAAGGCCGGCAGAATCGGCGCGTTGTAGTGATGACCTTCCCGGGTGCGAAGGTGTCACTGCAAAGCGGCGGTTATGGGCATAAGACTCCGAGTTTTGAATCAAAAAAGGGGGTCTTACAACATACACGAAAATGGTCTTGAAGTTCGCTGCGCACAAAAAATAGATTTATGCACGCATCTAAAAGCAAGATGAACGACATTGGTTCATCTTCTTCCTTTAGACATTTAATCAAAATTATTTACAGAACTTCCTCCTCCATTATTCACCCTCAATAAACCATTTCTCTTCCCAAAATCAAGTCCACCATCTTCACAAAGAAGTGAGGAGAGGCTGAAGACATCACATCTATAGAGCACAAGCCCTATCATGGTCTTTACCTAGGAGATCTTCATCTCACAAGTCAAACTCTTTTGAGTCGATATCTCTCCTAGAAATAACTACAGATCTACCTCCAAGGGAGAGAGTAGGAAGCTCTCCTCATTTCCGGCGATTCCGGCCATAGATCTCGTCACTCTCCTTGGCATCATCTTTCTCCTTGTTGGTATTATTCTTTATGGGGAAGAGAAAGGGAAGACTTTCCTCCAAAAATTCCGACTCCGGTGATCTTGTCATTCCTTCCAATTCTATCGGGGTTGCACAGTAACGGCTCGGAAAAAATGGTGAAGTGACTACAAGGGTTTTCCATAAATCTCATTTTATAATGAGAATTAGGGTTAGGTCGCCTAGCCACGTGTCATCCAAACATTGGACTGTCTATTATAATATTAAATATGTCCTTTTGAAAAGTCTTGTCCATTTTAAGTCATTTGGCGCCAATCCCGAAAATCTGATTCTGCCCGTGTATAGGAATAAGAAATAGTGGGCCGAAAAATCCTAAGTCAGAATCGTCGAGTGTACCTCCTTTACTAGATGAATTGTCGAGTGGCGTCGAGTGCACTCAACGCACTCGACGCCTTCAGGCCTCAAAACAATTCTAAGTAAAAAAGCTTTGAGTTCACTTCCCTTTATTTTACGAATCGTCGAGTGGCGTCGAGTGCACTCAATGCACTTGATGCCTACAGTTCTCAGAATAACTCAAGTACAAAAGCGTTGAGTGGCGTTGAGTCCACTCAACGCCGCTTTGACTTCACTCAATGCCGCAACTTCCAGAAACTATTCTAAGTAAAATTCATTGAGTGGCATTGAGTGGTGCTGATTCCACTCAACGCCTCAACTTTTTCATTGAATGGCATTGAGTGGTGTTGAGTCCACTCAACTCCATCTTCCAGAATGATTCTAAGTCATAATTCATCGAATGGCATTGAGTGGTGTTGAGTCCACTCAACGCCTCCATTTTTTTGTCGAATGGAATTGAGTGATGTTAAGTCCACTCAACGCCAGCTTCCAGAATAATTCTAAGTCCTAATTCATCGAATGGCATTGAGTGGTGTTGAGTCCACTAGACACCTGAGCTTTTTTGTCGAATGGCGTCGAGTGCACTAAACGCACTCGACAACATGAGTCCAGAAAATATTTTAAGTACAATTTCATCGAGTGGTGCTGAGTCAACTCAAGGCCTCTCCCTACAGAGTACTTCTAAGGTATAATTCGTTGAATGGCGTCGAGTGCAATAATGCACTTGACACCTTCAGTTTCTAAAATTATTCTAAGTAAAATCTGCTCTATTCGTCGAGTCCAATCCACTCACTCGACGCTTCCTGAGCCTGAGTCAATTCTCTTGAATCAAAACGTGTGCAAGGGGCCTAGCGCGAAATGGGATGTTATAGATACAATGTTTCCCTCACTTCCTTCAGTGACCGATGTGAGTTTTAGCATTATTATGTAGCCTTCAGGAAGTGTTTGTGTACTCTGATATTAAAGAAGCTGAATAGCTTCTTATTTATTGATGCACGCTTTTGGACACTTAATTATGTGATAATATGACTTTATGCTCTTCTTTTTTGTTGGGTTGGCATTGTGATATCATATTAGCCGGTAGGATAGGCAACTTATGGTACAGATTAGCCCATGTGTTGATGCTACCACAAAGCGGCTGTTCTGGGCATAAGACACCCTCTGCAATGTCGTGTGTTACTAGAGGGGGGTCTTATAAATGGTATCAGTGCTAGGTTTTGATCCTAGGACCTGTGGGTTATGGGCCCACCATGCTTCTTCTGCGTGGTCTTACAAATGGTATCAGTTTGCATTGATCTAACGATAATGAAGTCATTGAACGTGGTGTTACTCCCGCTCGATTATTCAGTTTACAGACAAACTAGATTACCGGAAGCAGTGGTATGCCCATTTGTGATTCACATTAAGTATGTCCACCTATTACCCTACGTTTAGCCAACCTGACCCTAAATCTGTGTTTTGTACGTAGATTTAGGTGCATACAGAGCTGACGATGGGCATTCCTGTCCCTCTTATTCCAACTACATTCCAATAATCGGAGTTGGGGCAAACCCTAACGTTAATCTTGGATGCCTTTAGGTCTCAGCAAGCTCTGGTGCAGCAATAGGCCCCAGGCTCTAATTGGCTGAGTACCTTACGAGCTCTTTCTCCACCCGTCTACCACGGGACTGAATCAGCCATTCGCATAGAGGAATGGCTAGATGTTGAACAAGAACAGATGGCTGGAATTAGATGACCAGTCAGTATGGCTGTTACCTTAGCTGTGTCTGTCCTAGAGTCACACGCAAAAAGGTGGCAGAAGTCCGTTATGGGCTTCACTTTTCAAGGACACGTATATACCGACATCAACTGGAACAACTTTTTTAGGCCTTTATTAGAAAATTTTGTTCCCTCTACTGCTCAAGATTAGCTCAAGGAAATATTCCTATAGTTGAAATAGGGATCTAAGCTAGTTTTGTAGTATCAACAGGAGTTTCAGTACCTCGCCAGGTTCGCTAACTCTTATGATTTGGATTACGGATATGCAAAACAATTCTACAAAGGTTTTCGAGACCCCCTAAGGCAAGCACTTTTGTTTATAGCTAACTCGAGCCTCGCCCAGTTAATTGACATGTCAAAAAGATTGGAGGCAAATCATCTTAGGGTCCAGGCTAGTGTTAAGAGACCCACTGAGGGCGTGATGGAAGTAGGACCCAGCTTCAGAAGGAGACAGAATATTAGATGTGGAAGAGGAAACCAAAGAGGTGGCCGTCATTTCCATCAGAACTTTAGGATGGATTATCCGGCCCCACAACTAACATTACCTCCACCACCGCAGTTCCAACCCAATAAACAACCCAGAGGGCCATTCAGACAAGTTTGTTTCCAATGTCATCAGCTGGGCCACATCCCGCATTTCTGCCCGCGGTTAGGTGGGAATGTTATCCTTGTTTTTTCTCCGGCAGCCCAGCGAGGACGAGGGAAAGTTTGTGAACGAGGATGTGGACCACGAGATAGGAATCCTAGACCTGCAAGAGAGCCAATTTTTGCTCAAGATATGACTCAAGGGAAGAATCCTCAGAACGTGATTGAGGGTATTTCGTAGTCAATTAATATGTTATAAGCATTCGTCCTTAGCTTATCTAAGTTTGTGCTGGAAATTTAGCTTAAGAATGTCATAACTTGGTATTTAGGCATCGTGAGTGTTAGTAGGAGACCGGCTCACACTATATTTGATGTTGGTGTCACTCACTTATTCGTCTTGGCGGATTTTGTGAAAGATCTAAATGGTGTGCAATACTTCCCCGGTATCACTCCGAGAGTACGCCTTCCAAGTAGCTCTGAGATGACTTTGTCCGCCAAGTGCGACTTGGAGGTATATATTGGAGGAAAATTTTCGAAACCCCTGCGACACTGTTGAGGATGCTAGAATTTGACCACATTCTGGGCATGGTATGGCTGGAATGGCACCATGCCAAGATTGATTATGCGGCAAATAAAATCACATTGAGGCACGGGGATTCTGAGATAATCTTTCAAGGTATTAAACTTGTACCCCGAATAATGTTGTCTTCAATTTAGTCCCTTAAGGCCCATATGAAAGGGGATGAGGTGTATATGATATGTTTCGAACTAAGAGAGAAGATGACGAATATGGAGGATGTACCAGTGGTGCGGGATTTTCCTGTGGTTTTTCCCGAAAAGTTACCTGGATTGCCCCCACCTAAGCAAGTAGACTTCCAGATAAGCTAGTGTCGGGTGCCAAGCCCATATCTCGAACACCTTACAGGATGGCTCCAATGGAACTAAAAGAGTTTAGGGTGCAGTTGCAAGAGTTTGTGGGATCAGGGTTTGTGCGTCGCAGCTCATCACCCTAGGGAGCTCTTATTTTGTTTGTTAAGAAGAAGGACAGATCATTACGATTATGCATAGATTATCGTGAGCTCAACCGATTGATGGTGCGGAACACCTATCCTTTACCCCCGAATCGACAAGCTATTCGATCAGCTAGTGGGAGCACATTGGTTTTCCAAGCTTAATTTGCGCTTGGGGTACTATCAGTTGAGAATATAAGAGGAAGATATTCATAAAATTGCATTTAGCTCGAGATACGGCTTATACAAATTAACTGTGATGCTATTTGGGCTCACAAACACCCCTTCTGCATTCATGAGTTTGATGAATAGGGTGTTTGAGCCATATCTGGATGCTTTTGTCATCATATTTATTGATGACATTTTGGTCTACTCAAAGACAAAAAAGGAGTATGTTGAGCACTTGGCCTTGGTTTTGAAGAAATTAAAGGAGCACTCCTTGTTTTCTAAGTTTAGCAAATGTGAGTTTTGTCTCTGAGAAGTTGCTTTCTTAAGACATGTTAGAAGTGGAGTCGGATTTGTAGTGTATTCGGCCAAGGTGCGTGCCGTGAAGGAATGGTCGCCTTTGAGGTCAACGGCTGATGTGTGAAAGTTTCTTGGACTTGCTGGATACTATTGCAAATTTGTTGAAGGATTTTCGAAAATTGCTCTTCCCCTCATGGCTCTGACGAAGAAGAGTGTGCCTTTTGTGTGGTCACCCAAATGTGAAGCGGCATTTCGAAAGCTGAAGGACTGTTTTACCTCTGCACCAATCCATGCCCTACCATTCGAAAAGGAAGGATTTAAGATATATACTAATGCATCCTATCAGGGCATAGGGGTGGTGTTGATACAACACGGGCATGTGATCGCATACGCTTCTCGGCAGCTTAAGAAACATGAAGTGAAATGTCCAGTGCATGATTTGGAGTTGGGTGCAATTGTCTTCGCCTTGAAAATTTTGAAGCACTCTTTATATGGCGTCCACTGTGAGATCTTTTCAGATCATAAGAATTTGAAGTATTATCACACCCAGAAGGATTTGAATTTGAGGGAGCGATGGTGGTTGGACTTTTTATGTGATTATGAATTTACATTGAACTATCACCCCGGGAAGGCGAACACTGTGGCATATTCTTTAAGCGGGAAGGCACCAGTGTCGAGCCCAAAATCTCAATTAATGGTTATGGAGTTGGTTAGGGTACTTGAGGAGATGGAGATTACGCTGATGCATAAGGATCATTCTGAGACGTATACAAAATACATAGTTGCCTTGAGTATAGTATGTGATATTCGTAGGCGGATCCTGGTAAAGAAATGGAAGGATGTTTCTCTGGCCTCGGTGTTTAAGACAATTGAGAGTGGATATGCTGAAGGTTATACTCTGAAGGAAGGCCTCATTCATTTCCATGGCAGGCTCTATATTCCCAAGTGCGGCGGAATCTGGGAAGACATCTTGAGAGAGTCTCATTGCACCAAGTATTCGGTGCACCCTGGTATTGCAAAAATGTACACCGACTTGCGAAGGACCATGTTTTGGCCAGGGATGAAGAGGGATGTCATGCACTAGGTTACACATTGTTAGGCTTATAAGAAGGTTAAGGTGGAGTGCAAGAGTCCTGGTGGATTGTTATAATCATTGTCCATTCCAGAGTGGAAGTTTGAGGATATCTCCATTGATTTTGTACACGGTCTTCCCCGATCACGATCAAGGAATGATTTAGTTTGGGTGATTGTGGATCGCTTGACTAAGGTTGCTAGGTTTATTCTGATGAATAAGGAGGCGCATGTAGATGTGTTCATACGTCACTTTGTGGAACAGTTCGTACAGTATGATGGGGTGTCTAAGACGATAGTCTCGGACCGTGATGGTTGTTTCACCTCCAAGGAATTGAAGGCAGTTCAGGCATATATGGGTTCTCGCCTTAATTTTAGCATGGGTTTCCACTCTCAAACTGAAGTCCAGTCTGAGAGAACAATTCGATTATGGAAGACTTGTTGAGGTTATGTGTTTTGGATAAGGGAGAGCCATGGGAGAGACTTTTATCATTGGTGAAATTTTCATATAATAACAGCCACCAAGCAAGCATCAGAGTGGCACCTTATGAAGCACTTTATGGTATGAGGTGTAGGACCCCTTTATCATCGGTTCAGGATGAAGATCCTAAGGCATTGAGAGTGGAGTATATCTATGACACCGATGTTATGGTTAGATTGATTCGAGACCGTATGCTAGAGGCGCAGAGTCGGCATGCAAAGTATTATGATGTGAAGCACCGGATGGTGGAATTTCAAGTGGGTGACAAGGTGTTCTTAAATATCAGGTCAATGCATGGAGTGTCACATGTGTGCGGTAGAAAGAAGCTCAGCCCAAGATATGTGGGGCCTTATGATATATTGGAAAGGATTGGCCCTTTGGACTATCGACTGGAGCTACCACCTGAGCTAGGAAATTTGCACGATGTCTTCCATTTGTCGTCGCTTCGGAAAGCACTAATACGGCCCGATCAGCATGTCCCCGCCACAAATGGAATAGTGGAAACTGATAGAATCGTTTGACTAGAGCCGGTGTGAATAGTGTACACCGAGACGAGAAGCTTGTGGCGAAAGAGTGTTCCTTTGGTGAAGGTCCAATGGTCTAATCATGGGAAAGAGGAGTATACTTGGGAGCCGGTGAACTTGATACAGGAACTCTACCCAGAGTTATTTCCCCAATGTAAACATAAATGCATACCTTGTAGTCTTCATACTTTGTTTTCCCCCAAAAACCTAGCCTGATTTCGTGAACGAAATCTTTTATTTTGTTTATAGGATTTATAACATCCCGATTCGTTCTAGACCCCTCACAAGTATTTTTGAGTCAAGAGAGTTGACTCGGGCTCGGGGTGCACTGGTGGGCAGGCGTCAAGTGTTCACAACGCCTCCCAACGAGCGTCGAGTGATACTCGACACATATGACGCATTGACTTAGAGGATTTTCAGCCAGTGGAATTTTATAGAATTCTTCAGGTTTCGTCGAGTTATACTTGATGAATCCGTCGAAAATGACTTGAATAATCTTGTAGAATTAGAAGTAGAATACGTCGGGTTTCATTGAGTTATACTCGACAAATCTATCGAAAAGGACAAATAAGAGGTAGAATTCATCAAGTTTCGTCGAGTTATAATCTACAAATCTGTCAAAAATAACATGGACGAATCCGTCGATAATGACTTATTTAATGTAATGATGGGGGGTCCAATGACAGCGTCACACATGAAGGAGTGACCTTAACCCTAATATTTCCTTATAAAATGGAATACTCGAAAACCCTAGCCAGGCTCACTCTTTCCGAATCGGTCCTTTCGATGTCAAGCAAGACTAGGAAGATGAAGTTGCCAGAGGTGGACTTCCTAGAGGAACTCTGAACTCTCTCTCCATGAAGAATGATACCGATGAGGAAACCAAACATGCCTCCAAGAAGAAGAACGAGATCTATAGTCGAAAATGAGGTGAGCTTCCTACCCTCTCCCTTGGTGCTAGATCTTTAGATCTAAAATGTATGAGAGACATCGGCTCAAGGGAGCTTGATCTGGGAGTTTAATGAAGGTTTTCTTAAGATTGGACCATGCTAGAACTTCATTCTAGGGCACCGATCTCCGTATTATAATCTTCAATCATCTCCTCTCTTCATTACGAGGATGGTGGACTTGATCTCGTAAAAAATCGTTGTCAAATAAGGGATAAAAGGGTAGAGAGATGTTGGTTGTGTCTTATGCGATGGTTGGAGGAAGAAGATGAACCGATTTCATTCATCCTTCTTTACGATGTGTGCAAAGTGTTGTACAGAAATATGTTTTTTGTGCACAACAGGCTTCACGGCCATTTTTGTGCAGGATCCGATCTGATAGAGGTCTTGGTCTCAACACAAAAGTGATAGCACTCAGAAAGACCTTTCCAACGGAAGGTTACCCATTTTCAGAGGAGCTCTGTAGCCCCGTTAATGTTCAATCAAAGTTTTTGCACTGTAATAATATATGTGCAGGTTGCGTTCTGTCTAAGTGTATATGGCTGGATTGAAATCCGATTTTTGGATGTGATGGATTTGGATTTAGACCCTAGGCTCAACACGGAAGTTGTATCCCTCGAAGATACCTTTCTAATTTCGGGTTGTTCATAATTATTGGTGGATTATAGCTTCTTGAAAACAAGTTTTAATAAATTGTGACTCGTAGTCGTGATGTCTTAATAATTGATGATTACCTTATTTTATGAGTTTATTAACCGGGAGTTTTGATGGCAAATAACTGATGATATTGTTATCACATCCTTGCATGTTTGATGAATTTTGGAGTAGTACATGACGCGATGATTTGCAGGTTTACGAAATGAGCATTGTTTGAGATGATTGAAACAGTATGATTAATGTGCACATCTTTAATTCTAGAGAAAGAATTGGTGAGGTAATGGAGGTGAACTGTCACCAGTGTTAAATGTGGGCCCTTGCATGCCTTGGCGCACGTCGTTGGTTATAATGTGAGGGGACTCGGTTGGAGCCCTTAGTTGTATGATGGCATGTAAATGTGAATTGCATGGGTTTGGTGTGTGTTGACACATGTTATATGATCTTATGAAGAGGACTTGGGGGCAGGTCAACGGGCTCACCATTCATCACATTGACGGTAGCTGACAGTTAGACAAATTGACGATTGGGTTGTGTTCTTCAGTGATACGCTCTCGAAGACCCTTTTCGTGCTAGTTATAGGCCAGATGGGTTGTGTTCTTGGTGCACATCTACCCAAGACCCCTTCTGAGTAATAGTACGCAGGGACTCTGATGTTGTTTATTTAGCGTTGAGGCATACAAAGGCCTAGGATTTGTAGTGTTGATGCCCTCCTAGTAGTGGAGATGTCGGCTCTACTGTAACCATTTGGCCACGAAAGATGACGCCTGAGAGGTTAGATACCTGCTCAAAAAGTTGGAACTACAAGTCTATATTGGCATAGCAGTTTGTGTGTGAGCATGGGTGAGTCATCATATAGCATTCATATCATAACTGTAAAAAGGGCAAAATAAAGGCAAATTTTATTGCTCCAAAAATATAATTATTACATAGGTATGCCCCCTTATTTATAAAAAATGGGAGAGATGAGAGAATACAACAAGAGATGTTAGACTAAAAGTAATCTGCGAAGCTTATGCGGTTTGACACTGTCAAACCGCAACACTGTACAAAGCGTTGATCACTAGCGGCAACAGAGGTAAGCTGCCAAACTTCCACTGAAGACTGCTAGACAACCGTCCTAGCCGGCAAACTGTAACTACGGGTTGCCAGAAGACCTCAGTTGAGGACTCCCACCAGACTGTAGTTGTGAACTCCCTCCACTTCTACTACAGCAAGTCTCCAGGCTGCTACTTCGGCAAACCATCAGGCCGCTGCTGCAGCAAGTCTCCAGACTGCTACTGCGGCTAACCATCAGACTGTTGCTGAAGCAAGTCTATAGACTACTGTTGTGGATAACGTTCAGACCACAGCTGCGGCTAGCCTCAAAACAGTAACTGTGGGAAGAACTCAAAGATTGGAAAGCCCTGCGGGAAGCCGACTACAAAACCGCAACACTACTAAACAGTCAGGCCGCCAATCCTGCCAAGATAGCCGACATAATCATTGCCACTAACCAAACCGCCACACACTCAGACCTCCTAGACATACCTCCTGACCGCCCTAACTACAAGCTATTGCGACTAGATCTTCAAACTGTCAAACTCTAACACCTCTTGTCTAATGAAATGACAATCGACATCAATGTGCTTTGTCCTCTCATGGAAGACAGGATTCTTCGATATATAAATAGCGGCTTTTTTATCATAGAACATAGGGAGAGGATGATCATAGACATCTCCCAAGTCAAGCATAAGCGCTCGTGACCACTTAAATTTGCAAGTTGAGGTCCTTCTCTTATACTCAGTTTCAGCACTTGATCTTGAAAGCACTGACTGCTTCTAACTTTTCTAGCTAACAAGATTTCCTCCTACAAAGGTGCAAAAAACTTATGTAGACTTTTTATCTTTTTTGTCATCAGCATAGCTGGCATCAGAATATGCTTCACTCTTCAAATGATTATGCTTCTGAAATAACAAGTCCTTTCCTAGAGACTCTTTCACATAATCCAGAATTTTCATAGTAGAATGCAGATGACACTGTCTAGGTGTTTGCATAAACTGACTAACCTTCCCAACTTTATAACAGATATCTGGTCTTGTAACAGTAAGATAGATGAGTTTGCTTACAAGTCACCTATACACAATACAATCTGGGAGAAGAGAAGAATCTTCAGTCCACCCCTTATCATCCCTAACATCCATCGGGTAACGAGCAGGTCTTGTGCTAAGAAGACCAGTTCCTTTAAGAGATCAAGCGCATACTTCCGCTACGAATGAACCATAGAGTTTTGCTTTCGTGGAATCTCAATTCCCAAGAAATACTTCGGAGTTCTGATATCCTTATTAACAAAATGTTGACAAAGATGTCGTTTTGTCAGATCAATGCCTTCTTTATCATCACCAATAAGTATGATATCATCAACATAGACAGCAAGAACCACAAGGCCTTTAGTAGTCTTGTGTATAAATAGAGAATGATCAGCAGAATTCCGATTGAACCCAATAAGAGAAATAACCCCATTAAACTTGTCAAAGCAAGATCGTGGATTCTTCTTTAAATCATAAATTGCCTTCCAAAGCTTGCATTCCTGAGACTCCCCCTGAGCAACATACCCAGGAGGTTGCTCCATGTAAACCACCACTTACAAATAACCATAGAGGAAGGAATTCTTAACATCTAACTGAGACATTTCCCAGTCTCTATTAACCATGATAGAGAAAAGAACGTGTATTGTGTTGATGCGAGCAACCAGAGAGAAGGTATCAAAGTATTTAACACCATATGTCAGAGTAAATTCTTTGGCAACAAGCCTCGCCTTATAGTGATCAACAAAACCACTGGAAGATACTTGACAACAAAAACCCATCGACAACCATCCACATCTGTGCCCAGAGGTGTGGGAATAAGTTTCCAAGTACCTCTCTCAGTTAAGGTTTGCATTTCTTCATCCATAGTGGCCTTCCACTGCAGAATATCAAGAGCCTCTTGATATGTAGCCGGGATGACAGTAGAAGATATTGCAAGAGCAAAACACTTGGCAACAAGAGAAAGCCGGGCATATGAGACAACATCTTCAATAGGATGCTTAATGCATTGGAGGACACCCTTCCGCAAGGCATGGGAAGATCAAGATCACTCTGATCTGTAGGACTAGATCCATTGTCAGAAGAGAAAAGAGGTTCGTTAACAGGCACATAAGGCTCAAAGGGAAAAGATTCAGTATCAAGAGAAGGAGACGGTGTAACTTGAATAGTGGTGGAAAGAACTGGGTCTGGCATAGGTGCTGAGACAATAGGAATTTAAGAGGAAGTATCAGAGGGCAAGAGAGAAGAAGCATGAGAAAAAGATGGTGTATCCTCAAAGAAGGTGACGTCAGTAGAGACGTACTATCTGCCAAGAAAGGATCAAGATAGTGATATCCCTTCTGAGTCGGACAATAACCAACGAATATGAATTTAACAGAATGGGGAGAAAGTTTGTCATGATTAGGAGAAGGTATGTGAACAAACATCGTACATCTAAAAACCCGAACAGGTAAAGGAAACTGCTCAACCTCAGGATACAAAATTGAAAATGGAGTCTTGCCCTAAAGAATAGATAAGGGAATTCAATTAATGAGATAGCAGGAGAGAAGGACGGCATGACCCCAATATGACCGAGAAACATTCATTTGTAACAGAAGACTGCGAGCAACATCCAAGAGATGATGATTCTTGCATTCATCAACGCCATTCTGTTGAGAGGTATATGGGCAAAAAGTTTGATGAATCAAACCATAGCTCGTACAAAAATCAGAAAATTGACGGCTGACATTGTAACACCCCATGTTCAGTCCTGGAGTCGGTGGGAGTTAACGCCTCGCGGTAGAGTAACCGTCGGCGGAAGGGCGTTGAACTGTGCAGTTTTTCCCTTAGCGCACGATCACTGACCACAGGGCGCACGACCACTGACCGTGCGCCACTGGTCGTGCATAAAGAAAATATAATGCCAAATCCCTGTTTAACGAAAACGCACGATCACTGACATAGGGCGCACGACCACTGACCGTGCGCCACTGGTCGTGCGGACGGGTGCAGAATCCGTAAAATGACTCCGTGGCCGTCCGATTTTCCATCAAATCTCATCTAACGGCCTAGGATGGTCCGCCCAAACATTTAATTTAGGGTTGAAGGGTTCTAAACCCTCATTTCAAACCCTAGACTCTCTTTCTAAAAGTTTAGAGAGAAGGGAGAGCAAGGAAGGAGAAGAGGAGATCCGGCCGCCGGCGGAGCACCGGAGCACCGAATCTCGATCCGAGACCGGATCCTCGACGGCAAGAGCGAGGCGAAGCTTTTCAACCGTCTACTTCTTCATGACGGGCGCGCGAAAATCTACGAGGGTAACGATCCTCTTCATAGGGCATGTGTAGTCGCCCTTCTTCCTTTGCATGGGGAAATCCCCCTCTCGCGAGTAAGCGTTGAGGAGCGGAATCCCTTCGGGTAGATATGTAAAGTCCCCGTTGTTAGAGCCCGGAATCGAAGTACGGGCGTAGGCATTGTGTGTGAAGCCTATTCGGGTTTAGCCCGAATCGGTGTTGTTGCATTGCATGGTCGGAGAAGACTCCGCGCCGATGATTTCAGTTTTCCGAAATTTCTACGCGGTAGATTGCATACAGGGATCCTTGGGGAGTAACCTCGAGGCGCACCCGGAAAGCTTGGGCGGAATCGCATTGCCGCCACGATGTTGCCTTGGAGGGCAAATCGGTACATAACGGGGTTATGTGCGTGTTTTGATCGATTGTGGGAATGAGGAGAAACTTGGCCCGCACCGATGGCTAAATGGCCGTGGTGAAGTGAGCAACGGGCGGGTGGAACTCTACCCATTCCAAGTGGTCTCGGTAGAAGCGACCTAAAGTACATGGGACTTCCCGGGGGGCTGGAAACGGGCCTAGGCTTCGGCTGAAAGGGCTATTTGCTCACGAGAATTGTCGTCCACGAGACGACGGTGGAATCGCGGGAACGGACCGGGTCCGGACCGGATTCACCATTTAGTGCCCTGAGAGCACGGGGTGTACGGCCGTGCGTGCCGACACTTGTGGCGAATAGTTATATAGATTTATATATTGCTATGTTAGTTGTTATGCAGGGAAGGAGCACCGCCGTCCCGCAACTGCGGGACGGGGTCGTTATAATTTGGTCAGCATTGCTGACCGGTTACTCGTGTAAATTGCCACCTCTTCGGTGGATTGCTTCTTACAGGTGCTGCTGCGGAGCCGAGCGGCAAATAGCAGGCTAAAGCCCAAGTTGCAGCGCTAGCCCATGAAGGCTGAAGATTTAGTTTTGTTTTTCATATTCATGTTTGGCCGGCCTGCGCGCCGATGTATGAAAGACACTTTTTGGTTAAGAGAACAATGTTTGTAAGGCCTTAAGGCCGAGGACTGTTTTGTGTATTTTTAGTCGTTTCATTCCTATGGGTTTTATTATTAGTGGACATTCATGCTTATTGTTGGGTTCTTTTTAATAACCTAAAATGCTTCCGCTAGGTGTTGCGTAGGATGTTGTCTTTCAAATTGTGAGTATGATAATGCGATGCGTAACTCCACGGTCTGTCTGCGGTATATGGCGTCGGGCCCCGGCCGGACCTACTGCTATATGCCATGTGACGGATAGGGGTGTTACAAATTGGTATCAGACTAACGGTTTCGGTCTTGCTTATTAGAATTCGCGGACGAATTCTTTTAAGGGGTGGTGAGCACTATCACGTGCGTCATCGTTATAACATGAAAAAGAACCCATGAATGTCCACTTAGGAATGAAAATACACAGTTTTGAACAAGTTAAATGTTCAAATGATTGCTTTTTAGCAATGTGCATGTCGCTTACTTGTCGGTTTTGTTTATCTAGGTGACTAGGAGTGGGGCAGGGCAGTCAGCCCGTACACGTTCAGCGGAGAGTAGGGCACCAAGCGAGGCGCCTGCAACACCTCCATCTGCTGAAACTATTCGGCTGGTTACCGAGGCGGTGCTTGCCGCACTAAATGCCCAACCTGCAGGGCAGGTACAACGTCCAGCACCGGAGATTGAGCAAGAACCTGCGAGAGCGACAGTGCCTGTGGTGGCTGAGGAGCCTAGACCACCAAGGCGTACGACGGATTGTCAGCTGAAGCACGTGATGAGCTTCAATCCGCCAATATTCTCGGGGGGTGGAACCCCATCGCAAGCGGAGGATTGGCTATCACGCGTTAAGCGGATCCTTTCGACAACCAGAACCGAAGCGGATCAGAAAACCGCCATAGCCACTTTCTTATTGGATGGCGAGGCAAGGCTGTGGTGGGACGGTGTGGAGCAACACCATCTAGTCGAAAGACAGTTGGAAGAGGTTTCTATTGAAGAATTCTCGAGAATGTTCATGGCACGGTACCTACCGTCGACCGAGAAGATAGAACTGGAAAATCAATTCCTCAGACTGCAACAAGGGAGTCAAAATGTGGATGATTATCTGCATGAGTTCACAAGGCTGGGTCGTTATGCAGCTCCTACTTTTGGCGATGAGGAACGGAAGACGAACCGTTTCTATGAAGGACTGCGAGATGATCTCAAGGTACTTCTATCAGGGCCGTTGACGCAAGGATTTCTAACCTTGGTCGGCTCGGCTCGATCGTTGGAGCGAGAGTTGGCAAGAATCTCTGGAAAGAAAGAGCTGGGTGTGCAGAAGCCCGAGTTCAAGGTGCCGAACGCTACGAAGTCAAAGTTTCAGAGGTGGAATAAGAGGGCCAAGACGTCAAGTCAAGCCCCCTCTTCTGGTGCCTCGGGAGCAACGACAGCGCGCACCCCAGGTGCTTGTTATAACTGTGGGAGGCCAGGGCACTTTGCCCGTGATTGTTGGAGCGGACGTCCAAAGTCCGAGAGAAAGCCAGGAGCAACTTATGAGGAGAAAGGGAAGATGGCGGAGTCATCCGCATCTCACCATACTCCAGCTCAACCCAGGGTGTACAACCTTGGCCTACAAGAAGCCATCAAACAGGCTGACGTGGTGACAGGTATGAGTTAAACTATTGCAGTTTAACCTTATTTGAATAATCACCTGTTTGCATGTTAGCTTATATTTCCTATGCTAGGCTTCGTTTTGATATCCGATAGCCCAGCAAGGGCATTATTTGATACGGGAGCGTCGCACTCCTTTATGTCCGAAGAATTCGTATCGCGCATCGGAGTCCCTTCTTCGATGGCTAAGGACAAACTGGATGTGCTACTCCCCAATGGATGCTCTATGCGCGTAGATAGAGTATGCCTCGTGAAGATTCAGATTGGGGATCAGGAATTCGATCTGCAGGCGTCGTTACTTCCGCTAGTGGAGTTTGACGTGATCCTTGGGATGGATTGGCTCTCAGAGCAGCGAGCCTATATTGACTGCAGTCGGAAGGAAGTTAAACTGGGGGCAAATACTAGTCGCGAGACTACGTTCGAGGGCATTAAAGGGGCGAGCAAGACACTGATGTCTGCTCTTCAGGTGGTCAAGGCGGTTCGGGCTGGAGCAGAGCTGTTTTTCACGTTAGTGGAGGCCGCAAAGCCTAAGACGAGTCTGGATAGTATCCCGGTGGTTTCGGAGTATCCTGACGTGTTTCCCGATGATCTCCCTGGGGCTCCACCCCAAAGAGAGATTGATTTCACAATAGAGCTGGTGCCAGGTGCCAAACCTGTGTCCCGCTCACCTTATCGGCTAGCGCCGAAGGAGATGGCAGAGCTGAAGGTCCAATTGCAAGAACTGTTGGAACAGGGGTACGTGCGTCCAAGCTCGTCACCTTGGAGTGCACCGGTCCTCTTCGTCAAGAAGAAGGATGGAAGTCTGAGGCTGTGTATCGACTACCGAGAGTTGAACAAGCTCACCGAGAAGAACAAATACCCGATTCCGAGGATCGACGATCTGTTTGACCAGCTAGTGGGGTCTACAGTTTATTCGAAGTTGGATCTGAAGTCTGGGTACTACCAGTTGAAGATCAGGGAGAGTGATATCCCTAAAACGGCGTTCAGCACGCGTTATGGGCATTACGAGTTCACGGTTATGCCGTTTGGACTGACAAATGCGCCGTCCGTATTTATGGATCTGATGAACAGAACATTCAGAGAGTACTTGGATCAGTTTGTGATCGTGTTTATCGACGACATCCTGGTATACTCTCAGAGCGAAGATGATCACTACAAGCATCTGCACATGGTGTTGGAGACACTGAGGAGGAACCAGCTCTATGCTAAGTTCTCCAAATGCGAGTTCTGGTTATCCTCGGTGGCTTTCCTTGGCCACATCATTAGTGGAGCAGGGATTGCGGTAGATCCGGCGAAGATAGTGGCGATACGGGAGTGGCCTGTTCTTTCCTCGGTAGCGGAAGTCCGAAGTTTCCTAGGACTTGCCGGCTACTACAGGCGCTTCGTAGAGAACTTCTCGCGGATAGCGTTACCTCTCACGTCGTTGACAAGAAAGGATCAAAGGTTTGTGTGGTCGCCGGAGTGCGCACAAGCTTTTGAGGAGTTAAAGGGTCGGTTGACCACGGCGCCAATCTTATGTTCGCCGAGTGGGACCGAGGGATTCGAAATCTACAGTGATGCTTCGGGGAGTGGCTTGGGATGTGTACTACTACAGCGTGGGAGTGTGATTGCCTACGGCTCGCGGCAGCTGAAGGTACACGAGAGGAATTATCCGGTCCATGACTTGGAGTTAGCGGCCGTGATACATGCACTGAAGCTGTGGAGACACTACCTTTACGGTGTGAAAGTTGATATCTACACCGACCACAAGAGCTTGAAGTACTTGCTGGATCAGAAGGACTTGAATATGCGGAAGGAGGTGGATGGAGTTCCTGGGGGACTACACCTTCAAAATTCATTATGTGCCGGGGAAGGGCAATGCGGTGGCAGATGCGTTGAGTCGCAGAACTCCCGCACGTGCTAGTTGGCTGTTGGTGCATGATGCACGATTGATTCAAGAGTTAGAGGATTTGGAGATCTTCTGTGTAGATAGACAAACGGGCGCCGAAGCGCGTTTGAGTTGGACAGAGGTGCAGTATGACCTGGCTGATAGGATTCGGCAGGCTTTAGCTGTGGATGATGTTATGAAGCAACTCATGGATGGTGTTTTGGATGGGTCAAATTCCCAATTTATGATGGAGGACGGATTGCTCAGAAAGGACGATCGTTTGTGCGTCCCCAACGTGGGTAATCTACGGGAGGAATTGTTGTACGAGGCTCACTATACCAAGTACTCAATCCACCCGGGGAGTACAAAAATGTACAAAGACGTGAAGAAACTATTCTGGTGGCCAGGACTGAAGAAAGATGTAGCGCTTTATGTGGCGAGGTGTCAAACCTGCGCCCTAGTGAAGGCGGAATGTCAAAAGCCGGGAGGTTTCTTGAAGTCCTTACCCATTCCGGAGTGGAAATTCGACGACATATCTATGGATTTTGTGCATGGATTGCCAAGATCGCAGAAGGGAAACGACGCCATCTGGGTGATCGTGGACAGATTGACAAAAGTGTCGCGTTTCATTCCGATGAGGAAGGATGATCCGGTGGAGAAGTTAGCAAAACTCTACGTGGATAATATTGTGCGAATGCACGGAGTGCCCCGCAGCATTGTGAGTGATCGCGATGGACGCTTCACGTCCAATGACTGGAGGCTAGTACATCAGATGTTGGGCTCGAAACTGAAGTTTAGCACGGCGTTTCATCCGCAGACGGATGGCCAGACCGAGCGAGTCAACAGGACATTGGAAGACATGCTTCGCATGTGTGCGTTGGACTTCGGAAAACGGTGGGAGGATCACTTATACTTGGTCGAGTTTGCGTACAATAACAGTTACCAAGCAAGTATCCAGATGGCACCGTTCGAAGCTCTTTATGGGAGAAAGTGTCGCACGCCGTTGTCATGGTTGGAGACGGGTGAGTCGAAACTTTACAATCGTCAGGAGATCGAAGATGCGACTTCTTTGGTGCAAACGATACGAGAGCGCTTGCTTATAGCTCAGGACAGGCAGGCTAAGTATTTTAATGCCAAACATAGGAACGTGGAGTTCAATGTTGGCGAATGGGTATACCTGAAGATCAAACCGTTCAAGGGGGTGTCACGGGTTCGACGCTTGAAAAAGTTGAGTCCGAGATACCTTGGGCCATTCGAGATTCTAGAACGGATCGGAGAAGCGGCCTACCGGTTGAGATTATCTGTGGAACTGAGTTGTTTGCATGACGTATTCCACATCTCAGTATTGCGGAAGGCGGTGCAAGAGCCGTCGCAAGTGTTAGCGGTTGATCAAGTACCGGTTGAGGAAGGGTTGACGACCAAAGTCAAGCCCATTTCTATCGAAGATTTCGAGGTCAAGCGGCTTCGGAACAAAGAAATCAGGATGGTGAAAGTCCGTTGGGACAGTTGCGGTCGTGAGGAGCTATCGTGGGAACGAGAGCAAACCATGCTCGAGGAGTACCCCGAACTCTTCAACTCAGGTACCGCTTAAGTTTAAGTTGTTTACTTGCTATTCGTAATTTCGGGACGAAATTCTTTTAAGGGGGGGAGAGTTGTAACACCCCATGTTCAGTCCTGGAGTCGGTGGGAGTTAACGCCTCGCGGTAGAGTAACCGTCGGCGGAAGGGCGTTGAACTGTGCAGTTTTTCCCTTAGCGCACGATCACTGACCACAGGGCGCACGACCACTGACCGTGCGCCACTGGTCGTGCATAAAGAAAATATAATGCCAAATCCCTGTTTAACGAAAACGCACGATCACTGACATAGGGCGCACGACCACTGACCGTGCGCCACTGGTCGTGCGGACGGGTGCAGAATCCGTAAAATGACTCCGTGGCCGTCCGATTTTCCATCAAATCTCATCTAACGGCCTAGGATGGTCCGCCCAAACATTTAATTTAGGGTTGAAGGGTTCTAAACCCTCATTTCAAACCCTAGACTCTCTTTCTAAAAGTTTAGAGAGAAGGGAGAGCAAGGAAGGAGAAGAGGAGATCCGGCCGCCGGCGGAGCACCGGAGCACCGAATCTCGATCCGAGACCGGATCCTCGACGGCAAGAGCGAGGCGAAGCTTTTCAACCGTCTACTTCTTCATGACGGGCGCGCGAAAATCTACGAGGGTAACGATCCTCTTCATAGGGCATGTGTAGTCGCCCTTCTTCCTTTGCATGGGGAAATCCCCCTCTCGCGAGTAAGCGTTGAGGAGCGGAATCCCTTCGGGTAGATATGTAAAGTCCCCGTTGTTAGAGCCCGGAATCGAAGTACGGGCGTAGGCATTGTGTGTGAAGCCTATTCGGGTTTAGCCCGAATCGGTGTTGTTGCATTGCATGGTCGGAGAAGACTCCGCGCCGATGATTTCAGTTTTCCGAAATTTCTACGCGGTAGATTGCATATAGGGATCCTTGGGAGTAACCTCGAGGCGCACCCGGAAAGCTTGGGCGGAATCGCATTGCCGCCACGATGTTGCCTTGGAGGGCAAATCGGTACATAACGGGGTTATGTGCGTGTTTTGATCGATTGTGGGAATGAGGAGAAACTTGGCCCGCACCGATGGCTAAATGGCCGTGGTGAAGTGAGCAACGGGCGGGTGGAACTCTACCCATTCCAAGTGGTCTCGGTAGAAGCGACCTAAAGTACATGGGACTTCCCGGGGGGCTGGAAACGGGCCTAGGCTTCGGCTGAAAGGGCTATTTGCTCACGAGAATTGTCGTCCACGAGACGACGGTGGAATCGCGGGAACGGACCGGGTCCGGACCGGATTCACCATTTAGTGCCCTGAGAGCACGGGTGTACGGCCGTGCGTGCCGACACTTGTGGCGAATAGTTATATAGATTTATATATTGCTATGTTAGTTGTTATGCAGGGAAGGAGCACCGCCGTCCCGCAACTGCGGGACGGGGTCGTTATAATTTGGTCAGCATTGCTGACCGGTTACTCGTGTAAATTGCCACCTCTTCGGTGGATTGCTTCTTACAGGTGCTGCTGCGGAGCCGAGCGGCAAATAGCAGGCTAAAGCCCAAGTTGCAGCGCTAGCCCATGAAGGCTGAAGATTTAGTTTTGTTTTTCATATTCATGTTTGGCCGGCCTGCGCGCCGATGTATGAAAGACACTTTTTGGTTAAGAGAACAATGTTTGTAAGGCCTTAAGGCCGAGGACTGTTTTGTGTATTTTTAGTCGTTTCATTCCTATGGGTTTTATTATTAGTGGACATTCATGCTTATTGTTGGGTTCTTTTTAATAACCTAAAATGCTTCCGCTAGGTGTTGCGTAGGACGTTGTCTTTCAAATTGTGAGTATGATAATGCGATGCGTAACTCCACGGTCTGTCTGCGGTATATGGCGTCGGGCCCCGGCCGGACCTACTGCTATATGCCATGTGACGGATAGGGGTGTTACAGACATATTCATTGGCAATAACAATATGAAGAACTTGAATAGGCACATTAAACTGTGTCAAGATCTCATTATAAAAGATGGTAAACACAGTGTAAAGTTTATAACAATCTTTCAAGAGATACAACCACGTACACCTGGCGAAATCATCAATAAAAGTGATAAAATATAAGCTACATCTACCAACAGTGGCAGTAGGTGCGGGACCCCAGATGTCAGAGTGAACTAGTTCAAAAAGACACGAAGAACTACGTCTTATTCATGCTGGGTAAGAAGAGCGATGATGTTTACCAAGCAGACATGCTTCGTAATTCAAAGGGGAATCCTCTTGAGGAAGATCTGGAAGAACTTGGTGGATGAGGCGATAAGGAGGGTGGACAAGATGATGTTGCCATTGCTGAAGGGAATAAAATAAGAAAAAGCTATAACATTATTAAGAAAGTAGAGGCCACCACTCGCATTCCTAGTAGTAATCGTAGCCTTAGAGGTAAAATCCCAAAAAGAACAAGTTGTAAGGCCCCCCTCCCGGAACACAAGATACGGACAAGGGGAGTATTATGCCCAAAACAGCCACCTTGCGGTAGCGTCAGCACACAAGAAAACCTGTACCATAAGACGCCTATCCAGCCGGCTAAACCAATATCATCCATATCAACACAACATAAAGATATAAACAGAAGTCAGAATTGCAAACTAGTATAAGTCCAAACAAGTACAACAATAATAAGAAGCTACAAGATTTTTTAATATCAAAGTACAAAAAAATGCCCAAAGGGCTACAATATGAGTCTCTCAAAACTCACATCAGTCACCGACAGAAGAAAAGGTATCGTAGTATCAGACCCCGTCACCCTAGCCTGGTTGCCCTCCTGTATGACCTATTGTTGCTCTATCTGCTGGGTTTTCTCCTAAAATGGAAGATGTAGCAACCGTTAGTCATAAAGACTAAGTGGCAATCACATCCGCACACCTTGGAGGCTCTTAGGCACCGGGCGGTAGAAGGAGCAATGGTACAATATATAAATATATATGCAGTAAGTACAAACAGATGGTTTACAACATCCCCAGAACAACTACACCCCCCCAGGTGACTTTGTCATGACTGGGTCATGACAAGACCTTGGTAGCTTAGGAACCTCCTTGACACAGACCAAAAATAAGGATTGCAGCACCTTGGTTTGAAATTATAATTTCCAAATATTCAGCCTAAGGTTTGACTTAAGGACATTAACTTGGCTCAGTGACCCCACCACAACATCCCTCGGCCATCTAGGAGCCCAGGGGGACATTCAGGACCCATTGGGGCCAGTCAACAGGCCAAGTTGACCAAAGTCAACCCTAACCCTAATTAGGGCAAAATGGTCAATTCCCCAGCAATTGACCTAACTGACCATCACCATATGGAATTGACTTCACTTCTAGGTCTAAAACATCATAAGAGACCTAGTGGACCAAAAATCCCCATCCTAGGGTCACCACAGGGCAAAATGACCAAAATACCCGTAATAGGTCAAAATGGTGATTTTCCATTAAACACCCTTATTGACCTCCATAACTTCAAGTTGACCACACTCCTAGGGTCATAACCTCATAAGGGACCTAATGGCACAAAATTCAATGGTTTGGTAACCCCTAGAGCCCAATTTGACCAAAAGTCAAACTTGGTGAACTTAGGTACAATCACTTAAAGCTAGCCCAACCCTTTGGGCTAGGCCCAAAGTGAGTGGTCAACAAGCCTAATGGACTGATATTAAACAAGAGGAGAGAGAGAAATTTCGGCCATAGTGATTAGGAGTGAGAAAAGGGGGGTTTTCCCCAATTTGGAGGATAGAGAAAGTGGCCATTCATGGCCATTAAGGTGACACACCCCTTGGCTTCCCCCATTACACTCACATTCATCTTCTCTGATGAATTTGAAAAGATTCCAGCCGTTTCTAGGGGGAATTTGGGCAGGGGGATGCATAGGGTCGGCCATGGGAGGGGAGGTGAAGAGGCCATTAATGGCATATGGGGTTAAAGGCACTACCACCCCCAGTTAAACCCCCTATCACCTTCACAAGCCTCTGAGCAGTGAAACCCCCCCATTTCCCGAGAGTTTGGAGGTCTCCTTGCAATAAATCGGATGGCACCAAAAGCTTGGAGTAGGAACAATGACGGTCGGCGGATGGAGCAAGGAAATGCTCCAAATGAGGTCTGATCCTCTTCCCCTCTCCTAGTGCTAGATCTAGATCGGTTTAGGTGGATAAATCTGGCTCGATTGAGCCTGATTGGGAGCTTGGAATTTTTGGATTTCCCAAGAAAATGGCGGTGTGAGTTCGCCGGAAACCACCGCCTCCGGCGGCATGGTCGCCGTCAAACGCTAGCCACCACCTCAAAGGAGGTGGCGGTGGTGGTGTCCGGCCAGTGAGGTGCTGGTGGTGGCCAGAAATTAAGCTGGAAGGTGCTACAGGCGCGGGCAATCTAAGCCCTTGGCTGATTGAGGAAGATGAACGGATTCCGTTCAAAATAAAACATGTAATATTTATATTATTTGTGATTATTTTATTCCCTAACATGCACTGTCATGAACCCGAAATATAAGGCCCTTAAAGGCCTCTATTGTAAAAGTGGTCAACATAAAAAATGTAGCCCTTGAAGTCTTGTTTAATTCAAAATTAATTTCACTCGATTTGGATTCTTGGTTAGACCACAGCACACATTTTGGTGAGGTCTATCTATAGGGCTGTCCTGATATTGATTTGGATGCCCACATCAATTCAGACATTCAAATGACTTGAAATTTGGGGTATGGGCTATTGTTAGCCAAACATAGGACATATCAAAAATTAGAATTTTTGGAGAATATGTTTCTATAGTTTTTGTAAAGATTTAATAATCCATGTATAAATTAATTAGGCATCTTAAACACATCAAAATCCCCCCAAATTTGGGTGGGTGGTCTTGGAGATCATATTAGGGCTCTATTAAAAATTACATCTCAGTTGAAGATGTTTTGATTAGGTTTTTAGCCAACCTTAGGTTGACCCCTATAGGGTTAATTAGGTCAAAACACCCCCTTGGGTTTTGAGTGGTCAAATCACCTCAACAGAGGCTGATATTTTGTCCACTGACATCCTATGATATGATACACCCTCCAATAGAATCTGGGATGGTTTGGATTAGGGTAGCCCTAGAACCCTAGGGTAGGTCCCTTAAGGGGGATTCTTAGGGTTTGAAGGTAATGGGTTCAAATGACCTTGGAATGACTTGAAAGTTGGTGGAGAGGACCATAGGGTTGGTATAGTCCTCTGGTTAAAATTTTAGGGAATTTGGAAGCCCTTAACCCCCTCAAACTCTATCCCTAGTTTAGGGCACCAAACCTAATTTGGAGTATTAGGCTATTAAATCACTTTAAAATCACTTGAAATTTGGGCAGGGTCGTTCCCTAGTAGAAATATTCATAAATTAATTTTGGTGGAATTTTTGGGCTAATAAAATCAGTACTTCCTTTTCAACCTTAGATGTGCCCTTAAAGATTATTATGTTGATTGAGAAGTTTATGCTTATTGAAAAATTGTGAAACATTGGAATAGGACATTTTATATCTTGATAGAGCCCTCTGTATTTTTTTTTAAATTTTTAGATGACTGTTTCAAGTACTTGCTTCATAAAATTATGAATTGTAGTTTCTGATCAAAAATAGAAACAGAGCCCCAATATTTTCTAGAAAATTATGAAATTAGGTCAGAGAGTGTTTCTGACCATTATTATTATCCTGTAATTTTTCCATGATTTTTACATGGATAAAACTAGTACTTACCTCACAAGTCTATAAATTTGGAAGTCTACATTTAATTAGATTCAGAGCCCCTCATGTTTTAGAAAATTATAAAACTTGGTCAGGGTTAGTTTTAGATCATTATCGATCTCCTGTAATTTTTCATATTTATTAGAGGAATTTTTACAGCACTTGCTTCAATAACCAATGGATATGGAATTATTGATTTAAAATTAAATAAGGGGCTACTGTTCACTGTAAAATTATGAGACTACTTTTAAAGTATTTTTAAGCCGTAATAGTCATACTGGAGTTTTATTATAAATTTTAGAACAATATTGCTGGCATTTTCTTCATTAGATGGTATTATTGATCTTAAGTTCTAAATTATGAAAGGTAGGTCTAATAACCTCTGAAAATTATCAAACCTTGGATTTACTGTTTAAATGTCACTTAGTATTTATCATAATTTTGAGGTGATTTGTTTCTTACTTTAGAGAGCACTTCATGTTCAGAGTAGGGCATTTGGAGTCTAGGGTTAATTAAATTAAGTGCCCACATAATTAGGAAAATTATGAGACTCTGGATTTAGTCTTAATAGGTCATAGTAGACCCCCTGTAATTGTTAGGGATCTATCGGAGGATTATTTAGGGTACCCCCTAATGGGAGTACCATGTAGCTTAGCATGGTTTGCATATAGTGGATAGGTCTGAAATAGGTTAACTCGGAGAGCTTAAACACACTTAGGGGAGTCACACTGAAATAAAAGAGAGGATTGATCAAGGGTAGAAATCAATAACATTAAGTGCCTTGCGAAAGGGATCTTTGGGATTCAGCCCAACGTAGTTCCTAGTGCCCTCGAGAACCCTTCACGGGGAATGCCTTGGGCAGTCCTGGGCTAACCTTAAACCTTAAGAATAATATGGGCAAGAGTAATCCTAATAATAGTTTCACCTTACACTCACACTTGTACACGTAGGGAGATAAATTGGTAGTGAAAGGATAGCGTAGGCCCGTGGCCTAAGGGCTTACTGGTAGAGTTAAATGGACTCGTTATTTATTTGGAAGTCCGGGGAGCAGGATGCTCAGGGACTTGGTATAGACTTGGAAGTCCGGTGAGCTGGATGCTCGGGAACTTGGAAAAAGGAGACTTGATTAGTCTAAGGAGCCGTGGGATCGGGAACTTGGTGAACTAGTAGACTCGGTAGTCTCAAGAGCTGGAGGCTCGGTACTATAATTAGATACAAACTATCATGGTTGCATGTGCATAAAAGTTGCGGGTCCTCAGTATTGGACGATCGAACACACCGTCGTCAGTACGTTGACTCGGGAGACTGGATGGTTTGCTGGGAATAGTACTGGAACGTACGAGAGGGGCTAGGCTGAGTAGTGTGTTTACCGGTCTAGGAGTGGAGACGCCCAACCCACTGTCTCCGTTTTGCCATGGCGGAGGCTCCTGAGAGTTTAGCAAACTCCAAAAAGGGGAACTAAAGGTCTGTGTGCATAGAGTCGTGTGTGTGAGTTGCACTTGCATGTGCATACCATAGCATACTTGCAAGTCATTGCATAATCATTGCATTTAACCCCTGACATTTATCGTATAAAATGGTATGGGACGTTTTATACGATAGGCCCTACAAAACGACCCCTTGGTCTATAGGGGTAATCCCTATAAATCAATGGTAACCTTTCTTGTTTCTCTTACTTCTCTTCTTACTGCTCTTACTTACTTGCTACTCCTTACTATTTACATTTGCTACACACTTGTTTACTCATGTTTATTTATTGTGATACCCCTGCCATATTTTATTATTTTATTCCTTAGGGTAGATGTCACCTGCTTGATTACGCCATGCTTTTGGTCCTCCTTTTCACTCCTTTCCGCCCCGTGCCTAGGAGCCACGGGTAGAGGGGTGGGGGATTGTTGACTTGGTCTAATTTGACTGACGGTCGTTTGACCACCATATTTTAGGTGCTCCGGATGGGAGACAGGGAGCAGCCTCGGGATACGCAGCACCAGCAGGGTACGGTGCAGATGGAGATGCGCCAGTATAGCTCGGGTGGAGCGGCATCCGGATCCAGGAGTGGAGCCGAGTATTAGTAGTTTTACTTTTATGAGTGGTTTGTAGTGAGGTTATCATGTACCGGGCTTAAGCCCATATTTACTTTCTTGCGTTGATACTTAGACTTTATTTTCATGTGTTGACTTGATTCATCGCATGATTTCCTCTTTTATATTATCGTGGATTTGGATGCTTACACTTTCATTCATTATATGTTCTGTCGATGGTGATTGAGATGGTCGGCAGGATCGGCGCTTTGTGGTGTCGACCATCCCGGTGGATGGTGTCAACGCAAGACGGCAGTTCTGGGCCTAAGACCCCGGTGGTTAAAAAGAAAAAAAATGGGGTATTACAAGTGGTATCAGAGCCAGGTTTCGATCCTGGGACCTGTGGGTTATGGGCCCACCACGCTTCCGCTGCGAGTATAGTTTGAGGACAAACTAGCAGCGGAAGCAATGGTGTGCCCATGGGAGGAAACATGTGCAAGATTCACCAATAACAAGAGTTTTAGGTCAATTTACTAAACTTAAGACCATTTTTTGGCGGGTGCGATGAATCCTCCCTTGCCGCAGGGGACACCTCCGACCCCGAATGTGATTCCACCCCCGCCGGCTCCGACCCCGTTCCAGCAGACGGAGCTGGGACAAACATTGACGACCATCTTGGAGGCCTTTAGGGAACAACAGGCTCAAGCTCCTCAGCCGAATCCCGGAGCGAACTGGTTGAGTGCATTCCGAGGCCTTGCCCCACCATCGTACTTGGGGACAGAGATGGCAGTGCGTACGGAGGAGTGGCTAGACATTATGTACGAGATGTTGGTGGGAATACAATGCTCGGTGGACCTAGCAGTATCTTTGGTGTTTTCTTGTCTGGAGTCGCATACAAAGAGGTGGTGGAAGTCGGTGATGGACACTACCTATGCGGGAGTAGAGATCGCGGACATTACTTGGGAGGAGTTTCGAGCGGCACTACTGGAGCATTTCATGCCGCAATCCGCGAGGGACAAATTAGAGGATAGATTCTTGTAGCTGAAGCAAGGGAACAGGACAGTGCTGGAATATCACCGGGAGTTTACTCATTTGGCCGGTTTGCGGATTCTTATAAGTTGGACGACGCGGGATATGCAAAGAGGTTCTACAAGGGCCTCCGTGATGACCTGAGGCAGACCCTTTTGTTCGTGTCTGATGGTACAATGGCCAGGATCTTGGAGATGGCAGAGAAGCTAGAGGCGGACTAGCTTGCAGTCTGAGGAAGAAAGAGACATGGAGATGATGCAGTGATAGGAGGGAGAAGGGACCCGCAGAGAGGTCAGGTCATGGGAGAGAGAAGAAATGGGGATCAACCCCGTCAGGAGGAGAGACAGGAGCCAGGGGAGCAGGTAGTATTAGCTCCACAGCCGCTACAGATGAGGGAGGTGCCCAGGATAGGGCAGGGACCACCCCCACCACAGGTGTGTTATCACTACCATCAGCCAGGGCACATTCGGAGTAATTGCCCAATGAGAAATGGGGCCACACCTGCAGTACGGGGTGGCCCACCGGCTCACCAGATGGGAGGTCGTGGACGTGGTCGCGGACAAGGATTTCAGGGCCGCGACCGCAGGCAGAATGGGGAGCAGATTTATGCTTTGGACCTAGCGCAGCCCCGAAACCCGGACAAGGTTATTGCAGGTATGAGAGTTATTTTAGTTATGAATTTATTCCCTCCTCATATTAAGTATTGGTAGAATTACTACACAACCTAGGTTAGGAAACTTTAGACCTAAGTGTTTTTCTTGACCTGATTTAGGAATAGTGATGGTGTGTGGCAAGCCTGCCCATACCATGTTTGACACGGGGGCGTCGCACAATTTCGCGTCAGAGGAGTTCGTCAATGATCTGGATCAGATTCGATATTATACGGGAGTTGCCAGGAGGGTGCGTCTCCCCAATGGGATGAAGATTAAGTCTACAGAGAAGTGCCTCCTAAAGGTTACCATAAACGGGTTGACACTCGAAGCCCCGGCGACGATCCTGAGAATGCAGGACTTCGACCTTGTATTGGGCATGACATGGCTCGTCTGGAACCACGCCCAGATCGACTACCCGGCGAGTAGGGTTGTGCTGAGACATGGCGATACTTATGCAACTTTTGAAGGTACTACTCCGGTCTCCCGTCACCTTCTTTCATCTATTCAGGTCGTCAAGGACCATCTGCAGGGAGACGAGGTATATCTGGTACTGTTCGAAATGACTGAGGAGAAGGAACTGATTGCTAGCATTCCAGTGGTTCATGACTACGCCGATGTTTTTCCAGAGAAGCTGTCAGGACTGCCTCCGCATAGGGAAAAGGACTTTCATATTCAGTTGGTACTAGGGGCTAAGCCGGTATCTAAGGCCCCTTATCGGATGGCCCTGAAGGAGTTGGCAGAGTTTCGGACACAGTTGCAGGAGCTGGTGGAAGCGGGATTTGTCAGGCCAAGTTCCTCTCCATGGGGAGCTCCGGTCCTATTCATGAAGAAGAAGGATGGCACTCTTCGCTTGTGCATCGACTATCGAGCACTAAACAGGCTGACCGTCTGAAATACTTATCCGCTCCCAAAGATAGATGAGTTGTTCGATCAGCTGGATGGAGCCCATTATTCTTGAAGCTGGACTTGAGGTCAGGGTACTACCAACTGCGAATCTAGGAGGAGGATATTCCGAAGACGGCTTTCAGTAGCAGATATGGCCTGTATGAGTTCACCGTGATGCCCTTTGGGCTCACGAATGCTCCGTCGGCATTTATGACCCTCATGAACCGGGTCTTTGAGGCTTATTTGGATGTGTTCGTCATAGTATTTATAGACGACATCCTTATCTACTCTAGGACGGAGGAGGACCACACACGGCACTTGGCACTGACCTTGGAGAGATTGCGGGAGCATCGCCTCTATGCGAAGTTCAGCAAGTGTCAGTTCTGGTTGAAGGAGGTGGCTTTCCTAGGCCACATTATCAGCGGAGCTGGGTTGGCGGTGGACACGACAAAGATTCAGGCAGTTAGGGATTGGCCTCCGCTGAAGACGCCCACGGACATGCGGAGTTTCCTGGGGCTTGTCGGTTATTACCGGAAATTCGTGGAGGGGTTTTCTCGGATACCCCTTCCGCTCATATCCTTGACAAATAAGGACGTTCCCTTTGTGTGGACGCCACAGTGTGAGGCAGCTTTCCAGGAGCTGAAGGACCGACTCATCTCAGCCCCTATTCTGGCCCTTCCATCTGGAAAGGAAGGATTCCAGGTGTATACTGACGCATCATATCAAGGGATGTGAGCGGTGCTGATGCAGAACGGACACATCATAGCATATGCCTCCCGCCAGCTGAAGACCAATGAGAAGTACTATCCAGTGCACGACCTAGAGATGGGAGCAGTCGTGTTCACACTGAAGATATGGCGACACTACCTCTATGGAGTCCATTGTGATATATACTTAGATCATAAGAACCTCAAGTACATGGATATTCAGAAGGAACTGAACATCAGGCAGAGGCAGTGGGTGGATTTTCTATCTAACTATCAGTACGAGATGCACTACCACCCGGGGAAGGTAAACGTGGTAGCAGATGCACTGAGCAGGAGAGCCGCTACAGTGGGAGCAGAGCCTCAACTTATGTCTATGGAGCTGTTGTAGAGACTAGAGGACATGCACATTACTCTGGTGTCGTCTGACGACCCTAAGCTCTATGAGGAGTACTTGGCCGTGATGGGCATCACCGATGACATCAGGGACCGGGTCAGAGAAAGACAGAGGCAGGATGCCAAGTTAGAGCCCATCTTTCAAGCCTTGGATGCAGGCACTGCGGGAGATTACACCCTGAGGGACGGTTTGGTGTACTTCAGAGGACGGGTGTACATACCGGAGGGAGTCCAGATCCGGGAGGATATTATGACGGAGGCGCACTACAGCCGGTATTCTGTGCACCCGGGGATCACAAAGATGACGGCTTATTTGAAGAAGACTATGTTCTGGTCGGGCATGAAGAAGGATGTCACTTACTTGGTGACCAATTGTGAGACATGTCAGCTAGTGAAGGCGGATTGCAGGAACCCAGCAGGATTATTGCAGCCACTCCCGGTGCCGAAGTGGAAGTTTGATGACGTAGCCATGGACTTCATACATGGGCTTCCCCGGTCTCGGACAGGGAATGACTCGATCTGGGTGATCGTTGACCGGTTGACGAAGGTGGCTCGATTTATACCGATCAGGAAGGACGATTCAGTGGGAGTGCTGGTGCGAAAGTTTATGGAGTAGTTCATTCATTATCATGGCGTGCCCAGGACAATAGTGTCAGATCGTGATGGGCAGTTTAGATCCAAGGAGTGGCGGTCAGTTCAGGCATACCTGGGCACCCGATTGACTTTTAGCACAGCCTTCCACCCTCAGACGGACGGGAAGATAGAGCACATAAATCAGACATTGGAATACCTGCTACGTATGTGTATTCTAGACCGAGGAGAGCCCATGGGGACATTCAGGACCCATTGGGGCCAGTCAACAGGCCAAGTTGACCAAAGTCAACCCTAACCCTAATTAGGGCAAAATTGTCAATTCCCCAGCAATTGACCTAACTGACCATCACCATATGGAATTGACTTCACTTCTAGGTCTAAAACATCATAAAAGACCTAGTGGACCAAAAATCCCCATCCTAGGGTCTTCACAGGGCAAAATGACCAAAATACCCCTAATAGGTCAAAATGGTGATTTTTCATTAAACACCCTTATTGGCCTCCACAACTTCAAGTTGACCACACTCCTAGGGTCATAACCTCATAAGGTACCCAATGGCACAAAATTCCATGGTTTGGTCAACCCTAGAGCCCAATTTGACCAAAAGTCAAACTTGGTCAACTTAGGTCAAATCACTTAAACCTAGCCCAACCCTTTGGGCTAGGCCCAAAGTGAGTGGTCAACAAGCCTAATGGACTGATATTAAACAACAGGAGAGAGAGAAATTTAGGCCATAGTGATTAGGAGTGATAAAAGGGGGGGTTTTCCCCAATTTGGAGGAGAGAGAAAGTGGTCATTCATGGCCATTAAGGTGACACACCCCTTGGCTTCCCCCATTACACTCCCATTCATCTTCTCTGATGAATTTGAGAAGATTCCAGCCGTTTCTAGGAGGAATAAGGGCAGGGGGGATGCATAGGGTCGGCCATGGGAGGGGAGGTGAAGAGGCCATTAATGGCATATGGGGTTAAAGCCAGTACCACCACCAATTAAACCCCCTATCACCTTTACAAGCCTTTGAGTAGTGAAACCCCCCCCCCCCCAATTTCCCGAGAGTTTGGAGGTCTCCTTGCAAGAAATCGGATGGCACCCAAAGCTTGGAGGAGGAACAATGGCGGCCGGCGGATGGAGCAAGGAAATGCTCTAAATGAGGTCCGATCCTCTTCCCCTCTCCTAGTGCAAGAGCTAGATCAATTTAGGTGGAGAAATCGGGCTCAATTGAGCCTGATTGGGAGCTTGGAATTTTCGGATTTCCCATGAAAAAGGCGGTGTGAGTTCGCCAGAAACCACCGCCTCCAGCGGCATGGTCACCGTCAAACGCTAGCCACCACCTCAACGGAGGTGGTGGTGGTGGTGGCCGGCCAGGGAGGTGGTCGTGGTGGCTGGAAATTTGGCTGGAAGGTGCTACAGGAACAGGCAATCTCAGCCCTTGGCATATTTAGGAAGATGAACGGATTCCGTTCAAAATAAAACATGTAATATTTATATTATTTCTGATTATTTTATTCCCTAACATGCACTGTCGTGAACCCGAAATATGAAGCCTTTAAAGGCCTCTACTGTAAAAGTGGTCAACATAGCAAATGTAGCCCTTGAAGTCTAGTTTAATTCAAAATTGATTTCACTCGATTTGGAGTCCTGGTTAGACCACATCACACATTTTAGTGAGGTCTATCCATAGGGCTGTCTTGAGAATGATTTGGATGCCCACATCAATCCAGATATTTAAAAGACTTAAAATTTGGGGTATGGGCTATTGTTAACCAAACCTAGGACATATCCAAAAATCAGAATTTGTGGAGAATATTTTTCTATAGTTTTTGTAAAGATTTAATAATCCATGTATAAATTAATTAGGCATCTTAAACACATCAAAATCCCCCCAAATTTGGGTGGGAGGTCTTGGAGATCATATAAGGGATCTGGTAAAAATTTAATCTCATTTGAAGATGTTTTGATTAGGTTTTTAGCCAACCTTAGGTTGACCCCTATAGGGTTAATTAGGTCAAAATACCCCCTTGGGTTTTGAGTGGTCAAATCACCTCAACAGAGGCTGATATTTTGTCCACTAAAATCCTATGGTATGATACACCCTCCAATGGAATATGGGGTGGTTTGGATTAGGGTAGCCCTAGAACCCTAGCGTAGGTCCCTTAAGGGGGATTCTTAGGGTTTGAAGGTCATGGGTTCAAATGACCTTGGAATGACTTGAAAGTTGGTGGAGAGGACCATAGAGTTGGTATAGTGCTCTGGTTAAAATTTTAGGGAATTTGGAAGCCTTTAACCCCCTCAAACCCTAGCCCTAGTTTAGGGCACCAAAACTAATTTGGAGTATTAGGCTATTAAATCACTTTAAAATCACTTGAAATTTGGGCAGGGTAGTTCTCTAGTAGAAATATTCATAAATTAATTTTGGTGGAATTTTTAGGCTAATAAAATTAGTACTTCCTTTTCAACCCTAGATGTGCCCTTAAAGATTATTATGTTGATTGAGAAGTTTATGTTTATTGAAAAATTATGAAACCTTGGAATAGGACATTTTATATCTTGATAGAGCCCTCTGTATTTTTGTTTAAATTTTTAGATGACTGTTTCAAGTACTTGCTTCATAAAATTATGAATTATAGTTTCTGATCAAAAATAGAAACAGAGCCCCAATATTGTCAAGAAAATTATGAAATTAGGTCAGAGAGTGTTTCTGACCATTATTATTATCCTGTAATTTTTCAATGATTTTTAGATTGATAAAACTAGTACTTCACAAGCCTATAAATTTGGAAGTTTACATTTAATTAGATTCAGAGCCCCTCATGTTTTAGAAAATTTTAAAACTTGGTTAGGGTTAGTTTTAGATCATTATCTATCTCCTGGAATTTTGTTATAATTATTAGAGGAATGTTTACAGCACTTGCTTCAATAACCAATGGATATGGAATTATTTATTTAAAATTAAAATAGGGGTTACTGTTCACTGTAAAATTATGACACTACTTTTAAAGTATTTTAAGGCCATGATAGTCATACTGGAGTTTAATAATAAATTTTAGAAGAATATTGTTGGCCTTTTCTTCATTAGATGATATTATTGATCTTAAGTTCTAAATTATGAACGGTATGTCTAATCACCTCTGAAAATTATCAAACCTTGGATTTACTGTTTAAATGTCACTTAGTATTTATCATAATTTGGAGGTGATTTGTTTCTCACTTTAGAGAGCACTTAATGTTCAGAGTAAGGCATTTGGAGTCTAGGGTTAATTAAATTAAATGCCCACATAATTAGTAAAATTATGAGACTCTGGATTTAGTCTTAATAGGTCATAGTAAACCCCCAATAATTATTAGGGATCTATTGGAGGAGTATTTAGGGTACCCCCTAATGGGAGTACCATGTAGCTTAGCATGGTTTGCATATAGTGGATAGGTCTGAAATAGGTTAAATCGGAGAGCTTAAACACACTTAGGGGAGTAACACTGAAATAAAAGAGAGGATTGATCAAGGGTAGAAATCAATAACATCTAGTGCCTTGTGAAAGGGAGCTTTGGGCTTCAGCCCATCGTAGTTCCTAGTGCCCTCGAGAACCCTTCACGGGGAATGCCTTGGGCAGTCCTGGGCTAACCTTAAACCTTAAGAATAATATGGGCAAGAGTAATCCTAATAATAGTTTCACCTTACACTCACACTTGTACACATAGGGAGATAAATTGGTAGTGAAAGGATAGCATAGGCCCGTGGCCTAAGGGCTTACTGGTAAAGTTAAATGGACTCGGTATTGATTTGGAAGTCCGGGGAGCAGGATGCTCAGGGACTTGGTATAGACTTGGAAGTCCGGGGAGTTGGATGCTCGGGGACTTGGAAAAAGGAGACTTGTTTAGTCTAGGGAGCCGTGGGCTCGAAAACTTGGTGAACTATTAGACTCGGTAGTCTTGAGAACTGGAGGCTCGGTACTAGAATTAGATACAAACTATCATGGTTGCATGTGCATAACAGTGGCGGGTGCTCGGTATTGGACGATCGAACACACGGTCATCAGTACGTTGACTCGGGAGACTGGTTGTTTTGCTGGTAATAGTACGTGAACGTACGAGAGGGGCTAGGTTTAGTAGTGTGTTTACCAGTCTAGGAGTGGAGAGGCCCAACCCACTGTCTCCGTTTTGCCACGGCGGAGGCTCCTGAGAGTTTAGCTAACTCCAAAAAGGGGAACTAAAGGTCTGTGCGCATAGAGTCGTGTGTGTGAGTTACACTTGCATGTGTATACCATAGCATACTTGCAAGTCATAACATAATCATTACATTTAACCCCTGACACCTATCGTATAAAATGGTATGGGACGTTTTATATGATAGGCCCTGCAAAATGACCCCTTGGTCTATAGGGGTAATCCCTATAAATCAATGGTTACCTTTCTTGTTGCTCTTACTTCTCTTCTTATTGCTCTTACTTACTTGCTACTCCTTACTATTTACATTTGCTACACACTTGTTTACTCATGTTTAATTATTGTGATACCCCTGCCATACTTTATTATTTTATTCCTTAGGGTAGATGTCACCTGCTTGATTACGCCCTTCTTTTGGTCCTCCTTTTCACTCCTTTCGGCTCGATGCCTAGGAGCCACGGGTAGAGGGGTGGGGGATTGTTGACTGAGTCTAGTTTGACTGACGGTCGTTTGACCACCATATTTTAGGTGCTCCGGATGGGAGACAGGGAGCAGCCTCAAGAGACGCAACACCAGCAGGGTACAGTGCAGATAGAGATGGGCCAGTATAGCTCGGGTGGACCGGCATCTAGATCCGTGAGTGGAGCCGAGTATTAGTAGTTTTACTTTTATGAGTGGTTTGTAGTGAGGTTATCATGTACCGGGCTTAAGCCCATATTTACTTTCTTGCGTTGGTACTTAGACTTTATTTTCTGGTGTTGACTTGATTCATCGCATGATTTCCTCTTTTATATTATCGTGGATTTGGATGCTTACACTTTCATTCATTATACATTCTGTTGATGGTGATTGAGATGGCCGGCAGGATCGGTGCTTTGTGGTGTCGACCATCCCGGTTGATGGTGTCACCGCAAGACGGCGGTTATGGGCCTAAGACCCTGGTGGTTAAAAAGAAAGAAAATAGGGTCTTACATGGTATATCTTAACAAATCATGAGTTGTAACAATTGTAGTGTATAGCAAAAATAGCATCATTCAATCATAGAAATTAAGCAAGAGTATAATATCATTCAATCATAGCATATTTACTTCTAATACAGGAATGTAACTTAACTTACAAAAATGCTCGTACAGATTTATAAGTTAAGGATTGGCTTTATAGTAAGTAACTCATCATTTAAGAGTGCACATACAAACTTATATGATAAGGATCTTGTGTAATGCAATGCAATGCAATGTTATGAATGCAACATAATGACTCACCCATGCACATGCACGTACACTGTTATGTCGACATAGTCTTTTAGTTTCCACTTTTCGAGCAGGTATCTAACCTCTCAGGCATCATCCGTCATGGCCAGACGGTGATATTAGAGTGGGCTTCTGCACTACTATGTCGGTATCCACACTACCTGGCCCAGGCCTCCGTACACCTCAATGCTAAAAACACAATAGTGGAGCCCATGCATACTACGGCTCAGAGGGGTCTCAGGTAGATATGCACCAAGAACACAGCCCAAACTGGCCTGGCACGGAAGGATCCTCTGGGAGCGCATCACCAAAGTACCAAGCCCAACCGTCTACTAAGCATGGAAGGAGCCTCGGAAGTGAGCATCGAGGACCAAGCCAAACCGCCCAAGTCTATCTGTCAACTCTCGTCGGAGTGATGACTAAAGAGCCCATAGATCTGCCACACTATCCTTAACCCAGGATTATGACACCGCGTGTCAACTCACACCGCATGCATATTCACTTAGCCATTCCATCACATCCAAGGGCTCCAATCGAGTCCCTTCTCATTATAACCAATCCAGTGCTCAACAGCACTCAAGGGCTCCACATTTAGTCCCTTATCATCACATCATTCTAGTGTGGTAAAATACTCACACACTTACTATAATACCCCTTTTTTTCTTTTCAACCATCGGGGTCTTATGCCCAGAATTGCCGTTTTGCGGTGGCACCGACACTCGGAAAGGTCGCCACTACAAAACGCCAATTCTGCCAACCTTTTTCGATCACAACAAAGAGATAAGTAAATATAACGTGTCCACATAATCATATATGAAAGAAAAATCACAGCAAGTCCATCAATATATAGAAAGTAGAGTACTACGGAAGATCAGTACAGATGAAATATAAAAACGGGCTCATGCCCGGTACACCAGAGTCCTCACTACAAATCACTCATCGTGGAAGCTATAAGAAAGACTAATCACTCACGGAGCTGGTCACAGGTACTCCGGAACTAGACTGGCCCACCTCCATACGCACCGTACTCCGCTGGTACTGGTCCATAGACTGCTGGTCCCTGTCTCCCATCCGGAGCTCCTGTAATGTTGTGGTTCGAAAACCATTAGTCATAAAGACTAATCCCTATCATCCCCCACCCCTCCCCCCACGGCACCTAGGCACCAAGCGGAGAGGAGGAAAGGGAAACTACAAAGGTGGAGAGTATGCAAAGCAGTTGGCAGTGGAACTAATCTAGCAGTTATTCATGTTGTATATCAACTAAGTAAGAAAGGTATAATCTAGTAGTTCTAAAATAGTGAGCAGTAAGGTTAACATGTAGTAAGCAGTATGAATATAAGAAGACAAATAGAAAATAAGTAAGTAACCTTAACTTATATGAGTGCCTATATAAACATATAAGTTAAGGGGTCTTCTGCAAGACTCCCATCATATAAAAAGTCCCATACCGATTTATACGTTGGGGTGTCGGTTGTATGCAAATATGAGTGTAGTGATATTCTATGCCATGACTCATGCAAGTGCAACTCACGCACGTGACTCTATGCGTACATACCTTTAGTTCCCCCTATTTGGGAAGCTATCTTCACTCCCAGGAACCTCCGTAGTGGCAAATAGAGATAGTGGGTCGGGCCCCCCACTCCTAAGCAGGTATCCACACTACCGGGCCTAGCCCTTCGGTACGGCCCTAGAAGAACACAACCTAGAGTATCCGTGTACTTGTGTTGGTTGTATCCACCAGGCTTTCTTTGGCTAAGTCTTCCACACCACTGAGTCAACGTACCGACGTCGGTGTGAATGACAGTCAAATACCGAAGACCCACCACCTTATTCTGTATTTAAACCCTCGAGCCCTCGGCTCCCCGGACTGTCCCGTCCGTGCATCTACCTTCAAAAGCTACTGACTGAAAGGCAATCAAACCAACTTATTCAACCTCCCTAGCTAACGGGGTGTGTGAATGTTAAACCCTAGTTATACTAGTTGCTCTTTTAGTTTATTATTCCTACGTTTTACGTTAGCCCAGGACTGCCCAAGGCATACCCCGTGAAGGGCACTTGAGGGCACTAGGAAATACGATGGGCTGAAGCCCAAAGCTCCTTTTCGCAAAGACTTAATATTATTGATTTCTACTCATGATCAATCCTCTCTTTTATTTCAGTGTGACACCCCTAAGCGTGTTTAAGCTCTCCGAGCTAGCGTATTTCAGTTCTATGTACTAAGTGCAGACCGTGCTAAGCTATATGGTGCTCCCACTAGGGCGTACTCCATTTACTCATCCAACAGAGCCACAACAATTTCTGGGAGTCTACCATGACCTATTTAGACTAACTCCAAAGTTTCATAATTTTCCTAATTATTTGGGCATTTAATCTAATTAACCTAAGACTCTGAATGCCCTACTTTGAACATGTAATGCACTTTGAAATCAGAAACAAATCACCACAAAATTATGATAAATACTAGGTAACATTTCTACAGCATATCCAAGGTCTAAGAATTTTCAGAATTGTTTAGGCCCCAAATCCACAATTTAGAAGAAAAAGTCAATATTACAATTTTAAGAAGCAAAGGCCAGAAATATTGTTCTAAAAATTATAATAAAAATCCAGTAAGATGATCATGTCCTAAAATCACTCTATAAGTTTTCTCCCAATTTTCCAGTGAACAGTAACCCCTAATTTAATTTTAAATCAATAATTCCATAGCAATTGATTATTGAAGCAAGTACTTTAAAAATTCATCTAATAATTATAACAAAAATTCAGGAGGTAGATAATGATTTAAAACTAACCCTAACTGATTTTTACAATTTTCTAATACATGAGGACTCTGAATCTAATTAAAAGTAATCTTCCAAATTTATAACTTTGTAAAACAAGTACTGTTTTATATCACCTAAAAATTGTGAGAAAATTCCAGAGCCAGAATAATGAAATGAAACACTCACTGACCAAGTTTCATAATTTTCATAGCAATATTGGGCTCTATATTTGCTTTTGAGCAGAAATCCATAATTCATAATTTATGAAACAAGTACTTAAAATAATCATCTAAAAATTTCAATAAAAATACAGAGAGGACTAACATGATATAAAAATTCCAAATACTTAATTTCACAACTTTTGAGTGGACAGAAATATCATAACAAACAAAATAAACTTAAGGACTCAACTAGTGTTATTAAGGAAGTACTGATTTTATTACCCCAAAAATTTCCACCAAAATTATTTTATGACTCTTTTTATCAGAGAAATACCCTTCCCAAGTTTCAAGTTATTGTGAGGCGTTTTGATTGCCTAAACCCAACTATTGGGCTTGTGCCCTAAACTAGGATTAGGGATTTGAGGGGTTAAAGGCTTCAAAATTCAATAAAACTTCAACCAGAGGACCATAGCCACCCTAGGGTCCCTTCCACCAAGTCTCAAGTCATTCATAGGTCATTTGACCTCATTACCTTCAAACCCTAAAAATCTCCAAAAAAGGAGCCTACCCTAGGGTTCTAGGGCTACCCTACCCCAAACCACCCCAAATCACATTGGAGGGTGTTACATGCCATATAAAATCAGTGGCCGAAATATCAATCTCTGTTGAGGGGATTTGACCACTCAAACACAAAAAGGGCACTTTGTCCTAAATAACCCTATTAGGGTAAACCTAAGGTTGGATCAATACCTAACCAAAATGTCTCCAAATGAGATTAGATTTTTACCAGAGCCCTAACATTCCTTATAAGACAATCCACCCAAATTTGTGGGAGTTTTGAGATGTTTAGGACACCTAATTAATTTATTAATGGATTATTAAATGTTTACAAAAACTATAGAAATATGTTCTCTAAAAATTCACATTTTTGGATATGTTCTAGATATAGGTAAGGGTGACCCCCATCTAAAATTTCAAGTCATTTGGATGGCTGGATTGGTGAGGGCACTCAAACCAAGTTCTGGTCAAGCCTATGTATAGACCCCACCAAACTGGTGTTGTGGTCAAACCACTTACCCAAATGGGGTCAAAAAAATTTTAAAATAAACTAGACTTCACGGGCTACAACTTTGATATTTTCCATATTTTCTGTAAGAGAGCTTAAGTATTTTTAATATTTAATTTAATACAGCCTAGTAAATAGGGCAGAAAATACAAAAATCAAAACTAAATATAAAATGATGCAGCACGAATCTTAAAGCAGATCAGAGGAATTCTGGTCATCTTCTTCCTCCAGCCAAGGGTCGTGATGAGCCCGACCTGGAGCGCATTCTAGACGCTGCCGCCGGCCATCCAGCCTCCTCCCTGGCCGGCCACCGCCACCACCACCTCCGTTGAGGTGGCGGCCATCGCCGGGCGATGGCGCGGCCGCCGGAGAGGTGTTTTCCGGCGAACCCGAGAGCTATGTTGTTGCGGGGAAAACTAGGAAGAGAAGCTCTTCCCGATCGGGCTCAGTTGAGCCTGATACTTAATCCTAAAGAAGGCTAAGATCTACTCGTAGAGAGAGAGGAGGGTAGGACCTTGTTCGTGGGCTAGAGGCATGCAGATCGACGGAAAGCATTTTTCGATGGTGGCGCTGCTCGACTTCTACAACAACACGGTGGGAGGGCTCGAAATATTCAGGTAAAGGCTGGGAAACGTTCCTCTTAGGCCACTGATGGTGTTGAAAGGCTCGGTTAAGGAGAGGAGAGTCCAAAACTTCAATGGCCATTAATTCCATTGAAAGCTTGGCTCGGCCATGGAGGAGGTGGGGTGAACCTGGATTAATCCAGTCAAGTAACGGCTGGAAACTCCTCCTCTTCCCTAAAGGAGTTGAATGCATCCATAAAGAGGAGGGGAAGGGGTCCACGACATCAAGTGCCATTACTGGCCGTGAAAGCTGGTTCTCGGCCATGGTCGAAACTGTTCTTCATTTTCAAAGAAATGGGCCACGTGGCAAAACTCTACTTGACCGGTCTACATTTTAAAATAAGACTTAATTAGGTCTTAATAAAAGATATGGCTAATTAACACCTACTGGCCCACTTCTCGAAACGGCCCAGTTACAACTGAACCAGCAATAGGCAAAAACTTTCAAAAAAATTCTAAGTAAAATGGCGTTGAGTGAGCTCAGCTCACTCAACGCCATCCACCCTACGGCGTTGAGTGAGCTCAGCTCACTCAACGCCATCCCACCTACCGCGTTGAGTGAGCTCAGCTCACTCAATGCCATCAAGACTACAGCGTTGAGTGAGCTCAGGTCACTCAACGCCATCCAGACTACAGCGTTGAGTGAGCTCAGCTCACTCAATGCCATCCAGACTACGGCGTTGAGTGAGCACAGCTCACTCAACGCCATCCAGACAACGGCGTTGAGTAAGCTCTGCTCACTCAATGCCATCCAGTCTACACAGGATGGTGTTGAGTGCAGTCATTGCACTCAACACTGTTCAACTTATGTCGTTGAGTGCACTCGGCGCCATCCAGCCTGAAAGATGGCGTTGAGTGCAGTCAGTGCACTTAATGCCATTCTGCTTATGACATTGAGTGCACTCGACGCACTCGATGCCAGCCAGCCTTTGGCGTTGAGTGCACTCGACGCACTCAACGCCCAAGCCAAAATCTTGTTTTAGGCAAATTTCTTACCTACTATTTGCAGAACAAGGTGATTTCCACCTTGAGCCCGGGTAACTTGGCCTTCATGAGCTTCCTAAGATTTTGTCATGACTTGGTCGTGACAAAACCTCTCCTAGGGGTCTGGTCAGAACTGGGATGTTACAAATCCCAATATAAAAAAATAAAAATTTCTTCCCTGAAATTAAGGTTAAGCCTACAAGGGTTTCTACTGGAATAGAAGAAATTGTAACATCCCTACGGTTTAAGGTATACCAGACTCGAAGAGTTCTGGATATTTTTGCTGCATCAAGTCCTGTGGCTCCCATATATGCTCCTCCTACCAAAGACTAACGGAACCTTCTTATGTCGCAAAACCCGCACTGCCGTGTCATTGATCCTGATCGGCTCCAAGTTGACTGATCGATCCGAGGCCACCGGGCCGTCTGCTATGGAAATCAGCTGCTCAGGACGTAGCAGAGCTCTCCGTAGTGAGGAGACGTGGAAGACGTCATGCAATCCCACTAACTCCGGCGGTATCTCAAGTCTATAAGCTAAGGGGCCAATCCGATCCAAGATCCTGTAAGGCCCCATATATCTCGGATTGAGATTCTTCCGCCCGCGAACCCGCGAGACTCCGTGCATCGGCCGTATCTTCAAGAAAACTCGGTCTCCCACCTATAACTCCACCTGATGATGCCTCGCATCGTAATATTTTGTCTGCCTACTCTAGGCTTCCAACATCTTGTCCCGGATCAATCTAATCTGAGCATCTGTATCCCGCACAAACTCCGAGCCTAGTGCCAGCAGATCCTCATCCTGAACCCATGATAGTGGGTTCCTACTCCTTCGTCCATACAACGCCTCATATAGAGCCATGCCTATGCTGGACTGATGGGCGTTGTTATACAAAAACTCGACCAGTGGTAGCAACCTTTCCCAAGGCTCGCCGCGGTCCAAAATACACAGGCGCAAAAGATCTTCCAGTGTACGGTTGGTGTGCTCCGTCTGCCCGTCGGTCTGAGGGTGAAAAGCCATGCTGAATGTCAATCGAGAACCCAGATGGGCCTGAACTGACCTCCACTCCCTGGATGTAAACTGCCCATCCCGATCTGAAACGATAGTCTTGGGCACCCCATGATAACGCACAAACTGTTCAATGAACCTCCGTACTAATACACCAACCGGGGTGTCTTTCTCCACTGGAATGAATCTGGCCACCTTCGTTAACCGATCAACTATCACCCAGATTGAGTCATTTCCCGCACGGGATCGAGGTAGCCCATGTATGAAATCCATGGCTATATCCTCAAATTTCCACTCCGGCACCGGAAGTGGTTGCAGCAAGCCGGCCAGATTCCTACACTCTGTCTTTACGAGTTGGTAGGCCTCGCAATGTGTCACAAAGTATGTAATGTCCTTATTCATACCCAGTTAGTACATCGTCCTCTTCAAATCTTTTACCATCTTGGTGATTCCCGGGTGCACCGAGTATCGGATGCAGTGAGCTTCCATCATAATGTCCTCCCGGATCTGTCCTCCTGCCGGTATGTAGGCCCTGCCTCTGAAACACAGGAGACCATCCCTCAAAGAGTAATCTCCTATCGTGCCTTCCTCCAAGGCTCTTAATATCGGCTCAGCCCTCAAATCCAGCTTCTTCCCATCTCTGATGCGGTCCCGAATATCATCAGTGGTAACCATCGATCCCAGGTACTCCATGTATAACTCCGGGTCATCCTCGGACACTAGTGATATCTGCATCTCCTCAAATTATTTAACCAACTCCAAGGCCATCAGTTGTGGGCCTACTCCTGATGTACTCGCTCTCCAGCTCAAAGCGTCTGCGACCACATTTGCCTTCCCAGGATGGTAGTGCATGGTATACTGGTAGTCCGACAAAAACTCCACCCAGCGTCTCTGCCTGATGTTTAACTCCTTCTGTGTGTCTTCGTATTTCAAGTTCTTGTGGTCTGAGAAGATGTCACAGTGAACTCCGTAGAGGTAGTGCCGCAAGATCTTAAGAGCAAAAATAACTGCACCCATCTCCAAGTCGTGAACGGGGTAGTTCTGCTCATGCTGCTTTAGCTGACGGGATGCGTAGGCTATTACGTGCATGTTCTGCATCAGAACGGCACTCATCCCCTGATAGGAAGCATCTATATACACCTGAAATCCTTTCTTCCCTGAAGGAAGAGCAAGGATTGGAGCCGAGGTAAGACGATCCTTCAGCTCCTGAAAAGCAGATTCGCATCGTGGCGCCCAAATAAAAGGAGACTACTTCTTCGTTAGAGACGTAAGAGGGAGGGCAATCTGAGAGAACCCCTTTATGAACTTCCGATAATAACCGGCAAGTCCTAAGAAACTTCGAACATTTGAGGCCGTCTTTAGTGGTGGCCAATCCCGTACTGCCTGGACCTTTGCCGGATCTACTGCCAAACCTGCTCCACTAATGATATGGCCCAAACAGGCCACCTCCTTTAGCATGAACTGGCACTTGCTGTACATGGCATACATCTTATGCTCCCACAGCTTCTCCAAGGTCAAGGACAGATGCCTTTTGTGCTCCTCCTCCGACCTCGAATAGATAAGGATGTCGTCGATGAATACAATAACGAAGACATCCAGATACTCTTCGAACACCCGGTTCATCAAGTTCATGAATGTTAAGGGTGCATTCGTGAGCCCGAAAGGCATCACGGTAAACTCGTACAATCCATATCTACTGCTGAAGGCCGTCTTCGGGATGTCCTCCTCCCGTATGCGAAGCTGGTAGTACCCCGATCTCATATCCAGCTTTGAGAACCAATGGGCTCCCTCCAGCTAGTCGAATAGCTAGTCTATCCTTGGCTAGGCATAAGTATTCCGAACCGTCAACCTGTTCAGGGCCCGGTAATCTATACACAGCTGAAGAGTTCCGTCGTTCTTCTTGACGAATAACAATGGAGCTCCCCATGGTGAAGAGCTAGGCCGGACAAACCCGGCATCCACTAACTCCTGAAGTTTGCTTCAAAATTCAACCAACTCCTTCGGGGCCATTCGATAGGGAGCTCTGGATACCAGCTTAGCCCCCAGTATGAGCTGAATCTGGAAGTCCTTCTCACGGTGCGGGGGTAGCCCTGGTAGATTCTCTGGAAATACATCGGCAAAGTCTCGCACTACTAGAATATCTGAAATGGAGTCCTTGGCAACGACCGCCTCAAAAAGAACCTGATAAACCTCCTCTCCCTGCAGATGGGCCTTGATGGCCTGCACAGATGATACTAACATGTAGGGGGCTGGTAGAATACCTTCGATAACAATGAAGGAGTCTCTATGCCTCATAGTGATTCTCTTCACTAAGCAGTCAATCTGGGCATGGTTCCAGTACAGCCATGTCATGCCCAGAATCAGATCATAGTCTGGCATCCTCAGGATCGTCGTTGGTGCCTCAAACGCTTTTCCGCTGATCTCCGCTTCCATATTGCAATGAACAGAGGTCATTAGCTCTAATCCATCGGGTAGGCGCACCCTCATTATCTTTCCGGCGAACCACTCCACGCCTGCCAGTCCTTTCACGAAATCTTCAAACACAAATGAGTGCGAAGCACCGGTGTCGAAGAGTCTGTGAGCGGGCATGCCGCTGATGAAAACTATGCCTGAGGTAATTAAGTGTCTTAGTATTCTGGTTATAGTTTGTCTTCTCTTAATTTCTAACTAGACTATGTCTAAGAAAACTAGTTCCTAGGAAGGGAAATAAAAATTTAAATGTACTGTCATACCTGCGATAACCTGCTCCGGGTTCCGGGGCTGTGTCAGGTCTAGAGCATACACCTGCTCCCTCTCTGGCTTGTGGCCTCGTCCCTGATATCCTCGTCCTCGATCCTATCCTCAGCCGCCAAACTGTCGGGGAGGTGGGCGCCCTGAAGTGCTAGTGGGGGTGCTCGCCTCATAGGATAGTTCCTCTTGATATGCCCCGACTGATTGCACTGAAAGCATACAAGTGCCTGCTCTGCTATCCTTTGATGAGTACAATTATGGTAGATTTTTACTATCATTATTGTAATCATGTCCACTATTTTCTACCTCTTTACTCAAGTAATTGCGCAAAATAGTTGAGAATTGGTATTGTCATGAATAGTAGAGCCTAGGTTAGAGTCTTTACTATTGTATGTATTGAACTCCCCACTCACTACATCATTTCTCTAATGCAGGTACGACTAACCAGTGGAACTAAAAGTCTTGGATCAAATAGGGGAGTTGATGAGACCAACAGGGCTGATCAAAGCAGAAGAATTGGTCAAACACGGGTAGGAACACGCCCGTGTGCCTACCCGTGTTCTATCCTAGCTGAAACGATTTAATGAAGGAAGACTCAAAGAACCACACGGGTTGGAACACGCCCGTGTGTCCAGCCCGTGTCCTTTTCGGGACAAATTGAAGAATTAAATCCAGCCTACCCGTGTCTGAAGAACATGAAGAACAACATGGCTGTGTTCGACAACACGGCCGTGTCAGTACCCGTGTCATATAACACGGCCCATGACCAAACACGTCTGCTCGTGTGGAACTGCCTTTGAACTGCCGACATGGCCTGCAACACGGCCGTGTCGGAACCCGTGTTCGACTTATTTTTATAGGGGCAGATTTTTTCGATTTCTTTCCATCATTTCCACCTTCTCCCCTTTCCATTCCTGCAACTAGTTCAGCCGGGAATATCATCAGCTCCTCCAATTTCGTGGAATCGCCTCGTCGCTTCGCAATTAATATCATCGGTATAATTCCTGGGTTTACATCCATCAAATCTCTTCTTATTTATTTGATTTTTTTTTCTCTTTTCTCTGTCTTCATTCGCTTTAGAATTTTTTCCTTTATTTTCAGATCATGTCGTCATCACGTAGCCAAGGAGGTCACCGACGTCGACCGGAACTTCAAGCGTTGTCTACTGAGAGACACGACGTCATTCAACCCTTAGTTTTCACAGATGCAGAGCATACTAACTGCTATAACCGCCTGCAAGCCAAGAAATTTCAGGACATACGAATAATAGACATGGACGTCCTGGACACCATAGGTCTTGCTGCTAATGTTAAGGAATGAATTTCTGTAGTAGGGTGGCAAGGGTTTTTTGCCATAGAAGAGTTAGGTTTCCGAGAACTCACGCTCGAGTTTTTGTCCACCTTCTATTTAAACCTTCGACCCTCCTTGACTGATAATGGAAGACCAACCGAGGGGACTATCTCCTTTCGGGTAGGAGGCACCTTCTATACGCTATCTCTCATCCAGTTTACACAACATTTAGGAGTGTACGAAGAGGCATTCCTCTTTAGTGCCGCCTACTCTGATCTTAATTTTGGTCTCCCTAGTCGCGACCAGGCGGGCGATATTTGGCGCCGTCTATCCTTTGACACCGAACCCTACGAAGCCAAGAGGTCTAAGGACTCAAAGCTGGTTTCCCCCGCCGTACATTACGTTCATCATCTACTTAGCCTTACCCTGAGCGGCCGGGGCAAAAGCTCCGGCGTTGTTAGCCGTCAAGACATCCTTTATCTACAAAGCATGACAGCCCCTTACCCTATCCACTTGGGTTATATACTTGCTCAATTCATTCTTCATCAGGCAGAGAACTCCCGCGTTGGGTCCATTTGTGTAGCCCCCTACATCACGCTCTTGGCAAGGAATATTCTTGCCTCTTCCCCTGATGACGGTGGTAGCGAAGACTGTGCCTATCACCATGGCCAGTCTTCGATCCATCCACCTCGTCATAGCTCGTCAAGGCCGGGGTGGGATTACATATACCATTGCGAGTCGTGGATGTCATGTCCAGGACGACGACGATGAGGTAGATCCAGACCTCGATGAGCCTCTCATTCCCCCAGCCCGCTCGACATATACTCAGGGGGAGTCCTCTACTGCCAAGCCTCTGCGACAGTCTCAATATGCACAGGAGCTCCAGCACTTCTATGACACTCAGTTATCGCCGCGCCTTCAGCATATTGAGGAGACGTAGCAGCGGACTGAAGACATTATGTATCAGATCCAGCAACACTTGGGGATTACCAGCCCACCACGAGCAGCTCCTCATCGATCTCACACTGAGGATGATCCGGCTGACAAGGATGATACGCCTATGTATTTCTGATTTATATCCCTATATCTGGCTATATAGCGCTGTATTCTTTTTATTATTATTATCATGATCTTGTACTAGCATTTTCAGTATATCTAAAATGAAATTTTTTGCTCTTGTTTCATTCTGTGCTTCTTTATATTCATGATCATCAGTTCTCTATATCCTGGTGCAATTTCTATCTCAATTTTTTTTAAAATTTTGCAATGAGGACATGTCTGGGGGTATTGGTGTTGACAGTGGGGTGCATGATTATAGTTACTTATATTCTCTCTATCATAGTACTCTATTTCTCTATCATAGTATTCTATTACTTCTCTTTAAGCTTTCATTACTTCACTCATTGGGAATATAACTATCTAATTTACTTCCGCACGCTGATTAAACCGAATTCGTGTTCAAATTTGTTTATTAGTAACTATATATAGAAATTCATTAGCCTACTTTTCTCCATATAATTTGGTTTAAAGAGATTGTCCTTTATATTATTAACTAATAATCACTCCATTTTAGAAAATATATTTATCTATACTAAAGTGAGTCGATGAGTGTAATATTTTGATAATTTTGTATTAGGAGATCAAAAAAATAACAAAACTTTTCCCTATTGGTGTCTAGAACTTACTAGCGATTCTCAAACCTTTTGCACATGTTAATTAGTAAAGGTGGAAATGACTTAGGCCTCCTTTTGGATAGCTTGAGCCGTTCAAATCCCAAAACCTTAAACATTGTACCCTTTCTCACCCAATTTGGACCTTATCCCTATATTTTTGTGATATTCCAACTCTAAAATTCACCAAGGCAAATCCTCGCCTAGTAGCACACCTATCATTGAGATCGTCATGAAATGAATTTTCATAGTGATATGTGGCTTGAGTGCGTGTACACTTGCACCCATTCGGAATGATCCCTACTATGAAGTCCCTAAAAACAAGAACAAAAAAAACATAGTGATATGTGGCCTGAGTGAGTGTGACCTTGCACCCATTCGGAATGATCCCTACTATGGATCTTTGGTTAAGAAACAAAGAAAAAATATATATAGAGTATCCATCTTCAAAAAAAAATATGGGAAGTATAATACGTGCAAAGTCTGGGGGTGCTTGTAGAATATCAATGTATGTTAAGGTATTGACCATACCAAGGGCTCAATTCTGATCTAGGTGTGAAAAGAAAAAAAACCATCGAGTTATTTTTTTGCTTACCCCACCCATAATTACCTATCCTAAGCCAAAAAGGATATACCACCATACAAATCCTAAGGATCCAACTTTACTAATTCTCATTAGTGCTATGGAGAGGGTGTGTAAAGGAAAGTGTATGATTATCAATAAGGGTATCTTTACGTTTTGAAAGACTAATGCATATGTTATTAAGATTGTTATTTTCTCCTTACAATAGTTATGGATAACTATAATCCTAATTCTAAGAAAGAGCGAAAAGTAGTTAAGATATGTATTGGAGGAATTTTTAAGAAAAAGTTATATTTAGAAAAGTCTGCTATACTATTTCCTATACAATTGCAGCATTAAATTTCTATTTGAATTCAAAACAATCAGTGTGCGGAAGAAAAATTATGTATCGGTAACTCAATTGTTTGAATTAGTTTGCTTAGGGACAAGCAAACACTCAAGTATGGGGGTATTTGATGAGTACAATTATGGTAGATTTTTACTATCTAATCATGTCCACTGTTTTCTACCTCTTTACTCAAGTAATTGCGCAAAATAGTTGAGAATTGGTATTGTAATGAATAGTAGAACCTAGGTTAGAGTCTTTACTATTTTATGTATTGAACTCCCCACTTACTACGTCATTTCTCTAATGCAGGTATGACTAACCAGTGGAACTAAAAGTCTTGGATCAAACAGGGGAGTTGACGGGACCAACAGGGTTGATCAAAGCAGAAGAATTGGTCAAGCACGGTAGGAACACGCCCGTGTGCCTACCCGTGTTCTATCCTAGCTGAAACGATTTAATGAAGGAAGACTCAAAGAACCACACGGGTTGGAACACGCCCGTGTGTCCAGCCCGTGTCCTTTTCGGGACAAATTGAAGAATTAAATCCGGCCTACCCGTGTCTGAAGAACATGAAGAACAACATGGCCGTGTTCGACAAAACGGCTGTGTCAGTACCCGTGTCATATAACACGGCCCATGACCAAACACGTCTGCTCGTGTGGAACCGCCTTTGAAATGCCGACACGGCCTGCAACACGGCCGTGTCGGAACCCATGTTCGACCATGTTTGCTATGAGACTATAAAAACCTGGAGAAAATTTTATTCTAGACTTTTTGGATTAATTTGCATTGGAGTTTTTCTGGAGGACGAAAGTGGATCACCCAAGAGAAGGATAATTTAAGAGGATTTTTTGTATGCCTTTAATTCTTCATTATATCTTCTTAAATTTGATCTCATTTTGGTGATTCAACTTTTCTTATTTTATATTTTGACATGAACTTTGTATTTGAACAATTTGTTTTAATCATGCATCGCATTATTTGTCTCAAATTTGTGCTAGTTTATGCATATATAAATCTTGGAACAAAAATGATTATCCTAAATATGAATTTAATTTTTGTTATTCATGAATTTCAAACCTCTAGATTGAGAAATTAGTGTTTGTAATGATGTTAATAATTTCATAATTATGAGTTATTTTTATTTACACTGCAATTTTCATGATCGAGAGATATGTTAATTGTACAATTTTGATATGTATAAATGACTTTAGGCTATGTTAGAGATAACCTTTCATAAGTTTGTGTAGTATTTAGGGTAATGTACTTGGTGAAAATTTGAGTATGGTAAACTGTTCGAGAGAAAGTTTACTCACTTAGATTAGATTTTGAATTGCTCGAGAGAGAATTTAATGAAAGATTTACCCATACATTACAATGTATTTGATAATGTTACTATTACATGATGAAATAGATTTGACTCAATGTAAAAGTAGTTTCATGTGAATGCTCCTAACTTTCATCTTCTCATCAATTTAACACTCCAATGTATCTTTATCTAAATAGTCATAGTCAGATTAATATAAATTAGAATTCAATGTTAATTATCGGTATGATAATAGAGTGAAGGTGAGTACAAGTATTTGAAAAGACCCTGTGAAATACGACACGAGATGTAGAATTCTCCTATGCTATGATTGATAGTTGTACTTGCCTGAAATGTTAATTCAATTTAGCTTATGCCTTTCAACATAGTTATCATTAAATCATAGAATGATTTCGCATCAAGTTATTACCATATTATGTGAAAATAATCATCATCCTTGGCATCTCCATCATCTGTAAGGGCTTGGGAGCCAATACCCTCTGACTCCTCTGCTCCTGCACAATCTCCTGATGAGGTTGATCCCCGTTCCTTCTCTCCACAATAACCTGGCCTCGAGGAAGGTCTTTACGACCTCCAATCACAGCATCGTCAGCCAGTCTCTTTCGGCTCTTGACTGTAAGATGATCTGCTTCTCTCTTTTTAGCCATCTCTAGAATCCTGGCCAAACTCCCCTCCGAGACAAATAGGAGGGCCTGTCTCATGTCGTCTTACAGTCCATTGTAAAATCTCCTGGCATAGCCAGCGTCGTCCAACTCATAAGCATCCGCATAGCGGGCTAGGTGAGTAAACTCCTGATAATACTCCAGCATCGTCCTGCTCCCCTGCCTCAACCACAGGAACCTATCCTCCAGCTCGTCCCTCGCCGACTGAGGTATGAAATGTCCCAGGAGTGCTGATCTGAATTCATCCCAAGTAATATCTTGGCAATCCATACCCGCAAAAGTGGTGTCCAGCTGTGACTTCCACCACCTCTTTCCATGTGACTCCAGGCAGGAGACTGCCAAAGCAACTGCCTCCTCAGTGGGGCATCGAATCCCCGCAAGCATCTCATAGATGGTATCTAACCATTCCTCTGTGCGTACTGCCGACTCCGTCCCCAGGTAGGATGGAGGGGAAAGTCCCCAGAAGACACTCATCCAGTTGGCCTCGGGGTTTTGCTGTGGGGTAGGGGCTTGTTGAGCTCTGAAGGCCTCCAGAATGGCCGCAGTGTTTGCCCCATCTCCGTCTGCTAGAACGGAGCTGGATCTGGCGGAGGCGGGACCACATTCGGAGCATGAGGTGTCCCCTACTGTGGTGTAGGGTTCATCGCAGGCTACAAGGAAAAATTCCATTTGTTAGATAGCGTATGAATGGAATATAAGAAAGGGATAGGATGGACTTTCACATGTGATTTCCTTTATGGGCATACCACTGCTTCCGCTGCTAGTTTGTCCGCAAACTAAGCTCGCACGGGAGTGGCCCAGGGTTTTGTGGACCACTTATCTTTCGATCGAGGTCTCCTTTTTCCAAGTCCCCGAGCATCCAGCTCCCCGGACTTCCAAATCGATACCAAGTCCATTTAACTCTACCAGTAAGCCCTTAGGCCACGGGCCTACGCTATCCTTTCACTACCAATTTATCTCCCTACGTGTAAAAGTGTGAGTGTGAGGTGAAACTAATATTAGGGTTACTCTTGCCCATATTTCAAGTGACTTTAAAGTGATTTGATAGCCTAATACTCCAAATTAGGTTCGGTGCCCTAAACTAGGGTTAGGGTTTTGAGGGGGTTAAAGGCTTACAAATTCCCTAAAATTTTAACTAGAGGACTATACTAACCCTATGGTCCTCTCCAATAATTTTTAAGTCATTTCAAGGTCATTTGACCCCATGACCTTCAAACCCTACTTTGAACATGAAGTGCTCTCTAAAGTCAGAAACAAATCTCCACAAAATTATGACAAATCTTAAACAGCAAATCCAAATCTCATATAATTTTTGCAAGGTTTAAATAATTATTCCTTAATTTTTGGAATATTTTAGAAATCATAAATTAAAGGAGCAAGTAATGCTTTTAAGCTTCCAAAAATTATACAAAAATTCCAGTATAACAATTTATGCCCTATAAATATCCTTGCAAAGTTTCATAATTTTACAGCAATAAATGAGCTCTAAATAAATTATTTACCAAAATTGCCCATTTTCAATCTTGTAAAAGAAGTACTAAAAATAATGTCCCAAAATTCACAATTAAATTTCCAGAGATTCATACTAACTTTAAAACTACACTCCCCAAGTTTCACTACTGTTCTTAATCACCTAAAAATTGTGAGAAAATTCCAGAGCCAGAATAATGACATGAAACACTCACTGACCAAGTTTCATAATTTTCATAGCAATATTGGACTCTATATCTACTTTTGAGAAGAAATTCACAATTCATAATTTATGAAACAAGTAATTAAATTATCATCTAAAAATTTAAATAAAAATACAGAGAGGACTAACATGATGTAGAGCCCTGTTACACTTACACCCTTTCACATTCTCATGCTCCCAAGCACTTAAGGGTTCATCATTATCACAGTTGGCAAGCCACCTCATACGTCACGCTAGTCCCACACTGCTACCCGTAGGGAGACAACTCTAAGAAGTGGACTATCCTATTCATTCCTTCAAAATTATGACTCCTCACAAACGTGTGGCCATGGGCATTTTCTCATCTAGCCCCATTTCAATGATCTGCATGCACCTGTATATCAAGTCATACATCTTTTCCAGATTCCAAAACAAACAACATTCACCATACCATTTATTTATTTCTACATTATCAGCATAGCTTGCTAGGAATACGTCTCATGTTCTTCCAACCACTTTGATCACCGCAAGCTATAGATTACACATTCACGTATTATCGTTAAGACGCATCTTTACCAGTTTTCATTTAAAGATCCAAAAACCATTTGTTCGTTTGAAGATCCAACATCCATTTGTTTGCTAGAGATCCGACAATCATCTATTTATTCAAGATCCAACGACCGTTAACACATTTAAGATCAAACAACCATCCATTCATCCTAGTTACTCGAATGTACAACTCAACCGAAAACAGTTGCACTTATAATAATGTTGTGCAGCAACTTTAACCGAACATTCCTGGAGCTACAGAGCTCCTATGGGAACGTGTAACCATCCGTTGGAAAGAACTTTTCGATGACCACAATTTCTGTGTTCAGTACAAGGCCTGAATATGATCGTACCATACTCAAAAATGGACTTGAAATCTACTGCGCAAACAAAATAGATTTTGCACGCATCTTGAAGACAAATGAACGACATCGCTTCGTCTTCCTCCTTTAACCATTTATACAAAATGCATTAAGCTCTTTGTACAACCCCGTATCCGCCGAGTGGGCCCACGGAGGCCAGACCGGACCGGTCCAGACTGCCTCACGGCCAGGCAGGGTTCACCGCCGAGCTCGGACTCGGCAGATCGTCGTACCGAGCTCGGGGATCGTCGGGCTGAGCTCACGGTCTTGCCAGCCGAGCCCGCACTCGCCGAAGCGGAGCTGCTCGCCAGTCGAGCCCGCAATCGCCAAAGCGGAGCTGCTCGCCAGCCGAGCCCGCACTCGCCGAAGCGGAGCTGCTCGCCAGCCGAGCCCGCACTCGCCGAAGCGGAGCTGCTCGCCAGCCGAGCCTGCACTCGCCGAAGCGGAGCTGCTCGCCAGCCGAGCCCACACTCGCCGAAGCGGTGCTGCTCGCCAGCGGTCATCCCGCCCCAGGTGGTCTGCCCCTGGTCTCTCATAACAGCGGAGTTTGGCTGTTGGCAGACCACCCCAAGGGGGCTTACAGTAATTTCAGACCAGCAGAGGTAGGTTATTTGCAGGCCGTTTTCAGTTCTCTATAAATAGGACCCAAGGGGTATCTCAGAAGGCACGCATAGGAATTCTCAGGCCTCCTAGCGCTTTCTGAGGTACCTTAGCCCGGCAATCGGCTAAGGAGGGGAAGCGCTCTAAGATCTTCCGGGTGTGTGGTGGGACCTCCCCGCCGGGCCCTTGGTGTAGTCCTTGGTTCTTCACTTTCTCGTCATTTTCTTACAGGAGCGAAGTAGGTGCGAGACCACCCCTTCCCCAAGGGTCGAACTCCACAGAGACTGGTTTTCCGGTTTCAACATTTTGGTGCGGTGAGCGTGGAGCGTGGTCAGTAGAGAAAATCTTCTGCAGGTTCGATGACCGGAGAAGAAGGACAAGGATCAGGCAGGGGCAGCTCGCCACCCCCTCCCCCGCCCCCGGCGACGGGTGTGCCAGCAGAGCTTAGGGAAGAGATCCTCGAGCTCGTCAGGACCGCACTCGGCATGCGGGCTGAGAGTGCGACACCAGCAGTCCCGGTGGTCTCCGCTCCCGCGCTCAGCGACGACGCGCCGCTCAGGAGACCAGGGAAGGAAACCGCCGAGAGGGGCGAGCGCGAGTTCCAGGGGCGAGTCCTATTCCCCGGCTCGGCTGCCGAGTACCACTTCGGCGAGACAGCAGGGAGGGAGTTCCCATCTCGCCCGGCTGAGGGGGGGAGCCCCTTCAGCGAGTTCGTCTCTTCAGCCCCAGTTCCAGAGGGGTTTCGTGAGCCGGAGATGTCCTATTACTCCGGAAGGGGGGACCCAGTCCACCACATCCAGTGGTTTAAGGACATGGTCTCTATCCGGCAGATGTCGGATGGCTTTAAGTGCCGACTCTTCGCCATCACCCTCAGGGAGAAGGCGAGAGAGTGGTTTCATCAACTCCCGACCGGGTCAGTCTACTGCTTTGAGGACCTGCGACGGGGGTTCATGCTGAGATTCACCACTTCCAAGAAGAGGAAGAAGGAGGCGAAGTCTTTGTTCCGCGTCAAACAGAGGGTGGGGGAAACTTTGGGAAGCTATCTGGACCGGTTTCAGGAGGAACTGTCCCAAGTCCAGGAGATGCCGGGACACACCATGATGGTGGCCTTCACCCTGGGTCTCCAGTCCAGGTTCTTCGCGATGGAGTGGAAGAGATCACCTCCAGTGTCTTTTGAGGAACTCTTGGAGAGGGCGACCAGAGAAGCTGATATGGAGGCAGCGCACCCGGAGTTTGCGCGGAGATTGGCCAAGTGGGCCGTGGAGGAGGAGAGGCCAAGGGGGGGCCGAGCTCAGGAGGAGAGGAGGGCTGAGCCCCGGTAGAGGGAGCAGCCACCGCAGCAGCCACAACCCCGGTGGTGGCGTCCAGAGCAGACCCACCATTTGGGATGGAGACCGGAGTGGCAGGATCAGGCACCGCGGAGGGGTTATCAGGGAGGGGATAACCGCCAGGGGGGTCGGGGACAGTTCAACCCCCAGGGAGGTAGGCAGGGCCAAAGGCCCCCTCTCCCCGACCAGGAGGAGGCAATGGAAATCGCCATGAGAGGGAGGAGGAGAGGACAGTTGAGGAGAAGAAGGGAGGTCAGGGTAGACCTGCCCTATTGTGATTTCCATCAAGAAGAAGGGCACCTCACGTCCACATGCCCGGAGTTCCTCGAAATGAGAGGGAATAGGGAGCAACAACCACGAAACCACCAGGAAGTTTGGATAGAGGAAATCCGGCCTCGGGTGGAGGAGGATCGGTGTGAGGACCGGGTTGATTTAGGCACCCGAGGTAGGATTGGAGCAATCCACGATGGGGCGGGGATCGAGGCTTCCCGAAAGTCAAGCCTCCACACCATGTACCGTAGGAGCGTCGGCTCCACGTCCCAGTCCCCGCCTCCGAACGAAAAAATCATCTTCTCTAGAGAGGATATGCCAGGTCATGAGGACCCCTTTTGCGATGCGTTGGTCATCCAGACAGCCATCGAGGATTTTACTGTCTCCTGGATCCTCGTCGACAATGGGAGCTCAGTCAATGTCATCTTCAAGAGAGTGTTTGACCCAATGAAAGTAGAGGCCAGAAGGGTGTTGGCCTCGGACGGACCCCTGTTCGGCTTCTCAGGAGAAAGTAAAGAGGTCGAGGGAGGAGTAGGACTCCACGTCACTCTGGGGGGGCAGTGCCGTAACTGCAAGTTCGTCATCGTAGACTCCCCCAGCAGTTACAGCTCCATCTTCGGAAGACCCCTCATCAGCGCCTTCCGCTGCGTCCCCTCGTCCTTCCACCAGTGCCTAAAGTTCAACGTCGAGGGGGTCCAGATCCGGATCCGCGGAGACCCTAAGGAGGCAAGGGAGTGTTACGTCTCAGCAGTAAACTCCATCTCTTGGCAGGAGGGGGCCGAGGAGATGGGGCGGAGGTTGGAGAAGGGGGAGCAGGAAGCTGGCGGGGAAGAGATGAAGGTGGAGGGGTACCGTACCCAGGCAGGGGTCACGGAAGAGGTCCGAGAGCCGGTCGAGCCAATGATCGTGGAGGAAGCTGGGGAAGAAATCCTCGCCCTCGGGGGAGAAGGTACCGAGGAATGGGGGGAGCAGTCTCGTCTGGAGGCAGCGGAGGAGGTGGTGGAGATGGAGGTTCTCACCATCGGGGGCAGGATGGAGAAGGTCCGCCTCAGCGGAGGATTGACCCCGGAGGATCAAGGCAGGATGCTGGAATGCATCCAGATGAATGTGGACGTCTTCGCCTGGAATGCAGCGAAGATGCCAGGGATCGACTCCAACGTGGCCTGCCATCGCCTCAACCTGGACCCGGAGGCTCGCCCCATCCAGCAGAAGAAGAGTTCCATCGCGGACAAGCTCGCCGAGCCGATCAGGGAGGAAGTCGCCAAGCTCCTTGAGGCTGGCTTTGTATCCGAAATCCAATACCCCGGCTGGGTCTCCAATGTTGTAATGGTTAAAAAAGTGGACGATCGATGGAGGATGTGTATCGACTTTTCTCTCCTTAATAAATCATGCCCAAAAGATTGTTATCCTTTGCCTCGGATCGACGCGCTGGTTGACTCAGCCGTCGGTTTCCCTGTAATGAGTCTTCTGGATGCTTTTTCAGGTTATCACCAAATTAGAATGCACGTCAAAGATGTCTCGTTCATCATGGGGGACGGATGTTATTGCTATAAAATGATGCCCTTCGGCCTAAAGAATGCGGGGGCAACCTACCAAAAAATGATGGATGGGGTCTTCCGAGAGCAGAAGGGAAGAAATCTCGAGGTGTACGTGGATGACCTCATGGTCAAAAGTCTGGACGTCGATTCCCACCTCCAGGACTTGGAAGAAACTTTCACCACTCTCTGCAAATATAAGATGAGGTTGAACCCCCTGAACTGTATCTTCGGAGCTAGAAGGGGAAAGTTCCTGGTGCATCTCCTCATCCCTGCCGGTGTAGAACCTAATCCGGATAAGGTGAGGGCGATCATGGAACTAAGGTCATCACAAAATGCTACGGAGGTACAGCGGTTGACAGGGAAGTTAGTAGGGTTGAGCAGGTTCCTCTCTCGGGCCGGGGAGAGGTGCTCCTCGTTTTTCAGAACCCTGAGAGGGGGTCGGAAGTTTGAATGGACCTCGGAGTGCGAGGAGGCATTCCAGGCCTTAAATAAACAGCTAACTCAGGCTCCCCTGCTCCAAGGGCCCAAAGGGGGGGAGGACCTGTTTTTGTACTTGGGGGTCGGGGCGGAGGCCTTGAGCTCGGTTTTAGTCCGGGAAGAAGGGAAGAAGCAACTCCCCATTTATTATGTGAGTCGTGTATTGAGGAAGGCCGAGCTTCGGTATCCCATCTTGGAAAAGCTGGCCTTCTCCCTGGTCATCTCGACCCGGAGGCTCCGACCCTATTTTCAGGCACACTCGATCCGAGTGGTGACCGACCACCCCCTCCGCAGCATCTTCGAGGGGGTGGAGCATTCGGGCAAGTTAGCCAAGTGGTCGGTGGAACTGAGTGAGTTCGACATCTCCTTCGCTCCCCGCCTCTCAATCAAGGCCCAAGCTATGGCAGTTTTCTTAGTAGATTATGTGGTTGAGGTGGCGGAGGAGCAACTCACTCGTCCGGTCCCTTAGAAAGTCGTGGTGGACGGTGCCTCGGGGAGACATTCTTTGGGGGTTGGAGTCATCTTGGAAAGCCCTCAGGGGATAAGAATCGAACAAACCGTGGTGGTGCATTTCCCTATCACCAATAATCAAGCTGAGTACGAAGCTGTAATCGCAGGTCTGCGCCTGGCAAGGGAGTTGGGAGTGCATGACGTGGAATTCCTCACTGACTCCATGGTGGTGGCTTCCCAGATCAATGGGGAGTTTGAGGTAAGGGAGCCCACCCTGCAGCTCTACCTGGGAAAGGCAAAGAGAATTATAGGGGCCTTCCAGACCTTTTCCATCAGGCACGTGTCTCAAGAGGAAAATGAGCAGGCAGACCAGCTGGCAAAGCACGGCCCCAGGGTGGGGGGGACCATCACAGATCTCTTCCGACCCTCCATCGAGGAGGGGGAGCTAATGGAGGTGGAGCAGCATCCCTCATGGATGGACCCCTTCGTCACTTTTCTGTCCATGGGAGAGTATTCGGAGGGGATGGATCGTAGGGGGCTCAAGCACAAGGCAGCATACTACCTCCTGCGCGAGGGGGAGTTATACCGCAAGACCCTCTCAGGGATGCTAGCCCATTGCGTGGCCGAAAGGGAGGTACATAAAATTTTTGAGGAGGTCCATTCCGGCGAGTGCTGAAGCCACTCGGGGAGTCGGACCTTAGAAGGGAGGATCATCAGGCAAGGGTACTTCTGGCCTACCCTCGGTCAAGATGCAGCCGAATTCGTAAAAAAATGTCATAAGTGCCAGCTCTATGCTCCACTCAAGATACAGCCGGCTCAGAGGCTAAGGAGAATCATGGCACCATGGCCCTTCGCCATATGGGGCTTGGATCTCGTGGGACCTTTTTCCCAAGCTAGCGGGCAGAGAAGATTTTTGCTGGTCATGATCGATTATTTCTCTAAGTGGCTGGAGGTGAAGGCTCTAGCCAAGGTAACCTCCCAAGTGATCAGGAATTTTATCTGGGGGGAGATCATCTGCAGGCACGGGCTACCACAGGCAATCGTCACGGACAACGGGCCTCAATTCACCAGCGCGGAGTTCATCCGCTTTTGCGAACAGCTGGGAATTGATCTTCGGTTCGCCTCTATCCACCACCCCAGGAGCAACGGGCAGGTGGAGGCGGCCAACAAAATAATCGTGAACCTGTTGAAAAAGAAAGTGGAAAATCTGAGGGGAAGCTGGGTGGAGCAACTCCCCTCAGTCCTTTGGGCCCTTAGGACCACCCCCAATACGGCCACGGGAGAGACGCCCTTTAAACTTTCTCATGGCTGCGAAGCCGTTCTACCCATCGAGTTCGAGGTCAGGACACCACGGGTTGCCGAGGCAGAGGCTGCAAGGGAAGAGTGGAGATCAAAAAATGAGGAGGAGCTCCGAATCTCCCTTGATATGATCGAGGAGTTACGCGACTTGTCCACCGTCAGGCAGGAAGAGGTCAAGCGGAGGATGGTCAAGTACTTCAACAAGCACGTCCGAGTCAAGCAGTTCGCGGAAGGGGACCTTATCCTGAAAAAAGTGGATGCGGCAGGATGATGGGCCGCTGTGGGAAAACTCCATCCCAATTGGGAGGGCCCCTACATTGTACAGGAGACCTTAAAATCAGGGGGGTATCGCCTCCAGGATGTAAAAGGGGATACCCTCAGCCATACTTGGAATGGCGATGATCTAAAACGTTTTTACCCTTGAAAATATTGTAGGTATTCTTATTCCATGAATCAAAATGAATCTCATCACCGAGTCTCGTGCTTTTGCAAAACTATAATGGCAGGATGACTCGTGATTCAGCGCCCGGGATAGGCAAATGTTTCTAAGTCTTCTCGCTCTGGGGTTAGGTCTCGTCGCTCCCCTGCCGGGCTTCCACCTAGCTGGCACGGCTGAGTCTCGATGGACATCGCTATGACCCTGGGGCTAAGCCCGGAGGATGTTCAACACCCGCCCTCAGGCTCTCACCTAGCTGACTGGCCCGGTGGTAGCACCCGGGATAGGCAAATGTTTCTAAGTCTTCTCGCTCTGGGGTTAGGTCTCGTCGCTCCCCTGCCAGGCTTCCACCTAGCTGGCACGGCTGAGTCTCGATGGACATCGATATGACCCTGGGGATGAGCCCGGAGGATGTTCAACACCCGCCCTCAGGCTCTCACCTAGCTGACTGGCCCGGTGCTAGCACCAGGGGTAGGAAAATGTTTCTAAGTCTTCTCGCTCTGGGGTTAGGTCTCGTCGCTCCCCTACCAGGCTTCCACCTAGCTGGCACGGCTGAGTCTCGATGGACATTGCTATGATCCTGGGGCTGAGCTCGGAGGATGTTCAACACCCGCCCTCAGGCTCTCACCTAGCTGATTGGCCTGGTGGTAGCACCCGGGAAAGGCAAATGTTTCTAAGTCTTCTCGCTCTGGGGTTAGGTCTCATCGCTCCCTTGCCAGGCTTCCACCTAACTGGCACGGCTGAGTCTCGATGGACATTGCTATGACCCTGGGGCTGAGCCCGGAGGATGTTCAACACCCGCCCTCAGGCTGTCACCTAGCTGACTGGCCCGGTGGTAGCACCCGGGGTAGGCAAATATTTCTAAGTCTTCTCGCTCTGGGGTTAGGTCTCGTCGTTCCCCTACCAGGATTCCACCTAGCTGGCACGGCTGAGTCTCGGTGGACATCGCTATGACCCTGGGGCTGAGCCCGGAGGATGTTCAACACCCGCGCTCAGGCTCTCACCTAGCTGACTGGCCCGGTGGTAGCACCCGGGATAGGCAAATGTTTCTAAGTCTTCTCGCTCTAGGGTTAGGTCTCGTCGCTCCCCTGCCAGGCTTCCACCTAGCTGGCACGACTGAGTCTCGATGGAAATCGCTATGACCCTGGGGCTGAGCCCGGAGGATGTTCGACACCCGCCCTCAGGATCTCACCTAGCTGACTGGCCCGGTGGTAGCACTCGGGATAGGCAAATATTTCTAAGTCTTCTCGCTCTGGGGTTAGGTCTCGTCGCTCCCCTGCCAGGCTTCCACCTAGCTGGCACGGCTGAGTCTCGATGGACATCGCTATAACCCTGGGGCTGAGCCTGGAGGATGTTCAACACCCGCCCTCAGGCTCTCACCTAGCTGACTGGCCCGGTGGTAGCACCCGGGATAGGCAAATGTTTCTGAGTCTTCTCGCTCTGGGGTTAGGTCTCGTCGCTCCCCTGCCAGGCTTCCACCTAGATGGCACGGCTGAGTCTCAATGGACATTGCTATGACCCTGGGGCTGAGCCCGGAGGATGTTCAACACCCGCCCTCAGGCTCTCACCTAGCTGACTGGCCCGGTGGTAGCACCCGGGATAGGCAAATGTTTCTAAGTCTTCTCGCTCTGGGGTTAGGTCTCTTCTCTCCCCTGCCAGGCTTCTACCTAGCTGGCACGGTTGAGTCTCGATGGACATCGTTATGACTCTGGGGCTGAGCCCGGAGGATGTTCAACACCCGCACTCAGGCTCTCACCTAGCTGACTGGCCTGGTGATAGCACCCGGGATAGGCAAATGTTTCTAAGTCTTCTCGCTCTGGGGTTAGGTCTCGTCGCTCCCCTGCCAGGCTTCCACCTAGCTGGCACGGCTGAGTCTCGATGGACATCGTTATGACCCTGGGGCTGAGCCCGGAGGATGTTCAACACCCGCCCTCAGGCTCTCACCTAGCTGACTGGCCCGGTGGTAGCACCTGGGATAGGCAAATGTTTCTAAGTCTTCTCGCTCTGGGGTTAGGTCTCATCGCTCCCCTGCCAGGCTTCCACCTAGCTGGCACGGCTGAGTCTCGATGGACATTGCTATGACCCTGGGGTTGAGCCCGGAGGATGTTCAACACCCGCCCTCAGGCTCTCACCTAGCTGACTGGCCCGGTGGTAGCACCCGGGGTAGGCAAATGTTTCTAAGTCTTCTCGCTCTGGGGTTAGGTCTCGTCGCTCCCCTACCAGGCTTCCACCTAGCTGGCACGGCTGAGTCTCGATGGACATCGCTATGACCCTGGGGCTGAGCCCGGAGGATGTTCAACACCCGCCCTCAGGCTCTCCCCTAGCTGACTAACCCGGTGGTAGCGCCCGGGATAGGCAAATGTTTCTAAGTCTTCTCGCTCTGGGGTTAGGTCTCGTCGCTCCCCTGCCAAGCTTCCACCTAGCTGGCACGGCTGAGTCTCGATGGACATCGCTATGACCCAGGGGCTGAGCCCGGAGGATGTTCAACACCCGCCCTCGGGCTCTCCCCTAGCTGACTGGCCCGGTGGTAGCGCCCGGGATAGGCAAATGTTTCTAAGTCTTCTCGCTCTGGGGTTAGGTCCCGTCGCTCCCCTGCCAAGCTCCCACCTAATTGGCACGACTGAGTGGACCTGAGAAAAGCCCCAGGGGCGAGCTCGTCAGCCAAGAAGGCGAGTTCGGGATATTCCGCCTCCCCCTGCTCGCCACCCGGGAGGTCATGGTCCCATCTTGGATGCAGGGGGAGGATAGTTCTCTCAAGCGAGTTCGCCCTCTCTACGAGCACCGGTAACATCAGCGAGTCCAGCTACGGTCGGCGCCTAGGATCTTGCCGCAAGCGCTCGCCCTAGTTCAAAGACATCCTACAGACAGGGTCGGACTCGGCAGGATTGCCCAAAGGGGTATCGTGCGCACGGATACAATCGCAAGCAAGCTTAAAAAGAAGTTAGGAAAATTGTGTGAAAATTGTCCGTTTTACTATTATGATCACAAAATCAGGCTTGCCTCGGCAAGGTACAAAATGAAGAAGAAAACAAAGGTTGAGGAGCCCCGTCAGCTCTCGCCTTCCTTCCCTGCGCGGCGATCCTCCTCGCCGCCGAGTCGAGTGTCCTTCTCTCCCATCCCTGCGAAGAGCGAGTTGAAGCTGTCTTCTTTCTCGCTGAGCGGGCTGGGTGGGAACAAGGTCGGCAGGAGATCCCAGACGGTGACTCCTTCGCAGCCTTCAGCCAAAATCCTCGTCCCCCGCATGGCCATCAGAAGGCACTCGGCGGACTCAATGGAGTTGACGCGCAATCGCTCTGCGACGTCAGCCTCGCCGAAGACCCGAGGCCTCTTGTAGGGGAAGGGTGGCTCGCTGGCTCCTGGGGGAATGAGAGCTTTAGCCTGGCGGAGGACCTCGCCATGGAGCTCCTTGTTCTTCTCCTTCAGATCCGCCGCCTCCATCCTCAGCTGAGCAGCGACAACCCCCTGTTCGCGAGAGTGCACCCTCTGCTAGGCAAGCTGGGTCTCCCGCTCGGCAAGCTGAGCTTGCAGCTGAGCCATCTCGCCTCACAGCGCGTCGGCGGCTTCGGCATCCTGTAGGATTAAAAGTTCATAACAAGCACAAGAATAATCCTAAGGTAAGTAGAGATATCCAGTGATTACCAAGCCGCCGGCAGATTTCGCGAGTAGAGCGTCGGCAAGGCCGAACCGCCTTTCCGCGTTGGCCGCGCTCTCCTTCGCCAGGTCACGCTCCTGCTCGGCAGTCAGCAAGGCATTGCTGAGCTGGAAGCCGCGGCGGACCATCATGTGGTGAAGCTCGAAGGCCCGCAGGTGGGCCTGCAATCCCTCATGGCCGAGCTGGCGGGGGGTTAGTTTTTGTACGACTCGGCACTGTCACGGCCATAGAGGCCGAAGGCGAAGGCGAAGGCGTGGCCAGTGGGAGGTCGGCGAGCTCCCCAGGAGGGGGCGCGAGTAGAAACGGAGACTCGGTGGGCCCCCTCATCCCATTTCAGGATAGGCTCGCTGGCCACATCCTTGCTCCTTCCTCCCTTGTCGAAGTGGGGGTGATCCTTCGGCAGGCCGAGTTCGAGAAGGACGACCCCCTCGGCAGAATCAAGGGGGGAAGGACCATCCCTCTTCTTCTTCTCCCTTCGGGGGGAGGACGCTTCCTTCAGCGGACTCAACGGGGAGTCGTCGAAGGAAGCCTCTGGCGAGCTCATGAACTTGGCGGGCGAGGAGGGGAGATTCAGCCGCCCTCGCGAGACCACCTTGGCCTTTTTCCTCTTCGGCGCTGAGAGATCTGGGCGCGAGCTTGACTCCGCGAGCCCCAGACGCTTCTTGCTAAGGGGTTGGCTTCGCGCCTGTTCGTCTCGGCAGGCCTCCGCCACTGCTCGGGCCCTCTCCAAGGGATCAGAGAATATCCCCGGGTTGGCGAACGGCGGATGCTCCGGCAGAATTCGTTCCCCTGCAGGAAAAAACTTGGACAGAAAAACCAAGGTTCACTTTGACAGAACTCGCGAGAAAATAGGGCGAGATGTACCTTCATCAGGGAGAACGGGTTGAAGCGAGTCGAGGCCACGGCGGAGGTAGGCGACCTCGAAGTCTTTGTGAAGGAAGTATTTGTGGAGATCGGCATCGCCGCCGGACAGGGAAGGAGGATGGTAGATGTCCTCGCTTTTCTGCAGGGGCCGGAAAGGGATAGTGTCGAGCTCGCCCTTGACAAAGACGAGCCGGGTCATCCAGTTGTGATTCTTGTTCGCGAGCTCGCGAACCTTGATGAGGGATCCGCCGAAGTAGGCGACCCCGTTGGGGGTGGCCTTGTAGGAGAACAGCTTGCGGAAGACCATGAGATTGAATTCAATCCGCTCTCGGCGGAGGAAGCAGGCGAACGCCACCATTATGGCGATGGCGTTGGAGTTCAGCTGCGCGGGGACCGCGCCGTAATACTTCAGAATTTGTCGGATCTCTGGCAAGAGGGGGAGGCGCAACCCCACCTCGAAGTACGAGATGGGGAAGGCGAGCTCACCCTCAGGGAAAGAGTTGATTGCTTCATGCTCGGCGGGCGCGCGAGCCTGGAAGCCGGGAGGGACGAACTCAGCCGTGAACTCGGCGAGCTCCTCCTCTGTGATGTGCCCCTCAAAGAAGCAGTGGTCGACGAAGTGTCGGGCACACTTGGATCGGCCATCCGGGTCAGGGTTAGTTTTCACCATTCTAGCAAACGAGGGAAAGGCGCGAGCTCGGGGTAACGGAGGGGAGGTAAGGGTTCGGAAGCAATAAAGGCGTATCCAGGGGGTAGGTGAGATGGTCTATTTATAGAAAGAAAAAGTAAGGCAGGGAAGGTCGAGGGTGAGCCGATCGATCCGCCCAGCCCCTCCACGCCGCCTCGCCGCCTCGCCACCCCCTGCTCGCCAAGACCCGCGAGCTAGCTCGGTCCAAGAAGGAGGAATTCGAAAGGACGCTTATCAGGATATCGAAAACACATCTTCATATATATACGAGGTCACATAAAATTTGTTTAAATTATTACAAACAGTCGAGTTATTGAGAGCAAGGAAAGATAAAGGCGCGAGGACCACGCGAGGGCGAGCGCGAGCACCGGTCGGCCGACAGAGGAGCCGTCCAATTCTCCCCGGTCTCGCCGGTCCGCCGTCGCAGATCGCCCCGCGTGGAGCTCGCGAAGCCGCCCCATATTCCTATTCACCACCCGCAGGTTCTCGTCAATCTCATCCATCAGCACCAAGGAAGACGCCTCCTCGAACGCCAAGCTGACTCCAGCACCATCCGCAAGACGCAAGCACTCCCACTACAGCCTGTTGTTGTCCTTCCGCAGGTCGTGGAGCTTGCGCACCAGCTTCTTGAGAACCTTCCGCTCCTGTTTTGCACGTTCAGGACTACCCAGTTCGGGGTCCAGGAATGCGTCTAGGTCGCTTGGAGAAGGGAGAGGAAAGTAAGGAGGTCGATCCATGGACTCGTCGTCCTTCGTCCGGACGAGAAGTTCTGAATGAAGAACTGAAAGACGATCAGAAAAGCGGGCACCCCCAGAACAGAAGAGTATAAAGTTGAAGACTTACCGCGCAAGCCTGGCTCCTCTGGGTTGGCGTGAGGAGAGAAGTGTCGCAGGTCCTTGCCACGCCCATGCAGGAGTTCCTGGGGGGCAAGTTGGTAGTCGGGGACGGGGATATGCCCGGCACCTCCCCCCGCGAGTACGGTACCAGGGGACGGTTGCCGAGAAGGGGGACGACTCGACGATGCCAGTTTCTGCGAGTTCGGCTCCTTGACCTCAGCCTCCCATTTTGGCGAGCTGTCAGGAATGTTTCTGGCCCGCGGGGTGGACGCCTCGCCACTTTTCCCCCGGCTGGAAGAATGCTCCACGAGGTCTTTTGCAGGAGAATCAAGAGTCGGCTGGTTGGAGGAGCCAGCCCCGCTCCCCAAGGCCGCCGAAAAATCGGCTAGAATAGGCTGAGCCCCCGAAGGAAGGGGCTTCGCCCGTTTAGCTGAGCCAAAATCAGCGAAGCGGCGAGCAGGGACCTCTAGGCTGGTCAGGCCCGCAGCTTGAGCGGCAATCTCATCACGAGCGCGTTCGAGCCGCTCCAGGACTTCCTTGGGAAGCGGCATCTTAGCAGGAGTCCAGGAAGGGCAAGGGTCAGTCGAATGCGTAGGGGGTACATATATATAGCTGCTTGTGGGGCCTACCAGAAGATTCTTTCTTCAGCGCATGCCTCCCACTCGCCGGGTCCTGCGGGGTTGGATGTATCTTTCCGAGCTTGTACCAACCTCGCAAAGAGCGGGGATTGTGTACAACCCCGTATCCGCCGAGTGGGCCCATGGAGGCCAGACCGGACCGGTCCAGACCGCCTGACGGCCGGGCAGGGTTCACCGCCGAGCTCGGACTCGGCAGATCGTCGTACCGAGCTCGGGGATCGTCGGGCCGAGCTCAGGGTCTTGCCAGCCGAGCCCGCACTCGCCGAAGCGGAGCTGCTCGCCAGCCGAGCCCGCACTCGCCGAAGCGGAGCTGCTCGCCAGCTGAGCCCGCATTCGCCGAAGCGGAGCTGCTCGCCAGCCGAGCCCGCACTCGCCGAAGTGAAGCTGCTCGCCAGCCGAGCCCGCACTCGCTGAAGCGGAGCTGCTCGCCAGCCGAGCCCGCACTCGCCGAAGCGGAGCTGCTCGCCAGCGGCCATCCCGCCCCAGGTAGTCTGCCCCTGGTCTCTCATAACAGCGGAGTTTGGCTGTTGGCAGACCATCCCCCAAGGGGGCTTTCAGTAATTTCAGACCAGCAGAGGTAGGTTATTTGCAGGCCGTTTTCAGTTCTCTATAAATAGGACCCAAGGGGTATCTCAGAAGGCACGCATAGGAATTCTCAGGCCTCCTAGCGCTTTCTGAGGTACCTTAGCCCGACAATCGGCTAAGGAGGGGAAGCGCTCTAAGATCTTCCGGGTGTGTGGTGGGACCTCCCTGCCGGGCCCTTGGTCTAGTCCTTGGTTCTTCACTTTCTCGTCATTTTCTTACAGGAGCGAAGTAGGTGCGAGACCACCCCTTCCCCAAGGGTCGAACTCCACAGAGACTGGTTTTCCGGTTTCAACACTCTTCCTCCTCCCTATTAAACCTCATTAGACCATCATTATTCACGAAACCAAGTCCACTGACTTCACATTGAAGAGAGGAAAGGTTGAAGACAACAAACCCTAAGACAAAGGTCCTAGCATGGTCTCTTCCTAGGAGATCTCCATTTCTCACCAAGGTCGAACTCCTTTGAGCCGACATCTCTCCTATTTCATCACTAAAGATTTAGCACCAAGGGATGGGGTAGGAATCTCACCTCGTTTTTATCCATAGATCTTGTTATCCTCCTTGGCGTCATGACGACGTCGGCCTCGGCTCTCGCTCATCTCCTCTGAGAGAAAGTCCGTCCGCTCCTTTCCCTTCCAAAGAAAAGCTCTGCACCCTTCGTTCTTTAAGGAAAATCGGAGAATAAGAATGTCAGCCAAGTATTAGACATCTGTATATAAAGGAAGCAGCCAAATAGCTTTAGGGTTTGCCGATCAGAGCGCTACCGCCATGCGGTAGCATGCTACCGCCGCGCGGTAACCTCAAAATTAACTTCCTCCGCAAGCTACCATCAAAACTACCCACTCAGGTGCCGCCACCTGTACGTTATCGCAGCGCGGTACTCTTCCTACCTTCACGCGATATCATACCGAGCGCCGTGAAAAATAATTCAGCGGGGCTACAGCCCGCGGTATCACTAATGTCGGGCGATAACTTCCCAAGCCATACGCCAAATAAATCAGTAAACTATCGTCGCACGGTATCCTGCTACCGTCACGCGATAGCACTCAATGATCTTTTGTCCACTCAAGTCTCTCGACTCATCCAGGTATTCGTCGTATATACTCAACGACTGATACCGCTGCGTGGTATGCCGCTACCGCTGCGCGATAGTACTTGACAATCGTTGAGTCCACTTGACGATCACCCAATGCCTTCGACTCCTTTGGGTATTCGCTATATATACTCGACGATGGCTACCGCCGCATGGTACTTACTACCGTCGTGCAGTTGTGTCCAAATACTTAGTGTGGAGTCAGCACTTCCCTCAGCTCAGGTGCAAGCCTTCCCACCAGCGCACCCAGAGCCCAAGTCCACTCTCCTGACCTGAAAATGCGCACGAGGGGTCTAGTACAAATCAGGACGTTACACAAATAGTGGCAACTAAAGTAATCGTGCAATGTAACTGTGTGAAGAGAGCATGAACAGACAGCAAATTACTTAGAAAATTAGGAACATAGAAAGTGTCCTCAAGCTGCAAAGAAGGAGTTATGTGCACAATGCCTACACCATGCATAAGAACAGAAGTACCATCGGCAATAACGACAAGAGATACCCATTTCTAGTTGTTCAAGTAGGAGAATAAATGAGAATTGTCAGTCATGTGACAAGTGGCACTAAATTCAATAAGCCACTTATCGGAAGAGGCCAAAAGAGCACGAGTTATAGAGGAGACAAGAGAAATCAACCTCGTGGAGAAATAAACCGGTAAGAAAAGAGACTAACTGCACGGTTAGACACAAGCCGACAGAGACTCAAACCGCATGGTTGAGTAAGAAGCCAGAAGAACAGGTCGCAGAAAGAGGAGGGACCGAGTGATTAGAGAAAACAACCCACGCTAGAAGAGACAAGGAAGAGCGGATAGCAAGGAAAACCACGCAAACAGAACCAACCACAAAACAAGAAGTCGTAGGAACAGTGACAAGCAAGGGAGGGCAGGGCGTGAAGAAAACCAGAAGAAGCAAATCAGAAGCGGTTAAATAAACAAACTGCAATCTAATTGGATCAAAGGATCGGTTCACTCTGATACTATGTGAAAAAGAGCTAAATAAATGTGTTGGAACAAAAAACTTGCCCCAACAAGAGTTCAGACCCTGGGGTGTAGCCAACACCTACTTCTCTCGAGCTCAGACCCCTTACCAGCCATAAAGAACCAAAGAACTGACCCTAGTCTTTAGCACAGAGGTCCCTCAACTAACCCATAAGATCTCAGAGCGCTTCCTCTCCATAGCCAAGTGTCGAGCTAATGATACCTCAAAAAGCGCTACAAGACTTCAGAAAATGAGAAAGCTTGCCTTCTGAGGTACCATATGGGTCTATTTATAGAATCCAGAAATCTAGCCTGCCAACAGCGTAGCTCCGATGTTCCAGAAGACTATATACAACCCAATGTGTTCTGCCAACAGCAAAACTCTATTGTTCTGAGGAGCTAAATGCAGACCTCCAAGGGCATCCAATATATGGTGTTGACAGTCATCATATAGCACTACCTTGCCACCTTCAGATCCCCCCAGATCCGGACCTGGACTCCTCCACTGCTGAACTTGAGGCATTGATGGAATGAGGAGGAGACGCAACGAAAGGCGCTGATGAGGGGGCGCCCAAAGATTGTATTGTAGCTGCTTGGAGCGTCAACAATGACGAACCGACAGTTCCTCGATAGCCCCCCCCCCCCCCTCAGCATCACGTACAGTCCCACCCCTCCTTCAACTTCCTTCCTCTCCCTTAATAACCCGAACAACGGTCCATCTGATCCATCACCCTCCAAGCCTCCACCTTCATCTCATCGAACGCCTTCTTGAAGATCACGTTCACAGAGCTCCCATTGTACACCAGAATCCTGGAGACCGTGAAGTTTTCGTTGGCCATCTGGATCACCAAAGCATCACAAAATAGGTCTTTGTAGTATGGCATGTCCTTCGACGAGAAGGTGATCTTTCCCTCCTGGGGGGAGTCAGGGAGGTTGAGGCAACGCTCCTCCTGTATATGGTATGGAAGCTCCCCTTTTGGGTGGCCTAAATCCCCACTCCCCCGTGGATCACTCTGATCCCTCCTCGGGCTCCCACATCCGCCCTGTCCTCGTACCTATCATCTCCTCCCCCTGGCAGAACTTCATCGATCCTCACAGGCAGATGTTGCTGCACTTGCCCCCTGGCTTCCCTCATCTCCAAAAATTCTGGGCATGTGGTTGTCGTGTTACCCTCCACTTGATGAAAGTCACAAAAAGACAACGCCACCCTGCCTTCTCTTCTCCTTCCTCCTCCCCTAGCTCCTCTTCTCTCTCCCCTTGCTCGGACGATCGCCATCGCCTCCTGCTGCAGAGGGAGAGGGGCTCTCTGCCCCTGCCTCCAAGACGGAGGATTAAACCTTCCGTAACCACGGAAGTTCTCTCCTCCTTGGAATCCCCATGCCCCTCGGGGGGGGCCTTCTTGAGGCCTATAGACCAACCGATTGTTCGGCTCCCTATGCCCCCAACCTTGGTCCTGCCCCTGGTGCCCCTGACCTCGGGGCTCTTTTATCCTCCTCTCCTCTCTCTTCTCTCTCTACTTTCCTGCTCCTAGCTCCTTCACATCCTCATCCGCCAATTTGGCCAGCTTTTTGGCGAACGCCGGGTTGGCCGCTTCAATCTCTATCTCCTTTGCCACCCTCTCCAACAACTCTTCGAAAGAGAGGGGGCACTCTTTTCAACTCCTTGCTGAAGAACCCAGATCTCAATACCAGGGCAAACACGAGCATTAGCGTGTACCCTGGGACCTCCTCTAATAGAAGGATCTCCTCCTGGAACTGATTGACATAGTGTCTCAATGTCTCCTCAGGCTTCTTCTTGATGGCGAACAAGCTCTTTGCCCCCTTCTTCCTCTTCTTCGATGTGGAGAACCTCAACAAGAATCCATGACGCAGATCTTCAAAGCAAAAGATGGAACTTGCGGGAAGTTATGAAATCAGTCCCTCGCCTTTTCCTTCAAAGTGATGGCGAAGAGACTGCACTTAAAGGCGTCTGACTTCTGCCTTTTTGATACAGTATCCTCAAACCACTGAACATGTTGCACGGGGTCGTCCCTACCCGTGTAGTAAGACATATCTTTCTCTCTGAACCCGTCAGGGACTGGGGCAGAAACAATCAACTCACTGAAAGGGCTCCCGCCCATAACCTAGCGAGAGGGCACATCCCGCGGCCTCGACTCGCTAACCCTGTCAGCACTGGCCTGCCTTGGGAAGAGTTCCCGCCCGACAATATCCCTCTCGGTATTCTTCGCCGGAATCTCCTTCTTGGGACGCTATCCGGGAGCGTTTTCGACCAAAGTAGGAGCCCCAACCAATGGAACCGAAGGCGTTGCCCAGTCACTTCTCGCAGCAAAAACAAACAGGATGGTTTGAAAGACCTCTTGCCTGAAGTCTTACAGCATCCCCATCATCACCCCACTCGCCGGAGGTTGAGAACCTCTCGAGCCCTCTCCCTCGTCCTCTCCTCTAGCCATAAGACTTAGCCTGAGATTTTCTTGTATCAACTATGTCCACGCTCACCGCACCAAAAATGTTGTAACCAAAAACTAGCCCAAATAAGAGTTCGGACCCTCGAGTGTAGCCAACACCTACTTCTCCCGAGCTCAGACCCCTATCCAGCCATAAAGAACCAAAGAACTGACCCAAGGCTTCAGTACAGAGGTCCCTCCACTAACCCAGAAGATCTCAAAGCGCTTCCCCTCAATAGCCAAGTATCGAGCTAAGGATAGCTCAAAAAGCACTACAAGACTTCATAAAATGAGAAAGCTTGCCTTCTAAGGTATCTTATGGGTCTATTTATATAATCAAGAAATCTGGTCTACTAATAGCGTAGTTCTGTTATTCCAAAAGACTATATGCAGCTCAAAGTGGTCTATCAACAACCAAACTCCGCTGTTCTAAGGAGCAAAATGTAGACCTCCAAGGGCATCTAGGTAAATTTACCTCTGGACCAAACTAGGCAGGAGGCTTCTCGCACACCTAGGTGGAAGCCCTTCTGCCTGCTTCACTTGTTTAAATGGACCATCTTAGGCCCATGGAAATCTGTCTGGCTACTGATGCGTTGAGAGTAAGAGAAGCTACACTCAATGCCTTAGGACAAATAGCGCTGAGAGCATTGAGTGAAGGAGCTGCACTCAACGCCTCAAGGCAAAAAAGTGTTGAGAGCGTCGAGAGAGAGAGCTACACTCAATGCCTTAACTCAGAAAACGTCGAGAGCATCGAGAGCGAGAGCTCCACTCGATGTCTTAACTCAGAAGACGTTGAGAGCGTCGAGAGAAGCTATACTCCACGCCTTAGGACAAAAAGAGTTGAGAGCGTTGAGTGAAGGAGCTGCACTCAACGCCTCAAGGAAAAAAGCGTTGAGAGCGTCGAGAGCGAGAGCTACACTCATCGCCTTAGGTCCAAATAGTTCTGCCAACCCCAGGGGCTTTTCTCCTACCCAGGCAGAAGCCTTTCCTCTTACCCTGGTGAAATGCTCTTGAGTTTACCTACCATGGGGAAAAACCCACTCAGCGAATATGGGGTTGTACAAAAGGCAAATTTTATTGCTCCAAAAAGATAATTATTACATAGATATGCCCCCTTATTTATAGAAAATAGGGGATTTGAGATAATACAACAAGAGATGTGGGACTAAATGTAATCCGTGCGGCTTATGCGGTTTGACACTATCAAACCGCAATACTGTACAAAGTGCTGATCAATAGCTGCAATAGAGGTAAGCTGCCAAACTGCCACTGAAGACCGCAACTGCGGGTTGCCACAAGACCGCAGTTGCGTACTCCCTCCACTACTGTTGTGTCAAGTCTCCAGGAAGCTACTGCGGCTAACCATCAGGACACTACTGCGGCAAGTGTCCAGACTGCTACTATAGCTAATCATCAGGTTGTTGCTTCCACAAGTATTCAGACCGCTACTGCGGCTAACCTTCAGACCGCAGCTACGGCTAGCCTCCAGACCGCAGCTGCGAGAATACCTCCAAGACTTGAAAGCCCTGCGGGAAACTGACAACCAAACTGCAACACTACTAAACAGTCAGACCGTCAATCCTGCTAAGATAGCCGCCAGACATAACCGCTGCCACTAACCAAACTGCCACACAATCAGACCGCCTGGACAAACCGCCTGACCTCCCGAACTAAAAGTCATTGCGACTAGATCTTCAAATCCCAGAACTCTAACAATAATATTGCATCGCACTGCATAAGATCCTCATCATATAAATTTGTATTGGCATTTTTATATGATGAGTTTCTTTGATGTACCTGGTCCTTAACTTATAAATTTGTATGAACATTTTTATAAATTAAGTTAATTTTGGTCCTTATGATTAATGTGTTGTTAGAGTAGAATGCAAACTATTCATCATTGATTACTGTTCATACTTGCTTAGTTTAATGTGCTAATGCATACATCTATGAACTGCTATAAAAAACGCTCTTTCCACTTGAATGTTGATATATAATACTGTTATACTAAGATCCTCCTTCTCTTTCACCGTCCGGTGCCTAAGAGTCGCTGAGGTGAGCGAATGTGATGGTCACTTAGTCTTTATGACTAACAGTTGCTACGTCTACCATTTTATGAGGATACCCCGCCGATGGAGCAGCAGCAGCGCCAGGTGCAGGAGGATAGCTAGGCCTGGGAAACAGGGCCTGATACGACGTTACCCTCACTTCCTTGAGTGACTGATGTGAGTTTGAGTGTTATGATATAGCTTTTGAGCAGTGTTTGTGTACTCTGATATTAAAGAAGTTGAATAGCTTCTTATTAATTGATGTACTCTTTTGGACACTTACTTATGTGATATTATGACTTCTATGCTCTTTTTTGTTGGGTTGGTATTGTGATATTGGATTGGCCGAAATGATAGGCGGCTTATGGTACAGATTAGCCCGTGTGCTGATGCTACCACAAGGCGGCTTTTCTGGGCATAAGACACCCCTCAGCTGTGTCGTGTGTTACGGGAGGGGGGGGGTCTTACAATCTCAAAGAAAATTAGGACTTGTCTAAAAAGATGTCTAGGATTTAGGATTTATCTATGTAAGAAGAATAGTCGATCATGAAATGATCACTAAGATTCATAAAGAAACTTCTTTACAAATATATATATATATATATATATATATATATATATATATATATATATATATATATATATAAGTTCTTAATGACTGGAAAATGCTCAAATATTTATTTTCATCATATACTTTGTGAAATACATTTTATTCTTTTCTCTGCAATATAAAGATTAATTTGTGAGGAATATTTTATTACTTTAATGTTTTCATTTCTTTTTTTAAACGAGGGAGGGGTAGACCAATAAAGACTTGGAATGAAACTATAAGGAAAGTCAAGATGTACTTAGGCATTTGTGAGATTATGACAAAAAATAGGGCACAATGGCGACAATGGATCCATATAGCCGACCCCACTATAGTGGGATAAAGGCTTGAGGTTGTTGTTATTGTAATGTTTTTCATTACTTTTCAAAAATCAGTCAATATTCTTATAAAAACAGGTATATTAAATAGTGAGAGATTATTGGGAAAACCCCATATATTGATTTGATATACAATTTGAAGTGTGATTAGTTAGGATATTATCCTTATTATGTATAGAAGAGTAATTTGAGTTAAATCTGTATAAATATGCATATTTCTCAAAAATAGCGTCAAGTTCGTCAAAAATAGCGTTGAAAAATCTAAGGGGTGATGAATATCCAAAAGCAACATCAAAATCCTAGGTAGCGTTGTATTCGCAAGAGTAGGAGCGAGATTGCAATAGCAGCGTTGAAATCTCCAAGAAGCGTTGTATTTACAAGGGTTGAGTCAAGATCGCAAAAGTCAATTTGACTTCTCCAGCAAAGTCTCCTTGAATATTATTCAAAGCATTTATCAAGACGTCTCTTAACAACAAAACTGGCAATGATATTTTAAAGGCATCAAACGTTCATTTCTCGAAACTTGTCAGGGCAAAAATCATGGAGAAAATATAGTTATTAAATTTCTATTTTAAGCAAGATGTCGAATCCGATGGAAAAGTAGTATCCAACATATAAGAAGTAGGTGACAATGGATAGCAACAAGGATTTAAAAGAGGAAGAATAACTCTCTATGTGCCTTGCACAACTATTGAAGGAGTATTCATCGTAGAAGTTCCAAGTGTTGATTAAGAAGAATCATGCCTTCTTTTTGAAGATTTAAAAGAGGAAGCCCTTATCTGAAAGAATATTTTTGAAGATCAAGAGTCAACCCTCTCCACCAAAATATTGTTCAACAAGTTGTTGCTCACTCTCTACAAAATGTACATCGTGTTGCAACTGCCAAAAAATACATTGTGAAAATTTCATTTCAATCAGATTATAAAGAGTTCTAAAAATTCCTCAAAAAATTCAAATTTGATTATGAGAGTCTCCAATTAAAAGACTCAGTGGTTGAACTTTTTTATCAACATCTCATTTGGTTAGAGTGACCTCATCAACAACTCACTTGGTTCTATGAGTCGCCTTATCAAAATGCTAAATGACTATTACCCTATCAATAGTGCCGGTTCTAAGAGTCTCCTTGTTAAAAGACTCGGTACTAATAATAGTGAATTCCTCTTGCGGTAGAAGAGTAGGTGTATCTGTGTTTGGGGAACCAACATGACTACTTGTGTCGTCTGTGTTGATTGCCTCTTCTCCATTCTTTTCTTTTTCCGCACTTTTATTTACTTTTGAATTGCTATGGTTATGACATAATTAGGGTATTTCGTGAAACTATGAAAACAATAAAGAAACCTACTTAAAATCCCCCTCCCCATCTACAGTATTTCGCAGGAGATTAACTGCTCTTTCACCTCTTGCTTCTGAAATTCCAAAAATTTCTCGTAAAGTTTACATTTCATAACATCCATGTACAAAAATTTTCTCAAGAGTAAATTTGTAGAGAGGGAGGGGGGTGTTATTATTGCGCATGAATGTTAAGAAATATATACTTCAGGAAAGATTAATGTTATAAAATATAAATTTCAAGAAAAGTTTTTGTAATTCCAAAAGAGGTGTACAACTTGTAATTTACCAAACATGGAGTTTCCATCAGTACGCACTCTGACAAGATCAAATTTCTCTCAACCATTATTTACAGCACCTGGAAAGCAAGGAACCAAATGGCCCACGTTGAGCCTTACCTACGTCTCCATCGTCTTAAATGCTATTCAGGATTCATCAAATGGTAACTAGGCGGCCCATTATAACCATGCCTCATCTTGGTCGCCCCTGCCTATTGGATGGATCAAAATTAATTTTGATGGGTCTGTCCATGCCAGCAACCATGTTTGGATGAGTTGTATCATTAGAAACAACCTTGGTGATCTACTCACAGCCAACGCAATTGGGATTCATAGTCGATCGGTGAACATGGCAGGGCTTAGGAGCGCCCTCCAAGGCCTCACCTTTGCGATGGATTTCTTTGACATCGTGATGGGGATTATTATTGAGGATGATTCCGTCCTTGCTTGTGCCACTTTAAACAGTATCCTATCGAGGCTTTACAAGGGGGTGTCGAGACTAGCATTGCAAGAATCCTAAAGGACTGTTCAAGGCTCATTGCGTCGCAAATTGATCGAAGTGCCAATTCTGTAGCTGATTATGTGGCCCCCTATGCATGTGTGAACGACTTTGTGTGGGAATGATATATATATATATATATATATACTCTTTTATAAAGAAGTATTTTTGAACATGAGGTCACCTCCACAACATATCCTAACCATTGAATATAAACCATATGGCAAATCCTAACCATCCATCCTACTAAAATTTGAAATCACATAATGCCAAAAACCGGATTCCAACAACCGGATTCGAAAAAAAAAATAAACCCTCGACTGCCACCCGCTCTGCGTCCTATCTCCCTCCAGTCACCCCCATCGCCTTTTCATTTTACAGCCGGCCTTTACCCTCCCTCCTGCACTTCTCATCCTCCCGCCGACATGCCTCCCCTCTCAGCCTATGCCCTATGATCGCTGCCTCATCTCTCTATCCTCCATCCTCTCCCTGCTTCGAATCACCGCCGCAAAGCTTCCCGGAACCTTGATCTTCCATTCTAATCGCTGGTGGTGCAAAGCTTTGCACGGCTAAGCCCGACAAGGGTAGGAGCCTTCATCCACGGCTTCTTTATTACAGTTGGGGCCACTTCGACTGCGAACTTTGTCCTCCACGGCAAGTTACGATTTCCAAAAATTGCTTCCAGATTGAATCTTCTTCAACCGGTAGCGATCTCAATCTTTCACTCCTAATCTCACTCAATTAAACCTTCTTCTTTCGCTCTTTCTACTTACTCACCATTTTCCCCTCTGTTATAGGGTTTGCTGCTCCGGCTTCTAACCACGCTGACGCCAGCTACCTAAACTCGCGCCGGTGCTCTCAGTTTAGGGTAAAAGAAACAACTGGATTTTTGTTCTTTGTTGTTTCAATTGGGTAAAAGAAACCACGCTAGCACGCATTTCCTTCCCAGTTTTTGTTTTTGTTCTTTGTTATTTCCTGCTAGCACGCATTTCCATTAAGATGCATAGTTTCTCAGTAGTGGATTAGATGACATTGAATGTTCTTGCAGAGAGTGTTGGAATGCCATCCTTACCTTCATTTACATGCTAGCAGCAGTTGATTTTTCAGCTTATGGTAGTGCATTTTTGTTATTTCTTTGTTCAACTCAATACATTTCCTGTATGCGTTTAACTCAATACATTTCAGCATATGGTGGTGCATCCTTACATTCAGAATACATTTCCTGTTAGTGCATCCTTACCTTCAAAATATGTTTTTTTGATGGTCCGGTTTATGGTTTGCGTTTAACGCAAGTACTCAATGCAACTTCTCTTTTTGTAAGTACTCAAAAGAACTGATAACACGAACAATTAAGAGGATGAAAAAATACATTTCATGTAAGCAATTTGCATTAAACTTCCGCACATTTGGAGAGAAAAAAAAAGTCCAGGAACATCACCGTACTTAGAAATGTTGGGCATAGTGGAAGAATAAGAGGAACTTCGCTCAAGTTTGTTTGTAAAATAGAAATAGAATTGATTCAATTGGACTCAACGTTCGACAGTAGCTTCAAATTACACATGAACACTCTCATTAAGCACAGAATCTATTTTGAACCGTTCTACGAGTATCAGACTTTTTAATTTCAAATGCTCTTCGAACTTTGCTTGCTTAAATTACTTTCATTTAACGATCCTTGATCATGCTAAAATTTTTCCTTTAACGATCCTTAATTATTAAGACTCCCTTCAAACAATTTTACGTATGCAAGCAAGCCTACCAACTGTCTGAAAACTTCAAATGGACAATCAATATAAAAAGTTTATAAAAGATCAGATAACTTCTAAGCCATCACAAAACAAAAATCAATAAAGCTTATTTCCTTGCAAGAGCAACTCATCGATCAGACCAATGAAATTTCAACTCATCTAATAGCTGATAATAAGTCCAGGAATTTATATTCAACTGAGCAAAAGCCTGAAATCGAAGCCCAAATTCAGACCCCTTCCAAGGCATCAAAGGTTTATATATAACTGAAATTAAAAAACCTTGATTTGAAGAAAAAGTTTATAAAGCCTTGAGTCGGAACGTACCCTTGATATTCTGAAAGCTTATAAAGCCTCCAAATGTTATTTAATCGTACGTCTATCAGACTATGCACAATAGAAGAGGTTTTTCTTTTTTGCTTATTACTTATGGTATGCACAATAGTTAAGGCCATGTTAATTATTGAATAGTCTATCAGACTATGCACAATAGTTAAGGCCATGTTAATTATTGAATAGTTAAGGCCATGTTTTACCAATGCCTCTTCTGCTTTTACTTAACAACGCCTTCTGCCGGGGGCGGGCACCTCAACATGGGGGCGGGTGCATCCCCGTGTCAGGCCCTCGCAACGACCCGTGTGGGCTGGCGAAGCCAGCTCGGTGCGGGCGAAGCTCGCCCTCACAGGTCGGGTACTGTGGCGCGTAGCCACAGGGGCGGAGCACCGTGTCGACCACTCGCATTGCAGCCCGCAAAGCCCCGTAGTGGAATGGCGAAGCCAGCCGGGTGCGGGCGAATTCCGCCGTCACGGACAAGGTACTGTGGCGCGTAGCCATAGGGGCGGAGCCCCGTGTCGGGCACTCGTATATATATATATATATATTTATATAGCCTGTGGCCGTTCAACTACGTCTTGGACAGTTCCCGTTCGGGCCGGCTTCCTCCATCGTGGATCTCGCCGATCACCTCACTCCCACAACATCCCCGGCCATCTTTATGGTTGTAAGACTTATTTTGGTGATTTATTACAATTCTCTTTATTGAATATTAGTGTGTTTGTTTATCTCTTTAAGTATTTCTTGTGTGGATTTGTTCTTGTGACTACAATCGTGATTTGCAGGGACGTTTTCTTCAAAATTGGAATCGATAGATCCCTAAATTGAACAATACTCAGCCTAAAATATTTATTAGTGGGAGATTCAACAACGACTTGTTATATTTATACCAGCACATCTTTCAAATATTCACTGTGGACAAAACCCAATATTTACACAATACCTGAAAGGTGTCGTGGCCCATTAAGAAGTTGGATTCTGAATGTATCCAAGAAAACAAGTTATTGCATTTCATACTCAATTTTTCCGTAATTGAAGTGAACTGAAAAAATCAGAGTTTCTAATCATTGTTCATTTCATTGTAGAACTCAGCTTCAATAAAAAATATTAAACAAGAAAGGGAGAGTGATTTAAAAGCTATGAGAAATGAGATATCTCAGTAGTTTGCTAGGTCAAGTAGGTAGTTCCAAAATTAGAGCTATGTAGTAGAACGAGCTTCAAACCCTTGACAGTTCCTTCTCCCTTTGGCGTCCTTATGGCTGCAGCAAATCGCTTATGGCAGTTTTCAGGAAGAACAACTTCTTCTAAGCAAGACCACGTTGATCCTCTCGGGCTACTTTCCATCCACAGAAATCTCTTTGAGAAAGGATTTACCAGACTCTCTCTAAATTCCTTGGGCGTTTCACACAGCAATCCCTGCATCAGAATAAAATGAATATGGCTAACCACACATCGTAATCCAAGCAGGTCTAAAATGAGATAAAACGCACTATAAACTAGCAAATTCACACCTCAGCCATTGCATTGATTCTAAGCGTCGTGCTGCTAGTTAGGAGTATTAACTGGCCATCACATTTTATTCTCTTGAACAGAAGAGCACAGTCAAGGATGTGGTCTTCAGTTGTGGGGGACACTATCTCCATTAAATTTCCATAAGTGGAGAAACCAGTTAAGTTGAATGAAGTGGTACTGAATCCTGTGCTTCCATCACACAGTGATCTTGGAGTCATTAAAGGTGTTGGTGCCGCGGGGAAGGTCTCTGATGTGCTCTGAACATGAATCCACCAACTAGATTTCACCATGCACTCCTCTATCCATTGTAAAATTGAATAAGCCTTTGTCCCACGACTGAGTATTCCCTGGCACCTTTTGAGGTGGTCGAGCTCCCTGATGACTGGAAATTAAGAGGAAAAAATGATTGTTTGTGCTGAAGTAAACATAGTTAGAAGGGGGGGCAGGTCTTTTTGGGTTACCTATCCTTGGAATAATCAGTTGTGTTCCCCTGATGCCTTCCAAGAGCTGAAGTGATTTTTTGGATTCTTCAGTGAGTAAGCAGCCAACATCCACAACAAAATACCATTTCTTTTTCTCTCTTTCTGGCATGTGAGGCAGTTCTTCCTTGTTATGGCTCTGGCACAAAAGTGAACTCAGTTAAACAAGTACTATTAAATTAAGCTAGAAGCAAAGAGAAGAGGAAATGTTAACTTACATCAAAAAACTTATCCACTGGCTTTTGGACATTTTTGGCATCCTTGTTGCAGCAGTTATCATCTTGATCATTATGTAGAAAACTAGCAAGAGTGCTGCTTCTTAAAGGAGAGCACTCTAAGAGAGGCTGAAATGGGATTCTTTCGTTTCTTCTATTCATGGTTTCTCCTTCAGTTTTTCCATGGATTTCTGAGAGCACCTTCTTTGATTGCATGCACTTTGAGTTTTGTGGTGTCAAATTCTCCTTATTAGAGAAAAAAGTTTCGTTCTCTTCACTTTCAGCCATCAGGAGATCTCTAGCAGTGGATTTCTTCGACTTAGAATTATTGGGAGCTTCGGGAGTATTTTCTTTATCTGAAAGATGCATATCCTTCATGAGATATCTAGCAAACGTTTTCTTCGGCGTCAAAGAATTGGGAGCTTCATGAGTCTTTTTTTTATCTGAAAGAAACCTATCCTCTGAGGGAAATGATTTGTTCTCATAAATTTCATCATTCAAGGCTTCTGCTTCAGTTTTTTCATGGTTTTCTGAGAGCAGCTTCTTCGATTCCATGCAAATTGAGTTTTGTGGTGTAAAATTCTCCTTATAAGAGGCAAGTGCACTGTTCTCTTTACTCTCAGCCTTCAGGAAATCTCTAGTAACGGATTTCTTTGTTTTCAAAGAACTGGGAGCTTCGGGATTCTTCCCTTGGTCTGAAAAAAACTTATCCTTCAAGTGATCTCTAGAAGCGGCATTCTTCCTCTTCAAAGAGTTGGGAATTTCAGATGTTTTATCTTTATTTGAAAGAAAACAAATCTCCTCCACATTCAACTTTTTCTTTTCCTTCAAAGATAATCGCTGTGCTTTAAATAGAGTTCTTTGCAACTTAATAGCTGGAGATAATAGCGGGCCCATGTTATTCACACTGCAAAACATGGAGACTTCTTTTTCCTTCATTGAGAGATTACCTACCTTGAGATAACTCGATTTAGAACGATTCATTACGATTCGATTCTCTTTCCCTGAATCAGAATGCTCTTTGTCCAACTTGCATAAGCTGAAGGAACCCAGTAGCAGTCTCTCAAACTCTCTGTTGTTCTTTAGGCTCTTGGGTTCAATACATTTTACCGGAGTCAAATCCTCCATGTTTGAACCACAGATCTCTTCTGCTTCCACTTTCCCCACATCAATTACTCCATGCTTCTGTTGCTCGATCTCCAAATCATATTTATTGAATAAGCTGAAGGAACTCAGTGGTAACCTCTCAATCTCTTGGTTTCTCTTCAGTTCCTTGGAGCCATTAGAGTTTACTGGACTAACATTAGCCTTATCTGAAACATACATGTCTTCTTCTTCCTCCACCGGATCGCTTTCAGATAAGAGACAGGAGGGAATCTTCTCCTCTCCACTTCTTGTAATCTTTTGTTCTTCAATCTCTAAGTCAACATTATTGCATAAGCTGAAGGATCTGTCAATCCTTCTGCTTCTCTTCAATAACTTGGAGCTCATAGAGTTTACTGGAGTCCTATTCTCCTTGTCGGAAATAAATGGTTTTTCCTCCTCTTCCACATTTACTTCAGTTAAGAGAGCAATGGAGTTCATCACCCCTTCATTCTCTTCTGCAAAATCTCCAACCAACTGTTCCTTAATCTCCCAGCACACTTTATCACTCGTAATCTTACTCCTGTTCTCTTCCCTCGTTCTCTCAATTTGAAGCAGCCTAATGAACATATTCCTCCTTGACAAAAGACTTGATGGTTTACTTTTCTGATCCAATCCTCTTGAAGGTTGAGACGCATTAGCAAGAACATTATCAGAGGATCCACTCACGTCCTCCATGGGACTTGAGAAGCTTGCAGAATCTAGCAAAGGAGCAATAGAAGAAAAGCAAGATATATGAGTGAACATATCCTTCCCTGTTAGGATCTGGCCTAATTTTTCCAAATCCCCAACAATGACATGGCCGGGAAAAGTGTCCTTCAAGAACTCCAGCTGGGGAGGAGATGATGGTATTATATAGCTGAACTGTACTTCATTGGAATTCTCATGCTAATGCAAGAAAATAACATTACGATCACAACCATATTTCTAATTTATAACTTCCAACAAATTTTTCATCAATCACCAAAACTAACCTGAAGAACTTCATCGCTGTCCATGGAGTCTGAAGCCTCCTCGATCAATGGTGACATAGGCATTTCCATCTCAAATGCATGGCTTAGCGGCATCCAATGGAGACGGTAAATCCTTGTGGAAGCCCCGAGGCTGAACGTATCTCCTTCGCACAATTCAACGGGGGTGTTAGGTTCGATCCTTTTCCCCGAAACCCATGTCCCATGAACTACAGAAAGATAGAGCAAAGCAGAAGGAACAGAACAAAAACATCTATTAATTTCTGAAAAATATCGAGCAAGAAGCGGGGATCTTACGAAGGAAAAACCTGAAGAGCGATCCGTGACCAAAAGTTTCTGCATAGTAGATTTCGGGAGAATCGCTAGATGGAGGCGGCTAATGCTCGGATGATCGACAATGATGTGGCAGTACGGATGCCGGCCGATGAGTATGAGGTCTTCATCTGCTGAAGGGGACAAGTGGTTTCTGGTTCCTGGAGGAGGAGTGTTGAGAAAAATATTTTTTAGAATAGTGCCCTTCTTCAGGACAGACAACACCGGAATCTTTGCCTCCTCCATTCGTTTTTACTTCTCGCCGGCGATTGGCATCTTTTTCAACACTTTTTCCTTGAAGATAAGGAGAGGGCAGGAAAATGCACTGGTTCCTGTATTCTTGCTCCGGATGGGTGGAAGAAAAAAAAGGGCAAGTAAGAAATGGGAAAGTGTAGGACGTTAGGTTTTTATAACTATTTTTATAACTAAATGGAGCGTTTCTTTTTCTTTTTATTTACCGAAATAGAACGTTTCTGATTGATAAAAATTTGAAATTTGAAAATTTCAAATAATACTATAATAGAATACACCTTTGAGCCTGGATCTCCACAATCGCAACGGCAACTTTTCTGCTTCACTCGTTCTTCCACTAAGGAAAAAGAATCCGCCAGCAAATAACAACTCATGGCATGCTAATTTAAATGGGGTATTTAGGTGTGCTTATAGCATCCGTCTCTTTACAACATTCTACACAAGCACCGACCTTCTCTTTGTTTGAAGTAGCTATGAACCATTAGCAAAAATGACATCTCACAAAAATACATGTATGATAGGGTTCTCCAACATAAGTTCGAATGAACTGATGATTTTTGTCGCAATATAGGCTGCAGATAGCCAAGAGACCCACCTCACTTAGGAGAAAAATGGAGGTGAGTGGGGTTGACCCACTAACTTCTCTGCCCACCAACCCCTCTCATGCCATGAACGCATGACGGTACACATATACACAAGTATATAGGGTGCCACACCCGCCATGCGCACGATGCTGTGCCGGTGGTGCGGTACCCACAGGCCGCACGGCCTTCGACAGTGCCACACCAGCAGGCCGCGCGACCTCTTCCTACACAGCACCTGCCGACCGCGCGACACCAATAGCCGCGTGACCCCTGCAGGTAGTGCGGCATCGAGGCAACCGCACGCCTCCCATCTCGGTATGAAGTTCAAGGCGTACATTCGAAGCATTGATGAGTCCATTTCATATAACATATTTCACGGTCATCTAGGCTAAATTGCATGCTTAGTCGCTTCATATTTTATGCAAAATGCTCATATTCATTTAAAAGCACAATGCACATATGAAGCGCACTTCTACCCCGTTGTGAGGTGCAAATGCACGTTTAATCGTATTGGGGAGAGCATGTCGCCTTCCCCATCATCTTCACTTATGCTTTTGGAATATTGTTTGCGCATTCCGGTGGCTATTTTCTGTGGAAACCACACTAAGAAACACAGGCAGATCCCTAAAATTATAAGTATATTCTGTGCAAATCACACAGTCGTGTGTTTTCCTTCACTCACTAGCCAGGCTGATCGTGTGCATTCATTATATGAAAATTGTAATTTTCAGGAGATCTATCGGAGCTCGTGTGATTCCTTCAAACACGGGAAACTTTGGTTGTGCTTGGGTAAATCACATGGGCGTCGTATTTACTTAAAAATCTTTCTCCCGAGCCGAATTCGGCATCAAAATTTTATTTTTTAATTTTGTTCTCGCACTGTCTAAATAAACTGTCCTTTGCTTGCTCATATATGAACAAAAATCTACATATTTCCTATAAAAATAATTTTCGGATGTTGGGTCCATTGCTCACAATGTCCTAGATTTGAGGAAGTCAATCTTGTCAATGATATACATATAGTTGTAGTTGACAGTGATGGGACAGGTAGCCAAAGTGGCAAAGTCAGGTAAACACTTACCTAAGATGTGGACTGGCAGAAATCTGTCTAAGTCCACAGGCGTTGAGTGAAGGTGACTCACTCAACGTCAGATGACTTATAGCGCTGAGTGAAAGCTATACAGTCAAAGCCAAAGCAGTGGCAAGCTGAGAAAATGACTAAGTGCACAGGCGTTGAGTGAAGTCAACTCACTCAATGTCATACAGCAAAACGCTGTGAGACAGGCTAAGCAGTAAAAGCCTAAGTTGAAAAGAGCAGAAAAGTGGCTAAGTCCACAGGCGTTGAGTGAAGTCAACTCACTCAATGTCATGCAGCTAAAGGCAGATATATGGCTAAGTAGTTTGGCGTTGAGGGTTTTAAGACACACTCAACGCCACACAGCAAAAAGCTGTAAGTCGAACTGAGTTCAGAGTTCGTCGAGCTGAGCTCATCGTTCGACGAGCTGAGCCCACCGTTCGTCAAACTCAGTTTAGTTCGTCGAACCAAGTTCAGAAAATTGGCTAAGGCAAAAAGCGTTGAGTGAGGCATGCTCACTCAACGCTCTCAACGCCTAAGATGCTTCAAAGGCAAAAAATTGACTAAGGCAAAAAGCGTTGAGTGAAGCATGCTTATTCAACGCTCTTAACGCCTAAATTATAGAAAGCTTTTCTAAGGCAAACAACATTGAGTGATGAAGACACACTCAATGCTCTCAATGCCAGAGAAGCAGGAAGATTTTGGCTAAGGCAAAAAGCATTGAGTGAGGCTTGTTCACTCAACGCTCTCAACGCCTAGATAGACAGAAATCTGTCTAAGTGTTTTGGCATTGAGTGAAGCTCATTCACTCAACTCCTATTCTATTGATGCTCGATTTTGGCTAAGTCCACAGGTGTTTACGTCAGCAAAATCGACAAAGTCAACTAAGTTCAAATCAGGTACGGAGAAGCTATAGAACACGACAAACTCGATCGCGAAGCTACTGTACGCCTTCTTTCGTTAACGCAAGTTGCAGCTGGAAGCTGCAGGTGGGGCCCACTAATCTCTTAGAGTCGTTGATCGTCGAACTACAAAAGGATGAGATGGGCTAAGACAAGAACAACTTTTAGGGCTTACTCAATTCAAAAAGGATAGCATCCGACTTCATCTTCCTCACCATTTTTGCACGTCAAAAGCTTGAAGCTCTCCAGCAAGAAAAGTTCAGATAGTTGTACAGTCCCCATCTGCCACAACAGAATCAGAAATTGTTCTGAAGAAAGAAGAACCTTCAGCAGGTTCAGTTAGCTGCTTGAAGACTCAAGATCAACAGATCTTTAGTCTTCTACAGCAAGTTCAGGAGTAAGCTTCTGAGTTCCTCCAGCAAAGTTTTTATCTACTGTGAAGAGAGTTAGAGTAGAAATTTCACAGTTCTAGTTGTTGACACAGTAAAATTTCTCTGAGTTAAAGTTAATTAAATTATTTCTTGTTGTAGGATCTGAAAGTCTCTAGTGTCGACTAAATCCACCTATGGGGGGGGGGGGGGAATAGGTGTCGTGCAGTCTTTTGCGGAATTAAATTTACCTGCATAAATTAATAAATAGAGCACAGAAAACACACAAAAAATTATAGTGGTTCCCCGATTTGGGTACGTCCACTTTCCCCCTTCGACCTATCTCCCACAAAGGGACGACTCGGTCACTTCTCCAAACGGATTGAAATCCAATCCTCACACTATGGAAGGAACCCTTCCAACAAAGGAGTCACAAATCCACCACCACGGGTTGCACCCAACCCTTACAACAAGGAATGAAAATTCCTTTACAACAAACCAAAATTGAATGTAAAAGAAAATACAAACAACGCTTTTGGAAATCCCGATGTCCTTCTTCGTTCGTTGAAGCTTGCTTGAAGATTACGAAGAATCCATAACCGGATTTCTCTCTTGGAAAGAATCTTGTCAAGATCGGCGGCGGTAATTAAATGCGGCGGCGATGCTTTGTAGAAGATCCAAACTTCTTGACGAAGCAAGCTAGGTTTACAAACGATCTCAGTCGGATCAATCGTCTCTACCGATTCGGAATGGAGACCAAGTATCATTCTATGAATCGGAAGACAAGAGATCTCAAGATAGATACGTGAGACGCTCTGCTTTCCTTGGTACTGTCGTCAGAAGATCCAAGAAGATCAAAGATTAGCGGCGACGACGAACTGTGAGCGGCGACAAGCGATCAGCGGTTTCCGCGATCGGCTAGGGCACGATGTCGGCTACTTTTGATTTTGCGTGTATGACTGTCTGTAGAAGTTCAAAATACGCGTATATATATACCCTGATCCAACCCTAAAGTCCGTTGTGGGGCCCACAAGGAGAAACCCTAGCCCCGGCCGAAACAGCGCACGACAAGTTGGTCCGGTCCAGCGGACGAGGAAATTTGCCTAAGGCAAAATTGGTGAGAATCGTTGGTGATTCCAGTCGATGTCGGCGGGAATCACTCACGATTCCCGTCGATTCAGCCTTGACTGAATTCCTGTTGGAAAACTGTCAGCCGGAATCAGTCGGCGGGAAGGGCTGACTGATTCTTGTCAAATCGGCGGAATCACTAACGATTCCCGTCGAAGTCGGCGGGAATCACAAGTGACTCCCGTCGAAGTCGGTGGGAATGACTTAGTGATTCTCGTCGATTTTGACTTAGAAGAATTTTCTCTTCCTTCCTATGATGACTTGGTCTTTGACCCATCTTTGCTCCTTCTTCTGCTCTTGATCTACCTTGACCCTGTACTTGAAAATAAGTACACTCCAATAGAAAGAGCACACGTGAGTCAACACACTGATCTACTCAACGAGGGATTACGTTGCGCAGACCCGTGTATATTGACCCACTGCACCCTGACATTGGCGTGTACTTAGCATGGAATAGCTGCAAGCACAACTTGATAGAATTGTCAAATACATTTTCAATTCACCTTAGCTTGTTCAGGGGCTTCTTCAAATCAGGTCTATTGTGGATGCAATATCACATAATCTCCCACTATTTGAAGAAGCCTAAACCCTACAAGCTAAGGTGAATAGAACAGATGGGAATGAAAATCATAAACTAAAAGTTCAGTTGAGAGTGAGATTCATTACCATATTCCTGAGAGCAACATAGCCTTTGTGGCCTACTTAGCATTGGCATTGAGAGCAACATAGCCTTTGTGGCCTACTTAGCATTGGCATTGGCAGCCACCTTAGTCTTGGCCGAGAGGGTAATCTCCCTCTTTTCGGCTTCTGCAAATTTGGGACTTCACTTGGAGCAAGATGCCCACCTCAGTTCTTGCATCCGTGCTCGATCTTGAGCTTCTAGCAGATGCTCGGGCTCCTCCCTCTTATGGGAGAATTTCTCTATCCTGATCGTCATCTTCTCCAGGTGGCGTTGAGATGGAGACCTTAACGTACTTGGGAGTTTCATCTTTAGCAGTCTCATCTAGACTTAGCTGTTCAAGCCTTGCAGCTGCATCTTCAAGAATGCCAATTGAAGAATTGCTATGAAGAAGGCTTCCTTCATCAAATACAACATTAATGGACTCCTCTACCACTAGGATTTGCTTATTGAAAACCCTATATTCCCGACTATGGCTACTATAGCCCATGAAGATGCCTTCGAAGCATTTTTCTCTTAATTTAGTACGTAGGTACTTCCCATTATTGAGTACATAGCATCTGCAACAAAAAATCCTTAAATAAGACATGGTCGGTTTCCTGCCTTTCAATAGCTCATAAGGCATCTTACGATGATTCTTGTTGATCAATGCTCGGTTATGCACATAACAAGCCATATTGACAGCCTCTGCCCAGAAGTACTCTGGAAGAGAAGCGTCATTCAACATTATCGTACATGCTTCAATGAGCGTTCTATTTCTCCTCTCCGCAACTCCATTTTTCTGAGGAATACGCGGGGAGGAAAACTCATGAAAGATACCATATTCTTCATAGAATTATGTCATAGCACCAGACTCGAATTCTGTTCCATGGTCACTTCTGATTTTGACCCCGGAGCAGTTAAGTTCGTTCTGAATTAGCTTGATAAAATTAGTGAAGATGTCAAACGTATTTGACTTTCGTTTCAAGAAGAACACCCACGTAAACCGAGAGTGATTGTCAACAATCACCAGCGTATAGGATTTGCCTCCTAAGCTATGAACTTGCACAGGACCGAACAAGTCCATGTACAGAAGAAAAAGACATCTGGAAGAGTCTTTGTCAGCAATGCCCTTAAAGGTAGCCCGAGTCTGTTTGCCCTTCTGACATGCAGGACAAGGGCCATCTTTTATGCACTTAATAGTAGGGGCATCCCTTACTAAATTCTTAGAAAACAACATACTAATAGTTTTGAAATTAATATGTGCCAATATCTTATGCTACTAGGCAAACGAGTGTAGAAGAGTCTAAGCTAAGAAAATCTAAGCAAAAAATATTTCTGCTCCTAATGCTAGTTAATACCGTCTCTGAAGAGGCACAGGATATTATCAAGCACTTTTCCTTGCAGAACTTAACGTCGTATCCTTTATCACACAACTGCCTTACACTGATCAGGTTATGGTTTAACCCTTCAACATATGCCACGTCTGTGATAGAGAATACACCGTTTGAAATTATACCATAACCCCTGGTGACTCCTCGATCAGATCCTCCAAAGATGAATTTGGGTCGATTTTCGACTGGGGAGTAATCACGCAACAGGCTTCTTGTCCCGGTCATATGTCGGGAACATCCACTGTCCAAGTACCAGATTGGAGTTTTGGTGGCCTTTGGACATACCTGCAAAACAGAATTAGTTTCTCTTAGGAACCCAATCGAACTTGGGTCCTAGATTCCTTGTTATCACACTCCCCCTCGGTTGGTTAACACTACGAGTGGTCGGCCTCGTATTGCTAACAAAAGGAGTCTCATTGTATCTTGGATTAAACCAGCAATCCACGACAAAGTGACCAACTTTGCCACAACGCCAACAGTCAAACCTGTTGTACCATTCCTAGGCTCCTGCTTCACCCTTGGAATGGTGGGTCCAGCCGGGGCCTTGGATCTGGAGGTGGAGGCATCATGATGATAGCAGTCACACGATTTCTTCACTTCCTATTCCTTCAGTATAACAGGCTTGGCCTTTGGTGCATGCTTCCTATTATGGTCGCTAGAGAAGTGACCATAATTCTCCACTTTGATTTCCTCATAAGGTGCCTTGAAGACACTCTCACCGTAGTTGCGGGGGAAGGTCCAACCATCATACCGGCTCTTGGGCTTTTAAACCGAGGGCCGAAAGAAGTGGCCATAGGTTGACTCAAAGTCATGCTCATTGCATGGAAAGTTAGGCTTTCTGAATGAAACAGGACTGAGTGGGGCCTTTCCCTTTTCTATAGTAGAGGTCTTCTTAGTTGCCTTATTTTTCCTCTGATTTCTGTTTCTCCTGAATGATTTACCAGGCCTACCCACATATCCTAAGCCATCCCCCTTAGCCTAAGCGGAGAATTCATCAACTAGAGGAAGAACGGTCTTAAGCATAGAGAAGCTTTTGGCAATCTTCCTCTCTGTCGCAAGCTGTTCTTCCAGCTTGTTGATTTCTTCCTGTTTTTGGTCAATGAGCCTTAGAGAATCTGAGTGCTCAGAAGTGAGATCCAGGTATTCCTGTCGGAGAGAAATTAAGCTAGTGATCTCTTCTCTTAGGGACACACCCTCAGCCTTAAGGAATTTAACTTTTTTTTTGAGCGCTCAACCTCTTTTGGCACTCTTCGAAAGTGTTGAGCAGAAGCTCATACTTTTCGAGGAGTTCAGCCTCACAGGCAGATAAACTGTCCTCGTGGTCATCTTCAGGAGACTTAGAGTCAGAGTCAGAGTCAGAGAGGGGGTGCGATCTTTTACCTTCCCAGTAAATGGGGGACAGTCTCCATCTGAGTCAGAGCGACCCATTAGCCCGAAGTAGGCTTCCTCATCATCACTTGAGTCTGAAGAGTCATATTCACTCAGTATCTTTGGCTTTTTAGCAATGTAGCTCCTCTCCTTCTTCTTATCTCTAGAGGACTTGTGCTCCTCTCCTTTCCCCTTATCTCTCTTGCTTTGGTGGCAGTCAGCAATGACGTGACCTAGCTTATTGCATCCAAAGCAGATAATGTCAGTAGAACGATGTTTGTTCTATTTAGACTCATACCTGTCAGAAGAGTAATTCTTCTTCTGATGTCTGGAGGAGGAGCCATCCTTTTTTCTCTAATTCCTCAACTTGAGAAACTTCTTGAACTCTCGAGTGATGAAGGAGAATTCTTCTTCAGATAGCTCTGAGCTGGATGAGCATGGCTCAGAGTCTTCTTCCTCAGCCTTTCTCCAAGAGCGAGACGAGGTTGCACCCTTGCCTTTCCTTGAGTGATTAGCTTTCAGGGCCACAGTCTTTTCTTTGGCTGCGGCCTTATCGGCTTCTTCTTCAGCTTTTCTGGTGTTCAGCTGAAGCTCGTAGGACATTAACTTTCCAAATAGAATCTGGGTATCAGTTTCTGCCAGCTTTTCAAATTCTCAGATGACGAAGATCTTGGTATCCCATTCCTTAGTAAGGGATCTAAGGAATTTGTCATTTAGTTCACCATCGGTGAACACTCTACCATAACCCTTCAGGGCATTGACGATCTTCAGGAAGTTCACGAATGTCACTCCGATTTCTTCTTTGGGACCTTGCTTGAAGGCCTCATACTTCTAGTTCAGAAGGGATCTTCGATCATCCCTTACTTCATCTGTGCCTTCCATCAGAATGATCAGGCAGTGCCATATGTCCTTGGCAGTCCTGTAGTTGCTGAAATTCTGCATCATTGAATCATCGACGACGCTTACTAAGATGTTTTGAGCTTTCTTGTCTAGTCTGACAAGCACCATCTCATCCTTATCCATTTCGGAGAGCTTCTTGGGCACCATCTTGGTCGGATCAATGGTGGAGGCCTTAGTGGGGATATAAGGGCCCTCCTCCACTATCATGAAGAGTCGGGGATCGACTGCTTCCATGTAGAACCTTATCCTTTCCTTCCAGATGGGAAAATTCAGCTTGGTGCATACTGGAATCTTTCCTGAATACTTGAGTCCGTCCATTCCTGAGATCTTCTTTCTTCTTGACACTAGACACGGGATCTTACTCAAGGTGTTAACCTTATTGATGAGCAACCTCCCTCTGATACCACTAGAAAGTCTCTAGTGTCGACTAAATCCACCTATGGGGGTGGGGGAATAGGTGTCGTGCAGTCTTTTGCGGAATTAAATTTACCTGCACAAATTAACAAACAGAGCACAGAAAACACACAAAGAATTATAGTGGTTCCCCGATTTGGGTATGTACACTTCCCCCTTTGACCTATCAACAACTAAGGGACGACTCAGTCACTTCTCCAAACGGATTGAAATCCAATCCTCACACTACGGAAAGAACCCTTCCAACAAAGGAGTCACAAATCCACCACCACGGGTTGCACCCAACCCTTACAACAAGGAATGAAAATTCCTTTACAACAAACCAAAATTGAATGTAAAAGAAAATACAAACAACACTTTTGGAGATCTTGATGTCTTTCTTCGTTCGTTGAAGCTTGCTTGAAGATTACGAAGAATCCATAACCGAATTTCTCTCTTGGAAAGAATCTTGTCAAGATCGGCGGCGGAAAGTAAATGCGGCGGCGATGCTTTATAGATCCAAACTTCTTGACGAAGCAAGCTAGGTCTACAAACGATCTCAGTCGGATCAATCGTCTCTACCGATTCGGAATGGAGACCAAGTCTCGTTCTATGAATCGAAAGACAAGAGATCTCAAGAATGATACGTGAGACGCTCTGCTTGCCTCGGTACTATCGTCGGAAGATAAGAGAAGATCGGAGATTAGCGGCGACGACGAACTGCGAGCGGCGACAAGTGATCGGCGGTTTCCGCGATTGGCTAGGGCATAGCGTCAGCTACTTTTGATTTCGCGTGTATGACTGTCTGTAGAAGTTCAAAATACGCATATATAAACCCTAATCCAACCCTAAAGACCGTTGTGGGGCCCACAAGGAGAAACCATAGCTACGGCCGAAACACCGCACGGAAAGTTGGTCCGGTCCAGCGAACGAGGAAATTTGCCTAAGGCAAAATCGGCGGGAATCGTTGGTGATTCCCGTCGATGTTGGCGGGAATCACTCACGATTCCCGTTGATTCAGCCTTGACTGAATTCCTATTGGAAAATTGTCAGCCGGAATCAGTCGGCGGGAAGGGCTGACTGATTCTCGTCGAATCGGCGGGAATCACTAACGATTCCCGTCGAAGTCGGCGGGAATCACAAGTGACTCCCATCGAAGTCGGCGGGAATGACTTAGTGATTCCCGTCGATTTTGACTTAGAAGAATTTTCTCTTCCTTCCTATGATGACTTGGTCTTTGACCCATCTTTGCTCCTTCTTCTGCTCTTGATCTACCTTGACCCTGTACTTGAAAATAAGTACACTCCAATAGAGAGAGCACACGTGAGTCAACACACTGATCTACTCAACGAGGGATTATGTTCCGCAGACCCGTGTATATTGACCCACTGCACCCTGACATTAGCGTGCACTTAGCATGGAATAGCTGCAAGCACAACTTGATAGAATTTTAAAATACATTTTTAATTCACCTTAGCTTGTTCAGGGGCTTCTTCAAATCAGGTCTATTGTGGATGCAATACCCAACAGGATCTTTCTGGATCCGAGCGGTAGGGCTTTGGGCCTTAGGTAGGGAAAATTTGCCTGAAATGTAGGAGAGGGCTCCTCTCCGAGTGTAGGATCCTGTTGGGACCTGAGGTAGGTGAGTTTTACTCACTGAGAAGTAGGGCAGTTTTTCCTAAGCTATAGGAGAGTGCATCTCTGTAAGTTGTGGAGAAAGTTTGCTCTAAGGTAGGGCAATCCTCTATAGCCTGAGTGGTATGGCTTAATTTCCTAAGGTAGGTGATACTTGTATCACTGAGTGTAGGCCCTTGTGGCTAAGATGTAAGTCTTGGAGGAGACTGAGAGAGCCTGAGGGATCTGAGGTGTAAGCTCCTTGGAGCATTGTTTTGGAAAAGTGCCTTGACTAACAAGAAGTTAGCAAGGTGAGAGGAGAGTGGATGTACCCATAATTTTGGAGAACCACTATAAAATACTTGTGTGCTTTTCTATGGTAGTTTTCTGCTTGCAGGTTCTTAAAAGCTCTCATCTATTCAATCTCAAAGTAGCATAAGAAGAAACAAAAAAAGAAACTCAAAAGACCTAAGACAAATCTATTCACCCCCCCCCCCCTCTAGGTTGATAGCTACCTTGAGAATAAGATCTTTCAAGTGGTATCATAGGTAGATTTCTCAAAAAGGATTTAGTTATCTGAGTGATCTCCAAAGGTAGCTGCAGTTAAGTGATTATGGGCTCTAGAGAGAGCCAGAGAGCTGAGTTCCATAAAACTCCCCATCTACAGGAAGGAGTATTTTGGAATATGGAAAGAGAGGGTGAGGCTATTTATGGAAGCCTATGATCCAAGAATCTTTGCAACAGTCAGGGAGGGACCTATCATTTCTATGAAGGTCTCTTCTCTAAATGCCAACATCAAGACACCAAAAACATACTCTAAAATGACAAAAGATGAGGTCATCTTAGCTGGCTTGGACAAGAGAGCACAGAAAATCAATGCTAGTACAGTAGATGTCTCAACTTTTTTGAACTTGGTTCACTACCAGACCTCCAAGGAGATGTGGGACACTCTTGTGCTCTACATGGAGGGTACTGAAGAGGTAAGGGATGAAAGGAAGTCTCTGCTCAACCAGGAGTATGAGGATTTCAGACAAAATCTAAAAGAGAACATAGCTACCTGCTATGAAAGATCTTTCAGGATCATAAATGAGTTGAAGACCTATGAGAGGGTATTCAATAATTATGAAATAAATTACAAGTTTCTTAGATCTCTCACTAGAGATTGGAATACTAAGATCCGTGTCATAAGAGAGGTGGCCAAGCTTGCCGAAACTCCTCCACAAACATTGTTTGGAAAGCTGCTCTCCTATGAGATGTAGCTAGCTTCCAGGAAGGAAGAGGAGGCCACCAGCAAATCCCTGGCCAAGGAAAAGTCCTTGGCCCTCAAAGGAGAAAGCACAAGGAAGGGTAAGGAGAGGATTCCTTCTCCACCAAGAAGACCAGCTGAGTCAGATAGCTCAGACTCTAAGGCATCAGACAGTAGCATGTCTGATGAAGACTTTGTAGACTTCTCCAAATAACTCTAGAGGCTGATGAAGAGGAAGCATTGGAAGAAGTGGCCTTCCAATTCAACTCATCATAGGAAGAATCAGTCCAAGACTAACAGGTATGGTTCCAAACCTAATAAATATAACTCTTCTAAAGTAGTTTGCTATTGTTGCAGCAAGCCTAAGCATATGATAGCTGACTGCCCAGAGAAGTGGAAGGAGGCTGAGGAAAAGAAGCAACATCAATACAAAGGGAAGAAGGAGAAGTCCTTCATTGCTAAGAAGGAAAAGAGTTGGACAGACTCCTCATCTTCTAAGTCTGAAGTAGAGGAATCCTACATTGGGCTTGTTACTGTTGTTACTAAAGATAAAGCTATTGCAGCAGGAGAAGTCAATCCTCTAGTGAGGATAGGAATCAGGGCCCCTCTGACACTATCAGACAGTGACTCAGAGGAGGATGAAGATGACTACAACTACAAAGGGCTGATGGTAATGGCAGATGAAGAGGTCAGCCAGGATCAGCATGGTCAAAGCAAGGTACATTCATTACCTAATTATGCTTCTCTGTCTGAGTATGAGACCAGTCCTTGCTCAGAAACCTCTTCACATAGTGGTGAAGAAGATTCTGGATCTAAAGGAGATGTCAATCAACTGGTTGACAAGTATGGGGAACTTCTGAATGCCTTTAAGAAGGTCAAGAAGTTGTCTAAGAAGCAAGCTAAAGAGATTTCATCTCTTAAGCTTATAGTTGCCCAACAGACTGTAATAGCTAATCTGCTGGATCAGACAGCTAGGGAAATAAGCCAACTGAAGTCCCTCTTGGACATCCAGATAGCCTCCATCAAGCATAAGAACTGTCTCACCAAGGAACTTGAAGATAGGCTTGAAAAGGAGAAAATAATAGTGGCTAACTATTCTAAGCCAAGTACTGTACTCCCATTGATAGACACTTTCTCCTCTCAAAAGGGCAAGAAGGGGTTGGGATTCAAGGGAAGCACAAGAGTTGCTCCTTCCAAAAGAAAGGGCAAAGCTCCAGCTCAGGTTATTGCTTCCAAGCCTCCCATCCTTTTTAGAAAAGTTCTATTACCTTCCAATAGGTATGCCCAATAAAGCTCTTATGGTCACTGGGAGAAGGGTTGTTCATCTGGAGTGAATAAAGATGTTCACTGCCCTAGTGAAAGTTTTATCAGGGTGTGTGCCTTCAATGCTGCCAATGAGAAATTTCAAATGGCCTTATCTGGACAATTGGTTTTTGGTGCTTCAGCCCCAACTCTCAAGAATGCTGCTACTGCCAAGACTCAGAATCTGACAGCAAAGATTCAGATGAAGGGTAAGTATAATAGTCAGGATGATTTGGGCATATCTGAAGCCATCAGATGTATGCTTTCTGAAAATAAGCTTGTTGCTGTTGGCACTCAAAGCAGACCAAATAAACTAGCTGGAAAACTTTCCTTCAGTCAAATTCTAGCTGAAAGAAATAAGAAAAAGGTTGCAGCACATATTCCTCTTATTAGTGCTGCTGCTAACCAAGCCATAGGGCCTATACAGAAGAGAAGATATAACATACATGATTGTTGGTGCTGTGGTAAGATAGGGCATTTTGCCATTGACTGATGACACAATCTCAATATGGGCAGAGCTAGGGTCAGTCCACTAGTCAGAAATTCTGCTGGTGGACATGTTCAGTTTCATACTAATGTGCACTAGGACCCAAGAAATATTGGGGTCCTAAGGTAAAGTAAACTATGTATTGCAGGATAGTCCAAGTGGCCATACCCCTATATGGTACTTGGATAGTAGTTATTCTAGGCACATGACTGGAACAAGGAGCAACTTGAAGGAGTTTACTCTAGTAAAAGATAGACCCAATGTCATCTTTGGTAGTTCAGATAGAGGTGTAACCAGAGGATAAGGTAAGATTACTAATGACATAGTCACCATCACCAAGGTGGCTTATGTTGAAGGGTTACAATACAACCTTATAAGCATAAGCTAGGTTTTTGACCTTGGCTATATTATTGTGTTCAACAAGGATGAGTGCCTAATTAGGAGGTCAAGTGACTAAGAGGTCATCTTGACAGGCTCCAGGAGTGAAAATTTTTTTTCTTAAACTTTCTATATCAAGATATATATTCTCCTATCTATCTAGTGGCAAATGAGAAAGTCTCCTATATTGTCCAGTGGCACAAGTGGCTAGCCCATTTGAATTACAAAACTATTAGCAAGCTCTTCAGGCAAGAGCTAGTTAGGAATGGCCCCAATGTGAAGTGCTCTAAGGAGGGCATTTGTTCTGCTTGCCAAAAGGAAAAGAAGACAAAAGTCTCCTTCAAGGGCATTGGGACCAAAGACTCTGTGAGGTGCTTATAACTCTTGCACATGGACCTATTTGGTCCTATGTTAGTTCAATGTCTTGGTAGAAAAAGTCTACACCCTTGTGGTAGTTGATGACTATTTCAAGTTTACTTGGGTGTTCTTTCTTAAGAAAAAGAATGAGACCCTTGATGTCTTTATGAGGTTTGTCAAGCAAATTCAAAATGAGCTTGGCAGTTCTGTGGTCAAAATTAGAAGGGACCATGGGACTAAATTACAGTCTGATGCTATAACAAGGTTCTATGAATAACATGTGATTCATCAAGAATTCTCTTCTCCTAGAACACCCCAGCAAAATGGTATAGTTGAGAGGAAATCAGGACTCTCATAGAGGCTATTATAACACTGTTGAATGATATATCTCTTCCAGAATTGTTTTGGGCTGAGGCAATAAATATTGCATGTCATGTCCTCAATAAGGTCTCTATCACCAAAAGCCACAAGAAGACTCCCTATGAGATCTTGAAGGGCAGAAAACCAAATCTTGGCTATCTCATAATCTTTGGTAGTAAGTGCTTTGTGCTTCACAATGGCAAGTCCTATGTGACTAAGTTTGCTGCCATATCCTTTGATGAAATATTTGTTGGGTACAGAAATCATAGCAAAGCCTATAAGATCTATAACTTGAAAAGCCAAGTTGTAGAAGAATCAGTTCATGTAGTCTTTGATGAGTATACTATGATTAACAGTGGGCTACCTAGCTCCTCTTATAGTACTGCAGGTACAGAATAGATGATGGACAAACTGACCATCAATGAAGTATCACCAGTTATACAAGATAAAGTGGATACTCCAGAAAATCTACCAGATACACTGGGAATGGATGAAGATCAACAAGAGGCTGCACCTGAAGCTGAAGCTATTGCTGAAAGAAGACTGCCACCAATAGTCACACACAAAAGAGATCATCCAGTACACCAGATCATTTGATGTAGGACACTATGTTTGTCACTATAATGGCTAAGGGGATTACACGTACGCCTCTCTATTTCCACTATTACGCTCACACAATAATTAAATGCAGCACACTCACGAACAACGTTATCAACTATTACTAACGTATGGTAGCCACGCCGTTTTAAGATCGAACAAACGACTATAGGTCGTCATTCTCTCAAGCTAAAAGGACCCACCCGGTCCGAACGAGCGATGGTTGTACCAAAAGAGATCTACCGAAAAAGTTCGGTTCGGAAATGGTAGATCTCTCCCAACAAAACGAAAGCGAGGCTCGCCAAACCTCTCGGAAAATTAAACAACTAGAAAGAACAACACATGCAATCGGAAAGATAAACCACGAACGAAAAAACGATTCCAAAGTAGCACAAAGGTATTCCACCAAATGAAAATCTAAAAAAAATAAGAATCACACAAGAGGTAGAAGATCTCGTTACCCAATCGGAATAGATGATTCCGGTTCACTTTCAAGGATCGTTCTTCCACGACTCCGCCAGAGTTTCGCCGACCGGAGAGAAAACTTGTCCGCTTCCTTTGCTTCACGCCGGGATTGAGGAAAACCACAATGGGAGAAAACACCTTGATCTTGTTCGATTTCACTATGGAAAAGGGCTGATTTGGGGGCTCTTGATGGAGGGGGTTGATCGGTTTTTTTGGGTGAGGGGGAAGACTTTGGACGAATATTGGAAAGGAGGAGGAGGAGGTAGAGAGGAGGGAAAGAAAGGGGGAGGCCGAAATTTTGGAGAGGAGGAGAGGAGAGGAGGACGAGGAAACGAAGTTTCCAAGAGGGGAAGAGAGAGGAGGGGGGAAATTCAAATTTTGAATTTTGGTTTTTAATTTTTCATTCTCTAAATAAAACCATGAAAGTCCATGCCTATATATAGGCTTTACAACATACCTTGGCTATATGCAGCCCACATAAAGAAAATAAAAACAATACTAAATATTTTAAACATTACATGATGAAAATAAAAATGAGAATAGAAATAAACTAACTAATGTTTAAAAGCCTTCATCTCATATAGCTCCACATCATGTAGTCTTCATCTTCATCATGTAGGAGAACGCCGTCGCCGTCGCCGTCATCATCTTCAACATGTAGGAGAACGCCATCGCCGTCGCCGTCGCCGTCATCATCTTCAACATGTAGGATAACGCCGTCGCCGTCACCGTCATCATCTTCAACTTGAACACGTTGGGGGTTGCCGCCATCAATCCTCCCCCGCTCAAAATAACTCATCACCGATGAGTTGGCATGGAGGTGCTGGCGCCGAAGAACATCATCCAAAAGAACCATCGCCGTGTCCGAAATCCAAGGGTCACCGGAGACCGGGCGAGCATACCATCTTATCACATAACGCTGAATACCACCGCTTGGAGAGGAGAGCAAAAAATCAAATATGAACCTGTCTAGCAAAAAGATTGTCCTGGAGAAACTGGGAAAAGCATTAGGCAAATAAAGAGGAAAAATTTCTTCATCAACAGTCAACGTACCTCCGTTGGAGACTGATGGCGAGGACGATCCAAGAACAAGCTCACCCCCCAACCCAAATGAAAATATAGTGGCACCAAACGTAGAGTTAGATGTTTCAAAAGGTGGAAAAACACAATGCGTGAAATTGGAAACATTTAAACTAAGGGAATTACCCCATTCAGTGGTTAACTTCAACAGATATGTTGTTTCTCCTAATTGATTAAAAATTCGAAAAGTTCTAACTCGCCAAATCGCCAACGTTTCTATAGTTCCCGAAGGCATCCGTTCTGGGATGAGACGCACCAAGAGTAAACCGAAAACCTTATAAGGAGACACCCTCTTATGTAAGTTAGCGATATATTGATAAGAAGACATGTGTGTGACTAACGCTTCCTTACCGTGCTTATGTAAATTAAGAACAAAAGAGGCAAATACTAGTGCATGTTGACTTGTCATAGAAAATGGCGGTAACGGAACTACATAAGGTGGCACAAACGGAAATAAATATGGTGGCGCAAACGGAAAGTAATAGGGTGGCACTAGCGGAACTACATCAGGAGGCACTAGTAGAATGAAATCAGGTGGTACTAACTGCATGCAGTCCGTTGGCACAAAATATGGCCACGTCATTAACGTGCTCTCAGAGATTTGGTGAATCTTAGAAAATTGAGAGGGTACAGAATTAACGAGACTGTCATCATGACCCAACACAACATCTAATAACACACGACGCGACATGTCCCAAGGAGGGTCCAACATGGATGGTAAAACTAATTGACTCAAATCAGGCAAATTAAACGCACAACCCAAAGGATCCGCTGGTCGAGTCAACATATCAGGAGGGATTATCGGTAGCACTAACAACGAGAAAGAGTTAAGATTGTATTTAAATTCACGCCACGGAGTTAGCATAAGGGGACGCTTATCCGGGTCTATCTCAATAACGACCTCCAAAAGTATAACTCTCTCACTTGGAAATTCTTCCAACTCATAAATTGTGACATCAGTAGCAGTAGAAATCTCAGGAATGGGCGCATCGATAGATTCCGGAGGAGGGGATACGTCATACCCAGTGTCAAAATATGGATTTATCGTCCAAGTAAAATCCTCCGGGTGCAAGCCATCAAACTCTACCGAAAAATCAAACAAAAGATTTTCCCTCACGATAAACTCATCTGGCTCATCATCACCCAACTCACTCTCCGAATAACACTCCTCACAGGAGGACTCTACCAACTCATCCGAAAGTTCTTCCAACAATAAATGTTGATCATATAGTAAGTCTTCCAAATCAGTTGGGGCATCCATTAATTCGTGATTAGAGAAATCAACTAGAACATCCTCACTTACAAGATCCTCAGGAAAATCAGAGATATTCTCATTAGGTATAATCGTAGCCTCTAACACGTCGAGGCTTGTATTTTGGAGAGGGCTCTCAACACTAGGGTGATCAGTCACAACGCTAGTGTGGCTAGTAATGGGCAAAGTAATACTCTCACAGGTCAAACTATCATCATCCCAAACATCATCTAACTCACGACTGGGTAAGCTCTTAGCGTAAGATAACTCTTCCGATTCAGCCAGATTGTCAATCGAATTAGGGTCATCAAAAGACTCCACTACGATCAAGATGGATGGCTCCGAAATGTCGTCGAAGGGGAGTGGAGATGATTCCTCATAAGAGAAATCCTCATCAAGGTCACTAGGGTAACCAATCTCCTCAACGTCGCTACACTCGTCAGTGATAATAACCTCATCCTCAGTGATGGGCGCAATCGTAGAATCAGCCTCAGACTCATTAGGGGAGTCAATAACTAGATTTGACAGCTCAGGGGGCGACTCTAAGGAGACTACGGGCGTAGTCAGAATAGAATGATCGATAGTGCCATACCCAGTCATTTCACTAGTCTCACGTGTCTTGATCGCCTGACTACCCACGAGGATAGGAACACTCTCATAATCAAGTTGGGGTCTAGTGCCCTGGCGGGGAGAAGTAAACTTATGTGACGTCCTAGCACGGGAGTGCGGGGTGTCATACTGGCACAGTGTAGGCATAATAATAGGTGGCGTTTCACTTACATTTTTAGATGACTGAGAACGATAGTGGGGAGGTTAATACTCATCCGTTAATAAATTCTTCATAATATTCCAACCTACAGGTGACTCTTCGAGGGATGTCCCAAAACGTCTCTCCTCATTGAGCCAGAAGGTCTGGGCTCGACTAAATAATTGAAGTCTCGCGACGGGGATCCTCTGGGGGTCCACTATCTGATATCTCTCAAAATAGCGCTCCATAGCCTTTACCCAGCTTAAAAACTCTTGAGTTCCACCTAGCCCATCATAGGTCGGAGCTGGAACTCTAACATGCCTAGATGAGTACGGTACAACCTGATTAGCCTTTAGGTGGCCAATCAACCCATTAATCTCTTCCACTACCGGACAATGGAAAGGCTTTCTAACGTTCATGACAGAACCTAAAGATTTCATTCGGGAAACGTGAACATCGTAGGCCATTTTTGTTTTAATTTTCCGCGGGAAAATGGGGATAGACTATGCGGAGTAAGTGCACAAATACAAAGAAATATAGTCTGATCCTGATTTTTTTTCAAAGATAGATTTGTTCCCGCTAAAATTTCAAAATAATATATATATATTTTTTGATATTCTTGCTGGAAAAAATATGGAGATTATTAATTAATTTTTTTTCTTAATTTTTGCTAAAAAATAAAAATTTAGGCTGCTATTGGCAGACCACAAAAAAATATTTTTTTGCTTTTTTATTGTTTGAAAAATTTTGTGCACGTGCGTGTTGGCCTACTAAAATTAAATAGGATGATGTCAATTAAGAAATTGACACAACCTCCCTCTGATACCAAATTGATGTAGGCCACTATGTTTGTCACTATAATGGCTAAGGGGATTACACGTACGCCTCTCTATTTCCACTATTACGCTCACACAATAATTAAACGCAGCACACTCACGAACAACGTTATCAACTATTACTAACGTATGGTAGCCACGCTGTTTTAAGATCGAACAAACGACTATAGGTCGTCGTTCTCTCAAGCTAAAAGGACCCACCCGGTCCGAACGAGCGATGGTTGTACCAAAAGAGATCTACCGAAAAAGTTCGGTTCGGAAATGGTAGATCTCTCCCAACAAAACGAAAGCGAGGCTCGCCAAACCTCTCGGAAAATTAAACAACTAGAAAGAACAACACATGCAATCGGAAAGATAAACCACGAACGAAAAAATGATTCCAAAGTAACACAAAGGTATTCCACCAAATGAAAATCTAAAAAAAAAGAATCACACAAGAGGTAGAAGATCTCATTACCCAATCGGAATAGATGATTCCGGTTCACTTTCAAGGATCGTTCTTCCACGACTCCGCCGGAGTTTCGCCGACCGGAGAGAAAACTTGTCCGCTTCCTTTGCTTCACGCCGGGATGGAGGAAAACCACAAAGGGAGAAAACACCTTGATCTTGTTCGATTTCACTATGGAAAAGGACTGATTTGGGGGCTCTTGATAGAGGGGGTTGATCGGTTTTTTTGGGTGAGGGGGAAGACTTTGGACGAATATTGGAAAGGAGGAGGAGGTAGAGAGGAGGGAAAGAAAGGGGGAGGCCGAAATTTTGGAGAGGAGGAGAGGAGAGGAGGAGGAGGAAACGAAGTTTCCAAGAGGGGAAGAGAGAGGAGGGGGGAAATTCAAATTTTGAATTTTGGTTTTTAATTTTTCATTCTCTAAATAAAACCATGAAAGTCCATGCCTATATATAGGCTTTACAACATACCTTGGCTATATGCAGCCCACATAAAGAAAATAAAAACAATACTAAATGTTTTAAACATTACATGATGAAAATAAAAATGAGAATAGAAATAAACTAACTAATGTTTAAAAGCCTTCATCTCATATAGCTCCACATCATGTAGTCTTCATCTTCATCATGTAGGAGAACGCCGTCGCCGTCGCCGTCATGATCTTCAACATGTAGGAGAACGCCATCGCCGTCGCCGTCGCCGTCATCATCTTCAACATGTAGGATAACGCCGTCGCCGTCACCGTCATCATCTTCAACTTGAACACATTGGGGGTTGCCGCCATCAATCCTCCCCCGCTCAAAATAACTCATCACCGATGAGTTGGCATGGAGGTGCTGGCGCCGAAGAACATCATCCAAAAGAACCATCGCCGTGTCCGAAATCTAAGGGTCACCGGAGACCGGGCGAGCACACCATCGTATCACATAACGCTGAATACCACCGCTTGGAGAGGAGAGCAAAAAATCAAATATGAACCTGTCTAGCAAAAAGATTGTCCTGGAGAAACTGGGAAAAGCATTAGGCAAATAAAGAGGAAAAATTTCTTCATCAACAGTCAACGTACCTCCATTGGAGACTGATGGCGAGGACGATCCAAGAACAAGCTCACCCCCCAACCCAAATGAAAATATAGTGGCACCAAACGTAGAGTTAGATATTTCAAAAGGTGGAAAAACACAATGCGTGAAATTGGAAACATTTAAACTAGGGGAATTACCCCATTCAGTGGTTAACTTCAATAGATATGTTGTTTCTCCTAATTGATTAAAAATCTGAAAAGTTCTAACTCGCCAAATCGCCAACGTTTCTATAGTTCCCGAAGGCATCCGTTCTAGGATGAGACGCACCAAGAGTAAACCGAAAACCTTATAAGGAGACACCCTCTTATGTAAGTTAGCGATATATTGATAAGAAGACATGTGTGTGACTAACGCTTCCTTACCGTGCTTATGTAAATTAAGAACAAAAGAGGCAAATACTAGTGCATGTTGACTTGTCATAGAAAATGGCGGTAACGGAACTACATAAGGTGGCACAAACGGAAATAAATATGGTGGCGCAAATGGAAAGTAATAGGGTGGCACTAGCGGAACTACATCAGGAGGCACTAGTAGAATGAAATCAGGTGGTACTAACTGCATGCAGTCCGATGGCACAAAATATGGCCACGTCATTAACGTGCTCTCAGAGATTTGGTGAATCATAGAAAATTGAGAGGGTACAGAATTAACGAGACTGTCATCATGACCCAACACAACATCTAATAACACACGACGCGACATGTCCCAAGGAGGGTCCAGCATGGATGGTAAAACTAATTGACTCAAATCAGGCAAATTAAACGCACAACCCAAAGGATCCGCTGGTCGAGTCAACATATCAGGAGGGATTATCGGTAGCACTAACAACGAGAAAGAGTTAAGATTGTATTTAAATTCACGCCACGGAGTTAGCATAAGGGGACGCTTATCCGAGTCTACCTCAATAACGACCTCCAAAAGTATAACTCTCTCACTTGGAAATTCTTCCAACTCATAAATTGTGACATCAGTAGCAGTAGAAATCTCAGGAATGGGCGCATCGATAGATTCCGGAGGAGGGGCTACGTCATACCCAGTGTCAAAATATGGATTTATCGTCCAAGTAAAATCCTCCGGGTGCAAGCCATCAAACTCTACCGAAAAATCAAACAAAAGATTTTCCCTCATGATAAACTCATCTGGCTCATCATCACCCAACTCACTCTCCGAATAACACTCCTCACAGGAGGACTCTACCAACTCATCCGAAAGTTCTTCCAACAATAAATGTTGATCATATAGTAAGTCTTCCAAATCAGTTGGGGCATCCATTAATTCGTGATTAGAGAAATCAACTAGAACATCCTCACTTACAAGATCCTCAGGAAAATCAGAGATATTCTCATTAGGTGTAATCGTAGCCTCTAACACGTCGAGGCTTGTATTTTGGAGAGGGCTCTCAACACTAGGGTGATCAGTCACAACGCTAGTGTGGCTAGTAATGGGCAAAGTAATACTCTCACAGGTCAAACTATCATCATCCCAAACATCATCTAACTCACGACTGGGTAAGCTCTTAGCGTAAGATAACTCTTCCGATTCAGCCAGATTGTCAATCGAATTAGGTTCATCAAAAGACTCCACTACGATCAAGATGGATGGCTCCGAAATGTCGTCGAAGGGGAGTGGAGATGATTCCTCATAAGAGAAATCCTCATCAAGGTCACTAGGGTAACCAATCTCCTCAACGTCGCTACACTCGTCAGTGATAATAACCTCATCCTCGGTGATGGGCGCAATCGTAGAATCAGCCTCAGACTCATTAGGGGAGTCAATAACTAGATTTGACAGCTCAGGGGGCGACTCTAAGGAGACTACGGGCGTAGTCAGAATAGAATGATCGATAGTGCCATACCCAGTCGTTTCACTAGTCTCACGTGTCTTGATCGCCTGACTACCCACGAGGATAGGAACACTCTCATAATCAAGTTGGGGTCTAGTGCCCTGGCGGGGAGAAGTAAACTTATGTGACGTCCTAGCACGGGAGTACGGGGTGTCATACTGGCACGGTGTAGGCATAATCATAGGTGGCGTTTCACTTACATTTTTAGATGACTGAGAACGATAGTGGGGAGGGTAATACTCATCCGTTAATAAATTCTTCATAATATTCCAACCTACAGGTGACCCTTCGAGGGATGTCCCAAAACATCTCTCCTCATTGAGCCAGAAGGTCTGGGCTCGACTAAATAATTGAAGTCTCGCGACGGGGATCCTCTAGGGGTCCACTATCTGATATCTCTCAAAATAGCGCTCCATAGCCTTTACCCAGCTTAAAAACTCTTGAGTTCCACCTAGCCCATCATAGGTCGGAGCTGGAACTCTAACATGCCTAGATGAGTACGGTACAACCTGATTAGCCTTTAGGTGGCCAATCAACCCATTAATCTCTTCCACTACCGGACAATGGAAAGACTTTCTAACGTTCATGACAGAACCTAAAGATTTCATTCGGGAAACGTGAACATCGTAGGCCATTTTTGTTTTAATTTTCAGCGGGAAAATGGGGATAGACTACGCGGAGTAAGTGCACAAATACAAAGAAATATAGTCTGATCCTGATTTATTTTCAAAGATAGATTTGTTCCCGCTAAAATTTCAAAATAATATATATATATTTTTTGATATTCTTGCTGGAAAAAATATGGAGATTATTAATTAATTTTTTTTCTTAATTTTTGCTAAAAAATAAAAATTTAGGCTGCTATTGGCAGACCACAAAAAAATATTTTTTTGCTTTTTTATTGTTTGAAAAATTTTGTGCACGTGCGTGTTGGCCTACTAAAATTAAATAGGATGATGCCAATTAAGAAATTGGCACAACCTCCCTCTGATACCAAATTGATGTAGGCCACTATGTTTGTCACTATAATGGCTAAGGGGATTACACGTACGCCTCTCTATTTCCACTATTACGCTCACACAATAATTAAACGCAGCACACTCACGAACAACGTTATCAACTATTACTAACGTATGGTAGCCACGCCGTTTTAAGATCGAACAAACGACTATAGGTCGTCGTTCTCTCAAGCTAAAAGGACCCACCCGGTCCGAACGAGCGATGGTTGTACCAAAAGAGATCTACCGAAAAAGTTCGGTTCGGAAATGGTAGATCTCTCCCAACAAAACGAAAGCGAGGCTCGCCAAACCTCTCGGAAAATTAAACAACTAGAAAGAACAACACATGCAATCGGAAAGATAAACCACGAACGAAAAAATGATTCCAAAGTAACACAAAGGTATTCCACCAAATGAAAATCTAAAAAAAAATAAGAATCACACAAGAGGTAGAAGATCTCGTTACCCAATCGGAATAGATGATTCTGGTTCACTTTCAAGGATCGTTCTTCCACGACTCCGCCGGAGTTTCGCCGACCGGAGAGAAAACTTGTCCGCTTCCTTTGCTTCACGCCGGGATGGAGGAAAACCACAAAGGGAGAAAACATCTTGATCTTGTTCGATTTCACTATGGAAAAGGGCTGATTTGGGGGCTCTTGATGGAGGGGGTTGATCGGTTTTTTTGGGTGAGGGGGAAGACTTTGGACGAATATTGGAAAGGAGGAGGAGGAGGTAGAGAGGAGGGAAAGAAAGGGGGAGGCCGAAATTTTGGAGAGGAGGAGAGGAGAGGAGGAGGAGGAAACGAAGTTTCCAAGAGGGGAAGAGAGAGGAGGGGGGAAATTCAAATTTTGAATTTTGTTTTTCAATTTTTCATTCTCTAAATAAAACCATGAAAGTCCATGCCTATATATAGGCTTTACAACATACCTTGGCTATATGCAGCCCACATAAAGAAAATAAAAACAATACTAAATGTTTTAAACATTACATGATGAAAATAAAAATGAGAATAGAAATAAACTAACTAATGTTTAAAAGCCTTCATCTCATATAGCTCCACATCATGTAGTCTTCATCTTCATCATGTAGGAGAACGCCGTCGCCGTCGCCGTCATCATCTTCAACATGTAGGAGAACGCCATCGCCGTCACCGTCGCCGTCATCTTCTTCAACATGTAGGATAACGCCGTCGCCGTCACCGTCATCATCTTCAACTTGAACACGTTGGGGGTTGCCGCCATCATCATTGGTGAGGCAAGCCATGGAGTAATAACTAGGAGCAGAAGTCTGAACACAACCATGTACTCAAGCTTTCTGTCACAAGTAGATCCAAAGAAGTTTGAAGAGGCCAACATATACAAGCATTGGATTGGAGCTATGCAAGAGGAACTAAACCAGTTCAGGAGGTGCAAGGTTTGGAAACTGGTTTCCAGACCACATGGTCATAATGTCATTGGAGTCAAGTGAATCTATAGGAACAAGCTTGATGAAAATGGCATTATAGTTAAGAACAAAGCCAGACTAGTAGCTAAGGGGTACAGACAAGAAGAAGACATTGATTTTGATCAAATCCTTGCCACTGTAGTAAGATTGGCAGCCATCAGATTGTTCCTTGCATATGCTGCACACAAGGGATTCAAGGTCTACCAGATGGATGTGAAGTCAGCCTTCCTGAATGATGACTTAAAAGAAGAAGTCTATGTTGAGCAACCTCCAAGTTTTGTAGTTCCTAACTCACCTAATTATGTTTATAGACTTAGGAAAGCTCTATATAGGCTAAAGCAAGGACCAAATGCATGGTATGAGATTTTGTCTAGTTTCCTAATTGAGAACAAATTCTCAAGGGGGAAAATAGATAAGACCCTATTCCTAATGGAATCTAAGGGTAAGATCATCCTAGTTCAGATCTATGTAGATGAAATCATCTTTGGATCTACTGATGACAACCTCTGTAAAAAGTTTGCTAAACTTATGAGGGGAAGTTTGAGATGAGCAGTATGGGTGAACTTAAGTTCTTATTGGGCCTCCAAGTAATACAGACTGATGATGGCTTGTTCATATCCCAGTCTAAGTTCACTAGGGAGTTGATAAAGAAATTTAGCATGGAGAACTCCTCCACCATGAGAACTCCCATGGGGTCAAGTATTCCTGTAGGTAAAGATGAGGCAGTGAAACCTGTTGATGAAACTTTGTATAGAGGGATAATTGACTCCCTTCTATATCTGATTGCAAGTAGGCCAGACATCATGTATGCTATATGTGTTTGTACTAGGTATCAGGCTTGCCCTAAAGAATCTCACTACTCTGCAACTAAGAGAATTTTGAGGAATCTTAAGGGCACTCCAGATCTTGGCCTATGGCATACTAGGAATGAGGAGTTTGAACTAACAGGCTATTCATACGTAGATTTTACAGGTTGCAAAGAGGACAGGAAGAGCACATTTGGAACCTGTCAGCTCTTAGGATGGAGACTGGTATCTTGGAGCAGCAAGAAACAAACCAGTGTTATAATATCAATTGCAAAGTCAGAGTACATCTTAGCATGTAGTTGCTATGCTCAGTTGTTGTGGATCCAACACCAGCTTCAAGACTATAACCTCCAGATAAGTAGAACTCCTCTATTCTATGACTCTACTTGTGCAATATCAATTGCTAGGAATCCTATCTCCCATAGCAGGACTAAGAACATAGAGATTAGATATCATTTCATTAGGGAGCATGTGAAATGTGAAGACATCACCCTTGAGTTTATTCCAACAGGAAAACAAGTAGCTGAAATATTCACTAAGCCACTATATGAAGCCAAGTTTAACACCTTCAAAGTTGAGTTTAGTATGTTAAACTTAGTATATCTTCAGTTGCTCCTCATCTGGTTGCAAGCTATTTGGTATTTTGCAGATGTAATTGTTCTTTAAAGAAATGAAGATTATCCAATTGAAGCGGAGCATGTCCAACATAATTCCAACAATTCACTGATGCCTAATTGATGGGGAGCAGATGATAAGATGATAAGATGATCAGATGAATCTGACCAGCTATTTGCTAAAGTCAAAAAGGGGAGGAAAAGATGATCAAATGATCAGTTTAATGTTCTAGTGTGGTAGCAGCAATTAAGGTGAAGTAGGTGCAGTGATGTTCCACTCTGCAGGAAGGGAAGTGTTGTTACTATAAATCACTTCTCAACTTTATAGTTTTTATGCTTATTACTGCATGGTTCTATGTATATCATTGACTCACTTACTTAAAAGTTTTGACTTCCTCAAATAGGGGGAGATTGTTGGGTCCATTGCCCACAATGCCCTATATTTGAGGAAGTCAATCTTGTCAAGGATATACATATAGTTGTAGTTGACAGTGATGGGACAGGTAGCCTAAGTGGCCAAGTCAGGTAAACAATTACCTAAGATGTGGACTGACAGAAATCTGTCTAAGTCCACAGGCGTTGAGTCAGGCATCAGAACCATATAATTCTCACGTGCGTTATTAAGTGTTTTGCTAGCATAATATATAGGGTGAAAGTGTTTGTTTCAGCATTGTCCTAAAACAGCCCCTACTGCAAAACTACTAGCCTCACACATAATCTCGAAAGGTTGAGCAAAATAAGGTGCGATCATAATAGGAGAATTAATTAATCTTTCTTTTAAAAACTCAAAGGCTTGTAGACACTCTTGATCAAAAATAAAAGGCGTGTCTTTCTCTAAAAGACTAGTAAGTTGTTTGGCGATTTTAGAGAAGTCTTTAATGAACCGACGATAAAATTTGGCGTGACCTAAAAAACTTCTCACTGCCTTAACAGAGGTTGGTGGTGGTAACTTTTCTATGGTGTCTATTTTTACTCTATTTACTTGAATTCCTTGGCCTGAGATCATATGGTCAAGCACTAACCCTTCTTGCACCATGAAATGACACTTCTCCCAACTAAGTACTAGGTTTGTTTCCTCACACCTCCTCAGAACTTTCTATAAATTATTCAAACAAAAGTCAAACGAATCACCACACACAGAGAAATCATCCTTAAACACTTCCATAATATCTTCAACATATTCATTAAAGATGGCTAACATGTACCTTTGGAAAGTAGTAGGTGCATTACATAAACCGAATGACATACGTCTATAGGCAAAGGTAATAAATGGGCAAGTGAATGTTGTTTTCTCCTGGTCTTTTAGCGCTATAGGAATTTGGAAATATCCATAAAGTCCAACTAGAAAACAATAATAAGAATATCCTGATAAACGTTCTAATATTTGGTCAATGAAAGGAAGAGGGAAATGGTCTTTCCTAGTAGCAACGTTTAACTTTCGATAATCAATACAAACACGCCAACCTGTTACTGTTCGTGTTGGAATCAATTCATTCTTATCATTTGCTACCACTGTTAGACCACCCTTCTTAGGAATGACTTGTACAGGACTAACCCATGAACTATCCGAAATATGGTATATCATTCCAGAACCTAACAGCTTAACAATCTCAGCCTTCACTACCTCTTTCATATTTGGGTTTAGCCTACATTGCAGTTGAATAGAAGGTTTATAGTTTTCTTCTAAAAGGATTTTGTGGGTGCAAAAACTAGGGTTAATACCTTTTATATCAGATATTTGTGGTGCTATAGCACCTTTACATTTCTTCAGCACAGTTATTAGTTTAGCTTTTTCAGTTTTAGAAAGATTAGAATAAATAATAACCGAGTAAGAAGAATTAGATCCTAAGAATGCATACTCAAGATGATCCGGTAATTTTTTTAGTTCAACTATCGGTGGATCCTTAGTATTATTCTTAAGAACTTCAAGATCTCCTTGGGAAATCAAACTATACTCAGTCTTCCTATTCATCGAAACAGAGTTATATAGAAAATATAAATGTTCAACAATGTCTTCACTTTTGTCATCTTCTAGATAACAGTTAGTGATGCAAATTTCAAAAGGATCTCTACAATATAAATCAGAATTCATAGAAGTCATAAAATTATCAACACCATGACAAAAATAACAATAATCGTCATTATCAAAGGATTGTTTCATTGTATTGCCAATTTGAAAAGTGACTTCATCTTCCCCTACTCGCAAAATTAATTTACCATCAAAAACGTCAATAAGAGCTCTAGATGTGGCTAAGAATGGACGACCTAGTATGAGTGGCACTTCGATATTTTCGTCCATATCTTGAATAACAAAATAGGCGGGAAATATAAACTTATCTACCTTAACAAATACGTCCTCTACTATTCCTCTAGGATACTTAACCGACCGATCTACTAGTTGAATACTCATTCTAGTAGGGCTAAGTTCTCCTAGACCTAGTTTTAAATATAGTTTATAAGGCATTAAGTTTATACTAGCTCCTAAGTCCGCTAAAGTTTTATTCACTTGTAAATCACCAATTAAACATGGAATTGAAAATGAACCGGGATCCTTAAGTTTTTGCGGTAATTTGTTCTATAAAATAGCGGAACATTCTTCACTAAGTATTACTAAAGATAATTCTTCTATTTTCTTTTTATTTGAAATTAAATCCTTTAGAAATTTAGCATACTTAAGCATTTGAATGATTCAGAAATAGGTAAATTGAAATGTAATTGTTTAAACATAGATACAAATTTACCATATTACGTATCCACGCGCTCCTTATTCAGCATTGCTGGATATGGTATTGCTGGTTGATATTCCTTTGGCTTTGAATGCATCTCGTTCTGGCTTTCACCAGTTGACTCCTCTTTGGGTGCTTCCTTTGTAAGCCTTTGGTCTTGTAATTCCTTTCCACTCCTCAATTGAATTGCTTTTGTATGCTACTTTGGGTTTTTTTCGGTGTTACCCGGAAGTGTTCCTTGTTGTCTCTCAGATACCATCCTTATGAGCTGACCAATCTGGTTCTCCAAATTTCGAATAGAGCCCTCTTGATTCCGGAAAGCTATATCGGTTGTTTGAATGAACTTAGTAAGTACATCTTCTAATGTTGGCTTCCTTTGCTCTGGTTGTTGTTATGGTCCAAACACCGGTTGTTTACCTTGATTTCCTTGTCCTCCCCAAGAGAAATTGGGGTAGTTACTCCATCCAGGATTGTATGTAAAACTAAATTGGTTATTTTCTTGGTTGAAAGGAGGTCTAGTGTTGTTGCCCATATAGTCAACATGTTCTTGCACTTGAGGTTCACAACCAGGCATTCCACTAAATGAAGGGTCCCATTGTTAAGGTGCCATGGAGGGCGATGCTAAAGATAAGTTATCCATCTCCTGGTGAAGCTTCTTGCAATGACCCTAGCCGATCCAACGTGATAATGTCACGGCTCCTCTCTAGGCGACGTTACCGGGCTGCAGCCCAAGCACCCCAACCCCTCTCCCTCAACAGGCAAGTTGTTGGTGACAACAACCTCCCTTTGATGAGCGAACTCGACAGTTAAGTTGGGCTGTACGGGGACTTCCCAAGAGGTTACCCATCCCAGTACTACTCTCGCCCAAGCACGCTTAACTATGGAGTTCCTTCACTCTCATCACCAATTAAGCTGCAACTTAACTGGTGATGAGAAGTGAAGGAACTCCATAGTTAAGCGTGCTTGGGCGAGAGTAGTGCTGGGATGGGTGACCTCTTAGTAAGTCCCCGTATGGCCCAACTTAACTGTCGAGTTCGCTCATCAAAGGGAGGTTGTGTAACATCCCATTTCCAACTAGACCCCTGAAAGTAGTTTTGTCATAACAGAACCCTAGGAAACCCAGGAATTGAAGTTTATCGACCAAGATTTTGAGTCAAGGGGTGGTCACGCCCGTGACCGACCCATCACGCCTGTGACCTAGGGCGTGACCCCTTCGACGATCGTTGACCTCAGAAAGACAATCGACAAGCTCAGAAATTTCAACATGGGCCTGACATGCCCGTGACCGATCTGTCATGCCCGTGACCTTGGAATTGCGTTGAGTGAGCTAAGCTCACTCAACGCAGTAGTCTGGTTGGCGTTGAGTGAGCTTAGCTCACTCAACGCCATAAGCTAGATGGCGTTAAGTGCACAGACTACACTCAAAGCCATCTGGTGTTGTCTGGATGGCATTAAGTGAGCTGAGCTCACTCAACACCGTAGACTGGATGGCGTTGAGTGAGCTTAGCTCACTCAATGCCATAAACTAGACAGCGTTGAGTGCATGGACTGCACTCAACGCCGTCTGCTGAGGCCTGGAATGGCGTTGAGTGAGCTGAGCTCACTCAACGCCGTAGTTTGGATGGCGTTGAGTGAGCTTACCTCACTCAATGCCATTATCTAGACGGCGTTGAGTGCATATACTGCACTCAACGCCACCTTGAGTAGGATGGATGGCGTTGAGTGAGCAGAGCTCACTCAACGCCATAATCCGGATAGCGTTGAGAAAGCTGAGCTCACTCAATGCCATAGTCTGGGAGGCCATTCTGGATGGAGTTGAGTGAGCTTTGCTCACTCAACACCGTATCTAGGATTGCGTTGAGTGAGCAGATCTCACTCAATGCCATAGCTTGGATGGCGTTGAGTGAGCTGAGCTCACTCAACGCCATTGTACTTAGAATTTTTCTGGCATTTTATTTCTGGCTGTGTGCTGGTTCAGCTGAACCGGGCCGGTCTAGGGAGTGGGCCGTTTTCTCTTAATAAGACCTAATATGTCTTATTTAAATTAAGTTGACCGGTCAACTGTGACACGTGGACTGCCAGTTTTGCAAAAAGGGCGGTTACGGCTATGGCCGAGAGCTTGCTGTCATGGCCATCAATGGCATTTGATGCTGTGGCCTTTCCCCCTCCCCTTTTTACGGCTGGATTCAATTCCTTTAGGGAAGAGGAGGAGTTCCAGCCGTTAGCTTGGTTGGATTGAGCTATTTCTAGCCCCCTCCACCATGGCTGAGCCAAGCTATAACGGACCATTAATGGTCACCAGCGATTAGACTCTCCCCCTCCTTGACCAAGCTTTTAAATACCCTCAGAGGCCCAAGAGGAGGTTTTCCCAGCCTTTACCTGAAGTTTTCGAGCCTCCCACTGTGCTATTGAGAATTTCGGCGACGCCACCACCGCACTAATGGCATCCCGATGGTCTGCACGCCTCCAGCCCGCGAACAAGGTCCTCCCCTCCCTCTTCTTCTGCAGATAGATCTTAGGATTATATAGGGTTGAGAATCGGGTTCAATTGAGCCCGATCGGAAGAGCTCCTCTTCCAGTTTTCTCGCAAAAAGCTAGTTACGGGTTCGCCGGATTCCGCCTCTCCGGTGGCCGCGCCGCCGCCCGGCGATGGCGTTGAGGTGGTGGTGGCAGTGGCCGGCCAGGGAGGAGGCTGGACCGCCGGTGGCTGCGCTTGGAAGTAGCTCCTGGTCGGGCAAATCGTGGCCTTTGGCTAGAGGAGGAAGACGATGTCAGGGCCCTTAGATCCTGCTTGAAGATCTTTGCATTTAATTAAGCTTTTATTTTATATGCATTTTTCTATATTAAAATAACAGCCACCTTTGATAAATTAGGAAAAATACTTAGAGGATATTTATGAAGAAATGACCAACATGAATTTGTAGCCCTATGGGTCTACTTTATTTTAAAATTGATTAGGGTCAATTTGGTAAACTGGTTTGACCAGGGCACCACTTTTGGTGGGATCTACACCTAGAGCTAGACAGAGACCAAAAGGTTTGCCCACCCTTCATCCCTTGACCAAATGATCTGAAATTTGGGCAGGGAGTCTACCCTGGCTATACCTAAGGCCTTCCAAAAATGGGAATTTTTGGAGAATGTTTTTCTAAAGTTTTTAGAAAAATTTAATACTATTAGGAAAAATTAATTAGTTGGCTTAATGACTTCCAAACCCTCCCAAATCTTGGTGAGTGGTCTCTGGATTCATCATGAGGCTCTGTATAATTTTTCATCTCATTTTGAGATGTTTTAGATTGGAAATGGACAAATCTAAGCTATGCCCTATTAAGGGGTTTTTAGGTTAAAAGTGCACTTTGAGATTTGAGTGGTCAGATCACCTCAACATAAGCTGAGATTTTCACCACTGACTAGGAATGCCCTCTAGCACCCCCTCATGGATTTTGAGGTGGATTAGGGTAAATTTGCCCTATGACCCAAGGCCAAACCCTAAGGATGGCTCTTGATGGGTTGTGAAGGGCAAGTGGTCAAATGACCTGGTTATGATTTGAAACTTGGTAGATAGAATGCTAGGGTAGCTAGAATCCTCTGGTAGGAGTCTAAATGAATTTTAAAGTAAATAAGTCCCTCAAAACCCTAACCCTAGTTTAGGGCACAAAACTTGTAGAGATAGAAAATGTCACTAAAACTCACTGAACAGTGATGAGATTTGGGTAGAGTAGTTTTTAAGGTTAGTACAAGCTCTGGAGATTTTATTATGAATTTAGGATCATTATTTTTGATACTTCATTAACAATGTCGTAGTTTTTATTATTTGCTTAGAAATTTATTATGGAGGAAATACTTTATGGAAATGGATGAACTTTAGGCAGAGCACTTGTATTATAATGTTAAAGCTCTGTGAATTTTTATGAAATTTTTAGAAGTTTAATTTTAAGGCTTGCTTCATTAAGTGTTGTTTCCCATGAAAACTTAGTTAAATCTATTTTGATGTATAGCAAGCCTGTAAAATTATGATCTTTGCATAATTAATTTTTCTGTACCATATTAATACTCAGTAATTTTTTTATAATTTTATGATGAGTAATTTCAGCACTTCCTTCTTTACATAGGATAAATGAGATTATAATGGATAAATTAATTAGAGGCTAAATACTTTCTATAAAATCCTAAAAATTAGTATTTGATGATACCTTGCTGTTAGTTAGTGATCATAATTTTTGGGTGGCCATTATTTAAGAAGATCATGTAGTTCATGTTTAAAATTACCCATGGCCAATATTTTGGGAAAATTAAATAAATATCAGATTAATTAGGAAAATTATAAATTTCTGGATTTAGGCTAATTATGTCTTGATAGATCTCCAGTAAATTTTATAGGAGATTTAAAAGACAATTTGGAGTACCTCTCCTTATATACCTCATGTAGCTTAGGATGGTCTGCATATAGTAAAACCACAGAAACTGAACTAGAGTGGGTAATGAACTTGGGGAGATGGAATTTTGGTATTTTGCTGGTTTGGATAGGGTAAGTTAAATCAAGTTCATTATTGGAAGTCAGGATGGGTAGGGTGTGAGATTGACTAATGCTAAGTGGCGTCCGGGATCGACGAAAGATCGTCCTCCCCGGTAGGAGAGGAAGAGTCTTAATACTCTAGAGCTAGATCTAAAGTAATTTAAAAGGGATCGGGTAATGGGTATCAACCAATAACAATAAGTGCCTTGCGAAAGGGAACGGTGGGCTTCAGCTACCATCATAGTTCCTAGTGCCCTTTGAGAGCCCTTCACGGGGAATACCGGGGGCAGTCCTGGGCTAACGTAAACCGTAGGAATAATAAATTAAAAGAGCAACTAGAATATTTAGGGTTGCACATTCTCACACCCGGGTAGCTAGGGAGGTAGAATAAGTTGGTTTAGTTGCCTTTCAGACGGTAGCTCGTAAGGTAGATGCACGGACGGGACTGTCCGGGGAGCCGAGGGCTCGAGGGTTTGAGTACAGAATAAGGTGGTGGGTCTTCGGTATTTGATTGTCGTTCACACCGACGTCGGTACGTTGACTCGGCGGTGTGGGACACTTAGCAAAAGAAAGTCTGGTGGATATAGCCAGCACAAGTACATAGATACTCTAGGTTGTGTTCTTCTAGGGGCGTACGGGAGGGCTAGGCCCGGTAGTGTGGATACCCGCATAGGAGTGGGGGGCCCAACCCACTGTCTCCGTTTTCCACTACGGAGGTTCCTAGGAGTGAAGCTAGCTGCCCGAATAGGGGAACTAAAGGTCTGCGCGCATAGAGTCGTGTGCGTGAGTTGCACTTGCATGAATCATGGCATAGCATATCATTACACTCATATTTGCATACAACCGACACCCCAACGTATAAATCGGTATGAGACTTTTTATACGATGGGAGCCTTGCAGAAGACCCCTTAACTTATAAGTTTGTATGGGCATTCATATAAGTTAAGGTTACTTACTTATTAACTTACTTGCTTTCTATTCGTCTTTTTTGTTATACTACTTACCACATGTCTACCTTACTGCTCACTACCGTAGAATTGCTAGATGTACTTTATTCTAGATAGTTGTTTATACACCATGATAGTTGTTAGACTAGCTCCATTGTCATCTGCTTGATTATTCTCCACCTTTGTAGCTTCCCTTTCCTCCTCTCCGCTCGGTGCTTAGGAGCCGTGGGGGGAGGGGTAGTGGATGATAGGGCTTAGTCTTTATGACTAATGGTTTTCGAACCACAACATTATAGGACCTCCGAATGGGAGACAGGGACCAGCAGTCCAGGGACCAGCACCAGCGGAGTATGGTGCGCATAGAGGTGGGTCAGTCTAGCACCGGTGCACCTGTGACCAGCTCCATGAGTGATTAGTATCTTTATAGCTTCCGCGATGAGAGATTTGTAGTGAGGACTCTGATGTACCGGGCTCGAGCCCGTTTCTTTATATTTCTTCTGAATTGATCTTTGTAGTACTTCTATTTGATATTACTGATGGACTGGATGTGATTTAATTTTTATATGTGTGTTTCTGCGGACCTGTTTACATTCAGTGTAATATTTACTTCTCTTTCTTTGTGATCGAAAATGGCCGGCAGAATTGGAGTTTTGTAGTGGCGGCCTTCCCGTGAGTCGGTGCCAACGCAAAGCGGCAATTCTGGGTTAAGACCCCGGTGGTTGAAAAAGAAAAAAAAGGGGTCTTACAAGTGGTATTAGAGGAGACCTCGATCAGAAGAGAAGTAGTCCACAAAACCTTGGGCCACCCCCGTGCGAGCTTAGTTTGCGGACAAACTAGCAGCGGAAGCAGTGGTGTGCCCATAAGGGAAATCATATGTGAAAGTCCATCCTACCCCTTCTTAAATTCTATTCATTTGCTCTCTAACAAATGGAATTCTTCCTTGTAGCCTGCGATGAACCCAGCATCACAACAGGGGACCCCTCAGGCTCCGAATGTCGTCCCGCCTCCGCCGGCTCCAGCTCCGTTCCAGTATACAGATATGGGGCAAACACTGACGGCCATTCTGGAGGCCTTCAGAGCTCAGCAAGCCCCGGCTCCACAGCCAAACCCTGGGGCCAATTGGATGACTGTCTTCCGGGGACTTTCCCCTCCATCCTACCTGGGGACGGAGTCTGTAATACGTACGGAGGAATGGTTGGATACCATTTATGAGACGCTTGCGGGGATTCGATGCCCCACTGAGGAGGCAGTTGCTTTGGCAGTCTCCTACCTGGAGTCACACGGAAAGAGGTGGTGGAAATCTCAGCTGGACACCACCTTTGCGGGGATGGATTGCGCTGATATTACTTGGGAGGAGTTCAGAGCAGCACTCCTGGGACAGTTTGTACCTCAGTCAGCGAGGGACGACCTGGAGGATAGGTTCCTGCGGTTGAGGCAGGGGAACAGGACTGTGGTGGAGTATTATCAGGAGTTTACTCACCTGGCCCGCTATGCGGACGCTTACCAGTTTGACGACGCTGGCTATGCCCGAAGGTTTTACAAGGGGCTGCAAGATGACATGAGACAGGACCTCCTCTTCGTCTTAGAGGGGAGTTTGGCCAGGATTATGGAGATGGCTAAGAAGAGAGAAGCGGATCAGCTTACAGTTAAGAGCTGGAAGAGACCGGCTGATGATATAGTGATTGGAGGTCGTAGAGATCGTCCTCGAGGCCAGGTTATTGGGGAGATAAGGAACAGGGATTAACCTCGTTAGGAGATTAGGCAGGAGCAGAGGAGTCATGGGGTATTGCCTCCCCAGCCTTTACAGATGCTGGAGATTCCAAGGATAGCAGAGTAGGCACCGGTATGCTTTCAGTACAATCAGCCAGGGCATATCAAGAGGAACTGCCCTATGAGGCGATCACCCCCACAAGTACATCAGGGCGCCCCACCTCCCAGACTGATTGGCGGCCTAGGACATGATCGAGGATGAGGATTTCAGGACCGAGGCCGCAGGCTAGAGAGGGAGTAGGTGTATGCTCTAGACCTGACACAGCCCCGGAACCCGGAGCTGGTTATCGCAGGTATGGCAGTACTTTAAGTTTTTCTTCATATGAACTAGTTTTCTAGACATAACCTAGTTAGAAATTAAGAGAAGACAACTGCAACAAGAATACTAAGACACTTAATTACCGCAGGCATAATCTTCGTTAGCGGCAAGCCCGCTCACACTCTCTTCGACACTGGTGCTTCACACTCGTTCGTGTCGGAGGATTTCGTGAAAGGACTTGCAGGAGTGGAGCAATTCACCGGGAAGATGATGAGGGTGCGCCTACCCGATGGATCAGATATAATGACCTCTGCTCATTTCAATATGGAAGCAGAGATCGGCGGGAAGGCGTTCGAGGCACCAGCGACAATTCTGAAGATGCCAGAATACGATCTGATCCTGGGCATGACTTAGCTGTGCTGGAACCATGCCCAGATCGACTGCGTGGCGAAGAGGATCACCGTGAGGCACGTCGACTCCTTCATTGTCATCGAAGGTATTATACCAGCACCCCGCACCTTATTATAATCTGTGCAGACCGTTAAGGCCCACCTGCATGGGGAAGAAGTTTATCAGGTCCTTTTTGAGGCGGTCCTGGACAAGGACTCCATTTCAGATATTCCAGTAGTGCGGGACTTCGCCGAAGTGTTTCCGAAGAAGCTACCAGGGCTACCCCCGCACCGAGAGAAGGATTTCCAGATTCAGCTCGTACCAGGGGATAAACCGGTATCCAGAGCTCCCTATCGAATGGCCCCAAAGGAGTTGGTGGAATTTCGAAGCCAGCTTCAGGAGTTAGTGGTGGCCGGGTTCGTTCGGCCCAGCTCTTCACCATGGGGAGCTCCGGTTTTATTCGTCAAGAAGAAGGATGGAACCCTTCAGTTGTGTATAGATTACTGGGCCCTGAACAGGTTGACGGTCCAGAATACTTACTCCTTGCCAAGGATAGACGAGCTATTTAACTAGCTGGAGGGAGCCCATTTGTTCTCAAAGCTGGATCTGAGGTCAGGGTACTACCAGCTTCGCATTCGGGAGGAGGACATCCCGAAGACGCCCTTCAACAGCAGATATGGTGTGTACGAGTTTACCGTGATGCCTTTCGGGCTCATAAATTCACCCTCCGCATTCATGACCTTGATGAATCGAGTGTTCGAAGAGTATCTGGATGTCTTTGTTATCGTATTCATCGACGACATCCTTATCTATTCAAGGACGGAGGAGGAGCACGCGATACATCTGGCCTTGACCATGGAGAAGCTGCGGGAGCATAAGATGTATGCCAAATACAGCAAGTGCCAGTTCTGGCTAAAGGAGGTGGCCTTTTTGGGCCATGTCATCAGTGGAGCAGGCCTGGCAGTGGATCCGGTGAAGGTCCAGGCAGTACGGAATTGGCCACCACTAAATTCAGCCTCAGATGTTCGAAGTTTCTTCGGACTTGCCAGTTATTACCGGAAGTTCGTAAAGGGTTTATCTCAGATTGCCCTCCCTCTTACATCTCTAATGAAGGAGTCCCCTTTTATTTGGATACCACGATGCGAATCTGCTTTTCAGGAGCTGAAGGATCGTCTTACCTCGGCTCCCATCTTTACTCTTCCATCAGGGAAGGAAGGATTCCAGGTGTACACAGATGCTTCCTATCAGGGGATGGGTGCCGTTCTGATGCAAAACAAACACGTAATAGCTTACGCCTCCCGTCAGCTGAAACAACATGAGCAGAACTACCCCGTGCACGATTTGGAGATGGGGGCAATCATTTTTTCTCTTAAGATCTGGCGACACTATCTCTACGGAGTACATTGCGATATCTTCTTAGACCACAAGAACTTGAAGTACGTAGACACCCAGAAGGAGTTAAACATCAGACAGATACGCTGGGTAGAGTTTTTGTCGGACTACCAGTAAACCATGCACTACCATCCAGGGAAGGCAAACGTGGTCGCAGACGCTTTGAGTCGGAGAGCTAGTATGTCAGGAGTACGCCCGCAGCTGATGGCCTTGGAGTTGGTTAAATCATTCAAGGAGATGCAGATATCACTAGTGTCCGAGGATGACCCAGAGTTATACATGAAGTACCTGGGGTCGATGGTTACTACTAATGATATTCGGGACCGCATAAGAGATGGGCAGATGCTGGATGTGAGAGCTGAGCTGATATTCCGAGCCTTGGAGGAAGGCACGATAGGAGATTACTCTTTGAGGGATGGACTCCTGTGTTTTAGAGGCAGAGTCTACATACCGGCAGGAGGCCAGATCCGGGAGGACATTATGACGGAAGCTCACTACAGCCGATACACGATACACCCGGGGATCACCAAGATGGTAAATGATTTGAAGAGGACGATGTACTGGCCGGGTATGAAGAAGGACATTACGTACTTTGTGACTCATTGCGAGGCCTGCCAACTCGTGAAGGCAGAGTGTAGGAACCCGGCGGGCTTGCTGCAGCCACTTCCGGTGTCGGAGTGGAAATTTGAGGATATAGCCATGAACTTCATACATGGGCTACCTCGATCCCGTACGGGAAATGACTCAATCTGGGTGATAGTGGACAGGCTAACAAAGGTGGCCCGATTCATTCCAGTGGCGAAGGACGCTCCTGTTAGTGTATTAGTATGGAGGTTCATTGAGTAGTTTGTGCGTTATCATATGGTGCCCAAGACCATCGTTTCGGATCAAGATGGGCGGTTTACATCCAGGGAGTGGAGGTCAGTCCAGGCCCATCTGGGTTCTCGGTTGACATTCATCACAACTTTTCACCCTCAGATCGATGGGCAGACAGAGCGCACCAACCATACACTGGAAGATCATTTGTTCCTGTGTATTTTGGATCGCGGCGAGCCTTGGGAGAGATTGCTGCCACTGGTCAGTTTTCGTACAACAATGCCCATCAATCTAGCATAGGCATGGCTCCATACGATGTATTGTATGGAAAGAGGTGCAGGACCCCACTATCATGGGTTCAGGATAAGGATCCGCAGGCACTAGGCTCGGAGTTTGTGGGGGATACAGATGCTCAGATTAGATTGATCCAGGACAGGATGTTGGAAGCCCAGAGCAGGCAAGCCAAATATTACGATGCAAGGCATCGTCAAGTGGAGTTCCAGGTGGGAGACCGAGTCTTCTTGAAGATACGGCTGATGCACGGAGTCTCGCGGGTTCGCGGGCGGAAGAAGCTCAGTCCAAGATATATGGGGCCTTACAGGATCCTGGAGCGGATCGACCCCTTCGCTTATAGACTAGAGCTACCGCCGGAGTTAGCGGGATTGCATGACGTCTTCCACGTCTCCTCCGGAGAGCTCTGCTACGGCTAGAGCAGCTGATTTCCACAGCAGACGGCTTGGTTGCCTCGGATCGGTCAGTCAACCTGGAGCCTCTCAGGATTGATGACACGGCAGTGCGGGTCTTGCGACGTAAAAAGGTTCCATTAGTCAAGGTCCTGTGGAATAATCATGGGCAGGAGGATCATACATGGGAGCCACGGGACTTGATGCGACAAAAGTATCTGGAGCATTTCAGTCAGGTATACCTCACAACCCCTCTAGACAATCAATTTGCCTTCCTATTTTAAACCAATAGGACTGAAATTTCAAGAATAAGGGCTAATCTTTTGTTTATTTGGGTATATATACCTAGTCAATTGGATGAATTGGTCTTAGATTTGAAACCGCACATAGCAAACGTAACGTAGAGATGTAAATCTTTCAACTCTCATGGGATGTTACAAGCCTTTTTTTCTTCTGATTGGAGCCCCCGTAGGCTTAACCTTGATTTCGGGGACGAAATCTTTGTTTTGTGTATTGGGATTTGTAACATCCCATTTCCAACTAGACCCCTGGAAGTGGTTTTGTCATAACAGAACCCTAGGAAACCCAGGAATTGAAGTTTATCGACCAAGATTTCGTGTCAAGGTGTGGTCATGCCCGTGACCGACCCGTCACGCCCGTGACCTAGGGCGTGACCCCTTCGACGATCGTCGACCTCAGAAAGACGATCGGCGAGCTAAGAAATTTCAACATGGGCCTGACACGCCCGTGACCGATCCGTCACGCCCGTGACCTTGGAATGGCGTTTAGTGAGCTAAGCTCACTCAACGCCATAGTCTGGTTGGCATTGAGTGTGCTTAGCTCACTCAACGCCATAAGCTAGACGGCGTTGAGTGCACAGACTGCACTCAACGCCATCTGGTGTTGTCTGGATGGCGTTGAGTGAGCTGAGCTCACTCAATATCGTAGACTGGATGGCGTTGAGTGAGCTTAGCTCACTCAACGCCATAAACTAGACAGCGTTGAGTGCATGGACTGCACTCAACGCCGTCTATTGAGGCCTGGAATGGCGTTGAGTGAGCTGAGCTTACTCAACGCCGTAGTTTGGATGGCGTTGAGTGAGTTTACCTAACTCAACACCATTATCTAGACATCGTTGAGTGCATAGACTGCACTCAACGCCACCTTGAGTAAGCTGGATGGCGTTGAGTGAGCAGAGCTCACTCAACGCCATAATCCGGATGGCGTTGACTGAGCTGAGCTCACTCAACGCCATAGTCTGGGAGGCCATTCTGGATGGCGTTGAGTGAGCACAGCTACCCCAACGCTGTATTTGGGATGGCGTTGAGTGAGCAGAGCTCACTCAACGCCGTAGCTTGGATGGCGTTGAGTGAGCTGAGCTCACTCAACGCAATTGTACTTAGAATTTTTCTGGCATTTTATTTCTGGCTTTGTGCTGGTTCAGCTGAACCGGGCCGGTCTAAGGAGTGGGCCGTTTTCTCCTAATAAGAACTAATATGTCTTAATTAAATTAAGTTGACCGGTCAACTGTGACACATGGACCGACAGTTTTGCAAAAAGGGCGGTTACGGCCATGGCCGAGAGCTTGCTGTCATGGCCATCAATGGCATTTGATGCCGTGGCCTTTCCCCTTCCCCTTTTTACGGCTGGATTCAATTCCTCTTGGGAAGAGGAGGAGTTCCAGCCGTTAGCTTGGTTGGATTGAGCTGTTTCTAGCCCCCACCACCATGGCCGAGCTAAGCTATAACGGACCATTAATGGTCACCAGCGATTAGACTCTTCCCCTCCTTGACCAAGCTTTTAAACACCCTTAGAGGCCCAAGAGGAGGTTTTCCTAGCCTTTACCTGAAGTTTTGAGCCTCCCACTGTGCTATTGAGATTTCCGGCGATGCCACCACTGCACCAATGGCATCCCGACGTCCTGCACGCCTCCAGCCCGCGAACAAGGTCCTCCCCTCCCTATTCTTCTGTGGATAGATCTTAGGATTCAATAGGGTTGAGAATCGGGCTCAATTGAGCCTGATCGGAAGAGCTCCTCTTCCCGTTTTCCCGCAAAAAGCTAGTTACGGGTTCGCCGGATTCCGCCTCTCCGACGGCCGCGCCGCCGCCCGGTGATGGCCACCAGCTCAATGGAGGTGGTGGTGGCTGTGGCCGGCCAGGGAGGAGGCTGGACGGCCGGCGGCTGCGCTTGGAAGTAGCTCCAGGTCGGGAAAATCGTGGCCTTTGGCTGGAGGAGGAAGGCAATGTCAGGGCCCTTAGATCCTGCTTCAAGATCTGTGCATTTAATTAAGCTTTTATTTTATATGCATTTTTCTGTATTAAAATAACAGCCACCTTAGATAAATTAGGAAAAATACTTAAGGGGCTTTTTATGAAGAAATGACCAACTTGAAATTTGTAGCCCTATGGGTCTACTTTATTTTAAAATTGATTTGGGTCAATTTGGTCAACTGGTTTGACCAGGGCACCCCTTTTGGTGGGATCTATACCTAGAGCTAGGCAGAGACCAAAAGGTGTGACCACCCTTCATCCCTGACCAAATGATCTGAAATTTGGGCAGGGAGTCTACCCTTGCTATACCTAAGGCCTGTCAAAAAATGGGAATTTTTGGAGAATTTTTTTCTAAAGTTTTTAGAAAAATTTAATAATCTTATGAAAAATTAATTAGTTGGCTTAATGACTTCCAAACCCTCCCAAATCTTGGTGAGTGGTCCCTGGGTTCATCATGAGGCTCTGTATAATTTTTCATCTCATTTTGAGATGTTTTAGATTGGAAATGGACAAACCTAAGCTATGCCCTATTAAGGGGTTTTTAGGTTAAAAGTGCACTTTGAGATTTCATTGGTCAGATCACCTCAACAGAAGATGAGATTTTAACCACAGACTAGGAATGTCGTTTAGCACCCCCTTATGGATTTTGAGGTGGATTGGGGTAAATTTTCCCTAGGACCCAAGGCCAAACCCTAAGGATGGCTCTTGATGGGTTGTGAAGGGCAAGTGGTCAAATGACCTGCTTATGATTTGAAACTTGGTAGATAGAATTCTAGGGTAGCTAGAATCCTCTGGTAGGAGTCTAAATTGATTTTAAAGAAAATAAGTCCCTCAAAACCCTAACCCTAGTTTAGGGCACAAAACTTGTAGAGATAGAAAATATCACTAAAGCTCACTGAACAGTGAGGAGATTTGGGTAGAGTAGTTTTTAAGGTTAGTACAAGCTCTGGAGATTTTATTATGAATTTAGGATCATTATTTTTGATACTTGATTAACAATGTCGTAGTTTTTATTATTTGCTTAGAAATTTATTATGGAGGAAATACTTTATAGAAATGGATGAACTTTAGGCAGAGCACTTGTATTATAATGTTAAAGCTCTGTGAATTTTTATGAAATTTTTAGAAGTTTAATTTTAAGGCTTGCTTCATTAAGTGTTGTTTCCCATGAAAACTTAGTTAAATCTATTTTGATGTATAGCAAGCCTGTAAAATTATGATCTTTGCACAATTAATTTTTCTATACCATATTAATACTCAGTAATTTTTTTATAATTTTATGATGAGTAATTTCAACACTTCCTTCTTTACATAGGATAAATGAGATTATAATGGATAAATTAATTGGAGGCTTAATACTTTCTATAAAATCCTAAAAATTAGTATTTGATGATACATTGCTGTTAGTTAGTGATCATAATTTTTGGGTGGCCATTACTTAAGAAGATCATGTAGTTCATGTTTAAAATTACCCATGGCCAATATTTTGGGAAAATTAAATAAATATCAGATTAATTAGGAAAATTAAAAATTTCTGGATTTAGGCTAATTATGTCATGCTAGACTTCCAGTAAATTTTATAGTAGATTTGGAAGACAATTTGGAGTACCTCCCCTTATATACCTCATGTAGCTTAGGGTTGTCTGCATATAGTAAAACCACAGAAACTGAACTAGAGTGGGTAATAAACTTGGGGAGATGGAATTTTGGTAGTTTGCTGGTTTGGATAGGATAAGTTAAATCAAGTTCATTATTGGAAGTCAGGATGGGTAGGGTGTGAGATTGACTAGTGCTAAGTGGCGTCCGGGATCGACGAAAGATCGTCCTCCCCGGTAGGAGAGGAAAAGTATTAATACTCTAGAGCTAGATCTAAAGTAATTTAAAAGGGATCAGGAAATGGGTATCAACCAATAATAATAAGTGCCTTGCGAAAGGGAATGGTGGGCTTCAGCTACCATCATAGTTCCTAGTGCCCTTTGAGAGCCCTTCACGGGGAATACCGGGGGCAGTCCTGGGCTAACGTAAACCGTAGGAATAATAAATTAAAAGAGTAACTAGAATATATAGGGTTGCACTTTCTCACACACCGGTAGCTAGGGAGGTAGAATAAGTTAATTTGGTTGCCTTTCAGACGGTAGCTCTAAAGGTAGATGCACGAACCGGACTGTCCGGGGAGCCGAGGGCTCGAGGGTTTGAGTACAGAATAAGGTGGTGGGTCTTCAGAATTTGATTGTCGTTCACACTGATGTAGGTACGTTGACTCGGCGGTGTGGGACACTTAGCCAATGAAAGTCTGGAGGATATATCCAGCACAAGTACGCGGATACTCTAGGTTGTGTTCTTCTAGGGGCGTACGGGAGGGCTAGGCCCGGTAGTGTGGATATTCGCCTAGGAGTGGGGGGCCCGACCCACTGTCTCCGTTTGCCACTGCGGAGGTTCCTGGAAGTGAAGCTAGCTGCCTGAACAGGGGAAACTAAAGGTCTGTGCGCATAGAGTCGTGTGCGTGAGTTGCACTTGCATGAATCATGGCATAGCATATCACTACACTCATATTTGCATACAACCGACACCCCAACGTACAAATCGATATGAGACTTTTATACGATGGGAGCCTTGCAGAAGACCCCTTAACTTATAAGTTTTTATGGGCATTCATATAAGTTAAGGTTACTTACTTATTTACTTACTTGCTTTCTATTCGTCTTTTTTGTTATACTACTTACCACATGTCTACCTTGCTGCTCACTACCGTAGAATTGCTAGATGTACTTTATTCTAGATAGTTGTTTATACACCATGATAGTTGTTAGACTAGCTCCATTGTCATCTGCTTGATTATTCTCCACCTTTGTAGCTTCCCTTTCCTCCTCTCCGCTCGGTGCTTAGGAGCCGTGGGGGGAGGGGTAGGGGATGATAGGGCTTAGTCTTTATGACTAATGTTTTTCGAACCACAACATTATAGGAGCTCTGGATGGGAGAAAGGGACTAGCAGTCCAGGGACCAGCACCAGCGGAGTACGGTGTGTGTGGAGGTGGGTCAGTCTAGCATCGGTGCACCTGCGACCAGCTCCGTGAGTGATTAGTATCTTTATAGCTTCCGCGATGAGAGATTTGTAGTGAGGACTCTGATGTACCGGGCTCGAGCCTGTTTCTTTATATTTCTTCTGAACTAATCTTTGTAGTACTTATATTTGATATTACTGATGGACTGGATGTGATTTCATTTTTATATGTGTGTTTCTGTGGACCTGTTTACATTAAGTGTAATATTTACTTCTCTTTCTTTGTGATTGAAAAGGGCCGACAGAATTGGCATTTTGTAGTGGCGGCCTTCCCATGAGTCGGTGCCACCGCAAAGCGACAATTCTGGGCTAAGACCCCAGTGGTTGCAAAAGAAAAAAAGGGGGTATTACAGGATGTGGCCACCAACAACCCACCAGTGGGTTGGAGAGCGGTTGGGGTGCTTAGGCTGCAGCCCGGTAGCGATGTCATGGGGGGCTATGAGCCAAATCTCGGGTCGTTACAATAAAAATTTAACTTTTTATTGTAACGACCCGGGTTTAGAGCTCAGAGGCCGCAGCCTGTCTTGCCCCACGGCATCGCTACCAGGTTGCAGCCCAAGTACCCCAACCCCTCTCCCTCCACAGGAGGTTTGTTGGTGGCCACAACCTCCCTTTGATGAGACAAATTCGATAGTCAAGCGCGCACCACGGGGACTTCCCAGGAGGTCACCCATCCCAGTACTACTCCATCCCGAGAATGCTTAACTATGGAGTTCTTTCAACTCTCATCACCAATTGAGCTGAGTTCTTTCAACTCTCATCACTAATTGAGCTGCAACTCAATTGGCGATGAGAGTTGAAAGAACTCCATAGTTAAGCGTGCTTGGGCTGGAGTAGTACTAGGATGGGTGACCTCCTGGGAAGTCCCCGTAGTGCGCACTTGAATATCGAGTTTGCCTCATCAAAGGGAGTTTGTGTCCACCAACAACCCGCCTATGGAGGGAGAGGGGTTGGGGTGCTTAAGCTGCAGCCCGGTAGCGATGTCGTGGGGCGAGACAAGCTGCGGCCTCTGTGCTCTTAACCCGGGTCGTTACAGTTCTCCACTTGAATAGCTAAAGCAGTGACGAAATCCACTTCATACATTCATGCAGGCTTATAAGGCTTTGGTCTCACGGTAGCCCATTGATAGTTGTTCATTTCCATGTCTTTTATCAACTGCTGAGATGCTTCAGGTGTCTTATTGTTCAAGGTACCTCCACTTGCTGCATCGATCATCTCTTTAGTGGTTGGGTTGAGACCATTATAGAAGGTCTGAATCTAAAGCCAGGAAGGTAGTGCATGATGGGACACTTCCTTAATAGATCCTTGAATCATTCCCATGTATCATATAAAGATTCAGATTCAAGTTGAACATATGTAGAAATGTCATTCCTTAGCTTTGCAGTCTTCGCCGGTGGAAAATACTTCATTAAGAACTTCTCAACCATCATATCCCATGTAGTAATCGACCCTCTAGGTAATGAGTTTAACCACTACTTTGCCTTATGCCTTAGTGAGAACGGAAACAACCTCAATCGAATGACATCATTATTAACGCCATTGATCTTGAATGTATCACATATCTCCAAGAATCTGGATAAGTGTGTGTTGGGATCTTCATCTTGTAGGCCATCATATTGGACATACTTTTGAACCATTCTTATAACACTCGACTTCAACTCGAAATTGTTTGCCACAATTGGTGGTCTAACGATGCTTGACCCAGTTCACTGGAGATTAGGTTTAGCAAAGTCAGACATGGTTTGCTCGTTCTGGTTTTCCATGATATCTAGATTATCTGGATGGTGATCTCCTATGTTTACTGTTTCCTCTTCTAAAAGTTCATTTGAATTAACTGTGTTATCACTTCCAAGGTCCCTTTGGTTGGTGTTGTGAATAATTCGTTCCGGGTTAGGATGAAATGGTGCTAGCCCAGAATTTCTCCCCTGGTCATAGACTAACAGACTACAAAACAGATATTAAGCGATATAATTATACAATAAACTAATTTATAGTTATATGTTAGTAAACAAAAATTGGTAGATTAATAAAATTTAAGATTTCAAAATATTGAAAACGAGTCCCCGGCAACGGCGCCAAAAACTTCATACGATATTTTTGCTCTATGTATAAACTATGTAGATAGGCTTAAGCTAGATTTATTTTAATCTCAGGCAAGTGCACCTATCAATCATAGTATAGGAGAAATCTACATCTCGTATCGTATTCCACAGGGTCTTTTCAAGTACTCGTACTCACTCTCACTCTATTATCGTACCTATAATTAAAATTGGTTGTTTAATCTTAACTAGTATTACTATGACTATTTGGATAAATAAACATTGGAGGATTAAGGATAATAAAAAGCAGATAGTATAAGGATAATCACATGAGAATAATCATTCATTAATTCAATTTTATGTAATCACGAAATAATAAGATTATCAAATTCATTTTATTGTAAGGGTTAACATTTATCGAATTCTCTCTCGAGCAATTCAAAACCTAAACTTAAGTTGAGTAAATTTTCTCTCGAACAATTCACAACCTTCAAATTTGCAGCAATATAAAATACCCTATCTAATACATAAATTCATGAAATCCTATCTCTAAGATACCACGAATCTAATTATCCGTATTACCATTATCCAAACAACATATCTCTCGATCATGAAATTTGAAATACAAAGAAAAAAACACCAAAATATGAAAATATGAACATATAAACATCATCACAACCTTCCAATTTCTCAATCTATAAGTTTGGAATTCATATAAAACAAATAATAACTTCAAATCTACGATGAATCTCTTTGTTTGAAAGTCTACATACGAATAAAATACAACAAATTTGATAAAAAAATAACATACATGATTACCAAATTGTTCAAAGATAAATTTCATGCGAAATATAAAATAAATAAAGATAGATCCATTAAGAGAAAGGAAAGATTAAAAGAGATACATGAAGATTAAAACCATACGAATAATCTCCTTCAATTCCTCCTTCCCTTGGATGCTCCACTTTCATTCTCCAGAAGTTCTCCAAATGCTTTGATTCAAAAGTCCATATTCTATTTTTCCTACAGGTTTATATAGTCTCCTTGCAAACAGGGTGGAACACGGGTTCCAATACGGCCGTGTCACAGGACGTGTGGACGGTTCTAAGGTGGTTAAACATGAATAGATGTGTCTGGTCATAGGCCATGTCATCTGACATGGCTGATGACACAGACGTGTTGTTCTTCGTATTCTTTGGACATAGCTTGGTTGGCAGTAAGTCTTCAATTTTTCCCGAAAAGGACACGAGTAGGGACACAGACGTGTTCCTACCCGTGTGGTGCTCTGTCTTTTCTTCCAACTCTTCTGATCTTTCTCGAATAGAACACGGGTAGGGACACGGGCGTGTTCCTACCTGTGTGCGCCCAATTCCAGTCCTGTCATAAGCCATGTTGGATCCGTGAACTCCTCTGTTTGCTCCAAGACTTTTAGTTCCACTGGTTTGCAATACCTGCATTAAGAAGTTGAGTGAATAAATGAATAGTTTAATACAGGAAAAATAGAAACTCCTAATTGTGCTCTTCTATTTATGATAATACAAATTCTTAACCATTCTCGCGCAATTACTACAAAGGGAAGTAGAAAATAGTGGACATGATTATAATTATGATAGTATAAAGGCTATCATAATTGTACTCATCAATGCCAGATGACTTATAGCGCTGAGTGAAGGCTATACAGTCAAAGCCAAAGCCGTGGCAAGCTAAGAAAGTGGCTAAGTCCACAGGAATTAAGTGAAGTCAACTCACTCAACGCCATACAGCAAAAAGCTGTGAGACAGACTAAGTAGTAAAAACCTAAGTTGAAATGAGCAGAAAAGTGGCTAAGTCCACAGGCGTTGAGTGAAGTCAACTCACACAATGCCATGCAGCTAAAGGAAGACATATGGCAAAGTAGTTTGGCATTGAGTGTTGAATACACACTCAACGCCACACAACAAAAGCTACAAGTCGAACTGAGTTCAGAGTTCATCGAGCTGAGCTCATCGTTAGTCGAGCTGAGCCTACCGTTCGTCGAACGCAGTTCAGATCGTCGAACTAAGTTAAGAAAATTGGCTAAGGCAAAAAGAATTGAGTGAGGCATGCTCACTCAACGCTCTCAATGCCTAAGATGCTTTAGAGGCAAAAAATTGGCTATGGAAAAAAGCGCTGAGTGAAGCATGCTAACTCAACACTCTCAACACCTAAGTTGCAGAAAGCTTTTTTAAGGCAAACATCGTTGAGTTATGAAGACACACTCAACGCTCTCAATGCCAGAGAAGCAAGAAGATTTTGGCTAAGGTAAAATGCATTGAGTGAGGCTTGTTCATTCAACACTGTCAATGCCTAGATAGACAGAAATCTGTCTAAGTGTTTTGGTGTTGTGTGAAGCTCATTCACTCAACGCCTATTCTACTGATGCTCGATTTTGGCTAAGTCCACAGGTGTTAACGTCAGCAAATTTGACAAAGTCAACTAAGTTCAAATCAGGTACGGAAAAGTTACAAAACACGACAAACTCTACCGCGAAGCTACTGTACGTCTTCTTCCGTTAACGCAGGGCGCAGCTGGAAGCTGCAGGTGGGGCCCACTGATCTCTTAGAGCCGTTGATCATCGAACTACAAAAGGATGAGATGGGCCAAGACAAGAACAACATTTAGGGCTTACTCAATTAAAAAAGGATAGCAGTCGACTTCATCTTCCTCGCCATTGCTGCATGTGAAATGCTTGAAGCTCTCCAGCAAGAAAAGTTCAGATAGTTGTGTAGTCTCCATCTGCCACAATAGAATCAGAAATTATTATGAAGAAAGAAGAACCTTCAGACTTCACCAGGTTCAGTTAGCTGCTTGAAGACTCAAGATCAACAGATCTTTAGTCTTCTACAACAAGTTAAGGAGTAAGCTTCCGAGTTCCTCCAACAAAGTTTTTCTCTGCTGTGAGGAGAGTTAGAGCAGAAAGTTCTCAGCTCTAGTTGTTGACACAGAGAAATTTCTCTGAGTCAAAGTTAATTAAATTATTTCTAATTGTAGGATCTTTCTGGATCTGAGCTATAGAGCCTTGGGCCTGAGGTAGGGCAAATTTGCCTGAGCAATAGGAGAGGGATCCTCTCTGAGTGTAGGATCCTGCTGGGATTTGAGGTAGCTAAGTTTTAATCACTGAGAAGTAGGGCAGTTTTGCCTAAGTTGTAGGAGAGTGCATCTCTTTGAGTTGTACAAGGAAGTTTGCTCTGAGGTAGGTCTATCCTCCATAGCCTAAGTTGTAGGGCTTAATTGCATGAGGTAGGTGATACTTGTATCACTGAGTGTAGGACCTTGTGGCTGAGGTGTAAGTCTTGGAGGAGACTGAGAGAACCTTAGGGATCTGAAGTGTAAGCTCCTTGGAGCATTGTTTTGGAGAAATGCCTTAACTAAGAGGAAGTTAGCAAGGTGGGAGGAGAGTGGATGTATCCATAATTTTGGGGAACCACTATAAAGTACTTGTGTGTCTTTTTGTGGTTGTTTTATGCTTGCAGGTTCTTAAAAGCTCTCATCTATTAAATCTCAAAGTAACATAAGAAGAAACAAAAAAGAAACTCAAAAGACCTAGACAAACCTATTCACCCCCCCTCTAGGTTGCTAGTTACCTTGAAAGTAAGATCTTTCAGCGGGTTTCATTTGGGAATTCCGAATTCCTTTACCTAAAACCATACAGTCTTGCGTTATTGCTTCTGGAAGTCTTGTAGACTAGTGTTAGTGCAATGGAAGGTGGATTTGCAAGAGGTCTTGGAATTGAGCTTTTAACACCGACCAACTTCAAGAAGTGGAGGTCGTGCATGTAAAGCTATCTTTTGGGCGAGTATCTTTTGGAGGTCGTCTGCGGAGATGAGAGGTAATGCTGAAGCGGAGAGAGCTTGGAGAAAGATAAATGCGAAGGCGGAGTTTACTCTCAAACAGGCTATCTCACCGGAGCTCTTCGACTATATCATTAGATGTCGGCCTGCTACTGAGATTAGGACTTCCCTTGATGGGTTATTCAATAGGAAGAATATAGCATGGCTACAATTCCTGAAGAAAGAGTTGGCAAGAGCCACTCATGGAGAATTGTACATCTCAACGTTCTTCCTGAAGATGAAGAACCTTTGTGCTGAAATATCGGCATTGGACCCTCATAAGCTGATTTCAGAAGCGAAGCTCAAGAGGCACATAATCCGCGGTTTGCGGAAGGAATATGTTGTTTGTGTTACCATTATTATCTGAAAGTGATCTAACATGTAGTCTCATAGCCAACGCAATATGAGCATGCAAGATCGCACATAAGAGCGTTTGGAGAAATTGGAGGAAGTGATTATGTTGGTCTTACTCATAGGTGATGAGTGAGGGACTAAGCATTGACAAGCGTTGAGTGTGTCGAGACCACACTGCTAAGCACTGAGTGCGTCGAGACCACACTGCTAGGCGTTGAGTCCACACAGCCATTTGTTGAGTGCGTCGAGACCACTCGATGCTCGTCGAGTTAAGTATTGATTCATCGAGTGCTGGCGTTGAGTGCATTGAGCCCACTCGATGCTTCGTCGAGTCAAGTGTTGATTCCTCGAGTGCTGGAATTGAGTGCATTGAGAGCACTCGAAGCTTCGTCGAGTCAAATGTTGATTTGTCGAGTGTTGGCGTTGAGTGCATTGAGACCACTCGATGCTTCCTCGAGTCAAGTGTTGATTTGTCGAGTGCTGACGTTGAGTTCGTTGAGACCACTCGACGCTTCGTCGAGTCAAGTGTTGATTCGTCGAGTGCCAGTGTTGAGTGCATTGAGACCACTCGATGCTTCGTCGTGTCAAGTGTTGATTCGTCGAGTGCTGGCATTGAGTACATTGAGACAACTCCACACTTCGTCGAGTAAAGTGTTGATTCGTTAAAATAAATTTCAAGTGTTATGGGTCTGCCGATAGCGACAACTTTCTGGTGTTTATTCCTTTGGGTATAAATAAGAGATGTCTTAGGGTTTTTAGTGAGCCAAGTGATACAGTAACCCGTGAGGAAAATGCGGATGGAAATCGTTTTCAAAATTCCCGATCCCATCATCGTCGCTCAGCCCATTTCCGTTTCCCATCGCCGCTGCCTCTTTTGGATAAGATCTAGCAGTCTGTGAAGACACAGATTGCTTTCTTACAACCTAGATCTTGTGTGACAAGAGTCTAAGGGTTCTCCCATTTGTGTGGTTCACCTGTAGAGGCATGGACACAATTCTGCGCTCGGAACTCCAGCCGCTAGTGTCCGCCAGATTTCTTGGAGCATCTCGGTTGAGTAGTGACTCAATACCGCAAAGGTAAATTTTATTTACAGCAACTTTACTTCTTGGTCAATGTTCATCACACAATCTATTTCCTTTGGGGTTTTCTTATTTTCTTATTCCGCTGCGCACAACTATTTTGACGTATAAAAAAAATCCAATAGTGGTATTAGAGTCAGGTTGAGCAATGATCATTGTTTCAGAAGTTGCTAAATCTATTGCGTGTAGATCTATAAAATTTAGAAGTGTTCTAAATGCCCAAATCTATTCTTGGAACCCCGCCAAGAACGCATGTGATTTCGTTGTGTTATCTTTGTTTCTCCTTAACAGTAATTGTCCCTCTTGGTGGTTTGTGAAACCATGTGTGTAAGATTTTGAATCTCACATAGAGAGAAGAGCTTCTCTACTACGTAAGTGGAGTTAGTGTTGCTTATGTCCAATGTATATAAATCTGAAGATTTAGAAGGGTTCTAGATGCTCAGATTTAGCCCAGTTCATCAAGTGTTGATGATTGTTTTGTGCACATCTGGGATGTATTTGGATTATGAATGCGGTAAATTTTTCTTATGGATGTGCATATTGGTTAATTGTTAACCATGATCTTAAAAGTCCCTTATGCAATATTAAGTATTTGGATGTCTTCCGATGGATGACACTCTTCCTACCTCGATCGATGAAGTATGAGCTTGCCCAAATAAGGTACATTAATCTATCTTGGTAAGGGTGCGAGCAGATAATTGTGAAATCCCACTGTCGACATCGGGTCAAACTTTACTGGGTGACCTCAAAAGTTGAGTGCCAAAGGCATAGGGATAGCATGCACCAAATGATGAATGTGAATAAAGAATTACTCACCAACCATACAAGAGTTGCATAATGATGTAATCGGCAAGCGTTGCCGACCTAAATAACATTGTGAGAGAAAAGCCAAAGCTAACTCATATTGTTGGTGAAATACAGATCTTGTGTAAGACCCCCATTTTTTTTCTTTTTCGACACCGGGGTCTTAGGCCCAGAACCGCCACCTTGCGGTGATACCTCCGCATCCGGGAAGGTCGTCACTACAATATGCCGATTCTACCGGCCAAAATCGATCACAACTGTAGCAATAGAATAAAAGCAAGTCCACTGAAAATCACATGTATAGAAAATAAGCTCCACGAAGGGAGTGTCCACAGATAGTACATATAATGAAAATCTCGGGCTTATGCCCGGTACATCAAGTCCTCACTACAAATCACTCATCGCGGAAGCAAACTAATACAACTACTAGTGTTCGGTACTCATAGTCCCTGCTGTCTGGACTCCAGTACTAGACTGTCCGATCTCCAAGCGTGCCGACCTCCGGGGCTGCTCCTCCATGCTGGGCTCCGTGGTCCCCTAAATGATGTGGTTCGAAAACCGTTAGTCTAAAAGACTAAGCCATATCATCCTCCGCCCCTTCCCCCATGGCTCCTAAGCACCGAGCGGGGAGAAGGAAAGGAAAGGACATGAAGGTGGAGAATGTCAAATAGCAGATGGCGGCGGAACTAGACTAGCAGTTCTAAGTATGGTAATAAGGATACACAATTAGAATAAGTAACCTCAACTTATGTGAATACACATAAGATAAGGGATCTCTTGTAGGGCTCCTATCGTATAAAAAGTCCCATACCGATTTATACGATAGGGTGTCGGTTTTACTAGTAGGCTTAACTATATAACACTGAAAGAGAACCTTGACTTATAAGCACGCTCGCACGAACTAATAGGCCAAGGGGTCGTTTTGCAGGGCCTAATGTATAGAGCGTCCCATACCGCTTATACATTAGGTGTCAGGTTATATGCAATGGTTATGCTATGAAATACAATTATGCTATGACATGAACATGCAAGTGCAACTCACCCACTCGACTCTGTGTACACAGACCTTTAGTTCCCCCTTTCGGAACCATTACCTCCCAAGATACCTCCGTAGTGGCAGACGGAAGCGGTGGGTTGGGCCTCGCCCACCTCTAAACCAGTAAAGCACTACCGGTCAGACATATCGTATGCCTCAACGCTTGGTGCACAAAGCGGACTCCTGCGTACTCTTGTCGGCTGGCGCACCGGACTTCTGTTGGCGAAGTGCTAACCACACTTGCCGAGTCAGCGTATTGGCGTCGGTGCATCGACCCTCCAATACCGAAGACCCACCACCTTATACCTTTTATGCACATGCAATAGTTATGAGTCCAAACAATAACCGAACCCAATCTTCCCGAACTATCCCGTCCGTCATAATCAACAACTGAGCCAAAGCTCCCCGAACTATCCTGTCCATCAACAACCGAGCCAAAGCTCCCCGGACTATCCCGTCCGTCAACAACTGAGCCAAAGCTCCCCGGGCCCCCATGCCTATCACCATAACCACTGGACTTATTGCCCGAATAACCCAGACTATCTCCCGGGACATTGGGGTGTGAGAGTGTGAAATCCTAAGCTTACTATTTACTCTTGTGGCGATTTTATACTTACGACTTAGGTTTTACCTAGGACTGCCCAAGGTATTCCCTGTGAAGGGCTCTCGAGGGCACTAGGAGCTATGATGGGCTGAATCCCAAAGCTCCCTTTCATAAGGCACTTATTCTTGTTGGTTGGTAACTAATACCATATCCATTACCCATTTCTTTTTTATATTACGGTAGACTAAACCTAAGGTGCTTTTGACCTTTCACTCTATGGGGAAGGACGATCTTTCGTCGATCCCGGGCACCATCTAACATTTAGCCAAAACCCAACCCTTGCTTATCCTAACTCGAGTGATGAACTCATTCTAAATTATCCAAACCTATAACCACTAATCTTGACTTAAGTGCCTAACTTGTACTCCAAATTATTTCTGCAGATTTACTATATGCAGACCACCGAGTTTAAACGTCATGTAAAATGGGAAGTACAATAAATATTCATCCTATACTCCTATAGTAATTAATCATCTCCTGCATGACCTTTATTGCCCAATTCCAGAATTTCACAATTTTCCTATTTATCTAGTAATTTATTAAATATCCATAGTGGCCAAAGTCTCCAAGATTGAACAGGAGGTACCAAATTTAGATAAGATAAAGTTTCCCCAGATTTATGTTATACTCAATATGAACAATTGACTTAAGATCCAAGGTCTCTTAATCTTTCAGCAAGGTTTAGGCCACTGATTTAATTTTAAAGATAACTTGCAATAATTCATTAAAATAGATAAATAGGGCAATATTATTTCTAAATCAATTCAAGGGAAAACTCTAACATGATTGTAAGGGCATATAAATGCTCTGGGTCAAATATCATAAGTGTTTAAGGAGTGATAAGCTCCAAACAAATTAATGAATAACTTTCCTAAATTACTAATTGCAGACCACCAAGGTTAAACTTCATGTAAAATGAAAAGTACATCGAATAATCATCCAATATTCTTATAATAATTAATGGAGGTCCATTATGACCTTTAAGCCGTAAATCCAGAGACCCAAAATTTTCCTTCTTAATTTAATAATTTATTTAATTATTCTAGTGACTAAAATTTCCAATAATGAACATGAAGTACCATTTCCAGGCAAGATATAATTCCACCGACTTTATATGATATTTAAAATAAGGATTTAACTCATCTTTCAAAATATCTAAATTTTTCAGTAAGGTTTTATCCCAGAATTTCTTTTTCATTTTAACCCTTGAAAATTCATTTAAAGAAATATAAAAGACTATATTGCTTCCAAAAATTCAGAGAAAATTCCAGTAGGATTCTAATGGCATATAAATGATTTGGAACAAATTTCATAATTTATTTATCAGTAAATAATCTTAATTAAATTATTGAGTAATTTCCTTATTTAACAAGCTTGTGAAGTAAGTACCTCAAATATGTATCCAAAACTTTTCATAAAATTTATATATGCATATAATGATTCAAAACTTCCTCTGCCAAACTTTCATGACCTCCCAAGGGTCAGAGGGACCATAATGACCAATTTATTAAATTGAGGCATCCCTTGTGTTACAAATGAAGTACTATAACTATTGTCCCAAAATTCCCAATTAAATTACCAGAGGCTTATAATATCCTTATAACCAATCTACCAAAATTTCACCTTAGTTGGAGGAGTTTAGCTAGCCCATTCCAACCCCAAAATGTTTGTGCCCTAAACTAGGGTTAGGGTTTTGTGGGTCCAAACTTTCCAAAACACCCTAAGATTTTAACCAAAGGGTTATAATTACCATAATACCATCCCTACAAAATTTCATAGTCATACAAGGTGTTTTGGCCACATGCCCTTCACAAGGTACAAAAGCCCTTCCTTAGGGTTTGACCTATGATCTTGGGGCAAATCAATTCCAAACCTCCCCATATTTCATTGGAAGGTGCACAAGTTCATGCCAAGTCAGTGGCCCAAATTTGAACCTCTTTTGAGGTTAATTGGACACTCTAAGCAAAAATTATATTTTGGACCAAAATGCCCTTCTTAGGGCAAGGCTAGAGTTTGCATGATTTCCATTCAAATCACCTCCAAACTTAATGAAATTTTAACCAGAGGTCTATATTGACCTCATATACCTCCCACCAAAATTTGGATGAATTTGGATTTAATTTGGCCCATAAATGAATTTACCATAGATAAATTTAATTATTTACAAAACTATAGAAAAATTATCTCCAAAAATTCCCATTTTTGGGAAGGGTCTAGATATTAGTTAGTGTGACTCCCTGCCAAAATTTCAACTCATTTGGGCTAATGATGATGTGTGGGCACTCTGTTTAATGTCTGCCTAGAAATATGTATAGACCCTACCAAAATTAGTGCCCTGGTCAAACCAGCACCCAAATTGGTTCAAACTAATTTTGTATGAAAGTAGACTCAGAGGGATACATTTTATGTGTTGACCATTTTTTCTGAAATGGCCTCTAAGTATTTTTAATAATTAATTACATTAAATACCCAATATGTGACAAAAATGAAATGAATCAACATATATTCCATAGTTTATATATCATCCCGCACGAATCTTGATGCAAGCCCGACGGCATCCCGTCGTCTTCTTCCTCCAGCAGATGGGTAGGATCTATCCTGCCTGGGCTGACTTTCAGCCACTGCCGCCGGCGATCCGGCCACCTCCCCGGCCGGCCACCGCCACCAACACCTTCGTGGTGGTCGGGGCTATCTCCAGGCGGCGGCTTGGCCGCCGAGGCGCACTGTTCCGATGAACCCGACAGCTCAATTTCATGGAAAAACCATGATTTTTTGAATTGGATCGGGCTCAATTGAGCCCGAACCTTGGACCTAAGGACTGCTATGATTTACCCATGGAATAAGGAGTGGAGGAGGACCTGTGGTGGCGGCTGTAGCCGTGCTGATCGTCGGATTGGCATGGTGGTGGCCGGTGGTGGTCGGCTTGTTCAAAAATGCAGGAAACTTGCTGGCTCCTTCAGGAAAATGGTGGGAATTACTCCTTGGAGTCCAATGGAGCTTTTAAAAGGGAGAGGGGAGGTGTTAGGTAGCTGAATTGCCCTATGCCATTTTTGGCCTAAGTCAACAATGGCAGCTTGGTTGGTAGGGGGGGGGGGTGGAGCTTGCTCTAAGCAGTCCAAAATGGCTGCTGCACTCCCCCTTATTCTTCTGAATTGAATGGGGAGGTTGGGGAGGGGGGTGGAGGAGCACAAAGTCCTCCTTCCTTCTTCTTCCTTCTCTTTCTCTCTCCTCCATGGGTGGCTTTCTCTCTCCTAGTCACCAAGCCTGAAATTTTGGCTCCTCCCTATCCTATGGCAGCCCACAAGTCCATTTGGTCACTTAAGTCAAGGTTAGCCCAATTGCAATGGGCTTGAGCTTGAGTTAGCCCATTTGGGCTAACTTGACCCAAAGTTGGACTAGGGCCCACCTAGGTCAAATTGGTCCTTGAGGTTTCTTCAATGGGTCCTTGGTGACCCATCAGCCTCTCCTAAGGTCAAGGTGGGGTTGGATTGGCCCTTGGAGGTCACTTGACCCTTAACTAGGGCACTTTGACCATTTTAGGTCAAGAGTTGACTTTGGTCAACCTAGTCTTTATGATTGGTCCCAATGGGTCCTTGGTGACCTATTGGCCTCTCACTAGGGCTATGAGGGTATGGGTGGGGTCCACTTAGCTAAGGGACTGCAATTGACCCTTGTGTAGGCCAATTTGACCCAATTAGGGTTACAGTTGACTTTGGTCAACTTAGCTCCCTTAACTACCCTCCATGGGTCCTTAGTGACCCATTGACACCTACCTAGGGTTATGGAGGTATAGGGGTGGGGTCTTGGAGTCTTAGTGAAGCTTCATGATCACCTTAAACCAAGGTTTTGGAATTTACTATTTGCAGACCATAGTGCCTCTATCCACACCACCAGGTCCACTTGACTCTTTCTTGGGCTTCCTAGGGTTTTGTCATGACAAAACCACTCTTAGGAGTCTAGTTGGAAATGGGATGTTTCAAATCCCAATAAACAAAACAAAGATTTCGTCCCCGAAATCAAGGTTAAGCCCACGGGGACTCCTATCGGGGAGAAGGAAACTTGTAACATCCCATGAGAATCGAAAGATTTAGATCACGACCATGTTCTCTACGTGAGGTTTAAAGGTGATAGTCAAATCTAAGACCAATTCGCTCAATTGGCAAAGTCTAGACCCCAATAAACAAAAGTTTAGCCCATATTCTTGAAATTTCAGTCCTACTAGTTTAAAATAGGAAGGTAAATTGAACATTCTAAGAGGTTATGAGGTATACCTGATGTACAACCCCATATTCGCTGGGTGGAACCCCAAGGGTTCAGTGGTCTGGATGGGGCTAGCCTCAGGCTAGCCTTGGGTTGTCCTTAGGACGAATTTATAGAGTTCTTGCCAGGCTCGGGTTCCAGACTAGATGAGCTTTCGCCTGGAAGGAGCTCCTGCCAAGAGAAGGCGAAAGCGGGGGAAGCCAAAGCAGATTGTCGAGCTATGGAAGCTCCTGCCTTGAGGGAACTCCCGCCCAGGGCAAGCGAGGAGGCGTTAAGTAAGCCTTCAGTCGCAATAGTATCAAGACCGTGAAGGGCGAGAACCTCCCTAGCAGGGGGTCTCGCCAATGTTAGCCCAGTTAGGGACCCAGCGAGAGCCTTCTCGGCCAGGGTTCTCGCCAAGTGGGCCCGCGTGGTAGGGCCCGGCGCTCGAAAAGAGGATTATTTTTATTATTTTATTATTCGCAGGTCAAATTACCATGGTGCCCCTGGGATGACAGCGAGATTTGGCTATTTGCAGACCCATCAGGGGTATTTCAGTACTTTCAGGTCAAAGGAAGACTATAAAAAGACCCGTAGGGGCTCTTTGGAAAGCAGGCCTCTTTCATTATTCTCCAACTCTAGTGCTTTCTGAAGAGCTCCCAGCCCGACATTTGGCTTTGGAGGGGAAGCTCTCAGAGATCTTCCGGGTGTGAGGTGGGACCTCCCAGCTAAGGCTTTGGGTCAGTCTTAGGACCTTAGCAGCCAGTCAGGGGTCGAGATTCGGGAGAAGTAGGCGTTGGCTACACTTTGGTTCGTGAACATTCGTTGGGGTCAATTTTGGCTTCAACAGTTCTGGTGCGGTGAGCGTGGAAGTAGTTGGCGCAAGAAAATCTTGAGTTGAGTCCCATGGCAGGAGGTGAAGGTGAAGGATCTGGCGCAGGAGGATCCCCCACCCGGGTGGATGAGGCGACGAGGAAGATGTTTGAGGACTTCAGGAGAGAAGTCATGCAGACGATCGGCTTGGCCTTCTCGGCAAGGAACGAGTGGGAGACGCCACAGGTTCCTGTGGAGGTGGTTCCGCTGTTAGGCGAGAACGCCCCAGGGTATCGCCCCGGGAAAGAAGTCCCGGTGGAGGCAGGCGAGAGGGACGTAGCCGCGCGGGAGCTTTTCCCAGGCCAGCGTCCCGAGAAGGAGGTCCCGGCGGATCTGGGCGAGAAGGAGGCGACAGTGCAGGAACTCTTCCCCGGGCATGGTCTCGCGGATCGGTCCAGCCAGCCGAGGTCGCGAGATGTGCCTTCTCGCCAGGCGGGAGGAGAGACCCCATTTAGCGAGCTCATCGTCTCGGCTCCAGTGCCGGAGGGGTTCCGGGAGCCAGATATGACCTACTACACCGGGAAGGATGACCCGGTCCAGCATGTGCAGTGGTTCGAAGACGTCGTGTCGATCAGGCAAATGTCTGATGCTTTTAAGTGTAGGCTTTTTGCCATCACTTTGAAGGAAAAGGCCAGGGATTGGTTCCACCAATTGCGGGCAAGCTCCATCTACAGTTTCGAAGATCTGCGCAGGGGTTTCTTGTTGAGGTTCTCGACTTCAAAGAAGCGGAAGAAGGAGGCTGAATGCCTGTTTGCAGTAAGGCAAGGGCCGGAGGAGACGTTGGGTCACTATGTTGACCGGTTCCAAGAGGAGATTCTCCTGGTTCAGGAGGTCCCGGGGTATGCGCTGATGCTAGCCTTCACCCTGGGGCTGATGTCAGGGTTTTTTTAGCATGGAGTTGAAGAGACTGCCCCTCTCTCTTTTGAGGAGCTCATGGAGAGGGCGGCTAAGGAGATAGACTTTGAGAGGGCAAACCCGGCATTTGCAAGAAAGTTGGCCAGGTTGGCCGAGGACGATGCGAAAGAGCCGGCGGCAGGAAGGCAGAGGGAGTTGAGAGAGCAGAGGGAGCAAAGAGAGGATAGGAGAAGGGAAGAACCCCGGGGACAGGGACAGCAGCATGGGGGGGCCAGGGAGCCAAACAACTGATTAGGTTGGAGGCCACAGGAGGGTCGCCCCCAGGGCCAAGGGGGTCCTCTAGGAAGAGACATTTACCGGGAACCAAGAAGGTTGGAGCAAGGAGGATGGAGGCAGGGGCCGAGGGGTCACTTCCCACCACCGCAGGAAGCCATGGAGGTGGGAAGAGGAAGAGGAAGAGGAATTCGGGGAGCCGGGAGAAGGGGAGGAGGAGTAGGAAGAGGGGGCAGGGTGGCGTTGCCATATTGTGACTTCCATCAGGAGGAGGGCCACGCAACGGCCACCTGTCCGGAGTTTCTAGAGATAAGGGAGGCCAGAGGCGCTGGGAGGCAAGATCTGCCTGCAAGGATCGTGGAGGTGCAGCGAGAAGAGGTTGAGGACAGATGTGAAGACAGGGTCAACGTGGGGACCCGAGGGGGGATCAGAGTGATCCATGGGGGAGTAGGAATCGAGGCAACCCGCAAGGGGAGCCTGCAAACCATGTTCCGTAGAGGGGTCGCCTCGACCTCCTTAGCTCCCCCCCCAGAAGAAAAGATCATCTTCTCATCCGCAGATATGCCGGACTACGAGGATCCGTTCTGCGACGCGTTAGTGATCCAGACAGCGGTGGAAAACTTCACCGTCTCCTGGATACTGGTGGACAACGGGAGCTCGGTGAACGTGATTTTCAAGAAGGCCTTTGACGAGATGGGGGTGGAAGGGAAAAGGGTCCTAGCTTCCGATGGACCGCTTTTCGGCTTCTCTGGGGAGAGAAAAGAAGTAGAAGGGGGAGTAGGCCTGCATGTAAGGCTTGGGGGCGTCTCACGGAACTGCAGGTTCGTGATCGTGGACGCCCCAAGTAGTTACAATGCCATCTTTGGACGTCCCCTCATCAGCGCCTTTCGCTGCGTACCCTCCTCGTTCCATCAATGCCTCCTCGTACCCTCTCTTTTTCACTCTTTATTTGTTTCATGTCAACACGCCCCAAGTAGTTATAATATCGATGAACCTTGCCCGAAATTCGTCGAAATATCAACAAACTTCCATTCCAGAATTGGTAACAACTTGAGAAATTCTCCAGGCTTCTGACATTTTACCTTCACTAGAGCGCAAGTGTGACACTTCGCCACATCGATAGCTATGCCTTTCTTCAAACCTGGCCATTAAAACCACATCTTCATGCCTTTGAAAATCTTTGTGCTCTCTGGGTGGATCAAGTTCTTGGTAAATTTTGCCTTGACAATAATTCCTCCCATAGCTTGCCAAAATTTTTGATGCACAAATTACCGTCTATCCACAAAAGGTCATCCTTGAAGGTAAACTATGCATTATTCCCTTCCACAGTCTCTTCTAAATAGCACTTCTTGCTTTCATCAATATCCAATGCTGGTCAAACTTGGTCCGCAAGGTCATATTGCACATCCATTCAGTTTAAGCATTTATTCATGCTTGCTCTCTTATCAACACAAGAGATCTCTAAGGCCTTTAGGTCATGAATTAGATGCTCATCATACATCTGGATCCAATTTTCCTGTACTGGAGCCCTACGAGTTAACGCATCAGCAACAACATTTCCGATCCCAAGAGTGTAATGAATCTCGAATGTGTAGTCCCCAAGGAACTACATCCACCTCCACTATTGCATATTCAGGTCTTTTTGATTCAAAAGGTATTTCAGGCTCTTGTGGTCTATAAAGATATCAATCTTCATGCCATGCAAGTAATGCCACTAAAGCTTAAGAGAGAATATTACTGTTCAACCAGAATCGACGGCTAATTCACAGGTCTTTCAAACCGGGTGGCTTGTTCTTCCTAGCTTCTATTGATAGTAAGCCGTCTAGTCCTCAGCTAAACCGCATGGCCTTCTCCATCATACCGCCGTCAGGGAAGGTCCAGTTAAGCACCAAGTCCAAGGGGAGAAGTCACTCAGCTCTCTAGTGGGAAATCTGCCAGACAGAGCGGCTTCTCTCTTTTTCACTCTTTATTTGTTTCATGTCAACTCTTCCTGGTTCTCCTTTACCTCGGGTAGCCGGGAATCTTAGCCCTACCCATTTGGGCAGGACCTTGAGCCTGTAAAATGGACTGAACAGTCCTGCTTAGAGGATCAAGTTCGAATCCCAAAGCTAGCCGTCTGTGTTAGCCGACTCGAACTTCGCCTTTAGTGGATTACAGTTCGCTCAGGTTCTCTTCTAAACTGCCATATTTTTTCATTCTTAATCAAAGGAAATCACATCGTAAGAGAGGCATTTAGGAGAAGTAGGAGAACTCTGGTGTTGTCGTTGCACGCAACCTCTCTTTTTGTTTCTCCTTCTACTTGGTCTTAACCTCCTGCTATAACTGCCATTAACCGCACACTCTAACCGCCCGAAACCGGCTACTTAGTAACCTCACCTCCCTTATCTCCGCATCCTGCTCGAACGTGTTCACCTTAGTGTACACTGTTGGCATCAACAATCTCCTCTTCTCTCTCACACCTCTTCACTGACGACTTAAAGTAACTAGTTGTTCAATAGTCTCGCATCCTCCCTTCAACCTCCGCTTCTTAACTCGGACGTTTTATCCGAGGGACATTTCTTGCATCAAAATTTAATACGCGGCCTTCAGATCCTTAGTAGTTGATGAATTGCAGTTATAGCGAAGATGTGGGATTTTGCTCAAGATACCCCTCCAATCATCCAGAAATGTCTGTCCAGAGTAGTGACTATAATCTCCTACTATTCATAATAGATCTCCTAAAGAGACAAGGTGGGTATCATCCTAATGGTGTGGCGTTTGACAATAACAATGAATCTTCTCCCGATCGTGTTGAGCATTTGTTTCAACCTGAGGCAGAAGAGATCTTCAACCCTCCTCGCAAACTCTATAAAGCAAACATTCCCTCTTATCCTCATCAAGTTTATAGAGATCAAATGCTTCCCTTCAAAGAAGTGGAAGAATCTTCTCCATTTATCGACCAAATCTATTGGGACACTATTGCTGATGATTTCAGAGAGCCTTTTCTACCAGTTTATTATGAGATAAGCGATCCGGTCTCTCATCTACAAGCTTTTTAATTAACTGTCTCATTAAGGGCCATATTAGATGGAACCAAGTGCAAGCTTCTTGTTATATCCTTTGGCTATCATGCGAGAGAATGGTTCTATAACTTATCATCTCGGTCAATCACTTGCTTTGAGGATCTTCGAAGACAATTCCTCTTAAGGTTTTCTACTTTCAGCAAGCGGAAGAGAGGCCTATCATCTCTTCTAAATCAAGCAAGAAGATAATGATTCAACTGCACATTTCATCGTCCGATTCCGGAAGAAAACACTTGATGTTGTTAATTTCCACCAAGACTTATATAAGTATGCCTTAATGAATGGACTTAAAGAAGCCCCTCTCAAATACAAAGTCAGCCAAAATGAGCCTAAGACTTATGGAGATCTTTTTGAGATAACTAATTAGTTTTTAATAGGTGAAGCAATGAACACCAACTACGTCTCCTCATTAAATCAGAGGACTAAGAAACATCAGAAGAATTCTTGTCATCAACAGCCCTTTTACTCGCAAAATGCATCTCAATTTAGAAATTATAGGTCATCTTCTCTCCCTCAGGATATATCTGCAGTACCACCGTAGCAGAACAAGACACCTGAGTATATAGAAGCATATCCTATCCTATATTTTGATCCTAAAACACTTAAATATTAAAGGTATTCTGGCAGTTATGTCAAGTTCAATATTTCTTTGGATGATCTCTTGCCAATTCTTCAATGCCAGGGTTTGAAAAACCTCGGCATATGAAATCTAAAATCGAGCATCGTTATAAAGATCATTTCTGCAAATATCATAAGGATATTGGTTATGACATGGAAGATTGTCGGGCTCTTCGGAAACTAGCAAACCTATTTGCGAAGGCGAGAAAATTGCAAGATTATGTTGTCCTGTGACATTCCAGCGCATTTCCCTCTAACAAAGTCAATGATGCAAACAAAGACTTTGTTTCCTGCACTTTTTCATTTCTTTTTGATAATACTTGTAAAAGAGATAGCAAAAAATTGGTTCTCGGCAACATCCATCATAACAAAGACCTCTCGGCAGTTGTCGACAATTGGGTTCAATCAAGCTTCAAGTTCATATCCTTTTGTTGTATCCTCCAATGCAAAAAAACTGTCATATGCCATTTAGATCCTATTTCTAAACTTTGCTTTTAATATAACATGTGTGGAATAGAGAATGCTTATGCTGAAGGTGATATTTGAATGTAATATTATTTCTTTCGGCCCTCCACATCCCGCTCGAATCATTTGCAGATGTGTAGTGGTAATCCCTCTCGAATCATTCACAGATTTTAAATGTTAACTGCGCTCGAATCATTCACGGATGTGTTGTAATAGTAAAAATTGATCCTTTATGATGGTTGTTGTTAGCAACTATAAAAAATATTTTTGATTACTATGTTACCTATCTGTTGTTAGGTTAGAAACACTTGACTATCAACAAATTGACTGATTGTAATGCCGCGATCCGTTGTTAGATTAAAACAATACTCATTTATATGATCATTTGTTGATAATCAATATTTTAAGTACTACAAGCCTTTGTGTATTACTATGGCTCCTATTCCAGATATCTGGTTATCATGCCTCCACAACGCGCCTAGCCTACCTAATTATTTTCGGGTGAAGACCTGTCAAAAATTGGTCTTTTTAGGTTAACAGACTAACTCGAGTTTATCTGGCGGCTTTCGATTTCCTATATCGACTTGATCTATTCAACTTATTTTATAATGTCTATTATTATTCACAGCCTGAGTCAGCGAGTTGTATCATTCAACCATATCAGCCTGTGACTTACCATTTCATGGTTACTCAATATGAGTTTGGTCTACAGTCAGATGGCCTATTTCCCGGATAATCATGTGGTTAACATCATTATTTTGGGTTATCATACTGAATGCTTATGTCAGATATTATAAAGGACGCCGCACGGTCTAATATGTCTACCTATTTTCAGATTAATTGTGATGTTAGTGGCAATATTTCGTGTTATCTGTTTAAATTCTTATGTCGGATATTGTTAAGGAAGCCGAAAATGGTTTATTCCCAACCCTTGAATATACTAACTCTCATATTGTAAATGCAACCTGCATCAGTTTTCATCCAAGCCGTAGCTATCAGTTATATTATTTATCATTGTGGCTTGTTAGCGGTTAACTCACTTAAATGCAGGCTTGATATTCAATATATATATTGTTAAGGATTAGTTTTTTATAATCTCATAAGAATTTGCCAAGACAGTTGATCTCTTTCTTATGGTTAGTTAGAAAGAAGTCGTAGAATTGTGAATTCAAGGTCTTCATCACGACTTCCACGCGGTTAATTTTATAATTATCTTTTAATCAACGCAAGAAAGAAAGAATAAGACCACATGAATTGACACATGTAAGTAAAATCACAACAAAATTAACAGAGTTCACATTAAATAGGGTAACTATGTTTTAATTTCATTCTCAAAAATTACAGCAGTATAACCGCGCAGTTAAAATTATTAAACCGCTGGTTTCTTCAAAAAACAAAAATACAAGTCAAATTTCATATACTTCTAATTGCTCGGTTTGAGCTTCTTATTCGCAGAAGTGCTGGAATCGGTCTCGCCATCTACGTCAAATTCAGATGGTGAATAACAGGCACTGCTCGAACCAACTGTCTCCTCGATCTCCATTTTCTCTGCATCAGCCCGCACGGTATCTAGTGCTTGACCGCCGGTCTCGGAAGTGGCTCCCTTGCTCCAGATTTCCTTGTTGTCCGTGTCCTCTTTGCCTTCCTCATCTTCAACTTCCTCATCTTCCCCGACCTTATCCTTACCTTTGGTCGCAAGGTTTATAGCGGCCACCTTCTTTTTCAAGGTAGGGTACAGGTCAAGGAAGGTATATTCGCCAAATACCTGCGCGAAGCCGCCAAGATCCCAGAGGCAATTAAGCGCTCCATCGATCCCTTTGACTATGTGCAGGAAGACGAAATCTTGGAAGACTGGGTTTGCCGAATCATACATTTTATGCAAAGGAAAATAAAGGTCAGGGCGTGCAGCCTTATATTGGTAACCGCAATAACATCAGGTGATAACTTACCATTTTTTTCCTCCATTAGTCGTACATTTTTTGCTTCCTTCTCAGCTAATTGCCTCCCTAGCTTGCCTTGGGTTTTTATTAACCGCTTGTGGGCAAGGCCCATGAAGTAGTTTGTACCAAGCTCCTCGTGCTAACCTGAGCGGCTAGCTGTGATAGATCATTCTCTGGAACTTTCTGCATCGCCTTTAGATTACGCTTTCCATATAAAACCGCCCAGGCTACAGCAGCGTGGCGACTAATATTTTCACTCCCCCAGTAAGGGAGGGCAGTGGAGACTTGTACGCTATCACCTTCGGGATTCCACCACATTGTCGGGTTGCCGTGTAAGTCCTTCAGGCCGCTGCCCATTCCTTGCAGCACAAACACTCTTTAGGAGGCCAAATCCTCCTCCTCTTCAACCCGTTGCATCCTAACTCTTTTGTCCCTCTTTTCACATTGACACAGAGTCAGGCCACTAGGTGTCAGTGGTTTGTTTAGTGGAACGCCATGATAACCGATAAACAAAAGTAACAAGTAAGTTCTTAAGTCGCAAGCTAAAAAATTCAGGTCGGATTGGATTGATAGTTACCGTCCTTGGCTCGGACACCTTCCAAAGAAGGGAATAGCGGTATGTAATGGTTCACATCGAGCTGCTCCCCCTTGAAGAACTTGTATATGTCCTTCTCCACCCGTTCCAGTTCGCCATTTGCGAAGGCTGCTTCATTGCTGACTTGTGGATTGGCTGTCAGTAGCCCAAGCTGCCCAACAAAGATCAGATACCGCTCCAACCAGCTCGGTATCTTATTCGCCAAGTTTATGACCTTCAACCCTCGACAACAGAAGTATACAAGCCCTCGAAAGATCTTCGTCCTGGAGTCCAGTATAGACCGCACCGAGAAGCATTTTCTGGAGAGGCTCATTGAGAAGCGGACTCCTTCAGACCATAGATATAAGATGAAGCTGTAAATAGCGGCTATGGAGTTTCGTGGCAGTTGTCCAGGCATAATCCCATAGTGATCGAAGATGGCTACGGCTTCCAGCAAAATCGGAAACCGGAAGCAATAGTCAAAGTGATCTACGGGGATGGCAATCTAATGGGCATCAGATGAATTGATACTCTCGTATGATAGTGGAAGCCATGCGAGTAGCGGACTCCCCTGCATATATTTCTCAGTGAAATCATCTAGCTTGGCTTGTGTAAGCCGACATTCCTTGTGATCTGCAGAGTTGAAGGCCAATGCCGCATTGGTGCTAACCACTATTGCCTTATCAGACCGCATCGACTTGGCCTTAGCTCGCATCTTGAATTTCTTGCATAAATCTCCTGAAACTTCTCTATTTAAAGAATACTAGTGACCCGCAATGATCAATGTCAAATTGCAACTAGGTTTAGAAGTCGCGCGACTCAAACTGCGAAGTACACTCCCAAATTAGTTTCAAGCCACTATTTAGTTCGCCAGTTCGTTCGGTTTGGTCCCTGGACTTGTGAGATTTTCGCAAAGCAAAATAGATATGGCGACAAAAATTAATAAGCCACACAAGCTGAGAACAGTTCACAGAAGCATCAACCAAATACTTAGCAATTAAGCGCAACAAATATTTATCCAGAATTATCCATCAACAAATAATATTTTATTACACAACCAAATCTAATCGCTCAAGGCTGCTTGTAGCTTTTTGGTTCCTCTCTTCCTATTCGCGCACCGGATCACCGGTTTGCAGGAGGGTAGCATAGATCTGGATCACTTGATGATGGATTGAATGCAGAGACCGGTGAACCCGTGAGGCATTGTGCTCTACACGGATGAATGGGATCATCTGCAGAGCTCGAGTCTCCAGTTAGCAAAAAACAGCTACCTTTCCAGCCACGGGGACCTACGGAGGATTTGAGGTCTTTCAAGTAGTCGGGCGGCTTGCTTGTTGTGACTTCTCCATAGTCGGTGCAATATGATGCATGTTTCCATCGGCCTTTTGTGGCAAATATAGATTCTTTCCTCTGTAGTATCGGAGGTCGTCGTCAAGTCGGTGATTAGTTTGCTTTCCTACTTTAGTCGGGCGGCTATGTACGCGACTTGATCTTGCAGCGCCTTCTGCATCTCCAGCTCCTCTTTCCTCTCTAACTCTAGTACAGCATGCGCCTCTTGCAACTTTTTCTCAACGGCCTCCACGGCAGACCACTGTACTTCTTTTTCAATCCGCCGCTCCTCCTCCTTAGCCTGTAGGGCCTCACCATACTCTCTCAGCCTCATCTCCAAGGCGCCAACTTCCCTTTGGAATTTAGTGAACCTTTCATTGTGGATACATAGTGGAGGTGGTGGTAGAAGAGGCAGGAAGGAAGTCAGATTGCCAAGTCTCATCGATGATTCTAGTTCACCTACAACAAATAAATTCACGGTCATAACCGGTCAGATAATGGACACTTATTTTTAGGAGTCTTGGTAAATGGAGACCACCGGTCTGGGTTTTCTCTCCTTCAATAGCCGCAGTAACAAATCTAAACACTGGCCGCCTGGATCGTTCGAAATCCATCCGCAAAAGTTGTTCTTTCCATAGCTGCGTGGTCTCTTAACCCTTGATTTTTAATTGAGCCATGGTCAGGAAAATGCTGGAAGGCGGATTCAAGATTGTATCCGCACCCTTCTTCCATGACTGTAATTTATAGAAGTTTACAGTTCGCTTAACATCTCCATGTTTACCTTCCATGAGAGGAAGCGTGGTTGTCGGCTTTTTCGAGGAGACTTTCCTTTTAATCTCCTCCATCCTATATCTAAGTTAACATTTTTTCTCCTTCAGAGACCGCAAAAGCCGGCTCGCCAGCCTTCTCCCCAATCATTTCGATGTCGGGGAGGGAGGCCTCTTGTGAAGCTGGTCAGGGTTGTAAAGATCTTGTCCTGCTGCTGAAGAATCTCCAAGTTCTTGAAGATGTCGCTCAAGGTCTCAGTAATCACATAAGTGTTTTCAGGCTCATTTAGCTTGGAAGATGGTGTTGACGGACTATCAGACACTTCTCTTTCTCGTGGTCAATACTGAAGACTACCTGCTTCGATCTTTATGGAAACGTTCTGGTTTCTAGCTTGCATATTCCATACCTTCCTCCTCATCTTTTCCTCCAGGATCTCGTTCTTTTTCCTCTGCTGCTTCCGGGAGGCGACTAAAGTTTCTACCTGCTTGCCCTTTTTGACCAAAGACAAGACAACTTCCTATGACATATTCTGCTTGTTCTCCTCAATGACGATTACTTCAGCTGGGATGGAAAACTCGCGTGGTTTGGGAGATCTGACACTTTTCTCTTCCGGCTAAGGGATATTCAAGAGAGATTCTCCTGGTGGCGAAAAGGTGATCTCGAAGGATGGGTCGGTAACGGTTTGTGGGAAAGCAGTTTCAGAAGTTGCTACCAATTTGGTCGCGGTTTGTGGGAGAGAAGTTTCAAAAGTCACTACCATTTTGGTCGCGTCCTGCGAGGATGGATACGGTCTCAGTTGGCCTTTTTGCGGTATAAGAAGCCATTGGAGCAATTGGCTTCTAAGTGTTCCCCTTAGGCTAGTGGCAAGAGCCCTTTGGTTTTCGGCTCATCCTCTTCTTCTTCTCCACCGACCTCTTTTCGCGGTCTAAAACCGAAGAAATGATGTCCATCTGGAAGAAAGATACTCCAGTTTGAAAGATGTTGACCGCTAGTGGCGAATAACGACCCATAGCTTTAGAGAATTTTTGAAAAATGATAGAGTTCAAATCCTTTTATAGACATCACAACATTTATGACATTCGCAGTCTTCGGTTAAGATTAGCATTTATGAAATTCCTTGGGATTTAAAAATGTGTGGGGATTATGTTCGACCAGAATCCGCGACTAGTTCGTACGTCCCCCAAGCCGGTCAGCTTGTTCTTCCTATCAGCCATTGATAGAAAGTCTGCTAGTCCTCAGCTATACCATGCAGACTTCTCTATAAGGCCACCGTCAGCTAAGGTCTAGATCAGCACCAAGTCTTAGAGGACAAGTCGTTCATCTCGTTAGTGGGAAATCCGCTAGACCACGGGACTTCCCTCTTTTTCTCTCTTTGTTTGTTTCCCATCACCTCTGCACGGTTCTTCTTGTTGATGTGGAAATTGCACCAACAGATAACGGTGTACAAAATCTCATGGGGATGTGGAGAAAAGGAGAAGGAGAGGCTATCGAGTAGCTAGTTACTAGCAGTTAGTGGAAACACCAGAGCAAGCCGCACAAAGAGGCGACACCAGACTTCGCCCGTCGCGGCTAAAGAATCTCTTGTGGAGGGCTTTCCCTTGATTTAAAATATAGCGGTTACACTTAGAGAGGAAATAAAAGAAAGAGGATAAGCCGGCTGGTTAGCAGGCCACAAGACACAAGTCTCGAGACCGCAGCTCTTAACAAGCGAGCTCCTGGATTCGAGTTAGTGTGCTTTGGGGAGTGCTACCCCCTATTTATAGGCTTGGGGGCCTGCCCAAACGGGCGGGGCTAAAATTACCGACTGCCCGGGGTACAGGAGAACCAGACAGAGGTGAAGGGAAACAAACAAATAAGAAATGAAAGAGGGAAACCGCGCGGTCTGGCGGATTTCCCCAGGCGGCCTGAGCAGATTAGCCCCTTGGACTTGGCGCTGAGCTAGGCCAGCCTTGACGGAGGCCTGACAAGGAGGCTGCGTGGCTTCTCTGAGAACTAGATGACTTAATGTGGACGGAGGCTAGAAATCATAGGCAACTTGGTTTGGAAAGCCATGCAAACTAGTCACGAATTTCGTGTTAACATAATCCCCGCACATTTCCAAATTTCAGGTAATTTTTGAAATGTAAGACTAAACCGGAGACCGCGACTGCCTTAAATGCTGTGACGCCAATAAAATGTGCTGAACTCTATCATTCTTCTTAGATTCTACCAAATCATGGGTCGTTACTCGCCACTAGCGGTCAGTATCTTTCAAGCCGGCGCGGCTTCCCTCAAAATGGACGTCATGTCTACGATGTTAGAGTGCGAGAAGAGATCGACTGAGAAGAAAAAGAGTTGAAGAGCCGGAAATTGGAAAGATCTGACCGAACTTCCTGAGGGGAAACTAGAGAAGACGATCACTCCAGTGGCTTCTGATTCTAGAAAGAGGCCGACGGAAACCATCGCGGAAACTTCGTAGGCCACGACCAAAATTGAAGCGGCTTCCAAAACTGCTCTCGCACAAACCGGGATTGCCAAATCCTTCGAGATCTCCTACTCTCCATCGGGTGAACCTTTCTTAAAAATCCTTGAGGAAGAGGAGAAAAGTGCCGACTCATCCAAACCGCATGAGTTGTCCATGATAGCCGACATAATCGTGGTTGATGAGAACGAGCCGGAGAAGTCGCAGGAGGCCGCGCGGTCTCTAGCTTAGAAGAGAAAGAGGGCAGAAATGGTAGTCGGCCACTTGAATCTGTAACGTCCCGATTTGCGCTAGGCCCCTTGTGCGTGTTTTTGGTGTCGGGAGAGCTGGTGTAGGCTCAAGGGGGTGCATGCGATTAGGTGCGAACTCGCAAGGAACAAGGAAATAGGCTGAAAACTGTTTTGAGTCTGACAAGGGTAGGGACACGGGCGTGTCCCTACCCATGTTCAGTGGCGCTGAGTGTCCATGGAGTTGAGTGGTAATAAAAGGGCGTTGAGTGGTTTGTCCCGAGTAGGACACAAGTAGGGACACAGGCGTGTCCCTACTCGTGTGCCATGCCTTGGATGCGTAGCATTGAGTGATCGGTCCCGAGAAGGACACGGGTAGAGACACGGCAAAGTCTCTACCCGTGTACGAATGACACGGGTAGCGACACAGGTGTGTCCCTAATCGTGTGCTTCAAGCCCAGGTCGACGAGAAGTGTCCCGACAAGGACACGGGTATTGACATGGACACAACCACGACCGTGTGACATTGACAAAGGTACTGACACGGGCGTGTCAGTACCCGTGTAAGGGCACGAAACGACAGTCGAGCCACTTCGCCAGAGCAGGACATGGGTAAGGACACTGCCGTGTCCCTACCCGTGTCACTTCTGTATAAAAAGGAAAAGTAAAACCCTAGCCATTTTCACTCTTCATTCCAGCCCTTTTTCATGAGAGAACTTCCTGGAGGAGGAGATCTTGCTGGAGCAAACCTTGGAGGAGGAGAAATGCCACCGCCATCAAGGAAAAAGCGATGCCGCTGAGGAGGATGACAAGATCCATGGCTGGAAATGGTGGTACCGCTGGAAATGAGGTGAGCTTCCTCCCCTCTCCCTTGGTGCTAGATCCTTAGATATTCTTAGGCGAGACATTGGATCAAATGAGTCTTGATGTGTGAGGAGAAGGTTTCTTAGGAATGCCTATCTAGAACTTTGTTCTAACGTTTAGTCATCTTCAACCTCCCCTTCTTCAAAGTGATGACGGGGGTGGATTCATGAAGAGGAATGGCCTTGAGAGGGAGAATAAGGGTATAGGAACTTCTGGTTGCGATTTGGGGTGATCGGCTTGAGGAAGAAGATGAACCGATGCCGTTCATTCCGCTTCAAGATGCGTGCAGAATCTATGTTCTGCACGCAGCCACCTTCGTGGCTATTTTCAGGAAAGAAATGGTCCGACTTGGGCTTTCGACTAAACACGAAAGTTGAAGCCCTTGAAATTACCTTTCTAACGAGTGGTTACACGCCTTCGGGTGAAGTCTGTAGCCACGGGAATGTCTGATCTAAGTAAGGGCTGTAAGCTAAGCGCACAGAAATTATATTCTGTACGTTGCAGGCTTTGGAGCCAATTTCATGTGGGTTATATTCTGATCTGGGTTGCAGGCTTAACATGAAAGTTGTAGCCGATGGAAAGAAATTTCCATCGAGGGGTTACACTCACTCACCGGATTCCTGTAGCCACAGGAATCTTCAGTTGAAGTTGATGTCAAGATTTATTCTGCACCTAAATTTCTTGGTAGTGTATAACTTGGATTTAGATTCGGTGGAATTAATGTTGCAATCAAATTCGAGGTTCGGGTGAACTCTTTTTTGATAACCACCGTAGTGTTATGAAGGTTGAAGTTTGTTAATTTAAATTCGTATAACGAGTTGTGAAGCAAGCTTGAATCGAACGAAATGGCTTGAATTAAATTGGTAGATTATCATTTATGCACATTTTGTTTTATGATGTTGAAATCATTCGGTATGACATATAGATGAATAAAATATGGCCATATGTATGTTGGATTGATAGAATGAAATTTTGTAGTCCAATTCTTAGAGAGTCGTCTCCCTACGGGTAGCATTGTGGAAGTTAGTAAGTGCGGAGTTTGCCGTCACTAGGCGGGATGGTGTTGAGATGAGTAAAGTTGGACGGTTGGGCTTGTCCCTCGGTGTTCATGTCCCGGGGCTCCTTTCATGCCAAGTGGATGGTTGGACTTGGTCCTCATGCTTTCACCGAGGCTTCTTCCATGCCACGGTGTTGTGGAATTGTATGCGGTTTGAGTCGACACGTGGTGTCGTAATCCTGGGTTAAGGATAGTGTGGCAGGTCTACGGGCTCGCCAATCGTCACACCGATTGGAGTTGGTAGATAGACTTTGGGTGGTTGGGCTTATACCTCGGTGTTCATGTCCCGGGGCGCCATCCGTACCAAGTGAACGGTTGGGCTTGTCCCTCGGTGTTCATGTCCCGAGGCTCCTTCAGTGCCAAGTGGATGGTTGGGCTTGGTACTCGTGCTTTCTCCGAGGCTCCTTCCATGTCACAGTGTTGTGGAATTGCATGCGGTGTGAGTCGACACTCGGTGTCATAATCCTAGGTTAAGGATAGTGTGGTAGGTCTACGGGCTCGCCAATCGTCACACTGATGGGAGTTGATAGATAGACTTTGGGCGGTTGGGCTTGTACCTCGGTGTTCATATCCCGGGGCACCATCCGTACCAAGTGAACGGTTGGGCTTGACCCTCGTGCTTATTTCCGAGGTTCCTTCCGTGTCACGCATAGGCCAGTTCGGGGCTAGGATCTTGGTGCATATCTACCCAAGAGACCCGCTGGGCCTTAGTACGCATAGGCTCCGTTGTTGTGTTCTTAGCGTTGATGCATACAGAGGCCTAAGTGAAGTAGTGTGGATACCCACTTAGTAGTAGAAGTGCCCGTTCTACTGTCACCGTCTAGCCATGATGGTTGGCGCCTGAGAGGTTAGCTACCTGCTCGAAAAGTGAGAACTACTAGTCTGTGTCGACATAGCAATTGCATGTGCGTGATCATGGGTGAGTCATTGCATCGCATACATAACATTGCACCTCATTACATACACAAGACCCTCTTCGTATAAGTTTGTATGGGCACTCCAATACGATGATTTACTTACTGCTCAACGATCCTCAACTTATATGCTTGTATGGGCATCCATATAAGTTGAGTTACTTTCGGTTAGAACTCTATATTCATATGTTGTGATAGATGGTAGAAATGTTAGATTATCTTACTACATGTTATACCACTTGCTTGTTTATACTCCTGCTTATATACATATATTGTACACTGTCTACTTCTCAGCCCGGTGCCGAGGAGTCGCCGGGGGATAGGATGTGAAGCCACTTAGTCTTTGTGACTAACGGTTGCTACGTCTTCGTTTTTAGGAGGAAATCCCGCAGATGGTACAACAGGTCGTGGAGCCTATCAGCCATGCCAGGACGACCGGGCTTGAAGGGACGGTGTCGTCACTACCGTTTGTTGCAGATGTGAGTATATGAGGGTTTATTGTAGCCCTTCAGGGAAATTTATAGTTGCACTCTGATCATATAGAAGCATGTTTTAGCTTCTTTATTACTATATTTCTAGACTTATAACTTGTGTGGATTTGATTTCTTTATATTATTTTGGTTGGGTTGGCATATATATATTGATATTGGTTGTAGCTGGCAGAATAGGGGTCTTGTGGTATAGGCTAGCCCGAGCGTTAGTACTACCCCAAGGCGGCTGTTGTGGGCATAAGACCCCTCTCGTGCCGTGTCTTGTGTTCCGGGAGGGGGGGGGGTCTTACAAATGGTATCAGTTTGCCACGATCCTCATCTAAAGGAGTCAAACAACAATGGGCCACTCCCGTTCGACTAGTCAGATTGGGGACAAACTGACTTAGCGGAAGCAGTGGTGGGCCCATATGTAATTCACACTAAGTTTGTCCAACTATGACCTTAGGATTAGCCAACTTGACCGTAAGTTTGCATTCTTTGTATAGATTCCAGTGCGTGTTGAGCCGTTAGGGGGCATTCCTACCTCTTCCATACCCACTCAGTTCCAACAGTCCGAGTTGGGGCAGACGCTCACCGCCATCTTGGATTCTTTTAGGGCACAGTAGACTCCGGTGCTACAACAAGCCCCAGGCTCTAACTGGCTCAGTGCCTTCCGGGCTCTCTCCCCTCTCACTTACCTTTTGACGGAGTCAGCCGTGCGCACGGAGGAATGGCTTGACATAGTACATGAGTTATTGGCTGGTATCCGTTGTCCAACCAACATGGCTGTGTCACTGGTGGTGTCTACCTTGGAGCTACATGCTAAGAGGTGGTGGAATTCACTCATGGGCTCCACCTTCCAGGGCCGAGTCTATACAAATACAGGTTGGAGTGAGTTCTCGGATGTTTTATTGGAGCACTTCATTCCTTCATCCGCTCGAGATGAACTTGAGGAGAGGTTCCTTCTACTGAAACAAGGATCGAAGACGGTTACGGAATACCAACGGGAGTTCCAACATCTCGCAAGGTTCGCGGACTCATATGAGTTGGATGATAGAGGTTATGCAAAGCATTTCTACAAAGGGCTGCGAGACCCCCTATGGCAGGACCTTTGATTTATAGCGGATGCTAGCTTGGCGGAGATCATCGATATGGCAAAAAGATTGGAGGCGGACCACTTGGGTAGTGGTAAGAGACCTGCAGAGGGCGTCATGGAAGCTGGCCCGAGCAATAGAAGGAGACGGGACTTTAGAAGAGGGAGAGGATATCAATGAGGTGGTGGGCGTGTCCACTGAAACTATAGGGTGGAGCATTCGATTCCACAACTGCTTGCGTTGCCTACATCGCCGCAGCCTCAGCAATTTCAGCAACTCAAGAGGCGTCCTGGGCTGGTGTGTTTTGAATGCAACCAACCGGGTCACATTCGACGCATTTTCCCTCAATTGTTTTGGAATGCCCCTAACGTTCTCCCTCCGGTAGCTCCTCGAGGGAAGGGTTACATGCGTGGTAGAGGATGAGGACCGCGAGGAGGTAACCCCGGCCCTGCCCGGGATCAAGTTTACGCGCTAGACAACGGAATCCCCAGAATGTTATTGCAGGTAAGTGTTATAAGCTTTCATGTTTTCTGTGTTAAACTTAAGTTGCTTAGGACATACTAGCTATCTTGCAATAAGTTTTGATTATTGGTACTTAGGCACTGTGATAATTGGCGAAAAGACGGCCTATACGCTATTCGATACTAGTGCCTCACACTCCTTTATGTCCGAGGATTTCATTAAGGACATGGGGGGTGTGCAATATTTTTTTGGAATAGCCCGACTAGTGCACCTTCCGGACGGCTCGGATATGGTTACAACCGCTAAGTGCGAGCTTGAGGTACTTATTGAGAGAAGGAATTTCATTACGCCTGCCACTGCCTTGAAAATGCCGGAATTTGACATCATTATGTGCATGACGTGGTTGGACTGGCACTTTGCAAGGATTGACTGCGCGGAGAAGCAGATCTATTTGAGACATGGAGACTCCGACGTCATCTTCCAAGGTATTAACTTGGCACCCCATCTGACGTTATCACCCGTTCAGGTTGTAAAAGCGCACATAAAGGGGGATGACGTTTTTATGATCTTGTTCGAGTTGAAAGAAGTAGCATTGGACGTAAAAGACGTACGGGTGGTGCGGGACTTCCCCGAGGTATTTCTTGAGAAACTGCCAGGATTACCCCCGCACAGAGAGGTTGACTTCCAAATTAATCTCATACCGGGTGCCAAGCCTGTATCTAAGGCCCCTTACCGAATGGCCCCGAAAGAACTCGCGAAGTTTAGAGTTCAACTACAAGAACTGGTTGAGTCAGGGTTCGTTCGCCCCAGTTCGTCACCCTGGGGAGCCCCTGTATTGTTCGTAAAGAAGAAGGACGGAACCCTGCGTCTGTGCATAGAATATCGGAGACTCAATCGGCTGACGGTGCGGAACACTTACATGCTACCTCGGATCGACGAGTTTTTCGATCAACTAGTGGGAGCGCAATGGTTTTCTAAGCTAGACTTGCGCTCGGGGTATTACCAGTTGAGAATACAAGAAGGGGACATCCAAAAAATAGCCTTCAGTTCAATATATGGGTTGTACGAGTTCACCGTAATGTCGTTTGGGCTCACAAATGCCACTTCGGCTTTCATGAGTTTGATGAACAAGGTATTTGAGCCCTATCCGGACATCTTCGTCATTGTTTTCATCGATGATATCCTAGTCTACTCAAGGACGGAGGAGGAGCATGGCGAGCACCTAACCTTTGTGTTGAAGAAATTGAAGGAGAACACCTTGTACGCCAAATTTAGCAAATGTGAATTCTGGCTTAAGTAGGTTTCCTTCTTGGGTCATTGGATCAGCGGGGCTGGGCTAGCTGTGGATCTGGCCAAAGTGCGTGCCGTAAGGGAGTGGTCACCCTTGAAGTCGGCGGCCGATGTGCGGAGTTTCCTTGGACTTGCCGGGTACTATCGCAAGTTCGTAAAGGGATTCTCAAAGATTGTGTAAGACCCCCCCTTTTTTTTCTTTTTAAAACCCGGGGTCTTAGGCCCAGAATCGCCGCTTTGCGGTGACACCTTCACGTCCTGAAGGGTCATCACCACAAGGCGCCGATTCTGCGGGCCAATTTAATCACAGAAAGGTAGCACAACAATTGAAGTAAGAGCAAGTCCACTGAAAGTAAATCACATATATAAAATAAAAATCTCCACGAAGGGAGTGTCCACAGAATAACAATAATATGAGTACTATAAATGCGGGCTTATGCCCGATACATCATGTCCTCACTACAATCTCTCATGCGGAAGCAAAAACAGAAACTACTCAGGGTCGAGACTCACGGTCCCGGCTGTATGAGCTCCAGAGCTAGACTGCCCCATCTCCAAGCGCACCGGTCTCTGGGGCCGCTCCTCCATGCTGGGCTCCACGATCCCCTAAATGATGCGGTTCGAAAACCGTTAGTCATAAAGACTAAGCCCTATCATCCCCTACCCCTTCCCCCATGGCTCCTAAGTACCGAGCGGAGAGGAAGAAAGGGAAGGACATGAAGGTGGAGATTTAATCAAGACACAGATGGCAGCGGAACTAATCTAGCAATTCTATAATAATATGACAGAAACAGAAAGTAAGAAAGGTAACCTTAACTTATGTGCGAAAGCGCATAAGCCAAGGGATCTTCTGCAAGGCTCCCATTGTATAGAGTGTCCCATACCACTTATATGTTGGGGTGTCGGCTATCAAACAACAACATATGTTTATATTGAAAATAACCTTAATTTATAAACATGCCCACACAAGCTTATAGACCAAGGGGTCGTTTTGCAGGTCCTAATGTATAAGCGTCCCATACCACTTATACTTTAGGTGTCAGGGTTAAATGAATCGATTATGCTATGACATGCAAGTGGGTATGATGAAACATGCAAGTGCAATTCACACGCCCGACTCTGTGCACACAGACCTTTAGTTCCCCCTTTCGGAGCCGTTACCTCCCAGGATACCTCCGTAGTGGCAGACGGAAGCGGTGGGTTGGGCCTCGCCCACCTCTAAACCAGTAAAGCACTACCGGTCAGACCTATCGTACGCCTCAACGCTTGGTGCACTAAGCGGACGCCTGCGTACTCTTGCCGGCTGGCGCACCGGACTTCTGTTGGCGAAGTGCTAACCACACTTGCCGAGTCAGCGTATTGGCGTCGGTGCATCGACCCTCCAATACCGAAGACCCACCACCTTAATTTTCATTCTTTTTTATGCACATGCAAGTTTAATCGTAAACACACAAAAGCCGAGTCAAAGCTCCCCGGACCAAAACGTCCGTCTCCAAACCAACCGAGCCGAAGCTCCCCGGACCATCCCGTCCGTCTCTTAACCAACCGAGCCGAAGATCTCATCAATCTTCCTGTGCCAACAGTGTTTGTGAAGGGTGCATCCCTAATTACTAAGTTACTCTTGTCGGTTTGTTATTACAGTTTACGTTAGCCCAGGACTGCCCCCGGTATTCCCCATGAAGGGCTCTCAAGGGGCACTAGGAACCAAGACGGCGGCATTACGGTCCGAAGTTCCCTTTTGTAAGGCACTTATTGTTATTGGTTGATCTCCCTTAACTCGATTCCCTTCTCATATTACGATAGACTATCCTAGGGTGATTTTAAACCTTCCACTCTTCGGGGAAGACGATCTTTCGTCGAACCCGAGCACCCCTTAACTCTAGCTATCACCACTTCTCACTACTCTTCATATCATCCTATCGTGATATCATCCACAATTGTCCACCCAGACAAAATGATTAACTCCAATGAATTCCTCAGATCATGTCATATTGCATTTCACAAATTTGTTATATGCAGACCAACCTAGACTATATGTCGAACCGGCTATGCAATGATCCAATACTCATCCAAATGCCCTAAATTATTTACTGGAGACTTATCATGATATAACTAGCCTAAATCCAGAAAGTGGTAATTTTCCTAATTTATTTGATGTTTAATTAATTTCCTCGAAAGACCCAAGGGTTACCGGTTTGAACATGAACTACCCTAAGTAATCATGCAAGATGTCCAGAAATATTACTATAAATATTATGTTATCCCAATATGGTAAATCCAAAGTATCACAATTTTTCTATCATCAAAATGGCACTAAAACTATTTTAGAAATAATCTCTATCTTTTGTTATTTATGAATCAAGTACAGAAAATATCCATCCAAAAATTGTAAATTAATTATACTAAGCAGATAAGATATTCAAAATAACATTGTCCAGGTTTCATAATTTTCCAACAAGTATATCATCCATAATTAATTTTTAAACCATAAAACCCCTTTCTAACATCTGTGAATGAAGTACTAGAATTACTCAACTAAAAATCATACAAAAATTCAGGGGCAACTATTCTGACCTAAAATATTTATCTCGAAGATTTCATGAGGTTTCAATGAACAGAAATTTCTTAACAATTAAAACATCATTTAAGGCCATAACAAGCTTTACAAATGAAGTGCTAGCAATAATCAACATAAAATTCTAGAAAAATTGCTATAAGTTCTACCTGATCCAAAACTCACTCTACCTGAATTTCACAGCTTTTAAGTAAGGTTTAGTGACTGGTTTTACCTATTTGATATTTTATCCTAAAACTAAGGTTAGGGTTTTAAGGTATCTACTTGTCTCCAAATTCTCCAAGATTCCATCCAGACGATTCTTATCAGGCCTTTGTCAACTCTACAGTGTTTCAAGGCAATACAAGAGCAATTGCCCCCATGTCCTTCACAACCCTCAAAACCCTTCATTTAGGGTTTGAGCTTGGATCCTAGGGTAAATCAACCCTAAAACTCACCATTTTTCTCCAAGCAGGTTATAACACCCTTCTAAGTCAGAGGTCAGAATATCAGCCTCTGTTGAGGTGATTTGACCTTTCCAAACTCTTAGTGCACTTTTTATTAAAAGATGTCTCACTAATGCCTAGTTAAGGGTAGAAGATTTCCTACCCAAAACTCCTCCAAACTAGTCGGAATTTTGTACAGATCTAGGTTTTATAGCCAGGGACCACTCACCAAAATTTGGGAGGGTTTGGAGGTTATTTGACCACTTAAATAAATTTCTCTAACTTAATTAAATTAAAACAAAAACGTTAGGCAAAGTATCTCCAAAAGTTCCCATTTTTGGTCTGCCTTTAGGTATAGCTAAGGTTAACCCCCTGCCCAAATTTCAGGTCATTTGGACAAGGGACGAAGAGTGGACATCCATTTTAATTTCTGCCCAACTCTAGGTACAGCCCCCCACTAAAACGGGTTCTGCGGTCGAACCGCTTACCCAAACGGGTTGAAATCAATTTTAAATTAAACTAGACTCAAAGGGCTACAATTTTCGTGAGTGGTATTTTTTCCTAAAACGGCCTCTAAGTGCCTCGTTTTGCAGCATCAAAATATGCTCATCTAAGTATATTTTCCTTACAAATTATTTACAAAATTTATATATTATAAACAGCTTTTACTGTTCATCTTCTACAGAACCCGAAAACCAGAACACAGAAACTCATATATCCTATAGCTCTTTCGCGATCCGTCACCGGTCGTCCGGTCACTTCCCTGGCCGGCCACCACCACCACCACCTCCGTTGAGGCGATGGCTATCGGTCGGCGGTGGTTTGGCCGCCGGAGGTGGCGGTTTCCGGCGAACTCAAAAATACATTTTTCATGGTTTTCCATGAAAACGAGAGATAGGTCCAGCTCCGTTGAGCACGAACTTCCTTTCTAAGAATCCTAAGATCTACCCATGAAAGAAGAAGCAGAGGAGGACCTTGTTCGCGGTTTGGAGACGAGATGAACGACGGGGTGCCATGGCGCAGTGGTGGCGTTGCCGAACTTCTCCTACAGCAAGAACAAAGATCTGAATCCGATTGGTCAAGAGTGTTGTAACACCCCTACCCGTCACATAGCATATAGCAGTAGGTCCGGCCGGGGCCCGACGCCATATACTACGGACAGACCGGTTGGTTACGCGTTGAAACCATTCAACCAATCATGTCGTCCTACACAACACCTAGCGGAAGCAAATTATTAAGTTGCAAAAGAAATAAGAACCCTGCTACAAAGCATGAATGTCCACTACCAACTCAGGAATGTAATCAAACATAGAAGAGAGGCCTTATATTGTTCACTTAACAAAATAGTGTTTTCCAAACTTCGGCACGCAGGCCGGCCATACATGAAAACGGGAAAGATACATAAGCAATTAGGCCTTCGAGGGCCGGCACAGCAACAAGGGCTTTAGCCCGCTATTTCCCGCTCTGCTCCACAGCACCTGCAAGCCACAAACCACCGCCCGGTGGCAAACAATAGCAACGGTCAGCAATGCTGACCAAATTATAACGATCCCGCCCCCAAAATCGGGGCGGCGATGCTCTTTCCCTGCACTTTATTAGTATAGGCAATATATTAATGTGAACACACATCAACACGGGCGTAGGCTCGCACGGCCACACACCCCGTGCACTCAGGGCACATTCTCGGTGAACCGGCCAACTTCACGTCAATTCAAGCCATAGACGTTCCCAATCCACCACCGCCTCTTGGACGGTCATCCATATGAGCATTTTGCCTTCCTGGCCTTGGTCACGGCAATTTAAGCCATAGACCGCCGAAGACCCTCATCCATGCCAATGGTCCTACCGAACAACATAGACCGGGTACGGTTCCGCCTGACCCGTGCTCATATCGCAACGGCAATTTAAGCCATATGCGCAGGTCAAGACTCACTGAGTCCCGTTTCCGCCACAACAATCACATAACCCGGTTATGTTCACGTTGGCTCCCCGGCCACCGTGTTGGCAAAGCCCGCTTTTGCCCAGTTTTCCGGGTGCACCTTGGAGTTAATCTCCAAGGCTCCCTGATGCAATCTACCAAGTAGAAAACCCGAAAAACACCCAAACACCCGGAGTTTTCCCCGGTTCATATGCAATGCAACATCACCGATCCGGACCAACATGTCCGAATAGGCTTCACACACAATGCCTATGTCCGTTTACGCATACGGACTCTACACAAGGGGGACTTCACATATCTACCCCAAGGAACGCTCCAACCCTTCGCTCACTCGCGAGAGCGGGCTTCCTATGCAAAGGAAAAGAGGGCTTCACATGCCCAAGGATGAGAAATCGTTACCCTTGCATTCTTCCGCGGCGCCATCAAAAACTATACGGTTGGAAAGCACCGCAACGGCGTCGCCTCCGCGGATCTGGACTCGGATCGCGATTCGGAGCTCCGAAGCTCTCCCGGCGGCCGGATCTTGGACTCCTCCTCCAAACTTGCTCTCCCCTCTCTCTAAAACTTAGAGAGAGATTATCCAAGAGAAATAAGGGTTTCAAAACCCTATTCCCGGCTAAAACCCCCCAGGAGCAGCCCCCCACCATCGGATCCAAAGCCAAGGAAACGAACGGCCACGATTAAGCCTCAAATTATAAAATCTGGGCCGAACACGGGTTGGCACACGGCCGTGTGCCTGGCCGTATAGCTCATTCGCCGTCTCGACCCAAATTGAAAACCAGCACATGGCATGTGACACGGCCTCCGACACGCCCGTGTCGCCTGCGATACGCCCGTGTCGGGACCCGTGTCACGCCCCCCGTGTGCAATAAAACAACGCTTTGCAGTCAGAGGGGTACACGGCTTGGTGACACGGCATGGGACACGCCCGTGTCAAATTAGACACGCCTGTGTTCGTGCCCGTGTTACTACCCGTGCACCCAACCGCACAGCACAGGCGTGACACGGCCTGGGACACGCCCGTGTCCTAGGCCGTGTTCCACCACACGACCATCGTTGACCTGCGCTGGTCGACGACACGGCCCGAGCTCGACACGCCCGACACGGCCTCCGACACGCCCGTGTTGGGGCCCGTGTCACCTGCACCAAAAACCCGACTTGGCCAAAATCGATCCCCGTCGCTCCTACGACAAATTGGGGTGTTACAATTTTACCCCCCTTAAAGAATTTCGTCCACGAAATTAATAAAGGAAAAACAGGACTTAACGTAAAACAGTACCTGAGCGGAATAATTCCGGGTCTCCTCGAGCATAGTTTGCTCCCGTTCCCAAGAGAGCTCCTCACGCCCGCAGTTATCCCACCGGACCTTAACCATCCGGATCTCCTTGTTACGAAGCCTCTTGACCTCAACATCTTCAATACGAACGGGCTTGACCCTTGTCATCAACCCTTCGTCCACCGGCACTTGGTCAACCGCGATCACCTGTGAAGGCTCTTGCACCGCCTTCCGCAACACAGAAATGTAGAACACATCATGTAATCCACTCAACTCCACCGATAGCTTCAAACGGTATGCAGCTTCGCCGACTCGCTCCAGAACCTCAAAAGGTCCAAGGTATCTTGGGCTCAGCTTCTTCAAGTGTCTCACCCGCGAAACCCCCTTGAACGGCTTCACTTTCAAGTATACCCAATCGCCTACCGCGAACTCCACGTTCCGGTACTTGGCATTGTAATACTTCGTCTGCCGGTCCTGAGCGATCAACAAGCGCTCCCGAATGATCCGCACTAACGAGGTAGCACTCTCCACCTCCTGCTTCTTGTACAACCTTGCCTCACCCGTTTCAAGCCATGATAACGGCGTACGACACTTCCTACCATACAGGGCCTCGAAGGGCGCCATTTGTATACTCGCTTGGTAGCTGTTGTTGTACGCGAACTCCACCAAATAAAGGTGGTCTTCCCAATGCTTACCGAAATCCAGAACACACATGCGTAGCATGTCTTCCATCGTTCTATTGACCCTCTCGGTCTGCCCATCCGTCTGCGGATGGAAAGCTGTGCTGAACTTTAACTTCGTTCCCAGCATCTGCTGCACGAACCTCCAATCATTTGACGTGAACCGCCCATCGCGATCACTCACAATGCTACGAGGCACACCATGCAGCCTAACAATATTGTCAACATACAACTTTGTCAACTTCTCCACTGGATCATCCTTCCTATGCGGAATGAAGTGCGACACCTTGGTTAGCCGATCTACGATCACCCAGATGGCGTCGTTCCCCTTCTGCGACCTTGGCAACCCGTGCACAAAGTCCATAGATATATCGTCGAATTTCCACTCCGATATAGGCAAGGACTTCAGAAATCCTCCCGGTTTTTGGCACTCCGCCTTCACCAAGGCGCACGTTTGGCACTTAGCCACGTACAACGCCACATCTTTCTTGAGCCCTGGCCACCAAAACAGCTTCTTGAGATCACGATACATCTTCGTGCTCCCTGGGTGGATTGAGTACTTGGTATGATGAGCCTCGTACATCAACTCCGCCAAGAGGTTACCCCCACTCGGGACGCACAACCGATGATCCTTCCTTAGCAAACCATCTTCCACCGAGAACTGGGAATTTGACCCATCCAGAGCGGCCTCCATAAGCTCCTTCATGGAGTCATCTAACTCCAATGCCTGCCGAACCCGGTCAGCCAGGTCATACTGCACTTCCGTCCAATTTAACATTGCTTTGGCACTCGTCTGCCTGTCAACGCAACAGATCTCAAGCTCCTCCAACTCCCGTACTAGCCGCTCATCATGCACCGACAACCAGTTAGCTTGTGCGGGAGCCCTGCGGCTCAGCGCATCCGCAACTGCGTTGCCCTTCCCGGGTACATAATGTATTTTGAAGGTGTAGTCCCCTAGGAACTCCATCCACCTCCTCTGCCTCATATTAAGGTCCTTTTGATCCAACAAGTATTTTAGGCTCTTGTGATCGATGTATATATCAACCCTTACGCCATATAGGTAGTGCCTCCACAATTTGAGTGCAAATATCACGGCCGCCAACTCCATGTCGTGCACCGGATAATTTCTTTCATGCACCTTCAGCTGACGCGATCCATACGCTATCACGCTCCCATGCTACAACAACACGCAGCCCAAGCCACTACCCGAAGCGTCGCTATACACCTCAAAGCCCTCGGTCCCACTCGGCGAACTAAGTACTGGCGCCGTGGTCAACCGTCTCTTCAGCTCCTCAAAAGCTTGCACGCACTCTTGCGTCCACAAGAATTTCTGATCCTTCCTTGTCAACTTCGTGAGAGGTAACGCTACCCGCGAGAAGTTCTCTACGAAGCGCCTGTAATATCCGGCAAGCCCAAGAAAACTCCAGACTTCCGCGACAGAAGATAACGCAGGCCACTCCCGTATCGCAACAATCTTCGCCGGATCCACCGCTATACCTTCCCCACTCACTATATGACCAAGGAACGCTACCGAGGGTAGCCAGAACTCGCACTTGGAGAACTTTGCGTAAAGCTCATTCCTCCTCAGTGTCTCCAACACCAAATGCAAATGCTTGAAGTGGTCTTCTTCGCACTGCGAGTACACCAAAATATCGTCAATAAAGACGATCACAAAGCGATCCAGGAAATCTCTGAACGTCCTGTTCATCAGATCCATAAATACCGATGGCGCATTCGTTAGTCCAAACGGCATGACCGTGAACTCGAAATGCCCATACCTCGTACTGAACGCCGTCTTCGGGATATCACACTCCCTGATCCTCAGCTGATAGTACCCCGACTTCAAGTCCAACATGGAGTATACCGACGATCCGACTAACTGATCAAAGAGATCATCAATCCTCGGGATCGGGTACTTATTCTTCTCCGTTAGCTTGTTCAACTCTCGGTAGTCGATACACAGCCGCATACTCCCGTCCTTCTTCTTAACGAAGAGGACCGGTGCGCTCCAAGGCGACGAGCTTGGACGCACATACCCTTGCTCCATCAGCTACTCTAGTTGAACTTTCAACTCTGTCATCTCCTTAGGCGCCAACCTATACGGAGCACGTGACACCGGTTTGGCCCCCGGTACGAGCTCGATGGTGAAATCAATCTCCCGATGCGGTGGGGCTCCGGGAAGACTAACCGGGAACACATCGGGGTATTCGCAAACCACGGGGATGCTATCCAACGGAGACTTTGGCTCCACAGCCCCCACTATTGCGAAGAACAGCTCTGCACCAGCACGAACCACCTTCACCACCTGAAGAGCAGACATCAGTGTCTTGCTCGACCCCTTTAGCCCCTCGAATGTAGTCTCCCGCCCTACACCCAGCTTAACCTCCTTTCGGTCACAGTCAATCCAAGCTTTCTGCTCTGACAGCCAATCCATTCCAAAGATCACGTCGAACTCTACTAGCGGCAGCAATGACGCTAGCAAGTCGAACTCTTGGCTCCCAATGTGAACCTTTACGGCGCACCCCCTGTCCACACGCATCGAGCACCCATTCGGTAGCAGCACATCCAACTTGTCCTTCGCCATCGAATAAGGGACTCCGATGCGCGATATAAAGCTTTCAGACAAGAAGGAGTGTGAAGCTCCCGTATCGAACAGTGCCAGTGCCGGACTATCACTAATCACAACAAAGCCTATACAAACAATATTAGGCTAACAAGCAATAGATAACGGTATTAAAGCTAACTTGCTATAAATTAACTCAAACCTGTCACCACATCCGCTTGCTTGATGGCCTCCTGCTGGCCCAAGTTATAGACTCTAGGCTGAGTCGGAGCATAGTGGGACGCGGTCGACTCCACCGCTTTGCCCTTCTCCTCGTAGGTAGCTCCTTGTTTCCTTTAGGACTTTGAGCGTCCACTCCAGCTGTAACATCCCATTTCCGGCTAGACCCCTAGGAGTCGGATGGTTGTGGTAGAACCCTAGGGAGCCCAAAACATGAAATAAATCGACTAAGAAATCGGGTCACGGCTTGGTCACGCCCGTGACCGACCCGTCACGCCCGTGACGAAGGGCGTGACACGCTCGACGATCGTCGATCCCAATTCGACGATCGTCGAACCAAATTCGGCCACACGGGCCTGTCACGCCCGTGACCCTCCATGTCACGCCCGTGACAAAGGGCGTGACACGCTCGACGATCGTCGATCCCAAATCGACGATCGTCGAACCAAATTCGGCCCCACGGGCATGTCACGCCCGTGACCCGCTATGTCACGCCCGTGACAAAGGGCGTGACACGCTCGACGATCGTCGATCCCAATTCGACGATCATCGAACCAAATTTGGCCACACGGGCCTGTCACGCCCGTGACCCGCCAGGTCACTCCCGTGACATAGGGCATGACACGCTCGACGATCGTCGATCCCAATTCGACGATCGTCGAACCAGAGTTGGCCTCCAGACCTATCACGCCCGTGACCCAAGTGACACGCCCGTGACCCAAGTGACACGCCCGTGACCGCCCTTCGACGATCGTCGATCTCAGTTCGACGATCGTCGAACCCAGAACTGCTAACCGGACCTGTCACGCCCGTGACCTATGTGTCACGCCCGTGACCAAGGCCGAAACGTCAGCCAGACAGGAAATTTCGGTAACCGACGCCTTAATAAATTCTGGCTGTGGGGATGAAAACCAAGAGTATTTATGGGTCTTTCCCTACTTTAAGTGTGTTAAAAGAATGAGAAAAGTGGGTCCAATAGGAAAATGCCACCTGGCAAGCACCACTTCATCTCCAACTTTTCAACTGCCATTCGTCATAACCGAAACGTCATAAGGGGTGTTATTAATGGCCGCCAACGTTTCATCTCCAACGTTTCACCCGTTCCCCTCCCCATTTGCTCATCTATAAAAGATTCCTGACAGCAAGAGGAAACGGTTACACTCCCTCAAACTATTCCAGACTTCCCCTTGCTGTTGAAGAATTTCCGGCGACGCCACCACCGCGCAAATGGCTTCCCGACGCTCTACACGCCTTCAACCCGCGAACAAGGTCCTCCCTTCCCTCTTCTTCTGCGGATAGATCTTAGGAATCGTTAGGAGAGATATCGGGCTCAAAAGAGCCAGATCGGGTGAGCGTAATGGTGGTTTTCCGAAAATTTCATGGTGGCGGGTTCGCCGGAAACCGCCTCTCCGGCGGCCGTGTCGCCGCCCGACGGTAGCCCTCACCTCAGCAGAGGTGGTGGTGGTGGTGGCCGGCCAGGGAGATGGCCGGGTGGCCGGGAAATAGCTTGGAAAAAGCTACAGGATATTAGGTTTTAGGCCTCTGTTTCGGGCTGTTGAAAAAGATGAACAGTGGCATGAGAAATAATTCTAGTTTTTGAATCAATTTCTGAATGAGATTTCTGTCATGATAAATAATTTGGGAAAAATACTTAGAGGCTCCTACAGGAAAAGCGGTCAACATAGAAACTGTAGCTCTTGAAGTCTAGTTTTATACAAAATTAATTTCATTCAATTTGGAATCCTGGTTAGACCACAACACCCTTTTTGGTGAGGTCTATCCAGAGGGCTGTCTTGACCTTAGAAAAATTCCCCACTCCAATCCAGTCATCCAAATGACTTGAAATTTGGGGCGTGGTCTAATCTTACCTATATCTAGGTGCTATCCAAAAATGAGAATTTTTGGAGAATATTTTTCTATAGTTTTTAGAAAAATTCAATAATCCTAGCCGAATTTAATTAGGTGGCTAAATAATTTCCAAACCCTCCCAAATTTCGGTGAGTGGTCCCTGGGTTCACCATAAGGTTCTGTATAATTTTTCATCTCATTTGGAGATGGTTTGGATTAGAAATGTTCAACCCTAAGTTTTGCCCTAATAAGGGGTCTTAGGTTAAAAGTGCACTTTTGAAGTTTGAGTGGTGAGATCACCTCAACAGAGGCTGAGACTTTTACCACTGGCTAGTAATGTTCTCTAGCACCCCCTCATGGAGTTTTAGGTGGATCGGGGTAAATTTACCCTAAGGACCAAGGCCAAACCCTAAGGATGGACCTTGGTGGTTTGTGAAGGTCATGTGGTCAAATGACCTTGGATTGACCTGAGGTTGGGTGATGAGGACCATAGGGCTAACGTAGTTCTCTGGATGAAATTCTAGTAGGTTTGGAGATCGTTGGGATATCTAAAAATCTAACCCTAGTTTAGGGCGCAAAACTTGTAGAGATAGGAAATGACACCAAATCACATTGAAAAGTGATGAAAATTGGGTAGAGTGGATTATAGGGGTAGTACAAGCTCTGGATATTTTTCTATGAATTTTATGATCACTATTTTGGGTACTTCTTTAATGAATTAGTAGTTGCATGATTTGCTTAGAAAATTTATTAGAGAGTACAAACTTCCTGGAAAATTGATGAAATTTAGGCAGAGAACCTTTATTATGATTTCAAAACTCTGTGAATTTTTATGGGATTTTTAGAAGCTTAATTCTAGGGCTTGCTTCATTAAGTATTATTTATCATGGATATTGGATTAAATCTATTTTGGTGCTTAGCAAGCTGATAAAATTATGATTCTTTGCACAATGACCTTTTCTGTATCATACTATTAAGCAGTAATTTTTCCATAATTTTATGAAGAGTAATTTCAGTACTTCCTTCTTTACATGAGAATAATGGGATTATAATGGATAAATTAATTAGAGGCTAAATATCTTTTGTAAAATCCTGCAAATTAGTATTTGATGATACCTTACTGTTATTTAGTGATCACAATTTTTGGGTGGCCATAACTTAAGAATATCATGTAGTTCATGTTAAAAATTACCCATGGCCAATCCTTGAGAAAAATAAAATAAATATCAGATTAATTAGGAAAATTATAAATTTCTGGATTTAAGCTAATTAAGTCCTGATAGTCCTCCAGTAAATATTATAGGAGATTTGGAAGATAATTTGGAGTACCTCCCCTTGTGTACCACATATAGCTTAGGATGGTCTGCATTTAGTAAAACCACGGAATTCTGATAATCGATGGTTGGTAGGGCAAGTTTAGAACGAGTTCATTATTAGAAGTCAGGTTAAGTAGAATGTGGGACTGGTTAGGGTAAGGGAGTACGGGAACGACGAAAGATCGTCCGTCCCGGGAAGAAGAGGAAGAGTCTTAATACTCTAGGGTTAGAACTAAAGCAACAAAAGGGGATTGGGTAAAGGGTAGACAACCAATAATAATAAGTGCCTTGCGAAAGGGAACTTCGGGCCGTAATGCACCGTCTTGGTTCCTAGTGCCCCTTGAGAGCCCTTCACGGGGTATACCGGGGGCAGTCCTGGGCTAACGTAAACCATAGGAGTAATAAAATTAAAAGAGCAACTAGTATAACTAGGGTTGCACACACTCACTCCCCGGTAGTTAGGAAAGTAGAATTATAGGATTACTTGCCATCAGACAGTAGCTCTGAAGGTAGATGCACGGACAGTACTGTCCGGGGGGCCGCGGGCTCGAGGGTGGAGTACAGAGAAAAGTGGTGGGTCATCGGTACTTGGCGATCGATCACACCGACAGCGGTACGATGACTCGGCGAAAAGTCTGGAGGGTACATCCAGCAGCAGTACGCGGATACTCTAGGTTGTGTTCTTCTAGGGGCGTACGGAAGGGCTAGGCCTGGTAGTGTGGTTACCCGCCTAGGAGTGGGGGGCCCGACCCACTGTCTCCGTTTGCCACTACGGAGGTTCCTGGGGGTGAAGCTAGCCTCCCGAACAGGGGGAACTAAAGGTCTGTGCGCATAGAGTCGTGTGCATGGGTTGCACTTGCATGAATCATGGCATAGCATATCACTACACTCATATTTGCATACAACCGACACCCCAACGTATAAATCGGTATGGGACTTTTTCTACGATGGGAGCCTTGCAGAAGATCCCTTAACTTATAAGTTTGTATGGGCATTCATATAAGTTAAGGTTACTTACATACTTACTTACTCGTTGCTTACTTTCTATTCTCTAGCAGTCTTTAATGCAATTTGCTATTTATTAATTGTTCTACCTATTACAACATTTATATTGTTCACCTGATATACCTTGCTAGTTAGGTCCACCGTCACTTGCTTGACTACTCTCCACTTTTGTAGCTTCCTTTTCCTCCTCTCCGCCCGGTGCTTAGGAGCTGTGGTGGGAGGGGTAGGGGATGATAGGGCTTAGTCTTTATGACTAATGGTTTTCGAACCAAACATTACAGGAGCTCCGGATGGGAGACAGGGACCAGCACCAGCGGAGTACGGTGCGCATGGAGGTGGGACAGTCTAGCACCGGTGCACCTGCGACCAGCTCCGTGAGTGATTAGCATTTTCTTAGCTTCCGCGATGAGAGACTTGTAGTGAGGACTCATATGTACTGGGCTCGAGCCCATTTATCTATTTTCCTGATGTTATGTATTGATGGACTTGATATGATTCTCTTTTAATTACATGTTTTCTGTGGACTTGTTTACACTTTTGTATAAATGCTTCTCTCTCTTGTGATCGAAAAGGGCCGGCAGAATTGGCGTTTTGTAGTGGTTGCCTTCCCGAGATGTCGGTGCCATCGTAAAGCGGCAATTCTGGGCTAAGACCCCGGTGGTTGAAAAAGAAAAAAAAAGGGGGTCTTACACCAGCAATCACGGGCAAAGTGCCCCGGCTTTCCACACGTGAAACAAGCGCCCGAGGTTCGATTGGTAGTTGCCCCCGAGGCACCTAAAGCAGCTGGACCCGACGTCTTAGCTTTCTTATAGAATCTGCGGTAGCCCAACTTCGACGTAGTCGGTGCCTTGAACACCGCTTTCTTGCTACCGGATTCCTTCTTCGCTTGGACATTCTTCATGTCCTTCTCCAAGGACCGGGCCGAACTGACCAGGGTCATGAAACCCTGCGTCTTGGGCCCCGACAGTAGCAATCTTAGATCATCTCTTAGCCCTTCGTAGAAGCGGATCGTCTTGCGCTCCTCGTCTGCGAAGGTAGCGCCGACATATCTCCCCAACCGAGTAAACTCGTGGAGGTACTCATCAACGGTGCAATCCCCTTGCACTAACTTCTGAAATTCGCTTTCTAGCGCAATCCTCTGCGCCGAGGAAAGGTATCGAGCCATGAACAGTCTTGCAAACTCCTCCATTGAAACTTCGGCCAACGGCCTTCCCCGCAACTGATGTAGCTCTAGGCCTTCCCACCATAACCTTGCGTCCCCATCCAAAAGGAACGTCGCTATAGTGGTCTTCTGCCACTCTTCCGTTTCGGTCGAAGTCATCACCCTGTTGACCCTTGAGAGCCAATCCTCTGCTTGGGTCGGGGTTTCTGCGCCCGTGAATACCGGTGGGTGAAAGCCCATCACGTGCTTCAGTTATCTTTCCATTGCTCTCCGAGGCAACTCTGGCTCCAACACTACTTGCTCAACCCTCCTTTGCTCTGCGGTCTGAAGCGGTACTTGCTCCATAGCAGGAGCGGGCTGCTGCACCTGCCTTGCAGGCTGCGCATTGATCATTGCCATGACCGCTTCTGCCACCAACCTAATGGTCTCGGCAGACGGAGGTGTTGCAGGCGCATCGCTTGGCGCACTGCTCGCCTCAGAACCTGGCCGTTCAGACGGCCCAGCACCACTTCTGGTCACCTATAATCGTGCAAAACACCGATAAGCGACCCAAAAATTACTGCAAACAGCAATTATAGGAACACGCAGGTTCCTCAAACATGTATATTTTCATTCCTAAGTGGACATTCATGGGTTCTTTTCATGTTATAACGATGACGCACACATGTGCTCACCACCCCTTAAAGTGAATTCGTCCACGAATTCATTTAAGCTTGACCGAAACCAGAAGTCTGATACCAATTTGTAACACCCATACCCGTCACATAGCATATAGCAGTAGGTCCGGCCGGGGCCCGACGCCATATACTACGGACAGACCGGTTGGTTACGCGTTGAAACCATTCAACCAATCATGTCGTCCTACACAACACCTAGCGGAAGCAAATTATTAAGTTGCAAAAGAAATAAGAACCCTGCTACAAAGCATGAATGTCCACTACCAACTCAGGAATGTAATCAAACACAGAAGAGAACTGGCCTTAAGGCCTTACATTGTTCACTTAACAAAATAGTGTTTTCCAAACTTCGGCACGCAGGCCGGCCATACATGAAAACGGGAAAGATACATAAGCAATTAGGCCTTCGAGGGCCGGCACAGCAACAAGGGCTTTAGCCCGCTATTTCCCGCTCTGCTCCACAGCACCTGCAAGCCACAAACCACCGCCCGGTGGCAAACAATAGCAACGGTCAGCAATGCTGACCAAATTATAACGATCCCGCCCCCAAAATCGGGGCGGCGATGCTCTTTCCCTGCACTTTATTAGTATAGGCAATATATTAATGTGAACACACATCAACAAGGGCGTAGGCTCGCACGACCACACACCCCGTGCACTCAGGGCACATTCTCGGTGAACCGGCCAACGTCACGTCACTTCAAGCCATAGACGTTCCCAATCCACCACCGCCTCTTGGACGGTCATCCATATGAGCATTTTGCCTTCCTGGCCTTGGTCACGGCAATTTAAGCCATAGACCACCGAAGACCCTCATCCATGCCAATGGTCCTACCGAACGACATAGACCGGGTACGGTTCCGCCTGACCCGTGCTCATATCGCAACGGCAATTTAAGCCATATGCGCAGGTCAAGACTCACCGAGTCCCGTTTCCGCCACAACAATCACATAACCCGGTTATGTTCACGTTGGCTCCCCGACCACCGTGTTGGCAAAGCCCGCTTTTGCCCAGTTTTCCGGGTGCACCTTGGAGTTAATCTCCAAGGCTCCCTGATGCAATCTACCACGTAGAAAACCCGAAAAACACCCAAACACCCGGAGTTTTCCCCGGTTCATATGCAATGCAACATCACCGATCCGGACCAACATGTCCGAATAGGCTTCACACACAATGCCTATGTCCGTTTACGCATACGGACTCTACACAAGGGGGACTTCACATATCTACCCCAAGGAACGCTCCAACCCTTCGCTCACTCACGAGAGCGGGCTTCCTATGCAAAGGAAAAGAGGGCTTCACATGCCCAAGGATGAGAAATCGTTACCCTTGCATTCTTCTGCGGCGCCATCGAAAACTATACGGTTGGAAAGCACCGCAACGACGTCGCCTCCGCGGATCTGGACTCGGATCGCGATTCGGAGCTCCGAAGCTCTCCCGGTGGCCGGATCTTGGACTCCTCCTCCAAACTTGCTCTCCCCTCTCTCTAAAACTTAGAGAGAGATTATCCAAGAGAAATAAGGGGTTCAAAACCCTATTCCCGGCTAAAACCCCCCCGGAGCAACCCTCCACCGTCGGATCCAAAGCCAAGGAAACGAACGGCCACGATTAAGCCTCAAATTATAAAATCTGGGCCGAACACGGGTTGGCACACGGCCGTGTGCCTGGCCGTGTAGCTCATTCGCCGTCTCGACCCAAATTGAAAACCAGCACACGGCATGTGACACGGACTCCGACACGCCCGTGTCGCCTACGACACGCCCGTGTCGGGACCTGTGTCACGCCCCCCGTATGCAATAAATCAACGCTTTGCAGTCAGAGGGGTACACGGCTTGGTGACACGGCATGGGACACGCCCGTGTCAAATTAGACATGCCCGTGTTCGTGCCCGTGTTACTACCCGTGCACCCAACCGCACAGCACAGGCGTGACACGGCCTGGGACACGCCCGTGTCCTAGGCCGTGTTCCACCACATGACCATCGTCGACCTGCGCTGGTCGACGACACGGCCCGAGCTCGACACGCCCGACACGGCCTCCGACACGCCCGTGTCGGGGCCCGTGTCACCTGTACCAAAAAACCGACTTGGCCAAAATCGATCCCCGTCGCTCCTACGACAAATTGGGGTGTTACAAGTGTAACCTTCTCATCTTTCTCTAAGAGGTCTTTTATAAGTCAGCAAGTGGGGAGGTGAAAGGGTAAAGCCTTAATGGTCATGAAGGCTCCTCTTAATAACATTTCGGTTACGGTGAAGGGATAAGAAACGGTAAAAGATAAAAAGGTATGTCCAGTTGGCGGTTTCCTATTGGACCACATCTCCTTATTTTATTAAGAAATTACAGCAGGAAACGACCCATAATTACTCCTGGTGTAACTTCCCACACTAGCATTTATTACCACGCGTGTTAGAATAATTTCGGGCCTGAACCGTCGTTTCGTTCAATGTCACGGGCGTGACACATAGGTTACGGGCGTGACTGGCCCGGGTGGCCAATTCTGGGGTCGACGATCGTCGAACTGAGGTCGACGACCGTCGAAGGGTGGTCACGCCCTAAGTCACGGGCGTGACACATGGGTCACGGGCGTGACAGGCCCGGGTGACCAATTTATGGGTTCGGCGATCATCGAACTGAGATCGACGATCGTCGAAGGGTGGTCATGCCCTAGGTCACGGGCGTGACACGTAGGTCACGGGCGTGACAAGGTCATGAGGCAAATTACGTGCTCGGCGATCGTCGCGCTGAGATGAACGATCGCCGAAGGGGGTCACGCCCATGGTCACGGGCGTGATACCTGGGTCACGGGCGTGACAGGGCCGAATGGTAAATTCTGAGGTCGACGATCGTCGAACTGGGATCGACGGTCGTCGAAGGGTGGTCATGCCCTAGGTCACGGGCGTGACACCTTGGTCACGGGCGTGATAGGGTCATGAGGCAAATTCCGCCATCGGCGATCGTCGCGCTGAGATCAACGATCACCGAAGGGGGGGTCACGTCTTGGTCACGGGCGTGACACCTGGGTCACAGGCGTGACATGACCGAATGGCAAATTCTGAGGTCGACGATCGTCGAACTGGGATCGACGGTCGTCGAAGGGTGGTCACGCCCTAGGTCACGGGCGTGACACCTTAGTCACGGGCGTGACAGGGCCGGGTTGAAAATTCTGCGCCCGACGATCATCTCCCTGAGATTGACGATCGTCGAAGGAGTCACGCCCTAGGTCACGGGCGTGACGGGTCGGTCACGGGCGTGACCAACCCGTGACCCGAAATCTCGGTCGATTCATTTCAATTTTTGGGCTTCCTAGGGTTCTGTCACAACCAACCGACTCCTAGGGGTCTAGCCGGAAATGGGATGTTACAGATTGCTCTTCCTCTTACTTCCCTAACGAAGAAAGGTGTGTTGTATGAGTGGACACCCCAATGTGAAGCTGCGTTCCAAGAATTGAAGGATAGACTTACCTCCGCCCCCATCCTTGTTGTTCCGTCTGGGAAGGAAGGATTTTAAGTTTACACGGACGCGTCATATCAAGGGATGGGAGCGGTATTGATGCAGCACGAGAACGTGATTGCCTATGTAAGACCCCATTTAACACCGGGGTCTTAGGCCCAGAACCGCCGCTTTGCGGTTACACCATCACGCCCGGGAAGTTTGTCACTACAAAATGCCGATCCTGCCGGCCAAATCGATCGCAGAACAGTAGCATAAGTAAATATAAAACTAGTCCACCATAATCACATGTATAGAAATAAATCTCCACGAAGGAAGAGTCCACAATAATAATAATCAAAGTACAAAAGGAGGGCTTGAGCCCAGTACATGTAATCCTCACTACAAGTCACTCGCGGAAGAAAAACTAAAACTAAGCGTTACCGTAACTGTCACTGAACCGAGAGCACCCAAGCTAGATTGGCCCATCTCCACGGACTCCGTACTCTGTTGATGCTGCATCTCTGGGTGCTTCTTCCTTTTCGGCCTGCAGTCGCCGCCTCGCAATGCATGTCTGTGTCTACGTCTTCGGCCTCCTGGCTGCTGATCTGGTGGGATCCCACCCATCATGGGGCATTTGACCCATGTATGTCCCGGTTGGTGACAATGGTAACACGGTCGCGGGGTCAAATCTGTCAGAAACTACAAAACCCGTGACCCTTCCATATGGTACACCTAAAATGTGTTGGTTCGAAAACCGTTAGTCATAAAGACTAAGCCCTATCATCCCCTACCCCTTCCCCCATGGCTCCTAGGTACCGAGTTGAGAGGAAGAAAGGGAAGGACATGAAGGTGGAGAATTAGTAAAAAGCAGGTGACAACAGACCTATGCTAGCAATTCCACAGTAAATATGACAGAAACAGAAAGTAGGAAATGTAACCTTAACTTATGTACGGAAGCGCATAAGCCAAGGGATCTTTGATAATACGTTTTGTAGCCTAAACTATTATCGTATTTTCTATTTTATATTTTACAAATCATGTCTATTATTAGTTTATTTTTTATCATTTTTTTGTAAATATTATTGCCACTGACTTTTTCTTGTCTTTTTGCAGGTTTCCAGAAAATTGGCCAAAAAATTACCTGACACGCCCCCTGTCATGCCCTCCCTGGGCATGACCTAGGGCGTGTCACCCGATCCCGAGGACTCCTGCTGGAAGGGACAAAAATGAACAAAACCGCTGTCATGCCCCCCTGACACGCCCTCCCTGGGCGTGTCACCAGGCATGACCATGGGCGTGTCGCCCTCTGCCGCAAAGCCTGCCGCCGCATTAAATGCCGTTTCTCAGCACCACGCAAACAGTACTGTCACGCCCCCCATCACGGGCGTGACCTGGGGCGTGACATCAACATTTCCGACGACTGACGGATTTCCGAACAATGATTTCGACATGACGTGAGTGTCACGCCCCATTTACACGGGCGTAACATAGGGCGTGACCACCGATGTAAAAAGGAAATGATCCTTCCCTCCAGAGTCCAGAGCCCGAGGTCAACATAGTACTATCACGCCCCCTGACACGCCCTTCCTAGGGCGTATCGCAGGGCGTGACCAACCCGAGATTTTTTTCTATAAATTGAGACCCCCCTTCCATTTCAGCAAGCTTTGGTTGAGTGGGGGAGGTGCTGCCCCTTTGGTTCTTGGGTCCTTTTCTAGTTTTTATGCCTTTTTCTCTCTCTCTGTCTCTCCCTCTCTTGTAATTTTTGTTTAACCCTAGTTTACTCTTAGTTTGTTTTAGCTTTTGTTGTAATCTTGCTCTTGCTTAGTGCTACTTGTAGGGCCAGAATAGGACTTTAAAATCATGCAACTGTAATCTCTTTTTCCATAGTGTAACTTGCTCCTTTTCATTAATATAAGTGTTCTTTCTTTACTAGTGTTCCTTTTATATGCTTTACTACTCATCCCCCCTCCTCCACTCCATTATGATTAACTCATCCTCCTTGTACTCGATCTTGATGATCCGAGGTTAGAGCGATTAAGTTATGATGTTTTAATTAATCTTTTCTTTTTAGGTTAGGGCCTTGAATTACTCTTGATTAATCACGGGTTGGAGGTATATTCTCGATATATACTCTCCACCTTTGCTTTCATTCTGGGCTAGCCGAGAGGCCGATAGAATGAAGTGAGCAATCAAGAGTAAAGGGAGTTGTACGCACCCCTCGAGTGAGGCAGACGTCCAAATCTACTGGATTGGAGTAAAATCCAATAGTGGGGTTCACTACGTAAAGCGAGTTTTAGGCCTCCGATTTAGACGAGAGTCGGTCGGACCTTCCTAAACTCAGTTGAGCACGACTTCGAGAGAAGCGTGTTCAAGCTTTAGGAGCCTCCACAGTCAAGGACCTTTATCCTATTAAGTTTAGATTTTTATCGCATTTTCTTAATCGTCTTTAGCCGAGGTGATTCTTGATCGAGTGCATTTCCATTTCATATTTTCAACCCTTCGTAGTAATCGATTTTCTTATGCTCTTTAATTAATTGTAATAGCTCTCTTTCTAGATTTAGCTTTACTTCTTTTTTTTGCAATTAGTTTTTCTTAAACCCTTGTTTTTCCGTCGATAAGATAATAGCGTTCGTGCGAGTAAGCATAGCCAACAGTTCCCGGATTTCAATACGACACTTGTGTCCCCTAGCTACAATTCGATAGGTATACTTGCCTCATTGGGTTGCTAGTTCGTTTGCGTTTATTTTCTTCGAACCCTAGCGCACAACAATCTTATGCAGGGCTCCCATCGTATAAAGTCTCCCATACCACTTATACGTTGGGGTGTCGGTTAACAAACAACAGCATATATATAGAATTTAACCTTAATTTATAAACTTATCAAAGGTAAACAGTAAGGAGTGGCAAGTAAGTAAAAGCACAAGAAATATAACCATTGATTTATACGGATTACCCCTATAGACCAAGGGGTCGTTTTGCAGGGCCTATCGTATAAAATGTCCCATACCATTTTATACGATAGGTGATAGGGGTTATATGCAATGTTTATGCTATCACATGCAAATATGCTATGGAATGCACAAGCAAGTGCAACTCACCCACACGACTCTATGCGCACATACCTTTAGTTCCCAATGTTCGGAGTTAGCCTACCTCTGTGGAATCCCCGCCGTGGCAAAACGGAGACATTGGGTCGGGCACCCCCACTCCTAGACTGGATATCACACTAACGAGTCTAGCCCTCCCGTATGTTTCCATACTATTCCTAGCAAACCAGCTAGTCTCCCGAGTCAACGTATAGACGTCGTGTGTGAACGGTCGTCCAATATCGAAGACTCACCACTGTTATGCACACGCTTCCATGATAGATATATTTGTACAAGTTCTCATATTACCGAGCCTCCAGCTATCTAGACTACCAAGCATATACCAAGTCCCCGAGCATCCAGCTCCCTGGACTTCCAAGATTATACCAAGTCCCCGATCATCCAGCTCCCTGGACTTCCAAATTACAAACCAGACCATTGACAGTACCAGTAGGCCCTTATACCACGGACCTACTCTACCCATTCCATGCTAATTCTTCTTCCCAGGTGTACAAGTGAAGGTGTGAGGTGCAACTATTATTAGGGTTACTCTTGGTCATTTTATCCCTACGATTTAAGGTTAACCTTGGACTTCCCGAGGTTTACCCTGTGAAGGGCTCGCAGCGGTACTAGGAGCTATGATGGGGTTAATCCCAAAGCTCCCTTTCCAAGGCACTTATTGTAATTGATTGGTTCCCTTAACCCATTCCCTTCTTATATTACAGTGGGCTAATCCTAGGGTGACTTTGACTCTTCCACTTCTCGGGGAGGACGATCTTCCGTCGAACCCGAACACCACTTAACACTAGTCAATCTCACACCCTACCCATCCTGACTTCCAATAAAGAACTTGATTTCACTCACCCTATCCAAACCAGCAAACTACCAAAATTCCATCTCCCAAGTTCATTACCCACTCTAGTTCAGCTTCTGCAGTTTTACTAAACGCAGACCATCCCAAGCTTTATGAAGTATTCAAGGGGTGATACTCCAAATTATCTTCCAAATCTCCTATAATATTTACTGGAGGTCTACCATGGCATAATTAGTCTAAATCAAGAAAATAATAATTTTCCTATTTCATTTGGCATTTAATTTATTTATTCTCAGCCTCCCAATGCCCTAGTATGAACATGAAGTGCACTAATGAGCCAACAATAAATCACCATAAAATCAGTAAACATCTTATGAGGCATTGAAGCAGTAATTTCAAATTTTGAGAAATTTCAGAGGTGTTTAGGCCCATATTTCCTAATTTACCATTTTAGGCCACTTCTACAATATTATGAAGGAAGTACTGTAAATATGTAACCAAAAATCCCAAGAAAATTATAGAAGCTTTATGGTGACCTAAATCCATCAGAAACCAATTCCCATAATTTTTCTTTAATATTTGGGCTCTGAATCTATTTTAATGTAAAATACTAATTTTCCTAGCTTAGTGAAGGAGGTACAATTTTTAATTATCCAAAAATCCAGAGAAATTTACAGGATGACTATCATAGTCTGAAACCCCCACTGACCAAATTTCATAGCTTTCCAAATAATAGATGTGCATTATTTGTACCTTTGACTACATATCACAATTGGTACATTAAAAAAGCAAGTACCCAAATTAATCAGATAAAACTCCCAAGAAAAATACAGAAGGTATAACATGCTATAAGATGCCCTAATCCAAGATTTCATAATATTCTAGTGAAAAAAATTCCAGAATCATCAAAATAAATATCTAGGGCATAACTTGGGTTGTGAATGAAGTACTGTATAAATTAACCCAAAAAACTCAACAAAATTATATTATGTCCATTTAGACTAGAAAATAACTCTGCTCAAATTTATATTTGATTTGAAGTTCAGTTGGTAGCATAATAGTTCAAATTAAGGTTGGTGACCTAAACTACGGTTAGGGTTTTAGGTGGGCTAAAGGTCTCCAAATACCCTGAAATTATGACCAAAGGACTTTAGTACCCTTATGCTCCTCTTCACCAAATTTCAAGTCAATTCAAGGTCATTTGACCCCATGACCTTCACAACCCTAAAAATCCCCATTAAGGGACCTACCCTAGGGTTCTAGGGCTACCCTATCCCAAACCACCCCAAATTACATTGGAGGGTGTGTCATGCCCCAAAAAGCCAGTGGACAAAATATCAGCCTCTGTTGAGGTTTTTTGACCACTCAGATCCCAAAAGGAATGAATTGACCTAATTAACCCTATAAGGGCCAACCTAGGGTCGAGTTAAAACTTAATCAAAACACTTCCAAATGAGGTGGAATTTTTACCAGAGTTCTAACATTCCCCCTAAGACCTCCAACCCAAATTTGGGGAGATTTTGATGTGTTTAGGACACCTAATTAAATTATACATGAATTATTAAATTTTTACAAAAACTATAGAAAATTATTCTCCAAAAATTCTGATTTTTGGATATGTCTTAAGTATGGCTAATAGTAGCGCATACCCCAAATTTCAAGTCATTTGGATGTCTGGATTGATGTGGGCATCAAAATCAATCTTAGGACAACCCTATGGATAGACCTCACAAAAATGTGTGCTGTGGTCTAACCAAGACTCCAAATCGAGTGAAATCAATTTTGAATTTAACTAGACTTAGGGCTACATTTTCTATGTTGACCACTTTTTATGTTTCAGCCCCTACGGGCTATAATATTCAGTTTAAACCTAAATCACAGTAAAGGGGATTACTTTACTAATTATACCATATATAATATAATATAATAAAATATATTGTTCATCTTCATTTTAACCCGAACCCGAGCAGAACCAGAAAAAAAAACACTTCCTGTAGCTTTTGTAAAACTATTTCCCAACCACCCAGCCATCTCCCTGGCAGGCCACCACCACCACCACCTCTATTGAGGTGAGGGCTACCGTCCGGCGGCGATACGGCCACTGGAGAGGCGGTTTCTGGCGAACCCGACCCCCATAAATTTTTGGAAAAACCATGGAAACGCTCACCCGATCCAGCTCTTTTGAGCCCGATATCTCTCCTAATGATTCCTAAGACTTATCCATAGAAGAAGAGGTAGAGGAGGACCTTATTCGCGGCTGAAGTCGAGTCGATCGTCAGGATTCTATTTGTGCGGTTGTGGCGTCGCCGAAATTCTTCAACAAAAAGGTTATGAGCTCTAGCTTTATCAGGCAAGGGTGAAATCTTCCACTCTATGTCTAGGGAGTCTTTTATAGGAGAAACAAGGCTGCGGGTGGGGATATAAATGGTCTAGCCATTAATGCCTCCTTAAAAGCATGCTTCGGCCATGGTGGAGGGGGAGATGAAATGCTCAACTCAGCTAAGAGAAGGATGGAAACTCCTCCTCTCCCTGAGAGGAGTTGAATCAAGCCGATTCAAGAGGGAGAGGGTGGAGTCGAGCATTAAAAGCCATTAATGGACAGGCAAACCATCGCTCGCCCATCGCTGGAAGGAGAGGAAATGGCTGTCACATGGCACAGCCGGTCAAACTCACTAAATAAGGTTTTTAATTACGTCTTAATAAGAAAACGGCCCATAATGCATTCTGGCCCACTTCCTAGACCGGCCCGGTTCAGCTGAACCAGCACCCAGCCAAAACAGATCTGCCAGAGAAAACTAAGTAAAATGGCGTTGAGTTAGCTCTGCTCACTCAACGCCATCCATGCTATGGCATTGAGTGAGCTCAGCTCACTCAACGCCATCCCAGATACGGCATTGAGTGAGCTCTGCTCACTCAACGCCATCAAAATGGCCTCCCAGACTATGGCGTTGAGTGAGCTCAGCTCACTCAACGCTATCCGGATTATGGCGTTGAGTGAGCTCAGCTCACTCAACGCCATCCAGATTATGGCGTTGAGTGAGCTATGCTCACTCAACGCCATCCAGAATAAGCCCCTTTTAAACGATGGTATTGAGTGAGCTTAGCTCACTCAACGCCATCCAGATTATGGCGTTGAGTGAGCTTAGCTCACTCAACGCCGTCCAGAATATGGCGTTGAGTGAGCTTAGCTCACTCAATGCCATCCAGATTATGGTGTTAAGTGAGCTCTGCTCACTCAACGCCCTCCAGACAGCACCAAATGGCATTGAGTGCAGTCAGTGCACTCAATGTCGTTTAACTTATGGCGTTGAGTGCACTCAATGCACTCAACGCCATCCCGTCTGACAGCTTATGGCGTTGAGTGAGCTAAGCTCACTCAACGCGATCCAATCTACGGCATTGAGTGAGCTAAGCTCACTCAACACCATCCAGTCTACGGCGTTGAGTGAGCTCAGCTCAATTAACACAAACCAGACGACATCAGATGGCATTGAGTGAACTCAGTGCACTCAACGCCATTCAACTTATGGCGTTGAGTGCACTCAACGCACTCAATGCCATTCCGCATGAATGATGGCGTTGAGTGAAAACACTGAACTCAACGCCATTCTGCCTGAAAGATGGCGTTGAGTGCAGCCAGTGCACTCAACGCCATTCTACTTATGGTGTTGAGTGCACTCGACGCACTCCACTCCCGAGTCCTAATCCTATTTTAAGCAAGTTTGACCCCACTATTTGCAGACCAAGGTGATTTTCACCTTTCTTCCTAAGCTCACTTGGTCTTCTCGGGCTACTTAGGGTTTTGTCATAACCAAGTCATGACAAAACCACTCCTATGGGTCTAGCTGGAAATGGGATGTTACAAATCCCAATAGACAAACAAATAATTTCATCCCCGAAATTCAGGTTAGGCTTACGGGAGCTCTACTGAATGTATCATCCCAAGGAGACAAGTTAAACCAGAGATGAAGATCTCTGGATACTTCTACTGCATTGCTTCCAGAGATTCCTCAAGTACGCTCCTCCTATCCATGGTTTGATCATCGGACGTTGCCTAGCTGGACCTTCTTGCGCCGTAAGGCCTACACCGTCATATCGTCTATCCTGGCCGTCTCTAAGAGGACTGATCGAACCTTCCTCCCATACAAACCTTGAGTCATTGTACTCCAACTCATGTTGTCCCATATTTACTGCTCATATTAGCTCCTAATCACATATGGATCTATAATTTCTCCCAAATTCCGATCACCGTATTTATGAGGTCTTCATACTTTAACTAATTCCTAGAATCATGAGGCGATTATAGAGTATCATCTTCGCCAGTGGTTTTAGGGTAAAATCTTCCAAAATAACAAGATTTGTAATGAGTTAATTTCATTATACGAACGATCACGTTAACCTGTTACTTCTCATAGTCATGCATCTACCAAAGTTGACTGTCCTATTATCGAAGCCTTGTGTCCTAGACTTGATATCATCGAGATAATAACTGCTGGTTGCACTACTTAGACGGACACTTTTTATCTAATCATTATACCCAATTTACAATTTCCAGGGTTAATATACTTTTAATATCCTCGAGAATTTGTTCAATCAATGACGTTTAACCCTAGTCCTGATAACATTATATGTTGTCAATCCGAACACAATTTTATCACCATCTCGTCTCTGTCCGAATAACCTCGAACATAATCAAGTTCAACATCACCATGTTTGTGACACTATAATAACTACCTAGGTCCAAGGGGCCCTAAGTCGGTATAAACTCCACCAAGATCCAAGCCCCCAATAGACAAACACGGCAAGCCCCTACCTACTCCGGGCTAAGAATCTCCATATGTTATATCCACCCTTGGTATTCCCACAATCCTTAGGGCATATCAACCTAGACTTGGATTCCATCTTGAGACTTGTCGACATTCTCCATACTTTAACTCTTCAATTCACCGGTTGCGACAATTTCCTCAAGGTCAATGTGTGACCTGATCCAAAATGATCTCGCACTAGGATCTGCCCCTAGTCGCTACGTGTATCTGCGTACCTCAATCCTACCTAAGGCCTACTATTGACTAGGCTACTGTTGGGATTGTCAAGGTAACCTATTTGTCCTTATTGGGTTGAGTCTAACTCATTGACTAGAGGCCTACTATTGGAAGCCAGAGTGTGTTCCCTGCTGTGGGCAGGGTTTGTCACAGGCTACAAAGAAGGATTCCAATTAATGATGAAGTGGACTGTTACATGTGATTTCCCGTATGGGCACACAACGCTTCCGCTGCTAGTTTGTCCTCAAACTAAGCTCGCGCGGGGTGGCCCAGGGTTAAGTGACTACTACTTTTATGATAGAGGTCTCCTCTGATACCACTTGTAAGACCCCATTTTTTCTTTTAAACACCGGGGTCTTAGGCCCAGAACCGCCGCTTTGCGGTGACACCATCACGCCCGGGAAGGTTGTCACTACAAAACGCCGATCCTGCCGGCCAAATCGATCGCAGAACAGTAGCATAAGTAAATATAAAACTAGTCCACCATAATCACATGTATAGAAATAAATCTCCACGAAGGGAGAGTCCACAATAATAATAATCAGAGTACAAAAGGAGGGCTTGAGCCCAGTACATGTATCCTCACTACAATTCACTCGTGGAAGCAAAACTAAAACTAAGCGTTACCGTAACTGTCACTGAACTGAGAGCACCCAAGCTAGACTGGCCCATCTCCACTGACTACGTACTATGCTGGTGCTGCATCTCTGGTTCCTTTTCCTTTTTGGCCTGCAGTCGCCGCCTCGCAATACACGTGTGCGTCTACGTCTTCGGCCTCCTGGCTGCTAAGCTGGTGGGATCCCACCCATCATGGGGCATTTGACCCGTGTATGTCCCGGCTGGTGACAATGGTAACACGGTCGCGGGGTCAACTCTGTCAGAAACTGCAAAACTCGTGACCCTTCCATATGGTACACCTAAAATGTTGTGGTTCGAAAACCGTTAGTCATAAAGACTAAGCCCTATCATCCCCTACCCCTTCCCCCATGGCTCCTAGGTACCGAGCAGAGAGGAAGAAAGGGAAGGACATGATGGTGGAGAATAAGTCAAAAGTAGGTAACAGCGGACCTATGCTAGCAATTCCATAGTAAATATGACAGAAATAGAAAGTAGGAGATGTAACCTTAACTTATGTGTGGAAGCGCATAAGCCAAGAGATCTTTTGCAGGTCTCCCATCGTATAAAGTGTCGCATACCACTTATACATTGGGGTGTCGGTTAACAAACAGCAGCATATATATAGAATTTAACCTTAATTTATAAACTTCTCAAAGGTAAACAGTAAGGAGTAGCAAGTAAGTAAAAACACAAGAAATATAACCATTGATTTATAGGGATTACCCCTATAGACCAAGGGGTCGTTTTGCAGGGCCTATCATATAAAACGTCCCATACCATTTTATACGATAAGTGACAGGGGTTATATGCAATGTTTATGTTATGACATGCAAATATGCTATGGAATGCACAAGAAAGTGCAACTCACCCACACGACTCTATGCGCACAGACCTTTAGTTCCCAATATTTGGAGTTAGCCTCACTCTGTGGAATCCCCGCCGTGGCAAAAAGGAGACAGTGGGTCGGGCACCCCCACTCCTAGACTGGCTATCACACTAACCAGCCTAGCCCTCCCGTACGATTCCGTACTATTCCAATCAAACCAACTAGTCTCCCGAGTCAACATACGGACATCGTGTGTGAACGGTCGTCCAATATCGAAGACTCACCACTATTATGTACATGCTTCCATGATAGATATATTTGTACAAGTTCTCATGTTACTGAGCCTCCAGCTCTCTAGACTACCAAGCATATACCAAGTCCCCGAGCATCCAGCTCCCTGGACTTCCAAGATTATACCAAGTCCCCGAGCATCCAGCTCCCTGGACTTCCAAATTACAAACCAGACCATTAACATTACCAGTAGGACCTTATACCACAGACCTACTCTATCCATTCCATGCCAATTCTTCTTGCCAAGTGTACAAGTGGAGGTGTGAGGTGCAACTATTATTAGGGTTACTTTTGGTCATTTTATCCCTACGATTTAAGGTTAACCTTGGACTTCCCGAGGTTTACCCGGTGAAGGGCTCGCAACGGTACTAGAAGCTATGATGGGGTGAATCCCAAAGCTCCCTTTCCAAGGAAATTATTGTAATTGATTGGTTCCCTTAACCCATTCCCTTCTCATATTACAGTGGGCTAATCATAAGGTGACTTTGACTCTTCCACTTCTCGGGGAGGACGATTTTCCGTCGAACCCGAACACCACTTAACACTAGTCAATCTCACACCCTACCCATCCCGACTTCCAATAATGAACTTGATTTCACTCACCCTATCCAAACCAGCAAACTACCAAAATTCCATCTCCCAAGTTCATTACCAACTCTAGTTAAGCTTCTGTAGTTTTACTAAACGCAGACCATCCTAAGTTTTATGAGGTATGCAAGGGGTTGTACTCTAAATTATCTTCCGAATCTCCTATAATATTTATTGGAGGTCTATCATGACATAATTAGTCTAAATCCAGAAAATAATAATTTTCCTATTTCATTTGGCATTTAATTTATTTTTTCTCAGCCTCCCAATGCCCTAGTATGAACATGAAGTGCACTAATGAGCTAACAATAAATCACCATAAAATCAGTAAAAATCCTATGAGGAATTGAAGCAGTAATTCCAAATTTTGAGAAATTTCAGAGGTGTTTAGGCCCATATTTCCTAATTTACCATTTTAGGACACTTCTACTATATTATGAAGGAAGTACTGTAAATATGTAACCAAAAATCCCAAGAAAATTATAGAAGCTTTATGGTGACCTAAAATCATCAGAAACCAATTCCCATAATTTTTATCTAATATTTGGGCTCCTAATATATTTTTATGTAAAATACTAATTTTCCTAGCTTAGTGAAGGAGGTACTATTTTTAATTATCTACAAATCCAAAGAAATTTACTGAATGACTATCATAGTCTGAAACCCCCACTGACCAAATTTCATAACTTTCCAAATAATGAATGTGCATTATATGTAACTTTGACTACATATCACAATTGGTACATTAAAGAAGCAAGTACCGAAAAGAATCATATAAAACTCCCAAGAAAAATACAAAAGGTATAACATGCTATAAGATGCCTTAATCCAAGATTTCATAACATTTCAGTGAACAGAAATTCAAGAATCATCAAAATAAATATCTAGGGCACAACTTGGGTTGTGAATGAAGTACTGTATAAATTAACCCAAAAATCTCAATAAAATTATATTATGTCCATTTAGACCATAAAATCACTCTGCCCAAATTTTATTTGATTTAAAGTTCAGTTGGTAGCATAATAGTTCAAATTAAGGTTGATGACCTAAAGTAGGGTTAGGGTTTTAGGTGGGCTAAGAGTCTCCAAATTCCCTAAACTTTTGTCCTGAGGACTTTAGTACCATTATGGTCCTCTTCACCAAATTTCAAGTCAATCCAAGGTCGTTTGACCCCATGACCTTCACAACCCTAAAAATCCCAATTAAGGGACCTACCCTAGGGTTCTAGAGATACCCTATCCCAAACCACCCCAAATTACATTGGAGGGTGTGTCATGCCCCAAAAAGCCATTGGACAAAATATCAGCCTCTGTTGAGGTTTTTTGACCACTCAAATCCCAAAAGGAATGAATTGACCTAATTAACCCTATAAGGGCCAACCTAGGGTCGAGTTAAAACTTAATCAAAACACTTCCAAATGAGGTGGAATTTTTACCAGAGTTAGAATATTCCCCCTTAGACCTCCCACCAAAATTTGGGGGATTTTGAGGTGTTTAGGACTACTAATTAAATTATACATGAATTATTATATTTTTACAAAAACTATAGAACATGATACTCCAAAAATTCCGATTTTTGGATATGTCCTAGGTATGTCTAATAGTAGCCAATACCCCAAATTTGAAGTCATTTGGATGTCTGGATTGATGTGGGCATCCAAATTAATCTCAGGACAACCCTATGGATAGACCTCACCAAAATGTGTGTTGTGGTCTAACCAAGACTCCAAATTGAGTGAAATAAATTTTGAATTAAACTAGACCTCAAGGGCTACATTTTTTATGTTGACCACTTTTTATGTTTCAGCCCCTACGGGCTATAATATTCAGTTTAAACCTAGAGCATAGTAAAGGGGATTACTTTACTAATTATACCATATATAATATAATATAATAAAATATACTTTTCATCTTCATTTTTACCCAAACCCGAGCAGAACCAGAAAATAAACACTTCCTGTAGCTTTTGTAAAACTATTTCCAGGCCACCCAGCCATCTCCCTGGCTGGCCACCACCACCACCACCTCTGTTGAGGTGAGGGCTACCGTCGGGCGGCGGCAAGGCCGCCGGAGAGGCGGTTTCGTGCGAACCCGACCACCATAAATTTTTTGAAAAACCATGGAAACACTCACCCGATCTAGCTCTTTTGAGCCCGATATCTCTCCTAATGATTCCTAAGATCTATCCATAGAAGAAGAGGTAGAGGAGGACCATATTCGCGGCTGAAGTCGAGTCGATCGTCAGGATGCTATTTGTGCGGTGGTGGCGTCGCCGAAATTCTTCAACAGCAAGGTTATGAGCTCTAGCTTTAACAGGCAAGGGTGAAACCTTCCTCTCTACGTCTAGGGAGTCTTTTATAGGAGAAACAAGGCTGCGGGTGGGGATATAAATGGTCCAACAATTAATGCCTCCTTAAAAGCATGCTTCGGCAATGGTGGAGGGGGAGATAAAACGCTCAACTCAGCTAAGAGAAGGCTGGAAACTCCTCCTCTCCCTGAGAGGAGTTGAATCCAGCCATCTCAAGGGGGAGAGGGTGGAGCCGAGCCTTAAAAGCCATTAATGGACAGACAATCCATCGCTCGGCCATGGCTGGAAGGAGAGGAAATAGCTGCCACATGGAACAGCCGGTCAAACTCACTAAATAAGGTTTTTAATTAAGTCTTAATAAGAAAACGGCCCATAATGCATTCTGGCCAACTTCCTAGACCGGCCCGGTTCAGCTGAACAAGCACCCAGCCAAAACAGATTTGCCAGAAAAAACTAAGTAAAATGGCGTTGAGTGAGCTCTGCTCACTCAACGCCATCCATGCTACGGCGTTGAGTGAGCTCAGCTCACTCAATGCCATCCCAGATACGGCGTTGAGTGAGCTCTGCTCACTCAACGCCATCAGAATGGCCTCCCAGACAATGGCATTGAGTGAGCTCTGCTCACTCAATGCCATCTAGAATAAGCCCCTTTTAAACGATGGCGTTGAGTGAGCTTAGCTCACTCAACCCCGTCAAGATTATGGCGTTGAGTGAGCTTAGCTCACTCAATGCCGTCCAGAATATGGGGTTGAGTGAGCTTTACTCACTCAATGACATCCAGATTATGGCGTTGAGTGAGCTCTGCTCACTCAACGCCCACCAGACAGCACCAAATGGCGTTGAGTGCAGTCAATGCACTCAACGTCGTTCAACTTATGGCATTGAGTGCACTCAACACACTCAACGCCATCCCGTCTGACAGCTTACGGCGTTGAGTGAGCTAAGCTCACTCAACGCCATCCAGTCTACGGCGTTGAGTGAGCTAAGCTCACTCAACACCATCCAGTCTACGGTGTTGAGTGAGCTCAGCTCACTCAACGCCAACAAGACGACATCAGATGGCGTTGAGTGCACTCAGTGCACTCAATGCACTCAACGCCATTCCGCCTGAATGATAACGTTGAGTGCAAACACTGTACTCAATGCCATTCTGCCTAAAAGATGGCGTTGAGTGCAGCCAGTGCACTCAATGCCATTCTACTTATGGCGTTGAGTGCACTCGACGCACTCAACGCCCGAGTCCTAATCCTATTTTAAGCAAGTTTGACCCCATAATTTGCAGACCAAGGTTATTTTCACCTTTCTTCCTAAGCTCACTTGGTCTTCTCGGGCGTCTTAAGGTTTTTTCATGACCAAGTCATGACAAAACCACTCCTAGGGGTCTAGATGGAAATGAGATGTTACAAATCCCAATAGACAAACAAATAATTTCGTCCCAAAAATTCAGGTTAGGCTTGCGGGAGCTCTACTGAATGTATCATCCCAAGGAGACAAGTTAAACCAGAGATGAAGAGCTCTGGATACTTCTACTGCATCGCTTCCAAAGATTCCTCAAGTATTCTCCTCCTATCCATGGTTCGATCATCGTACGTTGCCTAGCTGGACCTTCTTGTGCCGCAAGGCCTACACCGTCATATCGTATATCCTGGCCGTCTCTAAGTGGACTGATCGAACCTTCCTCCCATACAAACCTTGAGTCATTGTACTCCAACTCATGTTGTCCCATATTTACTGCTCATATTAGCTCCTAATCACATATGGATCTATTATTTCTCCCAAATTCCGATCACCGTATTTATAAGGTCTTCATACTTAAACTAATTCCTAGAATCATGAGGCGATTATAGAGTATCATCTTCGCCGGTGGTTTTAGGGTAAAATCTTCCAAAATAACAAGATTCGTCATGAGTTAATTTCATTATACGAACCATCACGTTAACCTGTTACTTCTCATAGTCATGCATCTACCAAAGTTGACTGTCCTATTATCGAAGCTCTGTGTCCTATACTTGATATCATCGAGATAATAACTGCTGGTTGCACTACTTAGACGAACACTTTTTAACTAATAATTATACCCAATTTACAATTTCCAGGGTTAATATACTTTAAATGTCCTCGAGAATTTGTTCAATCAATGACGTTTAACCCTAGTACTGATAATATTATAGGTTGTCAATCCGAACACAATTTTATCACCATCTCGTCTCTATCCAAATAACCTCGAACATAATCAAGTTCAACATCACCATGTTTGTGACACTATAACAGCTACCTAGGTCTAAGGGGCCCTAAGTCGGTATAAACTCCACCAAGAGCCAAGCCCCCAATAGACAAACACGACAAGCCCCTACCTACTCTGGGCTAAGAATCTCCATATGTTATATCCACCCTAGGTATTCCCACAATCCTTAGGGCATATCAACCTAGACTTGGATTCCATTTTGAGACTTGTTTACATTCCCCATACTTTAACTCTTCAATTCACCGGTTGCGACAATTTTCTCAAGGTCAACGTGTGACCTGATCCAAAATGATCTCGCACTAGGATCTGCCCCTAGTCGCTTCGTGTATCTGCGTACCTCAATCCTACCTAAGGCCTACTATTAACTAGGATACTGTTGGGATTGTCAAGGTAACCTATTTGTCCTTATTGGGTTGAGTCTAACTCATTGACTAGAGGCCTACTATTGGCAGCCAGAGTGTGTTCCCTGCTGGGGGAAGGGTTTGCCGCAGGCTACAAAGAAGGATTCCAATTAATGATGAAGTGGACTGTTACATGTGATTATGGTGGACTAGTTTTATATTTACTTATGCTACTATTCTGTGATCGATTTGGCCGGCATGATCGGCATTTTGTAGTGACGACCTTCCCGGGCGTGATGGTGTCACAACAAAGCGGCGGTTCTGGGCCTAAGACCCCGATGTTTAAAAGAAAAAAAAAAGAGGTCTTACAGCCTATGCTTCAAGACAATTGAAGAAACACGAAATAAATTACCCGGTTCATGATTTGGAGCTGGGAGCAGTGGTGTTGGCCTTTAAGGTTTGGAGGACTAATTTATATGGCATCCACTGCGATATCTTTTCAGACCACAAAAACTTGAAGTATGTCCATACTCAGAAGAAGTTGAACTTAAGACAACGGCGGTGGTTAGAATTTCTATGCGACAATGAGTTCACCTTGAACTACCACCCCAGAAAAGCAAACTCGATAGCCGATGCGTTGAGTAGAAAAATACCGGACTTGAGCCCAGAGTCTCGGTTGATGAGTATGGAGTTGGTTCTGATGATTGAGGAGATGGAAATTACTTTGATATTTAAGGCTCCTTCGGCAGAATATACAGAGTACTTGGCCAGAATGAGCATAGTTTGTGATATCCGAGACCGGATCTGGGTGGAGCAAGGAGTGGATGCGGCTCTAGCCCCGGCAATCAAGTCAGTCGAAGACGAGACTACCGACAAACACACACTAAAAAGCCGACCTCGTTTATTTTCGCGGCCTGCTCTACATTCCCAAGGGCGGTAAAATCCGCGAGGATATCTTGAGAGAGGCGCATTGCTCTCAGTATTCAGTGCACCCGGGAATTGCAAAGATGTACGCTGGCTTACGGAAGACCATGTGTTGGTCTGGAATGAAAAAGGATCTTTGATATTTTGTTACATATTGCGAAGCCTGTCAAAGGGTGAAGGCGGAGTGCAGGAGTCCCGGCGGCTTATTACAGTCATTGCCCATCCCCGAGTGGAAGTTCGAGGATATTTCCATGGACTTCGTACATGGGCTACCACGCTCACAATCAGGGAATGATTCAGTATGGGTGATCGTTGATCGACTGACAAAAGTAGTCTGGTTTATTCCTTTGAAGAAGGAGACTCACGTGGATGTCTTGGTACGCCTCTTTGTTGAGCAGTTTGTACGGTATCATGACGTGCCTAGGACGATAGTTTCTTACCGTGATGGTCGCTTTACTTCGAAGGAGTTGAAGGTGGTACTGGCGTATTTGGTCTCATGCCTTACCTTCAGCACCGCGTTCCATCCTCAGACGGACGGGCAGTCTGAGCGGACCATCCGGACATTGGAGGATCTAATGAGATTATATGTGCTGGATAGTGGAGAGTCATGGGAAAGGCTCTTACCCCAGGTGGAATTCTCCTACAAAAACAACCATCAGACGAGCATTGGCATGGAGCCCCATGAAGCTCTTTATGGAAGGAGTTATAGAACCCCCTTGTATTGGGTGCAAGATGAAGACCCGAAGACTTTGGGAGTTGAGTATATAGATGAAACTGATGAGGTGGTTAGACTGATACGAGATCGCATGTTAGAGGCTCAAAGTCGGCATGCGAAATATTATAATGCAAGGAACCGTCTGGTTGAGTTTCAAGTGGGTGATAAAGTTTTTCTGAAAATATGACCGATGCATGGAGTGTCACGGGTGTGTGGTGTGAAGAAGCTCAGCCCGAGGTATGTGGGTCCTTATACTATACTGGAAAGGGTTGGCCCATTAGCCTATTGTTTGAGCTACCGCCTGAGCTAGAGAATCTCCACAACGTGTTCCATGTGTCGTCGCTTCAAAAGGCGTTGTTGCGGCCCAATCAATACATCCCCTTAACTGATTGTCCTGTGGCGTCTGATAGGTCTGTGCGACTGGAGCCGGTGCTGATTGTAGACAACGAGATAAGAACCTTACGCCGCAAAAGTGTTTTCCTGGTGAAAGTGCTATGGTCTAATCATGGGAAGGAGGAATTCACATGGGAGCCAATGGATTTGATGCAAAGACGCTACCCGGAGTTATTTGCTCCAGGTAATTTTATTTAAAAACATATTTTGTTTTTCTGTATGCTTCACTCCCCATAACCTTAGCCTGATTTCGGGGACGAAATCTTTTATTTTTTTTATAGGATTTGTAACGTCCCGATTCGCGCTAGGCCCCTTGTGCGTGATTTTGGTGTCGGGAGAGCTGGTATAGGCTCAAGGGGGTGCATGTGATCAGGTGCGCACTCACGGGGAACAAAGAAATAGGCTGAAAACTGTGTTAAGTATGACACGGGTAGGGACACGGGCGTGTCCTTACCCGTGTTCAGTGGCGCTGAGTGTCTATGGCGTTGAGTGGTAATAAAAGGGCGTTGAGTGGTTTGTCCCGAGTAGGACACGGGTAGGGACACGGGCGTGTCCCTACCCGTGTGCCATGCCTTGGCTGCATAGCGTTGAGTGATCAGTCACGAGAAGTACACGGGTAGAGATACAGTCGTGTCTCTACCCGTGTACGAATGACACGGGTAGCGACACAGGCGTGTCCCTTCCCGTGTGCTTCGAGCCCACGTCGACGAGGAGTGTCCCGACAAGGACACGGGTATTGACACGACCATAACCACGGCCATGTCACATGGACACGGGTACTGACACGGGCATGTCAGTACCCATGTAAGGGCACGAAACAGCAGTCGAGCCGCTTCGCCATAGCAGGACACGGGTAAGGACACGTCCGTGTCCTTACCCGTGTCACTTCTGTATAAAAAGGAAAAGTAAAAACCTAGCCGTTTTCACTCTTCATTCCAGCCCTTTTTCCTGAGAAAACTTCCTGGAGGAGGAGATCTTGCTGGAGCAAACCTTGGAAGAGGAGAAACGCCACCGCCGTCAAGGAAAAAGCGATGCCGCCGAGGAGGATGACAAGATCCATGGCCGGAAATGGTGGTACCGCTTGAAATGAGGTGAGCTTCCTCCCCTCTCCCTTAGTGCTAGATCCTTAGATATTCTTAGGCGAGACATCGGCTCAAATGAGTCTTGATGTAATGTTGGTACCCTAGATGTGATTTGGCTTATGTAATCCCTTTCCAGCCCCTCTTGATCCATATAAAGATATATGATCATGTTTAGACTCTGTTTAGTCTCCCTAGGGCAGTTTATAAACTGACCTAGAGCTTAGGTTAGAAGTTCTAGATGTTTTTGTAGTTAAGGCTTTTCCGTTCGACCATCGTCGAACGAGGCCTCGCGATCGTCGATCATTGGTCGACGATAGCAGGGCTATTGAATCGTTGAAGTCAAGACAATTATCGTCGACCGTTGGTCGACGATCTCAGAGCAAGCTTACTACGCTCTGAAGGTTGGTCGACGATCTGTCATCAACAGATCGACGATCGTGTTCTTGCTTCACGATTTCTGTCTCGACAGATATTTGCCTTAGCTGGTCGACTATCTGTTAGCTGGTCGACTATCTGTTAGCCGGTCGACGATCTATTAGCTGGTCGACGACTTCTGGTCGACGATTTCTGTTCCGACAGATTCCTGCTATTAGTCGACGATCTGTTTGCAGGTCGACGATCATCGAACTCCTGTTCGACGATTTCTGTCTGCTTTTATCTGTTCGTATTTATTTTATTCCTTGGTTTATTTCCAAGTGTTTTAACGTGTGGTTAGAAAGATTTTCTGAAGAATGTTTTTGCTAATTTATGGCTTAAATTCAAATGAATTATTTACAAAATATGTCAAGCATAAATTACGGGATTTCGTATTTTGATAAAGCATTTTGTCCTATTATACAAATTGCGTTGACTTTATCTTTCCAGCTTGTTTTCTAGCTGTTGGTACTATGTACTATTTCCAAGAATGGTACGTCTTTATGCTGAGATATTTTTCCCGCTTATTTTATTCCTTATTGGGACTGACAGAAAGTTAATAGGCCATTCTATTCCTATTGCTATATTCTATTTTGAGATAATCTGTTGCAGGGCTCGAGAATTCAAATCAATAGAGCCGTTCCAAAGGAAAAACGTGAAGACATATTTAAGAGAGATTCTTCTCTCAGCAAAAGCGAAGTTACAGACACAGAGAAATATTATTCATTCGCTCAAGCATCATCAGAGCAGCTCTTCACAATCTCACAACAAGAAGAAGAAAAGTTTTCCTGAAGCAAAAGCCCAGAGCAATCATCTTTCATTCTCAAAGTCTCCTGAGCATCTGCTTAGAGTTTTCAAGACTTCAGAAAGAGCGCCAGTTCTGCTTCAAGTGCTCCAGAATCTTAAGACCTGATAAAAATCAGTCTTCAGATCTCTGAGGATTTAGTTTCAGTATATCTGAAACTCCTTCATCCTGAAGCAAAGGCTTCCCCTGGACTTTCACTGAGCCAGGGGGAGACTTTGATTCTTTAGAGAATCCACAAATCTTCTCTAATCTGTACTTACAACAGAGAAGATATTCTAACCCTCTCAACCCCATTGTAAAAGAGTTTTCACACCTCTTCAAAAGTGAACTTTGGTGACAGGGCACCTTATCAACAACCTGTGGTTGAGCATCCTTATCAAAAGCTCAAAGGGTCTGTTTGATCTACCTGAATCAGATCATTGGTGGCAGGGCACCTTAGCAAAAACCTGTAGTGGATTCCTACCAGGGTGGTAGAAGAGTGGATGTACCTATTTAAAGGGAACCACTATATATCCTGTATCCATCTGGTTATCTTGCTTATTCATCTTATTCTGTGGCTGTGATAGAACTACCTAGGATTGCTAGTTGCTGTGATAGGCTTATAGTTAAACTGAAATTTCAGTTAACTCTCTCACTTGTGCACTTCACTGTGTTAGGCTCTTAGGGTTCAAGTATCAGATTATCTTATTCCGCAAATAAACTCGAAGGGAGCTGACTAGTTGTTCATAAAATTTGAATACTCTATTCACCCCCCCTCTAGAGTAGTTTACAACTTATCCCCTCACTTTCATGTAACATCCCATTTCCGGCTAGACCCCTAGGAATGGTTTTGCCATAACAGAACCCTGGGAAGCCCAGGAATTGAAGTTTGTCGACCCTGATTTTGAGTCAAGGGGCGGTCACGCCCGTGACAGACCCGTCACGCCCGTGACCAGGGGCGTGACACCTTCGGCGATCGTCGATCTCAGCGCGACGATCGCCGAGCACGGAATTTGCCTCATGACCCTATCACGTCCGTGACCTATGAGTCACGCCCGTGACCAAGGGTGTGACCACCCTTCGACGATCGTCGATCTCAGTTTGACGATCGCCGAACCCAGAATTTGGTCACCCGGCCCTGTCACGCCCGTGACCTATGTGTCACGCCCGTGACCTAGGGCGTGACCACCCTTCGACGACCGTCGATCTCAGTTCGACGATCGCCGAACCCAGAAATTGGTCACCCGGGCCTGTCACGCCCGTGACCCATGTGTCACGCCCGTGACCTAGGTCGTGACCACCCTTCGACGATCGTCGACCTCAGTTCGACGATCGCCGAACCCAGAATTGGCCACCCGGGCCTGTCATGCCCGTGACTTATGTGTCACGCCCGTGACTTTGACCGAAACGACGGTTCAGGCCCGAAATTATTCTAACACGCGTGGTAATAAATGCTGGTGTGGGAAGTTACACCACGAGTAATTAAGGGGCGTTTTCCTTCTGTAATTATATAATAAAAGAAGGAAATGTTGGTCGAATAGGAAATCACCACCTGGCAAACATCTCTTCGTTTCCAGCATTTCAACTGCCCCTACCATAACTGAAACACCATTAAGGGGAGAACATTCATGGCCATTAAGGCTTTACCCTTTACCCTCCCCGCTGGATGATCCATAAAAGCCCCATTAGAGCAGGATGAGAGGTTTACTCTCTTGACCAACGGATTGAAGCCTTGTACCTTGCTGTAGGAGAAGTTCAGCAGAGCCACCACCGCGCCATGGCACCCCGTCGTTCTTCTCGCCTCCAAACCGCGAACAAGGTCCTCCTCTACTTCTTCTATTATGGGTAGATCTTAGGATCTTAGAAATGAAGTTCGTGCTCAAAGGAGCTGGATCTGCCTCGTGTTTCCATGGAAAACCATGAAAAATATCGTTTTGAGTTCGCCGGAAACCGCCACCTCCGGCGGCCAAACCACCACCGACTGCTAACCATCGCCTCGACGGAGGTTGTGGTGGTGGTGGCTGGCCAGGGAAGTGACCGGACGGCTGGCGATGGATCATGGAAAGGTTACAGGAAATAAGGTTTTCTGTGTTCTGATTTCGGGTTCATGTAAAAGATGAACAGAAAACCGGTTTATAATTTATAAATAATGTATATAATAAATAGTGAAAATATATATTATTTGAGTATATTTAGAGGCTGCAAAATGAGACACATAGAGGCCGATTTAGGAAACATGACCTGTCACAAAAGTCGTAGCCCTTCGAGTCTAGATTAATTTAAAATTAGTTTCAACTCGTTTGGGTAAGCGGTTTGACCGCAGCACCTGTTTTAGTGGGGGCTGTACCTAGAGTTGGGCAGAAATTAAAATGGATGCCCACTCTTTGTCCCTTGTCCAAATGACCTGAAATTTGGGCGGGGGATTAAACTTAGCTATATCTAAAGGCAGTCCAAAAATGGAAATTTTTGGAGACACTTTGCCTAAAGTTTTTGTTTTAATTTAATAAAGATAGAGGAATTTATTTATGTAGCCAAAAAACCTCCAAACCCTCTCAAATTTTGGTGAGTGGTCCCTGGCTATGAAACTTAACTCTGTACAAATTTTTAAATCATTTAGATGAGTTTTGGATAGGGAATCACCTATTCTTAACTAGGCAAGAGTGAGGCATTTTGAGTAAAAAGTGCACTAGAAGTTAAAACGGTCATATCACCTCAACTGAGGCTGATATCTTGACCACTGCTTGGAAGGGTTATTATAGCCTACTTGGAGAAAATGATGTGGTTTAGGGTTGGTTTATCCTAGGATCCAAACTCAAACCCTAGGTGGAGGGTTTTGAGGGTTGTGAAGGATATGGGGGCAATTGCTCTCGTATTGCCTTGAAACTCTGTAAAGTTGATATTAGCACGATAATAATCGTCTGGATGGAATCTTGGAAAATTTGGAGACAAGTAGATACCTCAAAACCTTAATCATAGCTTTAGGTTAAAATACTAATTAAGCACAATCCATCACTAATAATTGTCTAAAGGCTGTGAAACTCGGGTAGAGTTAGTTTTGAAGTGGGTAGAATTTATAGAAATTTTACTGAAATTTTATGATGTTTATTTCTAGCACTTCGTTTGTAAAGTTGATTATAACCCCAATTGATGTTTTAATTATTTGTACCTTTCTGTACATGGAGATCTCATGAAATCTTGGAAATACATGTTTTAGAACAGAATGGTTACCCTTGAATTTGTGTATAATTTTTAGTTGAGTAAATCCAGTACTTCCTTCACAAATGTTAAAAAGGGGTTTTATGCTTTAAAAATTATTTAGGGATGATTTTATTGCTAAAAAATTATGAAACAGGGCCAGTGCTATTTTTAAGTCTTTATCTGCATATTATAATTTATTTACAATTTTTGGAAGAATATTCTCTGTACTTGGTTCATAATTAATGGAAGATAGTAAATATTGCTAAAATGGTTTTGTTGCCCTTTTGATGATAGAAAAAATTTGATACTTTGGATTTACCCTACTGATATAACCTACTATTTATCATAAATTTGCTGGACATCTTGCATGAGAACTTAGGGTAGTTCATGTTGAAACTAGTAGCCCATGGGATTTTCGAGGAAATTAATTAAATGCCAAATAAATTAGGAAAATTCCCACACTCTGGATTTAGGCCATTTATATCATGATAAGTCCCCAGTAAATATTTTAGGGCATTTGGACGAGTTTTGGGATCGTTGCATAACCGGTTCGACATATAGTCTAGGTTGGTCTGCATATAGCAAATTTGTGAATTGCAATAGGACATGATCTGAGAAAGTCATTGGAGTTATTCATTCTGTCTGGGTGGACAATTGTGGATGAAATCACAATAGGAAGATATGAAGAGTAGAGAGAAGTAGTGAGAGCTAGAGATAAGAGGTGCTCGGGTACGACGAAAGATCGTCCACCCCAGGTAGGAATGGAAGAGTCTTAATACTCTAGGGTTAGATCTAAAGTAACTAAAAGGGGATCGGGTTAAGGGAGATCAACCAATAATAATAAGTGCCTTGCGAAAGGAAACTTCGGGCCGTAATGCCGCCGTCTTGGTTCCTAGTGCCCCTTGAGAGCCCTTCACGGGGTATGCCGGGGGCAGTCCTGGGTTAACGTAAACTGTAATAACAAACTGTCAAGAATAACTTAGTAACTAGGGCTGCACCTTTCACAAACACTGAGTGGCACAGGAAGATTGATGAGAGCTTCGGCTCGGTTGGTTAAGAGACGGACGTTTTGGTTCGGGGAGCTTCGGCTCGGTTTTTGTGTGTTTACGATTAAATCTGCATGTGCATAAAAGGAATGAAAATTAAGGTGGTGGGTCTTAGGTATTGGAGGGTCGATGCTCCGACGCCAATACACTGACTCGGCAAGTGTGGTTAGCACTTCGCCAACAGAAGTCCGGTGCGCCAGCCGGTAAGAGTACGCAGGCGTCCGCTTAGTGCACCAAGCGTTGAGGCGTACGATAGGTCTGACCGATAGTGCTTTACTGGTTTAGAGGTGGGCGAGGCCCAACCCACCGCTTCCGTTTGCCACTACGGAGGTATCCTGGGAGGTAACGGCTCCGAAAGGGGGAACTAAAGGTCTGTGTGCACAGAGTTGGGTGTGTGAGTTGCACTTGCATGTTTCATCATACCCAGTTGCATGTTATAGCATAAACGATTCATTTAACCCTGACACCTAAAGTATAAGTGGTATGAGACGCTTATACATTAGGACTTGCAAAACGACCCCTTGGTCTATAAGCTTGTGTGGGCAAGTTTATAAATTAAGGTTAAATTCTATATATATATATGCTGCTGTTTGATAACCGACACCCCAACGTATAAGTGGTATGGGACACTCTATACGATGAGAGCTTTGCAGAAGATCCCTTGGCTTATGCGCTTTCGCACATAAGTTAAGGTTACCTTTCGTACTTTCTATTTCTGTCATATTTATTATAGAATTGCTAGATTAGTTCCGCTGCCATCTGTTCTTGATTAAATCTCCACCTTCATGTCCTTCCCTTTCTTCCTCTCCGCTCAGTACTTAGGAGACATGGGGGAAGGGGTAGGGGATGATAGGGCTTAGTCTTTATGACTAACGGTTTTCGAACCGCATCATTTAGGGGATCGTGGAGCCCAGCATGGAGGAGCAGCCCCAGAGACCGGTGCGCCTAGAGATGGGGCAGTCTAGCTCCAGAGTTCATACAACCAGGACAGTGAGTCTCGACCCTGAGTAGTTTCAGTTTTTGCTTCCGCATGAGAGATTTGTAGTGAGGATATGATGTACCGGGCATAAGCCCGCATTTATAGTACTCTGATTTTTGTACTTTGTGGTCACTCCCTTCATGGAGATTTTATTCTATATATGTGATTTACTTTCAGTGGACTTGCTCTTACTTCAATTATTGTGCTACCTTTTCTGTGATCGAATTGGCCGGCAGAATCGGCGCCTTGTGGTGATGACCCCTTCAGGACGTGAAGGTGTCACCGCAAGGCGACAATTCTGGGCCTAAGACCCCGGGTTTTAAAAAGAAAAAAAGGGGGGGGTCTTACAAGTGCTATCAGAGCAGAAACATCGATCTGAAAAATGTAACAGTCCACTATCCCTGGGTCACCGCCGCTCGAGTTTAGTTTGGGGACAAACTAAGTAGCGGAAGCGTGGTGTGCCCAAATGGGGATCACATATAAATTTTCCACTTTTATTTAAGATTGAACGTTTTCTCAGTATGGGTTTTTGTTACACAGCCTCCAGCACAGCCTACTCCATAAGGCGGAGTTCAGCAGGCTCAGGGTGTAGCACCACCTCCACCTGTCCCCACTCCTTTCCTTCAGTCAGACATGGGACAGACTCTGACTGCCATCCTGGAGGCCTTCAGGGCCCAGCAGGTTCCAGCCCCGCAGCCAAATCCGGGGGCCAACTGGCTAAGCATCTTCCGAGGACTGTCTCCCCCGTCCTACTTGAGGACAGAGTCGGCTGTTCGGACGGAAGAGTGGCTGGATATCATGTACGAGATGCTGACCGGGATACGGTGTCCCTGGGAGGAGAGGGTGGCTCTGGTTGTCTCTTGCCTGGAGTCCCATGCCAAGAGGTGGTGGAAGACGCTGTTGGACATGACATTTGACGATAGGGAGGTTGCGGAGGTTACCTGGGAAGAGTTCAGGGCCGCGCTGCTGGAGCATTTTGTTCCGTAGTCGGCCAGGGATGAGTTGGAGGAGTGGTTTTTACAGCTGAAGCAGGGCACCCGGACGGTGGTGGAGTACCATCGGGAGTTCGACCATCTGGCTCGATACGCAGATTCCTACCAGCTGGACGAAGCACGGTACATCAGGAGGTTCTATAAGGGCCTGCGGGAGGATTTGAGGGAGGCCTTGTTGTTTGTATCCGACGGGCCTATCTCCCAGATTTTGGAGATGGCAAAAAGGATTGAGGCTGATTGGCACACCACCCGGGGCCGGAAGTGGCCAGCAGAGGATCAGGGACGGAGAGGCAAAAATGACGAGCGGCGAGGTGCTGTACCAGAGGGGAGGAGGACAGAGGACCAGCCTCGTCACGACGTGAGGCAGGAGCCGAGGGAACAAGTGATATTGGCCCCTCAACCTCTTCGGATGCAGGATATGCCGAGACCTGGGGGAATGGCGTATCCCCCACCAGAGTGCTTCCTTTGTCATTAGATTGGGCACATTCGTAGGAACTGCCCTATGAGGGGGGCACCACCTCCAGCACCACAGGGCAGCCCACCAGCTCAGCATTACGGAGGCCGAGGACGCGGCCGCGGTCGTGGATACCAGGGGGGAGATCGTAGACAGGAAAGGGAGCAGGTATATGCCTTAGACCTTGCGCAGCCTCGGAATCCGGAGCAGGTCTTAGCAGGTACGCTGCAATGCCTCTTTATTTTCATAGAATTTCCCTTTCAATGGTTAAAACTTTGAATCGCACTAGATAGATTAGCAAGGAAAGTAAAGCTCACTATAGAACCCTAAGACATCTAATCACCCCAGGTATAGTCTTCATCAGTGGCAAGCCGGCCCGCACGCTGTTCGATACTGGAGCTACTCACTCCTTTGTGCCAGAGATGTTCGTAGAAGGACTGGAAGGCGTGGAGCGATTCACAGGCTCGAGGATGAGTGTGCGACTACCGGACGGATCTGAGCTCCTTACCACGGATCACTGCAATATGGAGGCAGAAATTGGTGGAAAGGCATTCGAGGCTCTAGCGATGATTTTGAGGCTGACAGACTACGACTTGATCCTGGGTATGGTATGGCTGCACTGGAACCATGCCCAGATTGACTGCCAGGCAAAGAGGATCACCGTGAGACACGAGGACTCTTTCATTGTCATCGAAGGTATAAGACCTGCCTCTCGTATACTCTTATCTTCGATACAGGCCGTTAAGGCCCATCTGCAGGGAGAGGAGGTCTATCAGATTCTTTTTGAGATGGTGGAAGTTAAGGAGTCAGTGACAGACATTCCGGTGGTTCGAGATTTCGCTGACATTTTTCCAGAGAAACTGCCAGGACTACCTCCACACCGAGAGAAGGACTTTCAGATACAGCTTGTGTCGGGGGCCAAGCCGGTATCTAGGGCCCCTTATCGGATGGCCCCAAAGGAGTTGGCAGAGTTTCGAACTCAGTTGCAGGAATTGGTTGAGGCAGTATTTGTTAGACCGAGTTCCTTGCCATGGGGAGCCCCGGTCCTATTCGTGAAGAAGAAGGATGAGACACTTCGTCTGTGTATCGATTATTGAGCACTAAACAGGCTGACCGTCCGGAATACCTACCCACTCCCACGGATAGACGAATTGTTCGACCAGCTGGAGGGAGCCCATTATTTCTCGAAGCTGGACTTGAGGTCAGGATACTACCAGCTACGGATCCAGGAGGAGGATATCCCAAAGACGGCCTTCAGTAGCAGATATGGCCTGTATGAGTGCACCGTGATGCCCTTCGGGCTCACGAATGCTCCGTCGGCGTTCATGAGTCTCATGAACCGGGTTTTCGAGGCCTACTTGGATGTGTTCATCATAGTATTCATAGACGACATCCTGATCTACTCTAGGAAGGAGGAGGAGCACACTCGGCATCTGGCACTGACTTTGGAAAGGTTGCGGGAGCATCGCCTTTATGCGAAATTCAGCAAGTGTCAGTTTTGGTTGAAGGAGGTGGCTTTCCTAGGCCACATTATCAGCGGAGCCGGGTTGGCGGTGGATCCGGCAAAGATTCAGGCAGTCCGTGATTGGCCGCAGTTAAAGACAGCCACCGATGTACGAAGTTTCTTGGGACTTGCCGGTTATTACCGAAAGTTCGTGGAGGGGTTCTCTCAAATTGCCCTCCCACTCACGTCTTTGACGAAGAAGTAGGCACCTTTCGTTTGGACCCCGCAGTGCCAGGCGGCTTTCCAGGAGCTGAAGGACCGACTCATCTCAGCCCCTATTCTGGCCCTTCCATATGGAAAGTAAGGATTCCAGGTGTATACCGACGCATCATACCAGGGGATGGGAGCAGTGCTGATGCAGAACGGACACGTCATAGCATATGCCTCCCGCCAGCTGAAGACCCATGAGAAGAACTACCCGGTGCACGACCTTGAGATGGGAGCGGTCGTTTTTGCTCTGAAGGTTTGGCGCCATTATCTTTATGGAGTCCACTGCGACATCTACTCCGACAACAAGAACTTGAAATACGTGGACACGCAGAAGGAGCTGAATATCAGGCAGAGGCGCTGGGTGGAGTTCTTAGAAGACTATTAGTATGAGATGCACTACCATCCAGGGAAGGCAAACGTGGTGGCCGACACGTTAAGCCGGAGAGCTTCCACTTCCGAAGCTGGGCCCCAGGTTATGTCCATGGAGCTAGTCCGGTCATTCAGAGATATGTAGATATCCCTAGTGTCCGAGGATGATCCAGAGCTGTATAGGGAGTATCTGACATCGATGATGGCCATAGACGATATTCGGGATCGCATTCGGGACGGACAGAGGACAGATGCGTGGGCAGAGCCGATGTTCCGAGCCTTGGAGGAGGGTTCGACAGGAGATTATTCCCTAAGAGATGGATTGCTACATTTCAGAGGCAGAGTATATATACCCTCAGGAGGCCAGATCCAAGAGGATATTATGACGGAGGCGCATTGCAGCTGGTACTCTGTGCACCCGGGGATCACAAAGATGACCGCTAATCTGAAGAAGACGATGTTTTGGCCGGGCATGAAGAAGGACATTACGTACTTTGTGACCCATTGCGAGGCGTGTCAGTTGGTGAAGACGGAGTGCAGGAACCCCGCAGGATTGTTGCAGCCACTCCCGGTGCCGGAGTGGAAGTTTGATGATATAGCTATGGATTTTATACATGGTCTTCCCCGGTCTCGGACGGGGAATGACTCGATCTGGGTGATTGTTGATCGGTTGACGAAGGTGGCCCAATTTATACCAATCAGGAAAGATGACTCGGTGGGAGTGCTGGTACGGAAGTTCGTGGAGCAATATGTCCGATATCATGGCGTGCCCCGAACGATAGTGTCGGACCACGATGGACGGTTTACATCCAGGGAGTGGCAGTCAGTGCAGGCATACCTGGGCACCCGACTGACTTTTAGCACGGCCTTCTACCCTCAGACGGACGGGAAGACAGAGCGCACCAACAGGACATTGGAGGATCTACTACGACTGTGTATACTGGACCGAGGGGAGCCGTGGGAGAAGATGTTGCCGTTGGTCGAGTTCTCCTATAGCAATAGCTACCAGTCCAGCATCAGGATGGCGCCTTATGAAGCCTTGTATGGAAGAAAATGTAGGACCCCGCTTTCTTGGGTTCAAGACGAGGATCCGAAGGTGCTAGGATCGGATTTTGTTGAAGACACCGAGGCTCAGGTGAGACTAATCAGAGATAGGATGTTGGAGGCGTAGAGCAGACAAGTTAAGTACTATGATGCCCGACATCATCAGGTGGAGTTTCAGGTATGGGACCGAGCGTTCTTGAAGATCCGGCCCATGCACGGAGTCTCACGAGTGCACGGTCGGAGGAAGAAGCTCAGCCCTAGGTATATGGGCCCTTACCGGATCCTGGAGCGGATCGGACCCCTAGCCTACAGGCTAGAGTTGCCACCAGAGCTGGCAGCTCCACACGACGTCTTCCACATTTCTTCGCTGAGAAGGGCTCTACTACGCCCGGAGCAGCAGATTTTGACCACCGAAGGGCCGGTAGCTTCAGACCGATCTGTTCACTTGGAGCCGGTCCGGATCGACGACAAAGGAGTACGGATCTTGCATCGCAAGAAGATCCCCTTAGTCAAGGTTCTGTGGAGAAACCACGGTTAGGAGGAGCACACCTGGGAACCGCAGGACCTGATGAGGCAAAAATACCCGGAGTTTTTCAGTCAGATATACCTCACCACCTCTTGGTATACAATAAATTACCTTGTTGTACTAAACCGGTAGGACTAGATAAGGAAAAATTTAGAACCTAGGCATGCGCAGGAAAGTAGGGGCTAATCTTTTGTTTATTGGGGAGATTGACTTCGTTTATCAAATAAGTGGTCGCTTGAACCCAATAGAAAAAAAAATCGTACGGGATGTTACAAGTTTAGTTTATTTTGGTAGAAGTCCCGTAGGCTTAACCATGATTTTGGGGACGAAATCTTTGTTTTGTTTATTGGGAATTGTAACATCCCATTTCCGGTTAGACCCCTGGGAATGGTTTTGCCTTAACAGAACCCTGGGAAGCCCAGGAATTGAAGTTTGTCGACCCTGATTTTGAGTCAAGGGGCGGTCACGCCCGTGACCGACCCGTCACGCCCGTGACCAGGGGCGTGACCCCTTCGGCGATCGTCGATCTCAGCGCGACGATCGCCGAGCGTGGAATTTGCCTCATGACCCTGTCACGCCCGTGACCTAGGGCGTGACCACCCTTCGACGATCGTCGATCTCAGTTCGACGATCGCCGAAAACAGAATTTGATCACCCGGCCCGTTCACGCCCATGACCTATGTGTCACGCCCGAGACCTAGGGCGTGACCACCCTTCGACGATCGTCGATCTCAGTTCGACGATCGCCGAACCCAGAAATTGGTTACCCGGGCCTGTCACGCCCGTGACCTAGGGCATGACCGCCCTTCGACGATTGTCGACCTCAGTTCGACGATCGCCGAACCTAGAATTGTCCACCCGGGCCTGTCACGCCCGTGACTTATGTGTCATGCCCGTTACATTGACCGAAACGACGGTTCAGGCCCGAAATTATTCTAACACGCGTGGTAATAAACGCTAGTGTGGGAAGTTACACCACGAGTAATTATGGGGCGTTTTCCTTCTGTAATTATATAATAAAAGAAGGAAATGTTGGTCAAATAGGAAATCGCCACCTGGCAAACATCTCTTCGTTTCCAGCGTTTCAACTGCCCCTACCATAACCGAAACACCATTAAGGGGAGAACATTCATGGCCATTAAGGCTTTACCCTTTACCCTCCCCACTAGATGATCTATAAAACCCCCATTAGAGCAGGATGAGAGGTTTACTCTCTTGACCAACGGATTGAAGCCTTGTACCTTGCTGTAGGAGAAGTTCAGCAACGCCACCACCGCGCCATGGCACCCCGTCGTTCTTCTCGCCTCCAAACCGCGAACAAGGTCCTCCTCTACTTCTTCTCTTATGGGTTGATCTTAGGAACTTAGAAATGAAGTTCGTGCTCAAAGGAGCCGGATCTACCTCGTGTTTCCATGGAAAACCATGAAAAATATCGTTTTGAGTTCGCCGGAAACCGCCACCTCCGGCGGCCAAACCACCGCCGACCGCTAGCCATCGCCTCGACGGAGGTGGTGGTGGTGGTGGCTGGCCAGGGAAGTGACCGGCCGGCCGGCGACGGATCACGGAAAGGTTACAGGAAATAAGGTTTTCTGTGTTTTGATTTCGGGTTCATGTAGAAGATGAACAGTAAAACCAGTTTATAATTTATAAATAATGTATATAATAAATAGTGAAAAAATATATTATTTGAGTATATTTAGAGGCTACAAAATGAGGCACTTAGAGGCCGATATAGGAAAAATGACCTGTCACAAAAGTCGTAGCCTTTCGAGTCTAGATTAATTTAAAATTAGTTTCAACTCGTTTGGGTAAGCGGTTTGACCGCAGCACCTGTTTTAGTGGGGGCTGTACCTAGAGTTGGGTAGAAATTAAAATGGATGCCCACTCTTTGTCCCTTGTCCAAATGACCTGAAATTTGGGCGGGGGATTAAACTTAGCTATATCTAAAGGCAGTCCAAAAATGGGAATTTTTGGAGACACTTTGCCTAAAGTTTTTGTTTTAATTTTATAAAGATAGAGGAATTTATTTATGTAGCCAAATAACCTCCAAACCCTCCCAAAATTTGGTGAGTGGTCCCTGGCTATAAAACTTAACTCTGTACAAATTTTCAACTCATTTGGATGAGTTTTGGGTAGGGAATCACCTATTCTTAACTAGGCAAGAGTGAGGCATTTTTGAGTAAAAAGTGCACTAGAAGTTAAAATGATCATATCACCTCAACTGAGGCTGATATCTTGACCACTGCTTGGAAGGGTTATTATAGCCTACTTGGAGAAAATGATATGGTTTAGGGTTGGTTTATCCTAGGATCCAAACTCAAACCCTAGGTGGAGGGTTTTGAGGGTTGTGAAGGATATGGGGGCAATTGCTCTCGTATTGCCTTAAAACTCTATAGAGTTGATATTAGCACGATAATAATCGTTTGGATGGAATCTTGGAAAATTTGGAGACAAGTAGATACCTCAAAACCTTAATCATAGCTTTAGGTTAAAAAGCACAATCCATCACTAATAATTGTCTAAAGGATGTGAAACTCGGGTAGAGTTAGTTTTGAAGTGGGTAGAATTTATAGAAAATTTACTGGAATTTTATGATGTTTATTTCTAGCACTTCGTTTGTAAAGTTGATTATAACCCCAATTGATGTTTTAATTATTTGTACCTTTCTGTTCATGGAGATCTCATGAAATCTTGGAAATACATGTTTTAGGACAGAATGGTTACCCTTGAATTTGTGTATAATTTTTAGTTGAGTAAATCCAGTACTTCCTTCACAAAAGTAAAAAAAGAGTTCTACGCTTTGAAAAATATTTAGGGATGATTTTATTACTGAAAAATTATGAAACAGGGCCAGTGCTATTTTTAAGTCTTTATCTACATATTATAATTTATTTACAATTTTTGGAAGAATATTCTCTGTACTTGGTTCATAATTAATGGAAGATAGTAAATATTGCTAAAATGGTTTTGTTGTCCTTTTGATGATAGAAAAATTTGATACTTTGAATTTACCCTATTGAGATAACCTACTATTTATCATAAATTTGCTGGACCTCTTGCATGAGAACTTAGGGTAGTTCATGTTCAAACCGGTAGCCCTTGGGATTTTCGAGGAAATTAATTAAATGCCAAATAAATTAGGAAAATTCCCACACTCAGGATTTAGGCCATTTATATTATGATAAGTCCCCAGTAAATATTTTAGGGCATTTGTACGAGTTTTGGGATCGTTGCATAACCGGTTCGACATATAGTCTAGGTTGGTCTGCATATAGCAAATTTGTGAATTACAATAGGACATGATCTGAGAAAATCATTGGAGTTAGTCATTCTGTCTAGGTGGACAATTGTGGATGAAATCACAATAGGAAGATATGAAGAGTAGAGAGAAGTAGTGATAGCTAGAGATAAGAGGTGCTCGGGTACGACGAAAGATCGTCCACCCCGGGTAGGAATGGAAGAGTCTTAATACTCTAGGGTTAGATCTAAAGTAACTAAAAGGGGATCGGGTTAAGGGAGATCAATCAATAACAATAAGTGCCTTGCGAAAGGGAACTTTGGGCCGTAATGCCGCCGTCTTGGTTCCTAGTGCCCCTTGAGAGCCCTTCACGGGGTATGCCGGGGGCAGTCCTGGGTTAACATAAACTGTAATAACAAACTGTCAAGAGTAACTTAGTAATTAGGGCTGCACCTTTCACAAACACTGAGTGGCACAGGAAGATTGATGAGAGCTTCGACTCGGTTGGTTAAGAGACGGACGTTTTGGTCCGGGGAGCTTCGGCTCGGTTTTTGTGTGTTTACGATTAAATCTGCATGTGCATAAAAGGAATGAAAATTAAGGTGGTGGGTCTTCGGTATTGGAGGGTCGATGCACCGACGCCAATACGCTGACTCAGCAAGTGTGGATAGCACTTCGCCAACAGAAGTCCGGTGCGCCAGCCGGCAAGAGTACGCAGGCGTCCGCTTAGTGCACCACGCGTTGAGGCGTACGATAGGTCTGACCGGTAGTGCTTTACTGGTTTAGAGGTGGGCGAGGCCCAACCCACCGCTTCCGTCGGCCACTACGGAGGTATCCTGGGAGGTAATGGCTCCGAAAGGGGGAACTAAAGGTCTGTGTGCACAGAGTCGGGTGTGTGAGTTACACTTGCATGTTTCATCATACCCACTTGCATGTCATAGCATAAACGATTCATTTAACCCTGACACCTAAAGTATAAGTGGTATGGGACGCTTATACATTAGGACCTGCAAAACGACCCCTTGGTCTATAAGCTTGTGTGGGCAAGTTTATAAATTAATGTTAAATTATATATATATATGCTGCTGTTTGATAACCGACACCCCAACGTATAAGTGGTATGGGACACTCTATATGATGGGAGCCTTGCAGAAGATCCCTTGGCTTATGCGCTTTCGCACATAAGTTAAGGTTACCTTTCGTACTTTCTATTTCTGTCATATTTATTATAGAATTGCTAGATTAGTTCCGCTTCCATCTGTTCTTGATTAAATCTCCACCTTCATGTCCTTCCCTTTCTTCCTCTCCGCTCGGTACTTAGGGGCCATAGGGGAAGGGGTAGGGGATGATAGGGCTTAGTCTTTATGACTAACGGTTTTTGAACCGCATCATTTAGGGGATCGTGGAGCCCAGCATGGAGGAGCATCCCCAGAGACCAGTGCGTCTGGAGATGGGGCAGTCTAGCACCGGAGTTCATACAGCCGGGACCGTGAGTCTCGACCCTGAGTAGTTTCTATTTTTGCTTCCGCATGAGAGATTTGTAGTGAGGATATGATGTACCGGGCATAAGCCCGCATTTATAGTACTCTGATTATTGTACTTTGTGGACACTCCCTTCGTGGAGATTTTATTCTATATATGTGATTTACTTTCAGTGGACTTGCTCTTACTTCAATTATTGTGCTACCTTTTCTGTGATCGAATTGGCCGGCAGAATCGGCGCCTTGTGGTGATGACCCCTTCAGGACGTGAAGGTGTCACCGCAAGGCGGCAATTCTGGGCCTAAGACCCCGGGTTTTAAAAAGAAAAAAAGGGGTCTTACACTTGATGTGTGAGGAGAAGGTTTCTTAGGTAGGCCTATCTAGAACTTTGTTCTAACGTTTAGTCATCTTCAACCTCCTCTTCTTCAATGTGATGACGGGGGTCGATTCGTGAAGAGGAATGGACTTGAGAGGGAGAAAAAGGGTGGAATAACTTCTGGTTGCGATTTAGGGTGATTGGCTTGAGGAAGAAGATGAACCGATGTCGTTCATTCCACTTCAAGATGCGTGCAAAATTTGTGTTCTGCACGCAGCGACCTTCTTGGCTGTTTTCAGGAAAGAAATGGTCCGATCTGGGCTTTTGACTAAACACAAAAGTTTAAGCCCTTGAAATTACCTTTCCAATGAGTGATTACATGCCTTCGGGTGAAGTTTGTAGCCATGGGAATGTCTGATCGAAGTAAGGGCTGTAAGCTAAGAGCAAAGAAATTATATTCTGTATGCTGCAGGCTTTGGAGCCAATTTCATGTGGGTTATATTCTGATCTTGATTGCAGGCTGGACATGAAAGTTGTAGCCAATGGAAAGACCTTTCCATTGAGGGGTTACACGCACTCAGCAGATTCCTGTAGCCACAGAAATCTTCGGTTGAAGTTGCTTTCCAAATTTATTTTGCACCTAAATTTCTGGGTAGTGTATAACATGGATTTAGATTCGGTGGAATTAATGTTGCAATATTATTCGAGGTTAGGGTGAACTCTTTTATGATATCCACCATTGTGTTATGAAGGTTGAAGTTTGTTAATTTAAATTCGTATAACGAGTTGTGAAGCAAGCTTGAATCGAACGAAATTACTTGAAATAAATTGGTAGATTATCATTTATGCGCATTTTTTTTATGATGTTAAAATCATTCGGTATGACATATAGATGAATAAACTATGGCCATATGTATGTTGGATTGATAGAATGAAATTTGGTAGTCCAATGCTTAGAGAGTCGTCTCCCTATGGGTAGCATTATGGAAGTTAGTAAGTGCGGCGTTGACCGTCACTAGTCGGGATGGTGTTGAGATGAGTAAAGTTGGACGGTTTGGTTTGTCCCTCGGTGTTCATGTCCCGGGGCTCCTTCCCCGCCAAGTGGATGGTTGGGCTTGGTCCTCATGCTATCTCTGAGGCTCCTTCCATGCCACGGTGTTGTGGAATTGCATGTGTGTGAGTCGACATGCGGTTTCGTAATCCTGGGTTAAGGATAGTGTGGCAGGTCTAAGGGCTCGCCAATCGTCACACCGATGGGAGTTGATAGGTAGACTTTGGGCGATTGGGCTTGTACCTCGGTGTTCATGTACCGGGGCTCCATCCGTACCAAGTGAACATTTGGGCTTGTCCCTCGGTGTTCATGTCCCGGGGCTCCTTCTGTGCCAAGTGGATGGTTGGGCTTGGTCCTCGTGCTTTCTCCGAGGCTTTTTCCATGCCACTATATTGTGGAATTGCATGCGGTGTGAGTCAACACGCGGTGTCGTAATCCTAGGTTAAGGATAGTGTGGCAGGTCTATGGGCTCGCCAATCATCACACCGATGGGAGTTGACAGATAGACTTTTGGCAGTTGGGCTTATACCTCGGTGTTCATGTCCCGGGGCGCCATCCATACCAAGTGAACGGTTGGGCTTTACCCTCGTGCTTATTTCCGAGGTTCCTTCCGTGTCACGCATAGGCCAGTTTGGGGCTAAGATCTTGGTGCACATCTACCCAAGAGAACCCGCTGGGTAGTAGTACGCATGGGCTCCGTTGTTGTGTTTTTAGCATTGAGGCGTACGGAGGTCTAAGTGAAGTAGTATGGATACCCACTTAGTAGTAGAAGTGCCCGTTCTACTGTCACCGTCTGGCTACAATGGTTGGCGCCTGAGAGGTTAGCTACCTGCTCGAAAAGTGGGAACTACTAGTCTGTGTCAACATAGAAATTGCATGTGCGTGATCATGTGTGAGTCATTGCATCGCATACATAACATTGAACCTCATTACATACACAAGACCCTCATCGTATAAGTTTGTATGGGCACTCCTATACGATGAGTTACTTACTGCTGAACGATCCTCAAATTATATTCTTGTATGGGCATCCATATAGGTTGAGTTACATTCTGTTATAACTCTATATTCATATGTTATGATAGATGGTAGAAATGTTAGATTATCTTACTACATGTTATACCACTTGTTTGTTTATACTCCTTCTTATATACATATATTTTACACTGTCTATTTCTCTCTCCGGTACCGAGGAGTCGCTGGGCGATAGGATGTGAAGCCACTTAGTCTTTATGACTAACGCTTGTTACGTCTTCCTTTTTAGGAGGAAATCCCGCAGATGGTACAACAGGTCGTGGAGCCGATCAGCCAGGCCAGGACGACCGGGCCTGAAGGGATGGTGCTGTCACAACCGTCTGTTGCAGATGTGAGTATATGAGGGTTTATTTTAGCCCTTCGGGGCAATTTTATAATTGCACTATGATCATATAGAAGCATGTTTTAGCTTCTCTATTACTGCATTTCTGGACTTATAACTTGTATGGATTTGATTTCATTATATTATTTTGGTTGGTTTGGCATATATATATTGATATTGGTTGTAGCCGGCAGAATATGCGTCTTGTGGTACAGGCTAGCCCGAGCGTTAGTACTACCACAAGGCTGCTGTTCTGGGCATAAGACCCCTCTCGTGCTGTGTCTTGTGTTCCGGGAGGGGGGTCTTATAGAAACAATAGGGGAAAAAGAATGAGACCCTCGAGGAAAGAATGAGGAGGAAGGCGCTGAAGATATGGGATGGAAACCGAAATGTTTCTGTAAAGACCGGAGTGTCTAGTTTTCAGCATAGCCCGCGTGAGAAAGAAGTGTCCAAGAGTCCGTTGACACCATCCTCCAAGTTGAATGAGCCAGAGAACATACCTGCGGCTAGTGAGACCATGAGCAACATCGTCAAGGATATGGATACATTACAGCAGCAAGACAAGCTATTGAAGACCCCGGCGGCCCCACAAGAGGTCGATCTCCCTGATGTCGAAGTCACTAGGGAGAAGCCTAGCAAGCCAGCTTCTGCGGCTTCTAAAGGAGCTGAAAAATAGAAACTTAGAGAGAAGATGGAGGAGATGAGGAAACTAATCGTTGGGAAAAAGGTGGAAACCACATTTCCACTCCTGGAAGGAAAATATGGAGACGTTAAGCAAACTATAAATTTCTACAAGTCGCGGTCAAGGAAGAAGGGGGCAGACACAATTTTTATTCCGCCGGTCAGCTTTTTCCTAACCATGGCTCAACTAAAAACAAAGCTTAAGAGAGAGCACGACTATAGAAATAACAACTAATATGGATTGACTCCGAACGATTCAGGCGACCAGTGTTTAGATTCGATACCACAGCTATTGAAGGAGAGAAAACCAAGACCAGAGTTCTCATCCTACCAAGATTCTTGAAAGAGGTCGCAATTATCTGATTGAGTCTGACTGCTTATTTATCCATTATTGGTATATCGGAAGACGCGATAAAGCCGAGCGATCTAACAACCTTCCTGCCTCCGCTGCCACTGCCGCTGCCAAGTATCCAAGACAAAAGGATGGTAGAATTCCATAAGGAAGTCAACACCTTACAAGAGAGGGTGGGGAGCACAGCGAGGCCCTTCGGGTTAAGGAGGAGGAACGACAGGTTGAAAGAGAAGAGCAGCAGTCTGCATTGGATGCCGCTGAGAGCAGGATACATGAGGTGCAGACCACCTTGGAGTAGTAGAGAACAGAGAGGCGGTCTGTATTGGTGGCCACTGAGAAGAGGATACAAGAGGTGCATGCCTCCTTGGAGCAGGATAGGACAGAGAAGATGGATCTGCAAGCTCTAGTGTTGATGGACGACCAGCTTGAGAGAGAAAGAGGAGAAAGTTGCTGACATGGCGAGGGAATATACAAGGATCCGCGAGCGGAGACCGGCAGGGATCAGCGACCTATTTTGGCGACTTCTGAAAAGCTGTAATCGCCAAGCCACCCGACTTCTGGGGAGACTTCAAGTCCACCAGGGGTTGTGGTGGATGGGCAGGTCGCGATATCTGGCGCCCTGGAGGGTCGCGCTCTTCAGATGGTTGCATTCGTACGCGTGGGGCGCAATACCTCGCGAGCCCACCGGTCTCTGCATTCAATCAACATCCTAGTCAGTCAGGTTTATGTCTAGCTAGTACAGACTGGCGACCAAGTTGCACAGATTGGGAGTGAAGGTCCTGAGAGCGGTGACAAACAATCTTGAACGTTTTAATTTGGCTCTATAATAATTATTAACTGTTAATGTTGGACAATTGATCCGCGACGATTTACTGCTTAATAATTGCTTTATGCTTATGCAAATTGTTTGCATCTTCGGCGGTTTATAAATCTTAGTCATCATATTTGTTCTTCTTTGAAAATTTTCTAAGTACAGGAACTTGGCCGCACGAACTGCCGATCTGAACTATAGTTTGACTTCATTGTTAGTCTGTATACTTTGCAGGTTGAGGTCGCGTGGCTTGATATCTAACCGCGATTTGACATCGATTACTATAGATTCCCAGGAATTCTATTAATAGAGATGATCCTAGAGACTTCTGCACAAAAATTCAAGATGCTGGCTAAGGAGATGTCGATGTGGTCTGACAGAGCGACTGTTGTTTGGACGGATGTGGCTTCTGCCTTCCATTCTGCAGATTATAAAGAGTGCCGGCTTACACAAGCTGAGCTGGACAGTTTTACAGAGAAAATATGTAGGGAAGTTTGCTGCTCGCACGACTTCCACTCCTGCATAAATGGATCAACTCGTCTTCTACAAACCAGATCGCAAATCCCAATTGACCATTTCAACTGCGGCTTCAGGTTTCTGGTCATGCTTGAAGCCGTTGCAATCTTTGACCATTATGGGATTGTACCCGGGCAGCTACCTCTGAACTCCATTGCTGCCGTCTACGACTTCATATCATACCTAAGGTTAGAGAGAGTTCGCTTCTCTATAATCCTATTCTGGGAGTGCTTTTCCGTCCAGTTTATCCCGGACTCAGGGACGAAGATCTTCTGAGGGCATCTATACTTCGACTGCCGGGGACTGAAGGTAGTCATCCTGGCGAACCCGATCCCGAACTTGTCAGAACGATATCTGATCTTTGAAGGACAGCTTAGACTCCTGCCAGTCAATCTGCAAGTCCGTGATGAAGCCGCCTTCGGCAGCAACGAGATGGAAGGCTTGGAGAAGGAAATATACGACTTCTTCAAAGGAGAGCGGCTTGATGTTTACCATTACATCCCGCTGCTCCCATCCATGGAAGGCGTCCAAGCTTGGGAGAGTAAGTATCAACCCGAACAAAACTGTACTGTTAGCCGCACGGCTTATGAACTAACTTGTTGCTCTGGTTATGCAGCTGCAGTGGAGGTCCCGCTAAACAAACCGCTGACTCCTGGCAGCTTAACCCTTACTCAAAGGGAAAAGCGGGCAAAGAGAGCAAGGCCGCAACGGGCTAAGGGGAAGAAGAATTGGCCTCCTCAGGTGAGTTCACGCTGCTAGGTATGAGCAGCGGCCTGAAGGATCTCCGCAGAAACCCGACCATGCAGTTGAATCCGGAGGGCGACTTCGTCAAAGTTTCCACCGACCTCCCCTACTGGGGGAGAGACAAATTTAGCAGCCACTCTACTGTAGCCGGCACAGTGTTATATGGAAAGCGCAATCTGAAAGCGCTGAATAGAGTTCCTGAAGAAGACTTGTTGCGGTTAGCCGCACAGGTTGGGGTGAGAAGTTTCGTGACTAACCACTATATGGGCTTCACCTATAAGCAGTTATTTATGAATCAAAATGAATTGCAGTGGTAAATTGTCGAAAAAAAGAAGAAATCGCGCCGCAATGGGAGTAAAAATCGGTAATTTATCACCTGATTCTTACGTTTTCCATTTTAAAGTCGCGCGTGCTAACCTCCATTTCCTTTGTAGAAAGTATATGATCCGGAGAATCCGGTCATCCAAGACATCATCTTCCCCACAGTTGACCAAGGGATTGATAGGCCGCTTAACAGCCTCTGAGATCTCGGAGGCTTCGCGCAAGGATTTGCCGACTGAGACCAATTCAGATTCAGCTTCCCTACTGAGCCGGTTCTTGTAGCAACATCAACTTTTTTAAGAAAAAGGTCTCCCACTTGAAAGTGTTTGATCCTCACGTTCTTATCAAAGTATCTTGCCATTCTTCTCTTTACTTCTTCCTACCTTATGGCTGCTTTATCTCTGATTCCTCAAAATGATCCAAGCTGAACTTCATCTCTTCATTGTTCAGCTCAAGCCAATCTTCCGTGCCTTGTCTAGAAAGCATACCTCTTGGTAATGGAACTTCGAACTCAACTGGAATGAGAGCCTCTGAACCATGAGAGAGATTGAAAGGAGTCTCTCCAGTTGCTGATGAAGGTGTTGTCCTCAAGGTCCAGAAAACTGACGGAAGTTGATCAACCCAACTACCTTTGAGATTCTGCACTTTCTTCTCGAGGAAGCTGAGAATCTGCTTGTTTGCTGCCTCAACCTGGCCATTGCTCCCTGGATGATGGACTGATGTAAAATGCTGCTCTATTCCAATCTGCATGCAAAAATCAACAATCTCATTATTGTTGAACTGTGGCCCGTAGTCTGTGATAATAGCCATTGGAATTCCGTGCCGGCAAACAACCTCGCTCCCTATCGAATGGCCCCAAAGGAGTTGGTGGAATTCCGAAGTCAGCTTCAGGAGTTAGTGGAGGCCGGGTTCGTTCGGCCTAGCTCATCACCGTGGGGAGCTCCGGTGCTGTTCGTTAAGAAGAAGGACGGGACCCTTCAACTGTGCATCGATTACCGGGCTCTAAACAGGTTGACAGTCCGGAATACTTATCCTTTACCACGGATAGATGAGCTTTTTGATCAGCTCGAGGGAGCTCATTGGTTCTCAAAGCTGGATCTGAGGTCAGGATACTACCAGCTCCGTATTCGGGAGGAGGACATCCCGAAGACGGCCTTCAGCAGCAGATACGGCTTGTACGAGTTTACCGTGATGCCGTTAGGGCTCACGAATGCACCCTCCGCATTCATGACTTTGATGAATCGGGTGTTCGAGGAGTATCTGGACGTCTTTGTCATTGTATTCATCGACGACATTCTCATCTATTCAAGGACGGAGGAGGAGCACGCGAGACATCTAGCCTTGACCTTGGAGAAGCTGCGTGAGCACGAGATGTATGCCAAGTACAGCAAGTGCCAGTTCTGGCTAAAGGAGGTGGCCTTTCTGGGCCATGTCATCAGTGGAGCAGGTCTGGCAGTGGATCCGGCAAAGATCCAGGCAGTACGGGATTGGCCACCACTAAAGTCGGCCACGGATGTTCGAAGTTTCTTGGGACTTGCCGGTTACTACCGGAAGTTCGTAAAGGGGTTCTCTCAGATTGCCCTCCCTCTTACGTCTCTGACGAAGAAGGAGTCCGCTTTTATTTGGACGCCGCGATGCGAATCTGCCTTCCAGGAGCTGAAGGATCGTCTCACCTCGGCTCCCATCCTTGCTCTTCCATCAGGGAAGAAGGGATTCCAGGTGTATGCAGATGCTTCCTATCAGGGGATGGGTGCCGTCCTTATGCAGAATTGGCACGTAATAGCCTATGCCTCCCGTCAGATGAAGCAGCACGAGCAGAACTACCCCGTGCACGATTTGGAGATGGGGGCAGTCATTTTTGCTCTTAAGATCTGGCGGCACTATCTCTACGGGGTACATTGTGATATCTTCTCCGACCACAAGAATCTGAAGTACGTCGACACCCAGAAGGAGTTAAACATCAGACAGAGATGCTGGGTGGAGTTTCTTTCGGACTACCAGTATACCATGCACTACCATCCGGGGAAGGCGAACGTGGTTGCGGATGCTCTGAGCCGGAGAGCGAGTAAGACTGGAGTAGGCCCGCAGCTGATGGCTTTGGAGTTGATTAGATCATTCGAGGAGATGTAGATTTCGCTAGTGTCTGAGGATGACCCGGAGCTGTACATGGAGTACCTAGGGTCGATGGCTACTACTGATGACATTCGAGACCGCATCAGAGATGGGCAGATGCGGGACGAGAGAGCTGAGCCGATATTCCGAGCCTTGGAGGAAGGCACGACAGGGGATTACTCTTTGAGGGATGGGCTCCTGTGTTTCCGGGGCAGAGTCTACATACCAGCAGGAGGACGGATCCGGGAGGATATTTTGACGGAAGCTCATTACAGCCGATATTCGGTACACCCGGGGATCACCAAGATGGCAAAGGATTTAAAGAGGACGATGTACTGGCCGGGTATGAAGAAAGATATTACGTATTTTTTGACGCATTGTGAGGCCTTCCAGCTCGTGAAGGCGGAGTGTAGGAACCCGGCAGGCTTGCTGCAGCCGCTTCCAGTGCCGGAGTGGAAGTTTGAAGATATAGCCATGCTCTTCATACATGGGCTACCTAGATCCCGTGCGGGGAACGACTCGATCTGGGTGATAGTGGACAGGCTGACAAAGGTGGACAGATTCATCCTAGTGGCAAAGGACACACCGGTCAGTGTATTAGTACGGAGGTTCATTGAGCAGTTCGTGCGTTATCATGGGGTGCCCAAGACTATCGTTTCGGATCGGGATGGGCGGTTTACATCCAGGGAATGGAGGTCAGTCCAGGCCCATCTGGGTTCTCGGTTGACATTCAGCACCGCCTTTCACCCTTAGACCGACGGACAGACAGAGCGCACTAACCGTACACTGGAGGATCTGTTGCGACTATGTATTTTGGACCGTGGCGAGCCTTGGGAGAGATTGTTACCACTGGTCGAGTTTTCATACAACAACGCTCATCAGTCCAGCATAGGCATGGCTCCATACGAAGCGTTGTACGGAAGGAGGTGCAGAACCCCACTATCATGGGTTCAGGACGAGGATCCGCAGGCACTGGGCTCTGAGTTTGTGGGAGATACAAATGCTCAGATTTGATTGATCCGAGACAGGATGTTGGAAGCCCAGAGCAGACAGGCGAAATACTACGATGCGACGCATCTCCAAGTAGAGTTCCAGGTAGGAGACTGGGTTTTCTTGAAGATACGGCCGATGCACGGAGTCTCGCAGGTTCGCGGGCGGAAGAAGCTCAGTCGGAGATATATGGGGCCCTATAGGATCCTGGAGCGGATCGGCCCCTTAGCCTATAGACTGGAGCAACCGCCGGAGTTAGCGGGATTGCATGAAGTCTTCCACGTCTCCTCACTTCGGAGGGCTCTGCTACGCCCTGAGCAGCTGATTTCCTCGGCAGATGGCCCAGTGGCCTCGGATCGATCAGTCGATTTGGAGCCTATCAGGATTGACGATACAGTAGTGCGGGTCTTGCGACGGAAGAAGGTCCCGTTAGTCAAGGTTCTGTGGAACAATCATGGGCAGGGGGAGCATACATGGGAGCCACAGGACTTGATGCGGCAAAAATACCCGGAACTTTTTCGTCAGGTATACCTCACAACCCCTCTGGACAATCAATTTGCCCTCCTGTTTTAAACTAATGGAACTGAAATTTCAAGAATAGGGGCTAATCTTTTTTTTATTGGGGTGTATATACCTAGTTAAGTGGACGAATTAATCTTAGATTCAAAACCGTACAAACAAACATAACGTAGAGAGATAATCTTTCAGTTCTCATGGGATGTTACAAGCTTATTTTTCCCGATTAGAGTCCCATAGGCTTAACCTTGATTTCGGGGACGAAATCTTTGTTTTGTTTATTGGGATTTGTAACATCCCATTTCCGGCTAGACCCCTAGGAGTCAGTTGGTTGTGGTAGAACCCTAGGGAGCCCAAAACTTGAAATAAATCGACCAAGAAATCGGGTCACGGGTTGGTCACGCCCGTGACCGACCCGTCACGCCCGTGATATAGGGCGTGACCACATTCGACGATCGTCGATTTCAGTTCGACGATCGTCGAACCCAAAATTAGTCACCAGACCTGTCACGCCCGTGACTCGCCATGCCACGCCCGTGACATAGGGCGTGACCATGATCGTCGATTCCAGGTCGACGGTCGTCGACCCAAAATTGGCCCCACGGGCATGTCACGCCCGTGACTCGCCATGTCACGCCCGTGACATAGGGCGTGACACGCTCGACGATCGTCGATTTCAGTTCGACGTCGTCGAACCAGAGTTAGTCACCAGGCATGTCATGCCCGTGACCCACAATGTCATGCCCGTGACATAGGGCGTGACACGCTCGACGATCGTCGACTTCAGTTCGACGTCGTCGAACCAGAATTGGCCGCACAGGCCTGTCACGCCCGTGACCCAGGTGTCACGCCCGTGACCACCCTTCGACGATCGTCGATCTCAGTTCGACGATCGTCGAACCCAGAATTGGCTAACCAGGCCTGTCACGCCCGTGACCTATGTGTCACGCCCGTGACCAAGGCCGAAACGACAGCCAGGTTGGAAATTTTGGTAACTGACGTCGTAATAAAATCCGATTAAAGGAATGAAAACCAAGAGTATTTATGGGTCGTTCCCTACTTTAATTATGTTAATAATTAAGGAAAAGTGGGTCCAATAGGAAATTGCCACCTGGCAAACACCTCTTCATCTCCAACGTTTCAACTGCCATTCGTCATAACCGAAACGTCATTAAGGGGATTAGTAATGGCCGCGAACGTTTCATCTCCAACGTTTCATCCTTTCCCCTCCCCATTTGCTGATCTATAAAAGACTCCTAAGAGCAAGAGGAAAAGGTTACACTCCCTCAAACTGTTTCAGACCTCCGCCTTGCTGTTGAAGAATTTTCGGCGACGCCACCACCGCGCAAATGGCTTCCCGACGCTCTGCACGCCTCCAACCCGCGAACAAGGTCCTCCCCTCCCTCTTCTTCTGCGGATAGATCTTAGGAATTGTTAGGAGAGATATCGGGCTCAAAAGAGCCAGATCGGGTGAGCGTATTCGTGGTTTTCCGAAAATTTCATGGTGGCGGGTTCGCCGGAAACCGCCTCTCCGGCGGCCGTGCCGCCGCCCGACGATAGCCCTCGCCTCAACGGAGGTGGTGGTGGTGGTGGCCGGCCAGGGAGATGGCTGGATGGCCGGGAAATAGCTTGGAAAAGCTACAGGAAAATTAGGTTTTTAGGCCTCTGGTTCGGGCTCTGAAGAAGATGAACAGTGCCATGAAAATTGGATTCTATTTTTAAAACAATTTCTGAATGAATTTATCTGTCATGTTAAATAATTTGGGAAAAATACCTAGAGGCTCCTACAGGAAAAGTGGTCAACATAGAAACTGTAGCCCTTGAAGTCCAGTTTTATTCAAAATTAATTTCACTCAATTTGGAATCCTGGTTAGACCACAGCACCCTTTTTGGTGAGGTCTATCCAGAGGGCTGTCTTGATCTTAGAAAAATTCCCCACTCCAATCCAGTCATCAAAATGACTTGAAATTTGGGGTGTGGCCTAATCATACCTATATCTAGGTGCTGTCCAAAAATGAGAATTTTTGGAGAATATTTTTCTATAGTTTTTAGGAAAATTCAATAATCCTAGCCGAATTTAATTAGATAGTTAAATAATTTCCAAACCCTCCCAAATTCTGGTGAGAGGTCCCTGGTGTCACCATAAGGTTCTGTATAATTTTCCATCTCATTTGTAGATGGTTTGGACTAGAAATGATCAACCCTAAGTTTTGCCCTAATAAGGGGTCTTAGGTTAAAAGTGCACTTTTGAAGTTTGAGTGGTGAGATCACCTCAACAGAGGCTGAGATTTTTACCACTGGCTAGTAATATTCTCTAGCACCCCCTCATGGAGTTTGAGGTGGATCGGGGTAAGTTTACCCTAAGGACCAAGGCCAAACCCTAAGGATGGATCTTGGTGGTTTGTGAAGGTCATGTGGTCAAATGACCTTGGATTGACCCGAAATTGGGTGAAGGGAACCATAGGGCCAATATAGTTCTCTGGATGAAATTTTAGTAAATTTGGAGACCGTTGGGATACCTGAAAAATCTAACCCTAGTTTAGGGCGTAAAACTTGTAGAGATAGGAAATGACACTAAATCACATTGAAAAGTGGTGAGATTTGGGGAGAGTGAATTATAGGGATGGTACAAGCTCTGGATATTTTTCCATGAATTTTATGTTCATTATTTTGGATACTTCCTTTAATGATTTAGTAGTTATATGATTTGCTTAGAAAATTTTTTAGGGAATACACACTCTCTGGAAAGTGATGAAATTTAAGCAGAGAATGTTTATTATGATTTTAAATCTCTGTGAAGTTTTATGGGATTTTTGGAAGATTAATTCTAAGGCTCGCTTCATTAAGTATGTTTTACCTTGATTATTTGATTAAATTTTTAGTGGTGGTTAGCAAGCTAGTAAAATTATGATTCTCTTCACAAAGATCTTTTATATATCATACTACTGACTAGTGATTTTTCTATAATTTTTAGATGAATAATTTCAGTACTTCCTTCACTACGTAGAATTAACATGATTATACTGAATAAATAATTTAGAGGTTAAATACTTTCTATAAAATTCTGAGAATTTGTATTTAAGGTTATTTTGCTGTTATTTAATGATCATGATTTTTGAGTAGCCATTACTTAGGAAGATCATGTAGTTCATGTTTAAAATGACTCGTGGCACGTTCTTTGGGAAAATTAAATAAATATCAGATTAATTAGGAAAATTATAAGTTTCTGAATTTAGACAAAGTATGATATGGTAGACCTCCAGTAAATATTATAGGAGATTTGGAAGATAATTTGGTGTACCTCCCCTTGGGTACCTCATATAGTTTAGGATGGTCTGCATATAGTAAAGCCACAGAATTTTGATAGTTGATGGTTGGTAGGGCAAACTAGGATCGAGTTCATCATTGGGAGACTTGTTGGAATAAGGGAGTACGGGAACGACGAAAGATCGTTCATCCCGGGAAGAAGAGGAAGAGTCTTAATACTCTAGGGTTAGAACTAAAGTAACTAAAAGGGGATCGGGCTAAGGGAGATCAACCAATAATAATAAGTGCCTTGCGAAAGGGAACTTCAGGCCGTAATGCCGCCGTCTTGGTTCCTAGTGCCCCTTGAGAGCCCTTCACGGGGTATACCGGGGGCAGTCCTGGGCTAACGTAAACCATAGGGATAATAAATTAAAAGAGCAACTAGTATAACTAGGGTTGCACACACTCACTCCCCGATAGCTAGGAAAGTAGGATAATAGCACTTGTTGCCATTCAGACAGTAGCTCTGAAGGTAGATGCACGGACAGGACTGTCCGGGGGGCCGAGGGCTCAAGGGTTGGAGTACAGAATAAAGGTGGTGGGTCTTCGGTACCTGATCGTCGTTCACACCGACATGGGTACGCTGACTCGGCGGTGTGGGACACTTAGCCAAAGAAAGTCTGGAGGGTACATCCAGCAGCAGTACGCGGATACTCTAGGTTGTGTTCTTCTAGGGGCGTACGGGAGGGCTAGGCCTGGTAGTGTGGATGCCCGCCTAGGAGTGGGGGGCCCGACCCACTGTCTCCGTTTGCCACTACGGAGGTTCCTGGGAGTGAAGCTAGCTTCCCGAACAGGGGGAACTAAAGGTCTGTGCGCATAGAGTCATGTGCGTGAGTTGCACTTGCATGAATAATGGCATAGCATATCACTACACTCATATTTGCATACAACCGACACCCCAACGTATAAATTGGTATGGGACTTTTTATACGATGGGAGTTTTGCAGAAGATCCCTTAACTTATAAGTTTGTATGGGCATTCATATAAGTTAAGGTTACATACTTACTTACTTGTTGCTTACTTACTATTCTCTAGCTGCCTTTTATACAATTTGTTATTTATTAATTGTTCTACCTATTACAACATTTATACTGTTCACCTGTTATAACTTGCTAGTTAGGTCTACCGTCACCTGCTTGACTATTCTCCACTTTTGTAGCTTCCCTTTCCTCCTCTCCGCCCGGTGCTTAGGAGCCGTGGTGGGAGGGGTAGGGGATGATAGGGCTTAGTCTTTATGACTAATGGTTTTCGAACCAAACATTACAGGAGCTCCGGATGGGAGACAGGGACCAGCACCAGCGGAGTACAGTGCGCATGGAGGTGGGACAGTCTAGCACCGGTGCACCTGCGACCAGCTCCGTGAGTGATTAGTATTTTCTTAGCTTCCGCGATGAGTGACTTGTAGTGAGGACTCTGATGTACTGGGCTCGAGCCCATTTATCTATTTTCCTATTATATGTATTGATGGACTGGATATGATTCACTTTTATTTACATGTTTCTGTGGACTTGTTTACATTTTTTGTATAAATACTTCTCTCTCTTGTGATCAAAAAGGGCCGGCAGAATTGGCATTTTGTAGTGGTTGCCTTCCCGAGATGTCGGTGCCACCGCAAAGCGGCAATTCTGGGCTAAGACCCCGATGGTTGAAAAAGAAAAAAAAAGGGGGTCTTATAAGTGGTATCAGAGGAAACCTCGATCGAAGAGAAGTAGCCCACAAAATCTTGGGTCACCCCCGTGCGAGCTTAGTTTGCGGACAAACTAGCAGCGAAAGCAGTGGTGTGCCCATAAGGGAAATCACATGTGAAAGTCCATCATAACTCTTCTTAAATTCCATTCATTCGCTCTCTAACAAATGGAATTTTTGCTTGTAGCCTGCGACGAACCCTACATCGCAGCAGGGGACACCTCAGGCTCCGAATGTGGTCCCGACTCCGAAAGCACCCGTTCCGTTCCAGCAGACGGAGATGGGGCAAACACTGACGGCCATCCTGGAGGCCTTCAGAGCTCAGCAAGCCCCGGCCCTACAGCCAAACCCTGGGGCCAATTGGATGACGGTCTTCCGAGGACTTTCCCCTCCATCCTACCAGGGGACGGAGTCTGCAGTATGTACGGAGGAGTGGTTGGACACCATTTACGAGATGCTGGCAGGGATTCGATGCCCCACGGAGGAGGCAGTCGCTTTGACATTCTCCTGCTTAGAGTCACACGGAAAGAGATGGTGGAAATCTCAGCTGGACACCACCTTTGCAGGGATGGACTGTGCTGATATTACTTGGGAGGAGTTCAGAGCAGCGCTCTTGGGACATTTTGTACCTCAGTCGGCGAGAGATGACCTGGAGGATAGATTCCTGCGGTTGAGGCAGGGGAACAGGACTGTGGTTGAGTACTATCAGGAGTTCACTCACCTGGCCCGTTATGCGGACGCTTACCAGTTAGACGATGCTGGCTACGCCCGGAGGTTTTATAAGGGGCTGCAAGATGACATGAGGCAGGCCCTCCTTTTCATTTCAGAGGGGAGTCTGGCCAGGATTCTGGAGATGGCTAAGAAGAGAGAGGCGGATCAGCTTACAGTGAAGAATCGGAAGAGACCGACTGATGATTCAGTGATTGGAGGTCGTAGAGACCGTCCTCGGGGCCAGGTTATCGGGGAGAGAAGGAACGGGGATCAGCCTTGTCAGGAGTTTGGGCAGGAGCAGAGGACTCAGGGGGTATTGGCTCCCCAGCCTATACAGATGCTGGAAATGCCAAGGACGGCAGGGCAGCCACCGGTATGCTATCAGTGCAACCAGCCGGGGCATATCAAGCGGAACTGCCCTGTGGGGCGAGCACCCCCACCAGCACATCAGGGCGCTCCACCTCCCCGACATTTTGGCGGACGAGGACAGGACCAAGGACGAGGATTTCAGGATCGAGGTCGTAGGCCAGAGAGAGAGCAGGTGTATGCTCTAGACCTGACACAGCCCCGGGACCCGGAGCAGGTTATCACAGGTATGGCAGTACTTTTCAGATTTTCTTCATATAAACTACTATTTTAAACATAACCTGGTTAGAAATTAAGAGAAGATAAACTACAATAAGAATACTAAGACATTTAATTACCCAAGGCATAGTATTCGTGAGCGGCAAGCCCGCTCACACCCTCTTCGACACTGGTGCGTCGCAATCATTCGTGTCGGAGGATTTCGTGAAAGGACTGGCAGGAGTGGAGCTAAGCACCGGGAAGATGCTGAGGGTGCGCCTACCCGATGGATCAGAGATATTGACCTCTACTCATTGTGATATGGAAGCGAGGATCGGCGGAAAGGCGTTTGAGGCACCAACGACGGTTTTGAGGATGCCAGATTATGATCTGATTCTGGGCATGACCTGGCTGTACTGGAACCATGCCCAGATCGATTGCGTGGGGAAGAGGATCACCGTGAGGCACGGCGACTCCTTCATTGTTATCGAAGGTATTATATCAGCACCCCGTACTTTACTATCGTCTGTGCCGGCCGTTAAGGCCCACCTGCAGGGGGAAGAGGTTTATCAGGTCCTCTTTGAGGCGGTCGTAGCCAAGGATTCCATTGCAGATATTCTGGTAGTGCGGGACTTTGCCGACGTGTTTCCAGAGAAGCTACCAGGGTTACCCCCGCACCGAGAGAAGGACTTTCAGATTCAGCTCGTACCGGGGGCTAAGCCGGTATCCAGAGCTCCCTATCAAATGGCCCCAAAGGAGTTGGTGGAATTCCGAAGTCAGCTTCAGGAGTTAGTGGAGGCCGGGTTCGTTCGGCCTAGCTCATCACCGTGGGGAGCTCCGGTGCTGTTCGTTAAAAAGAAGGACGGGACCCTTCGACTGTGCATCGATTACCGGGCTCTGAACAGGTTGACAGTCCGGAATACTTATCCTTTACCACGGATAGATGAGCTTTTTGATCAGCTGGAGGGAGCTCATTGGTTCACAAAGCTGGATCTGAGGTCAGGATACTACCAGCTCCGTATTCGGGAGGAGGACATCCCGAAGACGGCCTTCAGCAGCAGATACGGCTTGTACGAGTTTACCGTGATGCCGTTTGGGCTCACGAATGCACCCTCCGCATTCATGACTTTGATGAATCGGGTGTTCGAGGAGTATCTGGACGTCTTTGTCATTGTATTCATCGACGACATTCTCATCTATTCAAGGATGGAGGAGGAGCACGCGAGACATCTAGCCTTGACCTTGGAGAAGCTGCGTGAGCACGAGATGTATGCCAAGTACAGCAAGTGCCAGTTCTGGCTAAAGGAGGTGGCCTTTCTGGGCCATGTCATCAGTGGAGCAGGTCTGGTAGTGGATCCGGCAAAGATCCAGGCAGTACGGGATTGGCCACCACTAAAGTCGGCCACGGATGTTCGAAGTTTCTTGGGACTTGCCGGTTACTACCGGAAGTTCGTAAAGGGGTTCTCTCAGATTGCCCTCCCTCTTACGTCTCTGACGAAGAAGGAGTCCGCTTTTATTTGGACGCCGCGATGCGAATCTGCCTTCCAGGAGCTGAAGGATCGTCTCACCTCGGCTCCCATCCTTGCTCTTCCATCAGGGAAGGAGGGATTCCAGGTGTATGCAGATGCTTCCTATCAGGGGATGGGTGCCGTCCTTATGCAGAATGGGCACGTAATAGCCTATGCCTCCCGTCAGTTGAAGCAGCACGAGCAGAACTACCCCGTGCACGATTTGGAGATGGGGGCAGTCATTTTTGCTCTTAAGATCTGGCGGCACTATCTCTACGGGGTACATTGTGATATCTTCTCCGACCACAAGAATCTGAAGTACGTCGACACCCAGAAGGAGTTAAACATCAGGCAGAGACGCTGGGTGGAGTTTCTTTCGGACTACCAGTATACCATGCACTACCATCCGGGGAAGGCGAACGTGGTTGCGGATGCTCTGAGCCGGAGAGCGAGTACGACTGGAGTAGGCCCGCAGCTGATGGCTTTGGAGTTGATTAGATCATTCGAGGAGATGCAGATTTCGCTAGTGTCTGAGGATGACCCGGAGCTGTACATGGAGTACCTGGGGTCGATGGCTACTACTGATGACATTCGAGACCGCATCAGAGATGGGCAGATGCGGGACGAGAGAGCTGAGCCGATATTCCGAGCCTTGGAGGAAGGCACGACAGGGGATTACTCTTTGAGGGATGGGCTCCTGTGTTTCCGGGGTAGAGTCTACATACCAGCAGGAGGACGGATCCGGGAGGATATTTTGACGGAAGCTCATTGCAGCCGATATTCGGTACACCCGGGGATCACCAAGATGGCAAAGGATTTAAAGAGGACGATGTACTGGCCGGGTATGAAGAAAGATATTACGTATTTGGTGACGCATTGTGAGGCCTGCCAGCTCGTGAAGGCGGAGTGTAGGAACCCGACAGGCTTGCTGCAGCCGCTTCCAGTGCCGGAGTGGAAGTTTGAAGATATAGCCATGGACTTCATACATGGGCTACCTAGATCCCGTGCGGGGAACGACTCGATCTGGGTGATAGTGGACAGTCTGACAAAGGTGGCCAGATTCATCCCAGTGGCAAAGGACACACCGGTCAGTGTATTAGTACGGAGGTTCATTGAGCAGTTCGTGCGTTATCATGGGGTGCCCAAGACTATCGTTTCGGATCGGGATGGGCGGTTTACATCCAGGGAATGGAGGTCAGTCCAGGCCCATCTGGGTTCTCGGTTTACATTCAGCACCGCCTTTCACCCTCAGACCGACGGACAGACAGAGCGCACTAACCGTACACTGGAGGATCTGTTGCGACTATGTATTTTGGACCGTGGCGAGCCTTGGGAGAGATTGTTACCACTGGTCGAGTTTTCATACAACAACGCTCATCAGTCCAGCATAGGCATGGCTCCATACATAGCGTTGTACGGAAGGAGGTGCAGAACCCCACTATCATGGGTTTAGGACGAGGATCCGCAGGCATTGGGCTCTGAGTTTGTGGGAGATACAGATGCTCAGATTAGATTGATCCGAGACAGGATGTTGGAAGCCCAGAGCAGACAGGCGAAATACTATGATGCGAGGCATCGCCAAGTAGAGTTCCAGGTAGGAGACCGGGTTTTCTTGAAGATACGGCCGATGCACGGAGTCTCGCGGGTTCGCGGGCGGAAGAAGCTCAGTCCGAGATATATGGGGCCCTATAGGATCCTGGAGCGGATCGGCCCCTTAGCCTATAGACTGGAGCTACCGCCGGAGTTAGCGGGATTGCATGAAGTCTTCCACGTCTCCTCACTTCGGAGGGCTCTGCTACGCCCTGAGCAGCTGATTTCCTCGGCAGATGGCCCAGTGGCCTCGGATCGGTCAGTCGATTTGGAGCCTATCAGGATTGACGATACAGTAGTGCGGGTCTTGCGACGGAAGAAGGTCCCGTTAGTCAAGGTTCTGTGGAACAATCATGGGCAGGAGGAGCATACATGGGAGCTACAGGACTTGATGCGGCAAAAATACCCGGAACTTTTTCGTCAGGTATACCTCACAACCCCTCTAGACAATCAATTTGCCCTCCTGTTTTAAACCAATGGAACTGAAATTTCAAGAATAGGGGCTAATCTTTTGTTTATTGGGGTGTATATACCTAGTTAAGTGGACGAATTAATCTTATATTCGAAACCGCACAAACAAACATAACATAGAGAGATAATCTTTCAGTTCTCATGGGATGTTACAAGCTTATTTTTCCCGATTAGAGTCCCGTAGGCTTAACCTTGATTTCGGGGACGAAATCTTTGTTTTGTTTATTGGGATTTGTAACATCCCATTTCCGGCTAGACCCCTAGGAGTCAGTTGGTTGTGGTAGAACCCTAGGGAGCCCAAAACTTGAAATAAATCGACCAAGAAATCGGGTCACGGGTTGGTCACGCCCGTGACCGACCCGTCACGCCCGTGACATAGGGCGTGACCACATTCGACGATCGTCGAACCCAAAATTAGTCACCAGACCTGTCACGCCCGTGACTCGCCATGCCACGCCCGTGACATAGGGCGTGACCATGATCGTCGATTCCAGGTCGACGGTCGTCGACCCAAAATTGGCCCCACGGGCATGTCACGCCCGTGACTCGCCATGTCACGCCCGTGACATAGGGCGTGACACGCTCGACGATCGTCGATTTCAGTTCGACGTCGTCGAACCAGAGTTAGTCACCAGGCATGTCACGCCCGTGACCCACAATGTCACGCCCGTGACATAGGGCGTGACACGCTCGACGATCGTTGACTTCAGTTCGACGTCGTCGAACCAGAATTGGCCGCACAGGCCTGTCACGCCCGTGACCCAGGTGTCACGCCCGTGACCACCCTTCGACGATCGTCGATCTCAGTTCGACGATCGTCGAACCCAGAATTGGCTAACCGGGCCTGTCACGCCTGTGACCTATGTGTCACGCCCGTGACCAAGGCCGAAACGACAGCCAGGTTGGAAATTTCGGTAACTGACGTCGTAATAAAATCCGATTAAAGGAATGAAAACCAAGAGTATTTATGGGTCGTTCCCTACTTTAATTATGTTGATAATTAAGGAAAAGTGGGTCCAATAGGAAATTGCCACCTGGCAAACACCTCTTCATCTCCAACGTTTCAACTGTCATTCATCATAACCGAAACGTCATTAAGGGGATTAGTAATGGCCGCGAACGTTTCATCTCCAACGTTTCATCCTTTCCCCTCCCCATTTGCTGATCTATAAAAGACTCCTAAGAGCAAGAGGAAAAGGTTACACTCCCTCAAACTGTTTCAGACCTCCTCCTTGCTATTGAAGAATTTCCGGCGACGCCACCACCGCGCAAATGGCTTCCCGACGCTCTGCACGCCTCCAACCCGCGAACAAGGTCCTCCCCTCCCTCTTCTTCTGCGGATAGATCTTAGGAATCGTTAGGAGAGATATCGGGCTCAAAAGAGCCAGATCGGGTGAGCGTATTTGTGGTTTTCCAAAAATTTCATGGTGGCGGGTTCGCCGGAAACCGCCTCTCCGGCGGCCGTGCCGCCGCCCGACGATAGCCCTCGCCTCAACGGAGGTGGTGGTGGTGGTGGCCGGCCAGGGAGATGGCTGGATGGCCGGGAAATAGCTTGGAAAAGCTACAGGAAAATTAGGTTTTTAGGCCTCTGGTTCGGGCTCTGAAGAAGATGAACAGTGCCATGAAAATTGGATTCTATTTTTAAAACAATTTTTGAATGAATTTATCTGTCATGTTAAATAATTTGGGAAAAATACCTAGAGGCTCCTACAGGAAAAGTGGTCAACATAGAAACTGTAGCCCTTTAAGTCCAGTTTTATTCAAAATTAATTTCACTCAATTTGGAATCCTGGTTAGACCACAGCACCCTTTTTGGTGAGGTCTATCCAGAGGGCTGTCTTGACCTTAGAAAAATTCCCCACTCCAATCCAGTCATCAAAATGACTTGAAATTTGGGGTGTGGCCTAATCATACCTATATCTAGGTGCTGTCCAAAAATGAGAATTTTTGGAGAATATTTTTATATAGTTTTTAGGAAAATTCAATAATCCTAGCCGAATTTAATTAGATAGTTAAATAATTTCCAAACCCTCCCAAATTCTGGTGAGAGGTCCCTGGTGTCACCATAAGATTCTGTATAATTTTCCATCTCATTTGTAGATGGTTTGGACTAGAAATGATCAACCCTAAGTTTTGCCCTAATAAGGGGTCTTAGGTTAAAAGTGCACTTTTGAAGTTTGAGTGGTGAGATCACCTCAACAGAGGCTGAGATTTTTACCACTGGCTAGTAATATTCTCTAGCACCCCCTCATGGAGTTTGAGGTGGATCGGGGTAAGTTTACCCTAAGGACCAAGGCCAAACCCTAAGGATGGATCTTGGTGGTTTGTGAAGGTCATGTGGTCAAATGACCTTGGATTGACCCGAAATTGGGTGAAGGGAACCATAGGGCCAATATAGTTCTCTGGATGAAATTTTAGTAAATTTGGAGACCGTTGGGATACCTGAAAAATCTAACCCTAGTTTAGGGTGCAAAACTTGTAGAGATAGGAAATGACACTAAATCACATTGAAAAGTGGTGAGATTTGGGGAGAGTGAATTATAGGGATGGTACAAGCTCTGGATATTTTTCCATGAATTTTATGTTCATTATTTTGGATACTTCCTTTAATGATTTAGTAGTTGTATGATTTGCTTAGAAAATTTATTAGGGAATACATACTCTCTGGAAAGTGATGAAATTTAAGTAGAGAACGTTTGTTATGATTTTAAATCTCTGTGAATTTTTATGGGATTTTTGGAAGATTAATTCTAAGGCTCGCTTCATTAAGTATGTTTTACCTTGATTATTTGATTAAATCTTTAGTGGTGGTTAGAAAGCTAGTAAAATTATGATTCTCTGCACAAAGATCTTTTATATATCATACTACTGACTAGTTATTTTTCTATAATTTTTAGATGAATAATTTCAGTACTTCCTTCACTACGTAGAATTAACATGATTATACTGAATAAATTATTTAGAGGTTAAATACTTTCTATAAAATTCTGAGAATTTGTATTTGAGGTTATTTTGCTGTTATTTAATGATCATGATTTTTGAGTAGCCATTACTTAGGAAGATCATGTAGTTCATGTTTAAAATGACCCGTGGCACGTCCTTTGGGAAAATTAAATAAATATCAGATTAATTAGGAAAATTATAAGTTTCTGGATTTAGACAAAGTATGATATGGTAGACCTCTAGTATATATTATAGGAGATTTGGAAGATAATTTGGTGTACCTCCCCTTGGGTACCTCATATAGTTTAGGATGGTCTGCATATAGTAAAGTCACAGAATTTTGATAGTTGATGGTTGGTAGGGCAAACTAGGATCGAGTTCATCATTGGGAGACTTGTTGGAATAAGGGAGTACGGGAACGACGAAAGATCGTTCATCCCGGGAAGAAGAGGAAGAGTCTTAATACTCTAGGGTTAGAACTAAAGTAACTAAAAGGGGATCGGGCTAAGGGAGATCAACCAATAATAATAAGTGCCTTGCGAAAGGGAACTTCGGGCCGTAATGTCGCCGTCTTGGTTCCTAGTGCCCCTTGAGAGCCCTTCACGGGGTATACCGGGGGCAGTCCTGGGCTAACGTAAACCATAGGGATAATAAATTAAAAGAGCAACTAGTATAACTAGGGTTGCACACACTCACTCCCCGATAGCTAGGAAAGTAGGATAATAGGACTTGTTGCCATTCAGACAGTAGCTCTGAAGGTAGATGCACGGACAGGACTGTCTGGGGGGCCGAGGGCTCGAGGGTTGGAGTACAGAATAAAGGTGGTGGGTCTTCGGTACCTGATCGTCGTTCACACCGACATCGGTACGCTGACTCGGTGGTGTGGGACACTTAGCCAAAGAAAGTCTGGAGGGTACATCCAGCAGCAGTACGCGGATACTCTAGGTTGTGTTCTTCTAGGGGCGTACGGGAGGGCTAGGCCTGGTAGTGTGGAAGCCCGCCTAGGAGTGGGGGGCCCGACCCACTGTCTCCGTTTGCCACTACGGAGGTTCCTGGGAGTGAAGCTAGCTGCTCGAACAGGGGGAACTAAAGGTCTGTGCGTATAGAGTCGTGTGCGTGAGTTGCACTTGCATGAATCATGGCATAGCATATCAATACACTCATATTTGCATACAACCGACACCCCAACGTATAAATTGGTATGGAACTTTTTATACGATGGGAGTTTTGCAGAAGATCCCTTAACTTATAAGTTTGTATGGGCATTCATATAAGTTAAGGTTACATACTTACTTACTTGTTGCTTACTTACTATTCTCTAGCTGCCTTTTATACAATTTGCTATTTATTAATTGTTCTACCTATTACAACATTTATACTGTTCACCTGTTATAACTTGCTAGTTAGGTCTACCGTCACCTGCTTGACTATTCTCCACTTTTGTAGCTTCCCTTTCCTCCTCTCCGCCCGGTGCTTAGGAGCCGTGGTGGGAGGGGTAGGGGATGATAGGGCTTAGTCTTTATGACTAATGGTTTTCGAACCAAACATTACAGGAGCTCCGGATGGGAGACAGGGACCAGCACCAGCGGAGTACGGTGCGCATGGAGGTGGGACAGTCTAGCACCGGTGCACCTGCGACCAGCTCCGTGAGTGATTAGTATTTTCTTAGCTTCCGCGATGAGTGACTTGTAGTGAGGACTCTGATGTACTGGGCTCGAGCCCATTTATCTATTTTCCTATTATATGTATTGATGGACTGGATATGATTCACTTTTATTTACATGTTTCTGTGGACTTGTTTACATTTTTTGTATAAATACTTCTCTCTCTTGTGATCAAAAAGGGCCGGCAGAATTGGCGTTTTGTAGTGGTTGCCTTCCCGAGATGTCGGTGCCACCGCAAAGCGGCAATTCTGGGCTAAGACCCCGGTGGTTGAAAAAGAAAAAAAAAGGGGGTCTTACAATGTTGAGGTGGAGCGAACTTCTGGCACTGAGCACATTTCTTTGCATAAGCTTCTTAATCCTTCTTCATAGCAGGCCAGAAATATCCTTGCTGGAGGATTCTCCTTTCGAGGGTCCTTGCTCCTGAGTGACTTCCACACTCACTAGAATGAACTTCTTGAAGCATAGTAGGAGCCTTTTCTTCTGAAACACATCTCACCATTATTGACAGGAAGGTCTTTCTATTTAAAATACCTGATATCAGATTGTAGTAAGCTGCTTTTATTCTGAATTTTCTCTTATCCTTGATTGAAGGATGAAAGTTTCCCGAAGATAGGTAGAGGATGAATGGATCCATCCAGGAGGAGCGTTGATCAATTTGCATCATCTCTTCTTCATCCATTGTCGGGCAGAAGAGTTCGGAAGCTGTTCATCCTGATAGAAGTCCATGCTTGGCAAGAACATCTGCTTCTTCATTTTCAGTCCTTGGGATATGCTCGATTGTAAAGCTCTTGAATTTGCCAACTTCAATCTTGACTAGAGTAAGGTAATTTTTAAAGATTGGCTCTATGGTCTCAAAGTTGCCCAAAACTTGTGATGCCATTACCAGAGAATAAGTTTTTATGTGAACGTGCTCGATCCCATGTTCCCTTGTAAGCTTTAAGCTGGCCAATAAAGCTTCATATTCTGCCTGATTGTTTGTAGTTGGAAAGAAAAACTTTATCGCTTCCTCCAACTTGATGCCGTTGGGGTTAATGAGAACTACTCCTGCTCCTGAGGAGTTTCTGCCTGAGGCCCCATCAACGTAGATGGTCCAAGCTAAAGGAGATCTTTCTGCTTGACCAGAGCTAGACTCTGCTGTATCAATCAAGAAGTCTGCCAGTACTTGAGCCTTGATAGCTGTTTTGGACACATAAGAGATTTCAAACTCACTCAGCTCTATTTCCCACTTAGCTAATCTCCCCGAATGCTCTAGCTTTTCCAGCACGCTTCTCAAAGGTTGATCTGTCACCACTTGAATTACATGTGCCTGGAAATATGGACGGAGTCTCTGAGCTGACATTACTAGTGCTAAAGCCAACCTCTCCAAAAACGGATATCTTATTTCTGCGCTTTTGAGGATATGACTAACATAGTAAACTGGAATTTCTCTTTTGTTCTCTTCTCGAACAAGAATTGAGCTGATCACCTCTGGGCTAACTCCCAAATATAAGAACAACATTTCCCCTGATTGGGTGCTCTGCATCAAAGGTGTTGAGGTTAACTGTTTCTTCAACTGCTCAAAGGCTTCTGAAAATTATTCAGTCCACTCAAATTTGGACGCTCCTCGAAGAGTTTTAAAGAAAGAGGCACTCTTATCTCTGACTCGAGTGATGAATCACCCAAGGCCTGCTAACATTCCTCCTAACTGTTGAACTTCTGTAGGTGACTTAGGAGGTGCCATATCAAGAATAGATTTAACCTTATCAGGATTAGAGGCAAGTCCTTCCAGAGTAAGGAGATGGCCAAGAAATTTCCCCTTACTCTCCCCAAAGGTTCACTTTAATGGATTAAGTTTCATCTTATATTTTCGCAGAGTAGCGAACATCTCTGTTAGGTCATGCAGGTGCAATGAGATGGATTTACTTTTTATCAAGAGATCATCAACATACACTTCAAGGTTTCTCCCTTTATGTTCTTAAGCTCGAAAGGCATCATAAGGTAACAATAGAAACCGTCAATCGTGATAATGGAAGTATGAAGCACGTCGGGCTTATGCCTTCTAATTTGATGGTAACCAGAAAATGCATCTAAGACACTCATAAAAGAATACCCAACCGCGGAATCAACTAATGAATCTATCTGAGGCAAGGGGTAACAATCTTTATGACATGCTTTATTTAATCGCGTGAAATCTTCACACATTCGCCATTTTACCCTTGGTTTTTTAACCATTAAAATGTTAGATACCCAGGCGGGATATTGAATTCATGGATAAATTTCGCCTTAAGGAGCTTTGAAACCTCCTCTCTTATTGGATCAGCAAGCTTTGTTGCCACATCTCTTTTCTTTTGTTGCACAGGCGTGAAATTTGGATCGATGTTGAGAAGGTGGCAAGTGACATCTGGATCAATGCCTGGCATGTCCTCCACTGACCAAGCGAAGACATCCAGGTTCTCCAGCAGGCAAGAGATCAACTCGGCTTTCTGATTTTCTGGTAGCTTCGAGTTGATGGAGAGCTTCCTCTACTCCCCTTCAGAAATGGGGACTCCTTGAGTCACCTGGGCAGTTTTTAGGTGAGCTCATTCTCTGTCATCAGCTGCCTCTGAACTGGAAGAAACTTCTGGTGCTGCAGCTGGTAAAGCGGGAGGATAGATTTCAGTTATGTTGACTGTCCGAAGATAACATTCCCGAGCTTGCTTTGGGTCACTCCTGAACCTATGCTGTTTGCAATCAAAGTTGAACTTTAAGACGAGGTGGTATGTTGACACTACCGCTTGATACTTGTTGAGGAGAGGCCTCCCAAAGATAGCATAGTAGCTTCTTGGAGCATCGACTACTATGAATTGGATCAATTTTGTTACTCCTCCAAGTCTCACTGAAAGTGTGAAACTTTCTTCAACCTCTATTCTTTCTCTAGAGAAGCCGTAGAGTGGCCCTTTGGTGGAAAGAAGAGGCTTTCTATTCTTTAGTTCCTTAAAGGTTGACTTGAATAGAAGGTTGACAGAACTGCCTGTATCATTTAGAATCCTTTCCACTATATAGTCCTCGATAGCTGCTCTGATCACCACAACATCGTTGAATGTGATAGTAGTTTGGGGAAGATCATCCTGGCCAAAAGTGACATTTCCCCTTGATGGAGAAGAAGAAGAAGCAGAGACGACCTCTGCTCGAGAGACCCTTGTAATTGAAGATTTTCGAGTTGATTCGGTCGCTAAACCTCCATGAATGTAGAAGATCTGCCCCAAGGATCCTTTATCATTAGCATCGAAGCATTCACTCTCAATATTGATAGGGCCCAGACGAGCAACATCCTCGATCTATTCACATTCGCAGTGGGCCTCGACCACCTCCTTGCCCTTGGAGGTGGACGGTTCAGATGAGGAATCCTTCTTGCCTAGATCCTTCATCTTGCCTTCAGCAATCAACTTCTCAACCAGTTTACGAAGGGCTCTGCAATTCTCGGTCAAATATCCCTTATCTTTATGGAACTCGCAGAATCAATCAGAGTTCCTGTTCTTCCACTCTTTCCGAGGCCCTTGCTTCCTATCATAAATCCTCCTCTGCAAAATCTGGACGACCTCGTTAATGCTCAGGACCATAGATGCAAACTCCTCTGCGGAGTCACTGTAATGTTGCCTTGTAGCGGGAAGAGCATCTTGGTGGATGGTTAGAACTTGAGCTGGTAAGGCGGGAGCGGTGGCCAATGACAGTTTCAGATCTCGAAACTATTGATGGCAAATAAATTGTTTCTTGTGGAGGAAATGTCACCCCCTCTGAGCAGGAGGCTGATAGTCGGGGCGAAGAGGCTTGGTGTGGCGATGATTAGCAAAAGAACTAGAAATATCCCTTCCTTTAGCCTTGGTTGTCGGGGATGAAATGTATGTTGGGTTGGCGTTCTCGCCTTTAATGAACCGATTAACCAGGGCAATCAACTCCTGATAAGTGGTTGGATACTTAGTTGTTGTCTTGAACTTTAGAGGGCCTTCCTGGAGGCCGTGAATTAGAGCAACTTTGTAGTAGTCGGGGTTCACATTCTACACCCCCTGAATCTCCTTCTGAAAGAGGTCAACGAATCAGGCAACTGACTCGTTGTCTCTTTGCTTGATACCGAAGAGGGTAGACGGTCCATATTTACTCTTCTTTGAGGTTGCAAACCTCAACAGGAGCTTGCTGCGGAACTCTGCAAAAGAAGAAATCGTGCCATATGACAGCTCATAGAACCACTCTCTAGCTTGTCCATCGAGGGTGGTAACTATGAGTTTTCAGTTGATTGCGTCAGAGAGGCATCTCAAAGCAATTGCCCCTTTGAACGCCTGTAGATGGGCTACTAGATCGGTCTCCCCCGTATACAAAGGCAAACGAGGTACTCTGAAGTTGTTCGGTGCGGACTCCCATCGGATTAAATCCACGAAGAGAGAGGGTGCTTCATGTTCAGCAGGATAGGCGGGGCGGACTTGAGCAGGAGAGTCATGGGCTAAGCGGACAGGCGATCAGCGAAGTCGAGCTGGCAATCAGGAATGCCCCTAGCTGCCTCCTTGAAGAAGTACATCAGAGAGGCAAATTGATCTTCTTGAGGTCGCATAGGAGCTGCGGTCTGAGCTGGAGGGCGAGCTTGAGGAGACGGAGTAACCACCGGAGACTGGCGGAGCCGAGTCTAGCGAACTGGAGTGTCCGCGGGATCTACTGGGGCCTAAGGCACAAGCCGCTGAGTTAGCTCGTTCAAAGCCTAACTAATTCTATCCAAGCGATGATCGGTCTCCCTTCGAGATCGTGCAGCCTCCCAACGAGACTATTCGATTGCATCCCACAGTGAGCTTCTGATGAACTGGAGCATTCTGAATGGTGAGCTCGGCAGTCTGACATGTTTATTCGCTGATTTCAAAAAACAGCTTGAGATCTGAAGGCCGCGTGTTAACTATTGATGCACGGAAACGGGCACCACCAGCTAACGATTCGATCACGGGGGAAAGGAAGGGAAAAGAGGCGACTACAAGTAGCTATCTACTAGCAGACGAGAGAAAAAGACCGCAGAGCCGTGAGCCACAACAACACCAGACTTCTCTCGTCGCGGCTTTAATGCCTCTCTTGCGATGGGCTTTCCTTTGATTGCAAATGGTTGATTACAAGTAGAGGAAGAAAGCTGAAAGAAGAGCAAGCTGGAGACCGCAAAGCCTGAGATTTGAGTCCGCAACCTTTAATAAGTAGGCTACAAGGCACTAGTCAGCGTGCTTTGGGTGCACCACTTCCCCCCCCCCCCCATTTATAGCTTCAAGGGCCTGCCCAAATGGGCAGGGCTAAAATAACTAGCTGCCCGGGGTACAGGAGAACCGGGCAGCGGTGATGGGAAACAAAAAAGAGAAGAATAACCAGTCCACGCAAGAGGGGCGGACTGGGATAGCGATCTGGAGCTTCCGTCTGTTTCTGTAGGGCGCGATCCTAACTGAAAGGCCACGACTTGTGCTGACTGATTCTTGAGTACGCCTGAAGTGGAAGTTGGGCGATCAAGGAAGCTGATCTCCTGAGGCTGGATGACCTCGGCTGACTGGAGAATTGAGTCCGCTGTTGAAGGAGGCTGGTGCTGGAATCCCGAGATTGGGCGACCTGGGCGTACTAGAAATGGAGTCCACCGCCAGAGAGACCAGGATCTTGCTGATGCTGAGACGAGTCCTACCGACCTCAGCGAACTTGAGAACTTAGTTCGCTAATGAAGGAGGATGACCTGGGTCCTTGTTAAACATGTTGCGGATTTTGGGGTTAACAAATGACATAAGTCAGCTGACTCAGGTCGGGAATAATAGTAGAAATTACATTATAGCCGAATAGATCAGGAAGGTATATAGCCGCACGTCTTGAGGAATGTGTAAAATAAGCCGAAAAGATCTGACCGAAATATATGACCGCACGACCTGTGGACTATAGAGAATAATAATAATAATATACGATTTGCCTGAACCGAAAGAAATGATTCAGGCTTAGGAGACCAAGCGAGCAGGTGCGCACAAGGAAACATTGCTTTTCTCACAGGGTCACAAAAGCCATACAATCAATCCACTGCCAAAACTTGCAGACTGAGCGGATACAAGAATTCAGTCTGCATTTGAAAGATGATTCACAGTTTAGGTGACCAAGCGCGCAGGTGCGCATAGGGCAGCATTGCTTTTCTCACAGGGTCAAAAAAGTTGTAAACCTTATCACCCAAGAAGAATATAACTTGGCGACCTGGTGGACCAAACTTTGCACACTAAAGCGAATACAAGAATTCTTTCCAAACTGAGAAATGATTCACACCTTAAGTGACCAAGCGGGAAGGTGCGCACAAGGCAGCATTGCTTTTCTCACAACTTCTCGAAAGCTGTTCAATTAACCCACTGTCAAAGCTTGCGGACAAAGCGGATAACAGAATTATGTCTGCACTGTGGTCTTGGAATATGAGGAACCAAGAATTACAACCTGCAAAGAATAAGAGGAGCTACAAACTTATGTGACTGGGTGGGCAGGTGCGCGATGCATTGCTTTTCTCACAAAGGTCACATAAGATATAAACATAAATAAATAGAGGAGAAATAACTCTTCTAGGGAAGATTTTTATTTTAACTCATTCGCGAATGATTCGAGCGGTGTTAATATCTGTGACTGATGTCGTGCGGGACTAACACTTAATATCTGCGACTGACGTCATGCGGGATTGCCACACACATCTGCGACTGATGTCGTGCGGGATGTGGAGGGCCTAAAATAATATTATTTTCATCATAAGCATACGTCCACATATGTATGCCAATGTTAAATGTAAAGCTAAGAAACCGAATTTAAAGGGCATATGAATGCTTATTTGCAATGGAGGGAATAGTAAAAGGATATGAGCTTGAAGCCTGATTGAACCCAATTGCTGACGACTGCTGAAAGATCTTTGTGAAGCTGGATGTTGGTGAGAACTAATTCGCTGCTATATCTATTATAGGTAATATTGACAAAGAAAAGGAATAAATCCAGGAAACTCCGAACAAATGGGAGATACATGAAAAATGTAAAAGACAAACAAGATACTACAATTTCAAGCACTTTCATTATTGAACACCCAAATCTTCGTTTGCACCATCGACTTTGTCAGTGTGAAATGCGCTGGAGGATCATAGGACAACATAATCTTGCAATTTCCCTGCCTTTGAAAATTGATCTGCTAGTTTGCGAAGAGGCCGAAAATTTTCCGTGACATGACCAATATCTTTATGATATTGTAGAAAAGTTCTTCATGTCGATATTTAATCTTTGATTTCATACGCCGAGGCTTTTTAAAGTCTGGCATTCTTATAAGAATAGGCAGAAGATCTTCCATAGGAATTTTGAACTTGACAAACCTGTCTGAGTACTTTTCATACTTGATTGTTTTAGGATCAAAAGACAAGCTAGGGCATGCTTCTATCAACTCTGATGCTTTATCCTACTATAGAGGCTCTGTAGGCATATTCTGAGGGAGAGGAGAAGACTTATGATTTCTGAATTGCGAAGCATTTCGCGAAGAATGAGGTTATTGATGACATGAATTCTTCTGACATTGCTTAGTTCTCTGATTCATAAAATATATGTAGTTGGAGTTCACTACTTAACCTTATTATGAATTGATTTGCTACCATAATAAGATCTCCATAGGTCTTTGGTTCCTTTTTGCTAACTTTAAATTTGAGAGGACCCTCTTGAAGTCCATTTATCAAGGCATATGTGTAAAAGTCTGGATGAACGTTAACGACATCAAGAGTTTCCCTCTGAAACAGATCGATGAAACTTGCATTCGACTCATTATCTTCCTGCTTGATTCGAAAATGTGCTGCTGGGTCTCTTCCGCTTCCTGAAGGTATCAAACCTTAAGAGGAATTATCTTTAAAGATCCCCAAAGAAAGTGACCGACTAAGGTAGTAAATCAAAGAACCATTCTCTAGCAAGATCGCCAAAGGATATTATAAAAAGTTTACACTTGGTCCCAACTGACACTGTTCTTAATGAGACAGCCATTTCAAATGCTTGTAGATGAGAGACTGGATCACTAAAACCAGAATAGTATGGCAAGCGAGGCTCTCTGAAATCATCAGTGATAGTATCCCAACGAATTTGGTCAATGAACGGAGAAGAAACTTCCTCTTCTTTGTAGAGAGGCGTTTGCTCTATGTAAGCTTGATTATGATAAGCGGTCATGTTTGCCCTACGGTGTTCACGAGAAGGGTTGAAGATCTCATCCACTCCAGGTTGCGATACATGTTAAACCTCTTGGGCAAAAAATTTATTGTTACCGTCACTTTCCACATCATTAGGATGAGAACTACCTTGCCTCTTTAAGAGATCCCTGACGGATGACAAGAAATCATAGTAATCCTTCGGGAGATCCATTGCGAATAGGGGATGACTGCCAACTGGTATTTAGAAACCGCTGAGCAGCTACGGCTTGATCAAGTGGATAGTTTACAGGACGAGCCGATTGGTAGACTGGCAGGTTCTCCAATACTGATACCGGTTTGACAGTGGTAACCGACGATATTGCAGTCTGCTGAACTAGCTGCCGACTAATAGCAACTTAGAGCAATTTGGGATGACTAGTACACTGGTTTAATCGACTACTCGAGATCTGAAGGTTGCGTGTTAACTATTGATGCGGAAATGGCACCACAAGATAACGGTGTTCGATATCTCACGAGGGATGAAGAGAAAAGGAGGAGGAGAGACTATCGAGTAGCGATTACTAGTAGTTACAGGAAAAACCAAAGCAAGCTGCATGAAGCAGAGACACCAGACTTCGCCCTCCGCGGCTAAAGCATCTCTTGCGTCGTGCTTTCCCTTGAATTAAAATGTAGCGGTTACACTTAGAGAGGAAAGAAAAGATAAAGCTATCGCAGCAGGAGAAGTCAATCCTCTAGTGAGGATAGGAATTAGGGACCCTCTAACACTATCAGACAGTGACTCAGAGGAGGATGAAGATGCATATAACTACAAAGGGCTAATGGTAATGGCGGATGAAGAGGTCAGCTAGGATCAGCCTAATTAAAGCAAGGTACATTCATTACCTAATTCTGCTTCTCTGTCTGAGTATGCGACCAATCCTTGCTTAGAAACCTCTTCACACAGTGGTGAAGATGATTCTGGAACTAAAAAAGATGTCAATCAACTGATTAACAAGTATGGGAAACTTCTGAATGCCTTTAGGAAAGTCAAGAAATTGTTTAAGAAGCAAGCTAAAGAGATTAAATCTCTTAAGCTTATAGTTTCCCAACAGACTGTAATAGCTAATCTACTAGATTAGAAAGCAAGGGAAATAAGCCAACTGAAGTCCCTCTTAGACATCTAGATAGCCTCCATGAAGCATAAGAACTGCCTCATTAAGGAACTTGAAGATAGGATTCAAAAGGAGAAAAGAATAGTGGCTAACTATTCTAAGCCAAGTACTGTACCCACCTTGATAGACACCTTCTACTCTCAAAAGGGCAAGAAGGGGTTGGGATTCAAGGGAAGCACAAGAGTTGCTCCTTCCAAAAGGAAGGGCAAAGCTCCAGCTCAACCTATTGCTTCCAAGCCTCCCATACTTTTTAGAAAAGTTCTGTTACCTTCCAATAGGTATGACCAAGAAAGCTCTTATGGTCACTGGGAGAAAGGTTGTTCATCTGGAGTGAATAAAGATATTCACAACCATGGTGAAAGTTTTAGCAGGGTGTGTGCCTTCAAGGCTGCCAATGAGAAATTTCAAATGGCCCAATCTGGACCATTTATTTTTGGTGCTTCAGCCCCAACTCTCAAGAATGATGCTGCTACCAAGACTCAGAATCTGACAGCAAAGATTCAGACTAAGGGCAAGTCTAATAGTCAGGGTGATTTGGGCATATCTGAAGCAATCAGATGTATGCTTTCTTAAAAGAAGCTTGCTACTACTGGCACTCAGAGCAGACCAAATAAACCAGCTGAAAAATTTTCCTTTAGTCATATTCTAGCTGAAAAAAATAAGAAAAAGGTTACAATACATCTTCCACTTGTTAGGGCTGCTTCTAACCAAGCCATAGGGCCTATATAGAAAAGAAGATATAACATACATGATTGTTGGTGTTGTGGTAAGATATGGCATTTTGCCATTGACTGATGACACAATCTCAATATGGGCAGAGCTAGGGTCAGTCCACTAGTCAGAAATTCTGCTGGTGGACATGTTCAGTTTCATACTAATGTGCACCTAGGACCCAAGAAATATTGGGGTCCTAAGGTAAGTAGACTATGTATTGCAGGATAGTCCATGTGGCCATAACCCTATATGGTACTTGGACAATGGTTATTCTAAGCACATGACTTGACAAGGAGGAACTTGAAGGAGTTTACTCCAGTAAAAGATGGACCCAAAGTCATCTTTGGTAGTTTAGATAGAGGTGTAACCAGAGGATATGGGAAGATTACCAATGACATAGTCACCATCACCAAGGTGGCTTATGTTGAAGGGTTGCAATACAACCTTATAAGCATAAGCCAGGTTTTTGACCTTCGCTATGTTATTGTGTTCCACAAGGATGAGTGCCTAATTAGGAGGTCAAGTGACTAAGAGGTCATCTTGACAGACACTAGGAGTGGAAATTTTTATTTCTTAAACTTTCTATATCTAGATATATATTCTCCTATCTATCTAGTGGCAAATGAGAAAGCCTCCTACTGTGTCCAGTGGTACAAGAGGTTAGCCCATTTGAATTACAAAACCATTGGCAAGCTCTTCAGTCAAGAGCTAGTTAGGAATGGCCCCAATGTGAAGTGCTTCAAGGAGGGCATTTGCTTAGCCTTACAAAAGGAAAAGCAGACAAAAGTCCCTCTCAAGGGCATTGGGACCAAAGACTCTATGAGGTGCTTATAACTCTTGCACATGGACCTATTTGGTCCTATGCCATTTCACAGTCTTTGTAGAAAAGTCTACACCCTTGTGGTAGTTGATGACTTTTCCAAGTTTACCTGGGTGTTTTTTCTTAAGAAAAAGAATGAGACCCTTGATGTCTTCATGAGGTTTGTCAAGCAAATTCAGAATGAGCTTAGCAGTTCTGTGGTCAAAATCAGAAGTGACCATGAGAATGAATTTCAGTCTGATGGTATGACAAGGTTCTATGAAGAACATACAATTCAACAAGAATTCTCTTATCCTAGAACACCCCAGTAAAATGGGATAGTTGAGAGGAAAATAGGACTCTCATAGAGGCTGTTAGAACACTGTTGAGTGATACATCTCTTCCAGAATATTTTTGTGCTGAGGCAATAAATACTATATGTCATGTCCTCAATAGGGTCTCTATCACCAAAAGCCACAAGAAGACTCCCTATGAGATCTTGAAAGGAAGAAAACCAAATCTGAGCTATCTTAGAATCTTTGGTAGTAAGTGCTTTGTGCTTCACAATGGCAAGTCCTATATGACTAAGTTTGCTTCCAAGTCCTTTGATGGAATATTTGTTGGGTACAAAAAATCATAGAAAAGCCTATAGGATCTATAACTTGAAAAGCCAAGTTATAGAAGAATCAGTTCATGTAGTCTTTGATGAGTCTACTATAATTAACAGTGGGCTACCTAGCTCCTCTTATAGTACTGTAGGTATAGAATTGATGATGGACAAACTGACAATAAAGGAAGTATCACCAGATATACAAGATAAAGTGAATACTCCAGAAAATCTACCAGATACACTATGAATGGATGAAGATCAACAAGAGGCTGCACCTGAAGCTATTGCTGAAAGAAGACTGCCATAAGTAGTCAGACACATAAGAGATCATCCATTACACCAGATCATTGGTGAGGCAAGCCATGAAGTAATAACAAGGAGCAGAAGTCTGAACACAGCCATGTACTCAAGCTTTCTATCACAAGTAGAGCCCAAGAAGTTTGAAGAGGCCAACATAGACCAGCATTGGATTGGAGCTATGCAAGAGGAACTAAACTAGTTCAGGAGGTGCAAGGTCTGGAAGCTGGTTCCCAGACCACATGGTCATAATGTCATTGGAGTCAAGTGGATCTATAGGAACAAGCTTGATGAAAATGGCATTATAGTTAAGAACAAAGTCAGACTAGTAGCTAAGGGGTACAGTCAAGAAGAAGACATTGATTTTGATCAAATCATTGCCACTGTAGCAAGATTGGCGGCCATCAGATTATTCCTTTCATATGTTGCACACAAGGGATTCAAGGTCTACCAAATGGATGTGAAGTCAGCCTTCTTGAATGGTTACTTAAACGAAGAAGCCTATGTTGAGAACCACCATGTTTTGTAGTTCATAACTCACCTAATTATGTTTATAGACTTAGGAAAGCTCTATATGGGCTAAAGCAAGCCCCTAAATCATGGTATGAGACTTTGTCTAGTTTCCTCATTGAGAACAAATTCTCAGGGGGAAAAATAGACAATACCCTATTCCTAAGGGAATCTAAGGGTAAGATCATCTTAGTTCAGATCTATGTAGATGAAATCATCTTTGGATCTACGAATGATAACCTTTGTAAAAAGTTTGCTAAACTTATGCAGGGGAAGTTTGAGATGAGAAGTATGGGCAAACTTAAGTTCTTCTTGGGCCTCCAAGTAAGACAGACTGATGATGGCTTGTCCATATCCCAGTCTAAATTCACTAGGGAGTTGATAAAGAAATTTGGCAAGGAGAACTCCTCCACCATGAGAACTCCCATGGGGTCAAGTATTCCTATAGGCAAAGATGAGGTAGGGAAACCTGTTGATGAAACCTTGTATAGAGGGATAATTGACTCCCTTCTATATCTGATTGCAAGTAGGCAAGACATCATTATGCTTCATGTGTTTGTACTACGTATCAGGCTTGCCCTAAAGAATCTTACTACTCTACAGCTAAGAGAATTTTGAGGTATCTTAAGGGCACTCCAGATCTTGGCCTATAGTACCCTAGGAATGAGGAGTTTGAACTAACAGGCTATTAAGACGCATATTTTACAGGCTGCAAAGAGGACAGGATGAGCACATTTGGCACCAGTCAGTTCTTGGGATGGAGACTTGTATCTTGGAGCAGCAAGAAACAAACCAGTGTTACAATATCAACTGCAAAGTCAGAGTACATCTTAGCATGTAGCTGATATGCTCAGTTATTGTGGATCTAGCACCAGCTTCAAGACAACAACCTCCAGATAAGTAGAACTCCTCTATTCTGTGACTCTACTAGTGCAATATCAATTGCTAGGAATCCTATCTCCCATAGTAAGACTAAGAACATAGAGACTAGATATCATTTCATTAGGGAGCATGTGGAATGTGAATACATCACGCTTGAGTTTATTCCAACAGACAAACAAGTAGCTGATATATTCACTAAGCCACTAGATGAAGCCAAGTTTAACACCCTCAAATTTGAGATGAGTATGTTAAACTTAGTATAGCTTCAGTTGCTCCTCATCTGGTTGCAAGCTATTTTGTATTTTGTAGATGGAATTGTTCTTTATAGAAATGAAGATTATCCAATTGAGGCGGAGCTTGTCCAGCATAATTCCAACAATTCATTGCTGCCTAATTGAGGGGGAGCAGATGATAAGATGATCAGATGAATCTGACCAGCTATTTGCTAAAGTCAAAAAGGGGAGGAAAAGATGATCAAATGATCAGTTTAATGTTCTGGTGTGGTATTAGCAATTCAGGGAAGCAGGTGCAGTGATGTTCCACTCTTCAGGCAGGGAAATGTTGTAACTATAAATCACTTCTTAACTTTATAGTTTTTATACTTGTTGCTGCATGGTTTTGTGTATATCATTGACTCACTTACTTAAAAGTTTTGACTTCCTCAAATAGGGGGAGATTGTTGGGTCCATTGCCCACAATGTCCAATATTTTAGGAAGTCAATCTTGTCAATGATATACATATAGTTGTAGTTGACAGTGATGGGACAGGTAGCCTAAGTGGCCAAGTAAGGTAAAAAATTACCTAATATGTGGACTGACAGAAATCTGTCTAAGTCCACAGGCATTGAGTCAGGCAACGGAACCATATAATTCTCATGTGCATTATTATGTGTTTTTCTAACATAATATATAGGGTGAAAGTGTCTTTTTCAGCGTTGTCCTAAAATAGCCCCTACTGCAAAACTACTAGCATCACACATGATCTCGACAGGTTGAGCAAAATCAGGTGCGATCATAGTAGGAGAATTAATTAATCTTTTTTTTAAAAAACTCAAAGGCTTGTAAAAACTCTTGATCAAAAATAAAAGGTGTGTCTTTCTCTAAAAGAGTAGTAAGTGGTTTGGCGATTTTAGAGAAGTCTTTAATGAACTAACGATAAAATTTGGCGTGACCTAAAAAACTTCTCACTGTCTTAACGGAGGTTGGTGGTGGCAACTTTTCTATGGTGTCTATTTTTGCTCTATCTACTTAAATTCCTTGGCCTGAGATCTTATGGCCAAGCACTAACCCTTCTTGCACCATGAAATGTCACTTCTCCCAACTAAGCACTAGGTTTGTTTCCTCACACCTCCTCAGAACTTTCTCTAAATTATTCAAACAAAAGTCAAACGAATCACCAAAAATAGAGAAATCATCCTTAAACACTTCCATAATATCTTCAACATATTCATTAAAGATGGCTAACATGCACCTTTGGAAAGTAGTAGGTGCATTACATAAACCGAATGACATACGTCTATAGGCAAAGGTAAAAAATGGGCAACTGAATGTTGTTTTCTCCTGGTCTTCTGGCGCTATAGGAATTTGGAAATATCTAGAAAGTCCAACTAGAAAACAATAATAAGAATGTCCTGATAAACGTTCTAATATTTGGTCAATGAAAGGAAGAGGGAAATGGTCTTTCCTAGTAGCAACGTTTAAATTTCGATAATCAATACAAATACGCCAACCTGTTACTATTTGCGTTGGAATCAATTCATTCTTATCATTTGCTACCACTGTTAGACCACCCTTCTGAGGAATGACTTGTACAGGACTAACCCATGAACTATCCAAAATAGGGTATATCATTCCAGCATCTAACAGCTTAACAATCTCAGCCTTCACTACCTCTTTCATATTTGGGTTTAGCCTACGTTACGGTTGAATAGAAGGTTTATAGTTTTCTTCCAAAAGGATTTTGTGGGTGCAATAACTAGGGTTGATACCTTTTATATCAAATATTTGCCGTGTTATAACACCTTTATATTTCTTCAACACAATTATTAGTTTAGCTTTTTTAGTTTTAGAAAGATTAGAAGAAATAATAACTGGGTAAGAAGAATTAGATCCAAAGAATGCATACTCAAGATGATCCGGTAAATTTTTTAGTCCTACTATCTGTGGATCCTTAGTATTATTCTTAAGAACTTCAAGATCTCCTTGGGAAATCAAACTATACTCAGTCTTCCTATTCTTCGAAACAGAGTTATCTAGAAAATATAAATGTTCAACAATGTCTTCACTTTTTTCATCTTCTAGATAGCAGTTAGTGATGCAAATTTCAAAAGGATCTCTACAATATAAATCAGAATTCATAGAAGTCATAAAATTATCAACACCATGACAAAAATAACAATAATCGTCATTATCGAAGGATTGTTTCATTGTATTGCCAATTTTAAATGTGACTTCATCTTCCCCTACCCGCAAAACTAATTTACCATCAAAAATGTCAATAAGAGCTTTAGATGTGGCTAAGAATTGATGACCTAGTATGAGTGGCACTTCGATATTTTCGTCCATATCTAGAATAACAAAATCGGCGGGAAATATAAACTTATCTACCTTAACCAATACGTCCTTTACTATTCCTCTAGGATACTTAACCGACCGATCTGTTAGTTGAATACTCATTCTAGTAGGGCTAGGTTCTCCTAGACCTAGTTTCAAATATAGTTTATAAGGCATTAAGTTTATACTAGCTCCTAAGTCCGTTAAAGCTTTATTCACTTATAAATCACCGATTAAACATGGAATTGAAAATGAACTGGGATCCTTAAGTTTTTACAGTATTTTGTTCTGTAAAATAGCGGAACATTCTTCACTAAGTGTTACTAAAGATAATTCTTCTATTTTATTTTTATTTGAAATTAAATCCTTTAGAAATTTAGCTTACTTAGGCCTTTGAATGATTTCAGAAAAAGGTAAATTGACATATAATTGTTTAAACATAGATTAAAATTTACCATATTGCGCATCCTTGCACTCCTTGTTCAGCATTGTTGGATATGGTATTGCTAGTTGATATTCCATTGGGTTTGAATGCATCTCGTTCTAGCTTTCACCAGTTGACTCCTCTTTGGGTGCTTCCTTTGTTAGCCTTTGGTCTTGTAATTCCTTTCCACTCCTCAATTGAATTGCTTTTGCATGCTCCTTCGAGTTTGTTTTGGTATTACCCGGAAGTGTTCCTTATTGTCTTTCAGATAAGCTGACCAATCTGGTTCTCCAAATTCCGAATAGAGCCCTCTTGATTCCGGAAAGCTATATCGATTGTTTACATGAACTTAGTAAGTACATATTCTAATGTTGGCTTCCTTTGCTCTGGTTGTTGTTGTTTTCCAAACACCGGTTGTTTACCTTGATTTCCTTGTCCTCCCCAAGAGAAATTGGGGTTGTTCCTCCATCCAGGATTTTATGTAAAACTATATGGGTTGTTTGCTTGGTTGAAAGGAGGTCTTGTGTTGTTTTCCATATAGTCAACATGTTCTTGCACTTGAGGTTCACAACTAGGCATTCCACTAAATGAAGGGTCCCATTGTTGAGGTACCATGGAGGGCGATGCTAAAGATAAGTTATCCATCTCCTGGTGAAGCTTATCCACTTGAATTGCTAAAGTAGTGATGATATCCACTTCATAAATTCCTGCACGCATAAGGCTTTGGTCTCACGGTAGTCCAATGATAGTTGTTCATTGCCATGTCTTCTATCAACTGCTGAGCTGCTTCAGGTGTCCTATTGTTCAAGGTACCTCCACTAGCTGCATCGATCATCTGTTTATTGGTTGGGTTGAGACCATTGTAGAAGGTCTGAATAAAAAGCCAGGAAGGTAGTGCATGATGGGGACAACTTCTTTAATAGATCCTTGAATCATTCCCATGTATCATATAATGATTCAGATTCAAGTTTAACATATGTAGAAATGTCATTCCTTAGCTTTGCAGTCTTATCCGGTGGAAAATACTTCATTAAGAACTTCTACACCATCATATCCCATGTAGTAATCGACCATCTTGGTAATGAGTTTAACCACTACTTCGCCTTGTGCCTTAGTCAGAATGGAAAAAACCTCAATCGAATGGCATCATTGTTAACGCTATTGATCTTGAATGTATCACATATCTCCAAGAATCCAGCTAAGTGTGTGTTGGGATCTTCATCTTATAGGCCATCATATTAGAGATACTGTTGAACCATTTGTATAACACTCGACTTCAACTCGAAATTGTTTGCCATAATTGGTGGTTTAACGATGCTTGATCCGGTTCCCTAGAGGTTAGGTATAGCAAAGTCAGACATGGTTTGCTCGTTCTGGTTTGCCATGATATCTAGATTATCTGGATGATAATCTCCTATGTTTACTGTTTCCTCTTCTAAAAGTTCGTTTGAATTAACTGTGTTATCACTTCCCAAGTCCCTTTGGTTGGTGTTGTGAATAATTAGTTTCGGGTCAGGATGAAATGTTGTTAGTCCAGAATTTCTCCCCTGGTCATAGACTAACAATCTACAAAATAGATATTAAGCGATATAATTATACAATAAACTAATTTATAGTTATATGTTAGTAAACAAAAATTGTAGATTAATAAAATTTAAGCATTCAAAATATTGAAAACGAGTCCCTGACAACGGTGCCAAAAACTTGATGCGATATTTTTGCTCTATGTATAAACTATGTAGATAGGTATAGGCTAGATTGATTTTAATCTAAGGCAAAAGAACCTATCAATCATAGTATAGGAGAAATATACATCTCATGTCGTATTCCACAGGGTCTTTTCAAGTACTCGTACTCACTCTCACTCTATTATCGTACCTATAATTAAAATTGGTTGTTTAATCTAAACTAGTATTACTATGACTATTTGGATAAATAGACATTGGAGGATTAAGGATAATAAAAAGCAGATAGTCTAAGGATAATCACATGAGAATAATCATTCATTAATTCAATTATATGTAATCACGAAATAACAAGATTATCAAATTTGTTGTATTGTAAGGGTTAACATTTATCGAATTCTCTCTCGAGCAATTCAAAACCTAAACTTAAGTTGAGTAAATTTTCTCTCGAACAATTCACAACCCTTAAATTTGCAGTAATATAAAATACCCTATCTAATACATAAATTCATGAAATCCTATCTCTAAGATACCACGAATCCAATTATCCATATTACCATTATCAAAACAACATATCTCTCGATCATGCAATTTGAAATACAAAGAGAAATAACACAAAAATATGAACATATAAACATCATCACAACCTTCCAATTCTCAATCTAGAAGTTTGGAATTCTACGATGAATCTCTTTGTTTGAAAGTCTACATACGAATAAAATACAACAAATTTGATAAAAAAATAACATACATGATTACCAAATTGTTTAAAGATAAATTTCATGCGAAATATAAAATAAATAAAGTTAGATCCATCAAGAAAAAGGAAAGATTAAAAGAGATACATGAAGATTAAAACCATATGAATAATCTCCTTCAATTCCTCCTTCCCTTGGATGCTCCACTTTCATTCTCCAGAAGTTCTCCAAATGCTTTGATTCAAAAGTCCCTATTCTATTTTTCCTACATGTTTTTATAGTCTCCTTGCAAACAGGGTGGAACACTGCTTCCAATACGGCCGTATCACAGGCCGTGTGGACGGTTCAAAGGTGGTTAAACATGAATAGATGTGTCTGGTCGTGGGTCGTGTCATCTGACATGGCTGATGACACGGCCGTGTTGTTCTTCGAGTTCTTAAGACATAGCTTAGTTGGCAGCAAGTCTTCAATTTTTCCCGAAAAGGACACGGGTAGGGACACAGGCGTGTTCCTACCCATGTGGTGCTCTGTCTTTTCTTCCAACTCTTTTGATCTTTCCCGAATAGGACACGGGTAGGGACACGGATGTGTTCCTACCCGTGTGTGCCCAATTTCAGTCATGTCATCTGCCATGTTGGATCCGTGAACTCCTCTATCTGCTCCAAGACTTTTAGTTCCACTGGTTTGCAATACCTGTATTAAGAAGTTGAGTGAATAAATGAATACCTTAATACAGGAAATAATAGAAACTCCAAATTGTGCTCTTCTATTCATGATATTACAAATTCTTAACCATTCTCGCGCAATTACTACAAAGGGAAGTAGAAAATAGTGGACATGATTATAATTATGATAGTAAAAAGGCTATCATAAATGTACTCATCAATGCAGATGACTTATAATGCTGAGTGAAGGCTATACAGTCAAAGCCAAAGCCGTGGCAAGCTAAGAAAGTGGCTAAGCCCACATGCGTTGAGTGAAGTCAACTCACTCAACGCCATACAGCAAAAAGCTGTGAGACAGGCTAAGTAGTAAAAAACCTAAGTTGAAATGAGCAGAAAAATGGCTAAGTCCACAGGCATTGAGTGAAGTCAACTCACGCAAGACCATGCAGCTAAAGGCAGACATATGGCTATGTAGTTTGGCATTGAGTGTTGAAGACACACTCAACGCCACACAACAAAAAGCTATAAGTCGAACTGAGTTAAGAGTTCGTCAAGCTGAGCTAATCGTTCGTCGAGCTGAGCCTACCGTTCATCGAACTCAGTTTAGTTCGTCGAACTACGTTAAGAAAATTGGCGAAGGCAAAAAGCATTGAGTGAGGCATGCTCACTCAACACTCTCAACGCCTAAGATGCTTCAGAGGCAAAAAATTGGCTAAGGCAAAAAGCGTTGAGTGAAGCGTGCTCACTCAACAATCTCAACACCTAAGTTGTAGAAAGATTTTCTAAGGCAAACATCGTTGAGTGATGAAGACACACTCAACGCTCTCAACGCAAGAGAAGCAGGAAGATTTTGGCTAAGGTAAAATGCGTTGAGTGAGGCTTGTTCACTCAACGCTCTCAATGCCTATGGCTAAGGTAGAATGTGTTGAGTGAGGCTTGTTCACTCAATACTCTCAATGCCTAGATAGACAGAAATCTTTCTAAGTGTTTTGGTGTTGTGTGAAGCTCATTCACTCAACGCCTATTCTAGTAATGCTCGATTTTGGCTAAGTCCACAGGTGCTGACGTCAGCAAAATCGACAAAGTCAACTATGTTCAAATCAGGTACAGAGAAGCTACAGAACACGACAAACTTTGCTGCGAAGCTACTGTACGTCTTATTCCGTTAACGCAAGGCATCGCTGGAAGCTTCAGGTGGGGACCACTAATCTCTTAGAGCCGTTGATCATCGAACTACAAAAGGATGAGATGGGACAAGACAAGAACAACTTTTAGGGCTTACTCAATTCAAAAAGGATAGCAGTCGACTTCATCTTCCTCGCCATTGCTGCATGTGGAATGCTTGAAGCTCTATATAAGAAAAGTTCAGATAGTTGTGCAGTCTCCATCTGCCATAACAGAATCAGAAATTATTCAGAAGAAAGAAGAACCTTCATCCTTCAGCAGGTTCAGTTAGCTGCTTGAAGACTCAAGATCAACAGATCTTTAGTCTTCTACAGCAAGTTCAGGAGTAAGATTCTGAGTTCCTCCAACAAAGTTTTTCTCTATTGTGAGAAGAGTTAGAGCAGAAATTTCTCAGCTCTAGTTGTTGATACAGAGAAATTTCTCAGATTCAAAGTTAATTAAATTATTTCTTGTTGTAGGATCTTTCTAGATCTGAGCTATAGAGCCTTGGGCCTGAGGTAGGGCAAATTTGCCTGAGTTATAGGAGAGGGCTCCTCTCTGAGTGTAGGATCCTGCTGGGATCTGAGGTAGGTGAGTTTTACTCACTAAAAAGTAGGGAAGTTTTTCCTGAGCTGTTGGAGTGTGAATCTCTCTGAGTTGTAGGAGCATGGTTGCTCTAAGATAGGGCTATCCTCCATAGCCTGAGTGGTAGGGCTTAATTGCCTGAGGTAGGTGATACTTGTATCACTGAGTGTAGGCCCTTGTGGCTGAGGTGTAAGTATTGAAGGAGACTGAGAGAACCTGAGGGATCTAAAGTGTAAGCTCCTTGGAGCATTGTTTTGGAGAAGTTCCTTGACTAACAAGAAATAAGCAAGGTGAGAGGAGAGTGGATGTACCCATAATTTTGGGGAACCACTATAGAGTACTTGTGTGCCTTTTTGTGGTTGTTTTATGCTTGCAGGTTCTTAAAAGCTCTCATCTATTAAATCTCAAAGTAACATAAGAAGAAACAAAAAAGAAACTCAAAAGACCTAGACAAACCTATTCACCACCCCCTTCTAGGTTGCTAGCTACCTTGAAAGTAAGATCTTTCAGCGGGTTTCATTTGGGAATCCCGAATTCCTTTACCTAAAACCATACAGTCTTGCTTTATTGCTTCTGTAAGTCTTGTAGACTAGTGTTAGTGTAATGGAAGGTGGATTTGCAAGAGGTCTTGGAATTGAGCTTTTAATGCCGACCAACTTAAAGAAGTGGAGGTCATGCATGTAAAGCTATCTTTTGGGCGAGTATCGTTTGGAGGTCGTCTGTGGAGATGAGAGGTAATGCTAAAATAGTGAGAGCTTGGATAAAGATAAACGCGAAGGTGGAGTTTACTCTCAAACAGGCTATCTCACCGGAGCTCTTCGACCACATAATTAGATGTCGGTCTGCTGTGGAGATTAGGACTTCCCTTGATGGGTTATTCAAAAGGAAGAATATAACATAGCTACAATTCCTGAAGAATGAGTTGGCAAGAGCCACTCAGGGAGAATTGTACAACTCAACGTTCTTCCTGAAGATGAAGAACCTTTGTGCTAAAATAGCGGCATTGGACCCTCATAAGCTGATTTCAGAAGCAAATCTCAAGAGGCACATAATCCGCGGTTTGCCGAAGGAATATGTTGTTGGTGTTACCATTGTGATCTGGAAGTGATCTAACATGTAGTCTCACAGCCAACGCAATATGAGCCTGCAAGATCACACATAAGAGCGTTTGGAGAAATTAGAGGAATGGATTATGTTGGTCTTACTAATATGGGATGAGTGAGGGACTAATCATTGATAGGAGTTGAGTGTGTCAAGACCATACTGCTAGGCACTGAGTGCGTTAAGACCACACTGCCAGGCATTGAGTGTGTTGAGTCCATACAGCCATTTGTTGAGTGCGTCGAGACCACTCGATGATTCGTCGAGTTAAGTATTGATTCATCGAGTGCTGGCGTTGAGTGCATTGAGCCCACTCGATGCTTCATCGAGTCAAGTGTTGATTCCCTGAGTGCTGGCGTTGAGTGCATTGAGAGCACTCGAGGCTTCTTCGAGTCAAGTGTTGATTTGTCGAGTTTTGGCATTGAGTGCATTGAGACCACTCGACGCTTCGTCGAGTCAAGTGTTGATTTGTCGAGTGCTGGCGTTGAGTCCATTGAGACCACCCGATGCTTTATCAAGTCAAGTGCTGATTTGTCGAGTGCCGACGTTGAGTTCGTTGAGACAACTCGACGCTTCGTCAAGTGTTGATTTGTCGAGTGCTGGCGTTGAGTGCGTTGAGACCACTCGATGCTTCGTCGATTCAAGTGTTGATTCGTCGAGTGCTGGCATTGAGTGCATTGAGACAACTCGACGCTTCGTCGACTAAAGTGTTGATTCATCAAAATAAATTTCAGGTGTTATGGGTCTGCCGATAGCGACGACTTTCTGGTGTTTATTCCTTTGGGTATAAATAGAAGATGTCTTAGGGTTTTTAGTGAGCCGAGTGATACAGTAACCCAAGAGGAAAATGCAGACCAAAATAGTTTTCAAAAGTCCCGATCCCATCGTCGTCGCTCAGCCCGTTTTCGATGCCCATCGCCGCCACCTCTTTTGGATAATATTTAGTAGTCTGCGAAGACGTAGAGTGCTTTACTCCAACCTAGATCTTATGTGACAAGAGTCTAAGGGTTCTCCCGTTTGTGTGGTTCACCTATAGAGGCATGGACACAATTCTGCGCTCGGAACTCTAGCCGCTAGTGTCCGCCAGATTTCTTGGAGCATCTCGGTTGAGTAGTGACTCAATACCGCAAAGGAAAATTTTATTTACAATAACTTTACTTCAAGTGTTGATGATTTTTTTGTGCACATCTGGGATGTTTTTGGATTATGAATGCGATAAATTTTTCTTATGGATGTGCATATTGGTTAATTGTTAACCATGATCTTAAAAGTCCCTTATGCAATATTAAGTATTCGGATGCCTTCCGATGGATGACACTCTTCCTGCCTCGATCGATGAAGTATGGGCATGCCAAAATAAGGTACATTAATCTATCTTTGTAAGTGTGCGAGCTGATAATTATGTTATCCCACTGTCGACATCGGGTCAAACTTTACTGGGTGACCTCTAAAGTTGAGTGCCCAAAGGCATACGGTTAACATGCACCAAATGATGAATGCGAATAAAGATTTATTCACCAACCATACAAGAGTTGCATAATGATGCAATATGCAAGTGTTGCCTACCTAAATAACATTGTGAAAGAAAAGACAAAGCTAACTCATAATTTTGGTGAAATACGGATCTTGTCCACTAAGAGAGTAGCTCGCATAAACTCTTCGAACTAATATTGAGGGTTATCAGTTTGATTAAAATAGAGGGAGTAATTTTAATTAAAGTTCTAATTGAAAATAAATAAAATGTATTTTGAAATGTAGTACTGAGTTTTTCTTTGCATAAATCCTTGTAGAATTTCCATGGCAAGTGGATCTCACTCCACCCTGTCCCTCAGAGCTAACCTTGAGAATGAGAAACTGAGTTGGACAAATTATTTGGACTAATGTAACACCCCAATTTTTCCAGAGCTGGAGCCTCAGGAAGCTATCGTGCGGCGATAGGTAGCTAATGCCCGGCGATAGCCTTGTTTCGTCGAAACCAAGCGTTGAGTACTAGGGAACGGTGTTAGTTAGCTACTACTCGGCAGTAGCCTGGTGTTGAGAGCGTTAAGTAGCAGGCATTGAGTGGTAGGCATTGAGTGATCTATCACAAAGAATTATTCTTTCCGCCGGCGATAGCGCGACATTATTTTCTAGCCGAGCGCTCGGGAAGCTACAATGGCGTGGTAGGTAGTTACCGCCCGACGATAGCGCATAAGAGCAGTTCCGTCATTTGGTTTTTTAGCAATCCGATTTCTCTTAGAATTTGATCCCATGGCCCATTAGCCTCCATTTAAAGGGCATAAATAGGGATGAAACGTTCTAAACCCTCATTTCATCTTATTTTTAGAAAGAGTTAGGGTTTTGGGGAGAGAGAGTTTAGAGGAGGAAAAAGGCCTTTCTCCGCCATTAATGAAGCTTTGGGGCTCTGATCGTCGATCTAAGGGCAGATCCGTGGAGAGGACTTGAAAGCACACACTTTCGTCCATGCAAATCGAGTTTTCCATGGCTAGGAAGAGGAGTCGTAAGGTAACGACACTTCTCCTCTCGGTGTTTAGGATGCGTGCATGGCATCCATGTTGTTCTTGCTTTGTTTCAAGCATTTAGGCACCGGGTCTCTCAAATAAGAGGGGTTCGGGTCTCCATGGTTCTAGAGGAGCCATCAGGTCAATTGTGTCCATCCCGGCTTGATGTTGCACTAGAAATCCGCTCCGCTAGTAGATTAGGCATTATAGGTGAAGTCGTAGTCGCGACCATTAGTCCGACTTGGTGATATTGCATAATGAGACTTAAGGATTTTGCTAGAAATCCATTTGCGGCAAGATGCCATTTGTGATGTTTGTTCCTCCCTTATTTTTGTGTGAGTATGAATGATGGATTAGGGCGGGAAAGGCTGTTGTTTGTAATGTGCTAAGGTGTGACTTTGTCTCTGTGGTCGGCAGGCTAGATCGTGAGATGCAAGTCATGTGTGGAGAGTGTCCCAGTAAGACAAGTCCCCTTTTGTGAAACTGATGAGAATGACAAGCTTTGGACAAGCCCGGACGATGAAGCCCACGAGCGGGTGGGGTCAAGCAAGGGTTCTTAGCATTAGTTTGTTGTTTGTGAGACGAAATCCTGATGTGAGAAGTCAGAGCTTGGATACAAGCCCGAGTTTTGAGACTGACGAGTGGGTTGGGCCTTGGTAAGAGTTCCGTGTGGCAGCTTGTATGCCGTTAGGGAAAATTGGAAGTACCCGTTTGATTTCGGCTTGAACGCCAATGGGGAAATTGGATGTACCTGTTTTATCATGCATGATGATGTGTTATTCATACGCATTAGGGTACCTTGGGTGAAACTCAGGATTGCATACATGTTGTATTGTAGGCCCCTTTATTTTTCCTGCTCAACATAGTAACGTGTTTGTTCTATGAGACATCCAAACCTGTTTTATAGCTTATTATGTTCAAGTATATTTGCATACGAAGTGCAGACCTGCAGTATGATGGAGTGCCCCGAGGTACACTAGGGATGGCCGGGAGGAGATGTGTTAGTTACACAGTTGAGGACAGACTTTGCTGACCCACGTTACAATAATTTTTTACAAGGCAAGGATCGCAAGCAGGAGCAAGCTCTCCAGCCAAAAAGGTTTAAGACTCATGAAGTGAACTCTTTATTTAGCAGCTTTGTTTTATTGAGTGCTATGCTTAGTGCATTGTGTTTCCAGCATGTATGCCGAGGTGGCCTAGGAAAGTCAAGGCACGCTGCTCTGTTTTTTGTTGTTGTTCATGTTTCTGGACTTTTGGATTTTGTAAGGCCTTAAGGCCGGTTCGTAATCCTTTAATAGTGGATAACTTCTGGTTGGTTGTTTGTTTTCGTTGCATTATTCTTTGAGTTTTGAGTTGGGTAGTTTATTATCATCTTATAATTCTTAAGTTATGGAGTTTGTATGTTGTGCGGCCCCGACTGGACCTATATTATACGGTCATTACAGGGGAGGCGTTATAACTAGTACAACCAACGCACTCGATGCTCATTGGGAGGCATCGGGAACACTTGACGCCTGCCCACCAGTGCACCCTGAGCCTAAGTAAACTCTCTTGACTGAAAAATGCATGCGGGGTCTAGCACGAATCGGGACATTACAAATCCTATAAACATAATAAAAGATTTCGTCCCTGAAATCAGGCTAATTCTATGGGGTAAAACAAGTATGAAGAATACAATGTATGCATTTAAGTTTACCTTGGGGAAACAACTCTTGGTAGCGCTTCCGCATCAAGTCCACCGGATCCCAAGTATACCCCTCTTTTCCATGATTAGACCTTAGGACCTTCACCAAAGGAACACTCTTTCGCTGCAAGCTTCTTGTCTCGGTGTCCAATATCCGTACTTGCTCTAGTTGAATAGACCGATTAGTTGCCACTATTCCATTTGTTGCGGGGACATGCTGATTGGGCCATTGTAGTATTTTCCAAAGCAACGACACATGGAAGATGTCGTGCAAATTTTCTAGCTCAGATGGTAGCTCCAGTCGATAGGCCAAACTTCCAATTCTTTCCAATATAAGATAAGACCCTACATATCTCGGGCTGATCTTCTTTCTACTGTGCACACGTGACACTACATGAATTTGCCTGATATTAAGTAACACCTCGGTCGTAGTAGGGTAACGATGCAATTTGGGTGATCGTGGATTGCTTGACCAAAGTGGCTCACTTCATCCTGAATCGAAAGGAGAACAACGTGGAGAATCTGGTAAAATTGTATGTTCGCAATATTTTGTGGTTGCACGGAATTACAAAGAGTATTGTTAGTGATCGAGATGGACGGTTCACATCCAAAGACTAGATATTGGTACATAAGAGTCTGGGCACAATGTTCAAATTTAGTATGGCGTTCCATCCTCAAACCGATGGTCAAAAGGAAAGGATGAATCCTACCATGGAGGATATGGTGAGAATGTATACCGTTGATTTTGGTAAAAGGCGAGAAGATCACCTTTTCATAGTGGAGTTTGCCTATAATAATAGTTTCTAGACGAGTATCAAGATGGCGCCATACAAGGCTTTGTATTGAAGTCGGTGTCGAACACCGATGTCATGGAAGAGGCAGGAGACACCAAACTTTTGGGAAAAGTGGTGGTGGCTGATGCTTGTTAGTTGGTGCGAACAATTCAGGAGTGCATGAAGGTTGCTCAGGATCAGCAGACGAAGTATTTCAATGCACGTTATAGGAACGTGGAGTTCACGGTAGGCGATTGGGTATATTTAAAGATTATGCCATTCAAAGGTGTTTCACGGATTTGCCGACTCAAGAAGTTGAGTTCGAGGTTTTTGGGGCCGTTCGAAGTTACAGAACGCATTGGAGAAGCAGCCTATCAGTTAGCATTGACCCCAAATTTGAGTGGATTACACGATGTCTTCCATATTTTAGTATTAAGGAAGCTTTAATAGAGATAAAGTTTTGTGGTCGACCCACCGGCGGTGCCGATAGAAGAGGACTTGAGGACGAACATCTGTACGGTTGGCATAGAGGATTCAGAAGTTTGGCAGTTGCGGAATAAAGAGGTTAAGCTCGTGAAAGTGCATTGAGATAACTGCGGGCAAGGAAAATTCTCCTGGGAGTGTGAGCTAACAATATGAGAAGACTTTTCAGATCTCTTTGAATCAGGTATGCTTTGTTGTTTGAATGCAAGCTTAATTTTGAGGACGAAGTTCTTTTAAGGAGGGAGGAGTTGTAACACCCCAGTTTTCCAAAACTTGAGGCTCCGGGAGCTATCGCGCGATAGTAGGTTGCTATTGCCCGGCGGTAGCCTTCGTTCTTTGAGTGGAAGGCGTCGTGTGGAAGGCTTCAAGTGGTAGGCGTCAAATGGTAGACATCGAGTGGTATCGCCGGACGATAGGTAGCTATCTCTTGGCGGTAGGTCGTGTTCATCGAGTCGAGGCATCTAGACGAAGGCGTCAAGACTAAGGCGTCGAGACAAAAGCATTGAGTCGAATGCATTGAGATGCTATCGCACGGCGGTATAATTAATGCTGGCGATAGCAGGTCTTTTTGAAATGTTAAGCGGCTCTTTGATCTACCACGGCACGGTGGGTAGCTACCGCCTGGCGGTAGCATGCGAGAGTAGTTTCGTAACGGCTGATTTTAGGTCGTCCGATCCTTCTTGGGATGTAATCCTATAGCCCAGGACGTTCAATCCAAGAGGCTTAATTTGGGTTGAAAGGTTGTTTTTCCTCATTTCTTCCCTCTTTAGTGAGAGTTAGGGTTTTGGGAGAGTTCTAAGGAGGAGGAAGAAGAAGGGTATCTTTTGCCTTTGACACAGCTTCGAGGCTCCGTTCGTCGATCCGAGGCTAGATCCGTGGAGAGGACTTGAAGGCGCACAATTTCATCCGTGCAAATCAATATCTCAATGGATAGGAAGAGGAGTCATAAGTTAACGACACTTATCCTCTCGGTCTTTAGGATGCGTGCATGGCATCCGTTTCATTCTTGCTTACTTTCAAGCATTAATGCACCAGATCTCTCAAATGAGAGGGGTATAGGTCGCCATCTTTCAAAAGGAGCCACCGAGTCTATTGTGTCCATCCCCGGCATGATGTTGCACTAAAAATCCGCTCTGTGAGTGGATTAGGCATTTTAGATGAAGCCTTAGTCGCGACCGTTAGTCCGACTCGATGATGTTGCATAACAAACATTAAGGATTTTACTAGAAATCCGTTTGCGGCAAGATGTCGTTTGTGAAGTTTGCCCCACTTTATTTTGTGCGAGAATGAATGGTGGATTAGGGTGGGAAAGGCTATGTTCGGTGATTGATGTGCGAAGGCGTGACTTTTTCTCTGTGGTCAGCAGACTAGCTCGTGACATGCAAGTCATGTGTGGAGAGTGCCCTGATGAGAAAAGTACCCATCTGTGAAACTGACGAGAACGCCAAGATTTTGACAAACCTTGGCGAGGAAGCACATGAGCGGGTGGGGTCAAGCAAGGGTTTTTAGCATCAATTTGTTTATGTGATGGAATCCTGATGTGAAAAGTCAGAGCTTGCAGGCAAGCCCGAGTTTTGAGACCCACGAGTAGGTGGGACCTAGACAAGAGTTCTGTGTGATTGCTTGAATGTCGTTGGGGGAAAATGGAAGTACTCGTATGATGTGATGTGATATGATGATGTGCTAGAATCATATGCGCTATAGGGTACCTTGGGTGAAACCTAGGTCTGCATACATGCTGAATGGTAGGTCCTCTTTTTATTAAATGCTCAACCTAGAAACGTGTTTGATGTATGTGACATCCTAAACTGTTTCTTTACTCTCTATGCTGATATATAATTACATACGAAGTGCTTACCAGAAGGGTGATGGAGTTCCCCGGGGTCTGCGTGGACGGTCGGGAGGAGATGTGTTGGTTACACAATTGAAGTTAGCCTTTGCTAATCCACCTTACAATAATTTTTATTGTACAAGGTGCACATGCTGGAGCAAGCTCGCCGGCCAAAAAGGCCTAATCCTCATGAAATGTTCTACTTTGTTGTACTTTTAAGTTGATGAATTTTATGGTTAATGCACTATAATCTGGCTTGCATGCCAATGGAGCTTAGGAGAGCTAAAGCACATTGCTATGTTTTTGGTTGTATCAGTTTTGGACATTTGTATGTGTAAGGCCATAAAGTGGATTCGATACTCCTGTGATAATGTATAACTTCTAGTGTTTGTGGGTTTCCGTTGTTTTGTGTTCTATGTTTTGAGGTGCGTTGTTCATTTATATCACTTTATAATGCTAAAGTTGTGGCGTCTATATTTTGTGGGGCCCCGACCGGATCCATATTATATGGTCATTACAGGGGAAGTGTTACAAGTTGGTATTAGAGGGTGGTTTGTGTCTAGGGTAAGGTTTAGTGTTCGATTTGACATAATCGTATCGCGTAAAGAAGTTATCCACATAGGAGTATCGTGGGACCGTGAGTGTCCTAGTGTCTAAGTTTTGTGAATGGAAGCTGATTCTTGTTTTACCTTGCTTTTGATAAGGGTGCAAAAGACGAGGCTGGGACGTTGAGGCCTCAAAAGGAGCCTTCAGCGAGTAGTGCTACTACTCTGGGTCCTATGGGCATGAGTGTAACCCTGACAATTTTTGGTCACATGCTAGCAGAGGCAATGGTATCAGCCTAAGATGCAGCGATAGTGCAAGTTGTGACCCCTATTGCATAGGTAATGACTCTTGTTACCCCGGATGCAGCACCAGTCATGCCGGGCGGAGGAGCCAGGCAAGTAGAGCCGTTGGCTGAGAGAGTGCTTGTTGGGCAGTGATACCGACATATGAAGTACTTTCTAAGATTCCATCCTCCAACATTCAAGGGAGTCGGCAGGCCAACCGATGTAGAGGACTGGTTGGCGAGGATTTAGGAACTTCTGATGGCAGCAGAAATGCCAGAGGAAAAGTTATCACAGTTCATGACCTTCATGTTGGAAGGCGACGCTAAGTTATGGTGGGTGAGCCATAGTAGCCAGCAGTATCCTGGACGCACCCCGTCCATGAAAGAGTTCGGGAATGACTTCTTAAAGAAGTATATCCCTTCATTGATGAGGTTAGCCCTTCAAAGATAGTTTATGCTCTTGGTATAACGTGATAAGACTGTGGATGAGTACGTACAGGAATTTACTCATTTGGGCAGTTATGCGGGAACGACCATGGTTGATGATGAGGAGAGGGATTTTATGACCCCATTTTTTCTTCACCATCGGGTATTATGCCTAGAACCGCCACCTTACGGTGACTCCAACTACCAAGTTAGATGCCACCGCACGACACCGATCCTGCCGGCTAAAATGATCACATCACACTAGGCCAACAAAAGAGAGAGTTAGTAAGTACTATAAGTCCACAGATCACGAATCACTATCAATATATATAAGATCAATAGTCCACAATGAGTACAAGTATAAAAGAGAGTACAAAATGGGCTTAAGCACGGTACATGTCTAATCCAAATATTCTCCATCTCACAACTCACACATCTAGCGGAAGCAAACTGAAAACCGTCCTCGACCTATCGTCGAGTAGCAGCGGTAGTGCGCATCAACTTCTCCTCAAGTCTACTATACTCCTGTGACTGGTGCATCACCTCGAATTCCTAAAATGACGTGGTCCACCTACCGTTAGTCAAAAGACAAAGACACTATCGTCCTTGCCTCACTCCCGCGACTCCTAGGCACCGTGAGGGAAGGAGCAAAGGAAAAAAATTTAAGGCGGAGAATGAACAAGTGCAGGTGACAACAACCCTAACAGGAGTATGTACAAAGAAACTATAGCAATGAAGTAGTAATGTAAACAAAGTAAGGTATATAGCAGTACATATAGTAAAGTGAACAAGCCTAATTAAAAGTAACCTTAATTTATAAGAATGCCCTTACAAACTTATAGACTAAGGGGTCATTTTGTAATGCCTGTCGTATAAAAAGTCCAATACCAGTTTATACGATAGGGGTAGGGGTTTAAATGCAATGATTACAAGATATGTTATGTTATGCTGGTTTAATGCTATGCTCACAAGTGCAACACACACACCCGACTGTATGCACACAGACCTTTAGTTCCCCAGTTTTGGAAGCTAGCTTCACTCCTAGGAGCCTCCGTAGTGTCCAACGGAGACAGTGGGTTGGCCCACCAACCTCCTAGGTAGGTATCCACACTACTAGGCCTAGAACTTACGGACGCCTCTGAAGGACGCACCAGAGTAACCACGTACTAATGCTGACAAACCCGCCAGACTTGTCCTTGGCTAAGTAAGAACCACACTTACCGAGTCAATATATCAATGTAGGTGCGAACGACCGTCTAATACCAAAGACTCACCACCTTTATGCACATGCAACCATGAATTCCCGAGCCATCGGCTCCCCAGACTAACCCGTCCGTCACAACAATCTTCCGAGTCACTGGCTCCCCGGACTAACCAGTCCGTACCTATCACCACCAAGCTTACCGCTTGTAAGTCTAAACCAAACTAGCCTCCCGTGACCATAAGGTTAGTGAAAGTGAAGTACTTAGATTTACTAGTTGATCTTTAATCATTTTAGTCTTACAGTTTAAGGTTAACCTTGGACTGCCCAGGGAATTCCCTGTGATGGGCTCTCGAGGGCACTAGGAACTACAATGGGCTGAAGCCCAAAGCTCCCTTTCGCAAGGTACTTATTATTGTTGGTATATACCCATGTCCTAAACTCTCTTAGCATTCTACTTGGACTAACCCTAAGTGTATTTAGCCTCTTTCTCTAGGGAAAGACGATCTACCGTCGATCCCGAGCACAACCTTGCCCCTAGTCAACCAGGATATCACAACCAGCCTTCCATTGGTGACCTTATTCATTCTCAACCAGACCAGGTACATCAACTACCCTATACCAAGGTTCACATGTTTCCCTAATTCTACGGTTTTGCTGTGTGCAGACCTAATGGACTATATGATGTGCATGAATGGTGACCTTCCAAATAATTATCCAAAAGAGCTAAGATTATTATTGGGGGTCGATAATGATATTTTAGGAATAAATCCAGAAGATTATAATTTTCCTACTTTATTTGTTATTTATTGTAATTTCTATAGAACCAGGCCTCATATGCTTTTGAACACCAGGTACACTCTTTTGACTAGGTATGGACTTAACAAAATTATTACAATTTGGTAACATCAAAATAATAGTAAATACAAGAAATCCCAATTTTCTAGAAAGGATTTGACCCTCAACAAATTATTTGATAAATAACCACAATATTATGATAAATAGGGAAAAATTAAACCAACCATCCAAAAATTATGTGAAAATTACTAGATGATAAATATGAACAGAAAAGGCTATTAACCAAGAATTATAATTTTCCAACTCTAATTGATCACATAAATTAATTGTATTAAAATATTGTGCAAAGTCTGGGAGTTGGTGCCCATACCCAAAGGACAAAACGTGATCGACACCAAATGGGTATTCAGAAACAAGCTGGATGAGAATGACATAATTATAAAGAACAAAGCCTTGCTTGTAGCACAAGATACAAATAAGAAGAAGGGATCAACTTCAACAAGACCTTTGTTCCAGTGGGCAGGCTCGAGGCGATCAGGTTATTCCTTGCGTATGATGCCGTCAAAGGCTTCAAGGTCTATCAAATGGACGTGAAGTCAGTATTACTCAACAGGAATCTGAAAGAGAAAGTATACGTAGCTAACCCTCCAGGTTTTGTCAACTCTACTTTCTGATGTAGGCTACCGGGGCGAATTGTCCAGCACGTTCTAGCGACTAAATCTACCCGCACACGATCTAATTTAGAAACAGTACACGCAAGCGCAGCCACGTTTTAGATTAACGTTTATCGTCACACAACGATATGAGGATTGCTAACCCCCTTAGGATAAAATAGTGACTAGAGGCCACTATCCTTTCTGGCGAAATGAACCCACACGGTTCGGTCGAGTGAAGTCGTACCAAGGAGATCCACCAAAGAAAAAATTCAGAAAGTGGTTGATATCCCCCAACTAAGAAAAAAACCAAAGGGTCACCACCCTTCTTAAAATGCGAGAAACTTAGAGAATCAAATACGAAAACCAAATGGAGATACTTCGATAATTAAAATTTCAGGTTTCACACCAAAACTTTCGCACAAGAAATATGCTTCAGATGTAGAAGAAACACACAAGATAGAGAAGAGGAATCGTTACCCCAACTCGTAGATAGTTGCACGTGGAGAATCGCTCAACCACGGTTCTGCCGGAGTCACACCGGAAGAAGCTTTGCACGTCCACCTTCAACGGAGTCACACCGCGAAGTTCCAATGCCGGAAGATGAGGGCCTTCACTTGGCCGCAATCTTAAAGGAGGAGGAATAGGGGGGGGGCGGCAATGAGGAGCAAGCTCTCCAAAAAGCTGAAGTTAATTTTTAGGTTTACTTTTCTCTACCTAAACCAAGGGAGTGGATGCCTTATATATGACCCACTCTAAATAAAATTTCATACATAAAAAATTCAGAATTTAAAGAGCTATTGGAGGCTAAATGCAGGCCACCAATTAAACAAAAATAAGCTTAAAAATTGTTATCCGCAGCCCGATAGTTTTTATGACAACAAAGTCACTCGATTGCATTATCTCGCGAACGAAGATTGTAGCGGTCGGAGGTGTGGTGCCGCGCTCCCATGTCTTTATTTCGCCATAGATCTTTGCTTTTTAGTGGTGGCGTGTCATCAGTTAGCACTTCAACATCAACGGCCGTGGGTTGGAGAGGGCTGGCTCTGTCAATCCTCCCCCTCTCAAAAGGACTCATCACCGAGGAGTTGGCGTCTTTGTAGCGGCGAAAGAGAGCATCATCCAAGCGAGCCACTTCATCTTTGGGAACCCATGAATCATCGGAGGAAGGGCGATCACGCCAGTGGACCAAATAGCGGTGAGAGGTACCATGCGGGGACAGGTGAACATCATCGGCAAGGATCCTGTCTCGTAAGAAAGAGGTCTTGGGAAAACTAGGAAAAGCATTAGTCGAAAAAGGTAAGACCGAAGCAAAATTATCAACCAACGTACCTCCAACGGAATCCGTAGTAAGAGGCGATTCATGAGACCTTCCCCCCCAAGCCCAATAGAAGATCGAGAGGATGAAGAAAAAGGAGAGTTGTATATTTCAAGCGGCGGAGAAGTATAAGGTGTTAAATCGGAAACATTAAAAATAGGGGATATACCCCAATCGGACGGTAAATCCAAAAGATACGCATTGTTTCCTAATTTCTTAGCAACTTGAATTTATCCGGCTCTCCGATTGGCCAACTTTTTGACGGTACCCGTAGGCATCCGCTCGGGAACGAGATGAACCAAGACCAAATCACCAACATTAAAATGGACGGCTCGACGATGCAAATTCGCGTGTGACTGATCGGACGCATATTGCGTGGCTAACACTTCTTGTATGTGTTTATGTAAATTTTGAATGTGTTGGGCAAATTCCTGTGCGAAGTGACTTGATTTATAAGTGGGCGGTAGGAGAATCAAGTCAAGTGGCACGGGCACCTTATAACCGTGCACAATCTCATTCGGTGACAACCCGGTAGACCTATTCATAGAATTATGATAAGCGAGTTGTGCGTGAGGGAGAATGAGATCCCAAGTGCCTTTGTGCTCTCCAACAAGACATCGTAAAAGATTGCCCATGCTCCTAATTACGACCTCTATTTGGCCATCCGTTTGCGGATGATAGGCGGACGAAAATAAAAGTTTGGTTCCCATAAGTTTCCAAAGCGTCTTCCAAAAATAACTAGTGAATTTGACGTCCCTATCACTAATGATAGTTTTTGGAATGCCGCGGTGCCCGACAACTTCATTAAAATAAATTTTTGCCATGTGCGAGGCGTCACTAGTTTTGCTACACGGAATAAAGTACGCCATCTTCGAGAACCGGTCTACAACTACCAAAATAGAGTCATGTCGTCGGAAGGTGGTCGGGAGGCCTAAAATAAAGTCCATACTCACATCCTCCCAAGGGATAGAAGGGATGGGTAGAGGGGTGTAAAAACCGGCATTTGTTTTACTACCTTTAGCTAGTTGGCAAGTACGACAACTACTAACGATTTTACCAATGAGAGATTTAAAACCCGGCCAATAAAATTTCTCCTCTACTAAAGCTAGCGTCTTATCCCAACCAAAATGGCCACAAAGGCCCCCACCATGAAGCTCCCAAATGATGTGATGGCGGAGGGAAGTTTGTGGGATACACAACCTCCTGTGCTTAAATAAGTAACCCTCCCGGATGTAGAATGCCGAAATAGTGGAGGGAGACTCCTCTTGGGTGGCAAAGTTGATGTCCTTAAAGTCCGGACATGACGCGTATTGGTCCTTAACACGCTCAAAACCAATCACCTTAATTTGCATGGTGGACAATAATAACGAAAGTCAGCTAAGGGCGTCGGCCACACGGTTGTTGGACCCCTTAAGATGCTTAAGAGTGAACGTGTACTCTTGGAGGAACGACACCCACTTAGTGTGCCGGGGGCTGATTTTATGTTGCGAGTTAATAAAACGTAAGGCTTCATGATCCAAAAGAAGCAGAAATTCCTTGGAAAGGAGTTAGTGTCTCCAATAGTGCAAACTTCAGACCACCGCATAAAATTCCCTATCGAAATTGGAGTAGTTTAATTTTGCCCCGGACAACTTCTCACTAAAATAACAAATGGGGTGACCCTCTTGACTTAATACTCCTCCAATCCCAACCCCAGACGCATCGCATGCTAATTCAAACACCTTAGAGAAATCTGGTAAGCGTAGGAGGGGTGCTTCCGTCATAAGAGTTTTGATCGTTTGGAAGGCATGAGTGGTGGATTTAGTCCATTTGAAATCACCCTTCTTCATGCACTCCGTTAAGGGAGCCATGATGCTACTAAATTTCCTAATAAAATGTCGATAAAAAGTAGTGAGTCCATGCAAACTTCTAACTTCATAGATGGACTTGTGCTTCGGCCACTCGCTAATAACTTGCACCTTTTTCGGGTCTACTCCAATGCCATCCGCTCCTATAATATATCCTAAGAACTCAACCTCACAGACAAGGAAAGTATATTTCTTCAGATTTAAAAATAGTTTTTCTTTCCTTAAAGTAGTTAAGACTGTCCTCAAGTGATTTGTATGTTCGGCGGACATCAAGCTAAACACCAAGATGTTGTCAAAATACACTACGACGAATTTCCCATGAAGGGTTGGAATATTTGAGTCATCATCCGAGAGAATGTGCTTGGGGCATTAGAAAGCCCGAATGGCATGACAAGCCACTCATATAAACCATCCTTAGTTTTAAACGCCGTCTTCCATTCGCCCCTTCCCGAATTCTAATTTGAAGGTAGCCACTCCTAAGATCTAACATGGAAAAGATCGCGGCTCCGGCAAGCATATCCAAAAGATCATCCAATCGGGGAATATGGAACCTATATTTAATAGTTATCTTATTAATCGCCCTACTATCGACACACATTCTCCAAGTACCGTCTTTTTTTGGAGCTAATAGGGCCGAAACGGCACATGGTACAAACTATGGCGGATGAACCCTTTAGTTAAGAGTTCCGATATTTGAGTTTGAAGCTCTTGGTGTGCCGCCGGGTGGAGCCTATAATGGGGCTGATTTGGGAGTGAGGAACCCAGGACGAGATCTTTGGCGTGTTGGATGTCACGTAGTGGCGGTAAGATGGGGGGTAACTCGGTCGGATACACATCTTTATACTCATCCAACAATTGTTTTTATTCCTCTGGAAGACCATCTAATTTATCACCATCCCCCTTACTACTCATGAGCACTAACACATAGATCACTCCATCTAGAAATGGGTCGCGGGTGAACTCTTTTCATCCTATTAAGTTCAAGGTTTTCTTTTCCACGGGTACAATGGTATCCTTGGACAAAATTGTCGGGTCCTTAGGTGGAGTTGGTTTAAAGGTAATAATTTTCCCCTTAAACTGAAACTCATAAGTATTAGCCCTACCGAAGTGAGTCACGTCGTGGTCCTATAGCCAAGGCCATCCAAGAAGGACGTTACATGCATCCATGGGGATGACATCACACCACAGTTGTTCGCAATAAGATTTGATGTTAAGGGGAACTAGACAACGCTTTGTGATAGGAAGAGAAGTCTTATTTACCCAAGCTACATGATAAGGTTGGGGGTGGGGTTCAGCAACTAATGACATCCTCCCAACCGCACTCTCCGAAACGACGTTCATACAACTCCCACTATCGATGATAAGCTTACATAACTTCTCTTCGCTCTTAAATAACATCGAAAAGAGGGTCGTCTGATTCCAATCGTTTGGCATTCGGGGAACCGTCAAGATACAACACATAACCATGAGGTTGTGTTCATCCTCCAAATCACTCGGGACTCCCTCAACATCGGACTCCTCGTCGACTTCATAAATTATTTCGGCCGGGTCGTTAGGAGCCTCCAATAAAGCTAAGGCCTTAGGCTTGGTGGGGCATTCGCTCGCATAATGCCCTTGTACTCCACAAGCATAGTATGTGGCATTCGTCTTATTAACTCTCCCAATTGGCACTCGCTCTCCGGTTGGATTCTTAGAATTCCTAGCGGTGATGACTATCGAATTTGTGTCGGTAGCCTTAAACTTTCCTTTGTCTTTATACGTGGACTTTCCCTTTTGGAAATATTTTGCTTTAGACTTGAGAGCGATATTTTGCTCGACGTCCAAGGCCGCGTTGTACGTGGTGTTTATATCCGTATGTCCATAACGCAAAAGCTTGCGCTGAATATCCGGATCCAACCCCTTCCGAAACCTCGAGAGAGTCACTTCGGGCATCTCCTTAAAGTCGCAGCGTACTAACATATCCTTAAGTTTACCCATGTAATCAGACACCAACTGACTCCCTTGCTTAAGAGAGGCTAAGTCGTCAAACAGTTGTGTACGGTAATACGTGGGGACGTATTGATCTGACAACATAGCTTTGATAACCTGCCAACCAATTGGTGGCGTACCGTCAAGCGCTCCCATGCGTCTCTCCTCGTTGAGCCAATATACCTTGGCCCGGTCTAGTAATTTCAGCCGAGCAACTTGGACCTTTTTCCTATCGGTTAAGTTGTGCCACTCGAAGTAGCACTCGATATCCATTATCCAATTCAGAAAGATTTGGGGCTGTCCCATACCGTCGTAAGTAGGGGCTTCTACACGGATGGCTTTCGTGATGTTGAACTCTTGTGGAACTCGATTATAATAGTGTGGACCACGTGGTGCAAGGTCATCATAGTCCTCCTCAAATAGGTAAGGATAACGGGGCTGGGGGTGGTTCGGGGGGTGAGGATTAATTGGTAGTGGTGGATTAGGAGGGACTGGTGGAGCCGCTCTAGCAGTCGTAAGTTGAGCGATCATGTCCCTTAACTCATTAATGTGACGCTCTTGATTCACGATGTGCTCATTAAACTCTTGTCGAAGAGCCTCGATGGGAGACGGGTCTTGACCTCTATGCCGCTCGTCCCCCATATTGGAAGAAGAGGGTGTACTCGGTGCCGTGCCTTGTGCGCATGCAGTTTTTTTTCTTCACTAAAAGAGGCCTAAACACCCAGACTGGCTAAAATTTTATAAGAAATAATTATTTTCCCGCCCGATCAATGGACTAAACTGATTTTTTTAAAAAATTTAATTCTTCCTAAGGTGAAGAGAGTCTACCAGAAAAAAATTTTGAGTTCGAAGAAAAATTCAGATTTTAGCCCGCTGTTGGCACACCAAAAATAGTGATTTTTGCTTAAATACAGATTTTGCTGAAATTTGTTTTGCGAAAACGAAGCCTACTCAAGCGGAGAAGGATTGTGCCGATTTAGGAACCGGCATGAACCTCTTTCTTATACCAAATTGATGTAGGCTACCGGGGCAAATTGTCCGACACGTTCTAGCGACTAAATCTACCCGCACACGATCTAATTTAGAAACACTACACGCAAGCGCAGCCACATTTTAGATTAATGCTTATCGTCACACAACGACTTGAGGATCGCTAACCTACTTAGGATCAAATAGTAACTAGAGGCCACTATGCTTTTCGGCGAAATGAACCCACACGGTTCGGTCGAGTGAAGTCGTACCAAGGAGATCCACGAAAGAAAGGATTCGGAAAGTGGTTGATCTCCCCCAACTAAGAAAAATACCAAACATCACCACCCTTCTTCGAATGCGAGAAACTTAGAGAATCAAATACGAAAACCAAATGGAGATACTTCGATAATTAAAATTTCAGACTTCACACCAAAACTTTCGCACAAGAAATATTCTTCGGATGTAGAAGAAACACACAAGATAGAGAAGAGGAATCGTTACCCCAACTCGTAGATAGTTGCACGTGGAGAATCGCTCAACCACGGTTCCGCCGGAGTCACACCGGAAGAAGCTTTGCACGCCCATCTTCAACGGAGTCACACCGCAAAGTTCCAACGCCGGAAGAGGAGGGCCTTCACATGGCCAAAATCTTAAAGGAGGAGGATTAGGGGGGGAGGGGCAGCGACAATGAGGAGCAAGCTCTCCAAAAAGCTGAAGTTAATTTTTTGGTTTACTTTTCTCTACCTAAACCAAGGGAGTGGATACCTTATATATGACCCACTCTAAATAAAAGTTCATACATAAAAAATTCAGAATTTAAAGAGCTATTGGAGGCTAAATGCAGGCCACCAATTAAACAAAAATAAGCATAAAAATTGTTATCCGCAACCCGGCAGTTTTTATGACAACAACGTCACTCGATGGCGTTATCTCGCGAACGAAGATTGTAGCGGTGAGAGGTGCGGTGCCGCGCTCCCACGTCTTTATTTCGCCGTAGATCTTTGGTTTGTAGTGGTGACGTGTCATCCGTTAGCGCTTCAACATCAATGGCCGTGGGTTGGAGAGGGTCGGCTCCGTCACTTTCCCTGACTATGTTTAATTTCTCAATAAAGCTCTTTACGGCTTAAAACAAGCTCCCTGAGCTTGGCTTGAGACGTTGTCTAGGTTTCTTCTTGAGAACAAGTACACAAGAGGAAAGATAGACAAGACATTATTTCTTAGGGAAGTAAAAAACAAGATTTTGTGAAAGTATTTAGCATCTACCAAAATCATCTAGAGGGGGTGAATAGGTGATGTTTGTGTCTTTTCACGAAAAAAAAATTATCTAAAAATCAAGCACACAAACACAAAGATTTATAGTGGTTCCCCGAGTTGGGTACGATGACTTTCCCGCCTCGCCTATCTACCATGAAGGGCTTGATTCAGCTACTTCACCAAACTTAGATTTTGTTAAATCGTACACCTCGGATCCGCAACTCCTACAACTCGGAGACGACACTCCTACAACTCGGAGAAAAACCTCACCTACAACTCGATCCACAAACCGGATCTAGTCACTCGATCAACAAATGGATCTACTCACTCGATCCATAAACGAATCTACAAACTCGGAGAAAAATTCTCCTACAAGAGTTGATAAATATTACAACAAAATAATGATTACAAGTCTTTTCTCTGACGTTCTTCATAAAATTAGATCTTGAAGCTAGGAGAACTTGGAAAGATGAAATCTTAACGAACTTGAATCTTAAGTCTTCACACGTCTAGATCGGGAAGAATAGAAGTCTTTTGAAGGAAGCAATCCAGATGTAAAGGCCGAGGAAGATGATATCTTACCGTGCTTGCGGTATACGGTCGATCAGAATGTTTGCGTGTGGAAGGATTCTGACGGATTACCGAATAGGAATTTTTTTGTCATTTGAATTGGAGAGCAAATTAGCACAAAACAAGATTAATAATTAATAAGAATATCCCTAGGTATTTTTAGAGATAAACCCTCCAATAGTATAATGGAAATTTCCAAAAATGAAATCGGAAATTACTGTGCATGGCCGATAGGAACCCGTGACTGGTTTTGAGATTTTTCTGAAAAATGACCTAAGTCAAACTCGTTGAGTATCGTCGAATACATCATGATATACGATGAAAATGACTTAGACAAAACTTCCCAGGCCAGCTATACACTCGACACTATGTCGAGAAGTCATACTCGACGAATTCGTCGAGTATCACATGGCATACTCGACGAATTCATCGAGTATCTATCAATAGACTCGACGCAGTCAACGCCTTATATTCGACGAATTAGACTTGGAAAGATCTAGAGAAGTAGTGTCGACTGGACCCGATGAATTCGGCATGTATCACTTAGCATATTCGACAAATTCGGTGAGTATCGTTAGATATATTCGACGAATTCGACGATTATGCACAATGATACTCGATGATTTTTACTTAACAGATTTTTCACTTTTCCAATGAATTTACCCTAAGTATATACGATGAATTCGATGGGTATTGGTAAGTATACTTGACAAATTCGGTGTGTAATAATGATGATACTCGACAAATTCGACGTATATGCTTAACCATACTCGCCGAATTTTACTTAGGTAAATTTTCTATTTTTCCTGGGTATAACCCTTGACCATCCTTGAGCCTTCTCCTATACTTGAGATAGAAGTACAACCCAATAGATAGATTACACGTGAGTCAACACTTTGGCCTACACAATGAGGAATAACATTATGTAGTACTGTGTTTACTGACCCACTATAACCTGATATTGGTGTGTACTTAGCAATATGAACCTGCAAGTACATAACTAAACCGTGTATCAAATAAAATCTTAATTCTTCTTAGCTTAACTGGGCCCTTCTTCAAATCCGGGTTAATGTGGATACAACACCCAACAATCTCCCCCTATTCTAAGAAGTCAGAACCCTATAAACTAAGGTGAATTGCATATGATAAATAATAAAGTGTGAAAACTTGAAAAGATAAATGATATAAACAAAAACACGCATTCCAAGGTAATTGTGAAAATCATATATATATATATATATATATATATATATATATCAATTGTCCATAGTTTTTAACAGGGGAGGGGGGGCAACCACAAATCAACACAAAATACTCTACTACTCCTTCCTTCTCTGATTCTTCTACCTTTGCCTGCAAAATAAGCCTTCAACTTTGGAAAGTACTTTGTAGGAGGTGCAGGCATCGGATTAGCGACTCTATTATTTCTGAAGTGGATTCTCCTTTTTGTACAGGATAGCATGTATTTGTTCCATTCATCCTGATCATAGTGGTGCTGATGTTTTTCAGCACTAATGTCAACCAAGGAGAATGTGACCAATATGATACCTCTAAATATGGGACTCCACACTTCTTCCATTTCTCTGTATGGTTCTGACCTGACATCAGATGGTCCTTCACTATACTTTCTCTTCTTGTGGTCTTGAGCAGAAGGGATCTCTTCAACATCAGCAGCAGCAACAGCAGTATTAGCCTGATAAAAATCCTGTGTGTCTAACCAAAGTTGAGAGTAATTCTCAGGAGGATTAATTTCAATAGGGACTGGCACAGCAGGTGCTTGAGAGCTTTCCCACTGACCATATAGCCACATGCAATTGTCATAGTTGTAGTCAATAGACTTTTGGAAGTTTACTATCATGGCAGCTTCAATAGCAGTCAACTTAGCTTTCATACCTTCCTCCCCCTTTCTATCATCAACAATGACAACATCAGAATGAGTAGAAATAGTGCTGTCAAAGTGAGCCATAGATCTATTGTGGGCATCGATCATAGTCTTTACATTTGTGTCCACATTATCAGCTGTTTCTTTAGTATACTGGAGGCAATCCATATTTAGCTTTATTGCTTTTCCACCCTCAATAAATAATAAATCAATCTTTGTATCAACCGCTTCTATTTGAATTTTGACTTCAGCAAGGCCTTTGTTGGTGTCTTGCTCTGTCTCTTTTACCTTTTTAAGAAATTTCTTCATTGTTGCTTCAAATTATGCTAGCTGTCTTGCCAACATCACCTCTATTGTCTTGAGAATTGAACAGTCAGCACTGGAGGTGGACACTATCTCTTTAACAATAGGTGGGTGAGAGGGTAGATCATCATTGATAGATTCATCGATCGGGGATAATCGAGATTTCGAATTTAGTAGAGGCACACCAGCAGCTAGGACAGGAGGATGCTAGTCTATATCTCCTTCCTTATCACAAATCTAACCTACCTCCTCAGAAATAATTGGAGTATACTATTGTCTTGGCAACTCTTTTCTCAAGGTTTCAGATAAACCTATCAACCACAGTACCAACTGATATCGGAGTCTTAGCCACCTCCCCCTCAGAAGATGATGTAGGAACAATCTCTGGGAGAGGGACAATCAGATTTTCTATAGAAACTATCTCACACCCATCATTAGCATTATCAACATCTCTAGGCTCATCAACAACAATCATTTCCTCATCAGTATCTATCTTAAAGTCATACACATTCAAATCAGCATAAAAAACAACACTATTTTCATCGTCATCAGGTACTAATTCCTCAACAACAGTCTGAGCTATCTGAGCAACCTCTATCAGCAGATTCTCTGGCTCTGGGAATGGAATAACTGACCCCCCTCTATTCCTACCCTCAAACTCTCAGGAATGTCACTGGGGTGTGGAGAGGTAATCCTTACCTCAAGAGTATGATTTTCTTCCTCCCTAGCAACATTTGGGGCTCCCCTTGCCTCAAGATCCTCCTATCCCACCTTGTGAAGTTGGTAGAGTCTATCTTCTTAAGGTGACGGATAGGTACACCTTCGGACATATTAAACTTATTACCATCATGTTGATTCAGGTATAAGGTGATAATCCTTCCAAAGTTGGGTGTGCGGAGACTATCCTTTATTTTATCAAACAGCTTCGCACCCCAGTTCAACCTTTTTCGGCAAATAATTACAACTAGCACTTTGAACATTTCTGTAGAAAGGTAGTCGTGTGAACCAGTCTTGCATAGCAGAACTTTTCCAACAATGATTGATAGCAGTTTCCCTTCCTCGTTCATCCCTTTTCTCTTGACGGCCTTTGTACCTCTGGGCAGTCCACAAAACAACAGGGCTAGAGAGAAATCATCTTCTTCTAGGTAATGGGCCTCTTCACAGATTGGAAGCCGCAAATACCTAGACAAAAGAGATGCATTCACCTTTACCTTGTACTTCTTAATCTTGCTCTTGATAACTGTGTCCTCATGGTGGAGTTTTGCATTATGGAAATACTCTAGAACTTCCTTGTCTAGCACCTTGTAGTGGTTTTCGAGGACGAAGGAGAGTCCAACTGTCTCCAATATGAGAATGACATTCCTGAATTCATTTGAAGCAGAAGCAAAGCCTGTTCGAACCAATTCACTTCCCCCAAGAAAGCCACTAGTGGTTTTAGGAGCCATAAGAAAACTGAAATTTGGATTTCTGAAGAAAGAAAAAATTCTCTATGCTCTGAAAACTGGATCAGCGACTGTAGGGTTACGTTAATCTGTTGGATCCCAAGTTTGATTTGGGCTATGTAAACATACTAGGATAATTCACCCAACATGTATAGTCAGGGTCACGTCTGCGTCCTAGAGTTTAGGCTAAGTCCTTAAAAACAACTACACATGGACCAGCAAACAGAAGACAGAAGAAGATTCAAGACTTAGAATGAAATCAAGTTCAGGAAAGTGAGTTCGACATTCGTCGAACTCAGCTCGACCAAAGTCATGCTACGCTCGACGAACTCAGAGAATCCTCTGAGTTGAGCTAGATGATATTCGAGCTCAGGTTGACGAATTCTGGTAGTTCATCTTCAACAGTCCAGAATCCTTTCTTTGAACTCAGGTTGACGAACTGGAATTCTTGGATCAACGATCTTGGATCTCTGGTCGATAAACTTTGGACTCGGGTCGATGAAATCTATTTCCTGCTCAACAAATTTTGTGTAGTCCCAGACTTGGAATTTTACCTCATTTTGTCCTTATTCTCTTGCAGTAATTTGTGAATGATCAATGATTATATTATCTGAATATAGTCGTTAGAAACAACATTGATTATGGTCTTCATCAGGAATATTACTTGTTGTCTTTAATAGGATAGTTGGGGAAATCCATTAATGCAGATATTCTCTAAAAGCTATTTTTCGTTCTCCATGCCACCAACAATTAATGCAATGGAATTCGAAATTCAAAAGAAAAATTTGAATGAAGACATAAAAAAAATACAGCATACATAGAGACACACAGATAGTGAATACAGAACACACAGAGAAGAGAAAAACATCAACAATGCTCTAAACCTTCTCTATAATGAAAAGAAAACTGTTTTCTCCTTGACATTGCTGAAGAAGAAGAAGAACAATCATTCCAAATCAAGAGTCTTCTTCAACCTTCACTCCAGGATTCTTCAATAATAACAAACTTCAATTACTCAGAAGTTCCTGGATCTATATCTAAAGTCAAGGCTGAAGGCTGAAGACCTACACTCTTAAGCAAAGCTCCAATCTTCCTGAACCTTCAACATCTCAGGGGGACCTTTGGCACCATCAAGGATCCACAAATTCTTCTCAAGTGGTTTTTGAGAAAAGAGAAGACTAACATCATCTTCTTTCCCACCCCATTATACAGGGTTTTAACTCCCTTCAAAAGTTAGTTTGGTTGCAAGTATCCTGATCAAAAGACATGAGATTGGTTTTTGAGCACCTGATCAAAAGATCAAAGGTGACATTCACCTGATCAAAAGCTGTTAGTGGACTCCTACTAGGGTGGTAAAAGAGTGGATGTACCCAGGTTGGGGAACCACTATAAAATTTCTTGTGTTGTCTGGTTGCCCTTTTATATTTGTTTTTGCTTTGACTTTGATATCTTAGATCTGTTTTATGTGTTAGATTAGTTTTACTTTGATTGTTTTCTTGCTTACTGATAATCTTGGTATTCACTAGTCTTTCTACTCTGATTATTTTTAAACAGCAATAGTTTTTAACTACTCTATTCACCCCCCCTCTAGATTAAATCAGGTCTAACCCTCTCTTTTAATTAGTATCAGAGGAAGTTTCCTTTGGTGATACAAGTTAACCCTTGAACAAAAAGATCCTGTGTTAGATCTGATCTTTTATTTCTCTTAGGACTATTTTCACAGTATGGCACAGAACAAGGATTATACAAGCACCAGACCTCCAGTTTGCAACTTATCTAAGTTTGACATCTGGAAGACAAGAATAAAGTTATGCATGAACTCTATTGATGAAGACATTTTTAATTCAATTTAGACAGGACCACCAACTCCAGTGGCCTCCACACCTTCAACTTCAACAAATCTGAGTGTAGTCCCACCTTTAGATTGGACAGATACACAGAAGAAAGCAAAAATTGCAGATGCCAAAGTCATGAACATATTGGCTCAAACCATGTCAGATGACATCTTCCAAAAGATGGCTGAATGCACCTCTGCAAAAGAAATCTGGGATTCTCTCATCAAGATGGTTGCTGGATCAACAGATGAGAGAAAGGATAGAAGATCAACTCTCATCTCACAGTATGAAAATTTCAAGAAAGATGAAGTTGAATCTGTCTGTGACATATACAAGAGATTAAGCTCCATCATTAGTGAGTTTAAGACCGTGGATAAAGACATCTCTCTCATAGAGGTGAATGACAAGATCCTAATGTACTTCCCAAGATCATGGGACTCCAGGATCGGACCAATCAAAGAGGCCAGAAGCTTCAATGAGATTTCCACAGAATCTCTCCTAGGAAAGCTCAAATCCTATGAGCAGTTGATCAAATCTAGGGAAGCCGTAGAACAAAGGACTCCACTACCAGCAAGAAAGGAGAAAAATATAGCATTCAAAGCTAGTGAAGAGACTGAAGCTTCAATAGTCAATGAAGAATTGATGATTCTCTTTGCTAAGAGATTTTACAAAGTGGCAAGAAAGGACTTCAGTCGAAAGTCATCCAGGAATGATGACAAGCCCAGGTATGATAAAACTCCTACTAAAGAAATAGTGTGTTTTGGATGCAGGAAACCTGGACACTTCATTTATGAATGCCCTGAGAATAAGAAGATGGAGAGGAGAAGAGAAAGTGACTCCAGGAGCAAGCACTACAGCAAGCCCTCCTCCAACAAACACAAGAGGAAGGATAAAGGATTTATTGCAGAAACCTGGAGTGACAAAGAGGAAGAGTCATCCTCTTCCAACTATAGTGATGATGAAGAAGAACAGAAGGCAAAAGAGGTTTGCCTAATGACAATTGATACTTCTAGCTATCAGTCAGATGCTAAAGCCACAGAAGATGAAGAATCACTGTCTACAGAAGACCAGGTAAATGCATCTTATGATTTTAATTCCGAAGATTTTAAAACTGAGTTTAAAAATATATGCTTAGATCTAATAGGCTCTGAGAAGGAAATCAAACTTCTTAGAGAAATATTAACTGATCAAGAGAAGCACATTGCTGAAAATACTAAACTAACAATTGAACTTAACTCAGCAAATGAACAAATTGTTTTCCTAAAATCTGAACTAAGTAAGGCCAAGAAATTTGAAGAATCTCTCAATGGTAGAAACTTATAACTGTTAGACATAAATAGTACTATAAATGCTAGGACTAATAACAATAAACTTGGACTAGGTGCATCATCTAGTGAACCACCTATAATCCAGAAGAATCAGTTATCTAAACCAGTAAATTTTATTTTAGATAAGGGTAAGAAGAATACAGAACAAGTAGATAAAGTAAATGAAGTATTAAAGCAAATGGAACTAAAACAAAAATCCAAGAATAAGAAGAAGAACAACTACAACGATGTTCAACAGTTTTCGTCGAACTCAGATTGACGAAATGTGAACACTTCGTCGACCTCAGAACGACGAACTATGAACGCAAACAATAACAACAATTATTCTTCGACCTACGATCGACAAAAATAGTATGGTTCGTCGACTAGAGATTGACGATATTGGTGCCCTGAGAATGAATACCTTCATTCTTCGAGCAGAGATCGAAGATCTTATCCTAATTTGTTGAGCTCAGGTCGACGAACTTACCAGAGTTCGTTGATCCCAGAGCAGTATAACAAATATCTTAATCCTTTTGAAACCTATAATCAACCAAGAAAATTTAATAATTAATTTAATGAATGGATCATCCCACCTAAGAAATATCACCCTTTAGGATATAAGAGCCAACCTGAGTATTCATTTATTTCTAGTTTTAGTTATGTGAAGAAAGAAGGACCCAAGGTAACCTGGGTCAGAAATGACTAATCTGTTTCAATGCAGGAGAAAGATTGTTCTACCATAGAGCAATAATGGTATTTGGACAATGGCTGTTCTAAGCATATGACTGGAAATAAGGCCAACCTAACACATTACAAGGCAAAGCTAGGACCAAAAGTAATATTTGGTGACTCCAACTGTGACCAGACTGAAGGCTATGGAAAAGTTAAAGGTTGAGCTATCACCTTCAGAAATGTTGCATATGTAAGTGGACTGAAGCACAACCTTATCTCTATAAGTCAATTATGTGATGAAATGTTTCAGGTATTATTTACAAAAAACCTCCTGTATTATCACTTCTTTAGACAATAATGTAGTATTGACTAGCACTAGAGTAGGAAACATTTACTTAGTCAACTTCTAGTCAGCAAAATCTTAAATTTGCCTATTTAATTCAACTGGTAATTACAATGACCTTTGGCATAGGAGATTAGGTCATTTTAACTTGAAAAACATTGCCAAATTATCTAGGGACAACCTTGTCAGAGGGTTGCCTTCTTACCCCTACAAGAAGGAAAGCCTTTGCAGGGCTTGTCAATTAGGCAAGCAAACTAAAAATAGTTTTAAATCATTAAAAAAAGTGACTCACCTAGGATATTATACTTACTACATATGGAACTTTTTGTCCCTATAGCAGTACAAAGTCTAGGAGGGAAATCTTATACTTTAGTGATTGTAGATGACTTCTCTAGATTCACTTGGGTTTTCTTTCTGAGATTTATGTCTGATAACTTTAAGATTCTTACAGATTTTCTCAAGAACATACTGATTGAGTAATCTACTCCAGTTGCATTGATCAGAAGTGATCATGGTACTGAGTTTGAGTCTCTTCTTATGTAAGAGTTCTGTGGGAAGGAAGGTATCAGACATTGCTTCTCAGCTCCTAGAACACCTCAACAAAATTGGGTTGCTGAAAGGAAGAATAGAACACTAATTGAATCTGCAGGCACATTACTTGCAGATACTTATTTTCCCCTATCCTTTTGGGCAGAGGATGTAAGCACAACAAATAATGTGCTAAATATAAGTCTTATACACAAACTTAAGAATAGACTCCTTATAAGCTACTGAAAGGGAAGAAACCTAAAGTAGACTACTTTAAAATATTTGGATGTTTATATTATATACACAACAATAATAAGAAACACATTAGAAAGTTTGAAGTCAAGTCTGATATGGGAGTTTTTCTTGGATATTCCCAAGTAAGCAAGGCTTATAGGGTATATAACAAATCTACCTTAAAAATTGAAGAGTCTATCCATGTTTCTTTTGGTGAGACTAACATATTTTTCAAGGAGAAGACTTCTTCTACCAATAAATCTTTGCAGGAACATAAGTTGTGTGAGAAGCTTAATGACCTGACCCTCACAAATGTGGTAGCTCGCCATTCTTCTCCACAATGTGCTAAAGAAAGTGAATAAGAAGACACTATAATTAGTGATAAACCGACAACAACTAACTTAATTCCACAAGAGGAATTTATTACCAAAGCTTTTGAATAACCAACTCCACCACATGACTTTGTCACACTTAGAGATCACCCCATATATCAAGTAATTTGAGACATGTTAGCTAGTGTGTAGGCAAGACATCAACTCAACCAAGATTTGATGCATGCCTGCTTCATATCTCAAATTAAGCCCAAATCCATTAAAGATGCAGAGCAAGATCCACACTAGATCATTGCAATGCAAGAGGAGCTAAATCAATTTGAAAGATGCAGAGTTTGGGACTTAGTTCTAAGACCCAAAGACTATCCAGTCATTGGAACTAAGTGGGTATATAGAAACAAGCTGGATTCCCAAGGTGTCATCATAAGGAATAAAGCAAGACTTCTTGCTCAAGGTTATAGCCAAGAGGAAGGGATTGACTATGACCAGACTTTTGCAACTATTACAAGGCTGGAAGCAATCAGGATCTTCCTTGCATATACTGCCTATAAGAAATTCAAAGTTTTTCAAATGGATGTCAAGAGTGCCTTTCTGAATAAAGAACTAAAAGATGAGTTTTATATTGAACAACCTTCAGGTTTCATCTCTCCAACTCATCCCTCTTATGTCTTTAGATTACATAAAGCTCTCTATGGTTTAAAGCAAGCTACAAGAGCTTTGAATGATACCTTAGATAGCTTCCATTTAGAACATAAATTTTCTAGAGGCATTGTAGATATGATATTATTCAATAGGAACCATAAGGATCAAATTTTATTAGTACAAATTTATGTAGATGATACTATATTTGGATCTATTGATTCCAAACTATGCAAGGAGTTCTCTAACCTCATGCATTCGAAGTTTGAGATGAGTAGCATGGGTGAGCTCTCTTACTTCCTTTGTCTCCAAGTGAAGCAGCTACCTGATGACATCTTTATATCCCAATCTAAATATGCTAAAGAGCTGATCAAAAAGTTTGGGATGTCAGATGCCTCAGCCAAGAAAATACCTATGGCTACAAATGTTGTAATTGACTCTGATGAACATGGGAAACCTATTGATCAGAAATTATATAGGGAAATTATTGGATCCCTACTATACCTTACTGTAAGCAGACCTAGCGTAATGTTTTCTACATGTCTTTGTGCTAGGTTCCAAGTGAACCCCAAAGAATCTCATCTTACTTTCATAAAAAGGATTTTAAGATATAAAAAGAGTTGTCCTAGTCTAGGACTTTGGTATCCTACTGAGTCAGAGTTTGAGTTAACTGGATACTCAGCTGCTGACTTTGCTGGATGCAGAGTAGACAGAAAAAGTTCCTCTGGAACATGCCAATTCCTTGGTACTAGATTATTCTCCTGGTTCTGCAAGAAACAGTCATCTGTGTCTACATCTACTACTAAAGCAGAATATATAGCAGCTGGCAGTTGCTGTTCCCAAATACTGTGGATCCAAAACCAACTTCTAGACTATGGGTTCAACTTAAATAATTCAACTCTATTATTTGATAACACAAGTGCAATTTCCATTGCACAAAATCCAGTCCATCACAGTAGGACTAAGCATATAGATATTAGGCATCATTTCATTAGAGAGTGTGTAGACAAAATTAAAATTAACCTTATTTATATATATACTGATTTGCAAAGACCAGATATCTTCACCAAACCTTTGGATGAGTGGAACCATCTGTTCTTCATAAATCAGCTTGGTATGATGATTGGAGAAGCCTTAATTTAATTTCTGTCTATGGTCGAAGAATTTGCCAAAATTCGTCGAACGGAGCTCGATGAACTGAGGAAAGTTCTTGAGATTTTTCGTCGACCTGAGATCGACGAACTCTCTGTATAAGTCATTTTTTCGTCGACCGGAGATCGACGATCTGGATTCAAAAAAATTTCGTCGACCTGAGTATGAAGAAATGTTTTCACTTCTTCTGACTTAGATCGACGAACTCTTTTGTCAATAAAATATTTCGTCAACCCCAGATCAAAGAATTTTTCTGTTTTTGTAGGACGAAGTTTGTCGTTTCATATTCTAAAAAACCTTATAATTAGGTTTTCTTGGACCTCCATCCCACACTTTCAGTTCCCTCGCATTTGATCTCTCTATTTTCTTTAATGCAGGTGATTACGGCGATTCCGGCAAGTGCTCTCGCAGGAATTAAATTTGATATGGGTTTCGATATTGATTTCGAATCATTTCAGCACTCAGATAAGATTTTTCTTGATATTCTGCAATTGTTTGAAGATTGGCACTTGAAGAACTTAATTACAACTAGGATGAAGATAGCAACGACCGATATTAGAGAGTGGGTTTACTCGTTATCATCTCCAGATGCTGATAATTTTGTTGGAACCATAGTGGGTAATGCCGTCCCTCTCTCTCATGAAATTCTTTCTAAAATTTTTGGCTTAGTGTATGGAGATGAAGAATTAGAAATTGATTCTTCTGAATTTGATGCAATGTTGAGTATAATGGATTATTCTGGAGACAACCCTAATAGGCTGCTGAAGAAACATCTGTCTGCCGAGTACAATTTTCTCGCAGACGTTGTAGGAAAAGTTTTGTTGGGCAAGCATACCGCCCACAATCATATTACTAGGCATCAGTTCTTAGTAATGTGTGCTGTGGTTAACAAGAAAGGCGTCAACTGGGATAGGATTCTGTTTGATTTGATAAGGAAGAAAAACACAAAGAAAGAAGTGTGTTTTGGAAGAATACTTGGAATCTTCCTCCAGGACATGGCCACTGAATCACTGGTCACCAGGACCATATTCATCAATGCCTCCAAGAGGCTAACCTGCGCCTTATTTGGTAGGTGGGAGAGGAACATCCTTAAGCCATCCAGGGCTTCCTCCTCCAAAACTTCTGAGAGTACAAGGTCTATTCCAGCCACTTCCCACCCTATTGAGGACATTTCCATTCCTCCTCCTCCACACCTTGTTCAAACAACTTCAACATCCCTCCAATAAACTTCCCCAACTCCAGCACATCAACCTACACCTCCTACTTCCCCCATCCATCCTTCTTCACCATATCAATCACCACTACCTCAAAATTCCCCAATCCCTTCTCCAGTACAACACTCAGTACATCTATCTCCTGAGCATTATCATTCTCCAACACCTGTTACTCCTCCTCACTCCCCTTTTCCTTCTTATCTTGCTGAAATTCCTCACTTCATAATCTATCATCCCTACCTTTATTCAATCTTCTTTCATCCCCTAGTCATTCTCCATCCCCTCCAGATGATCAAATGCTAGATTCTCAGCCCTCCTCTTTAACTTTCAATCCATCCGTCTCTACTCAAACCCCACAATAATTCAAGGACATAACTTCACCCTCCATGTCATCCATTCTACAATCCATCACACCACTTCTTAAACAACACATAGCAGAGGCCGTTTCACCTCTTGCTTCTTCTATCTCTACTCTTGCTGCCCAAATATCTGTCCTCCCTGTCCCTCCTTCTTCAGTCAGGGGCCTGGCTCTAGTGGTTACTGTAACCAGGCAGGGGGAGATACTCTATGAAGAAGTAGCTCCAGCAGCAGCAACAGAAATACCAGAAGCAGATATACCAGATGCAGTAGAGAAAGATATTGTTGATACAGATATACCAGATGCAGAACTTACTTAATTTTTGGATACTGACTCTGAGACAGCTGATATAGATCATTCTTTGGATATTTATTCTGGAGACTGCTTCATCCCTCCAGCAGTTTACCTATTTTTAGTTCTAGGTTCTTTTTACCTCCTATATTTAAACATTATTTTATTTGTTTCCAATCAGTTTTGCAAAGATATTGTCTGTTATGCTGCTCTAGTGAGCACATAAATCTTACAGCTTATTCAGTGCAGCTTTACAGCTCCAGAGCTTGAGCTTGTTCCAGCTCAAGAGCCTAAACCTGTTAAGGTTACTGAGGATAAATTCTCTGAGCCTAAGACTTTTTCTCCTCCCACCTTTGTCTTGTCTTCTTCTCCATTACCAGATATGGATGAGATTTTTGCCGCAGACATGGCTCAAGATGCTAAAATGGTTTCAGATGTAGTGGTTCCTCCTCCAGTTATTCCTCCTCAAGTAGACAAACAGATCTCAAAGGAAACTTTAAAATCAATAGATGCTCTTTATGATAATCCTCAAGGTTCCTCTGAAGATGGCTCAAAAAATTATTTAGAAGATTCTGATAATTCCAAATCCAAGAAGAAATCTATCAAGAAGAGAAAGGCTGCTCCTAAGCCAAATCCAAATAATGATACTCCTTATTACATTCTGCAGAACGTAACCCCTTATCCAGGAATGCCCCAGTGGATGTAGTTGTCCAAAAGTGAACAGAAAAAAAGGAAGAAGAAGAGAAGGTACAGGTCACCTCCTAGACAATTCAGGAAATACCCTCCTCCTCCTCCTCCCTTTTCAGGTACTTCAGGTAATTTCACTCAGAAACCTACTCCAGTGACTAAGAACTATCACAGACAATCAAGGCATAGTATTCCGCAGACCTCTTAAAGTCATCCTCCTCCAGCTACTTCCAAGAAAACTCCTACAGATAAAACAAAGCAGGACTCTAGTAAAATCAGGCAACAGTCTCCTCCTATTCCATTTGTTGATCAACAACAAGAGACTTCTTCCAGAATGGCTAGACTTCAGGAGTTAGTAGGACTCTCTCAGATTAGGAAAGCTAAAGCTTAAGGAAAGGACCCCTTTCAGTTTTTAACTATGTCATCTTACAGGAAAAAAGAACTGACTAGGTATGCTAAAGCTAACATATTCTTTAATATTGATGACTACATGAAACTTCATCCAGATGCTGTAGTTCCCAGAACATCTTCTCAGACTGTTATTGGTGTATCTAACATGTATATATCAAAGAAAGAAGCAGCAAATCCTAACAGAGAAATCAATTTCTGATAGCCTGCTGAAAAGACTGACAAAGGAGATGCTAAACAGAAAAAATGAGTCTATTGTTGTGTTGTTCTTAATTACTTTTGAACTATATTTTTGCTTATATCATAAAGCATGTGTTGTAAATATCTGCTGAATATGTTAATTCTGTCAGATATATATTTTATTGCTTTGTGGTTGTTTCTTTTGTTTTGTACTTAGTGACCTCACCCAAATAGGGGGAGATTATTGCATCCCTAGTTTGATTTGGGCTAGGTTGACATACTAGGATAATTGACCCAACATGTATAGTCAGGGTCTCGTCTGTGTCCTAGAGTTTAGGCTAAGTCATTAGAAACAACTACACATGGACCATCCAACAGAAGACAGAAGAAGATTCAAGACTTAGAAGGAAATCAAGTTAGGGAAAGTGAGTTCAACGTTCGTCGAACTCAGCTTGATGAAAGTCGTGCTCCGCTTGACGAACTCAAAGAATCCTCTGAGTTGAGCTCGACGATATTCGATCTCAGGTTGACGAATTCTGTTAGTTCATCTTCAACAGTCAAGAGTCCTTTCTCTAAACTCAGGTCGACGAATTGGCATTCTTAGAACGACGATCTTGGATCTCTGGTCGACAAAATTTTGACTCGGGTCGACAAAATCTTCTCCCTGCTCAACGAATTCTGTGCAGTCCCAAACTTGGAATTTTCCCTCATCTTGTCCTTATTCTCCTGCAGTAATTCCTGAATAATCAATGATTATATTCTCTGAATATAGTCATTAGAAACATCATTGATTATGGTCTTCATCAGGAATATTACTTGCCGTCTTTAATGGGATAGTTGGGGAAATCCATTAATGTTGATATTCTCTCAAATCCGATTTTTGTTTTCCAGGCCACCAACAATTAATGCATTGGAATTCGAAATTCAAAAGCAGAATTTGAATGAAGACATAAAAAAAATACAGCATGCATAAAGACACACAAATAGTGAATACAGAGCACACAGAGAAGAGAAAAACATCAACAATACTCTGAACCTTCTCTGTACTGAAAAGAAAACTGTTTTATCCTTGACATTGCTGAAGAAGAAGAAGAACAATAATTCCAAATTAAGAGTCTTCTTCAACCTTTACTCCAGGATTCTACAACAACAATAAACTTCTTTTAGTCAGAAGTTCCTGGATCTATCTCTGAAGTCAAGGCTGAAGACTGAAGACCTACACCCTGAAGCAAACCTCCAGTTTTCCTGAACCTTCAACATCTTAGGGGGAGCTTTGGCACCATCATGGATCAACAGTATTCTCAAGTTGTTTTTGAGAAAAGAGAAGACTAACATCATCTTCTTTCCCACCCCATTGTACAGGGTTTTAACTCCTTTCAAAAGTTAGTTTGGTTGCAAGTCTCCTGATCAAAAGACATGAGATTGGTTTTTGACCACCTGATTAAAAGCTCAAAGGTGGCAGTCACCTGATCAAAACCCGTTAGTGGATTCCTAACAGGGTGATAGAAGAGTGGATGTACCCAGGTTGGGGAACCACTATAAAAGTTCTTGTGTTGTCGGGTTGCCCTTTTTTATTTTTTTTTGCTGTGGCTATGATAGCTTAGATCTGTGTTCTGTGTTATATTATTTATACTTAGATTGTTTTCTTGCTTACTGATAATCTTGGTATTCACTAGTCTTTCTACTCTGATTATTTTTTAAACATCAATAGTTTTTAACTACTCTATTCACCCCCCACCTCTAGAGTCAATCAGGTCTAACCCTCTCTTTCAGAATCCACCATTGCACGATACCAGCTAGAAGACCTAGTGTCACTATCGCCTAGGGCTTGGATGGAGTTGACAACCCTAGTCGAGGTAGAAGAAGAACGCACTGCAGGAATGTTTCGACAGGAATATCGACTGTAGCGTGGGAGCTGAATCATCAGTTTGCTGTATTCAGTGAATTGGCTGAATGTTTTGTCGAAATATGACTGTGGCTTCCCCCCTTGTCCTATATATATAAATTTCAAATTGACCTAGAAGGCACGTACCTTATTCGTCATCGGTCGGATCAAATATAGTAAGGAGGAATTTTCCTAGCAAGTTAAATTCGGCGAGATTCACCGAATATAGAGTTTAATTCGACGAGTATCATATTGATATCCAATAATTCAGTGAAATTCCGTCCGATATATGCCAAAATTTCTTTTGGAAAATTTTCAGCTTTTCATGAAGTAGTTCCAGAGTAAATTCCTGCTTGCTTAGCCTTCTTCACGAGTCAATTTTAAGCATGCCTAGTTACGTTTTGAAAAACGTGAACTTGGCCTCGTCCACCGTCTTTGTAAAAAATATCTGCAACCTATTTGTCCGTTGGGACATAACTGAGGGTTATTTCCTTGTTCTCCACATGTTCCCAGATGAAGTGATAGCACATCTCGATGTGATTTGTCCGGCTGTGGGAGACTGGATTGTTTGCGATTGCTATTACGCTGGATGAGTTGCAATATATTGGAATTTCTCTGAACTTCAAATTATAGTATTCTAGTTGATTCCTTATCCATAGAAGCTGCGCCCAATAACTACCCGTAGAGATATACTCTAACTCGGCGGTAGAAGTTGCAACACAATTCTGCTTCTTACTGCTCCATGAGATAAGCCATCTTCTGAGGAATTATCACATCCCGAAAGTTCTTTTCCTATCATCCCTGCATCCAACAAAATCGGCATCTAAAAAACCAATTAGCTTGACATAATTATTTATCGGGTTCTATAAGCCAAGATTGGGTGTACCCTTAAGTTATCTTAAAATCCGCTTTACAGCGACGTAATGAGATTCCTTAGAGTTCACCTGATATCTAGCACAGACACATGTTGAAAAAATTATATCTAGTCTATTGGTAGTGAGGTAGAGCAAAGATCCAATTATGCTTCTATACTTGGTTTCATCAAAAGGTTTCCCTTTCTCATCCTTGTCCAGAGACACAGTTGAACCCATTGGAGACCTCATAGAGGTTTCTTTCTCCATTCCGAATTTCTTAAGAAGCTCCTTGGTGAACTTCGTCTGAGAGATGAAAATTCCATCTTCAGATTGTTTCACCTGAAGTCCTAAGAAATACTTCAGCTCCCCCATACTGCTCATTTCAAACTTCCCTTTCATAAGTTTAGAAAACTTTTTGCAAAGGTTGTCTTTTGTAGAGTAAAATATTATGTCGTCGACATAGATTTGCACTATGTAGGATCAAGTGCATATCCAACTGTTCCAAACACCTAGATCGTTTGAAAGGGCGTTACTTAACTTCTTAAATAAGTAGCAGAGCTCCACAGGTCATATGAAGGAACACCGGACCCAACAATCCCCCCCGATGACTAGCACAACCCATCGGCTCAGAGGTGGGGTTACCGTATGACCCACACGGCTCAGAGGTTGGGTAACCACATGTCCACAGTTGTTTGACCCACCGGACCCACACAGGTAGAAGGGAAAAATCGAGATTTAATAGCGCCCCTCCGGTCTTGAACCTGTGACCCCCTCTGTTACCAAATGTAGGATCAAGCGCATACCCAACTGTTCCAAAAGCTCGGACCATTGGAAAGGGCGCTACTTAATTTCTTAAATAAGTAGCAGAGCGCCACAGGTCAAGTGAAGGAACACCAGACCAACCACACTAGCAGAATCTTGCATTTAATCTTCCATAAGAAATAATATCTTGTTAATCTTTCCTCTTGTGAACTTGTTCTCAAGAAGAAAGCTAGACAACATCTCATAACAAGCTCGGGGAGCTTGCATTAAACATTATAGAGCCTTATTTGAAAAGTAAACATGTTTAGGGAATTGAGAATTTACAAAACCTGGGGGTTCCGCTATGCATACTTCTTCTTTCAGATTCTCGTTGAGGAATGCTGACTTCACATCCATTTTGTAGATGGTGAAGCCTTTGAGGGATACATATGTAAGAAATAACCTGATCGCCTCGAGCCGAGCCACTGGAGCAAAGGACTGATCGAAGTCGATCCCCTCTTCTTGTTTGTATCCTTGAGCTATAAGTCTGGATTTATTGATGATGATTAATCCGTGTTCATCCAGCTTGTTTCTAAATATCCACTTATTGCTGATCACGTTCTGTCCTTTAGGCCTGGGTACCAACTCCCAGACTTTGCATTGTTCAAATTGATTGAGCTCCTCTTACATTGCCAATATCCAAGAAGCGTCCTTATTTGCATCTTTGAATTTCTTTGGCTCAACCTGCAATAGAAAACTTAGATGCATAACCTCATTAGCCGTACCTCTTCTGGTTTTCACACCATCGCCTGGCTCTGCTATTATCTGATCAGCTTGGCGATCTGTTAGGTGTCTGAACCCTAGATTCCTTGCTCTCCCTCCAGCAGGCTCTACAATATTTGTTGCATCCTCTGTAGGTTATAGCAATTCTTCTTTTAGCGGTTCTTCATCCACCAAGCCTGGATCGACGATCTTGACAGAGCTTGGAGCTTCTTCTTTGATAGCTTCATCCAAGCTTAGCACCTTCAACCTGGTACCAACATCTACGAAAATAACACTATACGAGCTTCTTTGGAGAAAACTTGTCTCATCAAATACAATATTTATTGACTCTTCTACCACCAGAGTTTTCTTATTGAGAATCCTATATGCATTACTATGGCTACTATAACCTACAAAAATACCTTCAAAATATTCTTCACTAAACTTTGTGAGGTTATACTTCCCGTTATTAAGTACTAAGCATTTACTTCCAAAGATTCTAAAAGAGGACACCGTCGGTTTTTTGCCCTTCAATAGCTCATAGGGGGTCTTACGATAACTTTTGTTGATAAGTGCTCTATTTTGCACGTGACAAGTTGTGTTGACTGCTTCAGCCCAGAAGTACTCCGAAAGTGAAGCATTGTTCAACATAGTTGTACATGCTTCAATTATAGTTCTATTACTTCTCTCAACAACTCCATTTTGTTATGGAGTATGCGGGAAGGAAAACTCATGAAAGATACCTTGACTTTCACCGAATTCTGTCATGGCACTAGACTCAAACTCTATTCCATGGTCACTTCTGATTTTGACCACTTAGCAATTCAGTTCATTCTGAATTTGCCAGAAAAAATTGGTGGAAGACTCGTAGGTGTCTGACTTGTGTTTCAGAAAGAACACCCAAGTAAAACGCGAGTAGTCATCAACAAATTCTAATGTGTAGACCTTATCTCCGAAGTGGTGAATTGGCATAGGACTAAATAAGTCTATATGAAGTAAGTATAAGCTTCTTGAAGAATATTTTTCAGCAATGTTCATTGTCGAGAACATCCCTTAGTCGCTGAATAACCTGCGAGAAAGAGAAAACAATAAAGGAGGAACTGCGAGTTGTCAGTTACTAGAGGTTAAATGAAAAGGAGACCAAAGGGTGCCAGTGATAGCGGCGACATCAGAGTTCGCCCGTCGCGGCTAAAACTACTCCAACGACGGGCTTTTCGGTTATCATAGAATGAAGCAATTACCAAGGAGCACCCATCAGACAGTAACCCGCTCGGCAAAGGATTCGTGACGCTGCCACAGACGGCGAGCTTGAGGATTCGATTCGTAATGCCTAGAGAGTACTGTTCATGCCTATTTATAGGCTCGGGGTCCTGCCCGAGCGGGCAGGTGCTAGAATCACCGGCTACCCGGGGGACAGGAGAGCGGGCAGCGGTGATAGGATGCACAGCTAAAGAAGAAAAAGGCAAAGCTCTTAACCGCGCGGCTACGCGGTCTGCTGTAAAAAGACCAGCGACTCTCAGACGGAAAACCGACTTGCTGATTATTTCGGTCTTGCGGTTACGCGGTCAAAAATGGGGGCCTTGACACATCTTGTGTAAGAATATGAATAACAGTCTTCCGGGTAAACATGATCCCCGCACATTTCCGAATATTGGAAAATTTAGAAATGTTGCCTTAACACACCAGACCGGTATAGCCTTTAATACGTCCCGAAACTATAAATATCGACGGAAAGAGAGCTATCTAGGTATCACTTGGGAAAGAACATTCTTGGATTGCAGTTAACATTACATTATTTCTATGTCGATAAGCAGCTTGTTGGGAGACATGTATAGGAGATCCGGCTCGAATGTAAAACCGCTTGCTCGGGAAAATGCGGCCAAAGTAGTGGAGGTCGCCAGTACGTCAGAAAAATCGACTGAGAACATTTCTACTATCCCCAGACAAACTATCCTCGCTGGAAAACCGAGCAGAGAAAGCGGGAACGGCGGGACAAAAATCGACCCGCCTGTTAACCCAAAGATCGTCGTTACCCCTGATGTCGACATCACAGACAACACTCCACCAAGCCATGACAACAGGTTATCTTCTTCTCCAGCCGACACTCTAACTGAAATTAGGGGGAAAGCTATGAATGCCGCTTTGACCGCGATGGATAAATTTAAACTGAAGTTAGGGATTACAGAGCCCAGTCAGGAGAAACAAAAATGCCTATCCGGGACTACCACCGAGGAATGGGTGGAGAAGAAAGTTTGTCAAAGGAGGAACTGCGAGTTGTCGGTTACTAGCGGTTAAATGAAAAGGAGACAAAAGGGTGCCGCTGATAGCGGTGACATCAGAGTTCGCCCGTCGCAGCTAAAACCACTCTTACACTGGCTTTCGATTGTCATAGAATGAAGCGATTACAGAGGTTACCAAGGAGCGCCCGATAGGACAGTAACCCGCTCGATAAAGGATTCGAGACCGCTGCCACAGATGGATAGCTTGAGGATTTGATTCGCAATGCCTAGAGAGTACTGTTCATGCCTATTTATAGGTTTGGGGTCCTGCCCAAGCGGGCAGGCGCTAGAATCACTGGCTACCGGGGGGACAGGAGAGCAGACAGCGGTGACAGGATGCACAACTAATGAAGAAAAAGGGAAAGCTCTTAACCGCGCGGATATGCGGTCTGCAGTAAAAAGACCGGTGACTCTCAGACGAAAAACTGGCTTGTTGATTACTTCGGTCTCGCAGTTACGCGGTCAAAAATGGGGGCCTTGACACATCTTGAGGAAACATCTGAATAGCGGTCTTCCGGGTAAACATGATCCTTGCAATTTCCGAATTGTGGAAAATTTTGAAATGTTGCCTTTACCCGCCAGACCAGTATAGCCTTTAATACATCCCGAAACTATAAATATAACCAGAAGGAGAGCTATCCAGGTATCCCTTGGGAAAGAACATTCTTGGATTGCGGTTAACATTACATTATTCTCTATGTCAATGAGAAGCTTGTTGGGAGACATGTACAGGAGATCCGGCTCGAATGTAAAACTGCTTGATTGGGAAAATGCGACCAAAGTTGTGTAGGTCGCCAGTCCATCAAAAAAATCGACTGAGAACATTTCTACTGTCCCCACACTAACTATCCTCGTTGGAAAACCGAGCGTAGAAAGCGGGAACGGCGGGACCAAAATCGACTCGCCTGTTAACCCAAAGATCATCGTTACCCCTGATATCGACATCACAGACAACACTCCACCCAGCCATGAGAGTGGGTTATCTACTCCTCAAGCCAACACTCTAACTGAAATCGGGGGGAAAGCCATGAATGCCACTTTGACTGTGGCGGATAAACCTAAACTAAAGTTAGGGATCACAGAGCCCAGTCCGGAGAAACAAAAACGCCGATCCGGGACTACCACCGAGGAGCGGGTGGAGAAGAAACTTCGTCAAAGGGGAAAAGAGAACAAAAAATGATCTGCTCTCAAAGTCGCCGCTGCCCCGCTGTGCATAATTTCTGAGGAGGGCGAGAAACCCGCTAACTCGCAAAAGTAGATCGAACAGTCACGAGAGGTAACCGCATTGGACGAGCTAGAGAAATTTCTTATTGCGGACGAAGACTCTTTGGATTTTGACCTCCTTGCTAATGTCGGTTATTTGCAGGGGATGGAAGAAATTCTTAACAATATGGTCGTAACGAGTTGTGGGACCCCAACATCCAAGTCCCCCGAAAAGCTTTAGGAGGAGTCTGCTGTTGAGAAAGCGCTCCTGGCTGCTGGATTTGACCCTTATGACAAGACAAACCAGGACGTATGCGAGCGGGCAGAATAAACTGGGATGCCTCGGATAGGTAAGTTGCTGTCTGCTTCGAGTAAGGAAAGTCTCTCAAAGAAGATACTGCGGAGAAAATGTCCAGTCCGCCTGATCTCCGAAGGTAGGGATATTCCGATGACCAAAGAGATATATAAGGTGGAAAGAATCAATTCCGCGCGACTTTGGAAAGCTCAGATAAGGAGGATCGATCCGAAGAACGCGCGACAGCCGATATTCTCTGCCCGCGAGTTAACGGCAGTGGGAGAAAGACTTGAATTCGAGCCTCTGCCTCAAAGTATCGATTCCTCAATTCGCTTTATTTGCCGATGATTCCTCTTTTAACCGCTTATTGGATTGTTGTTTCAGTGACGAATGATGCGAGCTCGGCGGTTATCCTTGCGAGTACTTCGTCTCTTCCAGACATGGAGCAGAGGTCTCCTGATGGGTTTTGCCGTGAGCTCGCACGGTTAGAGGAAAATATTCAGTCCATGGAGGAGGAGAAGGATTAATTAAGATTGATGGTGGAGAAGTCGGCTGCAGAGGTGATTTCGGCCCGCAAAGAGACCGCAATGGCTTTTGCCGAGGCTATAACCGCCCGAGAAGAGACGAGGCGCGGGAAAGAACAACTAATCGTACAAGGCGCAGCGCACGAGAAGGAGTTGAGAGATTGAGATAATGGCAAAAGCGACTACTGGACGACGTTGCTCACTATCGAAGACGGTGTCATCAGGCAGAGAATGAAGTGCGACGTCGGTCCGGGAATGCTAACTACAAGAGTCAAAGGGGTAATTGTATGGTTCGGGATGAGACCTTGCCGATGAATCAAGCGGCTTCACCCGGGCGACCTGCCGGACAAGCGACCTCCATGGAAACGGGCATATACCTTTGCTGTGTGGGTCGCGATGTCGTAAAGATTCATCGGCATCACCACACTGTGCTTCACCATCTATCCACTGCGATCTCCACGATTCTGCATGCGGGTGACTTGGTGGCTCACATTAGTGGGGACCTGCCAGATTGTAACGTGTCAATAAGTGAGGAGAAAAGGAAGGAAATGAATGCAAAAGGGAAATAGTTTATTTATATTTATTCTAACTTGATAGTACTGTGCGGTTAGATTTATTTCTAACTTTTGTCCAAATTTTATGGTTCCTTCGTTATTACGCCTTTTAACTGCTCGGCTTTATATTACTTTTCTGATATATCCATGCGATTTTTCGACTATATGCTTGGTCATCTATGCTTCTCTGAATACTACTTTCCCTATAAATAGTATTGATGATTCTCCCCTTATAATAAATTTAGAGTTTCTTTACTTCCGCTGGGAAAGAAATATTATATCCGTGCGATCTAGCGCTTCAGCCGTCTTCCTCCGGTCAGAATTCAGGGCCTCCTCCTTGACCGAAAGCGAGCTTTCGCAATTTGTGCGCAAGCATATGCACGATGATTCCATAGTCGCATGATTACCGTCAGCAGCAGAGCGGTTAAATTCTGTTGGCAACAATATGGCTATCATACCCATCAATCATTTGGATCACGGCTTTTCTTTCCTGCCGTTCATCGAACTGATAGAGGTTTTGGATTTTTATGGAATTATCCTCTGTCAACTCCCCCCGAACACAATCGGCGCCATAATGAGCTTTTTGATCTATCTACGATCGGAGCGGGTAAAGTTACTATGAACCTCTTCAGGAATGGTTTCGTAGCCCGATCGATCAAGGCGGGTAAAAAGGAAAACAAAATCTTTCGTGATATCATTTACTTCGGCTGTAAAGGGCTGAAGGTAGTAAATCTTCCTAATAAAGTTACGGATTGGTCGACTAGGTATCTGGTATTCACAGGTAACCTCGGAGTCCTTCCCTTAAGTCCGCAAACCTGAGCGGCTAGTAATTCAGACGGATAGAGCTCGTCCGGAAAGAGTTAGGGATCACAAATTTCTACAAGAAAGAGCGGTTGGACATCATATATTATTTGCCGCTGTGGTTAGTTGCGGTCGAATGCAATACAACCGAATGTATGCGTTCTGCTGCTTTTGGAAGTTTGTATCCGCAGCGTTCTGTTAACCATTTTCTTTTATAGTTCAGCTAGAGGTTCTGGCGAGTAAACCGATCTCTCCAGAAAGTCCGGTGCCGACCCAAAGTGAACTATGCAAACAAAGGGAAGCAGACCGTATCGAGGCCAATGACCCCGCTGCGAGTGACAGTTTGGCAATTCCTTTCATGCTCGATTGGATTGATAAGCCTCTGAAGGATCTCCGTGGCAAGGAGGCCGTGCGATTTCATCGACATGGGGAGCATATCTCGGTTTCTACTTCTCTTCCTCCCTGGTCAAGCTCCAAAATTAGTCGTCATGCCCGGGCAACTGGCTTTGCTCTGTACGGGAAGAAAAATATGGCTGAAATGAAATCAGTGCAAACTGGACGGTTACCTACCTTAGCAGCCCAAGCTAGGGCGAGAAGCTTCACCCTTGACCACTTTATGGGTGAAGCTCTGGCCGAGGTCACTAGTGTAGCCGAGCGGCTAGAGGTAAGGGTGGAGGAATTAGAAGAAGAAAAGGAAGCTTTGAAGGCTGACAACAAAAGGCTGAGGGAGATCTTCGAGGTTATAAGTACCTTACCCGTAGTTTTTATGCGGCCGGTCTCAATTTCTAACCGATTTTTATATTGCTTTTTTCTTAGAGCAAATGTACAACCGAGAGAATCCGGTTTTTTTGCACGAGATTATCTCCTATTTGTGGGAAGGAGGGAAAGACATTCTTTGTATCCTCAAGGAGAGAGGCTCGCTGATACCAGAAGAGCAAAACCTCATCTTCGACTATCTCTTTCCCAACTTCAGAACATTGGAGGCCGAGCGGGATAAAGCAGCCAGTGCGGCTAAGGTAGATGAATCAATTCCTGCTTCTAAGGCTGAGGTCGATATCCGGGACGATAAAGAGAGCGACACTGAAGAGGTTACCGAGGGAGTATCTGGGGATAGCAGAGAGTCTGATTTTTCGGAATCAACTGGGTCGAGCGAGTCTTCCAGCGCTTCAAGTTCGTCTAGCTCGGGATGAGATCAACGGAAGGAGAAAGCCAGGACATAGATGAGATGTATTTATTTTCATTTTTCAGACCATGCAGATTCTGTTTTTTGTAAACCGCTCGGTATATGTGTAACCGCCTTTTTATGAATGATATCTTTCGTTTTTCCTGCTGTGTGATGCTGTGCGGTTGAGTGGTTTCTATTTCATCGACTAATGAACAAATCGACATGGAAATTTTGCAAATTAATCCTGCATAGAATTCCACACGACAGGTTTGCGGCTTGCAGCCTTTTTATCCGCCCGATTACAATTTAGATAAGAAAAACAGCACAGAATTCCATATAACAATCTGCGGCTAACAGCCTTTTTATCCGCCCGATTACAATTTAGATATGAAAAATAGCACAGAATTTCATATAACAAATCTGCGACTCGCAGCCTTTTTATCCCCCGATTACAATTTAGATAAGAAAAACAACACAGAATTCCTTATAACAAATCTGCGGCTTGTAGCCTTTTTATCCGCCCGATTACAATTTAGATTAGAAAAACATCTCAGAATTCTATATAACAAATCTGCGGCTTGCAACCTTTTTATCCTCCCGATTACAATTTAGATTAGAAAAATAGCACAGAATTTCATATAACAAATCTGCGACTTGCAGCCTTTTTATCTGCTAGATTACAATTTTTAATGTTACTTAGATTGTCGTACGAGTGATGACTGGTTCGCTGCTCCTGGTCTCCTCGCCCGCTCGGCTTGACCACCTTTCTTCAAGAGACTGGCTTGACCACCGATCCGAAAGTGAATAGAAATTCTGAAAATCTCGCCCTGCGATCAACCAAGTTTTACCTTGCCGCGCGGTTACGCGATAAAACTTGAATTCAGAAAAGAAAGAAGGGAGGTGTGCCCGATTACCACGACCTAGATTAATCAACAAGGATGAGGCTGGTGGGTATTGAGACCGCACCATCTCATCTCAAGGAAGATCAAAGAAACCGTAATAATATCCCTTGTGATGCATGGTGGAGCTAAGCACCCACCCTGACCCTGCTGATATGCAAAGGTGGTGTGTTAGATGCCAGCTGGGATCCGTCGTCCAGAAGCCCTCCACACAATAATCTACAAGCTCCCACTACACGGTGTGAAAACTCCCCGCTACACGTGGTCTTGGTGGCATTACGCTAATGACAACGATTCTCGTAGGGGATCGAGCTGGACTCGGTGGTGTTACCCAGGGCTTATCATTTCCTAGCTTTGAGTCTTGAGAGTAAATACCCCGCGATTTGTCCTACGAGTAAAACTATTTCAAATCATCCCCACTCCTGGTATGGGTGATGTCCTCCCCTTCATACGTTTGCAGCTTATAAGCTCCCATTTTCAAAACTTCTTTTATGATAAAAGGTATGGTCCAATTGGGATTCAATTTTCCGACCGAGCTATTTCTTTCTACGGCATCCACTTTCTTCAGAACTAGGTCTCCCACCTGAAATTGCTTGACCCTCACTTTCTGATCGAAATACCGCGCCATCCTCCTTTTCACTTCTTCTTGCCTGATGGTAGCCTCATCTCGAATTTCCTCGATTTGATCCAGGCAGTATCTCATTTTTTCATCATTGATTTCAAGCCAGTCTTCCCAATTTTGCCTAGCAAGTAATACCCTTGGTGATGGTACTTCAAATTCTATTGGGATGAGATCCTCTGATACATGTGAGAGCTTGAAGGGGTCTCTCTCGTGGCGCTTGAAGGTGTAGTCCTTAGAGCCCATAACACTGAGGGGAGTTGATCAACCAAACTGCTTTTTAGGTTCTGAACCCTTTTCTTGAGCAAGTTCAAGATTTGCTTGTTGGCTGTCTCTACTTGGCCGTTGCTCCGGGGATGAGGCACCGAGGAAAATCGATGGTTGGTTCCTTCCTTCTTCCAAAAATTAATCATTTTTGCATTGTTGAACTGAAGTCCATTATCCGTGATTATCGCCATGGGAATTCCGTGCCTACAAATTATATCACCCCAAATAAAATTTTTGACTATCTTAGCCGTAGTTCTTGCTAGTGCCTTGGCCTCAATGCACTTAGTGAAGTAGTCAATCATAACCACGATGAAGCGCCGTTGACTACTCGCCATTAGAAATGGCCCAATGAGATCTTTCCCCCAAATTGCAAATGACTATGGTGCTGTAATCGAACAAAGTTGTTGAGCGGGCTGGAGCTGAACTGGGGCAAATTTCTGGCATTGGACGCATTTCTTGGCATACAACTCTGCATCATTCCTCATTATCGGCCAGAAATATCCTTGACGTAAGATTCGGTGTTATAGGGTCTTGGCTCCAGAATGGCTACCACATTCTCCCGAATGGATGTCTTGAAGTATGGTGGGGACCTCTTCTTCTGAGACACATCTCGTCATGGGTGAGATGAGAGTTCTCCTGTAATGTATCCAGAAGATCAGGTTGTAATACGCTGCCTTAACTTTAAATCTTCTTCGGTCTTTAATAGCAGGGTGATACTCCCCTTTTGATAAGTACAGAATGAACGGATCTACCCTGGAGTGACGTTGGTCAATTTGCATTGCCTCCCCTTCTTCGATTGATGGCCGGAAAAGCTCAGATGCCACTTCTCCCGCAGTAACGCCGAATTTTGATAAAGCATCGGCTTCCTCATGTCTTATCCTAGGATGTGTTCAATAACAAAGCTTTTGAGTTTCTCGATCGCTGCCTTTACCAACACGAGATATTGTTTGAGAATTGGTTCTCAGGTTTTGAAATTCCCGAGCACTTATGAGGTCATTACTAAGGAATCTATTTTGACGTGGGCGTGATCGATGCCGAGCTCTTTCGCGAATCTTAACCCTGCAAGAAGTGCTTCATACTCGGTCTGGTTGTTAGTAACCAGAAAAAATTTTTCACCGCATGCTTTATTTTGACTCCGTTTGGATTGATGAGGACTATCCCTGCTCCTGATGAATTTCTTCCTGAGGCTCCGTCGATGTAAATGATCCAAGCTGGCGGAGAATTTTCTTCCTGAGCAAAACTTCATTCTGTGGTTTCTACAATGAAATCTGCCAAAACTTGAGCTTTTATTTCTGTTCGTGGAACATATGCGATTTCGAACTCACTCAACTCGATTGCCCACTTCGCGAGTCTTCCCGAATGCTCTGGCCTTTCCAATATTCCTTTGAGGGCTGATCCACCATGACCTGGATTGAATGTTCCTTGAAATACGGGTGGAATCGACGAGCAGAAATGACTAAGGCCAAGGCTAGCTTTTCAAGGATAGGGTATCCTAATTCTGCACACTTTAGGACATGACTAACATAATATACCGGGAATTTCCTTTTCCTTTCCTCCCTGATAAGAACAGAACTAACTGCCTCGGGTCCCACTGCCAGATAGACGTATAGCAGTTCTCCTGGGCGAGGACTTTGTAATAACGGAGTCGTTGTTAACTGTCTCTTGAGTTGCTTAAAAGCCTCATCACATTCATCGGTCCATTCAAACTTGGAGGCTCCCCGAAGTTTCTTAAAGAAGGGAGCGCTCTTGTCTCTACCATGGAGATGAAACGGCGAAGACCTGCTAGTCTTCCTTCTAGCTGCTGGAATTCTTTTGGGGAGCGAGGAGGTGCCATACACAGGATAGCTTTTACCTTATCAGGGTTTGGAGCCAACCCTTCAGGGGTAATAAGATGACCAAGGAACTTTCCTTGGTTGGCACCAAAAACACACTTCGACGGGTTTAGCCTCATCCTAAACTTCCGCAGGGTTGCGAAGGTTTCCGCGAGATCCTCTAAATGTGCTGAAAAGGATTTAATTTTTATAAGGAGTTCGTCAACATAGACTTCTAGGTTCCTCCCTTTTTGGTTTTTGAAAACGGAATCCATCATGCGCTGGTAGGTAGCTCCTGCATTTTTAAGCCCAAAAGGTATCTCCAGATAACAAAAACACCCTTCATTTGATATAAAAAGACGTGTGTGGTATGTCGGATTTGTGCATCCTAATATGATGATAACAAGAGAACGCATCTAAAAAACTCATAAAAGAATAAACAACCGCAGAATCTACTAAAGCATCTATTCGAGGCAAGGGGTAGAAATCTTTGGGGGCACGCTTTATTGAGTTTTGTGAAATCTACGCACATTCTCAATTTTCCCCTTGGTTTTGGCACCATTACAACATTCGATATCCAGGTTGGATACAATATTTCTTGAAAAAATTTAACCTTTACCAGCTTGGTGACCTCTTCTTGGATAGGACTGGCCAGTTTTATTGCAACGTCCCTCTTCTTTTGTTGTATGGGCTTATACTTCGGGTCGATATTAAGATGATGACAAGCTATGTATGGATCCACTCCGGGCATATCTTCAGGCGACCATGCGAAGATATCGAGGTTCTTAAGGAGGCAGGAAATCAATTCGACTTTTTCCTCTTCTTATAACTCTGCATTAATGGAGAGCTCTTTCTCCTCTCCCTTAGCGATGGGTACTTTCTCGGTAGTTTGAGCAGCCTCCAGATAGGGTCCCTCCTTCACATTCTCTTTGGGTTCTCCAAGCTCAACAGCCATGACTGCGGGAGGGGTCACCTACTCAATCACGTCAAAAATTTTCACATAACATTCTCTGGCCACTCGATGGTTGCTTCTGACCTGATACTGTTTTCCTTGAGCAGAGAATTTGATAGCCAGATGGTAGGTCGAAACAATTGCTCGATACTCGTTTAGCAGAGGCCTTCTAAAAATTGCGTGATAGCTGCTTGCCGCATCAATTACCACTAAATGGATCATCTTGGTGACTCCTCCAAGAGTTACTAGTAGCGAAATGCTTCCTTCTGCATCCTTCTTCTATCCCAAGAAGCCGTAGAGTGGCCCCTTGGTGGAATACAATGGTCTTCCAATCTTTAGGGCCTCAAACATCTTCCTGAATAAGAGATTCACCGAGCTGCGAGTATCTATCAAAATCTTGTCCACCGTGAAGTTTTTGATGATGGCTTGGATAACAACCGCATCGTTGAATGGGTTGGCGGTGTACGAGAGGTCATTTGGAACAAAAGTAACGAGTTATATGGTCGGAACCGAGGAGGAAGCCAAAGCTAACTCCTGCCTGCGCAACTTTGAGATAGAAGATTTTCGGCTTGATTCAAGGCCTCCCCCTCCGTGGATGCAGAAAAGCCGCCCGAGAGTTCCTTCATCATGGACATCCACACAATCATTCGGGTAAATCATATTACCTAGACTGCCAACGTCAGTGACGTCCTCACATTCCCAGAGCACCTCAGCTACCTCTTTGACCTTTGAGGTATTGGGATCGACGGGAGCCTCTTTACAGAAAGGATCTTACATTTTTCCCTCTAAAAGCAGTCTCTTCACCAGAAAGCGATGGGCCCGACAGTGATCTGTAGGGTGCCCCTCTTCTTTGTGAAATTCGCAATAATTCTTAGAGCTGGGGGGTATTACCTCTCCCTGGGGTCTGGCCTTCCTGAAGTCTTTCCTTTACAGGACCTCAACGACTTCCTCCCAAGTCATGTTTGTAGCATGAGGCCCTCCGTGCTGATTGATAGGGAGGACTTGCGGGACTTCCGAAACAGGAGCATTATCCAATTGCAGCATTCGCTCTCAGAACTGCTGATGGTTGAGGAATGGCCTCTTATGACGAAAGTTTCTACCAATTTGGGGTGAGGACTGATGATCATGACGGTAAGGTTTTGGAATGTGGCGCGCTGCGGAAGAACTTTGCGAGCCGCCACCACCTGCCATAGTGGTTAGAGTAGAAATATAAGAAGTATTAGCACTTTCTCCTTCAATGAACTTGTTTGCGAGAGCGATCACGGATTGAAAGTTGCTGGGGCCTTTGTCGTGGTTTTGAACTTTAACGGGCCTTCCTGGATACCATTGAATAGGGCGACCTTATAATAATCTTGGTCCACATTCTCTACTTCCAGAATTTCTTTTTGAAAGCGATCTACAAATCGGGCCACGCTTTCGCCCTCTCTCTGCATAATCTTGAAAAGGGCGGCAGGACCACTTTTCCTTTTTTTTGAAGTCGAAAACCTCAACAAAATTTCTTGGTGGAACCCGACGAAGGAGTTAATTGAGCAGGGTCAAAGCTCGTGAAACTACTCTCGAGCCTTCCCATCAATAGTGGTCACAGACAACTTACACTTTAGCGCATCCGTCAGGCATCTAAGTGCCACAACATCTTTAAATGCTTGCAGGGGCGTGACCGGATCGGATGCGCCGGTATAAAAAGCTAAGCGAGGTTCTCTGAAATTGCTCGGTGCAGGCTCTCGCCTTATCCGCGCGACAAACGGAGATTGGTCATCCATATCAGCCGGGGTTAAAGGTGAGGTACGGTTAGAATTTGGGAAATAAGCGGGTATACCGGGCTTGCAGTCTTCTTCAAAATCTAACCACTTAGCCGGACTTACCCGAGCGGTATCTTGGAAGTAACCCATGAAAGGATTTAGCTCATCTTCCTGGGGCTGCGATTGCTCGGTGGTCTGACGTGGCTGGAAGGTGGGCTGAGTGGTCGCGGGGGTCGGAAAGATTGCGGGTTCCACGGGTGCTGCGGCTGGAGGCATAGCTAACCGCTATTTCGGAGCTGCTAGAGCTTGGCCGATTTCATCAAGGCGTTCGCTGGTTTCCCACCTATCTCGCTCTATCTCCTGGAGAGATTGTTCGAGCGCCCTCCAGAGGGATTCTTCTGAGGACCCCACGCTGTTAGAATGACGAGAATGAGCGTAGTGAGGGGATCGCTTGTCCGACATATCGAAACCGGTCAGATTCACGGACAACTCGTATCTGAAGGTCGCGTGTTTAATGTTCGTGTCGAGAACGTCCCTTGGTCGCTAAAGAACCTGCGAGTAAGAGAAAATGGTAAAGGAGGAACTGCGAGTTATCGGTTACTAGTGGTTAAATGAAAAGGAGACAAAAGGGTGTCGCTGATAGCGACGATATCAGAGTTCACCCGTCGCAGCTAAAACCACTCCTGCAATGGGCTTTTCAGTTGTCATGGAATGAAGCGATTACATCAGTTACCAAGGAGCACCCGATCGTACAGTAACCTGCTCGGCAAAGGATTCGAGACTGCTGCCACAGACGGTGAGCTTGAGGATTCGATTCACAATGCCTAGAGACTATTGTTCATGGCTATTTATAGGCTCGGGGTCCTGCCCGAGCGGGCAGGCATTGGAATCACCGGCTATCCGGGGGACAGGAGAGCAGGCAGCGGTGACAGGATCCACAGCTAAAGAAGAAAAAGGCAAAGCTCTTAACCGCACGGCTACGCGGTCTGCAGTAGAAAGACCGGCGACTCTCAGACGGAAAACTGGCTTGCTGATTACTGCGGTCTCGTGGTTATGTGGTAAAAATGGGGGCCTTGACACAACTTGTGGTAGAATCCTAATAGCGGTCTTCTTGGTAAACAAGCAATACCCTTAAAAGTAGCCCATGTCTGCTTACCCATTTTACAGGAGTGACATGGACTCTCTTTAAGGCACTTAATGCTGGGTGCATCACACGCTAAGTTGTGAGAAAATATCATATTTATTGTTTTGAAATTAATATGTGTTAATATCCTGTGCCATTATTCACAGAGAGACACACTACTTTTAGCCATAAAACACACTAGTGTAGAATTGTCTAAACATAGAAAATTTAAACAGAAAATATTTTTCTCCGAGTGTTTGTTAAGACTGTCTCCAAATTTATAAACGATTTTATCAAGCACTTATCCTTGCAGAACTCAACGATATAGCTTTTGTCACATAGCTAACTTATGCTTATAAGATTATTGTGTAATCCTTCAACATAAGCTACGTCTGTGAAAAAGACTACGTCGTTGGATATCATACCTTAACCTTTTGTTGTTCCCCTGTCTGAACCTTCAAAGATTACTTTTGGTCCATCTTCGACAGGGGTATACTCAAGTAAAGGGCTTCTTGTACCGGTCATGTGCCGAGAGTATCCACTGTCCAAATACCAGATCAGATTTTTAGTGGCCTTTGGACATACTTGCAAATGCAAATTATTTTACCTTAGGAACCCAAATGTATTTGGGTCCTTGGTTCCTAGTCAGCTGAACAACACTAGGAACATTAAACTTGTGAGTGGTCGGTCTCACATTGCTAACTCGTGGGGTTACATAATTAGCAGGTTTATAACAACAATCTGCGCCAAAATGACAAATTTTACCGCAACTGAAATAGTCAAACCTATTGTACCTTCTCTTGTACTCCTGCTTTACCTTTTGGAGCTGAGGTCTAGCAGGGGCAGTATTCTTAGAGGTGGAGGCCTCCTAGTTGTAGAATATACAGGAGCTCCCCATCTCTTTAGCCTTAGGCAAAGTAGATTTAGCTTTTGGTGCCTTCTTATTATTATGGACATGTACATATGGACAATAAATCTTCATCTGAATTTCTTTATAAGGTTCTTTGAACACGCTGACACCAAAGTCACGGGGATGGGTCCATCTCTAGTATCTATTCTTGGGATCTACATAAGTAGGCCTAGCATAATGACCATAAGATGACTCCAGGTCACACTTGTTTGTCGGGAAGATTACCTTCCTAAACGAGAGTTAACCCAAGGGCGCCTTCCCCTTTTCCTTGGTGCTAGCCTTTCTGGCAGCCTTACCCTTTCCACCTACGTGGCCAAGACCATTACCCATCTATTGAGCTGAAAATACATAAATGAGAGGGAGAATAGTGTTTGGCTTGGAGTAACTCTCAACAAGTTTTCTCTCCACCACGAGCTTTTCTTCCAGCTCATCAAGATATTTTTCCTTCAGACTCAATGTCTCGGTGGAGCCCTTGAGTTCCACTTTCAAGGAGTGGACTTCATCTCTGAGAGGAAGCAATTTTGCAATTTCTTCCTTCAAATTAGTTTCCACTACCTTGCGGGAGGCAATCTCCTTTAACTGCTTTCGGACTACCTTATGGTATTTGTCAAAAGCCTTTAATAGGTGCTCGTGCTGAGCCATCAATTCTGATTCATCCTCTTCAGAAGAATAGCCTTCATGACCATTAGTGGACGTTTCAGACTCAGAGAGTATTATGTGCAAATTTTCCTTCCTGTGGTACTCGGAGTTGCCAACGTCCTCGTCTGATTGTGCAATAATCCTGAATTAGGCTTCCTCATTTTCTGAACTCGACTCACTTGAGTCACTGCCACTGAGAGTCTTCGACTTCTTGGAGATGAAGCTCTTTTCTTCTTTTCTTTTTCTCTTGAAGGATCTTGTTTCTTCCTTCTTGGAACCATCCTTCTTTTTATAAGGACACTCCGCAATCACATGTCCTTACTTATTACAATAGTAGCAAATAATGTCAGAGGAAAAATGTTTATTCGGTCTAGATTTATACATGTCCTCCTTATTGTAGCTTTTTTAAGCGATCTCCATCTCAATGAGATTTTCTATAGTCAAAGGAGGAGGACCGACTCTTCATCTGTCTCCTCTTGCTGAACATTTTCTTGAATTACTTGGAGATGAGAGAAAATTCTCCATCCGATAGCTCGGAGCCTAACGTGCTTGGCTCAGAGTCTTATAGAGGATCAGGAGCTCATGTCCTAACGAGTGATACATCTTTAAACTTCTTTGAACCTTCAGCCTTCAGGGCCACAGACTTTTCTCTGCTAAAAGTATTATTGCTTTGCTCCTCCTTCCTAGTATTCATCTGGAGTTCGTAGGAGAGCAATTTGCCAAACAGGTTATGAGGGACGATTTCCCACAACTTCAAAAATTCTCTAATGAAAACAACTATGGTATCCCAGTCCTTAGTCAGGGATCTTAGAACTTTGTCGTTGAGCTCACCAGGAGTGAATGTACGACCATAGTTCTTGTGGCAGTTGACGATCTTGAAAAGTTTCTCGAAGTTGTCAGCGAAAGTATCACTTGATCCTTGATTAAATGCTTCATACTCTTGATTTAGTATAGATCTTCAATCATCTAAAACTTCCTCAGTTTCTTCCATCAGAACTACCAAATAGTCCTATATTTCCTTGGCAGACTTGCATTGGAATAAATTTTGGAGCATAGAGCCGTCCATTGCACTTGCGATGATGTTCTTTTCTTTCTTATCCAAGGAGACTAAGACGATTTCATCCTTCATTAAATCCATCATTTTCTTTGGGATCATAATTGCTGGATTCAGAGCTGAGGCTTGAGTAGGTATATGTGGTCCTTCTTCCACTATCTGAAAAATTCTTGGATCAGCAGCTTCCATGAAGAACCTGACTCTTTCTTTTCACATGGGAAAATTCTCTTTAGTGCTTATAGGCAGCTTCATAGATAACATGTCCTTTCTTTTGTCCATGGTTACTAAGCAAAAACTCTAAATGCTAGATTAGGGATCTTGTTCAAGGTGTTAACCTTATATCAAACAAAACTCCCCTCTGCTACCAATTGAAAGTATCTAGCGTCTACCTAAATCACATAGAGGGGGGTGAATAGGTGATGTTTGTGTCTTTTCGCAGAATTAAAATTAACTAAAAAATTAAGCACATAAACACAGAGATTTATAGTAGTTCCCCGAGTAGGGTACGTCCACTTTCCCACCGGGCCTATCTACCACGAAGGGCTAGATTCAGCTACTTCACCAAACTCAGATATCGTAAAATCTTACACCTCGGAGTTGCAACTACTACAACTTGGAGACGATGCTCCTACAACTCAGAGAACAACCTCTCCTAAAACTCGATCCACAAATTGGATCTACTCACTCGATCCACAAACGGATCTACTCACTCGATCCACAAACGGATCTACTCACTCGATCCACTAACGGATCTACAAACTCGGAGAAAAATTCGACTTCAAGAGTAAATTAATTCTACAATACAATAACGATTACAAGTCTTCGCTCTGACGTTCTTCATAAAATTAGATCTTGAAGCTTGGAGAACTTTGAAAGATGAAATCTTGAAGAACTTGAATCTTGAGTCTTCACACGTGTAGATCTAGAAGAATAGAAGTCTTTAGAATGCAGCAATCAAGATGTAAAGGTCGAGGAAGATGATATCTTGCTATGCTTGTAGTATATGGCTGATCAGAATGTTTGTGTGCGGAGGGAGGCCGACGGATTATTGATTAGGAATTTTTTGTCTTTTGAATTGGAGAGCAAATTAACACAAAACAAGATTAGCAATTAATAAGAATATCCCTAGGTATTTATAGAGATACACCCTCTAACGGTATAAAGGAAATTTCCAAAATGAAATCGAAAATTACTGTGCATGGTCGACAGGAACCCTTGACTGGTTTTGAGATATTTCGGAAAAATAACCTAAGTCAAATTCATCAAGTATCGTCGAGTATCATATTGATACTCATCAAATACATCTTTATATATGACGAAAATGACTTAACTAAAACATCCCAGGCCGGCTGTACACTCGACACTATGTCGACAAGTCATACTCAATGAATTTGTCGAGTATCACCAGGAATACTCGACGAATTCATTGAGTTTCGGTCAACAGACTCGATGCAGTCAATGCCATAAATTCGACAAATTAGACTTGGAAAAATATAGAAAAGTAGTGTCGACTGGACTCGACTAATTCATCGTGTATTACTTAGCATATTCGACGAATTCGATGAGTTTGCACAATGATACTCGACGAATTTTAATTAACAGATTTTTCACTTCTCTAATGAATTTACCCTAAGTATATACTACTAATTCGACGGGTATTGGTAAGTATACTCGATGAATTCAGCGTTTATCAATGATGATACTCGACGAATTCTACGTATATGCTTAACCATACTTGCTGAATTTTACTTAGGTAAAATTCCTATTTTCCTGGGTAAAACCCTTGACCATCCTTGAGCCTTCTCCTGTACTTGGGATAGAAGTACAACCCCAATAGAAATATTACACGTGATTCAACACTTTGGCCTACAAATGAGGAATTACATTGTGTAGTGCTGTGTTTATTGACCCGCTGTTTCCTGATATTGTTGTGTACTTAGCTCGTTACCAGGGCATGTTGGCTATAACTTCACGCCGATGTGAACAACTTGAATGAACGCCTGACCCCGCCTGTTAGATGCTAGACACGCCCCCTTGTCATGCCCTTGATAGGGGTGTATAAATTTAATCTGACGTGGCGTATTCTTTAGTGCGCTGGAGAAAGTGCATGGTGTGCGGGATTAGTCAGACACCTTGGTCATGCCCGTGATCAGGGAATGTAACTTTCAACTGTTGGAAAAATAACCCAAAAAGTGCCCAAATTCTTTCAGTGAGCTTTAATTTGATAATTGTAGCCCAAAATAACCTGAATTGCAAAAAGAAGTCAATTAGTGGTTATTTAATGAAAAATTAATTTAAAAAAAATCAATTATTGAAATAAAATTTTATAAAAATAACTCTAAAATTAGAGTTATCAAATACTCTCATACATAAACGTTTGCTAGTCCCGAGCAAAAAACCTCCTATAGAGAGTAGAAAAAATTTCTACACTATAAAAGAGTGATGAACCTAAGGAGTAAAGCAAGAAGTCCTACACCTATGTGCGTAGAGATCTTAGCAAAAAAACTTGTTCAACATACACATTAGTTTAGTTATTTCATAAAAATCTCTTGATTTATTATTACCACCTTAAAAAAATATCGAAAAATCCTAAAATTATTTTAGGGAAAGAGTAGTGTGTTCACTAAGATTGATATTATGCAATATTTAAGAATTAGGGTATCCTCCTAAGAAATCCATCAATGATGATGGCCATAGGCTTGCCCCTTCACATTCTCGCCACGACAATAGTCTAACTCATAAGCACAAATTATTAGGATTTAGCTAGGTTTAATTGTAGGCTTAGTTTAAAGTTGCAGATAAACAAAGATAAACTCGATGGCTAGTCACAACTAAACTAAAAGTGAGGTCGCATAAATGACTCAATACAATCACCAATGATTTTCAAGCGCAGAGCCAATTTGTCGAAACTTTTGCTACACATTTTCACTTTTTTTTCACAAATACTTTTTATTCATTCACTCGCGTGAAGGATTTTTTTATTTTTTTTGTAATATAATATATTTCGTAAATAGGGGACTGTGAAATTAACCATCATATCAAGATGAGTTCCAAACCATACACAACTCAAAGCAAACTTTTCTGAGCTCAGGCATAGGTGTACAATTAGGATGTTATTTAGGTTTTGGTCATATTTTGGTAGAGCTTAAACAAAAGATAATATATAAGGCTCAACTTTGGTTAGCAAAGGGAAAAATGTTAGGTGCAGGTGCAAAGGCTCAAACGGGCCAATAGAAATGCCAAACCTATTTTTATGCTAACAAGTTGAACATATGCAAAATGTTGAGAATAGCTTGGGGCCAATTCTAGACACTGAGAAAGTAATACTTCTCATCTTAATCGGGTAATATCGCTCTAGTAAACTTCTACATACTTACCTATACAATTTTTCAAATTATTTCGGATTCAAAATAAAATTGAAATAAACTATCTGCACATAATTAAAAAGTATATAAGGCTAATAATATGTTGAATATTAAATATTACTTAAGATTATACTAACATGTGTGCTTGACTAGAAGCACAGCATAATCAACAGTTTTACTACCAAAGTCAAAATCTACTAATGTAATAAAATCTTCTAATGACTATTAAAAAGCTAATTTACTAAGGATTTTTTAGGTGAGCAAATATAGAAATACAAGATTTTTCTAATTAAAGAATATATATGATTTATAAGAAAAATATTTTCATTTTCATATTTTAAACATTTAAAAAAAACCCTATTTTTAGATACTATTATTTAAAACAATTGCTTATTTATAAAAAATTTTAAGAAAATTTGAAGCATTGCGCTAAAAGAAAAAAAAATTCTTGAAAACATTCCTAATGGTGATTTATATCCCCCCTCACCCCTCCATACCTAAAATGAAACATTTTCCTCAATATTTTGCAAAAAAAAAGTAAAAGAATAGGAAGATGGGACTTCTCTGAGATGAAAACCAAGCCATGCCAAGCAGACCTGAAAGAAGAGAGAAGAAGAACAATATGCAATAATAATAATTTGGAAACAATAAAAATTTTGATAGAAACAACCACTGTTACATTTGCTAAAATCTAGTGCAGAAAAAATTGATATAAATAGACCTCAATGAAGAGCTAGCTCTAGGCATCACTATCATCATCACTCCCATATAAGTACTCACGCACCTCCCGCAACTCGCGCGAGAGGTGCCCCACAGTGGTAGTGTGACAAAGCTATGATGCGTCAAATCACGAATCAAAGTGGGCTCTCATCTGGACAATCTGCACGCCAAGGCACCAATACTAATTAATCCTGAATGTAGATGCACTGGCTAATGAAGGGGAGGACTGTGGAGGCAGAGGAACGTCACTATAGTCCTCAGAGAAGGCATGATCAAAATTGTCCTCGCCTAGAACTGGAGGTATAGGCCGACGCGCCAATCCAATAACATGTAGATTCGGGATAGTAAGAGGAAGTTGTTTTTGCACACAGTGCAAACACAGAAGGAAGTCTACAAACCCTTAACATTTTTACGAGGTGGGTAATGATATTCCCGCCCTGAACAACTCCAAAGCGCATGTATTCAGCATGGTGCCAGAAAAATAGTGCGAGCTCCATGCCGAGTTTAAGTGGAACTTGATTGACCATAGTATATATATATATATAAATATAATAAGTCATGTCAAGTGACAACTCCATGGCTCTCGCCTCAACCGATCAGGGAAAAGTAAGAAGATTGTGCAGGATGCGCAGTGCGGGTGAAGTGATTTCTCTTTAATTTCTTGGGTGTGTCGGGAACGATATCATTGCTGATATCCAACCAAAATTGCAGAAGATGGAAGTCTCTGTAAAAATCAAAAAGTAAGTCGGCGTAAGCGGGGGACTGAGTGAAATGTTCGTCGATGAAGCCCATCAAGGCGTTGATTTGTCGGATAGAGAGCTTGAGCTTGATGTCATTGGCTTGAAACTTGAAGAAGTTGTCATTGTCCCCCACCTAGAATTCGAATGAAGATAAGAACTCCATCTTGATTTCAAGAAATGTGGGTTTAACAATAGTGAAGAAGGCATTCCATCCAGGAGTGGACAGAAAGTCGTGAACAAGTTCAGCCATACCGAAGGTGGCGAGAACCCCAAAGTCAAAGATGCGGAATGTAACACCTCCATACGTAACGTAAAATATAATAGAAGGTATGGCCGGGGCCCCACGCCATATTACACTGACAATTAGTGGAGTTACAGGTTAATAACAAAAAGACAAAATGAATCCTAACTCAGAGCATTCTAGCATAAGTTTTATGGGTTGATTGAACTCAAGTAAAACAAATTTCCACTAATATAAACCACATAGGAATGTTTAAAAAATACAATAAAATTACGGCCTTAAGTCCTTACAACTGTTCTTCAAAAAAAGTGGTTTACAAACATCGGCACGCAGGCCGGTCACACATGAAAATAATAAAATGCCTTTGCTTGGCCTTCGAGGGCCAGCATAACATCAAAGGACTGTAACTAGCTATTTCTCGCTCGACTCTCCAGCACCTGCACAGGGAAAATCTACCAGCAAGTTGGCAAACAAGGCAACGATGAGCTTTAGCTTACCAATTTATAACGACCCTAGCCCATTCCCGCGACAGCGGTATTCCTTCCCTGCAAGCATAGCATTCAAAAATAGATATGATGAAAGGGTGGGTCTTACACTCGACTTCCTGTGCTAGCGGAACAACCATCATCACAGAATATAAAAATAAATAGGAGGGCTCCAACAAAAAGCGAACGAAAAGTAGTCGGTTGGCTCCCAAAATCCGGGACTCGATACCACGTCCTTAGGACCTACCTCTCCAACAAGCACACAACTCGTCGTAAGCCGGACTCAATACAACGTCCTTAAGACCTACCTCTCCAATAAGCACACAACTCACCGCACCTACATAAGCATCTATTATTTTCAACATAAGCCGTCTAAAACGCAGCAATAATATATTTTTGGAGCGGCGGTAAACTTTCAAGAGCGATCGAAATTCGAGTCGAGATTAAATCCCTTATTCACACGAAGTGCACCGATCGGAAAAGCAAATCAAGGCTAGGCCAAGTTACGCTCCCGAGACGGATCTACCCGTTCCGGATAACAAGAGGTTCAATAACAACAAGTTTGATTTCATATTTTGCAAGCGATGAAACTAATAATCACTCTAAAAGCATGAATCACACAAGAGGGAAGAAGTTACCAAACCGGGAATAACGTTCACACAAGATAAGGTGGGAGAATCACTCTGTCCACGGATCCGACGGCGTCACACCGAGTGGTTTGCAACCTTCTTCCAAGGAGTCGCACCGAAGGAAGCTGCGCCAGAGTCACACCGAACGGATGGAGGGAGCAGGGGGGGTGGCTTCACACCACTAGCAAGGGGGGGGCGGCTATTAGGAGATCCTCTTGGCCGAAATTATCTTAGAGAGGATTTAGGTTTTAATCTTTCACTAGTGATATTCTCATAAGCACCTCCTTAAATAGGAGTTTACAACAAGCCTTAACCATCTATGATGGAGATGTAATCTCATCCATCCGAATGGTTAAGTGCACACCAAAAATAAAATTGTTTCAAATTAAAAATTAAAAGCATGCAATGAATATAAAATTATCACTTAAACATAGGATAATTTTATATTCCAAAATATAAAATAGAGTTCATGAAAATAAGATAAATAAAGCTAATTCTTTATGGCAGTTCTAGCACGCCGCGGGCGGAGGTTGTAACGCGCACTTCCTTCAGCGTCATCACGACGTCTAAGATCTTTGTGTCGTTGCGCCTCGGCAACCGGGTCATCATCAATTGGCGGTGGCGTTGCATCAATCCTCCCCCACTCAAAATCACGTATCTCTGATGCGTGAGTGGAGAGAAAGCAGCGGAGGAGCTCGGCATCCAAACGTTGAAGCTCTGTCGCGAGTACCCAAGAGTCGTCCGAAGGGGGCGGTCACGCCAACGAACAAGGAAGCGGTAGGTAGTACCATCTGGAGTAGTGAATGGTTCCGCAATGAGTATCATATCTGGAGTGAGAAATGTCCTGGGAAATCTGGGAAACATGTCAGCAGTAGGAATAAAAGAAGGCAACGTACCATCCGATGTTATACCTGTGGGGACCGAAAGAGAGAGAGATCATCAAAACTACCACTCCCCAACCCATTAAAAAGTGAAGTGGAGGGAGAAGACGACAGAGAATTCAACTCAGGTGGAGGTAAAACAAATAGCGTCAAATCCGAGACATTAAAAATAGGGGAGATTCCCCAATCAGCTGGTAAATCCAAAACGAAAGCGTTGTCACCTAGTTTCTTGATAATCCGAAAAGGGCTGGCCCGCTTCGGTGCCAACTTCTTAACGGTGTCAGATGGGAAGCGTTCGGGAACTAATCGGACTAAGACCAAATCGCCAACTTTAAAGTGCGACACCCTCCTATGTAAATTAGCATGCGTCTGATAAGACTCGTATTGAGCAGTCAAGGTAGTTCGTATATGTGCATGTAAGTCATGAATATGTTGGGCGAAGGATTGTGCAAATTGACTTTTCTTGTATGTTGGGGGCAACGACACCAAGTCAATAGGCACAGGGGCCTTGTACCCGTGAACAATCTCATTTGGTGACAGACCAGTGGACCGATTTTTGGAATTATTATAGGCCAACTTGGCGTGGCGAAGAAAAAGATCCCACGTGCCTTTGTGATCGCTCGCTAGGCATCTAAGAAGGCTACCCAAGCTCCGATTATCCACCTCCGTCCGCCTATCAGTCTGGGGGTGATAGGCAGAGGAAAACAATAACTTGGTACCCATTAAGACCCAAAGTGTCTTCCAGAAATAGCTCGTATACTTAAACTCTCGATCCGATACTATTGTCTTTGGCACTCCCCGGTGACTAACTACTTCTTTAAAATATAACTTTGCAATATGAGACGCATCGTTAGTTCTGGTGCACGGGATAAAATATGCCATTTTGGAGAACCTATCCACAACTACAAAAATAGAATCGTGATGTCGTAAGGTAGTGGGTAGGCCTAAGACAAAGTCCATGCTCACATCTTCCCATGGGGTGAAAGGTATAGGAAACGTCATATATAAACCGACGTTGGTTTTGGTGCCCTTGGATACCTGATAAGTACGAAAACTACTGACCACTTGTCCCACCATTGCCTTAAGTTTTGGCCAATAGAATTTTTCTTCAACTAACGTGGTCTTATCCCTACCGAAATGACCACTCAACCCTCCGCTATGAAGTTCCAAGATGATATGGAGGTGTAACGACGACTGTGGAATACAGAGCTTTCCAAGTCTAAATAGATAGCCATCCTTAATGACGAAAGCCAATATGTTCATGGGGGAGCTATCTTGGGCTGACAAATATGCGTCCTGGAAATCGGGGCACATGGCGTACTCATCTTTTATTCATTCGAATCCTACCACATGAACCTCCATTGTGGTGAGTAACAAGGTTAAGCGACTAAGAGCATCCGCGACTCGGTTGTCAGCTACCTTAAGGTATTTAAGATTGAAAGTTTAACCCTGTAGGAAAGATACCCACTTAGCGTGATGCAGGCTTATTTTATGCTGGCCATTGATGAACCGCAACGCTTCCTGATCGGAAAGGATCACAAACTCCTTAGAGAGGAGATAGTGCCTACAATGGGGCAAACATCTTATGACGACGTAGAACTCCATATCATAATTTGAGTTGTTTAATTTGGCGCCCGCCAACTTCTCACTACAATAGCTCACAGGGTGTCCCTCTTGACTCAAGACACCTCCAACTCCCACGCCAGAAGCATCAAACGTAAGCTCGAAGACCTTTGTAAAGTCGGGTAGACGTAAGACAGGTGCCTCAGTCATAAGTTCCTTAATGCATTGGAATGCGAAAGTGGCGGTCTTCATCCAGGTGAACTCTCCCTTCTTCATGCAATAAGTAATGGGTGCCATAATGCTACTAAAATCGCGTATGAAATGACGATAGAAGGTAGCAAATCCGTGGAAACTATGCACCTCACGAAGGCTAGTGGGCTCGGGCTAGTCTCTAATCACTTGAACCTTTCCTGGGACAGCACGAATTCCTTCAGAGCCAACTATGTAACCCAAGAATTCAACCTTCGAAACATAAAATGTGCATTTCTTAAGATTTAGATATAAGGTTTCCTTCCATAAGGTGGAGAGGACTACTTTGATGTAGAAGAGGTGTTCGGCGGGGGAGGTACTAAAGACTAGGATGTCGTCGAAATACACTACAATAAACTTCCCCATATACGGCCTAAAGGCGTGCCTCATCATCTGGGAGAAGGTGCTGGGGGCATTGGATAACCTAAAGGGCATCACCAGCCACTCATACAACCCGTACTTAGATTTGAACGCTATCTTCAACTCATCCCCTTCTCGGATCCTTATCTGGTGGTAACCACTCCGTAAATCTAACTTTGAGAAGATAGTGGAACCCGAAAGGACATCCAAGAGGTCATCTAGTCGCGGGATTGGAAGCCTATATTTTATAGTAATTTTGTTGATAGCCCGGCTATCAACACACATGTGCCATGTGCCATCCTTCTTAGGGGAAAGAAGGGCCGGGACAGCACATGGGCTCATACTCATCCTATTGAATCCCTTAGTCAGTAAATCCTCTATCTGGGTTTGTAACTCTTTGTGGGCGGCAGGATTAAGCCTATAGTGCGGTTGGTTGGGTAAGGACGATCCGGGGATAAGTTCTATGGCATGTTGTATATCTCTAAGCGGTGGAAACGAAGAAGGTAACTCCTCCGGGTATACGTCCCTAAACTCATCCAACAATACCCGTAGCTCTCAGGGTAAATCATCCAACATGCCACTATCAATCTTAGCACTCATGAGAACGAGAGCATACATCATACCCTCGACGAAGGAATCCTTCACAAATTCTTTCCTACCAACTAATCTCAAGGCTTTCCTCTCTATTGGGACGGTGGTATCCTTAGCCAACACTACTGGCTCCTTTGGCACAGTTGGTGTCAAGGTGACAGTCTTGCCGTTGAATTTGAACTCATATGTGTTGGCGCGAGCATAGTGTGTCACATCACGGTCGTAGAGCCAGGGGCGGCCTAACAACACATGACAAACATACATTGGCAAGACGTCGCATTAAACCTCATCTGAGTAGGATTTGAATGACAGGGGGACTAAGCATCGTTGGGTTACCTTAATAGTAACCTTACTGATCCAAGCAACCTGATAGGGGGTCGGATGCGGTTCAGCAGTCAAGGACATACCCTTAACGGCAATCTCAGAAACGGCGTTCACGCAACTATCACCATCAATAACTAGTTTGCAAAGCTTCTCGCCACTCTTAAAGATCAAGGAGAATATGCTCGTCCTCTTCCAGTCATCTACAGGATGAGGGGTGGGAAAATTCAACGCATCAATATAAGGCGGTGATCGTCCTCCAAGGCACTAGGGACTCCTTCTGGGTCACTTTCCTCTGCGGCCTCGTACTCATAATCGTCAGGGTCGGTAGCTGGATCTAATAAGGCTAGTGTTTTCGTCTTTGTTGGGCATTCGTAGGCATAGTGGCCTTGAACGCCGCAAGAGTAACAAGTGGTGTTAGCCATGCTAACCTTCCCTATAGGAACACGCTCACTTGCGGGGCTCTTAGTGTTTCTAGCGGTGATAACAACATACTTCGACTCAGTGGATCTAAATTTTGCCTTATCAGGATATGTGGAAGAAGATGCCCCAGTGGTGGACTTATTCTTCGTATGAGAGTAACAGGAGTGTGCCTTAGAGGCTAGGTGCTTTTCAATGTCGAGGGCGGCATTGAATGTCGTGTTCAGATCCGTGTGTCCATATCGTAAGAGCTTCCTTTGGATATCGGGGTGAAGTCCCTTTCGAAATCTAGATAAAGTGACTTTGGGGATCTACTTAAGGTCACATCGCACCATACGGTCCTTAAGTTCACCCATATATTCAGCTACCGTACTTGAGCCCTGCCGCAGGGTGGAAAGCTTGTCGAATATCTATGTCCGATGGTACGCGGGGACGTACTGATCGGTCAACAAGTTCTTCATTACGGCCCATCCAATAATTGGGTTTCCCTTCCCAGCTCCTAGCCTATGCTCTTCATTCAACCAATAAGTTTTGGCACGACCTGTTAACTTCATCCTGGCAACTTGGACCTTTTGGGGGTCCATGAGATGGTGCAAGTCGTAGTAACATTCCATGTCCACCATCCAATTAAGGAAGTTCTGTAGATCTCCCATGTCGTCAAAAGTGGGGGCATCAATCTTGATGGCCCTAATAATGTCAAACTCTCGCTCGTGGCGATGGCCTCGAGGGGGCACTCATGGGGAGTCCCCATCAGAATCCGAATCGGAGATTTGTTGGCGCCGGTGGGGCAACTCAACATTAACGGGTGGTGGGGGTGGCCTAGCTTGGTTTTGTATGAACTGGGTTAACATGTCCCTAAGCCCCGTCATTTCGACACGCAGCCCGGCTATGTCCGCGGAGTTGGGATCCCCATGCACGGGCTCAGCCATCCTAGACGTAGACGGAGTCGTGTATTCCGATCCAAGCCTAGTGCGCATTCATGTTTAACAAAATTTTGGAAAGATGATTTTTCCTAGGGCTGTAGATATACCGGTTTTAAAATATTTTTATAGAAGCTTGACGTGAGTAACACGTAGATCATTAAATTTTTTTTTTGTAAATTTTGATGAAAAAAACAGATTTTAGCCCGTTATTGGAAGACCACAGAAAATAATTTTTTTGATTTTCTAAAGATCCGAATGACCAACATAGAACGCAGAGAGGATGTTTGCAACGTAGAAGTTGAAACGACCTCCTCTGATACCAAATTGATGAAAGGGTGGGTCTGACACGCGACTTCCTATGCTAACGGAACAACCATCATTACAGAATATAAAAAAAGAGGAGGGCTGCGACAAAACGCGAACGAAAAGGGGTCGGTTGGCTCCCAAAATCCGGGACTCGATACCATGTCCTTAGGACCTACCTCTACAACAAGCACACAACTCTCCGTAAGCCGGACTCGATACAACGTCCTTAAGACCTATCTCTCCAACAAGCACACAACACACCGCACCTACACAAGCATCTATTCTTTTAAACATAAGCCGTCTCAAATGCATCAATAATATATTTTTGGAGCGGCGGTAAACTTTCAAGAGCGATCGAAATTCGAGTCGAGATTAACTCCCTTGTTCAGACGAAGTGCACAGATCAGAAGAGCAAATCAAGGCTAGGCCAAGTTATGCTCCCAAGACGGATCTACCCATTCCGGATAACAAGAGTATCAATAACAAAAAGTTTGATTTCAGATTTTGCAAGCGTTGAAATGAATAATCACGGATAAAACGATGCGTGAGAAATCTCCACAAACTAAAAGCATGAATCACACAAGAGGGAAGAAGTTACCCAACCGGGAATAACGTTCACACAAGATAAGGTGGGAGAATCACTCTCTCCACGGATCCACCGGCATCACACCGAGGCATTTGCAACCTTCTTCCAAGGAGTCGCACAGAAGGAAGCCGCGCCGGAGTCGCAAAGAACGAATGGAGGGAGCACGGGGGGGGGGGGGGGGGGGGGGGGGGGGGGGCTTCACACCACTAGCAAGGGGGGCGGCGGCTATGAGGAGATCCTCTTGGCCGAAATTCTCTTAGAGAGGATTTAGGTTTTAATCTTTCACTAGTGATATTCTCATAAGCACCTCCTTAAATAGGAGTTTACAACAAGCCTTAACCATCCATGATGGAGATGTAATCTCATCCATCCGAATGGTTAAGTGCACACCAAAAATAAAATTGTTTCAAATTAAAAATTATAAAGCATGCAATGAATATAAAATTATCACTTAAACATAGGATAATTTTATATTCCAAAATATAAAATAGAGTTCATGAAAATAAGATAAATAAAGCTAATTCTTTATGGCAGTTCTAGCACGCCGCAGGCGGATGTTGTAACGTGCACTTCCTTCAATGTCATCACGGCGTCTAAGATCTTTGTGTCGTTCCGCCTCGGCAACCGGGTCATCATCAATTGGCGGCAGCGTTGCATCAATCCTCCCCCACTCAAAATCACGTATCTCTGATGCATGAGTGGAGAGAAAGTGGCGGAGGAGCTCGGCATCCAAACGTTGAAGCTCTGTCGCGAGTACCCAAGAGTCGTCCGAAGGGGGCGGTCACGCCAACGGACAAGGAAGCGGTAGGTAGTACCATCCGGAGTAGTGAATGGTTCTGCAACGAGTATCATATCTAGAGTGAGAAATGTCCTGGCAAATCTGGGAAACATGTCAGTAGTAGGAATAAAAGAAGGCAACGTACCATCCGATGTTATACCTGCGGGGACTGAAAGAGAGAGAGATCATCAAAACTACCACTCCCCAACCCATTAGAAAGTGAAGTGGAGGGAGAAGACGACAGAGAATTCAACTCAGGTGGAGTTAAAACAAACAGCGTCAAATCCGAGACATTAAAAATAGGGGAGATTCCCCAATCAGCTGGTAAATCCAAAACGAAAGTGTTGTCACCTAGTTTCTTGATAATCCGAAAAGGGCTGGCGCGCTTCGGTGCCAACTTATTAACGGTGCCAGATGACAAGCGTTCGGGAACTAATCGGACTAGGACAAAATCGCCAACTTTAAAGTGCGACACCCTCCTATGTAAATTAGCGTGCGTCTGATAAGATCGTATTGAGCAGTCAAGGTAGTTCGTATATGTGCATGTAAGTCATGAATATATTGGGCGAAGGATTGTGCAAATTAACTTGTCTTGTATGTTGGGGGCAACGACACCAAGTCAATAGGCACAGGGGCCTTATACCCGTGAACAATCTCGTTTGGTGACAGACCAGTGGACAGATTTTTGGAATTATTATAGGCCAAATGGACGTGGGGAAGAAAAAGATCCCATGTGCCTTTGTGATCGCTCACTAGGCTTCTAAGAAGGCTACCCAAGCTCCTATTTACCACCTCCGTCCGCCTATCAGTCTGGGGGTGATAGGCAGAGGAAAACAATAACTTGGTACCCATTAAGACCCAAAGTGTCTTCCAGAAATAGCTCATATACTTAACATCTCGATCCGATACTATTGTCTTCGGCACTCCCTGGTGACTAACTACTTCTTTAAAATATAACTTTGCGATATGAGACACATCGTTAGTTCTGGTGCACGGGATAAAATATGCCATTTTGGAGAACCTATCCACAACTACAAAAATAGAATCGTGACGTCGTAAGGTAGTGGGTAGGCCTAAGACAAAGTCCATGCTCACATCTTCCCATGGGGTGAAAGGTATAGGAAACGTCATATATAAACCGATGTTGGTTTTGGTGCCCTTGGATACCTGATAAGTACGAAAACTACTCACAACTTGTCCCACCATTGCCTTAAGTTTTGGCCAATAGAATTTTTCTTCCACTAACGTGGTCTTATCCCTACCGAAATGACCACTCAACCCTCCGCTATGCAGTTCCAAGATGATATGGAGGTGTAATAACGACTGTGGAATACAGAGCTTTCTAAGTCTAAATAGATAGCCATCCTTAATGACGAAAGCCGATATGTTCGTGGGGGAGCTATCTTGGGCTGACAAATATGCGTCCTGGAAATCGGGGCATATGGCGTACTCATCTTTTATTCGTTCGAATCCTACCACATGAACCTCCATTATGGTGAGTAACAAGGTTAAGCGACTAAGAGCATCCGCGACTCGGTTGTCAGCTCCCTTAAGGTGTTTAAGATTGAAAGTTTAACCCAGTAGGAAAGTTACCCACTTAGCGTGATGCGGGCTGATTTTATGCTGTCCATTGATGAACCGCAATGCTTCCTAATCGGAAAGGATCACAAACTCCTTAGAGAGGAGATAGTGCCTCCAATGGTGCAAACATCTTATGACGGTGTAGAACTCCCTATCATAATTTGAGTAGTTTAATTTGGCGCCCGCCAACTTCTCACTACAATAGCTCACAGGGTGTCCCTCTTGACTCAAGACACCTCCAACTCCCACGTCAGAAGCATCACACGTAAGCTCGAAGACCTTTGTAAAGTCGGGTAGACGTAAGACAGGTGCCTCAGTCATAAGTTCCTTAATGCATTAGAATGCGAAAGTGGCGGTCTTCATCCAGGTGAACTCTCCCTTCTTCATGCAATAAGTAATGGGTGCCATAATGCTACTAAAATCGTGTATGAAATGATGATAAAAGGTAGCTAATCCGTGGAAACTATGCACCTCACGAAGGCTAGTGGGCTCGGGCTAGTCTCTAATCACTTGAACCTTTCCAGGGTCAGCACGAATTTCTTCAGAGCCAACTATGTAACCCAAGAATTCAACCTCCGAAACATAAAATGTGCATTTCTTAAGATTTAGATATAAGGTTTCCTTCCTTAAGGTGGAGAGGACTACTTTGATATAGGAGAGGTGTTCGGCGGGGGAGGTACTAAAGACTAGGATGTCGTCGAAATACACTACAATAAACTTCCCCATATACGGCCTAAAGACGTGCCTCATCATCTGGGAGAAGGTGCTGGGGGCATTGGATAACCTAAAGGGCATCACCAGCGACTCATACAACCCGTACTTAGATTTGAACGCTGTCTTCAACTCATCCCCTTCTCAGATCCTTATCTGGTGGTAACCACTCCGTAAATCTATCTTTGATAAGATAGTGGCACCCGAAAGGACATCCAAGAGGTCATCTAGTCGCGGGATTGGAAGCATATATTTTATAGTAATTTTGTTGATAGCCCGACTATCAACACACATGTGCCATGTGCCATCCTTCTTAGGGGAAAAAAGGGTCGGGACAGCACATGGGCTCATACTCATCCTAATGAATCCCTTACTCAGTAAATCCTCTATATGGGTTTGTAACTCTTTGTGGGCGGCGGGATTAAGCCTATAGTGCGGTTGGTTGGGTAAGGACGATCGGGGGATAAGGTCTATGACATGTTGTATATCTCTAAGCGGTGGAAACGAAGAAGGCAACTCCTCCGGGTATACGTCCCTAAACTCATCCAACAATACCCGTAGCTCTCAGGGTAAATCATCCAACATGCCACTATCATTCTTAGCACTCATGAGAACGAGAGCATACATCATACCCTCGTTGAAGGAATCCTTCACAAATTCTTTCCTACCAACTAATCTCAAGGCTTTCCTCTCTACTGGGACGGTGGTATCCTAAGCCCACACTACCGGCTCCTTTGGCACAGTCGGTGTCAAGGTGACGGTCTTGCCGTTGAATTAGAACTCATATGTGTAGGCGCGACCATAGTGCGTCACATCACGGTCGTATTGCCAGGGCCGGCCTAACAACACATGACAAACGTACATTGGCAGGACGTCGCATAAAACCTCATCCGAGTAGGATTTGAATGACAGGGGGACTAAGCATCATTGGGTTACCATAATAGTAACCTTACTGATCCAAGCAACCTGATAGGGGGTCGGATGCGGTTCAGCAGTCAAGGACATACGCTTAACGGCAATCTCATAAACGGCGTTCACGCAACTACCACCATCAATAACTAGTTTGCAAAACTTCTCGCCACTCTTAATGATCAAGGAGAATATGCTCGTCCTCTTCCAGTCGTCTACGGGACGAGGGGTGGTCAAAATACAACGCATCAACATAAGGCGGTGATCGTCCTCCAAGGCACTAGGGACTCCTTCTGGGTCACTTTCCTCTGCGGCCTCGTACTCATAATCGTCAGGGTCGATAGCTGGATCTAATAAGGCTAGTGTTTTCGTCTTTGTTGGGCATTCGTAGGCATAGTGGCCTTGAACGCCGTAAGAGTAACAAGTGGTGTTAGCCATGCTAACCTTCCCTATAGGAACACGCTAACTTGCGAGGCTCTTAGTGTTTCTAGCGGTGATCACAACAGACTTCGACTCAGTGGATCTAAATTTTCCCTTATCAGGATATGTGGAAGAAGATGCCCCAGTGGTGGACTTATTCTTCGTATGAGAGTAACGGGAGTGAGCGAGGCTAGGTGCTTTTCAATGTCGAGGGCGACATTGAATGTCGTGTTCAGATCCGTGTGACCATATCGTAAGAGCTTCCTTTGGATATCGGGGTGAAGTCCCTTTCGAAATCTAGATAAAGTGACTTCGGGGATCTCCCTAAGGTCACATCGCACCATACGGTCCTTAAGTTCACCCATATATTCAGCTACCGTACTTGAGCCCTGCTACAGGGTGGAAAGCTTGTCAAATATCTATGTCCGATAGTACGCGGGGACGTACTGATCGGTCACCAAGTTCTTCATTACGGCCCATCCAATAATTGGGTCTCCCTTCCCCGCTCCTAGCCTACGCTCGTCATTCAACCAATAAGTTTTGGCACGACCTGTTAAATTCATCCTGACAACTTTGACCTTTTCGGGGTCCATGAGATGGTGCAAGTCGTAGTAACATTCCATGTCCACCGTCCAATTAAGGAAGTTCTGGGGATCTCCCATGCCGTGGAAGTGGGGGCATCAATCTTGATGGCCCTAGTAATGTCAAACTCTCGCTCGTGGCGATGACCTTGAGGGGGCACTCATGGGGAGTCCCCATCAGAATCCGAATCGGGGATTTGTTGGCGCCGCTGGGGCAACTCAACATTAACAGGTGGTGGGGGTGGCCTAGCTTGGTTTTGTATGAACTGGGTTAACATATCCCTAAGCTCCGTCATTTCGACACGCAGCCTGGCTATGTCCGCTGTGTTGGGATCCCCATGCGCGGGCTCAGCCATCCTAGACGTAGACGGAATCGTGTATTCCGATCCTAGCCTAGTGCACATTCGGGTTTAACAAAATTTTGGAAAGATGATTTTTCCTAGGGCTGTAGATATACTGGATTTAAAATATTTTTATAGAAGCTTGACGTGAGTAATACGTAGATCGTTAAAATTTTTTTAAAAAATTTTTGCTGAAAAAAAACAGATTTTAGCCCGCTATTGGAAGACCACAGAAAATAATTTTTTTGATTTTCTAAAGATCCGAATGACCAACATGGAACGCAGAGAGGATGTTTGCAACGTGGAAGTTGAAACGACCGCCTCTGATACCAAATTGATGAAAGGGTGGGTCTGACACGCGACTTCCTATGCTAACGGAACAACCATCATTACAGAATATTAAAAAAAGAGGAGGGCTCCGACAAAACGCGAACGAAAAGGGGTCGGTTGGCTCCAAAAATCCGGGACTCGATACCATGTCCTTAGGACCTACCTCTTCAACAAGCACACAACTCACCGTAAGCCAGACTCGATACAACGTCCTTAAGACCTACCTCTCCAACAAGCACACAACTCACCGCACCTACACAAGCATCTATTCTTTTAAACATAAGCCGTCTCAAATGCAGCAATAATATATTTTTGGAGCAGCGGTAAACTTTCAAGAGCGATCGAAATTCGAGTCGAGATTAACTCCCTTGTTCAGACGAAGTGCACAGATCGGAAGAGCAAATCAAGGCTCGGCCAAGTTACGCTCCCGAGACGGATCTACCCATTCCGGATAACAAGAGTTTCAATAACAATAAGTTTGATTTTAGATTTTGCAAGCGATGAAATGAATAATCACGGATAAAATGATGCGTGAGAAACCTCCACAAACTAAAAGCATGAATCACACAAGAGGGAAGAAGTTACCCAACCGGGAATAACGTTCACACAAGATAAGGTGGGAGAATCACTCTCTCTATGGATCCGCCGGCATCACACCGAGGCATTTGCAACCTTCTTTCAAGGAGTCGCACTGAAGGAAGCCGCGCCGGAGTCGCACAGAACGAATGGAGGGAGAATGAGGGGGGGGGGGGGCCTTCACACCACTAGCAAGGGGGGCGGCGGCTATGAGGAGATCCTCTTGGCCGAAATTCTCTTAGAGAGGATTTAGGTTTTAATCTTTCACTAGTGATATTGTCATAATCACCTCCTTAAATAGGAGTTTACAACAAGCCTTAACCATCCATGCTGGAGATGTAATCTCATCCATCGAATGGTTAAGTGCACACCAAAAATAAAATTATTTCAAATTAAAAATTATAAAGCATGCAATGAATATAAAATTATCACTTAAACATAGGATAATTTTATATTCCAAAATATAAAATAGAGTTCATGAAAATAAGATAAATAAAGCTAATTTTTCATGGCGGTTCTAGCACGCCGCGGGCGGAGGTTGTAACGCGCACTTCCTGTAGCATCATCATGCCGTCTAAGATCTTTGTGCCGTGCCTCGGCCACCGGATCATCATCAATTGGCGGCGGCGCTGCATCAAGATATATCACACAAAGGTACAAATTAAGCTCCATTCAATATATCACAAACATTTGCATCAACTGTCAAATGTTCCATGCACTCAGGGCATATTATCGATGTGCTGGAAATGCTCAGCCCCACCACCGTTCAGAGGTCCGAGACTTAACAGTCAACATTGAGCAATATAGCCTAGCACATAACCGCATTATAGCCACGAATCTCCCCCTATGCCAACGGTAAGTGCCACATACTTTAGATCTCTTTAACCAAACAACATACAACGTGTACATGTTAGCTTTTTACCGTTGCTCAAATCGCCATGCCATCGCAGAAAGATGAAACCTTCATGGCCAATCTACATGATGCGGGTAAACCTCCCCTTTCCGGTAATCCAAAACATAACCAACGTTATGTACAATGGCTCTCAAGCCCATCAAGCTGGGCACCCAGGCTCAAAGCTCACCTGCTAGCCACAGGATCTCCACGAGATATGCTTCGCAAGCACAATACTATCTGGGAGTTATCGCAAGCGATAGCCACTATCCCCTAGCATTAACAATAAAACATCTCTTTCTGTCTCCAGATTCAACCATAACTGGAACATCTTTCCAAAAAACAACTCCAACATCCTGCAGTGCCAAAAAACTAGGAGTTCTCAAATTTTAGCTCATAAAGAGCTATCGCTAGCGATATCCAGTGTCGCCTGGCGATATCCAACAGTTATCCAAAACCATTGTATTTTCTTTGTATTTTCCTAGAGTGCATCTCCAATACTTCTTGCTACTCAGTTCATAGGCACATCCCTCGGACTCCATAAACTACCATTTTATACTGAGAGTCTTCTCCGACATGCAAATTAACATATTACCAATCCAGACCAACCTGTCTAGATGGGCTTCACACAACATGTCAATTCTGTACTACGATTTTCAGATTCAATATGCAAAACTACCCAGGGATATAACATATCTACCCATTAGAATTCCCTCCTCTTTCCACCTCTTGGTGGGGGATTCCATGCATATGCAAAACTTAGGAATTCACATGTCCAAGAAGGATGATCGTAACCCACATATATCATTTTGGAGCTATGATCAAGTCTTCTATTCGGATGGAAAGGATCACCTTGCTTTTCTCCTCACGAATCTTGCTTCAGCTCGTAAATCTGACCACAGGATCTCCTTCACCAAGCATGCAAATCTCAGTCCCAGACTATTTCCCTCTAGAACTTTAAGAACTAAGAGAGAGAGAGAGAGAGAGTCAGAAAGAAAATGAGAATTCAATCTCAAGTCCAGCCCTTATCAGTGAGCTATCATCGCATGGTATCTGTTAACGCCTCGTGGTATCATAGGCGATTGGCGCTTGGCCTAACCGACATTACTCTGTCGCCCTAAACAGCCACCACCTTACTGCCACGTGGTAAGCTATCGTCGGCGTTACCTCACTACCACCGGGCGATAACTTCTAGAGACGTATTATTATTTTTATCCTGGCTATCATTGCGTGATAACTCACTACCGCCCTACGATAGTCTCTCAACGATTCGTCGAATGCATTGAGTGCATCGAGTGGTTTCGCCATGCGGTATCTTTCTACCGCCATGTTGTAGGCTTCTCAATGATTCATCGAGTATGTTTAGTGGTATCACCACGCGATACCTTTCTACCGCAGTGCGGTACTTACCCGAAATTAGAGTTGATTTAATTCAAGGGCTAATGCCGGCGTTAACAATACCGTCGAGTATTAACTTCCATTCGTTCCCTTTTTAAGGATTTTTGGGGTATTACAATTCTCCCCTCTTTTAAGAAAATTCGTCCCGAAATTTTTTTCAGTGAAAGGAAATCATTACAAAAGCTTATAACACTACTTTACAAAAACAACTCGGGAAACTCATCTCGCATGTTTTGCTCATGTTCACATATCAGTTCTTCACGACCACAATTTTCCCAATGGACTTTGACAATCCTGACTGCTTTGTTACAACTGCCTGATCTCTGTATCCACGATACAAATGGGTCTAACCTCTGTCGTTAGCCCACAATCGACCGTAATTGATCATCCACAATCACTTGCGTATGCCCTTGCAAAGCCTTTCGCAACACCGAGATGTCAATCACATCATGCAAACCACCTAGCTTCGTCGAAAGAGCTATCCGATAAGCAGCCTCACCAATCAAGTGATGTGCTCAAGAATACTCATACTTGTTGAGAGATATAGAGTTTGGGACACTTATAGATCATCCTAGATCTCAAGTGATTGGAGACATATCAGCTGGTGTGCAAATAAGGCATCAACTCAATCAAGATCAGATGCATACTTGTTTTTTTTATCTCAGATTGGACCTCAATCCATAAAAGATGCAGAACAAGTTCCCCACTAGATCTTTGTAATGCAAAAGGAACTCAATCAATTTGAGAGATATTAGTTCTAAGACCCAAAGTCCATCAAGTCATTGGAACCAAATGGGTCTTCAGTAATAAATTGGAAGCTCAAGAAGTCATAGTGAGAAATAAAGCTAGACTTGTAGCTCAAGGATACTCACAGGAGGATGGAATAGACTATGATCAGACTTTTTCTCCTGTTACAAGATTAGAAGCTATCATAATATTTCTTGCATTTGCAGCATTCAAGAAATTCAAGGTATATTAGATGGATGTGAATAGTGTATTTCTAAATGGATAACTCAAAGAGGAAGTTTATGTAGAACAACCACCATGTTTTATCTCTTCAACTCACTATTCTCATGTTTTTAAACTTAATAAAGCTCTTTATGGTCTTAAACAAGCTCCAAGAGCATGGTATGATACCCTTGCTATTTTTTTATTAGAAAATAAATTTTGTAGAGGCAAGGTGGATAAAACTTTATTTTTTAGACATCATAAAACCAAAATTTTACTAGTTCAAATATATGTTGACGATATAATTTTTGGTTCTACTGATTCCAAACTTTACAAATGGTTTTCTGACCTAATGCATTCAAAGTTTGAAATGAATAGCATGGGTGAATTATCCTACTTCCTTGGTTTATAAGTGAAGCAAACACCTGATGGCATATTCATATCTCAATCTAAATATGCTAAAGAGCTAATTAAAAGATTTGGGATGTCAGATGCCACCTCTATGAAAACACCCATGCCCTCTAATGCTGTAGTTGATAATGATGAACAGGGTAAACCTATTGATCAAAAAACATATAGGACTATTATTGGGTCTCTATTGTATTTAATTGTAAGTAGACCTAATATTATGTTTGCAACCTGTATTTGTTTTAGGTTCCAAGCTAATCCAAAAGAGTCTCACCTTATTTATGTAAAAAGAATTTTAAGATATATAAAGGGTTGTCCTAATCTAGGACTCTGGTATCCTATTGAGTCAGGATTTGAATTAACTGTATTCACAGATGCTGACTATGCTGGATGCAGAGTTGATAGAAAAGCATATAAGGAACTTGTCAATTTCTTGGTGATAGTCTTGTGTCATTGTTTTGCAAGAAGCAATTATCTGTTTCTACTTTAATAACTGAAGCTGAATATATTGCAGCAAGTAGTTGTTGTTCACATATTTTGTGGATTCAAAATCAGTTACTAGATTATGGTTACAACTTAATAAATTCAACTATATTTTGTGATAATAATAGTGCAATATAAATTGCACAGAATCCTGTCCATCATAGTAGGACAAAGCATATAGAAATTAAACATCATTTCATTAGAGACATAGTAGATAGAAATAAAATTAACCTAGAATTTATTTCTATTGATTTACAAAGAGCTGACATTTTCACCAAACCTTTATATGAAAAGAAACATATTTTCTTCTTAAATTAGTTAGAAACATATTTTCGTGAAACGTTCGTCGAACGAAGATCGAAGAAAGTTCTTTGTGAAACTTTCGTCAAACAGAGATCAACGAATTAGTTTGAGTACATTCCGTCGAATGGAGCTCGACGAATTGTAATCCTTTCGTAAACCTTTAGTCGAACAGATATCGACGAATTGTTTTTCATTTGTGAGATTTTCGTTGAACAGAGTTCGATGTTTTATTTTTTGTCGGATGGAGTTCGTCTTTTCAACTTCTGAAAACTTATATTTAGGTTTTCATGTAACTCTATCCCGCGCATTCTCCATTTCCCTTGGACTTGATTTTTCTGTTTTGCAGGACAATGACGATTTCACAAGCCATTCTCTCAGCGATGAAGTTTGATGCAGGATAAGATATCGACCTATGGTCTTTCCAACATTCAAATCAAATCTTCCAGGACATCTTACGGCTCTTTGAGGCACAAAATTTGTGACACTTTATGACTACCAGAATCAAACTCCTAGTCGCAGAGATTAAAGAATGGATTTGATGGTTAAAACGCCGGCTCTTATTTATGTGGATGAGATGATGAAAGTGGAGGTTTTTATTTATAAAAAGAAGAGCGTTTTGTTTTGTTAGAAACCGAGTTTTAACGAGAGGGAGGCAAGTGCACCTATCGCGTGTAGTACAGGATATTCCCGTGTGAAGGAATATCGGGGTCGTATTGTTCTCGGGGCCGGCTTAGCTATATCTACTCTTTCCCTGAAAGCCTATTATTCTACCGAAAATATTTTATGTTTGGTTTAAAAATATAAAAATGCATAATAATAATAAGCATAAAAAGAAAGCAGGAAAAAATGCAGTAAATAAGTGCGGAAGTCCGATGACCAACTTAGCGCGACGCTATCAAAAAGAGAATTGAACTAAAGTAAACTTTTAATAAAAAGAGATCCTAAATTTCAAATTAATTAAGGCGGAGACTCGGCCGTGGAGGTTCCTTAGATATGAGCTTACCTTGGTCTAGGGATATCGCTCACCTGAACGCTAAGACTATTCGACCGATCGTTAGACCGACGAAGGATTCCTCTTAACGCCCGCATTACGCTGAGAACCCCGCTATTGGGTGGGGAACCCAATCCAGTAGAGTCACGCGCCTCCTCTCTCGAGGGTTAGCGCAGAGCTCTCTTTACCCAAGGGTGATCGGTCCATACGTGCGGCCTCTCAGTGTTGCGTATGGATAACGGAAATAGTGCCCGCACATCGATATGCGGTCCTACGCAAACCTTAAGAAATTTTATTAAATAGAAAACAGGACCTTTAATTATTTAAAGCTACTTTATCTGTCCCAATGCTCTTCGATATTGAGGGCTAAGGGCGGTTAGCCACTCATCGGAATGGGGACACTTACGCTAGAAAGCGATAAAAGAAAGCAGTAAATTGCAAGTCCTACCCAAACGAGTAGGACTGAAGAAAGCAGTAAATGCGAATCCCGGCTCGAGCGAGTGGGCGGGGGTAAATTTATACTCATACACACACACACTCTACATAAATGAAACGCACTCACGCACTCTACTTGAAAGAAAACACACGCACGCACTCTAAGTATTCCTACTCAAATGAGTAGGAAGAAAATGAAAGCAGTAAAAAGACAAGTCCCACTCAAACGAGTGGGCGGAAAATAAAAGCAGAGCGCCATTTAACTCTTAACGAGTAGGCGGAAATAAATGCATACGCACACACTCTACAGAAATTGAAATAAAGCAATAAAATCTAACTCATACATGCACGCACACTTGTAAAAATAAGAAAAATAAGGTTACTGAAAAATTAAAACAACTGCATTTCTACCGCTAAAATGCGGTAGAAATGCATAAAAAGTGCAAATAAAAATTAACCGGACAAAAAGTTTTGAAAATTAAAATGAAAAGCTAAGTTCTCGGAAAATTAAAATGACTGCATTTCTACCGCTAAAATGCGGTAGAAATGCATAAAAAGATGAAATAAAAATTTAACAGAGCGAAAAGTTTTGCAAATAAACGCAAAATGGAAGTGAGCGAAAATTTATAACGATTATATTTTCATTCTTATGTTTTTATAAAAAAGCCAAAAAGTGAAAAGAGTACTAAAAAAGACGAAAAGTTTTTACGATCCTAAAGAGCCTAAGTTAAATAAAATGAAAACATCACTTTTTAGGTGTTTTTATAAAAGCCTTAAGAATGAAAATAGAAAAAAGAAAGAAAAATTAAACTAAAAAAGAGCGGAAAATGAAAATAAAACGGACATTACAACGGCTAGAAATGCGGAAAATTTCCTAAACTAAACGAGTTATGAAAGCTATAAAAAGATGAAGACATAAAAAGCACGAAAAAGATGAACAAAAAATCACATAAGTGAGGCGCTTCCATGAATTTTTCATACTATGCAAGAGAGAAAAAGTCTACAATTTAATTAAATAAAAAGCTATTACAAAGTAAACTAAAGCAAACATCCTAATACGAACTAAAAGAGAGAGAGATAAAACAATTCCCTTACATAAGCATGGAATCGAAATGGGCAGCACCTCCCCTAAGTAATTTGGACCAAAAAGGTGGACAGAATTCTCATACAGCAGCTGCCCTTTTATAGGCAAAATTTCGGGTTGGTCACGCCCTAGGTCACGGGCGTGACAGGGGGGCGTGACAGTACTGTTCATGAGCTGATTGGTGATTTGACTGGAGCTTTGACTTCGGCTGAAAACGTGGCAGTCACGCCCCAGGTCACGGGCGTGACAGGTGTCAGTCACAGGCGTGACTAGGGCGTGACGGGGAGCTGGCTCTGGGGATTTGACGCGCGCTTTGACTTCGGGGCGGTCCACGTGGCGGACACGGGCGTGACACAATTGTCACGGGCGTGATAAGTGGGTGTGACCCGGACAGCTGGCAGCTCGATGTCGGCAGCATTGACAGTTGACGAAGAGTTGAGTGTTGGCCTCGACACGGGCGTAACGGTCTTTGACACGGGCGTGACATTGGGCGTGTCGGGCTCGGAACAGTGAAATTGTTGATTTTGACTGGCTGATTGTGTTGAGAGCCTGACATGCCCGTGTCGGGGGGTGACACGGGCGTGACAAGGCCGAAAATTATTTTTCTGGAAAAATTCAAGAAATAAAAAATGCTAAGTTAGAATATATTTTTACAAAAAAGAAACATTTTATTGAACGAAACAAACTAAAAAAACAGAAAATAAAGTAAAACAACAAAATAAATACACTATAAAATGGGTATATTTACAACTCATCAAATACCCCCATACTTAAGCTTTTGCTATTCCAGAGCAAAAGTTGGAGATGAATCTATAAGGAATAAAAAAGAATCCTAAATTTAACTACCGCTTGATTTAATTGTACGAAAGATCGAAGTAAATTTCCGGGGTTTCGGAATTAAATCCTAAATTATGAAAATGTTATAAATAGAGGAACCGTTTCAAAAATACTTCTAAACGAGAAAAATAGAAAGCGAAAATTATTTTGTTAGTTTAACAAAAATGGATTTGAATTATCGAAAAAACTTTAGCTAAAAAGAATTTGATAGGAAATAATTCAATTTAAAAATTATGCTCTCAAAAAGTTTTAGATTAATTCTAGAATCATGAAAAATGGATAAGTGGATTGGCGGTTATGAAGAGGGCTTTGATTTTTGAGGCGAGGTAATTTTTTCTCGAACCTCCACATTTTTTTCTTTTTGAATTATTAGGAAAATGAAATCTTATTTTCCTAACATTTTTTTCTTTCTTCATAAATATAAATAAACCCAATGTATATGTATAGGAGTAATGAATTTTATCCTCTCACTCCGTAGCATATAATCTTTTTAAAATATTGGGTGCCTATGTTTACGGGACGAAATCTTATCCCCATTGACATAAGATCTTTTAAGGGTGAGTGGAGAATCATACTGATTAAGGCATGAAAAAAAGGTGGATGGTTTAGTTTCTAAAAGAAAGCTAGAGTTTAATAAAAATTTTGAGAGCAACCTTTTTAATTTGAACGTTCCTACGTTTCTAAAAGCATAAGTAGAAATAATATGAAATCCATGAATGTTATTTTCTAACATAAAAATGTGCTTTTATTCAAAAAATCAGAAGTGAAAATGAGAAAGACAAGTTCCCTATAATAAGAAAAAGCCATAAAAAATTCTTTAAAATCTTAACCCCAGAAATTTAAGTCTATCGAGCTACAAATAAAAAACGAATAGTAAATAAAGAATTAATTAAAATTCGCTTATAAATAAACTCGAAACGATTATTTTGGAGAGCAAAGAGGTTAAGAATTAAGATATTCAAATTATTTATTACAAAATAATTTTTTTTGATTTTTATGAGTTTTTCTAATTATTTGATATTTTGGGGTTATTATCATTATTTTTTTGGAAATTTTTTTAAAGGTTATGCAAATTTTTTTGAGTTTTTTTTTGAGTTATACAGATTTTTTTTGAATTTTTGGATTTACAGAAATAATTACAAGAAAAGAGAGAGATTTTTTTACAAGATAGGAAAGAGAAGTGGAAATAGACAAGAATATTTACAAAATATTTACAAGTAGAAAAAGGATCGCCCGCGAACAGACTCTTATTTGTGGTTGGTTCGATGAGTCGAACGTCGCGGAGCGATGATTCAATTTTTTTTTTGAAAATTTTTTTATTATAATTATTATTTAAAGGATGAAAATATTTTTTGAAATTTTTAATTTTTGCAATTTTTTGGTAATTTTTATTTAGTGCTTGAAATAAAAGGACAGAAAATAGGAAACACTCCCATACTTAAGTCCAACATTGTCCCCAATGTTGCACTAAGTATGAGGAACATGATATATATATATAAATAAATATGTACAAAAAAGTAAAAACAAGGGTTTAGAAATCTTCCCTAAAGCGCGTTCGGGGAAGCCCGTTGAGTTTAACCCTGCAAAAGTTAAAAGTAAAAGCAAAAATATAATATAAAAAATGAAAAAGAAAAATTCGGCGAAAATGGTGCGGGTGATAGGGGGCAAGTGGGTGTGACTCGGAAGCTAACGTCTTAGCTAAGTGAGCGCGACCGATATGTGATCCCCTAGCGCTCACGATTGTGAAGCGTGCCGAAACTATAAAATAAATACATAATTAATAATTTTTGTGTTTTATATGATTTTTTTCTTAGTAGATTTTTTTTTTTGATTTTTTTGAAAATAAAAAAAAAAGGAAAAAAAGAAAATAGGTTAAAGGCAAAATAAAAATGAAAGATATATAGTTTTTTTTTAATTTTAAATTTTTGGATGAAAATAAAGATAAAAAAATTTCATCATCATTTTTTTATTTATTATTTTTTTTTAAGTTTTTTTTATTATTATTTTTATTTTTTTAGTTTTTAAGTTTTTGATTGTTTTTTTTTTAGTTTTAAATTTTTCTGTTTTTTTTGTTTTAAAGTGTTTAAATTTTTTTTTTTGGATTTTTTTGTTTAAGTATTTATTATTAATATTAATAATGATATTATTATTATTATTAATATAAAATTTTTTGTTTGATCAAATATATATATATATATATATATATATAAGTAGAAATAAAGGGTAAAATTAATAGGTTTCAGGAATTCAAAATAGTAAGTCGAAATTATCCCCGGCAACGGCGCCAAAAACTTGATGGTTAAAATGCCGGCTCTTATTTATGTGGATGAGATGATGAAAGTGGAGGTTTTTATTTATAAAAAGAAGAGCGTTTTGTTTTGTTAGAAACCAAGTTTTAACGAGAGGGAGGCAAGTGCACCTATCACGTGTAGTACAGGATATTCCCGTGTGAAGGAATATCGGGGTCGTATTGTTCTCGGGGCCGGCTTAGCTATATCTACTCTTTCCCTGAAAGCCTATTATTCTACCGAAAATATTTTATGTTTGGTTTAAAAATATAAAAATGCATAATAATAATAATAAGCATAAAAAGAAAGCAGGATAAAATGCAGTAAATAAGTGCGGAAGTCCGATGACCAACTTAGCGCGACGCTATCAAAAAGAGAATTGAACTAAAGTAAACTTTTAATAAAAAGAGATCCTAAATTTCAAATTAATTAAGGCGGAGACTCGCCCGTGGAGGTTCCTTAGATATGAGCTCACCTTGGTCTAGGGATATCGCTCACCTGAACGCTAAGACTATTCGACCGATCGTTAGACCGACGAAGGATTCCTCTTAACGCCCGCATTACGCTGAGAATCCCGCTATTGGGTGGGGAACCCAATCTGGTAGAGTCACGTGCCTCCTCTCTCGAGGGTTAGCGCGGATCTCTCTTTACCCAAGGGTGATCGGTCCATACGTGCGGCCTCTCGGCGTTGCGTATGGATAACGGAAATAGTGCCCGCACATCGATATGCGGTTCTACGCGTCGTTAACCCGGGGCAAACCTTAAGAAATTTAATTAAATAGAAAACAGGACCTTTAATTATTTAAAGCTACTTTATCTGTCCCAATGATCTTCGATATTGAGGGCTAAGGGCGGTTAGCCACTCATCGGAATGGGGACACTTACGCTAGAAAGCGATAAAAGAAAGCAGTAAGAAAGCAGTAAATTGCAAGTCCTACCCAAACGAGTAGGACTGAAGAAAGCAGTAAATGCGAATCCCGGCTCGAGCGAGTGGGCGGGGGTAAATTTATACTCATACACACACACACACTACAGAAATGAAACGCACTCACGCACTCTACTTGAAAGAAAACACACGCACGCACTCTAAGTTTTCCTACTCAAATGAGTAGGAAGAAAATGAAAGCAGTAAAAAGACAAGTCCCACTCAAATGAGTGGGCGGAAATTGAAAGCAGAGCGCCATTTAACTCTTAACGAGTAGGCGGAAATAAATGCATACGCACACACTCTACAGAAATTGAAATAAAGCAATAAAATCTAACTCATACACGCACGCACACTTGCAAAAATAAGAAAAACAAGGTTACTGAAAAATTAAAACAACTGCATTTCTACCGCTAAAATGCGGTAGAAATGCATAAAAAGTGCAAATAAAAATTAACCGGACAAAAAGTTTTGAAAATTAAAACGAAAAGCTAAGTTCTCGGAAAATTAAAATGACTGCATTTCTACCGCTAAAATGCGGTAGAAATGCATAAAAAGATGAAATAAAAATTTAACGGAGCGAAAAGTTTTGCAAATAAACGCAAAATGGAAGTGAGCGAAAATTTATAACGATTATATTTTCATTCTTATGTTTTTATAAAAAAGCCAAAAAAGTGAAAAGAAAACTAAAAAAGACGAAAAGTTTTTACGATCCTAAAGAGCCTAAGTTAAATAAAATGAAAACATCACTTTTTAGGTGTTTTTATAAAAGCCTTAAGAATGAAAATAGAAAAAAGAAAGAAAAATTAAACTAAAAAAGAGCGGAAAATGAAAATAAAACGGACATTACAACGGCTAAAAATGCGGAAAATTTCCTAAACTAAACGAGTTTTGAAAGCTATAAAAAGATGAAGACATAAAAAGCACGAAAAAGATGAACAAAAAATCACATAAGTGAGGCGCTTCCATGAATTTTTCATACTATGCAAGAGAGAAAAAGTCTACAATTTTATTAAATAAAAAGCTATTACAAAGTAAACTAAAGCAAATATCCTAATACGAACTAAAAGAGAGAGAGATAAAACAATTCCCTTACATAAGCATGGAATCGAAATGGGCAGCACCTCCCCTAAGTAATTTGGACCAAAAAGGTGGACAGAATTCTCATACAGCAGCTGCCCTTTTATAGGCAAAATTTCGGGTTGGTCACGCCCTAGGTCACGGGCGTGACAGGGGGGCGTGACAGTACCGTTCATGAGCTGATTGGTGATTTGACTGGAGCTTTGACTTCGGCTAAAAACGTGGCGGTTACGCCCCAGGTCACGGGCGTGACAGGTGTCAGTCACGGGCGTGACTAGGGCGTGACGGGGAGCTGGCTCTGGGGATTTGACGCGCGCTTTGACTTCGGGGCGGTCCACGTGGCGGACACGGGCGTGACACAATTGTCACGGGCGTGACAGGTGGGCGTGACCCGGACAGCTGGCAGCTCGATGTCGGCAGCGTTGACAGTTGACGAAGAGTTGAGTGTCGGCCTCGACACGGGCGTGACGGTCTTTGACACGGGCGTGACGTTGGGCGTGTCGGGCTCGGAACAGTGAAATTGTTGATTTTGACTGGCTGATTGCGTTGAGAGCCTGACACGCCCGTGTCGGGGGGTGACACGGGCGTTACAAGGCCGAAAATTATTTTTCTGGAAAAATTCAAGAAATAAAAAATGCTAAGTTAGAATATATTTTTACAAAAAAGAAACATTTTATTGAACGAAACAAACTAAAAAAACAGAAAATAAAGTAAAACAACAAAATAAATACACTATAAAATGGGTATATTTACAACTCATCAGGATTCATACAGCCAAGGTTATTGACATCACAACCATTACAGGATCAATCTCCGGACATCAAGTTTCTCTAACACCTGAAATTCTTTATGAAATTTTCGGTTTTGTTAATGGAGAAGACGATATAGAGTTATCTAGTATAGAATTTGATGTAATGCTAGATAGATTGGGTCACTCTCAAGGAAACCCCAATCATTTGTTGAAAAAGAACGTTTTTATAGAATATAAGTTCTTAGCTGAGGTAGTAGTCAAGGTACTTCTGGGCAAACATTCAGCCCATGATTATATTAGCAGGCACCAATTCCTTTTGATCTGTGCTCTAGTTGATCAGAAAACCATTAAATGGGTATCAATTCTGTTTGATTCTATTAAGAAGAGGATCACCAACAAGTCTTGATAATATGGAAGAATTCTGGGCATCTTTTTACAGGATAAATGTCCAGAGGTGTTGGTCTCTCAGACCAACACATCAATGCTTCCAAGGGGATAACCTTTGCCCTATTTGGAAAATGGGAGATGGTGATTCCTAAGCCTCCAAGGCAGCTCCTTCTAGGGAATCTTCTGAAAGCACCAAGGTTGTTCTAGCCACTCTTCATACCCTAGAAGAGGCTTCTGCTCCCCTTGTTTCTTCCATTCCATATTCTCCACAACTTTCACTTAGACCTTCAACACCTCCTTCTCAATAACCCACTTTACCGGAAGAAGTTCCATCTTTAGCCTTCACTACCACTTCACCAGCACATCAGTCACCTCATCAGTCACCACCTTCATCTCCACTTCTTTCATCTCCACCTCACTTCTCTCTACTTAGTTCATCTCCACCCCATTCATATCCACATAAATTATCTCCACCTCACTAATCTATCCGAGAGATAGTTCCTGATGGCATTCCCCCTGTCATCAATCCTACCTCTTTACTCGAGTCATCTTTTCTATGTTCCAACTGTGCTAATAGTTCCATTCCCTCTTCTTCCATTTCATCTACTCAAGCTCCACTTGAGTTTATGTATCTTTATTTCTCTTCCATTGCTTCTAACCTTCTTGAATTCATCACTCCAACTATCAAGAAATTCTTGGATGATGCTTTTGCTCCTGTTCTAACTTCTATAACAGAACTTTATTCTAAACTAGCCTCTTCTTATTAAGTCCCTTCATCTAGGGACCTAGATTCAGGTCTCCCTGGATCTATGTAGGGGGAGATGCTTAATGAAGAAGCTCCAATTATTGCAAAAGTTCCAGTTAATTCCAATGCAGAAGTTCTAGTTATAGAAGCAACACTTTTTTGGTGATATTCAGGATTTAAAAATGACAAGTGCAGCTGAGGATGAGTTATCTATAGAGCCAGGAGTTCTTACTGTTGGTGATGTCATTATTCTTACCACAATTGATTTATATTCTTTATTATCAATTTTTGATTTACTGCATAGTTAATCTCCTAGCTTAACAGTTTATGAAGAAGATCTCTCAAGAGCAGTAGTTTGCTACTCTGCTCCCATTGATGCTTCAATTTTAAAAGAGCCTAGATCTAGTTTCAGAGTTGTTTCTACTAGTTCTACTGCAGTCTCACAACCTATAGTAGTTGATAATATAACAAATATTTCTGAGCAAGCTTCTTCCCCTCCTACTTTTGTATGGGATGAAACCCATATTCCCAATTTTGATGATCTTCTTAATAAAGATATGGAAGAGGCAGCTAATGTATATGATGTTCAGGTTGTTGATCATATAGATGTATATAAGAAAATTGATGCTTTATATGATAATCCTGAAGAGGAATCTTAAAATCATGCAGAGTCTGATGATTCAAAACACTCTTTTTCTAAGTAAAGAAAGTTAAGGAAAAAGGCTCCAGCTAAGATTGCTCCTCAACCTTCTTCAACAACAGACATTCCTTATTACATTCTTCATGGGATACCTCTCACTCCAGACCTTCCACATTGGATGAGGTATTCCAAAAATGAATAGAAGAATAGGAAGAAAATGAAAAGATATCATTCTCCACCAAAGTCCTAAAGAGGACCTCCTCATCCTCCTCCAGCAACAAGATTAGCTTGTAATGTTATTCTTCTTAGAGGCCTTCCTCTCATCATTCTAGACCAACACAACACAAGCATGATAGAACTACAAGGTCTTATACTCATAGTAGTCAAGGCAACTAGCAACACTCTAGCCAAGAAAGGCCAACTTCACTAGTATCTGATCCAGAATTAGATCCAGTGTACAGAATGGAAATGTTTAATTAGCAAGTTGCTCATTCTCAGATTAAGAAAGCAAGGACAGAAGATAAGGACACCTCTCAATTCTCTACTATGTCCTTTTACATGCAACAGGAACTGGATAGATACCAAAAGAAAAGCCTATTTAATGTTGACAAGTTTATGAGTTTGCATCCTGAAGCAGTTGTTCCAAGAACTACTTCCCTAAACATCATTGGTTCTCGAGATCTTAAAATGAGTAAAAGAGAAGCTGAAGATCCAACCAGGAAGCAAATTTTTACCAAATCATCTTCAGATTCTCCTTTAGCTTCTCCACAGAAGGACTCTTAATTTTTGTTTATGCATTTAACTTTGTTGTTGTTTATAAACTTTCTCAAAGCACCTTTTATATATCTGCTGAAAATTTATAATTCTGTCAGATAATTATGCTTTGTGTTTTTCATTTTTGATAGTATTCTCACCCAAATAGGGAGGTATTATTGGAACACCCTATTACTTATATGGGCTGGGATCACTATTATTTGTTTAGGATGTTTAGTTGGACCCAACTTGTATAGACAAGGGTCATAGGATTATTTCAAGGATTGTTACTTCAGAAGGAATCCAGAGAAGTTCAGGTCAACGAATGTAGAATTCATATCGATGAACACCGAGCTTAGTTTGACAAACTCAGGTTTCTAACTCAGAGTTTAGCTCGACGAATGCTGAGCTCCGTTCGACAAACTCTAATCTCAACTCAAAAGCTTAGCTCAACGAAAGCCAAGCTCAGTTCGACGTACTCTGAGCTTAGATCGACGAAACAAAAAACCTAATTCGACAAACTCCAGGCTCAGTTCGACGAATTCCTTGATGTGTTCGACGATCAAGTAGTTTCTATATTCAAAGGTAGAATGTTTTCAAAAGCTTAATTTCAATCAGTTACATTCTGATATTTAATGCTCAATATTCTGATTGAATATAGCCTTTTAAGGCAGCATTTAATATGGATTTATCACAAAGTTTTAATTCTAATTAATTCCCAGGACAGTTACAATTCTCAGGGATTATTCAGGCATTTTAGAATGGTTTTAATTCAAATGTTTGAATTCCTCTCAAATATCATATATTTAGAAGATTGCTTCTTAATGGGGTGTCAGACTATGTGATTACAATTTTAGTAGTGACAAGATCAATATAGATCAACACATATACAGATATAGATATTCTGCTTCAGAGTTTTCTAGTGCAAAATCTTCAATCAATTAGAAATAAGAAGGCCTACACCCTGAAGAAAAGTTTCCGCTCCTGATCACAAATCTCTACTCAAATCAGGGGAGCTTTTTTTTGCAACATCATCCACTAGTCTTCTCAGAGATTTTTGACAGAGAAGACCATCATTAATTATAGTTTATTTCTAAACTGTGTACAAGGTTTTTAACTCCCTTCAAAAGTTAACTCTTGGTTCCTAAGTAACCTGATCAAAAGACTTAAGCTTGGTTTTTGGGCACCTGGTCAAAAGCTCAAAGGGTTGCTAGATCTCCCTTAGAAAATAGATCTTTTGGTGGCAGGGCACCTGAGCAAAAACCTATAGTGGATACCTACCAGGGTGGTAGAAGAGTAGACGTACCCATATTTATTGGGGAACTACTATAAAAATCCTTGTGTCGTCTGTGATTGTTTTCTTTTTATTTGTGTGCTGTGATTTCTCTTTATATATATATATATACTTATATCACTTACTTTAAATCCGCTATAAAAATAAATTAAAGTTTTAAAATACTCTATTCACCCCCCTCTAGAGTAAAGTTAGATCTATCCCTCACTTTTACAATAGTAGATGGAGCTTTTCCAGAAAACATGGACTTCTTATTCCACTTCTAAAAATGCGATTTTGAAGGAGTTGACACTTTGAACTAAGGCTTTATCACAGCCAAGTTCCCTCTTGCCCTGCACCCTTTTCATATCCTTCTCCAACAAGCGAGCCGTATTAACTAATACTTGAAAACCTTGATTCATTGGACCCGAGAGAGGCAACCTCAGCTCAACCCATAATCCCTCATAGAGCCGATTGGTCTTAAGCTCCTCGTCAGCGAAAATGGACCTCGAATACCGTCCCAACCTAGTGAACTCATACAAGTAGTTATACACACTACTCTCACCCTGAGTCAGGCGTTGGAACTCATTCTACAAGGCAATTTGCTGTGACGAAGGAAGATACTTTGCCAGGAAAAATCCCGAAAACTCCTCCATCGAGATCTTAGATAGTCATCTACAAGTAAAGTAGTGTAATTCCAACTCATCACAATAAAGCCGAGCCACTCCCTCTAACAGGAAAGTGGCAAAGTTTACATTCTCCCCTCCGCTATTTTAATAGCCGTCAGTATTCTCTTGACACGCGAAAGCCAGTCCTCGGCCTGCATTGGGGATCCTTCACCCGTGAACGTAAGAGGACTAAAACTCATGAAGTGCTTCAACTGCCTTTCATTAGCTCGCCTTTCAATGAAATTCTCAACAGGCCCTCACCTAATAGTTATAGGCTCAGCCATGTTAACCTGGTTCGGGACCATAGCAGGACACATTTGCCCAATCAGCTGTGCAGTTATCATAGCAAATGCGGCCTCAGCAAAAAAATGTATCATTTCCGTATAAGGGGGAGGTGTGGGCACATCATCTGGTGTTGCACTCTCCACAAAATGTTGTGGTTCAGACTGCCCCACACCACTGTGAGTTACCTAAAAGTGTAAAATACACAAAATAGCGACCACATACAAAGCACACAACGACTAATAGGAACACGCAGGTTCCTTAAATATTTGTATTTTCATTCCAAAGTGGACATTCTTAAGTTCAGTTTGTTATAATGGTAAACACATACACGTGCTTGCCACCCCTCAAAAGAATTCGACAACAAATTTATAGAAGGAAGACCGAGACAAGTAGCTGATACCAAATTAAAACACCTCCATCCGTTGCGTAAAATATAATAAAAGGTCCGGTCGAGGCCCACTCCATATTCCACGGACAGTTAGTGGAGTTACATGTTAATATCAAAAAGACCAAACAAATCCTAACTCAGAGCATTGTAGCGGAAGATTTATGGGTTGATTGAACTCAACTAACACAAATATCCACTAATATAAACCACATAAGAATGTTTACAAAATACACCAAAAAGTGCAGCCTTAAGGCCTTATAATTGTTCATAAAAAAGTGGTTTACAAACATCGTCATGCAGGCCAGCCACACATAAAAAAAATAAAAAGCCTTCGGGCCTTCGAGGGTCAGCATTGTAACACCTCCCCTGTAATGAATGTATAATATAGGTCTGGCTGGGGCCCCACATGTAACATCCCTCAAACAACTTGATCCCTAAGAGTGGTTTTGTCATGACTAGGTCATGACAAAACCCTAGGGAGCCCAAGAAGACCAAATGAACTTAGGCATGAAGGTGAAAACCACCTTGGGTTGTAAATAGTAATTCTAAATTACCCACCCTAGGACTTGACTTTAGGGCTTCAACTTGATTCCATGACCCCACCATAACACCCTTAACCCTTGAAGGAGGTCAATGGGTCATCAAGAATCCATTGGGGTCAACTAAAGAGGTCAAGTTGATCAAAGTCAACTCTAGCCCTAAATTGGTCAAAGTGCCCTAATTAAGGGTCAAGTGGCCTCCAAGGTGCCAAAACAACCCTACCCAACCCCTCCTAGACCTTAGGCGAGGCAAATGGGTCATTAAGGACTTAATGGGGGCAACCCAAAAGGTCAATTTTACCAAAGTCAACTCAACCCTGGTTTAGGTCAAATCAACTCAAGTTGACCTAACCTAGCCCAATCCATTTGTGCTAAGCCCAATTTAAGTTGTCCACTAGCCTCATGAGGTTTAGAATTATCCAAAATGCCACTCATTTTCTGGAAATAGTGACTAGGTGAGAGAAAGCTCCATTTCCCCTTTAATGGAGGAGAGAGAAAGAGAGAGAGAGAGGGAGTGATGCCATCAATGGTGAGGAAGATGAAGCCCATTATTGGTTGGATTCAACGCCCCTGGGGGAGAGGAGTTTCCAGCAATTTACCGACCTAGTTAAGCCTAGGTTCACCCCCAAGCCATGGCTGAAAACCTCTTCTCAAAGCCATTAATGGCATTGAATCTTAGACCTCTCCTTTACCCCATTTGATCATCTTAAAAGCTTCCTTGGATCCCCAACAATCATTTCCACTCCTTCCCTAAAGAATTCGAGCCCTCCTATAGTGCAGTTGCAGAGCACCCGAAAGCTCAAAATCTGGCAATGGCGACATGACAATCGACCCGACTCCAACCCTCCCAAAAGTTCCTATCCTCCTTTCCATTTTCAGTGGATAGATCTCAATCTATCATCGCATTGATTCGAGTCCAATTATCCCCAAATCAAGCAGGCTGAAAGCTTATTTTCAAGCTTTGCTCCACTGACAATTCACTGTTCCGGCCACCACCGGCCGACCAACCACCATGAATCGCCAGCCACCACCTCAACGAAGGTGGTGGTGGCAGTGGCCGGCCGGGTAGAGGCATGGGTGGCCGGGAATTCACGGGCAAAGATGGCCCAGAACGGGCAAATCCTGGTCATTGGCTAAAGGTAGAAGACGACGGGATGCCGTCAATCCTTGCTTTAGGATTCATACTGGCCGATTTAATATATTTCATTTAATTTAAACATTCTGTCACACATTATATAATAGTTAAATTTAATTATTAAAAATACTTAGAGGCCTTTTCTAGAGAAATGGTTAAAATAAACGTTGTATACCTTGAAGTCTATTTTATTTTAAAATTGATTGCAACCCATTTGGCTCAGTGGTTTGACCACAACACTAAAAATGGTGCAGTTTATACCTAGGGTTAACTAGAGATAAAATTGAGTGCCCCAATCAAACTAGCCATCCAAATAACTTGAGATTTGGAATGGGGATCACTCTTATCTATACCTCTACCATATCCAAAAATTGGAATTTTGGTGAACATTTTTCTATAGTTTTTGTAAAAATTTAATAAATCATGTATGATTTAATAAGGGGGTCAAATGACCTCAAAAACACCCAAAATTTTGGTAGATGACCCTTAGGGTTATGATAGGTCATTGATAAAAATCTCAGCCAATTTGGGACTGATTTGATTAGGTATTGATGTAACCAAAGTTTTGTCCTTTAAGGGTAAATTATGGCAAATGTGTATTTGATGGATTGAGTGGCCAATCCTCAGCCAAAGGGGATGGGACCTTGGACAGAGCCTACAAGCCTTCTAATAACCCCCATAAGGGATCTAGGGGTGGTTTGGGGTGGAGATACCCTAGGACCATAGTTTAAGCCCTAAGGATGGGGTTTGAACCAAATGAAGGACATGTGACTACATGCCCTTGGAATGCCTTGTAACTTGATAGAAGGATGACTAGGGTGTAATTTAACCCTAGGAAGTAATTCTAGGACTTTGTAGAGCTTACATCCCTCTTGTAACAACTTAGGACCGTTTAGGGCACTTTTACAGTTGATTTTATTACTAAATCATAGGATCTTGGGTGATTTTGAATTTAGGCAATGGTCATATAATATTTCTATTAAGCTCTAGAAATTTTAGTATGAATTTTAGATCAGTATCTCAGATACTTCATTCACAACCTTTGTAGTTGCCCTAATTATTAAGGAATTTAAAAAGATATGTCTAATCATTTAAAACTTATGCAATTTGGTCATAGGACCTTTTATGTCATCCTTGAGCTCTATGAATTTTTATAGAATTATTGGAGGACTGCGTATATTGGTAGCTTCACAAGGTGCCTAATATTTATTTGATTTGAATGATTTAATTATGTGACCAAATGAGCTTGTAAATTAGTAAATCTTGGTCAGTGTCCTTTCCTTTATATAGTTGTTATCATGTAATTTTGCCATTAATTATGGATGATTATTTGTAATTTTTCCTTCTTTACCTTGTCTTGGTGATTATTTAATCAATATATTATTTGGAGGTTAAAACCTTTTTGGAAAATTGTGAATCTCAGTATTTACTGTTATTTTGATGACATACACCTATCATAATTTTTCTAAGGCCATACCTAGATAGAAAAGTGTACTTGTTGTTGAAAAGCAGAGATGGCCTGAGTTTGTCATTTGGATGAATAATTGGAGGGGTCACCATGCATGTACACCATGTAGCTCAATTGGTCTGCATAAGTATAAAACTATAGAAGTAAGGTAATAAGTAGGGCTTTGTATGGGATGATTAGATAGTTGGTGTAGCTGGTATGGTTGAGAATGAATAAGGTCACCAAAATAAGGTTGGTTGTATGAACCCAGTTATGCAAGGGCAGAATTCGAGCTCGAGATCGACGATAGATAGTCTTTCCCTGGAAGATGTCTAAATACACTTAGGTTTTGATCAAGTGTAAAATAATAAGAGTTTGAGAACATGGGTAGTTACCAATAATAATAAGTACCTTGCGAAAGGGAGTTTTGGGCTTCAGCCCATCATAGTTCCTAGTGCCCCCAAGAGCACTTCTCCGGGAATTCCCTAGGAAGTCCATGGTTAACTTTAAATCGTAAGATTAAAATGTTAAAGAGTAATTAGATATACTAAGACTTCACTTTCACTCACCCCGGTGACTCGGGAGGTTAGTATGTTTAGGTTATCCGAGCGATAGGCTCGGTGGTTGTGAAAATGGGCAAGTTAGTCAGGCGAGCCATAGGCTCGGAAGGTAGTTGTAACAGAAAGATTAGTCTGGGGAGCCAATGGCTCAGAAATTCATGGTTGCATGTGCATAAAGAGGTGGGTCTTCGGTATTTAACAGTTGTTCACACCGATGTCGATGTGATAACTTGGCAAGTGTGGTTTACACTTAGCCAAGGAAAAGAATGGTGGTGGGTCAGCATAATACGTGGTGACTCTGGTGTGTCCTTCAGAGGCATACGTAAGGGCTAGGCCTGGTAGTGTGAATACCCACATAGGAGTGGGTTGGCCTGACCCACTGTCTCCGTTGGCCACTACGGATGCTCCTGTGAGTGAAACTAGCTTCAAAAATGGGGGAACTAAAGATCTGTGCGGATAGAGTCGTGTGTGTGTGTTGCACTTGCATGAAACATGGCATAACATATCACAACACTCATACCTGCATTAAACCTGACACCCCATCGTATAAACTAGTATGTGATAGCTTATACAATGGGAGCCTTGCAAAAGACCCCTTAACTTATAAGTTTGTATGGGCATTCATATAAGTTAAGGTTAATAATTTACCTATTACTATTCTCTGTGGTGCACTTTACTTTATACTCTTACTGCTTTATTATTTTAGAACTACTAGCTTGCATTTCCTTTTTATAGCACTATAAATATTACAATATACCTGTTTGATTGCTCCACCATCATCTGCCTTGTTGCTACTCTCCACCATCATAGCTTTCCTATCATTCCTCCCGCACGGTGCCTAGGAGCCACTAAGGGAGGGGTGGGGGATATAAGCCTTAGTCTTTAGACTAACGGTCGGTGGACTAAACATTTCAGGGGCTCCGGATGGGGGGACAGGGAGCAGCATTAGGAGATGAAGCACCAGCAGAGTACGATGCACATGGAGGTGGGCCAGTCTAGTACGGGAGCACCAGCCTCCGACTCCGTGAGTGATTAGTTTTTACTTAGCTTCCGCTAGAGTGTTGTAGTAAGAATTTGATGTACCGGGAATAAGCCCATTTATATTCCGACTTTACTGATCTGTTTCAATACTTATATTATCATGCGGACTTACGGTGATTTCTATTTCATACATTATATGTGATTTGTGGACTTGACTTAATTGTCTTCTCTCATTTGTACTTCTACTTTTTGATATCATCAATGCCGGGAGAATCGGCGTTTTGTGGTGGTGACTCTCCCGAGTGTCGGTATAACCACAAAATAGCGGTTCTTGGCATAAGACCCGGTAGCGTATAAAAAATGGGGTCTTACACCACAACATACAGACTACACAGTTTTAACATTATAAGATGATATTGACTACCCAACTCAAAACTCAGATAAAAAACTGCCAAAAAAAATAACAAAGCTAGAAGTTATCCACTAACTTAAGGGTATCAAATCGGCCTTAAGGCCTTACAACATTCTTGAGTCCAAAACTGAAACAATAACATATCAACGTGCAAAAGCACTCCTAGGCTACCTTGGCATGCAAGCTAGATTCACAGTACACTAACCATAGAATTCAACCAAATAGAGCTACCAAACAATGAGATCACTTCATGAGGCTTAGGCATTTTTGGCCGGCGAACTTGCTCCCGCTTGCGATCACTGCCCTATAAAAGTTTGAGGTAATGTGGGTCAGCAAAAGCTGACCTCAACTGTGTAACCAACACTTCTCCTCCCAGCTATCCTTAGCGGACCATTGGGCACTCTATCACCCTGTGCACTTCGTATGAAAATATACATGAACATAAAAAACTGCAAAACCGGTTTGGATGTCGCATACAAAAATTTTTTTTCTATGTTGAGCATATAGAAAAAAGGGGCCTACAATGTATTATGTATGCAATCCTGGGCTTCACCCAAGGCACCCTATAGCATATGAATCTAACACATCATCACGCATCAACAATAGGGTACTTCTAATTTCCCCTTTGACATTCAAGCCGCAAACACCTAGGTACTTCTAATTTTACCTAAGTGCATATAAGCCGCCATACGGAACTCTTGTCAAGGCCCCACCCGCCCTTGGGTCTCGAAACCCGGGCTTGCCTACAAGCTCTGACTTCTCACATCAGGATTCCGTCACACAAACAAACCGATGCTAATAACCCTCGCTATACTCCACCCGCTCGTGGGCTTCATCGCTCGTGCTTGTCCAAAGCTTGGCGTTCTCGTCAGTTTCACAGAAGGGGACTTGTCTCGCTGAGACACTCTCCATATGTGACTTTGCCACATCACGGGCTTACCAGCTGACAAAAAAGACAAAGCAACGCCTTGCACATCATAATTAAAAGCCTTTCCCTCCGTAATCAAGAATTCGTACTCGTATGAAAACAAGGGAGGACAATCATCACAAATGGCATCATGCAGTAAACGGATTTCTAGCACAATCCTTAGGCTCGTAATGCAACATCACCGAGTCGGACTAATGGTTGTGACTTCGGCTTCACCCACAATGCCTAATCCACTAATGAAGCGGATTTATAATGCAATATCATGCAGCGGACAGACACAATCAACCCGTTGGATTCTCTTGAACGATGGAAACCCGAACCCCTCTCATTCGAGAGATTTGGTGCCTAAATGCTTGAAAGAGAACAAGAAAAGAATGGATGCCAGACATGCATCCTAAAGACCAAGAGGAGAAATGTCGTTACCTTATGACTCCTCTTCCTTGCTATGGAAAACTTGATTTGTGTTGATGAAAACATGCGCCTTCATGTCCACTCCACAGATATGGCCTCGGATCGATTATCGGATCCCCGAAGCTTCGTCAAAGGCGGAGAAAGACCTCTTCTTCCTCCAAACTCATGCTCTCAAACCCTAACTCTCACTTCAAAAGAGAAGGGAATGAAAGTTTAGAAAGCTTCAGCCCTTTATATGCTATTTGGGTGGAGCATCCTGGGCCATAGGATCAAATCCTAAGAGAAAACGGATGGCTAAAACACCAAATGACAGAATTGCTCCTGTGCACTATCGTCAGGCGGTAAGTACCTACCGCTGGGCGATAGCTTCCAGAGCGCTCGACCAAAAAAAATAATGTCGCGGTAACGTCGGTGGTAGTACTAATGCTGCGCGGTAGCTCACTCAACGTCTACCACTCAATGCCTCTAATCAATACCAGCAACTCAACGCACTCAACGCCAAGCTACTTAGTGCTCTCAACGCCTCAATTCGACGAAACAAGGTTATCACCAGGCGATAGATACCTATTGCTGCGCGGTAGCTTCCAGAGGCCCAAGATCTGGAAAAACCGAGGTGTTACAACTCTTCCCCTCTTAGAAGAATTTTTTCCTCGAAATTAGGTATGTACTCAAACAAAAGCATACCAAAAGCAAAAAAGTTCTGGAATGTCCTCCCGCATTGCTTGTTCATGCTCCCAAGAGAACTCGTCTCACCCGTAGTTATTCCACCGCACCTTAACGAGTTTGACCTCTTTGTTCTGTAATTGCCGAACTTCTGAGTCCTCTATGCAAACTGGATAGACTTTTGTCATCAAGTCCTCTTCTACCGGCATTGCTGCCGCCTCGACCACAACATTTATCTCCATCAAGGCTTTACTCAAAACTGAGATATGGAAGACATCGTGCAATCCACTATGCTCTGTGGACAACACTAACCGGTAGCCTACTTCTCCAATACATTCCACGACCTCGAATGGTCCCAAGAACCTCGGACTCAACCTCTTGAGTCGGCGAATCCGTGAAATGCCTTTGAACGGCTTAATCTTTAAATATACCCAGTCACCTACCGCAAACTCCCCATTCCTATGGCACGCATTGAAATACTTCGCCTACCGAGCCTAAACAACCTTTAAGTGTTCCTGAATCATTCGCACCAAATCACAATCATAGGCCACGAACTCTTTTCCCAAAAGTTTGGTGTCTCCCGTCTCTATCCAGGACATTGGTGTTTGAGACCGCCTTCCAAACAAATCCTCATATGGCGCCATCTTGATACTTGCCTGGAAACTGTTGTTATAGGCAAACTCCACCATGAAGAGGTGATCTTCCCATCTTTTGCCAAAGTCAAGGGTACTCATCCTTAGCATATCCTACATTATACCATTTGTCCTTTCCGTTTGTCCATCTGTTTGCGGATGGAACATCGTACTAAACTTGAGCTTTGTGCCCAGGCTTTTCTGTACTAATCTCTAGTCTTTGGACGTGAACCGTCAATCGCGATCACTAATAATTCTCTTTGGGATTCCTTGCAGCCGCACAATATTGCGAACATATAATTCTACCCGCTTCTCCACACTGTCCTCCTTCCGATTAGGGATTTAGTGAGCTACTTTGGTCAAGAGATCCACGATCACCCAAATCGCATAGTTACCCTGCTGTGATCGAGGTAAACCATGCACAAAATCCATGGAGATGTCATCAAATTTCCACTCGGGGATAGGAAGAGGCTTCAGGAACCTGCTCGACTTCTGATATTCAGCCTTCACTAAGGCACAAGTTTGATACCGACTCAAGTACAAAGCTACATCCCTCTTCAGACTAGGCCACCAAAAGGATTTCTTCATATCCAAGTACATCTTTGTACTGCCCGGGTGAATGGAGTACTTCATGAAATGAGCCTCAAATATCAACTCCTCATGGAGCTTGCCAAACTACGGTACACAAATACTTTCATCCTTCCTTAAGATCACATCAATCATCTCCCAGGCACCACCCTCGCCGCTTTGAGCTTCCACCACAAATGACTAAAACTCCACAACCACATTGGTCGCTTCCCAGATACGATCAGATAAGTCATTCTGTAACTCTATCCAGTTCAACAGAGCTGTGCAAGACTCGCCTCTAGCAACACACTCAATGCCAAGGGACTCACAGTCCAACACCAACCACTCATCATGAGCTTCAATCCCATTTCTTTGGCCAGAATAATTCATACTCAAGGCATTTGCCACCATGTTGGCCTTGCCTGGCGTATACTAAATTGCCACGTCATAGTACACAAGGAATTCTACCCACCTACACTGCCGCATGTTCAAATCTTTTTGTTCTAGGAGAAACTTCATGCTTTTGTGTTCTGTGAAGATCCTTACCTTGGCACTATACACATAGTACCGCCATAACTTCAATAAAAAATTACAGCCGCCAACTCCAAGTCATGGACGGGGTAATTCCTCTCATTAGGTTTCAACTGCCTAGATCCAAAGGCTATCACCTTGCCATGTTGTACTAACACGCAACCCAAACAATAATCTGATGCGTGACTGAAAATCTGAAATCCTTCAGTCCCTTTAGGAAGACTTAGGATTGGTGCTATCACCAGCCTTTCCTTTAAGGTGTTGAATTCTTGATTGCACTCCTAAGTCCACACAAACATCTGTTCCTTACGAGTCAAAGTAGTGAGGGGCAGAGCTATCCGCGAAAAGTTTTCCACAAACCTTCTATAGTACCCCGCTAGTCCATGGAAACTCCTGACTTCCGCCACGGTGCTCAGAACTGGCCAATCTCTGATGGCCTCATCTTTTGCTGGATCCACCGCCACCTCATCACCACTAGTCACATATCCCAAAAATGCCACCTTATCTTACCAGAACTTGCACTTTGAGAATATTGCATACACCTGGTTCTCTCTCAGAGTCTGCAAGACTACTCTCAGATGAGCCTCATTCTCCACCTCTGATTTGGAGTATAGCAAAATATTGTCGATGAATACCACCACAAATGAGTCTAAATGTTCCCGAAAAAAATCTATTCATCAAATTCATGAATACCGATGACGCATTTGTCAACCTGAACAAAATCACCGAGAACTCAAAGTGACCATACCTCGTACCAAACGCTGTCTTGGGTATGTCCTCATCTTGAATCAGTAACTAATAGTATCCAGATTTCAAGTCCAACTTAGAGTACACAACTGACCCAACCAATTGGTCGAACAGGTCATCTGTCCGTGGAATCAGATACGTTTTCTTGACGGTCAATTTATTCAACTCCCAGTACTCTATGCACAGCCGCATAATACCATCTTTCTTCTTAATAAACAATACTGACATGCTCCAAGGAGATGAGATGGGTCTGATATACCCCTGCTCCAGCAGTTCCTGCAACTGTACCTTGAGCTGAACTAACTTCTTTAGTGATATCCTAAAAGGAGGACGTGACACCGGCCTAGCTTCTAGTACTAACTCAATCGAGAAATCGATCTCCCGTCAAGGAGGTGCTCTAGTTAACTGCTTAGGAAACACGTACTCAAATTTTTCCACTACAGACACTTCTCCAATTGATAGCATGGAAAGTTGAGCTTACAAAAATGCTATGAAAGATACTCCTCTCTAGTTAACTGCCCGCACCAATTGTACGGCTAAGATCAGGTAACATGCCACTTCCCTAAGGAGCTCAAATTTAACCTCTTACTTTCCTTTGCTTCTTAGGGTCACCACCTTAGATTGGCTTTCAATACTGGCATGCTGCTCTCCAAGCCAATCCATCCCCAGGATCACATCGAATTCGGCCAACGGTAGAACCGCTACTACCAACATGAAGTCAAATCCGTCCATAGTCCAACCAATGTGCCCTCTCGTCCTAGTAGTTATGAAAGACCCACTGGGCATGCACACCCTAAGTTCTGTGTCTATCGAAAAGGACTCAACTCCAATTCTTCGGATAAAGCTTTCCGCTAGAAAGGAGTGCGACGCTAAATACCAGCCACTCAACGCAAGAAAGGAGTGCGGTGATCAAAATAATGCCGTGCTAATGCTGGGGGTAGTACTAATGTTGCGCGGTAGCTCACTCAATGCCTCTACTCAATGGCAGCCACTCAATACACTCAATGCATAGCTACTCAGTGCTCTCAATGCCTCGATTCGACAAAACAAGGCTATCGTTGGGCAATAGCTACCTATCGCCGCGCGGTAGCTTCCAGAGTCTCAAGATCTTGAAAAACTTGGGTGTTACAGGCATAGCATCAAAGGGTTGCAACCCACTATTTCCCGCTTGGCTCTCCAGCACCTGCACAGGGATAATCTACAAGCAAGGTGGTAAACAAGGCAATGGTCAACTTTATCTACTTAATTTATATTGACCCTACCCCATTCACGGGGCATCGATATTCCATCCCTGCAAGCATAACATTCACATATAGATATATCACACAAAGGTACAACTTAAGCACCATTCAATATATCACAAATGTTTGCATTAACTGCCAAACGTTCCGTGCACTCAGGGCACATTATCGATGCACTAGAAATGCCCAGTCCCACCACCATTCAGAGGTCCGAGACTTGACAGCCAACATTCAGCATTATAGACTGGCACATAACTGCGTTATAGCCACGACTCTCCACCTATGCCAATTGTAAGTTTCATGTACTTTTGGTATCTTTAATCGAACCACATAGAGCGAGTACTGGTCAGCTCTTTCCCGTTGTTCAAATTTCCATGCCATTGCCGAAAGCTGAAACCTTTGTGGCTAATCTACAAGACACGGGTCAGTCTACCCTTTCCCTTGATCCAAAATATAACCAACGTTATGTATAATGGCTCTCAAGGCCATCAAAGCTAGGCACCCAAGCTGACAACTCACCTGCTAGCCACACAATCTCTACGAGACAGGCTTTGCAAGCACAATACTATCTGGGATCTATCCCTAGCAATAGCCACTATCTACTGGCGTTAATAACAGAACATCTCTTTCTATCTCTAGATTCAACCATAACTGGAACATCTTTCCATAAAACAACTACAACATCTTGTAGTGCCAGAAAACTAGACTTTCATAAAGTTTAGCTCACAAAGAGCTATCACCAGCGATATTATAGTCGCCAGCGATATCCAACAGTTATCCAAATCTGTGGTATTTTATGGGTATTTTCCAGCAGCGCATCTCCAGTACTTCTTGCAACTAAGTTCACAGACACAACCCACGGACTCCATAAACTACTCGTTTATTTCGGAGTCTTCTCCGGCACGCTAATTAACACATTACAAATCCAGACCAACCTATCTGGATGGCTTCACACAACATTACTATTTCGTACTACTTTTTCTGGATTCTATATGCAAAACTACCCGGGGATATCATGTATCAACCCATCGGAATTCCCTCCTCTTTCTACCTTTTGGTGGGGGATTTCATGCATATGCAAAACTTAGGACTTCACTTGTCCAAGAAGGATGATCGTTACCCTCATAGATCATTTTGGAGTAATGCTCAAGTCTTCTATCCCGAAGGAATGGATCGCTTATCTTTCCTCCTCACGGATCTTGCTTTAGCTCATAAATCCGACCATAGGATCTCCTTCACCAAACGTGCAAATCTCAGCCCCATATTCTTGCCCTCAAGAAATTTAAGAACTAGAGAGATAGTGAGAGAGAAAATGAGAATTCAATCTCAAGTCCAGCCCTTATCAGCGAGCTACCGCCACGCGGTATCTGTAACCGACGCGTGGTATCTGCTACCGCCGCGCTGTATCATAGGCAGTTTCCTCTTGGCCAAACCGACATAACTCTATCGCACAAAATATCCTCCACCTTACTGCCACGTAGCAAGCTACCACCGGTGTTACCTCACTAGCGTTTGGTGGTACCTTACAGAGACATATTGTTATTTTTTAGCCTTGCTATCGTTGCGCGATAGCTAACTACCGCCCTGCGATAGTCTCTCAATGATTCGTTGAATACTTTTTGTGTATCGCGTGGTATCGCCATGCGATATCTTTTTATCTCCACATTGTAGGCTTCTTGATGATTCGTCGAGTATGTTTAGTGGTATCGCCATGCGATACCTTTCTACCGCGACGTCGTACCTACCCGAAATGAGAGTTGATTTAATTCAAGGGCTAACGCCAACGTTAACACTACTACCGCGTGTTAACTTCCATTCCTTCCCTTTTTTAGGAATTTTTGAGCATTACACAGAAATACGATAGGTTTTCCCATTGAGTCGGTGGCTATAGGACTGCTGAGTAGGGTTGTCAAAAATAAGCATGGTGTCCACCACTTCCTGATTCTCAGGATGCTCAAATTAAGATGTGGAGGATTGTGGATGATGGCGAGACCTGACTGTGAAAGTAAGGGAGAAACTTGGAATTGGGGGAACGAGAGAATAACAAAGCGGAAGATAAGGAAGGTGTGGTGAAGAAAAGAATGAAAAGCCTATTTAAAGAAAAAAATTATAAGCCACACCACCTATCTCGCCCGTGACTGTTGGGCGTGTAATTTTAAAGAGATGGTTGGGCTCCCTTGCGAATCTTGCCAAATTTGACCAGATTCAAAATTTGGTGGGACACGCCCGGAGTCACACCCGTGACACCGGGGAGTGTAGAATTTCTAATGACAGGGGATGATGCGTGGCTCTTTGAATTCACTTGTCACGCCTACACTACATGTAACGACCCTAGCCGATCCAACGTGGCAGTGCCACGGCTCCGCTCTAGGCGTCGCTACCGGGCTGCAGCCCAAGCACCCCAACCCCTCTCCCTCCACAGGCGGGTTGTTGGTGGCCACAGCCTCCCTTTGATGAACGAACTCGACAGTTAAGTTGGGCCGTACGGGGACTTCCCAGGAGGTCACCCATCCCAGTACTACTCTCGCCCAAGCACGCTTAACTATGGAGTTCTTTCAAACTTCATCACCAATTGAGCTGCAGCTCTAGGCGTCACTACCGGGCTGCAGCTCAATTGGTGATGAAGGTTGAAAGAACTCCATAGTTAAGCGTGCTCGGGCTGGAGTAGTACTGGGATGGGTGACCTCCTGGGAAGTCCCCGTACGACCCAACTTAACTGTCGAGTTCGCTCATCAAAGGGAGGCTGTGGCCACCAACAACCCGCCTGTGGAGGGAGAGGGGTTGGGGTGCTTGGGCTGCAGCCCGATAGCGACGCCTAGAGCGGAGCCGTGGCACTGCCACGTTGGATCGGTGCCGTGGCACACACTTTAGTGTAACGACCCTAGCCGATCCAACGTGGCAGTGCCACGGCTCCGCTCTAGGCGTCGCTATCGGGCTGCAGCCCAAGCACCCCAACCCGTCTCCCTCCACAGGCGGGTTGTTGGTGGCCACAGCCTCCCTTTGATGAGCGAACTCGACAGTTAAGTTGGGCCGTACGGGGACTTCCCAGGAGGTCACCCATCCCAGTACTACTCCAGCCCGAGCACGCTTAACTATGGAGTTCTTTCAACCTTCATCACCAATTGAGCTGCAATTGTAACACCTCCCCTGTAAAGACCATATAATATGGGTCCGGCCGGGGCCCCATAACATACGGACACCACAGCTTTAGTATTAAAAGATGATATGAAACTACCCAAACTCAAAACTCCAGACATACACAGCGGAAACAGAACAAACCGACAGAAGTTATCCACTAACGATAGAGTATAAAATGGCCTTAAGGCCTTACACAATAATAGTCCAAACAAAATATAAATGTGCCAAGCACTCCTAGGCTACCTCGGCATGCAAGCCGGACATGATCAAACAACATCAGCAAAACAAGGAAAAGAAACTAGCCAAGCACAGCAACACTTCATGAGGCTTAGGGCTTTTCGCCCGGCGCGCTAGCTCCTGCATGCGATCCTTGCCCTGTAAGGATTTGAAGTAACGTAGGTCAGCAAAGGCTGACCTCTACTGTGTAACAAACACATCTCCTCCCGGCCGTCCCTAACGGACCCCGGGGTACCACTCCACCTGCAAGTTAACACTTCGTATACCAAAAGAGCATATATATTAAAGCGGTAAAACAGGCTTGGATGTCTCATACATCAAACATGTTCTCTATGTTTTGTACAAAGTAAAAGGGGCCTACTATGCAACATGAATGCAACCCGGGTTTCACCCAAGGCACCCTAGCTCGTATGCATTTAGCACAACAACAAACATTGGGTACTTCCGTTTCCCCATTGGCTTAAAGCCGCAAACAAAAGGGAAACACCATGTCCCCAACGGCACACAGCCCGTCACACGGAACCTTGCAATGGCCCCACCCGCACATGGGTCTTAAACCCCGGGCTTGCCTGCATATTCTGACATCGCACGTCAGGGTTCCGTCTCACACTGACTGATTCTAAGAAGCCTTGCTGGACCCCACCCGCTCATGGCCACATTGCCCGGGCTTGCCCTCCGCTCGACATTCTCGTCAGTCTCACACAAGGGCTAGTCTCACCGGGACACTTTCCCCATATGACTTGCGCATCACGGGATAGCCAGCCGACCACGGAGACCTAGCTGCACCTTTGCACAGCACAAAACAAGGTTTCCCCACCCCAATTACCATTCGTACCGCATCTTTCCCGCGCTCCAAGGAAACCATCTACCGCACAAAGCGGAGCTAACCTTGTCCGGTTCTGACTGCGAGTACTCACTCAAACAAAAGGGGAAAAACGCATACATATAACGGCGTATTGCCGCAACGGATTTTTTACCGAAGCTCGCTATGCAACATCACCGGGTCGGACTATCGGTCGCGACCACGGCTTCACCCACAATGCCTAATCCGCTAACGGAGCGGATCTCTAATGCAAGCATGCCGGGATGAACATACTCAACCTGGAGGTTCCTCTTGAACCGCTACACGAATCCCTCTCATTTGAGAGATTCGACGCTCAAAATACGAAAGGAAGGGGATGCTATTCATGCATCTTAAATCCTAAAAACCGAGAGGAGAAGTGTCGTTACCTTCCGTCCCCTCTTCCTAGCCATGGAGAAGATTTGCTCGGTTGAACACCACCGCAACGCTCCCACCTTCACGGATCTGAACTCCGCTCGCGAAACAGACCTCCGAAGCTTCGTCGGCGGCCGGATCTTGGCCTCCTTGCTCTCCCTTCTCTCTAGAACTTAGAGAGATAAAGGAAAATGGGGAATGAGGGTTTGGAACCCTATTCCCGGCCTTAAACCGCCCAGGGAGGCCCCCCACCGTTGGATCTTCTAAAGACAAGAACGAACGGCCACGATCGGAACCCAAATTAGAAAATCTGGGCCGAACACGGGTTGCAACACGGCCGTGTGCATGGCCGTGTTAGCCATTTGCCGTCTCGATCGATTCGAAAACCAGCACACGGCTCCTGACACGGCCTTTGACACGACCGTGTCTCGCTCCACACGGCCGTGTCGTGACCCGTGTCACGACACCCGTTTTCAACATTTTCAGTCAGAGAAGTACACGGCCTCTGACACGGCCCATGACACGCCCGTGTCACCTGGGACACGGCCGTGTCCGGACCCGTGTCATGCCCCGTGTGCAATACCTCAGACAAGTTCGAAATGACCCGATGCTACACGGCCTGGGACACGACCGTGTGCCTGACCGTGTTCCATACCCGACTATCGTCGACCTTAACATGGTCGACCACACGGCCAGCTCGACGACCGAGCTCGACACAGCCGACACGGCCTCCGACATGGCCGTGTCGGGACCCGTGTCACCTGCTCCAAACAAAACTATCTTGGCCAAAAGCGATCCCCGTCGCTCCTACAACATTTTGGGGCGTTACAATTCTCCCCCCTTAAAAGAATTTCGTCCCGAAATTTAAAACATGGAAAGAACACAAATTCTAAACGATACCTGAGGGGAAAAGCTCGGGGTACTCCTCCAGCATGGCCTGCTCTCGCTCCCATGAGAGCTCCTCACAGCCACAATTGTCCCAACGGACCTTTACGAGTCGGACCTCCTTGTTCCGCAGTTGCCGAACCTCCGAATCTTCTATCCCGACAGGACGTACTCGCGTCCTCAAGTCTCCTCTACCAGCACCACCGCCGGTTCAATCACCACGCTGGCCTCTAACAAGGCTTTCCTCAAGACGGAGACGTGAAAAACGTCATGCAAACTGCTTAGCTCCGTGGACAACGCCAACCGATACGCCGCCTCTCCCACTCGCTCGATGACCTTGAATGGTCCCAAAAATCTCGGACTCAGCTTCTTGAGTCGGTGAACTCGTGAAACGCCTTTGGACGGCTTGATCTTAAGATACACCCAGTCGCCCACCGCATTTTCCACATGTCTGTGGCGAGCATTGAAATACTTCGACTACCGATCTTGAGCTACCTTCATGCGCTCTTGGATGGTCCGCACTAACTCACTAGCATCGGCTACCACTTCTTTCCCCAAAAGCTTTGTGTCTCCCACCTCTGTCCAAGACATCGGTGTTCGACACCGCCTCCCATAAAGAGCTTCATATGGCGCCATCTTGATACTAGCTTGGTAGCTATTGTTATACGCAAACTCCACCATGAAGAGGTGATCCTCCCACTTCTTGCCGAAGTCGAGAGTACACATCCTTAGCATATCCTCCATAGTACGGTTCGTTCTCTCAGTTTGCCCATCGGTCTGAGGATGAAAGGCCGTACTGAACCTGAGTTTTGTGCCCAAGCTCTTCTGCACCAACCGCCAATCCTTCGACGTGAAACGGCCATCCCGGTCGCTGACTATACTCTTCGGAATCCCATGAAGTCGCACAATATTGCGGACGTACAACTCCACCAACTTTTCCACACCGTCCTCCTTCCGGTTAGGGATGAAATGTGCCACTTTGGTCAAGCGGTCTACAATCACCCAAATGGCATCATTGCCTTGCTGCGATTTAGGCAACCCATGCGCAAAATCTATGGAGATGTCCTCAAATTTCCATTCGGGGATTGGAAGAGGCTTCAAGAACCCGCCCGGCTTCTCACACTCGGCCTTCACTAAGGCACAAGTTTGGCACCGACTCACACATAGAGCTACATCCCGCTTCATCCCAGGCCACCAATAGGACTTCTTCAAATCCAAGTACATCTTTGTACCACCCGGGTGAACGGAGTATTTGTGAAGTGAGCCTCATACATCAACTCCTCGTGGAGCTTGCCGAACTGCAGTACACAAATCCTTCCGCCCTTCCTCAGAACCCCATAAACCATCTCCTAGGCGCTACCCTCGCCCTTAAGAGCTTCCTACACGAAGGGTTGGAACTCCTCATCCACACGGGTCACTTCCCGAATACAATCGCATAAGTCATTCTGCATCTCAATCCAGTTTAGCCGAGCCACGCTAGACTCGCCTCTTGCCACACATTCCAAACCAAGGGACTCCCAGTCCTGCCTTAACCGCTCATCGTGAGCTTCAATCCAATTTCCTTGCCCCGAGTATTTCCTACTCAAAGCATCCGCCACCACATTGGCTTTTCCTGGCGTGTACTGAATCGCCACCTCGTAGTCCCCAAGGAACTCGACCCACATGCGTTACCGCATATTTAGGTCCTTCTGATCCAGGAGATACTTCAGGCTCTTGTGGTCCGTGAAGATCTCCACCTTCGCATCGTAAACGTAGTGCCTCCACAGCTTCAAAGCAAAAATTACCGCCGCCAACTCTAGATCATGGACGGGGTAATTTCTCTCATGAGGCTTCAGCTGCCTCGACCCAAAAGCTATCACACTGCCATGCTGCACCAACACACATCCTAAACCGCATCCGGATGCGTCGCTGAAAATCTGAAATCCTTCGGTCCCCTTTGGTAGACTTAGGATCGGTGCCATAATAAGCCTCTCCTTCAGGGTTTCAAACGCCTGACTGCACTCTTGAGTCCACACGAACTTTTGATCCTTGCGAGTTAGCGAAGTGAGGGGTAGAGCTATCCACGAAAAGTTTTCCACAAACCTTCGGTAGTACCCGGCTAGTCCAAGAAAGCTCCAGGCTTCCGCCACAGTCCTCAAAACTGGCCAATCTCTGATGGCTTCCACTTTCGTTGGATCTACCGCCACCCCATCCCCACTATTCACATGGCCTAAAAACGCCACCTTCTCCAACCAAAACTCGCACTTGGAGAACTTCGCATAGAGCTGGTTCTCTCTCAATACTTGCAACACTGTCCTCAAGTGCACCTCGCGCTCCGCTTCCGACTTGGAATACACCAAAATGTTATCGATAAAAACGATGACGAACCTGTCCAAGTATTCGCGAAACACTCGGTTCATCAAGTCCATGAACACGGACGGCACGTTCGTCAACCCGAACGGCATCACCGAGAACTCAAAATGACCATATCTCGTACCAAATGTTGTCTTGGGTATGTCTTCGTCACGAATCCGCAACTGATAATATTCGGACTTCAAGTCCAACTTGGAGTACACCACCGACCCCACCAACTGGTCGAAGAGATCGTCTATCTGAGGAATCAGATACTTATTCTTGATTGTCAATTTGTTCAACTCTCGGTAGTCTATGCACAAACGCATACTACCATCCTTTTTATTTACAAATAACACCGGCGCACTCCACGGTGAAGAGCTGGGCCTGATATACCCTTGCTCCAAAAGCTCCTGCAACTGAACCTTGAGCTCGGCCAACTCCTTTGGTGCCATCCTAAATGGTGGACGTGACACCGGTCTAGCCTCGGGCACTAAATCGATGGAGAAATCAATCTCCCGCCGAGGAGGTGCTCCCGGTAGCTCCTCGGGATAAACATCTCCAAACTCCGCCACCACGGGCACTTCCCCAAGAGACAGCCTGGAAAGGCTAACCTCCAACAACACTACTAGAGCTACACCTCCCTGGTTAACAGCTCGCACAAGTTGAAGTGCCGAAACTAGGGAACAGGCCACTCCATGCAGGCCCTCAAACTTGACTTCCGCTTGCCCCACGCCCCTCAGGGTTACCACCTTGGACAAGCAGTCGATACTGGCACTCTTTTCCGCTAGCCAGTCCATCCCCAAGATCACATCGAACTCGGACAATGGCAAGATCGCCGCTACCAACACGAAGTCGACCCCCTCAAGACTCCAACAAATCTGGCCTGTAGCCCTGGTTGTCATAGATGACCCATTGGGCATGCGCACCTTCAACTCTGAGTCCGTTGAGAAGGACTCAACTCCAATCCTCCGGATGAAACTTTCCGCAAGGAAGGAGTGCGACGCTCCCGTATCGAAAAGTACCCTAGCGGGGTACCCTGATACCACTACAAAGCCTACACACATGCAACAAACATAAAAAGGCTTGAAAGGAAGAAATCTAAGGTGCAGGTTGAATTCTCGTACCTGTCACCACATTGGGTTGACGGATTGCTTCCTGCTACCCAAGGTTGTAGGCCCTTGGCTGCACTGGTTGAAACTGGGAAGCACTCGACTCCGCCATCTTCCCTTTCTCTGCGGCACTCGGGCCGGAGCGTATAGTCTGCTCCTGCCTTGGCTCTTGCTCAGCGCCCCCTTGGGTACAAAATCATGCTATGTGGCCTGGCTTGCCACAACTGTAACACGTGTGCGGTCCCTTAGAGCGTGACCCTCCGGACGTCCAATTACTTTTCTCGCCCGACTTAAACGGGGGAGGCTTCTTCTTCTATCGGCTCCCTTCCACCTTTCTATGGGACTGAGCCGACTTCATCTCTTCCCCCTGCTTGGGTGTGAAACCCTTGCGACGCTGGGATCGCTCCATGTCACTCTCCAAAATTCGGGCCGCCTCCACCAATTCGTTGAAGCCCGCACGCTTCATCGATATGAGGGGTTGTCTTAAATTCTCCCTCAATCCATGGTAGAAGAGATTGTCCCTCTCTTCATCGTCCGCCATGGTCATCCCCGCATAATGACCCAATCGAGTAAATTCCTGAACATACTCATCCACTGTCTTGTCTCGCTGCACAAGATGTAGAAACTGCCTCTAGAGGGCTAACCTTGTTGATGCGGGAATGTACTTCTTCAGAAAGGCATTCCCAAACTCCTCGATGGATGGTGTGCGTCCTAAAAACTGCCGGCCACTATGGCTCACCCACCATAACTTGGCATCTCCTTCTAGCATGAAGGCTGCGAACTCCGCCTTTTTCTCATCCGGCGCCTCTGCTGCCCTCAGAAGCTCTTGAATTCTAGCCCACCAGTCCTCCGCATCTATGGGCGTGCCGATTCCCTTGAAGGTTGGAGGGTGGAAACTCAGAAAGTACTTCATTTGCCGGTCCCCATGCCCGACAACCACTCTCTCGACCTGCGGCTCCGCCCGCCTGGCCTCCTCAACCTGCACGGTCGCTGCCGTGACCGGGGTAGCAGGAGTTGCTAGCTGAGCAACGGGAGCTGCTACCTGTGCTATCGCTGCAGCTTGGGCCGCCACCATCGCTTCTGCAAGCATGCGGCAGAAGTTGGCTGGTGTGACCCCCATCCCTAGCGGACCTTGCGCGGTCGCACTACTTGCCGAGAGCTCTTCTCTTGGCCTCGAGGTCCCAGCCTCGTTTCTTGCACTCTAAACACAAGCAAGAAAACGCAAATCAGTCTCTAATTGCAAGACTCGAACACAAGGACACTCATGGTCCCGCGATACTCCTATGTGGAAAACTTCTTATACGCGACTCGACTTATACTTTCGACCGCGAAACTTCTCATTGGAACGCCAACCTGCCTCTGATACCAAATTGTAACACCTCCCCTGTAAAGACCATATAATATGGGTCCGGCCGGGGCCCCACAACATACGGACACCACAGCTTTAGTATTAAAAGATGATATGAAACTACCCAAACTCAAAACTCCAGACATACACAGCGGAAACAGAACAAATCGACAGAAGTTATCCACTAACGATAGAGTATCAAGTGGCCTTAAGGCCTTACACAATAATAGTCCAAACAAAATATAAATGTGCCAAGCACTCCTAGGCTACCCCGGCATGCAAGCCGGACATGATCAAACAACATCAGCAAAACAAGGAAAAGAAACTAGCCAAGCACAGCAACACTTCATAAGGCTTAGGGCTTTTCGCCCGGCGCGCTAGCTCCTGCATGCGATCCTTGCCCTGTAAGGATTTGAAGTAACGTGGGTCAGCAAAGGCTGACCTCTACTGTGTAACAAACACATCTCCTCCCGGCCGTCCTTACGGACCCCGGGGTACCACTCCACCTGCAAGTTAACACTTCGTATACCAAAAGAGCATATATATTAAAGCGGTAAAACAGGCTTGGATGTCTCATACAGCAAACATGTTCTCTATGTTTTGTAAAAAGTAAAAGGGGCCTACTATGCAACATGAATGCAACCCGGGTTTCACCCAAGGCACCCTAGCTCGTATGCATCTAGCACAACAACAAACATTGGGTACTTCCGTTTCCCCATTGGCTTAAAGTCGCAAACAAAAGGGAAACACCATGTCCCCAACGACACACAGGCCGTCACACGGAACCTTGTAATGGCCCCACCCGCACATGGGTCTTAAACCCCGGGCAAGCCCGCATATTCTGACTTCGCACGTCAGGGTTCCGTTTCACACTGACCGATTCTAAGAAGCCTTGCTGGACCCCACCCGCTCATGGCCAAATTGCCCGGGCTTGCCCTCCGCTCGGCATTCTCGTCAGTCTCACACAAGGGCTAGTCTCGCCGGGAAACTTTCCCCACATGACTTGCGCGTCACGGGATAGCCAGCCGACCACGGAGACCTAGCCGCACCTTTGCACAGCACAAAACAAGGTTTCCCCACCCCAATTACCATTCGTACCGCATCTTTCTCGCGCTCCAAGGAAACCATCTACCGCACAAAGTGGAGCTAACCTTGTCCGGTTCTGACTGCGAGTACTCACTCAAAGAAAAGGGGAAAAATGCATACATACAACGGCGTATTGCCGCAACGGATTTTCTACCGAAGCTCGCTATGCAACATCACCAGGTCGGACTATCGGTCGCGACCATGGCTTCACCCACAATGCCTAATCCGCTAACGGAGCGGATCTCTAATGCAAGCATGCCGGGATGAACATACTCAACCCGGAGGTTCCTCTTGAACCGCTGCACGAATCCCTCTCATTTGAGAGATTCGGCGCTCAAAATACGAAAGGAAGGGGATGCTATTCATGCATCCTAAATCCTAAAAACCGAGAGGAGAAGTGTCGTTACCTTCCGTCCCCTCTTCCTAGTCATGGAGAAGATTTGCTCGGTTGAACACCACCGCAACGCTCCCACCTTCGCGGATCTGAACTTCGCTCGCGAAACGGACCTCCGAAGCTTCGCCGGCGGCCGGATCTTGGCCTCCTTGCTCTCCCTACTCTCTAGAACTTAGAGAGATAAAGGAAAATGGGGAATGAGGGTTTGGAACCCTATTCCCGACCTTAAACCGCCCAGGGAGGCCCCCCACCGTTGGATCTTCCAAAGACAAGAACGAACGGCCACGATCGGAACCCAAATTAGAAAATCTGGGCCGAACACGGGTTGCAAAACGGCCGTGTGCATGGCCGTGTTAGCCATTCGCCATCTCGATCGATTCGAAAACCAGCACACAGCTCCTAACACGGACTTTGACACGGCCGTGTCTCGCTCCACACGGCCGTGTCGTGACCCGTGTCACGGCACCCGTTTTCAACATTTTCAGTCAGAGATGTACACGGCCTCTGACACGGCCCATGACACGCCCGTGTCACCTGGGACACGGCCGTGTCCGGACCCGTGTCATGCCCCATGTGTAATACCTCAGACAAGTTCGAAATGACCCGATGCTACACGGCCTAGGACACGGCCGTGTGCCTGGCCGTATTCCATACCCAACTATCGTCGACCTTAACATGGTCGACCACACGGCCAGCTCGACGACCGAGCTCGACACAGCCGACACGGCCTCCGACACGGCCGTGTCGGGACCCGTGTCACCTGCTCCAAAAAAACTATCTTGGCCAAAAGCGATCCCCGTCGCTCCTACAACATTTTGGGGCGTTACACTACACGCCTGTGACATGGGCGCATAAAAATCAAAGACATGTCTCTTCCAAGTTTGACATGCCCAGAAAACACCGGAGTGACTTGCTGAGAACACGGGGAGAGCCTACTTACGAGTGCAACATAGGATTCTGAAGTCCACATCGGACACGCCTATGGGTCATGCCCGTGACCGGGGTATGTAAAAATAAAAATTGAAGCTAAGGAATTGAAAGGAGGGACTCCTCCCGGTTCTCATCCAAATTATCGATGTTCAGAAATATTTTCAACTGATGTCTGTTTACCTTAAACTCACCTTTTTCAGGGTGTAATACTAGAACTATCCCATAAGGCCAAACTTCCTTAACAAAAAAGGGCCAGAACCAACGAGACTTAATTTTCCATGGAAAATTCATAGATGCAAATTATGGAGAAGGACTTAGTCTCAAGGTTTCAAATCCTTGGGATGCTTAATTTTTCTATCATTATAGAATTTCATACATTCCTTATATAATTTATTATTCTCATAAGAAAAAGAACGCCACTCATCAAGCTCAGTCAATTAAAATTTATGCAGCTCGAATGAAAGATTCTCATCAAGATTTAAAAACCTAAGTGCCCAAAAGGCACAGTGTTCTAGGTCAACTGGTATGTAGCATGCCTTCCCATATACCAATCGATACGACGTACACCATATGGAGGTTTTCTACATATATTGGTAGGCCTGAAGTGCATCATCAAGCTTGGTTGACTAATCTTTCCTTTTAGTGGAAACCGTTTTCTCAAAAATTCGCATTATTTCATAGTTTACCACTTCAACCTAGTTGATAAGTAAAATATGCGAGATAGTTATAAATTGAAAATTAAGTTGGATTTGGAAATAAGGCGTTTGTTTGTTCTATCTCTTTTTTACTTATATACTTTGACTAAGACAAGCGTACCAATCAAGTAAATGTATAGTATTTTAAAATATCAAGTATTTTTCCACGGATCTGTGTCAAGTACACTACCTTAAGGAATGGAACTATTATTTTATCGAAAATAGTTGAAGATTTTTTAAAAGTGAAAAAGAAACGTAATACTTATGGTTTTCAAAATAGATGAGGTAGAGAGACCTCAATTTTTTTACTTACTTTGGGAAATACTTTTTAAATGATAAAAACTCTACTTTTCTTTATTAATTAAAATACCCTACCATGGAGGTCCCTTTATATGAGTGCACCTCTATTGATGATACATCGACCTATGATTATGTATTTTGACTGAACTTTCATATCTAATCAAACATACCTTAATAGATGCTTTACGTGGTGAACCCCACTATTTACCTCCTACTAATATTCAAAGGTTCAACCAGGGAGGATTACATTCATCTCTTTCGAGAGTGAGGCGTAGTTTCTCTTTACCTGAGAGTGATCAATTCGTGGACACGAACCTTTCGGCTATGAGCTACGAACTACGGAAATGAAAACCATATATCGAATGTATGGTTTCACTCAACTTTAATTCTTTGGTAAATCTTAAGTTTTTCTTAATTTAAAAAATAGGGTTCGAAATTACAAAATTAATATCCAACCCAAAGCTCATCTCAATTGAGTGCTAAAATGTTCTTAGCTTTTCATCGGGATGGGGGTGGTAGTAGAAAAATAAAAATACATATAAAGGTGCAGAAATAATTTCCTTCCCAAGTATCTCATTTGATGCTTAAAAGTTCTTAGCCTCTCAATCGGGATAAGGGTTGTAGTAGGAAAATGAAAAGAATTATAAAAGTGAAAAAATAATATCCATCCCAACCATATTAATCAAACACTAAAAAGTTTTTATCCTCTCATCAGGGATGGGGGCGATAGTAAAAAGAAAGAAAAAAAAGAAAAGTACTCACACACACACCCTATCTCAACAGAAATAAAAGCTAAGTTAAAAGAAATAAGAGATGAAAAATTACCAAAAACTTAACTTTTATTACTTAAAAAAATGTTACTCACTAAGAAACCCAAACTATGGTTCTCTCAAAAACTACTCCAAACTACTATGTACAGCTATGTGGAACTCTACTAGTTCTATTCAAAAGATATGCCTTGGAGACCTATTTATAGCCGAAATTTTGTGGTACACGCCCCCTAGGGCGTGTCGCTTGGGCGTGACGCTAACATGGCATCTTCAGATAGAATTTTTGGCAAATTTTGGATTGGATTGAACAAGTACACGGGCGTGACATTTTGGTCATGGGTGTGTCAGTCGAGAGTGACTGCATGGAGTGGAAGCTTTGCTTCTTCATGGCGCGATAGCTGGAATTCGGCTTGGTCATGGCTGAGGTCACGAGCATGACAGCTGGCACACGAGCAATAGTGCGGGTGTGACTCGAGCTTTCTAGCTTAAGGACTTCGGCACGACGCAACATCAGATTGATTGCTTGGTCACGGGTGATTTCACGGGCATAACAGTGTCATACAGGAGTGTAGTCCGTGCGTGACTCGAGCTTGCTAGCTGAAATCTGCCGAAACGTTAGAAATGCTGGTTTTAAAGTTACACGCCCTAGGTCACGGGCATGACCTAGAGGCGTGACATAGGAAATTTTCCTGAATTTCCCCAAATGTCCAAAAATACCTATAGGACACAAAAACAAGTTATATTAGAACTGAAAATTTAAAAAGAAACGATTTATTTAGGTATTTACACAATATAATCACATTTTTTTATTAAATTAAAACAAAAAAAATAAAGTAAAAATAAGTATATTTTGCTAGTCATCAAATATCCCCATACTTAAATTTTGTTATTCCAGAGCAAAAGAATGAGTCGACTATACAAACAGCTATAAAATTTCAAATTCAACTATCAATTTTTTAAATCAAGGGAAGATAAACATTAAGATCTCGAGCAATAACAGTTAAGTCCAACATTATACAAATAGTTTAGCCAGAAATAAATGTTCGTAGCTATAAGACTTCGTGAGAAAACCAAATTGCAAGGAACATTACAATCATTAGTAACAAGTTAGATTGGAATTATAAAAACTGTACTTTGAAAGAGATATGATGGAAAATAGACAACCTATTTAATATGCTCTCTAAAAATTTTAAGCAAAATTTGATATATTTGTAGTGGTTTTTGGGGTACAAACTTGGCGTTTGCCTATACAGTAGGCCTTGATATAGGTGGTGATGAATTTTATCCACTCACCTTATTCTTTCTTTGTTATAACTGTTTAGGAAAATATTTTACAGATAGAAAAAAACATAGAAGAATTAAATTTTATTTTAATCTAATGTATATGTTTAGGAGCACATACTCCATTTCATATAGTCTTTTAAAAATTATTGGATGTCTATGTTAACTGGACGAAATCTTATTCCCATTGACGTAAGATCTTTTCTTTTCTAGGAGCACATACTCCTAGATGCTTGTGTGCGTAAGAAAACTTGTTAAGCAAAAAATTAATAGGTAGGGGTGTTCAACATAAATTCTTATTTTGATAAAAGATTTTGAGAGTAATTTATAATAACTTGAAAATTCCTATATTTCGATAAGTGTGAAGTAAAGATAATTACAGTCTGCATATGTTTGGCTAACATAATACACAAGCCTCTATTTATAATAAACCAGAAGTAGTGCTCAAACAAAACTTCTAACTTTAAATTAAAAACACAAGATATTCTTTAAAACTTAACCCCGGTTTTTTAGATCTATCTATTTATGATAAATAAATGACTAGTAAATTGAAAAATTAGATCACTGTTTACATATCAACTCAAAAATATTTTTAGTTGTAGAAAAGAGATAAACGGAGTAGGGGTTTTAATTTATTTTTTGATGATTTATTAAGCAACATATATACATAAAAAGACTTTATTTTCATTTTTATATTATATATATAAATATATATTTGTTATTTTATTGCCACTATATACATAAATATTGAAAAGAAAATATTACGTAAAAAAACTTTTTTTTTTCTTTTTTAAGGAAATATTCCCCGATACTTATGTTGTGCATAAGTATGAAGAAAAAGAAGATATATATATACAAAAGTGAAAGTAAAATAGAATAAAGAAACTTTCCTGATTGGATGTCGGGAAGGCCGTAAGCAAAACCTATAAAAATATAAAAGATAAGTAAAAAAGATAGATAACTATGGGGTGTCTCCTACAAATGCTTCCGTGTTTCCTGGCAAAGCTCCAAGTTGGCGCTCCAACAACATCTTTGAAATCTGTATAGTTTGAATTTCCAGATATTTAATTGATCCGGTCAGATTCCGGATATTGGACTCATTTGTAATGATGTATTTTATAAATATGTCTTCTATCAGGGCGGATCGTAATGGTTATGATTGTGGTGGCGGTTGTTGAGCAAATCCAATTGGATTTTCATTAGACAGGTACTGAGCATTATTTGGGTTGCGCCATGATAAATATGGATGAATCCTAAACCCTGAATTGTATGTATTATTATTATTAATATTTGGGTTATAGGAAGCAGGTTGATAAGGATTCCCCATGTAATCAACACGCTCTTCTATTATATTATTAGTTGAATACCAAGTAGGGGTAGTGGAGGAAGTCGACATCTTCGCTACATTCCTAGTTAGAAATTCTACTTGTAGTGCTAAATTTGAAGAAGCGTAGAGATTGTAAAGCCCAGCATATTTATTAGGGCGTGACCTAGGCACGCCCTAATAATGGCATTCATGGACATTCCTCAAACAAGGCTTGAGCATCCTCGAGGGTTTTATTATTTAGCATCCCTCTGGCGGCAGCATCAATCATTTGTCTGGTTTGGAAATTCAAACCATTATAAAATGTCTGTACTTTGAGCCAAGCCGGCAGTGCGTGATGTGGACACCTATGTAAAAATTCTTTAAAGCGTTCCCAAGTCTCGTAGAGAGACTCAGACTTGCCTTGAAAAAGGAAGAAATATCCGCATGTAATTTAGCATTTGAAGTAGGTAGAAAATACTTAGTTAAAAACTTTTTGGTCATCTCAGCCCAAGTAGTGATGGATCCTCTTGGTAGAGAACCTAACCACTGCTTGTCTTTCGTCTGTAATGAAAATGGTAATAAACGCAAACGAATGGCATTTGTTAGTGACGCCATTTATTTTAAATGTATCGCATATTTTTTGGAAATTTGACAAATGAGTGTAAGGATCTTCATCTGTCAATCCAACAAATTGTACTTAGTTTTGAATCATTTGGATTATGTAAGATTTGATTTCAAAATTATTATTAGCAATCGTGGGACGAACTACACTTGACCTGGTGTCGTCCAAGTTTGGTCGCGCATAATAAGACATAGTCCTTTGCGGGGCCGCGATTGGAATTTTTTCTGCCATAGCTTCAACGTGAGTGGTTCCAATAGACTCTTTCAGATTTAATACCTGGTCTTGGTCACGAGATTGAAGGCGCCTATGATAGGTGAGATCTATTTCAGGATCAAAATCAAGATTAGAATCAATTGGATACTTTTCTCGGACTACACGCTAGTATGCCAGTTGTCACACCTGTGACATCACCTGTGACCATGTAATCAACCCGTTATCGTGCCGTACTGAAGTCCTGAAGCCAGCAAGCTCGAGTCACCCCCGGACTACACGCCCGGACTATACGTCCATATGCCAACTTTTTAGCACTCGGTTGAGATGAGCTTTGGGAAGGATATTAATTTTGCCATTTCAACCCTTATTTTCTAAATTAAGAAAAACTTAAGATTTACCTAAGAATTAAAGTTGATTGGAACCATACAATCAATATATGGTTTTCATTTTCGTAGTGCATTGCTAAAAGGTTCGTGTCCACGAATTGATCACTCTCAGGTAAAGAGAAACTACACCTCACTCTCGAAAGAGGTGAACATAAGCCTCCCTGATTGAACCTTCGAATATTAGTAGGAGGTCAATAGAGGGGTTCACCACGTAAAGCGTGTATTAAGGTATGTTTGATTAAATACAAAAGTTTAGTAAAAATACATAATCACATGTGGATGTATCCTTGATAGAGGTGCACTCATATAAAGGGAACCTCCACGGTCAAGTATTTTAATTAATAAAGAAAACTAGAGTTTTTATTATTTAAAAAGTATTTTCCAAAGTATTATGTTTATTTAAAAATACGAGAACTCTATACCTTATCTATTTTCAAAACCATAAGTATTTTGTTTATTTTCACTTTTAAAAAATCTTCAACTCTTTTTAATAAAATAATAGTTCCATTCGTTAAAGTGGAGTACTCGACAGATCCGTGGAAAAATATGACCTTGATATTTTTAAATACTATACTATTACTCGATTGGTATGCTTGCCTTAATCAAAGTATATAAGTAAAAAAGAGATAGAATGCACAAACGCCATATTTCTAAATTTAACTTAATTTTCAATTTAAAACTATCTTGCACATTTTACTTATCATGTTTTTGGCTCCATCATCGGGGATCATTTTGTGTTGATATTTGAAACAAAAAGGAATTACTGTTACTTTTATCTTAGTTGTTATTAAAAATCACTGTTTTTATGAAAATAAACAAATCACAAATTCTCTGTTAATTACAAAACCATCGTTTTTATAAAAAATATTTTTTTAACAACACTTTTATTTAGGTTTTTTTATTTTCCAAAAAAACACAAAAAAAGTTTTTTTATATATAATAGTTTTAGTGTATGACCGGCGATACTCTCCTATTGATTCAAATCTTGATTTTGATCATGAAATCGATCGCACCTATCACAGGCACCTTCGATCTCATGACCAAGACCAAGCATTAAATCTGGAAGAGTCTATCGGAACCACACATGTTGAAACTATGGCAGAACAAATTCCAGAAGAATAACAAAGTTTTAGCCTCAAAATCTCCCTCCTCAACTCAAGAACTTTTTTTGTTATTAATAGAGTTCTTAGCTAAGGAATCACGCCCCCTGCTCAATCCCGTGACAAAGGTGTGTCAACAACGGAACTACCACTATAAAACCCTTGGAAATGTTGGGATATAAACTGCCAAAAGTAATTATCCGGTAGGTCACGCCCCTAGGTATCACTCGTGACCTAGGCGTGTCTTGACCGAGTCTGGAAGACGGTGGGAAATTACATGATCTGTAGTTTATCTGTTAGTTTAGGAAGGTGTCACGCCCTCTGATCATGCCCATAACCAGGGCATACCTGTTGTAATGTCACGTCGACACAATTGGATGGAATGAAGGCTTGGCTGCGCCCGTGGGACTGCTGGACACGTCCACCTATCACGCTCGTAAGAGGGGTGTGTAAATTTAATATGACATGACATCTTCTCTAGTACGCTAAAGAATGGGCATGGTGTGTGGGATTAGTCAAGCTTCATGGTCACGCCCATGAACATGACATGTAACTTTCAACATTTCTAACAATCACCCAAAAAGTGTCCGAATTCCATTAGTGAGCTTTAATTTGAGAATTACAGCCCAAAATAGAATGAATTGTAAAAAGAAGTCAATTAGAGTCTATTTAAACAAAAATAATTAAAATAAAACCAATTATTGAAATAAAATTATATTAAAATAAATAAAATTAGAGTGATCAACCGCAACTATCCCAACAGGCCTTGACTCTTCTGATCTCTTTGTTCCGTAACTCCTTCACCTCTGTGTCTTTGATACGAATGGGATTAACTTTATTTTTTTAACAAACTATTGGCCGACACCCGATCTGCATCAACTACTTGTGTAGTCTCTTGCGTAGACTTCCTCAACACTAATATGTGAAACACATCATGCAAACCACTGAATTTTGTCGAAAGAGCCAACCTATATGCAGATTCACCAACATACTTCACTATCTCAAATGGTGTAAGGTATCTCGGACTTGGATTTTTCAAGCATCGAATCCTTGATATACACTTGAAAAGTTTTATTTTTATATATACCCAGTCGCCAATAGTGAACATGGCATCCATGTGCTTGGTGTTGTGGTATTTAGCCTTCTTGTCTTGAGTAATTTTCAATTGCTCTCGGATTGTCTGTATCGTCGAATTGGTATCACCGATGTATTTCCTCCTAAATATCTCTATTTCACGAGTTTTCTCTCAAGGCAAGGGACTACGACACTTCCTACAATAAAGGGCCTTGAAGTTCGCCATTTGTATATTTTCTTGGTAGCTATTATTGTAAGCGAACTTGATCATATAAAGATGGTCATCCCACCTCTTGCCAAAATCCAATGTGCAAATACGAAGGATATCCTCTATTATTCTGTTAGTCCTTTAAGTCTTACCATCCGTTTGAGGATGAAAGGTCGTGCAAAACATAAGCTTGGTAGCCTATAGTTGGTGGATTAGCCTCCAGTCATTCGATGTAAAGCCGCCATCTTGGTCACTTACGATGCTATGGGGCATACTATGCAATCATACTTTGTTATCAACATAGAGTTTTGCTAACTTTTCCACTGAATTGACCCTCCGGTTCAGAATAAAGTGTGATACATTCATCAAGTGGTCTACGATCTCCCAAATGACAACATTCCTATAATATTATCTCGGCGAACCTTGCCCGAAATTCATCGAAATATCAACAAACTTCCATTCCAGAATTGGTAACAACTTCAAAAATTCTCCAGGCTTCTGACATTCTACCTTCACTAGAGCGTAAGTGTGACACTTCGCCACATCGATAGCTATGCCTTTCTTCAAACCTGGCCACCAAAACCACTTCTTCATGCCTTTGAACATCTTTGTGCTCTTTGGGTAGATCAAGTTCTTGTTAAATTTTGCCTTGATAATAATTCCTCCAATAGCTTGCCAAAATTTTTGATGCACAAATTACCATCTATCCACAAAAGGTCATCCTTGAAGGTAAACTCAGCATTATGCCCTTCCACAGTCTTTGCTAAGTAGCGCTTCTTGCTTTCATCAAGATCCAATGCTTGTCAAATTTGGTCTGCAAGATCATATTGCACATCCATTCAGTTTAAGCATGTATTCATGCTTGCTCTCTTATCAACACAAGAGATCTTTAAGGCCTTTAGGTCATGAATTAGATGCTCATCATACATCCTGATCCAATTTTCCTGTACTGGAGCCCTGCGAGTTAACGCATCAGCGACAACATTTCCCATCCCGAGAATGTAATGAATCTCGAATGTGTAGTCCCCAAGGAACTACATCCACCTCCACTATTGCATATTCAGGTCTTTCTGATTCAAAAGGAATTTCAGGCTCTTGTGGTCTATAAAGATATAAATCTTCATGCCATGCAAGTAATGCCACCAAAGCTTAAGTGAGAATATTACTATTCAACAAGAATTAATGGCTAATTCACTGGTATCTCAAAGCCAGGTGGCTTGTTCTTCCTAGCTTCTATTGACAGTAAGCCGTGTAGTCCTCAGCAAAACTGCATGGCATTCTCCATCATGCCGCCATCAAGGAAGGTCCAGATAAGCACCAAGTCCTAGAGGAGAGGTCACTCAGCTCGCTAGTGGGAAATCTGCCAGACAGAGCGGCTTCTCTCTTTTTCACTCTTTATTTGATTCATGTCAACTCTGCCCGGTTCTCCTTTACCCCGGGTAGTCGAGAATCTTAGCCCTACCCATTTGGGCAGGCCCTTGAGCCTATAAAATGGAGTGAAAAGTCCTTCTTAGAGGATCAAGTTCAAATCTGTAAGCTAGCCTCCTGTATTAGTCGACTCGAACTTTGCCTCTAGTGGATTACAGTTCGCTCAGGTTCTCCTCTAAACCGCTATATTTTTTTTCATTCTTAATCAAGGAAATCCCACCGCAAGAGAGGAATTTAGGAGTAACAGGCAAACTCTGGTGTTGTCATTGCACGCGACCTCTCTCTTATTTTTCTCCTTCTACTTGGTCTTAACCTCCTGCTCTAACTGCCATTAACCGCACACTCTAACCTCCCGAAACCTGCTACTTAGTAACCTCACCTTCCTTATCTCCACATCCTGCTCAAACGTGTTCACATGAGTGTACACTATTTGCATCAACAATCTCCTCTTCTCTCTCACACCTCTTTACTTACAACTTAAAGTAACTAGCTGTTCAGCAGTCTCGCATCCTCCCTTCATCCTCCGCTTCTTAACTCGGACGTTATATCCGAGGCGCATTTCTTGCATCAACATTTAACATGCGGCCTTTAGATCCTAAGTAGTTGATGAATTGCAGTTATAGCGAAGATTTGGGATTGAGCTCCAGATACCCCTCCAATCATCTAGAAATGTCCGTCCAGAGTAGTGACTATAATCTCCTGCTATTCGTAATGGATCTCCTAAAGAAACAAGGTGGGTATCATCCTAATGATGTGGCGTTTGACAATAACAATGAATCTTCTCCCGATCGTGTTGAGCATTTGTTTCAACCTGAGGCAGAAGAGATCTTCAACCCTCCTCGCAAACTCTATAAAGCAAACATGCGCTCTTATCCTCATCAAGTTTATTGAGATCAAATGCTTCCCTTCGAAGAAGTGGAAAAATCTTCTCCGTTTAACGACCAAATCTATTGGGAAACTATTGCTGATGATTTCAGAGAGCCTTTTCTACCAGTTTATTCGTGGATAAGCGATCCGTTCTCTCATCTGTAAGCTTTTCAATCAACTGTCTCATTAAGGGACGTGTTAGATGGAATCAAGTGCAAGCTTCCTGTTATATCCTTTGGCGATCATGCGAGAGAATGGTTCTAAAACATGTCATCTCGGTCAATCACTTGCATTGAGGATCTTCGAAGACAATTCCTCTTAAGGTTTTCTACTTTCAGCAAGCGGAAGAGAGGCCTAGCATCTCTTCCAAATCAAGCAAGAAGATAATCAGTTAACTGCACATTTCATCGACCGGTTCTGGAAGAAAACACTTGATGTTGTTAATGTCCACCAAGACTTATATAAGTATGCCTTAATGAATGGACTTCAAGAAGGCCCCCTCAAATACAAAGTCAGCCAAAATGAGCCAAAGACTTATGGAGATCTTTTTGAGATAGCTAATCAGTTTTTAATAGGTGAAGCAATGAACCCCAACTATGTCTCCTCTTTAAATCAGAGGACTAAAAAATATCAGAAGAATTCTTGTCATCAACATCCCTTTTACTCTCAAAATGCATCTCAATTTAGAAATTATAGGTCATCTTCTATCCCTCAGGATATACCTGTAGAACCTCCGTAGCAGAACAAGACAGCTGAGTATATAGAAGCATATCCTATCCTATCTTTTGATCCTAAAACACTCAAATATTAAAGGTATTCCGACAGTTATGTCAAGTTAAATATTTCTTTGGACGATCTCTTGCCAATTATTCGAAGAATGCCAGGGTTTGAAAAACCTCGGCATATGAAATCTAAGATCGAGCATCGTCATAAAGAGAATTTCTACAAATATCATAAGGATATTGGTCATGACATGGAAGATTGTCGGGCTCTTCGGAAACTAGCAAACCAATTTGCGAAGGCGGTGAAATTGCAAGATTATGCTGTCCTGTGACATTCCAGCGCATTTCCCTCTAACAAAGTCAATGATGCAAACAAATACTTTGTTTACCAATAATAATAGTACTCATAATAGAAACAGTATCTTGTTTGTCTTTCGTATATTTCATGTATCTCCCATTTGTTTAGAGTTTCCTGCACTTTTTCATTTCTTTTTTATAATACTTGTAAAAGATATAGCATCAAATCAGTTCTCGGCAACATCCATCATAACAAAGACCTCTCGGCAGTTGTCAACAATTGGTTTCAAAAAAGCTTCAAGTTCATATCCTTTTGTTGTATCCTCCATTGCAAAAAAAAATAATCATATGCCATTTAGATCCTATTTCTTAACTTTGCTTTTAATATAACATGTGTGGATATAGAGAATTCTTATGTTGAATGTGATATTTAAATGTAATATTATTTCTTTGGACCCTCCACATCCCGCTCGAATCATTCGCAGATGTGTAGTGGCAATCCCGCTCGAATCATTCACAGATTTTAAATGTTAACTGCGCTCGAATCATTCGCGGATGTGTTGTAATAGTATAAATTGATCCTTTATGACGGTTTTTGTTAGCAACTATAAAAAATATTCTTGATTGCTACGTTACCTATCTGTTGTTAGGTTAGAAACACTTGACTATCAACAAATTGAATGATTGTAATGCCGTGACCGGTTGTTAGATTAAAATAATATTCATTTATATGATCATTTGTTGATAATCAATATTTTAGGTACTACAAGACTTTGTGTAATACTATAGCTCCTATTCCAGATATCTAGTTTTCATGCCTCCACAGCGCACCTGGCCTACCTAGTTATTTTCGGGTGAAGACCTCTCAAAAATTGGTCTTTTTAGGTTAACAGAATAACTTGAGTTTATTCGCCGGCTTTCAGTTCCATATATCAGCTTGATCTATTCAGCTTATTTTATAATGTCTATTATTCACAGCCTGAGTCAGCCGAGTTGTATCATTCAACCATATCAGCCTGTGACTTACCAGTTCATGGTTACACAATATGAGTTTGGTCTACAGTAAAATGGCCTATTTCCCGGATAATCATGCTGTTTACATCATTATTTTGGGTTATCAGACTGAATGTTTATGTAAGATATTATCAAGGATGCCACACGGTCTAATATGTCTGCCTATTTTTGGATTACTTGTGATGTTAGTGGTAATATTTCGTGTTATCTGTTTAAATGCTTATGCCGGATATTGTCATGGAAGCCACAAATTATTTATTCCCAACCCTTGAATATACTAACTCTCATATTGTAAATGCAACCTGCATCAGTTTTCATCCAAGCCGAAACTATCAGTTATATTATTTATCATTATGGCTTATTAGCGGTTAACTCACTTAAATGTGCGGCTTGATATTCAATATATATATTGTTAAGGATTAGTTTTTTATAATCTCACAAGCATTTGCCAAGACAGCTGATCTCTTTCTTATGGTTAATTAGAATGAAGCCATAGAATTGTGAGTTAAAGGTCTTCATCATGACTTCCACGCGGTTAATTCCATAATTATCTTTTAATCAAACGCAAGAAAAAAAGAATAATAACACATGAATTGACACATGTAAGTAAAATCACAACAAAATTAACAGAGTTCGCATTAAATAAGGTACCTATGTTTTAATTTAATTCTCAAAAATTACAGCAGTATAACCGCGCGGTTAAAATTATCAAACCGCTAGTTTCTTCAAAAATCAAAAATATAAGTAAATTTTCATATACTTCTAATTGCTCGGTTTGAGATTCTTAGCCTTAGAAGTGCTGGAATCGGTCTCGCCATCTACGTCAACTTCAGATGGTGAATAAAAGGCACTGCTCGAACCAACTGTCTCCTCGATCTCCATTTTCTATGCATCAGCCCACACGATCTTTAGTGCTTGACTGTCGGTCTCGGAAGTGGCTCCCTCGCTCCGGATTTCCTGGCTATTCGCATCCTCTTCGTCTTCCTCATCTTCATCTTCCTCATCATCCCAGACCTTATCCTTAACTTTGGCCGCAAGGTTTATAGCTAACACCTTCTTTTTCAAGGTAGGGTACCGGTCAAGGAAGGTAAAGTCGCTAAATACTTGCGCAAAGCCGCCAAGATCCCGGAGGCAATTAAGAGCTCCATCGATCCCTTTGACTACGTGCAGGAAGATGATATCTTGGAAGACTGGGTTTGCCGAATCATATATTTTATGCAAAGGAAAATAAAGGTAAGGGCGTGCAGCCTTATATTTGTAACCGCAATAACATAAGGTGATAACTTACCATTTTTCCTCCATTAGTCGCACATTTTCCGCTTCCTTCTCATCTAATTGCCTCCCTAGCTTGCCTTGAGTTTTTATTAACCGCTTGTGGGCAAGGCCCATGAAGTAGTTCGTACCAAGCTCCTCGTGCTAACTTGAGCGGCTAGCTATGATAGATCATTCTCTGGAACTTTCTACAGCCCCTTCAGATTACGCTTTCCATATAAAATTGCATAGGCTGCAACAGCGTGGTGACTAATATTTTCCCTCCCGCAGTAAGGGAGGGTAGTGGAGACTTGGACGCTGTCACATTCGGGATTCCACCATATTGTCGAGTTGCCGTGTAAATCCTTTAGGCCGCTGCCCATTCCTTGCAGCACAAACACTCTTTAGGAGGCCAAATCCTCCTCCTCTTCAACCTGCTGCTTCCTAACTCTTTTGGCCCTCTTTTCACGTAAACTCAAAGTCAGGCTGCTAGGTGTCAGTGGTTTGTTTAGTGGAATGCCATGATAACCGAAGAACAAAAGTAACAAGTCAGTTCGTAAGTGGCGTGCTAAAAAATTCAGGTCGGATCGGATTGATACTTACCGTCCTTGGCTCGGACACCTTCCAAAGAAGGGAGTAGCGGTATGTAATGGTTCAGATCGAGCTGCTCCCCCTTGAAGAACTTGTAGATGTCCTTCTCCACCCATTCCAGTTCGCTATTATTGAAGACTGCTTCATCTCTGACTTGTGGATTGGCTGGCAGTAGCCCAAGCTACCCAACAAAGATCAGATACCTCTCCAACCAGCTCGGTATCTTGTTCGGCAAGTTTATGACCTTCAACTCTCAGAAACAAAAGTATACAAGCCCTCAAAAGAACTTAATCCTAGAGTCCAGTATAGACCGCACCGAGAAGCATTTTATGAAGAGGCTTATTGAGAAGCGGACACCTTCAGACCGCAGATATGAGATAAAGCTGTAAATAGCAGCTATGGAGTTTCTTTGCAGTTGTCCGAGCACAATCCCATAGTGATCGAAGATGGCTATGGCTTCCAGCAAAACCAGAAACCGGAAGCCATAGTCAAAGTGATCTACGGGGATGGCAATCTGATGGGCATCAGATGAATTGATACTCTCGTATGACAGTGGAAGCCATGCGAGTAGCGGACTCCCCTGCATATATTTCTCAGTGAAATCATCTAGCTTGGCTTATGTAAGACGACATTCCTTGTGATATGCAGAATTGATGGCCAATGCCGCATTGGTGCTAACCGCAGTTGCCTTATCAGACCGCATCGACTTGGCCTTAGCTCGCATCTTGAAATTTCTTGCAGAAATCTCCTGAAACTTCTCTATTTAAAGAATTCCATTGACCCGCAATGATCGATGTCAAATCGCGAGTAGGTTTAGAAGCCGCGTGACTCAAACTGTGAAGAACACTCCCAAATTGATAGTTTCAAGCCATTATTTAGTTCGCAAGTTCATTTGGTTTGGTCCCTGGACTTGTGAGATATTTGCAAAGAAAAATAGATATGACGACAAAAATTAATAAGCCACACAAGCTGAGAACGGTTCCCAGAAGCATTAACAAAATACTTAGCAATTAAGCGCAATAAATATTTATCCAGAATTATCCAGCAACAAATAATATTTTATTACACAGCCAAATCTAATCAGTCAAGGCTGCTTGAAGCTTTTTCATCCCTCTCTTCCTATTCACGCACCTGATCACCAGTTTGCAGGAGGGTAGCGTAGATCTGGATCACTTGATGATGGATTGAATGCAGAGACCGGTGAACCCGTGAGGCATCGTGCTCTACACGGATGAATGGGATGATCTGTAGAGCTCGAGTCTCTAGTTAGCCAAAAGCAGCTACCTTTCCAGCCACGGGGACCTTTGGAGGATTTGAGGTCTTTCAAGTAGTCGGGCGGCTTGCTTGTTGCGACTTTTCCATAGTCGGTGCAATATGCTGCATGCTTCCATCGGCCTTTTGTTGAAAATATAGATACTTTCCTCTGTAGTACCGGAGGTCGTCGTCAAGTCGGCGATTAGTTTGCTTTCCTACTTAAGTCGGGTGGCTATGTCCGTGACTTGATCTTGCAGCGCCTTCTACATCTCAAGCATTCTCTTTCCTCTCTTACTCCAGTACAACATGCGCCTCTTGCAATTTTTTCTCTACGGCCTCTACGGCAGACTGCTGAACTTCTTTTTCAATCCTCCGCTCCTCTTCCTTAGCCTGTAGGGCCTCATGATGAGTTGTAAGTATACGCATATTTATGTATTTTATTTAAGTCATTTTATTATTATTTCATAGTTTTTAGTTTGTTTTGTTTAATAATTTATTTCTTTTTGCAAATAATTTCTAACTTAGCTTAATTTTTGTTTTTCTGGAATTTTCCAGAAGTTTTTTGAAATTTTCATAGGACACGCCCGTGTCAAAGAGGTCACGCCCGTGATAGGGCGCATTCCTTTGATTTTTCCATCAAAACGGGTTTTCTGCAGAGAAATGGCAAGACACGCCCATGGCCTGACTGTCATGCTCGTGTCCGAGCTCGACACTCAACGCCGTCGACACTCAATGCCATTCAATGCCGTCGACACTCAACGCCACACAATGCCCATCCAAAATGCCCGTGACACTCCTGTCACGCCCGTGTCAGTCAACTCAGTCAACCCACTTAAAGATAAGTTGCTGCCGACATCAAAACTGCCAGCTAGCTTGACACACCCCCCTATCACGCCCGTGACCGACACGTGGACTGCCCCGATGTCAGCTCTGTCGTCAAATTGCCGGATCAACTCATGCACAGTACCGACATGCCCCCTATCACGCCCGTGACGAGGGCGTGTCACACCCCAAAATTTTGTCTATAAATAAGAGCTTTCAGAAAGCTTTCCTGTCCACTTTTTGACCACTTTGCTTTGGATAGGTGCTGCCCAAATGGTTTCCAAATCCTATGTAAGAGAAATTTCTCTCCCCCCCTCTCTCTTAGTTTGTATTAGGATGTTTGTTTTAGCTTTCTTTATAATAGCTTTTTCTATTAATAAAATATGTTAGTTTTTCCTCTCTTTGCATGGCTTGTAATTCATTTAAGCACCCTACTCTAAGTAATTTTTCGGTCTCTTTTTTGTGCTTTTCTTTTTATGTTTTCATTTTTAGTTGATAACTTAGTTTAGATTTAGGTTTTTACCGCATTTCTAGCCGTTACGCTGTCCGTTTTATTTTCGTACTCCACACATGTTTAGGTTTAGATTTCTCATTTTAGCTTTACTTTCATTCTTATAAATTTATAAAAACCTCTTAAATGTGTTGTTTTAAATTTTCTTTAACTTAGGCTCTTTAGGATCGTAAAACTTTTCGTTCCTCTTTTAGCTTTATTTTCACTTTTTAGGAGTTTTTATAAAAATATAAGAATGAAAATGTTGTTATTTTAATTTCTCGTCAACTTCATTTTTGCGTTTATTTGCAAAACTTTTGTCTCCTTTAATTTTTATTTTGTCTTTTTATGCATTTCTACCGCATTCTAGCCACAGAAATGTCGTTGTTTTAATTTTTAGATAACTTGGTTTTTCTTATTTTTTCTATTGTGTGCGTGCATGTATGAGTTATATTTTATAGCTTTCTTTCAATATATGTAGAGTGTGTGCGTGTGCGCATTTATTTCCGCCTACTCATTAAGAGTTAAATGACGTGCATTCATTTCCCGCCCACTCGTTTGAGTGGGACTTGTCTTTTTATTACTTTCATTTTACTCCTACTCACTTGAGTAGGAAAACTTTGTTTGCGCGTGTGTTTTTATTTCAAGTAGATGTGTGCGTGTATGAGATAGATTTATTCCCGCACACTCATTTGAGCCGGGATTTGTCATTTACTGCTTTCTTCTCCCGCCAACTCGCTTGAGCTGGGACTCGCAATTTACTGCTCTCTTTACTGCTTTCTTTACAGCTTTATTTACTCCTTTCCTTTTCTGCTTTCTTTTCAACTTTCTAGCTTAAGTGTCCCCATTCCGATGAGTGGCTAACCGCCCTTAGCCCTAAATATAGAAGACCATTGGAACAGATAAAATTGCTTTAAATAATTAATTGTCCTTTTTTTCGCTTAATTAAAGTACTTAAGGTTTACCCGGGTTAACGACGCGTAGGACCACATAATCGATTTGTGGGCTCGATTTTCGTTATCCATACGCAATGCCGAGAGGCCGCATGTATGGACTGATCACCCTTGGGTAAAGAGAGCTCCGCGCTAACCATCGAGAGAGGAGGCACGTAATTCTACCGGATTGGGTTCCCCACCCAATAGCGGGGTTCTTAGCGTAATGAGAGCCTTAAAAGGAATCCTTCGTCGGTCTAATGATCGGTTGAATAGTCTTACCGTTCAGGTGAGCGATAGTCCTAGAGATAAGTGAGCTCATTCTTATGGATCCTCCACGACCAAGTCTCCGCCTTAATTAATTTGAAATTTAGGATCTCTTTTTATTAAAAGTTTATTTTTGTTAGAATTCTTTTTGATATTCATCGCGCTATTTATTCATCGGCTTTCTGCTTTATTTTTATGCTTTCATTTTTGCCATTTTATATTATATATATTTATATCTGTTTTTTTATATAAACACAACATAAATATTATCGGTAAAATAATAGTCTTTTTAGGGAAAGAGTAGAAATAGGTAAACCGATCCTTAGAACAATACGACACCGATATTCCTCCCCGGGAAAATCTTGTACTACATGCGATAGGTGCACTTGCCTCCCTTTCGTTAAAACTCGGTTTCAACAAATTTTATAGACAATAAATCAGCGCGCCTCGCCTTTCTAAATAAATAAAACCACCGCTTCCTCTTCTTAAAAATAAAACCACCCTGCGGGCGCCGCGAGTTTTAACCATCAAGTTTTTGGCGCCGTTATCGGGAAAATTTTTCGATTTACTATTTTGAATTCCTAAAAACTATTAATTTTACCCTTTATTTCTATTTTAAAAAAAATGGCCAACAAAAAAAATATAATAATAATAATAATAATAATATCATTAACAATAATAACTACTTAAAAATCTTTAAAAACTTAAAAAAAACTAAAAAAAAACTTAAAAAACAAAAAAATTTAAAAACTTAAAAAGTATAAAAAAAAATCAGAAAACTAAAAAACTTAAAAATAAAAAAAAACAAAAAAAAAACTTAATAAACTAAAAATTTTTAAAACTTATAAAAATCTAAAAAAAAGGGATGAAAAATTTTGTCTTATTTTTCATCAAAAATTCAAAATTCAAAATTCAAAAAAAAACTATATGTATATATATCATTTTTTTTATGCCTTTATCTTATTTTCATTTTATTTTCTTTATTTTTTTTATTTTCAAAAATCAAATACTAAAAAAAACTAAAAAATATACTTAAAAATCTAAAAAAATCCATCAACTAAAAAAACTAACTAAAAAAACTAAAAAACACTTAAAACTAAAAATTATATACTTATTTTGTCGCTTCGATGCGCTTCACTATTGTGAGCGCTAGGGGAAAGCATATCTTTCACACTCATATAGCTAATACGTTAGCTTATGAGTCACACTCACTCGCCACCTCCTATCACCCACACACTTTTCGCCTAATTTATCTTTTTCGTTTTTTCTATTATATTTTTTTTTGCTATTTCTTCTAAACTTTTGCAGGTCTTAACTTAACGGGCCTCCCCGAACGTGTTTCAGGGATGCTTTTATTAACTCCTGTTTTTATATTTTGTACATAACTGTCTAGATTTCTTGTATATATTTATCGTTACTCATACTTACTACAACATTAGGGACAATGTTGGACTTAAGTATGGGGGGGGGTTCTTATTTTCTGCTCTTTTATTTTTTGCACCCAATAAAAAATGCAAAAATTTAAAACTCTAAAAAATTTCATGTTTTTATAATTAAAAGAAAAATTAAAAAAAAATATCGCTCTGCGACGTTCGACTCATCGAACCAACCACCCAAATAAGAGTCAGTTCGCGGGCGATCCCTTTTTTACTTTGTAATAATATTTTGTGTAAATATTCTCGTCTCTTTCACCTTCTCTTTCCTATCTTGTAAAAATTTTCTCTCTTCTTGTAAATATTTCCGTAAATAAAATTTTTTTTTAAAAAAAATTATAACTCACAAAAATATAAAAAAAAATTAGTATAACCTTTAAAAAAAATTCCAAAAAAATAAAAATAACCCCAAAATTTCAAAAAAATTAGAAAAACTCTAAAAAATCAAAAAATTAATTTTGAATTAAATAATTCGAATACCTCATTTTTTAACCTCTTTGCTATCCAAAATAATCGTTTCGAGTTTATTTATAAGCGAATTTTAATTAATTCTTTATTTACTATTCGTTTACTAATTGTAGCTCGATAGATTTAGATTTCAGGGGGTCAAGATTTTAAAGAATTTTTTATGTCTTTTTCTTATTATAGGGAACTTGTTTTTCTCATTTCACTTCTGATTTTTTTGAATAAAAGCATTTTTTATGTTAGAAAATAACATTTATGGATTTTATATTATTTCTACTTGTGCTTTTAAAAACGTATGAACGTTCAAATTAAAAAGGTTACTCTCAATTTTTTTTTATTAAACTCTAGTTTTCTTTTAGAAATTAAGCCGTCCACTCTTTTTTCATGCCTTAATTGGTATGATTTCCCGCTTTCACCTTTAAAAGATCTTATGTCAATGGGGATAAGATTTCGTCTCGTAAACATATACACTCAATAATTAAAAAGATTATATGTTATGAAGTAAGAGGATAAAATTCATTACTCCTATACATATTCATTGGATTTATTATTATTTATGAAGAAAAGAAAGAAAAAATTATATGTTAGGAAAATAAGATTTCATTTTCCTAATTATTCCAAAAAACAATTATGGAGGTTCGAGAAAAAAAATTACCTCGCCTCAAAATCAAAGCCCTCTTCATAACCGCCAAACCACTTAGCCAATTTTCATGATTCTAGAATTAATTTAAATCTTTTTGAGAGCATAATTTTTAAATTGAATTACTTCTTATTAATTTCTATTTAGCTAAAGTTTTTTCTATAATTACAATCTATTTTTGTTAAAGTAACAAAAATAATTTTCGCTTTCTATTTTTCTCGTTTAGAAGTATATTCTGAAACAGTTCCTCTATTTATAACATTTTCATAATTTAGGATTTAATTTCAAAACTCCGAAAATTTATTTCGATCTTTCCTACAATTAAATTAAGCGGTAGTTAAATTTAGGATTCTTTTTTATTCCTTATAAGTTCATCTACCACTTTTGCTCTGGAATAGCAAAAGCTTAAGTATGGGGGTATTTGATGAGTTGTAAATATACGCATATTTTTGTTTTTTTTAAGTCATTTTATTATTATTTCATAGTTTTTAGTTTGTTTTGTTTAATAATTTGTTTTTTTTTGCAAATAATTTCTAACTTAGCTTTATTTTTGTTTTTCTGGAATTTTCCAGAAAATTGGTGAAATTTTCATAGGACACGCCCGTGTCAAAGAGGTCACGCCCGTGACAGGGCGTGTTCCTTTGATTTTTTCCATCAAAATGGGTTTTTTGCAGAGAAATGACAAGACACGCCCATGGTCTGACTGTCACGCCCGTGTCCGAGCTCGACACTCAACGCCATTGACACTCAACGCCACTCAACACCGTCGACACTCAAAGCCACTCAACGCCCAGCCAACACGCCTGTGACACTCCTGTCACGCCCGAGTCAGTCAACTCAATGAACCTAGTCAATGATAAGTTGCTTCTGACATCAAAACTGCCAGCTAGCTTGACACACCCCCCTGTCATGCCCGTGACAAGCTTGTCACGCCCGTGACCGACACGTGGACCGCCCCGAAGTCCTCCCTGTTGTCAAATCACCGGATCAACTCATACACAGTACCAACACGCCCCATGTCACGCCCGTGACGAGGGCGTGTCATACCCGAAAATTTTGTCTATAAATAAGAGCTTTCAGAAAGCTTTCTTGTCCACTTTTTGAACACTTTGCTTAGGTGCTGCCCAAATGGTTTCCAAATGCTATGTAAGAGAAATTTCTCCCCCCCCCCTCTCTCTTAGTTTGTATTAGGATGTTTGTTTTAGCTTTCTTTGTAATAGCTTTTTCTATTAATAAAATATGTTAGTTTTTCCTCTCTTTGCATGGCTTGGAATTCATTTAAGCACCCTACTTTAAGTAATTATTTGTTCTCTTTTTTGTGCTTTTCTTTTTATGTTTTCATTTTTGATTGATAACTTAGTTTAGATTTAGGTTTTTACCGCATTTCTAGCCGTTACGCTGACTGTTTTATTTTCATACTCCGCACATGTTTAGGTTTAGATTTCTCTTTTTAGCTTTACTTTCATTCTTATAAATTTATAAAAACCTCTTAAAAAGTGTTGTTTTTAATTTTCTTTAACTTAAGTTCTTTAGGATCGTAAAACTTTCCGTTCCTTTTTAGGAGTTTTTATAAAAATATAAGAATGAAAATGTTGTTATTTTAATTTTTCGTCAACTTCATTTTTTGCGTTTATTTGCAAAACTTTTGTCTCCTTTTATTTTTATTTTGTCTTTTTACGCATTTCTACCGCATTTTAGCGGTAGAAATGTCGTTGTCTTAATTTTTAGATAACCTTATTTTTCTTAATTTTTCTATAGTGTGCGTGCGTGTATGAGTTTGATTTTATAGCTTTCTTTCAATATATGTAGAGTGTGTGCGTGTGTGTATTTATTTCCTCCTACTCATTAAGAGTTAAATGGCGTGCTTTCATTTCCCGCCCACTCGTTTGAGTGGGACTTGTCTTTTTATTGCTTTCATTTTCCTCCTACTCACTTGAGTAGGAAAACTTTGTGTGTGTGTGTGTTTTTTTTTCAAGTAGAGTGCGTACGTGTATGAGATAGATTTTTTCCCGCCCACTCATTTGAGCCGGGATTTGTCATTTACTGCTTTCTTCTCCCGTCCACTCGCTTGAAACGGGACTCGCAATTTACTGCTTTCTTTACTGCTTTGTTTACAGCTTTATTTACTGCTTTCTTTTTCTTCTTTCTTTTCAACCATCACCTCACCATACTCCCTCAGTCTCATCTCCAAGGCGCCAACTTCCCTTTGGAATTTTGTGAGCCTTTCATTGTGGATACAGGGTGGAGGTGGTTGTAGAGAGGCAGAAAGGAAGTCAGATTGCCCAGTCTCATCTCTATTTCTAGTTCACCTACAGTAGATGAATTCACGGTCATAACCGGTCAGATAATGGCCACTTATTTTTAGGAGTCTTGGTAAAAGGTGACTGCCAGTCTGGGTTTTCTCTCCTTCAATAGCCGCAGTAACAAATCTAAATATTGGCCGCCTGGATCATTCGAAATCCATCCGCAAAAGTTGTTCTTTCCATAGCTGTGTAGTCTCTTAACCCTTGATTTTCAGTTGAGTCGTGGTCAGGAAAATGCTGGCCGGCGAATTCAAGATTGTATCCGCACCCTTCTTCCGTGATTGCAATTTATAGAAGTTTACAGTTCCCTTAACATCTCCATGTTTACCTTCCATGAGAGGAAGTGTAGTTGTCGGCTTTTTCGAGGATACTTTCCTTTTTATCTCCTCCATCCTCTCTCTAAGTTAACATTTTTGTCTCCTTTAGAGACCGCAGAAGCCAGCTCGCCAGCCTTCTCCCCAATCATTTCAATGTCGGGGAGGGGGCCTCTTGTGAAGCTGTCAGGGTTGTCAAGATCTTGTCCTGCTGCTGGTGCATCTCCATGTCCTTGAAGATGTCGCTCAAGGTCTCAGTAACCGCATAAGTGTTTTCAGGCTCGTTTAGCTTGGAAGATGGTGTTGACGGACTGTCATACACTTCTCTTTCTCGTGGCCAATATTGAAGACTACCTGCTTCAATCTTTATGGAAACGTTCTGGTTTCTGGCCTGCATCTTCCACACCTTCCACCTCATCTTTTCCTCCAGGATCTCATTCTTTATCCTCTGCTGCTTCAGGGAGGCGATTATTGTTTTTACCCGCTTGCCCTTTTTAACCAAAGACAGGGCAACTTCCTATGACTTCTTCTTCTTGTTCTCCTCAACGACGATTACTTCAGCTGGGATGGACAACTCGCGTGGTTTGGGAGATCCGACACTTTTCTCTTCCGGCTAAGAGATATTCAAGAAAGATTCTCCTGGTGGAGAGAAGGTGATCTCGAAGGATGGGTCGGTAACGGTTTGTGGGAAAGGATATTCAGAAGTTGCTACCAATTTGGTCGCAGTTTGTGGGAGCGAAGTTTCAGAAGTCGCTACCATTTTGGTCGCAGCCTGCGAGGACATGGGGAAGGTCTCAGTCAGCCTCTTTGCAGTATAAGAAGCCATTGGAGCAATTGGATTCTCAGTGTTCCCCTTAGGCTAGTGGCCAGAGCCCTTTGGTTTTCAGCTCATCCTCTTCTTCTTCTCCACCGAACTCTTTTCGCGGTCTAACAGCGAAGAAATGATGTCCGTCTGGCAGAAAGATATTCTAGCTTGAAAGACGCTGACCGATAGTGGCGAATAACGACCCATAGATTTAGAGAATTTTTTAAAAATGATAGAGTTAAGATCCTTTTATAGACATCAAATCATTGAAGACATTCGAAGTCTCCTGTTAAGATTAACATTTCCGAAATTCCTTGGAATTTAAAAATGTGTGGGGATTATGTTCAACCAGAATCCGCGACTAGTTCGCAGGTCCTCCAAGCCGGGCAGCTTGTTCTTCCTAGAAGCCATTGATAGCAAGTCTGCTAGTCCTAAGCTATACCATATGGCCTTCCCTATCAGGCCGCCGTCAGGGAAGGTCCAGATCAGCACCAAGTCTTAGATGATAAGTCATTCAGCTCGTCAGTGGGAAATCGCTAGACCACGCGACTTCCCTCTTTTTCTCTCTTTGTTTTTCCCATCACCTCTGCACGGTTCTCCTTGTTGATGTGGAAATGGAACCACCAGATAACAGTGTACAAAATCTCATGGGGGATGAGGAGAAAATGAGGAGGAGAGGCTATCGAGTAGCCGGTTACTAGCAGTTAGAGGAAAAACCAGAATAAGCCGTACGAAGCGGCGACACATGACTTCGCCCGTCCCGGCTAAAGCATCTATTACGGAGGGCTTTACCTTGATTTAAAATATAGCGGTTACACTTAGAGGGGAAAGAAAAGAAAGAGGATAAGCCGACCGGTTAGCAGACCGCAAGACACAAGTGTCGAGACTGTAGCTCTTAACAAGCGAGCTCCTGGATTCGAGTCAGCGTGCTTTGGGGAGTGCTACCCCCTATTTATAGCCTTGAGGGCCTGCCCAAACCGGCAGGGCTAAAATTACCGGCTGCCCAGTGTACAGGAGAACCAGGCAGAGGTAAAGGGAAACAAACAAACTAGAAACGAAAGAGAGAAACCGCGCGGTCTGGCGGATTTCCCCAGGCGGGCTGAGCGGATTAGACCCTGGGACTTGGCGCTGAGCTAGGACGGCCTTGACAGAGGCCTGACAAGGAGGTCGCGTAGCTTCTCTGAGAATTAGACGACTTGCTGTGAACGGAGGCTAGAAATCACATTCTGCTTGGTTTGGAAAGCCATGTGAACTAGTCGCGAATTTCGGGTTAATATAATCCCCGCACATTTCCAAATTTCAGGTAATTTCAAAAATGTAAGACCAAACCGGAGACTGCGACTGCCTTAAATGCTGTGACGCCTATAAAATGCGCTGAACTCAATCATTCTTCAGAGATTCTACCAAATCATGTGTTGTTACTCGCCACTAGCGGTCAGTATCTTTCAATACGGCACGACTTTCCTCAAAATTGACATCATGTCTTCGATGTTAGACTGCGAGAAGAGATCGATTGAGAAGAAAAAGAGGAAGTGCTGGAAATCAGAAAGCTCTGACCGGCATCCTGATGGGAAACCAAAAAAGATGATCACTCCAGTGGCTTCTGATTCTAGAAAGAGGACGACGAAAACCATCGCGGAAACTTCGTAGGACGCGACAAAAATTGAAGAGGCTTCCAAAACTTCTCTCGCACAAACCGGGACCGCCAAATCCTTCGAGATCACCTGTTCTCCATCAGGTGAACCACTCTTAAAAATATCTGAGGCGGAGGAGAAAAGTGTCTGTTGGTACCCTAGTTTAGATTTGAGTTAAGTCTTCTCAATTAGTTTCTTTAACCAAGATTTATCTATGGTCAAAGGTTAGATTTAGGTTAGATTCCATTAGTTGTGTAGAGTTGTTGTTTATCCAGTTGAAAATCTGGTTAAGTGTTTTTTTAGTTTGACTATAGTCGAACACCGCTCGACTATCGTCAATAAGTTGATCGACTATCGTCTATCAGCAGATCGACTATCTCTGAGTTAGTTCAACTCTGTTAGCTCGACGATCTGTGGTCTCATTATCGTCGATCGTCGAGTCCTGCTCGACTCCTTTTGCCCAGACAGATTTATTGTAGTTCGACTATTTGTTCTGATAGTTCGACTATCTTCTCTGAGAGTTCGACGATCTCTATGATTCGTTCGACGATCTTTTGTCTGTATTTAGAGATATTGTATTCCTTCTCTTCTGTGAATTATTTCTATTTTATCTGGCTTATTTTATTAAAGATTATTTCATTGATTTAATGCTTACATATCAAAGCAATCTTTTCCGCATTCTTTACGCATAAGTGAAGTTCTATATGACAAAGTCTTTTGTCCTATTAGTTGAAAATTTTTTGTGCTTTATCTGCCATGCTGTCCTTTATAACCGTTAGACAAAGATGTCTTTCTCTGGCCGTAAAGAGTTTTTTTTTATGTGACTTTCTCTAATATCTTTTGGACTTGCAGAATGGATAAGCAGCTTCTAAGAAAGCTTTATCTCTTTATAGGATGTCCTTCTGCAGGCTATTTGTACTATGTGTTATTTGCAGTCCAGATTGCAGATCTCAGAAGAAGACAAGTTTCAGATCAAGAGAAAGATAGAAGTCGTTACAAAGGCCGATATATAAAAAGAGCTATTGAAAGAAGTTTAAAACACAGATACACAGATACACATACACAATAAGAACAAGAATATACAGCTCTCAGATATTTTTACATACAGCTGAGAAGAACAACTCTCTTCAGTGCTCTCTTCTTCAATCCTGAGTTCATCCTGCTCACAGGAACATTCATACTCAGAGCTTCAAGAAGAAGAAGAAGAAAGAAAAGCTGTTGAAGAAGAACAACCATTCCACATCAAGAGTCTTCTTCAAGCTGCTCCTTCAAGAACTTCAAGACAACAGATCTTCTCTGTCAAGAGTTCAGAAGAGATCCTGCACCCTGAAGCAAGGCTTCTTCCTGGATATTCTCTAAGACGGGGGGGAGCTTTGATTCCTTCAAAGCTTTCTATAGCTCAGTGCAATCCACTAGCTTATCTAATTTTGTTTAACAATAGAGAAGACATTCTAACTCTTTCAACCTCCTGTACAAAGGGTTATTACTCCCTTCAAAAGTGAACCTTGGTGGCTGGGCACCTGAGCAAAAACCTGTGTTTGATTTTGGGCTCCTGATCAAAAGCTCAAAGGGTTTTCTTGATCTACCTAAATCAGATCAGTTGGTGGCAGGGCACCTGAACAAAAACCTGTAGTGGATTCCTACCAGGGTGGTAGAAGAGTGGATGTACCTATTGAGAGGGAACCACTATAAATCTTCTTGTGTTGTCTGTGTTGCTTATTTTAATTACTACACTGTGGCTGTGAGAAAAATTAACTAGGATTGCTAGTTACTGTGTTAGTACTAAAGCTTAAACTATAATTACAGTTAGCTTTCTCTTGTGCACCTCACTTTGTGTTAGGCTCTAGGGTTTCATATATATATATACTTATTCCGCAAATTAACTCTACGAGAGTGGAGTAGATTATCATATTTTTGAATACTCTATTTCCCCCCTCTAGAGTTGTATCTATCCTCACTTTCAATTGGTATCAGGGGGAGGTTGTCTGACTGTACAGGCTAACACCTGAGTCACAAGATTTAGATAGATACCAAGGTTATAGATATTAACTTCATGACCCAGTACAAGGATTATTCTAGCACCAGACCTCCAGTATGCAACTTAGCTAAGTTCAGCATCTGGAAGGCAAGAATCTAACTATATATGAATTCTATTGATGAAGATATCTTTTCTTCTATTTTGACAGGACCACCAACACCACCTGCTGCAACTACTGCTACAACTTCAATAAATCTGAGTGCAGTGCCACCTCCTGACTATAATGATGCTTACAAGAAAGCAAAGATAGCTGATGCAAAAGCTATGAACATTCTGGCTCAGACCATATCTGATGAAACATTCCATAAAGTGGCTGATTGCACCTCAGCAAAAGCCATGTGGGACTCACTGAACCACATTATTGCTAGTTCAGCTACTGAGAGGAAGGACAGAAGGTCCAACCTCACATCCAAATATGAGAATTTCAAGAAGACTGAAGCAGAATCAGTTGATGCGATGTACACCAGGCTCAGCTCCATCATCAATTAGCTGAGAACCCTTGATAAGGAGATCACATTGACAGAAGTCAATGAAAAGATATTGATGTGCTTCCCCAGCACATGGGATCTCAGGATCTGGCCCATCAAAGAGTCGAAAAGTACAACTGAGATCTCAACTGAAGCTCTCCTTGGCAAGCTCAAATCATTTGAGCAAGTACTGAAGAACAGGGAAGCTGAAGCTAAAGCCAAGACTCCCACTCCCACCAGGAAAGAGCAAACTCTTGCTATAAAGGCTGTTGATGCATCTGAAGGAACCCAATCAAATGAGGAGCTGATGGCACTCTTTGCCAAAAGGTTTCTCAAAATAGGCAGAAAGGACTTTAGAAAGAAGTCTTAAAGATATGAAGACAAGCCAAGGTATCACAGAACACCAGCTAAAGAACTTATATGTTATGGCTGTAGGAAACCTGGACACATTTTACCTGAGTGTCCAGAGGAAAAGAACAAAGAGAAGAGAAAAGACAAAGAATATTAGAAGAAACAATCCAAGTCCTCCTCCTACAAAAATAAGAAGAAGGAGAAAGGATTTTTTGCTGAAACCTGGAGTGATACTTATGAAGAATCTTCCTCCTCAAGCTTTAGTGAAGATGAGGAAGAGAAGAAGGTAAAAGAAACTTGCATAATGGCAATTGATGCCTGCAGCAATCATTCAGCTGTAGAGAGTTCTGATGAAGAAGAAATGCCTACTAAAGATCAGGTATTGTCTTCTTATGATTTTACTTCTATTGAATTTAGATTTGAATTTAAATCTCTCTGTTTAGACTTAATTAGCTCAGAGAAGGAAATTAAGGAGCTTAGAAATAGGATAGCTGAATCAGAATCCCTATCTAGTGAAAATGCTAGGCTAGAAGCTGAACTCACTAGATCTACTGAAGAAATAAAATTTCTTAAAACTGAACAAGCCAAATCTAAAAGATTAGAAGAATATCTTAATGGTAGAAGTCTTAAGTTGCTAGAGATTACTAGCATGTCAAACACTAGGACAAGTAACAATAAGCTAGGCTTAGGAGCTTCACCAAGTGAACCCCCCATGGTTCTGAAAAACCATCTTTCCACCCCAATAATCTTTATTTCAGCTGAAGGAATAAAGAATACTGAGCAAGTAAATCAAGTTAATAAAGCTTTTAATAAGGATAAGAGAGAAAAGTGAAAACAGAAATATAAAGAAATACAAAAATCGTCGAACTATGCTCGACGATAGTAGGCCCAATGGTCGACCGATACTCGACGATCTGGGCATCGATCATCGAACGTTGATCGACGATCTGAACATGATTTTCAAAATAATAATCAGAACCTTAGAAAAACTAAGGTAAATAGAAACACTAGGTTCATTGACCCATCAACTGCATGGAGTATTCCACCTAGGAGATCCTATCCCTTAGGATATAAACCTCAACCTGCTTATTTTTTCATTTCAAGTTTTAATTATGTGAAGAATAATTGACCCAAGGTTCTCTGGGTCCACAATGTCTAACTTTTTATTTTGTAGGTGAAGACCTATCCAATTACTAAAGACAAATGGTATTTGGATAGTGACTGTTCCAAACATATGACAGGAAACAAAAACAATCTGTCAAGCTTCAAGGCAAAGCTTGGACCAAAGGTGATCTTTGGGGATTCCAGCTGTGGTCAAACAGAAGGATATGGTAAGTTTACCATTGGAGCAGTGACATTCAAAAGGGTTGCATATGTAACTAGGCTGAAGCACAACTTAATCTTAGTAAGCCAGTTATGTGATGCAGGTTATCAGGTATCATTCACTGACACTCTTTGTAATATTACTTTAAATAGTAATGTAGTGTTAGTATACATTAGACAGGGTAACATTTACTTAGTAGATTTTAATTCAACTCAATCTGAAATCTTCCTGTTTAATGAAGTAACCAATAATAACACCTTATGACATAAAAGGCTTAGCCATGTTAACCTCAAGAATATATCTAGGTTATCTAAATACAACCTTGTTAGAGGTTTACCTTCTTGCCCCTATAAGAAGGAAAGTCTATGCAGGGCTTGTCAATTAGGCAAGCAAACCAAAAATTCTTTCAAATCTGTAAATAAGAGTGATTCACCTAGAACTGTATTTATTGCACTTGGACCTTTTTGGCCCAATAAAAGTACAGAGTCTAGGAGGGAAATTTTACACTTTAGTGATTGTAGATGATTTCTCTAGGTTCACTTGGGTGTTCTTTTTGAGAACTAAGGCTAATAACTTCAAAATTCTTACAGACTTTCTGCTATGTGTGCAGACTGAGTATTCTACTCATGTTGCCTTGATCAGAAGTGATCATGGTACTGAGTTTGAGTCTCTTCTCATGCAAGAATTCTGTGAGAAAGAAGGTATCAAACATACCTTCTCTGCTCCTAGAACTCCTCAACAAAATGGGGTATTGGAAAGGAAAAATAGAACCATAATTGAAGCTGCAGGAACATTGTTGGCAGATGCTAACATGCCTCTCTCTTATTGGGCAGAAGCTGTTAGCACAACTAATTATGTTTTGAACAGTTGTCTAATACATAAGCTTAAGAGTAAAACTCCTTATGAATTATTTAAAGGAAAGAAACCTAAAATTAACTATTTTAGAGTCTTTGGTTGTGTAGTGTACATTCACAATAACAACAAAGAATACCTTAGAAAGTTTGAAGCAAAAGCTTCAATGGGAATTTTTCTTGGATATTTCCATGTAAGAAAAGCTTATAGGGTGTTTAACAAATCATCATTAAAAATAGAAGAGTCTGTGCATGTTTCCTTTGATGAGTCAAAAATGTTTTACAAGGAGAAGGAAACTTCTCCTTCCTCAAACTCATTGCAGGTACCAGAGTTATGCAAAGATCTCACTCAAGAGATTCCCCCTCTATCAACTCTTCATATTACTGATTCAGACAGTGATGAAGACTTTGTGGAAGCAGTTGCTATACCACCAACAGTTAATCCTATTCCATAAGAGGAATTAATCCAAACTGTTGTTGAAGATCCCATCCCACCTACTGATATTGTCAAACTTAGAGATCATCCTACATCTAAAGTGATTGGTGACATATCAGCTGGTGTGCAAACAAGACATCAATTAAGACAGGATATGATGCATGCTTGTTTCCTTTCACAAATTGAGCCCCTCACTATAAAAGATGCTGAGCTAGATCCCCACTGGATCATTGCTATGCAAAAGGAGCTTAATCAATTTGAAAGATGTAAAGTATGGACTTTGGTTCCAAGACCAAAAGGCCAACTGATCATAGGCACCAAGTGGGTTTTCAGAAACAAGTTGGATGCCAAAGGAACTATTATAAGTAACAAAGCTAGGCTTGTAGCTCAGGGCTACAGATAGGAGGAATGTATAGACTATGACAAAACCTTTGCCCCTGTTGTAAGGCTAGAGACAATAAGGATCTTTCTAGCCTATGCAGCCTATATGAAGTTTAAGGTTTTTAAAATGGATGTTAAGTGTGCATTCCTAAATGGTGAGCTAAAGGAAGAGGTGTTTGTTGAACAGCCTCCTGGGTTTGTTTCTTCAACTCAACCCTCATTTGTTTATAAGTTGCAAAAATCTCTTTATGGACTAAAGCAAGCACCCAGAGCCTGGTATGAGACTCTAGCTAGTTTCCTTTTAGAGCACAACTTTGTTAGGGGAGTATTTGATAGAACTTTTTTTATTAAGCATCACAAGGACACAATCCTGTTGGTTCAAGTCTATGTGGATGATATTATCTTTGGTTCCACTGATCCTAAACTATGCAAAATGTTCTCAGACCTGATGTACTCTAAGTTTGAGATGAGTAGTATGGGTGAGCTATCTTACTTTCTTGTCTCCAAGTGAAGCAAGATGCTAATTGCATCTTCATCTCCCAATCCAAATATGCCAAGGAATTGGTAAAGAAATTTGGGATGGCTGATGCTTCAGCAATGCATACACCCATGGCTACAAATGTAGTTCTAGATTCTGATGTTAAGGGTAAGCCAGTTGATCAGAAAAACTATAGGGCCATTATTGGTTCCCTATTGTATTTAACTGTAAGTAGACCTGATATAATTTTTGCCACATGCCTATGTGCTAGATTCCAGGTCAACCCCAAGGAATCTCATTTGATTCTTCTCAAGAGAATTTTGAGATACCTAAAGCGATGTCCAAATTTAGGACTATGGTACCCAGCTGAATCAGAATTTGAGTTAATTGGATACTCTGATTTTGACTATGCTGGTTGTAGAGTTGACAGGAAAAGTACCTCAGGGACATGTCAGTTCCTGGGAGAGAGATTAGTCTCTTGGTTCTGTAAGAAACAGGTTTCTGTCTCAACTTCAACTGCAGAGACTTAATATATAGCAGTAGCTAGTTGTTGTTCACAGATCCTGTGGATTCAAAACCAGCTTTTGGATTATAGGTACACACACAAGAACACAAAAATCATGTGTGACAGTACCAGTGCTATTTCCATAGCACAAAATCCTGTGCACCACTCTAGGACCAAGCACATTGAGATCATACACTATTTTCTAAGAGATTGTGTGGAAAAGAATAAAATCAGTCTTGAGTTCATATCCACTGACCTTCAGAGAGGTGATATTTTCACCAAGCCCTTAGATGAATAGAAGCATCTGTTCTTTTTGAATCAACTAGGTATGATAAATGGAATAGACCAATTGTAATTTCTTTCTATGTTGAAATCTGCTCGAATATCGTCGAATGTCGTTCGACCATAGTCGAATAGGTTTAGCCTATCTTTGACCTATGGTTGATGACGACTCGATTGTTTGTGAAGACAGAAATAGTCGATCGATAGCTCGACTACTTTGCTTCAGGAAACGATCGTTGAACGATCGATCGACCATCGTTTCTAGTATCTGTTGAAATAGGTCGACGATTACTGTTTAAATATAAACCGATGGTCGACCTAGCTTAATAGATCGTGCTTTTTGTAGTCGACAGAGCTCGTCTTTTCATATTCCTCATTCCTGCTTGAAAGGTTTGACTTGAGCTCTGCCCCACGCTTTCTGCTTTCGTTTCTCTTATCTTCCCCAACCAAATCCATGGCGATTGCTCCAGCTTTGCTGACCGTGATGAAGTTTGATGCCTGCTTTTGCGTCAATTTTAATTCTTTCAGTGCCTGCGATGCCGATATTCTCGAGATGCTATAGTTATGCAAAGATCAAGGACTGGAGAAGCTTATGTCTACAAGGATTAAGATAAATGTTCCGGAAATCAAAGAATGGGTCTATACATCATCTTCCAATGATGAATCGATGACAGGGACTATCGGCGGCGAGGAGGTAATTTTTACTCCTGCCGTCTTAACTTTGATTTTTGGTTTGATCAATGGTCAAGAAGAGTATGATCAAGATACTCAGAAGTATAGCAGGATGCTATTAGAGCTAGGACATGCTGAAGGCAGTCCTTCCAAGTTGCTGAAGATAAGCTTCCCGATGAAGATCAAGTTCTTAGCAGAACTAGTAGGGAAAGTGTTGTTGGGAAAGCACTCTGCGCACGATAATATTACCAGGCAGCAGTTTGCCTTAATGTGTGCTATTGCTAACAGGAAAGCAATCAATTGGGCTGGAATAGTTTTTGAATTAATTAGGAGAAAGAACTCAAAGAAAGAGGTGACCCTTGGAAGGGTGATTGGGATATTTCTGAGAGAGAAATATCCTTAGCTGTTGGGAACAGTCTCAACCTCAATCAATGCAAGCAAGAACATGGACCCCACTCTGTTTATAAAGTGGAGAAGGAATATCCTGAAGCCTTCACCTGCTGGGGTTGCTCCTCTTCCATCTGAGAACACAAGGACAGTAACAGTCACCCCCCACCTAATTGAAGAAGGCTCTTCCATTTCCCCCATTCCATCTATATCTGCATTGCCATCTACTTCTATTGCAGTACCATCTACATCCACTGCTACTCTCCATGCATCACCACCAGCATCTCAAACTCCTTCACACCTTGCTGGGATTTCAAATCTCAACATTGATCTTCATGCATCTGTATCTCCATCACCAGTTCACACTCCATCTCATCAGGAGAACATTCCATGATGCTCATCCATCTGTTGTGATTCCCCCATCTACATCTTTTGAAATCACACCAGCTCTCATTGCAAGCATCATGGAGCTAATTACTCCTTCAATAAAATCAATGATTAAAGCAGCAATTGCCCCTCTTGTTTCCTCCATTTCATCTCTTACATCCTCCATTGACACCCTCTCAAATTCTGCTGAGCCCTCTTCTCTTAAGGGCCTGAGTTCAGTACCCACTGAAGTCAGGCAGGGGGAGATGTTCCAGGAAGATGTGTCAGGACTTCCACTGGTCATTCTTTCAACTGAAGTTCCAAAAGATAAACCATCAGATGAAATTCCTACAGCTGCAGATTCAGAAATTACAACATCAGTTGCAGTTGCAGTTCCAAATACAGTTGAAGTTATAGCTGAAATTCAAGACACAGCTGTTGCTTCAGAAGCTCAAGTTTCAGAACAAAGGACAGCTGAAGTTATAACTGAGGCTGAATTTGCTTTCAGAGTTTGTCTTGAAGAATCATCTACTCCTATTGTTGTCATGTACCAAGAAAGAGTCATTACGTCCTACCTAGATAATTTATGGGAGTTAGGGAATTCTTCAGGTAATACAATTACTCAATTCTCTGACCTATTGACTGACATGTTAACTTGTGAATACCTTGAAGGGATGTTTCTATACCATTTAAAAAACTGTTGTGTCCCTTTGGCTACAGATCAAGCTCAAGATGTTCAAGAACCTGCTCCAGAACCTGCTGTAGAAAATAAAGAACCTGAGTGTGTTACACCAGATCAAGAATTTGTGCAAGACTCAGAAGAACTGGTCACCAAGACAGTTATAGATGAGTCAGTAGAAAGATCAACTGTCTGAGATGATACTCCAGGACCAGATCTGGATTCTCTATTGGCTCAGGATGCCATAGAAGAAGAAAAAGAAAAGGCTATTTTAAAATCCAAAGCAAAAGCTGTTCAAGATATAATTGAAAAGGAAAGCTCAAGCTCCTCCTCCTCCTAATCATGAAAATCACATCCCTTATTACATATTGAAAGGGATTGACCCCAAGTCTAAGGACTTTCAACATTGGATGGGATTGACTAAGAATCAGCAGAAGAAGAGGAAGAAGAGCAAGAGACCTGCTCAAGATGTTCAAGAACCTGCTCCAGAACCTGCTATAGAAAATAAAGAACCTGAGTGTGTTACACCAGATCAAGAATTTGTGCAAGACTCAGAAGAACTGGTCACCAAGACAGTTATAGATGAGTCAGTAGAAAGATCAACTGTCTGAGATGATACTCCAGGACCAGATCTGGATTCTCTATTGGCTCAGGATGCCATAGAAGAAGAAAAAGAAAAGGCTATTTTAAAATCCAAAGCAAAAGCTGTTCAAGATATCATTGAAAAGGAAAGCTCAAGCTCCTCCTCCTCCTAATCATGAAAATCACATCCCTTTTTACATATTGAAAGGGATTGACCCCAAGTCTAAGGACTTTCAACATTGGATGGGATTGACTAAGAATCAGCAGAAGAAGAGGAAGAAGATCAAGAGATATGATACTCCAGCTCCCAAGTGGACTCCCAGAGGTCCTCCTCCTCCTCCTCCTAGTGCAGGAGCTTAAGGGAATGTATCTTCTAATCCCTCAGCTCCTCCAGCAAGATTTACTCCTTCTCAGGCCTATCAAAGAAGAGGAAACCCAGGTTACCAGGGCAGACCCCATTCAGGACAGCAAAGACAAGTAGCTAGACCTAAAGAGCAAGTGAAGGAGATGACTTACCAAAAACCAACATTTTCTCCTCCTCCTTCACCTAAAAGAAAAGTTTCACCTCCTAAGGAAAGCAAAATTCTTCCCTCCAGAAAGCCAGCTCAGATTAAGCAAGTAGATTCAAAAGGAAAAAGAGTAATTTACTCTCACAAGTCAAGCAAGAAATTTGCAGAGGTTGCTCCACCATCATCTCTTGTTATTCAGGAAGACATAGAACCAGCTGCAGGTCTGTTAGACCTTTCTACAAAGTTCAAGACTATAAAGCCTCTAGATCCAGCTGATGAAAATGTTTATGAAAGCCAAGAGCTTAATCCTGAGTTTAGGATGGCCAGATTTCTTGAGTTAGTTGGATCAGCCCAAATTAGAAAAGCTAAAGCTAAAGGCAAAGACATAACATGCTTAATAACTATGTCAAAGTTTAGAGAAAAGGAACTAGATAGATTTCAAGTCAGACCAGAAATTTTTGATGCCTCAAAATATATGGAAAAGCATCCAGAGGCTGTTTTGCCCAGAGCAGGAGAATATAAGATTATTGGAGAACAGGACTTGAAGACTTCAAAGAAGGATGCTCTTGATCCCAAAAGGAAAATTTCCTTCCTTCCTGTTTCTTTCACTTCTAAATAAGACTCTGATAATGTATAAATTTATTTGTATTGACAGTCTGTTTTGCTTGATAGTTTGATTTTATGTTTGATATAAAATGCTGCTTATTGATATGATATGATACACGTTGATCCTAACATGTTATTGTTGTTTTTATATCTATTTATAACATTCTTTTTGTTTTGAGAGACTTGACCCAAATATGAAGTGATTGTTGGTACCCTAGTTTGGATTTGAGTTAAGTTTTCTCAATTAGTTTCTTGACCCAAGATTTATCTATGGTCAAAGGTTAGATTTAGGTTAGATTCCATCAGTTGTGTAGAGTTATTTTTTATCCAATTGAAAATCTTGTTAAGTGTTTTTTTAGTTAGACTATAGTCGAATGCCGCTCGACTATTTTCAATCAGTTAATCGACTATCGTCTATCAGCAGATCGACTATCTCTGAGTTAGTTCAACTCTGTTAGCTCGACGATCTGTGGTCTCAGTATCGTCGATCGTCGAGTCCCGCTCAACTCCTTTTGCCCAGACAGATTTCTTGTAGTTCGACTATTTGTTCTGATAGTTTGACTATCTGCTCTGAGAGTTCGACGATCTCTGTGATTCATTCGACGATCTTTTGTCTACATTTAGAGATATTGTATTCCTTCTCTTCTGTGAATTATTTCTCATTTATCTTGCTTATTTTATTAAAGATTATTTCATTGATTTTATGCTTACATATCACGGCAATCTTTGCCTCATTCTTTATTCATAAGTCAAGTTCTATCTAACAAAGTCTTTTGTCCTATTAGTTGAAAAATCTTTGTGTTTTATCTGCCATGCTGTCCTTTATAGCCGTTAGACACAGATGTTATTCTCTGGCCGTAAAGAGTTTGTTTTTGATGTGACTTTCTCTAATATCTTTTGGACTTGCAGAATGGATAAGCAGCTTCTAAGAAAGCTTTATCTCTTTATAGGATGTCCTTCTTCAGGCTATTTGTACTATGTGTTATTTGCAGCCCAGATTGCAGATCTCAGAAGAAGACAAGTTTCAAATCAAGAGAAAGATAGAAGCCGTTATAAAGGCTGATATATAAAAAGAGCTATTGAAAGATGTTTAAAACACAGATACACAAATACACATACACAACAAGAACAAGAAGATACAGCTCTCAGATATTTTTACATACAGCTGAGAAGAACAACTCTCATTAGAGTTCTCTTCTTCAATCCTGAGTTCATCCTGCTCACAGGAACATTCATACTCAGAGCTTCAAGAAGAAGAAGAAGAAAGAAAAGCTGTTGAAGAAGAACAACCATTCCACATCAAGAGTCTTCTTCAAGCTTCTCCTTCAAGAACTTCAAGACAACAGATCTCCTCTGTCAAGAGTTCTGAAGAGATCCTGCACCCTGAAGCAAGGCTTCTTCCTGGATATTCTCTAAGCCAGGGGGAGCTTTGATTCCTTCAGAGCTTTCTATAGCTCAGTGCAATCCACTGGCTTCTCTAATTTTGTTTAACAATAGAGAAGACATTCTAACTCTCTCAACCTCCTGTACAAAGGGTTATTACTCCCTTCAAAAGTGAACCTTGGTGGCAGGGCACCTGAGAAAAAACCTGTGTTGGATTTTGGGCTCCTGATCAAAAGCTCAAAGGGTTTTCTTGATCTTCCTGAATCAGATCAGTTGGTGGCAGGGCACCTGAACAAAAACCTGTAGTGGATTTCTACCAGGGTGGTAGAAAAGTGGATGTACCTATTGAGAGGGAACCACTATAAATATTTTTGTGTTGTCTGTGTTGCTTATTTTAATTACTGCATTGTGGCTGTGAGTAGAATTAACTTGGATTTCTAGTTTCTGTGTTAGGACTAAAGCTTAAACTTTAATTACAGTTAGCTTTCTCTTGTGCACCTCACTTTGTGTTAGGCTCTAGGGTTTCATATATCTATATACTTATTCCGCAAATTAACTCTAAGGGAGTGGAGTAGATTGTCATATTTTTGAATACTCTATTCCCCCACACTAGAGTTGTATTTATCCTCACTTTCAATGTCGACTCATCCAAACCGCGTGAGTTGTCCACCATAGCCGACATGATCGTCGTTGATGAGAACGAGCGAGAGAAGTGACAGGAAGCCGCGCGGTCTCCAGCTTAGAAGAGCAAGCAGGCAGAAATGGTATTCGACCACTTGAAACAATAAAGGAAAAAGAATGAGACCCTCGAGGAAAGAATGAGGAGGAAGGAGCTGAAGATGCGGGCCGGAAACCGAAATGTTCCTGTAAATACCGGAAGGTCTAGTTTTAAGCATAGCCCGCGTGAGAAAGAAGTGTCCAAGAGTCCGTTGACACCATCCTCCAAGTTGAACGAGCCAGAGAACATACCTGCAGCTAGTGAGACCATGAGCAATATCTTCAAGGATATGGAGACATTACAGCAGTAAGAAAAGCTATTAAAGACCCCGGCGGCCCCATAAGAGTCTGATCTCCCCGATGTCAAAGTCACTAGGGAGAAGCCTGGCGAGCCAGCTTCTGTGGCTTCTAAAGGAACTTAAAACTTAGAGAGAAGATGGAGGAGATGAGGAAGCTAATCACCGAGAAAAAGGTGGCAACCGCATTTCCACTCCTGCAAGGTAAATATGGAGACGTTAAGCAAACTATAAATTTCTACAAGTCGCGGTCACGGAAGAAGGGGGCAGACACAATTTTTAATCCGTCGGTCAGCTTTTTCCTGACCACGGCTCAATTGAAAAACAAAGCTCAAGAGGGAGCGGGGCTATAGAAAGAATAGCTAAAGTGGATAGACTCTGAATGATTCAGGCGACCTGTGTTTAGATTCGATACCGTGACTATTGAAGCACAGAAAACCAAGACCGGAGTTCTCGTCCTACCAAGATTCTTGAAAGAGGTCGCAATTATCAGATCGAATATGACCGCTTATTTATCTGATGCTGGTGTATCGGAAGACGCGATGAAGCCGAGCGATCTAACGACCTTCCTGCCTACTCTATCACCGTCGCTTCCAAGTATCCAAGACGAGAGGATGGCAGAATTCCAGATGGAAGTTAACACCTTACAAGAGAGGGTGAGGGAGCACCGTGAGGCCCTTTGGGTTAAGGAGGAGGAACAACGGGTTTAAAGAGAAGAGCAGTAGTCTGCATTGGATGCCGCTGAGAGGATGATACAGGAGGTGCATGCCACCTTGGAGTAGGAGACGAAAGAGAGGCGGTCTGTGCTTGAGGCCACTGAGAAGAGGATAGAAGAGGTGAATGCCACCTTGGAGCAGGAGAGGACAAAAAAGATGGATCTGAAAGCTCTAGTGTTGATGGCCGGCCGGCTTGAGAGAGAAAGAGGAGAAAGTTGTTTACTTGGCGGGGGAATAGACAAGGATCCGCGAGCGGAGGCCGGAAGAGGTCAACGACCTATTGTGGCGACTTCTGAAAAGCTGCAACCGCCAAGCTGCCCGACTTCTAGGGAGACTTCAAGTCAACTAGGGGTTGTGGTGGCTGGGCAGGTTGCGACATCTGTTGCCCTGGAGGGTCCCTCTCTTCATATGGTTGCATTCGTCTGTGTGGAGCGCGTTACCTCGCGAGTCCACCGGTCTCTGCATTCAATCCACATCCTAGTCATGTAGGTTTATGTCCAGTTAGTACAGACCGGCGACCAATGTAACGCTCCCGATTCTTTCGACGATTTTATTTAAATGGGAAACATCATATTTATGACGTCATGACGTTACCTTTAACGTCAAGATGACGGCGTAATGCCATAAAGGCATTTTCGCGTCCATGCGGTCAGGTCGGCTAAATTCTTGTTGTAATGGGAAATTTTGCATTTGGAATTTAAGTTGAGTAATTTTTGACTTACTCGTCAAGTTTCGTCGCGATCCGAGCGATATTTGGGCCTCGACATTATTCCAAAGTTTTGTGGAATTTATGTTCGTCGTAAACTTTGAAAACTTATATCTCGAGAATGGCTCGTCTGATTTTGGTTTTGACTTCATCGTTGCGTTCGTAGCGTCTGTGCTTGCCTACGACGTGAGTTTCGTTCAATTCGGCGCGCGTTTGGGCCTCCGTTTCGAACTCGCGTTTCCTGATTCAATATGTATAAATACGATTACTTTATTATGAAAAGTACTATTCATTCGTATAGTTTGATCAAAAGGTATATTTGCAAAGAAATCGTCTTTCTGCTTTCCTTATACTCGAGTGAGATTCCCTGCGTCTCGTGTAGGTACTGTTCATGCTAAGCTATACTTGAGTGCCGGTTCTTTTACTCGAGTGATTTTCTCTAGTACTCGAGTAAATTATTTCTCCTACTCGAGTAATCTTTAATCTACTCGAGTATATCCATAATGTTACTCGAGTAATTCCTTCTTCTACTCGAGTTATCTTTCTGCTACTCGAGTAAATTAATCATGTTACTCGAGTAATTCTTTTATCTACTCGAGTATATCCATAATGTTACTCGAGTAATTCCTTCTTCTACTCGAGTTATCTTTCTGCTACTCGAGTAAATTAATCATGTTACTCGAGTAATTCTTTTATCTACTCGAGTATATCAGTCCTGTTACTCAAGTAAATCTTTCTTCTACTCGAGTATCTTTCTGTTACTCGAGTATATCAATCATGTCACTCGAGTAAATCTTTCTTCTACTCGAGTATCTTTCTGTTACTCGAGTGTATCAATCCTGTTACTCGAGTAATTCTTTTATCTACTCGAGTAGCCATTTCTACCTCTCGAGTACGCGTAAGCTTGTTCTCGTGTAGTCCGTTGTAGTCTGCGTTCGGGCACATTTTGGAGGGTCAAAACGTTGTCGTATGGAAAAATGGATAACATAAAATTTGTTCGTGTCGACGAGATCTACAACTTTCATGTTGAGCACTTTTCGATTAGAAGCCATACTAGACCTCTAAATTTGTTTTCCGTGAACTGCTCGTACTTAAACTGTTTTTTTTAATATATTTAGACAAAATATTTTATAAGTACTTATATATATATACTCTTATACTTAGGTTTCTAGAAAAGAATAAATACTTCATCTTCTCCGATTCCTTCTCCCGAACCAGAGCGGCGTGAGCGAGAGAGAGAATATTTCGTGAATCTTCCGGTGGCCGCCGACGGAGCTCCGGTGTTCGAAATCTTCAACCGAGCGTAGATCTGGAAAGCTCTCACCGAGAGCTACGCTATCGTGGTAAATTTTTCCCCTTTCTTTGAGTTTTCTCGTTAGGGTTTTTCGGCCCTAACCCCCTTTTCGACCATTTTTGTCTAGATTTCAACTTCCTCCAGCCTCTTTTGCCCCGATCTGTGACGTGGACTGATTTGGAGAACTTTTCTGGTAAAACCAAGGCAAGTGGTGGTTTCTCCTCATTTATCTTTGTCTGATTTGATGGTAACGGTTCAGTTTTATGTTCTTTAAAAATTTTCTTCACTTTGTTTTCCAACTTATTGCTACGATTAACTTTTTTTGGATGGTCACTCGAGATTGTAAGATTTTGTCTTGGTGAACTTGTTCTTGTCATGATGTATTTAATCGTTCTCGATGTGTCTTATTAATGGCTTTAAATGTCTTACCTATCATTTTGAACGTATTTAAGTTTGTCTAGGATTGTAAATCGTTCATAGGGGTTGATCAACCATGTCTTGAAACTAGAAGTTTCAAGTAGAATCTGACGAGCCAAATCTCGAGATATTTGTGTTGTGGTTTCTTTGGGTTTCTAAAATTTGCGGGAGTTAGTGGATAAAACCACCTCCACATGGTCTAACTCCTTTAGGGTACCTTGTGGAAGCCTACCGGGTTTTTGGGCATCTGCGGTGTATGGTGGAGAGTATGAGACTCCCTCGTAGTTAACCGAATAAATTATTCGTGAGGGGTGTGTCCAGTTGAGTGACCACCTCGCCCGTGTTTTTGAGGTAGGGTCGACCACAGGTACTTAGTAAAGCTAGTTAAATTTCTTCTTTATGTTTTTACTTTTGTTGTCCCCTTGTTGCCTTGAGAAATCTGGTGTATTTGTGGGAGTACGTGACGATTCACGTAGGTATTTCTTTCTTTTCCTGTTTGACACCTTACTTCAGTACTGTTTGTCTTGGGTTGGTACACCGTCTGACCTTTGTTTTATTTTGTTTACTTCTCTGCCGCCATTTGTCCCTCTTGCTTAGGTGTTCTGTCTTTGTAATGCCTTAGGTTCGGAGCATTAGCAGGTAGCGGAGCCGGTTTTGGAGCCTTGGCAGCAGCAGTTTGGCTGTAGTTTTCCCCCTCGCCGTAGCGAGGTAGTTTGTTGTTTTAGTTTTCTTTGCCTAGTTTCAGACATATACATACTGTGGGTTCGTATCAGGTTGTTGATGCCCACAGGATTGTTGATTTCTTTTGACACTTGCTAGCTGTTGTGGTTTCCTTATGTTTGGTTTACATTACTTGCTCTCTGGGATGATTTATTGCTAGGATTGCATGTTAGATATTTTTAACCTATAAAACCCTACTATTAGTAAAGCATACTTGTCATCTCTTTCAAAACTAAGCCACTACTTTCTATTTAGCGTAAAGACTTTCCTACACTTATTATAAATCTAGGATTTGCATTGTATGAGTTGTTCCTCGGGGACTTTTATACTCATGTAGGATATTAGAGTCAATTTAAATAAGTATTTTCCGAAAGCGTATAATTTATATTTTTATTCGTGAACTAGATGATTCACTAAGCCGAGGGATACGGATACCATCATAACTTAAACTGGATTTTATTATTAACCATTTATGTTTTTTTTAAAATGGTAGAGTTTGGAGTCTTGCCTGAACGTCTGCAGTTATCCCCTGCATGGCGTGGCATCATGATGCGTATTTTCCCCTTGCTCTGATATAATTAAATTGTTGGGCAAAATGCCGGTTGTGACAACCAAGTTGCGAAGATTGGGAGTGAAGGTCCTGAGAGCTGTGACAAACAATCTTGAATGTTATAATTTGGCTCTATAATAATTATTAACTGTTGATGTTGGATAATTGATCCGCGGCGATTTACTGCTTAATAATTTCTTTATGCTTATGAAAATTGTTTGCAGCTTCTACGGTTTATAAATCTTAGTCATCATATTTGTTCTGCTTCAAAAATTTTCTAAGTACAGGAACTTAGTCGCGTGAACTGCCGATCTAAATTGCAGTTTGACTGCGTTGTTTGTCTGTATACTTTGCAGGTTGAGGTAACGTTGCTTGATATCTAACCTCGATTTGACATCGATTACTGTAGCTTCCCAGGAATTCTACAAATAGAGATGATCCCAGAGACTTCTGCACAAAAATTCAAGATGCTAGCTATGGAGATGTCGATGCGGTCTGACAGAGAGACTGCTGTTAGGATGGATATTGCTTCTTTCTTCCATTCTGTAGAACATAAAGAGTGCCAGCTTACACAAACCGAGCAGGATAGTTTTACAGAGAAATATATGCAGGGAAGTTTGCTGCTCGCACAGCTTCCAGTCCCGCATGAATGGATCAACTCGTCTTCTACTAACCAGATCGCTATCCCAATAGACCATTTTGACTGCGGCTTCAGGTTTCTGGTCATGCTTGAAGCCGTTGCCATTTTTGACCATTATGGGATTGTACCCGGCCAGCCGCCTCTGAACTCCATTGTTGCCATCTATGACTTCATATCCTACCAGAGGTTGGAGAGAGTTCGCTTCTCTATGAGCCTGTTCAGGGAGTGCTTTTCCATCCGATCTATCCCGGACTCAGGGACGAAGATCTTCCGCGGACATCTATACTTCGTCTTCCGGGGACTGAAGGTAGTCAACCTGACGAACACGACCTTGAACTGGTCAGAACGATATCTGATCTTTGAAGGATAGCTTAGACTCCTGCCGGTCAATCTGCAAGTCCACAATGAAGCCGCCTTCGGCAGCAGCGAGTTGGAAGGCTTTGATAATGAAATATACGACTTCTTCAAAGGAGAGTGGCTTGATGCTTACCATTACATCCCACTGCTCCCATAATTAGAAGGCGTCCAAGCTGGGGATAGTAAGTATCAACCCGAACCAAACTATATAGTTAGCTGCGCGGCTTATGAACTAACTTGTTGCTCTGGTTAGGCAGCTCCAGTGGCGGTCCCACTAAACAAATCGCTGACTCCTGGCAGCCTAACCCTTACTCAAAGGGAAAAGCGGGCCAAGAGAGCAAGGCCACAGCCGGCTATGGGGAAGAAGAATCGGCCTCCTCAGGCGAGTTCACACTGCTAGGTATGAGCAGCAACCTAAAGGATCTACGCGGCAACCCGACCATGTAGTGGAATCCGGAGGGCGACTTCGTCCAAGTTTCCACCGACCTCCCCTACTGGGGGAGGGACAAATTTAGCCGCCACGCTACTATAGCCGGTGCAGCGTTATATGAAAAGCGCAATCAGAAAGCGCTGAACAGAGTTCCTGAAGAAGACTTGTCGTGGTTAGCCGCACAGGTTGGGGCGAGAAGTTTCGTGACAAACCACTATATGGGCTTCGCCTATAAGCAGTTTGTTACCAATCAAAATGAATTGCAATGGTAAATTGTCGAAAAAGAAGAAGAAATAGCGCCGCAACGGGAGTAAAATTCGGTATTTTATCACACAATTCTTGCATTTTCCATTTTAAAGTCGTGCGGGCTAACCTCCATTTCCTTTGCATAAAGTATATGATCTGATAAATCCGGTCATCCAAGAAAACATCTTCCCGCAGTTCGACCAAGGGATTGACAGAGCGCTTAACAACCTCTGAGATCTCGGTGGCTTCGCGCAAGGATTTACCGACTGAGCCAATTCAGATTCAGCTTCCCTACTGAGTCGGTTCTTGTAGTAACATCAACTTTTTTAAGAACAAGGTCTCCCACTTGAAAGTGTTTGATCCTCACATTCTTATCAAAGTATCTGGCCATTCTTATCTTTACTTCTTCCTACCTTTTGGCTGCTTATCTCTGATTTCCTCAATATGATCAAAGCTGAACTTCATCTCTTCATTGTTCAGCTCAAGCCAATCTTCCATGCCTTGTCTAGCAAGCAGACCTCTTGGTGATGGAACTTCAAACTCAACTGGAATTAGAGCCTCTGAACCATGAGAAAGATTGAAAGGAGTCTCTCCAATTGCTGATGAAGGTGTTGTCCTTAAGGTCCAGAAAACTGACGGAAGTTGATCAACCCAACTACCTTTGAGATTCTGAACTTTCTTCTTGAGCAAGAAGAGAATCTGCTTGTTTGCTGCCTCAACCTATCCATTGCTCCTGGGAAGATGGACTGATGCAAAATGCAGCTCTATTCCAACATACATGCAAAAATAAACAATCTCATTATTGTTGAATTGTGGCCTGTTGTCTGTGATAATAGCCATTAGAATTCTGTGCCGGCAAACTACCTTGCCCTAGATGAAGTTCTTCACAACTTGAGTTGTTGTTTTAGCCAATGCCTTGGCCTCGATCCACTTACTAAAGTAATCAATCATTACTATGATGAAGCACCGTTGTCCGCTTGCCATGGGAAAAGGACCAAGGAGATCCATTCCCAATACTATAAAGGGCTATGGTGTTGCAATTGATTAGAGAAGTTGAGCTGATTGATGTTGAGGTGGAGCGAACTTCTGGCACTGAGCACATTTGTTTGCATAAGTTTCTGAATCCTTCTTCATAGTAGGCCGGAAATATCCTTGCTAGAGGATTCTCCTTTCGAGGGTCCTTGCCCCTGAGTGACCTCCACACTCACCAGAATGAACTTCTTGAAGCATAGTAGGAGCCTTTTCTTCTGAAACACATCTCACCATTATTGAATGGAAGGTCTTTCTATATAGAATTCCTGATATCAGATTGTAGTAAGCTGCTTTTATTTTGAATTTTCTCTTATCCTTGATTGAAGGATGAAAGTTTCCCGAAGATAGGTAGAGGACGAATGGATCCATCCAGGAGGAGCGTTGATCAATTTTCATCATCTCTTCCTCATCCATTGTCAGGTGGAAGAGTTCGGAAGCTGTTCCTCCGGATAAAATTCCATGCTTGACAAGAACATCTACTCCTTCATTTTCAGTCCTCGGGATATGCTCGATTGTAAAGCTCTTGAATTTTCCAACTTCAATCTTGATTAGAGTAAGGTACTTTTTCAAGATCGGCTCTATGGTCTCAAAGTTGCCCAAAACTTATGATGCCTGCTAACCAGAATCTACGAGTAGTTCGCATGGACTTTTTACATCGGGCGGCCTAGTCTCCTAACCGCCACTCTAAGTATGCCAGTCTATTCTCGCTGAATCCGGACGGCCTCTCTTCTAGGTCGCCACCAGAGTGAGCCCAGGGCAGCCCGTCCAGAGGCCGAGCCCCACAGCTCGTCATAGGAAGAGCACCAGGCCACGCGACCTTCCCCTTCCTTCTCTTTTTTACTTGCTTACCGTCACCCATGCCCGGTTCTCCTGTACCCCAGGCAGCCGGTATTTTTAGCCCTGCCTGTTTGGGCAGGCCCCCAAGCCTATAATTAGGGGGTGGAAGCACACCCACTGGATGCTGACTCGAGTCTAGGAGCTCGCTTGTTAAGAGCTGTGGTCTCGAGCCTAATGCCTTGTGGCTTGTAATCCGGCCAGCTTCTCTTTTCTCCTCCTTAAATGTAATCGCTTCATCTTTAATAAAAGGAAAGCCCGTCGTAGGAGACGCATTCAAGCCGCGGCGGACGAAGTGTGGTGTCTCCGCTTCTCGCGGCTTGCTCTAGTTTCTGCTCTAACCGCTAGTAACCGACTACTCGGCAGTATATCTTACTTTTCCCCTCATTTCACCAGTGCTCGAACCATTAGCTAGTGGTTATCTATTCCCTTTCACATTTCGTGCATAAATAGTTAACGCGCGACCTTCAGATCCTGAGTAGTCGATGAAACCAGCGAACTTAGAGTGTCAGACCGCTCCAACCGCAAGATCTCGGCGGCTAGTCAGCTACGCCGCGCGACCTCATTTATTTCTTTCAGTCCGGCACCAGCCTGCAAGCTTTCTTGTCGGTCTCCTCACCGGCCTCTCCTATCAACAGGTCGTCTGTTCAAGACGCAATTTTTCGGCGGTTTCAAAGTCCTAATTTGCTGTTCTTTCTTTTGTTCGAAATGGATTTTTCAAAGGAACAAAGTGACACCAATTTTTTATCAGCGGCTACAGATCCCTCGAAGGCGCAAGAGGTTTCTTATCAAAATAATGGGACGCTTGAGAGTAGTAGTGACTTATCTGCCAATCAAGTTGAGTGCATGTTGTAATCTGCTGTACAAGAAACTTTCAACCCTTCTTTTGAATTTCCCAAACCAAACATGACATTTCGTTATAACCAAGATCATAGGAATCAAGAGCCTCCGTCTAGAAAAGATGATGTCCCTTCTCCGTTCAACAACCGAATTCATTGGGAGGTTGTCTATAATGATTTCAGAGTGCCTCGTCTACCCGAATATTCTTGATTTTATGACCCAGTTTCTCATCTGCAAGCTTTTGAATCAGCTGTTTCGCTAAGGAAAGTTTCAAACGACGTCAAGTGCAAACTTTTTATTATATCTTTTGGCGATAATGCAAGAGAATGGTTCTATAGTTTACCGCCTCGATCTGTCACTAGCTTCAAAGATCTACGAAGACAATTTCTCTCAAACTTTGGTACCTACAAGAAGCGAAAAAGAGACATGGGAGCTCTCTTACGAATCAAGCAGAGGGATGAAGAATCTAATCAAGACTTTGTCGATCGTTTCCAAATGGAAATTTTGGATATTGTTAATGTTCATCAGGATTATTATCGATGTGCTTTCGTGAACGGACTTTGAGAAGGTCCTCTAAAGTTTGAGCTCACTACGAAAGATCCCAAGACATATGGAGATCTCATCGATATCGTTAATAAGTTCTTAATGGGTGAAGAAGAAAATAAAGGTTACATCTTGCTTTTGAATCAGAAGGTTAGGCAGTCCCAGGAAATTTTTGGTGATCAATAGCTCAGTTCTTTGCAGGCTATTTCACAATTTAGAAGTTACGAGTCTCTTCCTCACCCTCCAAATATACCTGCAGTACCTCTTCTGCTGAATGATATGTAAGTTGGCAGAGACACATCCTATCATATCCCTCGATCCTAAAATTCTAAAACGTGAAAAACACTCAGATAAGTATATCATGTTTAAAATCTCTATGGAAGATCTCCTTGAGGTTCTTCAAAAAATGCCAGAGTTATAGAAGCCTCGACGCACGAAATCTAAGATCAAATACCTGCATGAATAACTTTTTTGAAAGTATCATAAAGATATAGGCCATCTAACAGAAGATTGTATTGCTCTTCGAAAACTTGCAGGTGAATTTATGAAGGCCGGGAAATTGCAAGATTATGTCATGCAGTGACCCTTTAGCATATACTTTTCTAGCAAAGTCAGTGGTACAAGAAAAGACTTGGTTTTCTTAATAATAAAGGTGCTTGAGATTGGAATTATAAAGCATTTATATGCCATCTAGATCAAGTTCCAAATATATATCCTTTTGTTACATCCTACAGTGCATACATGCATTCATACGCTATTTGAATTATATCCTAGCTATTTCTTTTGATGCTAACATTCATCCGTATAGATGCAAAGCGCCTTTTGATTAAGGTAATACTTGAATATCGGGTGAAGTACTTGGGCCCTCCACATCCCTCTTTACACTAGTCGCAGATGTGTGGTGGCATTTCGGCTTGATGTCAGTCGCAGATATTACATACTTGTCTTGTTCGACTACAATCGCAGATATTACATACTTATCTCGCTCGACATCAGTCGCAGATATTGCATACTTATCATTCTCGACTACAGTCATAGATGATACATACTTATCTCGCTTGACATTGGTCGCGGATATCGAACTTTAGCCCTGCTTATGTCATCTTTGTGTGGAAAGCAATGCTACATGCACCTGCCCACATCGACACCTAAGTCTGTAGCTCCTCCTATTTTTGCAAGTCAGCGTGAACTTGTCCGCCATATTACGGTTTTACAACCTACTCTAGCTGATTTACATTACACAGTTCGCATACCACGCGGTTATGTTTTCCGGTTTATTCTATTCAGCTTATGGAGGCCTCTTTGCCTGTTTAATATTAATGTACTTGGGAATCCGGTCGACTTGATTCTGTCAGTCAATTCCAGGCCTGAATTCGCCGGCTTATGGTATTCAATTTAAGCAGCTTACGACTTGCTACTTCGAGAATTCGCAGGCTGTTTATTTATTCCCTTGAGTATATTTCATAATGGAAGCATCGTCTATATTAATGTTCAGATAAGCCGCCACCATCAGTTTAATTATTAAAGCTCTGTCAATGGTGTATTTATTTAGCTGACCGATTTAACAATCAGTGTGTATATTCTTAATCTCCAATTAAACTTTGACCTATCAGCAGTCAACGGTATTAGTCGTGCGGTTTCGTATTGAATATGCCTTGATACCCGGCAACCGTAGAACTGTTTCACCTTATTAACGAATACTTTTATGACCGCCCGAATTATGGCTATATAAATATTCGAGGATTGTAGGGTTGTTATAAACTCGCAGACAACTAATATAGCAGCTGGTATTCTATTTGAGCTTAACCGGAACAAAGGTATTTATGCTGAGTCTAATTCAGTGAATTCATCAATCAACTTTCTTAATTCAGTAACAAGTGAGAAAAGTTAAGCCGCACGAACAAGTAAGTGTATAAAATTGCAATACGATAGATTCTCATTTAAGGTAAAATGGTGTCATTTCATTTCTCAAGTAATACAAAATTCAGACTTCGCGGTTTACAAAATCATACCGCCAGTTCTCAAAAGAAAAAAATTACTACAAGTAAGATCTGCCCTAACTATCTGGCTTGAGCTTCTTAGCCACAGGAATAATAGAGTCCGTTTCACCGTCGACATCAACCTCTTATGGCGAGTAACCGCCGCTGTCGGATGAAGACGTACGCGAACTGCCAGTCTTCTCGGTCTCGGACTTGCTGGATGGTTAAACTCGCGGGGTCCCGAAAGCTTGACCGCCGGCTTTTGAAGAAGCACTCTCAGTCCGGCTTCCTTGGGTGTCCTTCTCCTCTTCATCCACGTCCTCGCCCCCTGCATCGACCTTCTCCTTGCCTTTGAGCGCCCGGTAAACAACGGCCACCTTTTTCTTCAATGATGGAAACAGGGCGGCACAGGTGTAGTCGGTGAATCCTGGGGTGAGGCTGCCAAGATCTCAGAGGCAGTTAAGCGCTCCGTCGATCCCTTGAACAAGTTACGGTAAGACGGCATTCTAGAAGGCCGGGTTGGCCGGATCGTGCATTTCCTGCAAAGAGAAAAAAGGGTCAGTCCGTGCGGCTTGATAAATAAAGCCGCAAGAACTAGGTTATATCCTTACCGCACTCTGCTCCTTTTGCTGCGCAATCTCTTCTTCCTTCTCAGCGAGTTGCTGCTGCAGGTTGCCTTGATTCGTAACTAGCCGCTTATGGGCCAAGCCCATGTAGTGGTTAGCCACGAAGCTTCTCGCGCTGACCTGCGCGGTAAACCGCAAGAAGTCTTCTTTAGGTATCTTCTTGAGCGCCTTCAGATTGCGCTTACCGTACAAGGCCGCGCCGGCCGCAGAGGCGTGGCGGCTTATCTTCTTTCTCCCCCAGTGACGGAGGGCGGCTGAAACCTACACAGAGTCGCCGTACGGATTCCACAGCATGGTCAGGTTGCTCTGGACATCCTTCAGGCTGCTACCCATTCCTTGCAGCGTGAAGTCGCTAGAGGAAGCCGACTCTTCCTCCTCCTCCTCTTCAACCCAGGTCAGGTTAACCCTTTGGGCCATCTTCTCACTCTGAGTAAGGGTCAAACTGCTAGGAGTCAGTGGTTTGTTCAGCAGGACCGCCACTACTGCTGCGCAACCAAAGAATAAAGTCAATTCATAAGCCGCGCGACTAAAAGATTAGTTCGCTTGAGTTGGTACTTACTGTCTTCCGCTTGGATGTCTTCAAGGGATGGCAACAGTGGGATGTAGTGATTGACATCAAGCCACTCGCCCTTGAAGAAGTCATATAATTCCTTCTCCGTGCCTTCCAGCCTGATGCTGCCGAAGGCAGCTTCATTGCGGACTTGCGGGTTGACCGGCAGGAGCCCAAGATTTCCTTCGAAGATCGCATATATCTCTGACCAACTCGGAATTTTTTTCTCCGAATTGACGACCTTCAGCCCCCTACAGTCAAAGTACAGATGACCGTGAAAGATTTTAGTCCCGGAGTCTGGAATAGACCGATCGGAGAAGCACTCCCGGAACAACCTCGTAGAGAAGCGGACTCCTTCCGAACTTAGGTAAGAGATAAAACTGAAGATAGCAGCGATGGAATTCGGCGGCAGTTGTCCGGGAATGACGCCATAGTGATCAAAGACCGCTACGGCTTCCATCAAGACGGGGAAGCGGAAGCCGTAGTCGAAGTGGTCTATGGGTATGGCGATCTATTTTGCAGCAGAAGTGTTAATTCGCTCGTGCGGAAGGGGAGGCCACGCGATCAACGGGCTTCCCTGCATGTACATTTCCACAAAATTGTCCAACTCTGCTTGGCTAAGCCGGCATTCTTTGTGGTCCGCAACATGGAAGGCGGAAGTTGCATCAATCCTGACCGCCGTCGCCTTTTCAGACCGCATAGACTTCGCCTTAGAACGCATCTTGATTTTTCGTGCAGAAGTCTCCGGAATACACTTTATTTATAGGATTTCTGTGCAGCTACAGTGATCAATGTCAAATCGCAATTAAATGTCAAGCAGTGCGGCCTCAACCTACAAATTATAGAGAACTATATATTCAAACTGCAGTCTAGTTCATCAGTTCGCGGGGTCAAGTTCCTGCACTTAGAAAATTCTGAGGCAGAGCAATTTGACAACTAAGATTGTTAAGCCGCATGAAGCCGCAAACAATTCACAGTTACATTAAACAAACATTAAACAAACATTCAACAAATATTAAACAAATATTCAACAATTGTTCACAGTAGTCAAGTCGTCCAACATACAAAGTTTACAATTATTACAGAGCCGTTTAAAGTTTTCATGCTTATTTGTCATCGCCCTCTGGTGCTTCTCTCCCAACCCGTGCGACTTGGTTGCTGGCCTGTACCAGCTGAACGTAGACCTGACTGACAAGGTTGTGGATTGAATGCAGAGTTCGGTGAATTCGCGAGGTATCGCGCTCTGGTGGGCGAATTGAACCACCGGTAGAACGCGACCCTCCAGGTCGCCAGCAGCTCAACCTGCCCAGCCGTCCCGACCCCATGAAGACTTGAAGTCTCCCCAGAAGCTGGGAGACTTAGCGGCCGCTGCGTTTCAGAAGCCGTCTCTGCAGGCCGCTGATCCTTGCCAGCGACCGCTGGTGGCTCCTTGTCCGCTAACTTGTCAAGTCAAATACCGTCTGCTCTTTCTCTCTCAACTCGCCCGACCATCAATACTAAAGCTTGTAGATCCAACTTTTCCTCTCTCTCCTGCTCCAAGGAAGCCAGAACCTCCTGCATCTTCTTCTCAATGGCTGCCGTTGTAGACCGTCGTTCAGCTCTTTCCTGCTCCAGGGCGGCCAGAACCTCGTGAATCCTTTTCTCGACGGTCTCCATCGCATACCGTCGGTATTCTCTCTACCGCTCCATGGTGTCCAACACCTCCTTAATTCTCCTCTCAGCGGTCTCCATTTCAGACCATCGGTTTGATCTCTCTTGCTCAAAGGTGGTCAACACCTCTTGTGTCCTCTTCTCAGTGGCCTCCAGCGCAGACCGCCACTCTTCTTCTTTAACCCGAAGGGCTTCGCCATTTCCGACACCCTTTACTACAAGTCGGCTACTTCCTTGTAGAATTCGACTGACCACACATCCTGGATACTTAACAGAGGTGGGTTTGGCGGAGACAGGAAGGTTGTCAGGTCGCCCGATTCCATCGCCTTCTCCTCCACACCTGCAGCAAATAGGCGAGTGGTCAGAATCGATCAAATAATGCCGACTTATCTTAAGAATCTTGGTAGGGCAAGACCACCGCTCTTGATTTTTTATCCTTCTATGACCGGGGTATCAAATCTTAACACTGGCCGCCTAAGTCGCTCGGAGTCTATCCGCTTTAGCTTTTCTCTCCATAGCCGTGCGGTTTCTCTTGCTTTTCTTTTCATTTGAGCCGTGGTCAGGAAGAAGCTCGCCGGCGGATTGAAAATTGTGTCCGCTCCCTTCTTCCGTGACCGCAACTTGTAGAATTTTACAATACGCTTAACTTCTCCATGTTTACCTTGCATGAGAGAAAATGGGGAAGCCTCCTGCTTCCCAACGATTAGTTTCTTCATCTCTTCCATCTTTTTCCTAAATCTTTGCTTTTTTGTTCCTTCAGAAATTGCAGCTGCCGGCTCGCCGGGCTTTCCCCCAATAACTTGAACGTCGTGGCGATCGACCTCTTGTGAGACCTCCGATGCCTTCAACAACCCGTCTTGCTGCTCTAGCGTCTCCATCTCCTTGAGGATATCGCTCACTGTCTAGCTGGCCGCAGGCGTGTCTTCCGGCTTGTTCGGTTTGGAGGATGCAGTCTGCGGATTGTCGTATACCTCTTTCTCCCGCGGCTTATACTGCACGCTAGCCGCCCCGGTCTTTACGGATACATTGCTGTTTCCGGCCCGCATCCTCAACGCCTTCCTCTTAATTCTCCCTTTGAGGGTCTCATTCTTTTACCTCTACCGTTTCAGTGACTAACTATTACTTCTGCCCGCTTGTTCCTTTCTACAGATGACGGCGCGAACTCCCGTGACTTATCGACCTCGCTATCGTTGACCTCGATGACTTCGTCGAGGACGGTCAACTCGCGTGACTTGGATGAATCAACACTTTTCTCCTCCATCGCATGAAATTTTAGAGGGGTTCACCTGATGGCGAGAAGGTGATGTCAAAAGACTCGGTTGTCCCAGGTTTGAGGATGTGTGGGTTTATACACCACTTCGGCCCTAGTCGCCACCGATGATGTTTCCGCAGCGGGCTCCGCCGGTTTCTTTCCAGACCAAGAAGCCACCTGGGTAATCAGCTTCTCTGTTTTCTCCTCAGGCTTACGGACAGAGCTTGCCGGTTTCTGTCTCTTCTTTTTCTTCTCTGCCGACCTCTTTTCCAGGTCTAACATCGTAGACAGGACATCCATATTTGAGAGAGTCATGCCGGCCTGAAGTATGCTAACCGCGAGTGGCGAGTACTTACCCGTGGCTTCGCAGAATTTCTCAGAAATGGCAGAGTTCAGTGCTTTTTATAGACATCGCAGCATTAATGGTAGTTGCGGTCTCCGGCTTTGTCTAACATTTCCGAAATTTCCTAAAATTTGGAAATGTGCGGGGATTATGTTAACCCAGAATACACGATTAGTTCGCATGGGCTTTTCAAACCGGGCGGCATGGTCTCCTAACCGCCACTCTCAGTATGATGGTTCTTTCTTGCTGAAGCCGGGCGGCCTCTCTTCCAGGTCACCGCAAGAGCAATCCCAGGGCAGCCCGTCCAGAGGCCGAGTCCCACAGCTCGTCAGAGAAAGACTGTGAAAGTGTAGGATAAGATCAATCCTAACTCTAGAGGGAGGTGAATAGAGTTATTTAAAATAATTTTGCAAATAAAAACTTGTGTGCAGAGAAAATTTGTATTTACTTAGTGTATGGTGCTATAGCAAATAATCAGAGTAAAAGGAAATTCACAGCACAAAGCAAAACACAAAGAGACAAGCAATCCAGACGACACAAGGAGCTATAGTGGTTCCCCAAATCTGGGTACATCCACTCTTCTATCACCCTTGATAGGAATCCACTTCAAGATGAGTTGATCAGGTGTCTTGAGCACCAGAGAGTTTTTGATCAGGTTCTCACAAACCAAAGGAGCTGATTTTGACCAGGTTTCAGCAAAACCAAAAGTAACTTTTGAAGGGAGTTATAACCCTGTACAGAAAGAAAAAGAAAAAGAATGATGTTGTCTTCTCTATCAACAAGCAGAGAGAAGCAAAAGTATATCTGTAGTTGTTGTCAAAGCTCCCCCTGAGATCAAGAAGAGGTTCAGGAAGGAGAGCTCTGCACAAGGGTGACAGGTCTTCAAAAGATCTGATTTGCTCCAGCAAGAGATGATCCAAGAAGGTTGGATGGTTGTGTCTGAAGCAATCAGAATTCCTATGAGTGAGTCTTTCAAAAACAATTTCACAGAGAGAAAAAGAGATCTGAAGTCTTGTATTGTTGTTCTCTTTTTGTTCTGTATATTCTCTGTGTTCTTAAGAATTGAAAGAGAATGAATTATATATCTGAGTCTTCTACTTCCTTTTCTTTGATAGCCGTTGGAAGTCAGCATTAATTGCTTTCCTTAAATGTCCATGCCTCCAAGGAAATGACAGGCAGACATTCCTTAGAAAATTCCTTGAGCCATGCACCAGATATGCTGTAACGGCCAATAAATCTTCAGCATTAATTGTCTGACAGAGGGAATTTGAATTCCTATCCAAAACTGATGGCGGTCTGAAAAGCGTCGAGCTCACAATAAAACGTCGATCTGAGCACGACACACGTCGGCCAGAGAGTGTTTTCTGTAAGTAGAACTGGGTTCGACGGAACGTCGAGCGGAGGTCGACTCTACGTCGAGCTGAGGTCGACTCGGCGTCGAGCTGAGGTTGACTCTGCGTCGAGCTGAGGTCGACTCAGCGTCGAGCTGAGATCGACTCTGCGTCGAGCAGAGGTCTACTCTACGTCGAGCTGAAGATTATTCTACCTAGCCTATGTGACCTTTATAATCAACAAGGAGGTCACAAACAAAAATCCCTATAGAAGTATAGTCATCCTGGTCCAAATAGTAATAGGGTGTTCCAACAATCTCCCCCTATTTGGATTAGGATTACTATTTACATGAATTTAGAGATTCAAAGAAAGATAAAGCAGATACAATACATTACAATACAACCAGACATGACAGAATAAAAAGCAGCATATATATAACATTATATAGCAGCACAAATGTTCAAATGTCCTGAGTCCAGCATATATGGAAAGAATTAAAGCATCTTACTTTACTTTCCCTTTGAGGCTTTGTCTTGATCACTCTTCTTGAAGATGATTTCTCTGTTTGGATTTGAAGCTTCCTTTTTAGATCTGTAGTCATCAGCTGCACCTAAAGATTTTTGATCTCTTGCACTGGGTGGTACAGCTGCAGGATGGAGTTGCATGTATCTGTCTGAATCAAAGAATTTCTTAGACTTATATTTCTCCAATTCCTCTTTTCTTTGGTCTGACATTGTACTGATATGAGAGGTGTCTAGACCTTTTTCTCTAGCCTTATTAATCTCATTTAAAGTAGCCATCTCTGTCATTCTAGCTTTCCAGTAGGCTGGAGTTTTGGTGGGATCTTCAAAGGGTACAGCTGGTTCAAATCTGTTAGAGGAAAGTTCTTGAGAGGTAGTTGGGGTGAGGTCAGCTCTAGGTCTATAGGGATAGGGGCCAGAGGTTTGATCAAAGGCTCCTCCCCTTTGATAAGGTTGAGAACCTGATCTTCCTCTAGACTGCCTGCCTTTATAGTTTCCTCTTTGCTGACCTCCCCTTTGCTGACTGTCTCCTTGATATCTTCTAGCTTGATATGTTTTTCCATGTAGAGCTGAAGGGGCTGGATTGGAAGATAGACTAGCACCTGCACCTGCATCTGGAGGAGGTGGAGGTGGAGGCTGATGGACAGGTTTGGATGGTCCTTCATTGAACTTTCTTTTCTTCTTCATTGCTTTTCTCTGATTTTGGGAGTACTGCATCCATGGCTCTGTGATTTCACAATTGTATTTGATATAGTAGGGAATGTCATGGTCTGTAGCTCTGGCAATTGGAACTCTTTTCAAAGCTTTTGATCTAGCTTTCCTCTTCCTTGCAATAGTTGCAGAGGAGTCATCAGAATCTGTAGCAAACTCATCTTCAGAACTTTGAGATTCTTCATATGGATCTATGTACTTCCTTTTTGAGATAGGAAAACTGATGGAATCTGGAGCTGCTGAGGAGGAAACTGAAGGAAGAACTGCTGTCAGAGGGGAGGAGGAGACTACCACTGCAGAAGAGAGCACAGCCTCAGGAGCCATAGAGACTAAAGAGGCTGGTTCCTGAAGGGCTTGGGAGACATGGGTCTCAACTGCATCAGGTGTTTCAATTGCTTCACCTGAAGTTTCAACAGCTGCTAATATTTCAATTTCATTATTAGCAGGAGCCACTGCTACCACTGCTATATCAGGGATCTTCAGAAAAGGGACAATAGCCCTGGACAGATCTTCTTGAGTCTGAGCTGGAGGGGAGAAGCTCTGAACAGAAGCTGGAGGAGGAGCCTCAGATACCATCTGAACTTCTGCAACTGATACTGTCTCTGAACATGTCTGAACAAACTGAACTGAAGAAGGAGGCAGCTCTTCTTCTGCTGACATCTCCCCCTGCCTAGAATCAGTGGCAGCTGACTCTAGGCCCCCAGAAGAAGGGCATGCCAACTGAGAGGAGAGGGAGGAGACAGAGGCAGAAAGAGTGCTCAGGGAAAGAATTAGAGGAGCCAGCTTGGCATCCAGGAGGGAGGAGAGCCTAGGGGACAGAAGATCAAAAATTTGATTGGCTAGGGGCAGGAGAGCTACTTGCTCAAGGGGAACTTGAGTAGAGGAAGATGGAGTAGCAGAAACTGTAAATGAGGAAGATGTTGAGGGAGGTGCAGATAGAGGAGGTGTAACTGGCTCATGGATGGAGGAAAAAAGTAGCTCTGAAAAAGTAGATGAATGGGGGAATTCATGAGGAGAGGAGGTAGAGGCATCCATGAAGGAGTCTTCATGCATGTCAAAAGAAAAGAGATCCTCATGAGGGGAGGAATCCAAGTTTATGGGAAGGAAAGTAGTGTGAGGTGGAAGGGAGGAGGCAATGGTAGAGATGGAGGAAGGTAGAGGTTGAGAGGATGAGATGACTGTGGTTGAAGGGATGAAAGTGGATGGGAGGGTGATAGAGTCAGATGGCACAGACCCTGCTTCTGGACCAGTGGACTGAGGGGAAGTGACCTCTATAGTCCTGGTGTCTGCAGAGGATTTCATTGCTGCTGCTGCCCTGGGATTCATAATTCTTCTGTCCCACTTGCCAATTAGGGCACATGTGAGCCTCTTGGAAGCATTGATGTGCTTCTTGGAGGACACAAGCAGTTGAGGGCAGCAATGGTTGAGAATCAACCCAAGAACTCTTCCAAAGTGGACAGAGTTTTTATCCAATTTTTTCTTAATCAAATCAAACACAATCAATCCCCAGTTGGGATGTTTCTTATCTATAAGTGCAGCCATGAGACAGAACTGATGCCTAGTGATTGCATCATGTGCAGTCCTCTTTGCACAGATCACTTTTCCTGTAATGTCTGCTAATAACCTATATTCAACAGCTAGGTTCACTTTGAGGAGTTTAGAGGGGTTACCAGCAGCATGCCCCATCCTGTCTAGCATCAAGGCATACTCTTCCACAGATAGTTCTATACCATCATCTCCAGCAGCAAAGTTGAAAACTTCTGTAATGATTTGAGGTGAGATGGCTACCTCATTTCCTGAAACTTTCCCAGTCAATATATTGTTATCTGAAATAACTGCTGTAAGACTCCACTCTTTGATTTCTGACTCTGGGAGAGGGATCCTGGTTGACATAAAGTTAACCAGTTGCTGCTCCTTGAAGAGGTCCAGTATATCCAAAAAATATTGTGGAGATCCATCAAAAGAGTTGAAGTCGATATCGAATCCAGAATCGAACTTCATAGCCGCCAGAGCTCCTGCTGTGATCGCCATTTTCCTGCAAAAAAAAAATACCTTCCAAGATCAAGAGTAAGGAATTTGGAGGGAGAAAGCATGAGCAGAAAGATATGAAAGCGCAACTGCGAACGACGATGAGAAAATGATTTTATACTTAGGGTTCGACGCAGAAAAGGAAAGAACGTCGAGCTCAGTTCGACGCTCTAAGGCTCTAGGAGAACTGAAACGACTCAACAGCGTGCAGCTTAGGTCGACGTTCGACGCTTTGGCTGAAGCTAACGTCGAGCTCAGGTCGACGTTGAACGAAGACGTCGACCGGGGAGAGAGAAACTCAAGAAGCCAGGGAGCTGTGAACTCAGTTCGACGCTAGAAGCTGAGTTCGACGTTCGACGCTTTTGAGGGCGACGGACCGTCGATCTCCGTTCGACGCCACGTCGAGCTTAGTTCAGAGCTCAGAACAACCACTCAGACAGGAAATTTTTTAAAAATGAAATTTTTCCTATTCCTGTTAATTATGGGTTTCAAAATCTTGGAGTTTTAATTTATGCTGTCTCCATCTAGCATTCCCAACTGATTGAGGAAAAAGAGGTGCTTCTTTTCATCCAAGGGCTTGGTGAAGATATCTCCTCTCTGTAGTTCAGTGGAAATGTATTCTAGTGCAATTTTCTTCTTTTCTACATTATCCCTTAAGAAGTGATGTCTGATCTCTATGTGCTTGGTCCTACTATGGAGAACTGGATTTTGAGCAATAGATATTGCACTGGTATTATCACAAAAGATTTTAGACATCTCTAAGTTGTACCCATAGTCTAGGAGCTGGTTTTGAATCCACAAAATCTGTGAGCAACAACTACCTGCAGCCATGTATTCAGCTTCAGCAGTTGATGTGGACACAGAGGTTTGTTTCTTACAAAACCAGGAGACAAGTCTATCACCAAGGAATTGACAAGTTCCACTGGTGCTTTTCCTGTCTACTCTACATCCAGCATAATCAGAATCTGAAAATCCAGTTAGATCAAATCCTGAGTCATGTGGATACCAGAGACCTAGATTAGGACAACTTTTTACATACCTAAGAATCCTCTTAACTAATGTGAGGTGGGACTCTCTAGGGCTTACTTGGAATCTAGCACAAATGCATGTGGCAAACATAATATCTGGTCTAGTAGCTGTTAGATAAAGTAATGAGCCAATGATTGCTCTATAGTTTGTTTGATCAACTGGTTTTCCAGATTCATCAGCATCCAAAACAGCATTTGTAGGCATAGGTGTTTTCATAGAGGATGCTTCAGACATTCCAAATTTCTTAACCAATTCTCTAGCATACTTGGTTTGAGAAATGAAAATGCCATCCACATGTTGTTTAACTTGCAATCCTAGAAAGAAAGCAAGCTCACCCATGCTACTCATTTCAAACTTTGAGTGCATAAGTTGTGAGAACTTTTTGCATAAGTTTGAATCAGTAGACCCAAATATGATGTCGTCTACATAAACTTGTACTAGTAGGGTATGGGACCTATGGGTTCTAACAAAAAGAGTTTGGTCTACACTACCCCTTTTAAAATCATTTTCCAACAAAAAACAAGCTAAGGTCTCATACCATGCTCTAGGAGCTTGCTTGAGACCATATAAAGCTTTATGCAGTTTAAAAACATGATCAGGAAAGGTTGGAGAGATAAAATCTGGAGGTTGCTTTACATAAACTTCTTCCTTGATGTCTCCATTGAGAAAAGCACTCTTGACATCCATCTGATATACCTTGAATCTCTTGTGAGCTGCATATGCAAGGAAGATTCTTATGGCCTCCAACCTTGCAACTGGTGCAAAGGTTTGGTCATAATCAATTCCTTCTTCTTGGCAATATCCTTGTGCAAAAAGTCTTGCCTTGTTTCTCACAATTATTCCTTGATCATCCAACTTGTTTCTGAATACCCATTTGGTTCCAACAATTTGCTGGTTCCTTGGTCTTGGTACTAATTCCCAAACTTTATTCCTTTCAAATTGATTCAACTCTTCCTGCATTGCAATGATCCAGTTTGGATCTTGCTCTGCATCTTGTATGGTTTGAGGCTCAATTTGAGAGAGGAAGCAGGTGTGCATAATATTTTGATTAACTTGATTCCTTGTTTGCACACCCACTGAGATATCTCCAATTACTTGTGAGATTGGGTGATCTCTTGTTGTGGCAAGATCAACAAGGGGTGTTGATGATGCACCAACCTGTGTTGTTGTTTCCTCTTGTGGAACAACAACTGGTTCTTCAATTTGTTGGCCTTTTGAACTTTCCAGAACCTGAAATTCCTCTTCATTGTCACTGAGTTCAGTGTCTTGCTGAATTGGTGAAGGTAATGACCCTTTGTCTGTGATGGTAAGCTGCTTCAGATTTTCTGAAATTGAATGTTCCTGCAAAGTGCTTATGGTAGAAGTCTCCTTCTCCTTATAAGACATGTTAGTTTCATCAAATGTAACATGCATGGATTCTTCAATTTTATTTGAGCACTTGTTAAAAACCCTATAAGCCTTGCTAGTCATGGAGTATCCCAGAAACACTCCTTCATCAGCTTTGGCTTCAAATTTAGCTAGGTATTTCTTGTCATTATTGTGAATGAAGCAAATGCAACCAAAAATTTTGAAGTAATTCACTTTAGGTTTCTTCCCTTTGAGTAACTCATAGGGAGTCTTACCCTTTAGTTTATGTATCAGGCTTCTATTCAAAACATAGTTGGAGGTGTTCACTGCCTCTGCCCAAAAGGTTAGAGGAAGGTGAGCATCTGTCAACAATGTTGTGGCAGATTCAATAAGGGTTCTGTTTTTCCCTTTCAACTACCCCATTTTGTTGAGGAGTTCTTGGAGCTGAGAAGGTGTGCCTGATACCTTCCTTCTGACAGAACTCTAGCATGAGAAGAGAATCAAACTCTGTCCCATGATCACTTCTGATCAGGGCAATGTGAGTATTGAACTCAATCTGTATGCCTTTGAGAAAATCTGTCAAAATCTTGAAGTTATCAGACTTCTTCCTCAGAAAGAACACCCAAGTGAATCTTGAGAAGTCATCTACAACTACTAAAGCATAAGATTTCCCTCCTAGGCTTTGTACATTAATTGGTCCAAAAAGGTCCATGTGCAATAAGTACAAGATTCTAGGTGAGTCACTCTTATTAAGTGACTTGAAACTGTTTTTAGTTTGCTTGCCTAACTGACAGGCCTTGCAAAGTCCTTCCTTCTTGTAGGGACCAGAAGGTAGTCCTCTAACAAGGTTGTCTTGGGATAACTTAGCAATGGTTCTAAGGTTCACATGTCCTAGTCTTTTATGCCAAAGTTCATTGGGTTTGCTAAAGGAGTTAAATAAGCAAATATCTACTTTAGATGAATTGAAATCAACTAGATATATGTTATCTTGTCTATTACCAATTAAAGCAATGTTGTTATTTAATGCAATATTGCATGCTGAGTTGGTAAACCAAACCTGATAACCAGCATCACATAGCTGGCTGATGCTGATTAAGTTGTGCTTTAGTCCTTCCACATAGGCCACTTTCTTAAATGTGATTGACCCTATCTTGACTTGGCCATAGCCTTTTGTTTGTCCAAAATTTGAATCTCCAAAGATTACTTTGGGTCCATGTTTGGCTTTGAAGGACACAAGGTTCTCCTTGTTGCCAGTCATGTGCTTTGAGCACCCACTATCCAAGTACCACTGCTGGTTCTCAGTTGGATAGGTCTTTATCTGCACATACAACAAATCAATTGTTTTTGACCCAGTTTACCTTGGGCCTTTATTGATATCCTTTAAATTCTGAAATAAAAGACATCTCAGGTTGACTCTTATAGCCTACAGGATGATATCTCCTAGGAGGTATTATCCATTCAGCATAAGGGTTAAAGTGATGAGATGTAGAGCTGGAATTGAATTTTGAATTAACCCCTGAGAAATGACTTTTGCTCTGAGCTTGGCTCGACGCACGTCGAGCTTCGGTCGACGGACTCTGGTGAGTGCGTCGAGCTCCATTCGACGGCGAAGGCTTGCTTTGTTCAGAGGGTAGAAGGCATCGACCTGAGTTCGACATTTTCTTGCGATTACGTCGAGCTCTGGTCGACGTCCGTCGAGCTTCGTTCGACGCTTCTTGTCCAGTTTCCTGGGTTAAGTCAGCATTCTTCCTAGCCACTATCAAGACTCCTTTACCTTTCTCACTGGTAAATTTGATTGGAGTTGTCAGCACTATGGGTTGGCTGGATGAAGCACCCAAGCCCAGTGAACCATTCAATCTTGAGTTCACTGTACTTGTGATGTCCATCAATTTGATACTTCTCCCATTAAGGGTTTCTTCAAATTGTTTGGCCTTAGATAGCTCACTTTTCAGTGAAGCTATCTCCTCCCCACACTGCTTCAACTCTTCTAAGAGTCTAAGATTATCTGACTTAATGGATTTGCATTCAATTAATTGTTCACTTAGAGTTTTAATCAACTTTTGAGACTCAATCAAGTCAATGCACATAGATTTAAACTCAGATTTGAAATCATCAGAAGTAAAGTCAAATGAATCTATTACATGATCCTCAGTAAGTTCCTGATCAGATGGGTAGTCAGCATCAGGCCTTGAATCAGTGTTCTTTTGAGATGCACTGAAGGCCATCATACAGAATCCTTTTTCCTCTGCATCATCCTCATCATCACTAGAACTGGATGATGAATCAGACTCATCAGAGTCACTCCAGGATTCAGCCACAAATCCTTTTCTAGTGTGCTTGCTGTTGCTGGAGGAAGGCTTGTCATGGTATTTCCTTGACTCCTTATCCTTCCTTTTATCCTTTCTTTCCTTCTTGTCCCTTCTGTCCTTGTCTTGATTTTCTGGACAGTTTGGGAAGATGTGTCCTGGTTTCCTGCAGCCAAAGCAGATAATATCTTTATTATTAGATCTGTCATACCTTGGCTTGTCTTTGTCTCTGGATGACCATCTTCTGAAGTTCTTTTTATTCAGCTTATTGAACCTTTTGACCAGTAGGCTCATAAGCTCTTCATTTCCCAACACCTTTTCTTTAGGTTCTTCTTCCTGTGCTTTGAAGGCAATGGTTTTCTCAACCTTTTCTGTTGGTGTGGATGTCTTCTGCTGTTCTTCTCTCTTCTTAATGAATTGCTCATAACTCTTGAGCTTTCATAGAAGGGCTTCTGTGGATAACTCACAGACATTTCTTCCATCTTTAATTGACCAGATTCTTGAGTCCCAAGAGCTAGGGAAACAAGTCAGTATCTTGTCATTTATCTCAGTGAGAGATATGTCCTTCTCTAGTGATCTAAGCTCACTGATGATTAGGCTGAGTCTGTTGTACATGTCAGCAACTGACTCAGACTCTGCGTTTTTGAAGTTCTCATACTGGGTGATGAGGTAGGATCTCCTATCCTTTCTTTCATCTGCAGAACCTGATATAATTTCTGAAAGTTTTTCCCAGATCTCTTTAGCAGTATTGCAATCAGCTACTTTCTGGAAGATGTCATCTGACATGGTTTGAGCCAAGATGTTCATGGCTTTAGCATCTGCTGCCTTCCACTTCTTTATGTCAGCATCAGTCCCTGAAGGAGGAGGAACAGCTGATGTACTTGTTCCTGTGGGAGGTCTTGGACAATCTGTCAACACAGAATTGAAAATGTCTTCATCAAAAGAGTTCATGTAAAGTCTAATCCTTGCCTTCCATAGTGCAAACTTAGATAGATTGCACATAGGAGGTCTGGTACTAGCAAAGTCCTTGTTTTGTGCCATGAGTTTTAAAGATAAGTAAAACTAAGGAAAATAGCCCTTTGAGAGAAATGATCTTATCAGGGATCTTTTGATCCAGGTGTTAGCCTGTATGAATGATCAACCTCCCTCTGATACCAATTGAAAGTGCAGGATAAGATCAATCCTAACTCTAGAGGGGGGTGAATAGAGTTATTTAAAATAATTTTGCAAATAAAAACTTGTGTGCAGAGAAAATTTGTATTTACTTAGTGTATGGTGCTATAGCAAATAATCAGAGTAAAAGGAAATTCACAGCACAAAGCAAAACACAAAGAGACAAGCAATCCAGACGACACAAGGAGCTATAGTGGTTCCCCAAATCTGGGTACATCCACTCTTCTATCACCCTTGATAGGAATCCACTTCAAGATGAGTTGATCAGGTGTCTTGAGCACCAGAGAGTTTTTGATCAGGTTCTCACAAACCAAAGGAGCTGATTTTGACCAGGTTTCAACAAAACCAAAAGTAACTTTTGAATGGAGTTATAACCCTGTACAGAAAGAAAAAGAAAAAGAATGATGTTGTCCTCTCTATCAACAAGCAGAGAGAAGCAAAAGTGGATCTGTAGTTGTTGTCAAAGCTCCCCCTGAGATCAAGAAGAGGTTCAGGAAGGAGAGCTCTGCACAAGGGTGACAGGTCTTCAAAAGATCTGATTTGCTCCAGCAAGAGATGATCCAAGAAGGTTGGATGGTTGTGTCTGAAGCAATCAGAATTCCTATGAGTGAGTCTTTCAAAAACAATTTCACAGAGAGAAAAAGAGATCTGAAGTCTTGTATTGTTGTTCTCTTTTTGTTCTGTATATTCTCTGTGTTCTTAAGAATTGAAAGAGAATGAATTATATATCTGAGTCTTCTACTTCCTTTTCTTTGATAGCCGTTGGAAGTCAGCATTAATTGCTTTCCTTAAATGTCCATGCCTCCAAGGAAATGACAGGCAGACATTCCTTAGAAAATTCCTTGAGCCATGCACCAGATATGCTGTAACGGCCAATAAATCTTCAGCATTAATTGTCTGACAGAGGGAATTTGAATTCCTATCAAAAACTGACGGCGGTCTGAAAAGCGTCGAGCTCACAATAAAACGTCGATCTGAGCACGACACACGTCGGCCAGAGAGTGTTTTCTGTAAGTAGAACTGGGTTCGACGGAACGTCGAGCGGAGGTCGACTCTACGTCGAGCTGAGGTCGACTCGGCGTCGAGCTGAGGTCGACTCTGCGTCGAGCTGAGGTCGACTCAGCGTCGAGCTGAGATCGACTTTGCGTCGAGCAGAGGCCGACTCTACGTCGAGCTGAAGATTATTCTACCTAGCCTATGTGACCTTTATAATCAACAAGGAGGTCACAAACAAAAATCCCTATAGAAGTATAGTCATCCTGGTCCAAATAGTAATAGGGTGTTCCAACAGACTGCCAGGACGCGCGGCCTTCGCCTTCCTTCTCTTTTTACCCCCTTCCCGTCACCCTTGCCCGGTTCTCCTATACCCCGGGCAGCCGGTATTTTTAGCCCTGCCCTTTTGGGCAGGCCCCCAAGCCTATAAATAGGAGGTGGAAGCACCCCCAAAGGACGCTGAATCGAGTCTAGGAGCTCACTTGTTAAGAGCTGCGGTCTCGAGCTTAGTGCCTTGCGGCTTGTTATCCTGCCGGCTTTTCTTTTCTCCTCCTTAAGTTTAACTGCTTCATCTTTAATAAAAGGAAAGCTCGTCGCAGGAGAGGAATTAAGGCCGCGACGGGCGAAGTGTGGTGTCGCAACTTCTTGCCGCTTGCTCTAGTTTCTGCTCTAATCGCTAGTAACCGACTACTCGGCAATCCCTCTTCTTTTTCCCCTCCTTTCCCCAATGCTCGAACCGTTAGCTTGTGGTGCTCGATTCCCTTCCGCATTTCGTGCATCAACAATGCCATTACTAGAGAATTAGTTTTTATGTGAACGTGCTCGATCCCAAGTTCCCTTGTAAGCTTTAAGTTGGCCAATAAAGCTTTATATTCTACCTGATTGTTTGTAGTTGGAAAGAAAAACTTTATCGCATGCTCCAACTTGATTTCGTTGGGGATAATGAGAACTACTTCTGCTCCTGAGGAGTTTCTGCCTGTAGCCCCATCAACGTAGATGGTCCAAGCTAAAGGAGATCTTTCTGGTTGATAAGAGCTTGACTCTGCTCTATCAATGAAGAAGTCGGCCAGTACTTGAGCCTTGATAGCTATTATGGGCACATAAGAGATTTCAAACTTACTCAGCTCTATTGCCCACTTAGCTAATCTCCTTGAATTCTCTGGCTTTTCCAGCACACTTCTCAATGGTTGATCTGTCACCACTTGAATTACATGTGCCTGGAAATATAGACGGAGTCTCTGAGCTGACATTACTAGTGCTAAAGCCAACCTCTCAGAAAACGAATATCTTGTTTCTGCGCTTTTGAGGATATGGCTTACATATTAAACTGGAAACTATCTTTTGTTCTCTTCTCGAACAAGAACTGAGCTGACCGCCTCCAGGCTAACTCCCAAATATAAGAACAACATTTCCCCTTATTAGGGGCTCTGCAGCAAAAGTGTTGAGGTTAACTTATTCTTCAGCTTCTCAAAGGATTCTGAACATTCTTCAGTCCACTCAAATTTGGACGCTCCTCGAAGAGTTTTAAAGAAAGAGGCACTCTTATCTCTTACTCAAGAGATGAATCTCCGAAGGCCTGCTAACCTTCCTCCTATCTGTTGAACTTCTTTGGGTGACTTAGGTGGTGCCATATCAAGAATAGCTTTAACCTTATCAGGATTAGGCGCAAGTCCTTCTGGAGTAAGGAGATGGCAAAGAAATTTCCCCTTACTCGCCCCAAAGGTGCACTTTAATGGATTAAGTTTAGTCTTATATTTTTGCAGAGTAGCGAACATTTCTGCTAGGTCATGCAGGTGCAATTAGAAGGATTTACTATTGATCAAGAGATCATCAACATACACTTCAAGTTTTTCCCTTTTTGTTCTTAAGCCCGAAAGGCATCACAAGGTAACAATAGCAACCGTCATTCGTGATACTGGAAGTATGAAGCACGTCGGGCTTATGCATTCTAATTTGATGGTAACCAGAGAATGCATCTAAGACACTCATAAAAGAATACCCAACCGCGGAATAAACTAAAGAATCAATCTGAGGCAAGGGGTAACAATCTTTAGGACATGCTTTATTTAATCGCGTGAAATCTACACACATTCGCCATTTTCCCCTTGGTTTTTTAACTATTAAAATGTTAGATACCCAGGCAGGATATTGAATTTCATGGATAAATTTCTCCTTAAGGAGCTTTGAAACATCCTCTATGATTTGATCGGCAAGCTTTGTTGCCACATCTCTTTTCTTCTATTGCACAGGCGTAAAATTTGGATCGATGTTGAGAAGGTGGCAAGTGACATCTGGATCAATGCCTGACATGTCCTCCACTGACCAAGCGAAGACATCCAGGTTCTCTAGTAGGCAAGAGATCAACTCGGCTTTCTGATCTTCCGGTAGCTTCTAGTTGATGGAGAGCTTCCTCTACTCCCTTTTAGCAATGAGGACTCCTTGAGTCACCTGGGCAGGTTTTAGGTGAGCTCCTTCTCTATTATCAGCTGCCTCTGAATTATAAGAAACTTCTGGTACTACAGCTGGTAAAGCGGGAGGATTGATTTCAGTTATGTTGATTGTCCGAAGATAACATTCTCGAGCTTACTTTGGGTCACTCCTGAACCTACACTGTTTGCCATAAAAGTTGAACTTTAAGGCGAGGTGGTAGGTAGACACTACCGCTTGATACTTGTTGAGGAGAGGCCTCCCAAAGATAGCATAGTAGCATCTTGGAGCATCGACTACAATGAACTGGATCAATTTTGTTACTCCTCCAAGTCTCACTAAAAGTGTGACACTTCCTTCAACCTTTATTCTTTCTCTAGAGAAGCCGTAGAGTGGCTCTTAGGTGGAAAGCAGAGGATTTCTGTTATTTAGTGCCTCAAAGGTTTACTTGAATAAAAGGTTGACAGAACTACCTGTATCATTCAGAATCCTGTCCACTATATAGTCCTCGATAGCTGCTCTAATCACCACAACATCGTGGAATGGGTTGGCAGTTGGGGGAAGATCATCCTAGCCAAAAGTGACATTTCCCCTTGATGGAGCAGAAGAAGAAGAAGCAGAGACGATCTCTGCTCGAGAGACCCATGCAATTGAAGATTTGCGAGTTGATTCGGTCCTTGCACCTCCATGAATGCAGAAGAGCTGCCCAAGGCTCCTTCATAATTAGCATCGAAGCATTCACTCTTAGTGTTGATAGGGCCTAGACAACCAATATCCTCGATCTCTTCACATTTGCAGTGTAAGACCCCATTTTTTTTCTTTGTAAACACCGGGGTCTTAGGCCCAGAACCGCCACTTTGCGGTGACACCTTCACGTCCGGGAAGGGTCATCACCACATAGCGCCGATTCTGCCAGCCAATTCGATCACAGAAAGGTAGCACAATAAATTAAAAGCAAGTCCACAGAAATAATATATCAGAGTACTAAAATACGTGCTTATGCCCGGTACATCATGTCCTCACTATAATTCACTCATGCGGAAGCAAAAAATAGAACATCAACTTAAGGTCGAGACTCATGGTCCCGACTGTATGAACTCTGGAGCTAAACTGCCCCATCTCTAAGCGCACCGGTCTCTTGGGATGCTCCCCCGTACTGGGCTCTACGATTCCCTAAAAGGATACGGTTCGAAAACCATCAGTCATAATGACTAAGCCTTATCATCCCCTACCCCTTCCCCCATGGATCCAAAGTACCGAGCGGAGAGGAAGAAACGGAAGGACATGAAGGTGGAGATTAAATGAAAGAAAATAGGTGGCGGCGAAACTAATCTAGTAATTCTATAATAAATAATGGCAATAAGATGAAATATGAAAAGTAACCTTCACTTATGTTGGAACACATAAGCCAAGGGGTCTTCTACAAGGCTCCCATCGTATAAAAAGTCCCATACCAATTTATACGTTGGGGTGTCGGTTATCAAACAACAGTATATATATCAAAATTGACCTTTATTTATAAACTTGCCCCCACAAGCTTATAGACCAAGGGGTCGTTTTGCAAGTCCTAATGTATAAGCATCCCATTCCACATGTACCTTAGGTGTTAGGGGTTAAATGAATCGATTATGCTATGACATACTAGTGGGTATGATGGAACATGCAAGTGCAACACACACACCCGACTCTATGTACAAAGACCTTTAGTTCACCCTTTTGGAGTCGTTACCTCCCAGGATACCTCCGTAGTGGTAGACGGAAGTGGTGGGTTGGGCCTCACCCACCTCTATACCAGTAAAGCACTACTTATCAGACCTATCATACGCCTCAATGCTTGGTGTACAAAGCGGACTCCTGCATACTCTTGCCGACTGGCGCACCAGACTTCTGTTGGCGAAGTGCTAACCACACTTACCAAGTTAGCGTATTAGAGTCGGTGCATCGACCCTCCAATACCGAAGACCCAACACCTTAATTTTCATTCCTTTTATGCACATGCAAATTTAACGTATTCAATCAAAAACCGAGCCGAAGCTCCCCGGACCAAAACGTCCGTCTCTTAACTACTCGAGCTGAAGCTCCCCAGACCATTCCGTCCGTCTCTAAACTAATCGAGCCGAAGCTCCCAACTATATTCCTGTGCTAACAGTGTTTGTGAAATGTGCAACCCTAATTACTAAGTTACTCTTTTCAGCTTGTTAATACAGTTTACGTTAACCCAGGACTGCCCCCGGTATTCCTTGTGAAGGGCTCTCAAAGGGCACTAGGAACTATGATGGTAGCTGAAGCCCATCGTTCCCTTTCGCAAGGCACTTATTATTATTTGTTGATTCCCGTTTACCCATTCCCTCCTCATATTACGATAGACTAACCTAGTGTGATTTTTAACCTTTCTCTCTTCGGGAAAGACGATCTTTCGTCGAACCCGAGACCCTCTTAACTCTAGCCAACACAACTTCTCACTAACCTTCCCATCCTTATATGGTGAACACTTTCACATCCAACCAATTCAGTAAATTTAACAAACTCCAATGATGTGCCCCGTCATATCCTATGACTATTAACTCAAATTGCTAATTGCAAACTATCCTATGCTATATGTTGAACCGGTTAGGAAATGATCCAATACTCATCCAAATGCCCTAACTTATTTACTGGAGGTATATCATGATATAATTAGCCTATAATCAGAAAACTATAATTTTCCTAATTTATCTAGCATTTAATTAATTTCCTCAAAATTCTAAGGGCTACCGGTTTGAACATGAACTACCCTAAGTACTCATGCAAGATGTCCAATAAAATTATTAAAAATATTATGTTATCTCAATATAGTAAATCCAAAGTATCACAATTTTTCTATCATCAATAAGGCACTAAAACTATTTTAGCAAAATTTTCTATCATTCGTTATTGTGAATCAAGTACAGAGAATATCCATCCAAAAAATATAAATTAATTATACTATGCAGATACAACCTTAAAAATAGCATTAGACAAGTTTCATAATTTTTTAGCAAGTATTAATCTCTGAATCAATTAATTATCAATAATCTCCACAAGGTGGACTTGTAAAAAAAGTGTCGTAACTAGCATTTTAAAAATCATGAATAAATGTCTACAAGCATATAATGGCCTGATTGTCTCAATTCCTAAGTCTCATAATTTTTCAACAGCAATATCATCTATAATTAATTTTTAAACCATAAAACCCCTTTTTAACATTTGTGAATGAAATACTAGATTTACTAAACTAAAAATTATACAAAAATTCAGGAGCAACCATTCTAACCTAAAACAATTACTTCCAAGATTTCATGGGGTTTTAATGAATAGAAAGATCTAAATATTTAAAACATCAATTAGCGCTATAACAAACTTTACAAATGAAGTGCTAGAAATAAACATTGTAAAATTCCAATAAAATTGCTATAGATTCTACCCATTCCAAAACACACTTTACCCGAGTTTCACAGCTTTTAGATAATGTTTAGTGACAGATTTTACTTATTTGAGATTTTACCCTAAAATTAATGTTAGGGTATTGAGGTGTCTACCTATCTCCAAATCCTCCGAGATTCCATTCAGATGATTTATATTATGCTAACGTTGACTCTACTGAATTTCAAGGCAATACAAGGGCAATTGCTCCCATGTCCTTCACAACCCTCAAAACCCTCCCTTTAGGGTTTGAGTTTGGATCCTAGGGTAAATCAACCCTAAACCACACCATTTTCTCCAAGTGGGTTGTAATAACCCTTCTAAGTCAGTGGTCAAAATATCAGCCTCTGTTGAGGTGATTCGACTGTTCCAACCTCTCAGTGCACTTTTTACTCAAAACACATCATTAATGCCTAGTTAAGGATAGGTGATTTACTACTTAAAACTCATCCAAATGAGTTGGAATTTTTTACAGAGCTAGGTTTTATAGCCAGGGATCACTCACCAAAATTTGGTAGGATTTGGAGGTCATTTGACCACTTAAATAAATTACTCTAACTTTATTAAATTAAAACAAAAAACTTAGGCAAAGTATCTCCAAAAATTCCCATTTTTGGATAACCTGTAGGTATGGCTAAGGGTAAACCCCTACCCGAATTTCAGGTCATTTGGACATGGGACGAAGAGTGGCCATTCATTTTAGTTTCTGCCCAACTCTAGGTATAACCCCCAATAAACGGGTGTTGCGGTCAAACCACTTACCCAAACGAGTTGAAATTAATTTTAAATTAATCTAGACTCAAAGGGCTACACCTTTCGTGACTGGCCATTTTTCCTAAATCGGCATCTAAGCGCCTCATTTTGCAGCATCAAAATGCGCCGATTTAATGTATCTTTTCCTTATATACAATATACATAATTTTTATATTATAAAAATGTTTTTACTGTTCATCTTCTACAGAACCCGAAAACCTGAACTCAGAAAACTTATATTTCCTGTAGCTCTTCCGCGATCTGTCGCCGGCCGTCCGGTCACTTCCCTGGCCAGCCAACACCACCACCTCCGTCGAGGCGATGGCTATCGGTCGGTGGTGGTTTGGCCGCCGGAGGTGGCGGTTTCCGGCGGACCCGAAAATATATTTTTCATGGTTTTTCCATGAAAACACGAGATAGGTCTGGCTCCATTGATCACGAACTTCCTTTCTAAGATCCTAAGATCTACCCATAAAATAAGAAGTAGAGGAGGACCTTGTTCGCGGTTTGGCGGCGAGATGAATGTCGGGTTGCCATGGCGCGGTGGTGGCGTGGCCGAACTTCTCCTACAACAAGAACAACAACTCTAATCCATTTGGTCAAAAGTGTAAACTTCTCATCTTGCTCTAAGGGGGCTTTTATAGATCACCAAGTGGGGAGGGGAAAAGGTAAAGCATTTAAGGCCATTAAAGCTCTCCCCTTAATAGCATTTCGGTTATGGTGGAGGGAGAGGAAAAGGTGGAAGATGAAATGATGTGTCCAAGTGGCGATTTCCTATTGGACCAACTCTTCATTATTTTATTAAGTAATTAGAGAAGGAAAACGGCCCATAAATACTCCTGGTGTAACTTCCCATAATCAGAGTTAATTATGTCATGTGTTACAGAAATTTCCAGCCTGGCTGACGTTTCGGTCTTTGTCACGGGCATGACACGTAGGTCACGGGCATGACACTAGTACATTCGTCATTCTCGAGACGATGACCAATTTTCTGCATCGGTTCATGGTCACCCCCCCCCCCCCCCCCATGTCACGGGCGTGACACGTTTGTCACGGGCGTGATAGGTTCTCTACGGTCGACGTTCGTCGATCTGAGGTCGACGATCGGTGGAGGCATCACGCCCTAGGTCACGGGTGTTACGGGTCGGTCACGGGCGTGACAGGTGTTCTTCGGTCTACGTTCGTCGATCTGAGGTCGACCGTCGGAGGGGGGCGTCATGCCCTAGGTTACGGGCGTGACGGGGTCGGTCACTGGCGTGACCAACCCGTGACTCAAAATCTTGGTCGATGGACTTCAATTCTTGGGTTTTCTTAGGTTCTGTTATGGTAGACCGACTCCTAGGGGTCTAGCAGGAATTTGGATGTTACAAATCCTAATAAACAAAACAAAAATTTCGTCCCCGAAATTGAGGTTAATCCTACGGGGATTTCTACCGGAGTAAAATAAACTTGTAACATCCCATATGGTTTTCCTATTGAGTCGAAGCGATTACTTGTTCAATAAACGAAGGCAATTCCCCAATAAATAAAAGATTAGTCCCTACTTTCCTGACTGAGTGCGCATGCCTAGGTTTTCAATTTCCCTTATCCAGTCCTACCAGTTCAATACAAGAAGGTAATTTATAGTATACCGAGAGGTGGTGAGGTATACTTGACTGAACAACTCCGAGTATTTTTGCCTCATCAGGTCCTGCGGTTCCCAAGTGTGCTCCTCCTGACCGTGGTTCCTCAACAGAAACTTGACTAAGGGGATTTTCTTGCGGCGCAGGATCCGTACTCCTTTGTCATCGATCCGAACTGGCTCCAAGTGAACAGACCGGTCTGAATCTACCGGCCCTTCGGTGGTCAAAATCTGCTGCTCCGGGCGTAGTAGAGCCCTCCTCAGCGAAGAAAAGTGGAAGACGTCGTGCAGAGCTGCCAGCTTTGGTGGCAACTCCAGCCTGTAGGATAGGGCCCCGATCCGCTCTAGGATCCTGTAAGATCCCATATACCTAAGGCTGAGCTTCTTTCTTCGACCGCGCACCCGTGAAACTCCATGCATGAGCCGGATCTTCAAAAACACTCAGTCCCCCACCTGAAACTCCACCTAATGATGTCGGGCGTCATAGTACTTAGCCTGTCTTCTTTGCGCCTCCAACATCCTATCGTGAATTTGTCACACCCAGGTGTCGGGGTTCTTCATAATTTCCGAGTCGAGTGCCTTTGGATCCTCGTCCTAGATCCACGACAGTGGAATCCTGTACCTCCGTACGAGGGTGGAGAGCTGTGTTAAATATTGTCCAAGAGTCCAGATAAGCCTAGACTGACATTTTCTCCTTGGACGTACACTATCCATCCTGATTTGACATGATCACCTTAAACATACCATGATAAAGGACTTCTACTCCCAAAATTCAAGAAATAACCATGGGAGTTTTCTTCCGGGTAGGGGTAACCTAGCTTCCTCGGCCAGTCTACCCTCGATGTTCCCTTTATAATTATGCCTAGAGTGGGGATGAGGAATCCTGTGTATGAAAATCCCTAATTATACCCTCGAACATCTACTCCAACTTGGGCAGTGGCTGTAATAGTTCCCCAAAAACTCTTTCACATAGCCTACATCAACTGACAGACATTACCGTGCATCACCAAACCCATGAAACCTTTCTTCACTCCGGGGGTACATGTTCTGAGATACACCATACTTTCGATGATACAATATAGCGATTAAATTTTTACCTTCTCAGATATCCTGAATCTTGTTATCCGTCATCTAATTTTACATGATAATAGTTGATCCTCGAATTTACTGCGTCTTATTACCATGTCATTGTCTTTGTAATGCTACAGGTCAACATTCCAAACATGTTTTTACAAAATCTTATCTTCACCCAAATAACGTCGAATTATATCGACTTCAACCTCACTATGTTTGTTACGCCGCATTCTCTAAATTAGGTCTACGGAAACCCAAGTCAATACTAATTTGCCAAATAAACAAAGGACAAGTCCCCAATAAACAAAAGATAAGCCCCTAATAAACAAAAGATATGCCGCTACCTACCTTGAGGCTAAGTATCTTTGATATTACCATGCAATATCAGTCCTAGCTGGGTGCACAATCCCTCGGGCATCAATCTTCGACCTGGGGTTCCACCCTGAAACTCGTCAATATATTCCATACTTTAAACTTTATGAGTCACATTTATGACAACCTTATCGGGGTCAAAATGTTCCCAATCACAAATTGGTTTCTTCCGATCTTGAATTCCTATCTGACCCTCAGTGTTTGTCTCGGTGGTTTGCTCCATGTAATTTTGTTACTGGTACGAGGGTCGAGATAAAATGACTTCTGCCATTCTGTTAATAGATCATTGACCTCAATTCTCCTTAAGGCCGTCCTACCAGTTTGAGTAATCCTTGATTGGGATAGTTGGGACACCTGAGTTTACGTCTTAGGTAGTCATTCTCGTGCTAAACTCCTCCTTTATTCTCTTTGGGTATCTCCTTACCTTAACCAAGTTCATACCCAAGGTTTATTTTGAACTAGGGCATACTATAAGTCGTCATTGTTAGTCGTAAGTCCTAGTGGGTTGAGTCTAACTCGTTGGTTAGAGAATTATAAGATGAGAGCTTCGCAGTCGGAGGTGCTCCCTGCTGGCGGCAGGGTTTGCCGCAGGCTACAAAGAAGAATTCCAATTAATGATGAAGTGGACATTTACATGTGATTTCCCTAAAAGGCACACCACTGCTTCCGCTGCTAGTTTGTCCTCAAACTAAGCTCGCGCAGGAGTGACCCAGGGTTAGTGGACTTCTACTTTTCCGATCGAGGTTTGCTCTGATACAACTTGTAAGACCCCATTTTTTTTCTTTTTAAACACCAGGGTCTTAGGACCAGAACCGCCACTTTGCAGTGACACCTTCACGCCCGGGAAGGGTCGTCAACACATAGCGCCGATTCTACCGGCCAATTCTATCACAGAAAGGTAGCACAATAAATTAAAGGCAAGTCCACAAAAATAATATATTAGAGTACTAAAATATGGGTTTATGCCCGGTACATCATGTCCTCACTATAATTCAATCATGTGGAAGCAAAAACAGAACATCTACTAAAGGTCGAGACTCACGGTCCCAGCTGTATGAACTCCGGAGCTAGACTTCCCCATCTCCAAGCACACCGATCTACGGGGCTGCTCCCCCGTGCTGGGTCCACGATTCCCTAAAATGATGCGGTTCGAAAACCGTTAGTCATAAATACTAAGTCTATCATCCCCTACCCCTTCCCCAATGGATACTAAGTACCGAGCGGAGAGAAAGAAAGGGAAGGGCATGAAGGTGGAGATTAAATCAATGAAAACAGGTGGCAGCGGAACTAAACTAGCAATTCTATAATAAATAATGGCAATAAGACGAAATATGAAAAGTAACCTTCACTTATGTGGGAACACATAAGCCAAGGGGTCTTCTGCAAGGCTTCCATCGTATAAAAAGTTTCATACCAATTTATACGTTGGGGTGTCGGTTATCAAACAGTAGTATATATATATCAAAATTGACCTTGATTTATAAACTTGCCCACGCAAGCTTATAGACCAAGGGGTCGTATTGCAAGTCCTAATGTATAAGCATCCCATTCCACTTATACCTTAGGTTTCATGGGTTAATTGAATCGATTATGCTGTGACATGCTAGTGGGTATGATGGAATATGCAAGTGCAACACACACACCGGACTCTGTGTACACAGACCTTTAGTTCCCCCTTTCAGAGCCGTTACCTCCCAGGATACCTCCGTAGTGGTAGACAGAAGCGGTGGGTTGGGCCTTGCCCACCTCTAAACCAGTAAAGCACTACCGGTCAGACCTATCGTACGCCTCAATGCTTGGTACACAAATCGGACTCCTGCGTACTCTTGCCGGCTAGCACACCGGAATTCTATTGGCGAAGTGCTAACCACACTTGCCGAGTCAGCGTATTTGCGTCAGTGCATCGACCCTCCAATACCGAAGACCCACCACCTTAATTTTCTTTCCTTTTATGCACATGCAAATTTAACGTAGTCAAACAAAAACCGAGCCGAAGCTCCCCGGACCAAAATGTCCGTCTCTTAACAAATCGAGTCGAAGCTCCCCGGACCATTCCGTCCATCTCTTAACTAATCGAGCCGAAGCTCCCAACAATCTTCCTGTGCTAACAGTATTTGTGAAATGTGCAACCCTAATTACTAAGTTACTCTTTTCAGCTTGTTTATACAGTTTACGTTAACCCAGGACTTCCCCCGGTATTCCCTGTGAAGGGCTCTCAAAGGGCACTAGGAACTATGATGCTAGCTGAAGCCCATCGTTCCCTTTCGCAAGGCACTTATTGTTATTGGTTGATTCCCTTTACCCATTCCCTTCTCATATTACGATAGACTAACCTAGTATGATTTTTAACCTTCCTCTCTTCGGGAAAGACGATCTTTCATCGAACTCAAGCACCTCTTAACTCTAGCCAACACCACTTCTCACTAATTTTCCCATCCTTATATGGTGAACACTTTTACATCCAACCAATTCAGCAGATTTAACTAACTCCAATGTTGTGCCCCATTATATCCCATGACTATTAACTCAAATTGCTAATTGCAAACTATCCGATGCTATATGTCGAACCGGTTAGGAAATGATCCAATACTCATCCAAATGCCCTAACTTATTTACTTGAGGTATATCATGATATAATTAGCCGATAATCAGAAAACTATAATTTTCCTAATTTATCAGGCATTTAATTAATTTCCTCAAAATTCCAAGGGCTACCGGTTGGACATTAACTACCCTAAGTACTCATGCAAGATATCCAACAAAATTATTATAAACATTATGTTATCTCAATATGGTAAATCCAAAGTATCACAATTTTTCTATCATCAATAGAGCAGTAAATTATTTTAACAATATTTTCTATCTTTCGTTATTTGTGAATCAAGTACAAACAATATCCATCCAAAAATTATAAATTTATTATACTATGCAGATACAACCTTAAAAATAGCATTGGACAAGTTTCATAATTTTTCAGCAAGTATTAATCTCTGAATCAATTAATTATCAAAAATCTCCATAAGGTGGACTTGTAAAGAAAGTGCCGTAACTAGAATTTTAAAAATCATGAATAAATATCTACAAGCATATAATGGCCTGATTGTCTCAATTCATAAGTCTCATAATTTTTCAATAGCAATATCATCCATAATTAATTTTTAAACTATAAAACCCCTTTTTAACATTTGTGAATGAAATACTAGATTTACTAAACTAAAAATTATACAAAAATTCAGGAGAAACCATTCTGACCTAAAACAATTACTTCCAAGATTTCATGGGGTTTTAATGAACAGAAAGATCTAAATAATTAAAACATCAATTAGAGCTATAACAAACTTTACAAATGAAGTGCTAGAAATAAACATCGTAAAATTCCAATAAAATTGCTATAGATTCTACCCATTCCAAAACACACTCTACCCGAGTTTCACAGCTTTTAGATAATGTTTAGTGACAGATTTTACTTATTTGAGATTTTACCCTAAAACTAATGTTAGGGTTTTGAGGTATCTACCTATTTCCAAATCCTCCGAGATTCCATTCAGATGATTTATATTATGCTAACGTTGACTCTACTGAATTTTAAGGCAATACAAGGGCATTTGGTCCCCGCTCCTTCACAACCCTCAAAACCCTCCCTTTAGGGTTTGAGTTTGGATCCTAGGGTAAATCAACCCTAAACCACACCATTTTCTCCAAGTGGGTTGTAATAACCCTTCTAAGTCAGTGGTCAAAATATCAGCCTTTGTTGACGTGATTCGACCGTTCCAACCTCTTCGTGCACTTTTTACTCAAAACGCATAATTAATGCCTTGTTAAGGATAGGTGATTTCCTACACAAAACTCATCCAAATGAGTTGGAATTTTGTACAGAGCTATATTTTATAGCCTCGGACCACTCACCAAAATTTGGGAGGGTTTGGAGGTCATTTGGTTACTTAAATAAATTAGTCTAACTTTATTAAATTAAAACAAAAACCTTAGACAAAGTATCTCCAAAAATTCCCATTTTGAGACAGCCTCTAGGTATGGCTAAGGGTAACCCCCGGCCCAAATTTCATGTAATTTGGACAAGGGACGAAGAGTGGGCATTCATTTTAGTTTATGCCCAACTCTAGGTACAGCCCCCACTAAAACGGATTATGCGGTCAAACAACTTAACCAAACGAGGTTAAATAAATTTTAAATTAATCTAGACTCAAAGGGCTACAACTTTGGTGACTGGCTATTTTTCCTAAATCGGCCTCTTAGTTGCTTGTTTTGCAGCATCAAAATGCGTCATTTAATGTATCTTTTCCTTATATACTATATACATAAGTTTTATATTATAAAAATGTTTTTACTGTTCATCTTCTACAGAACCCGAAAACCTGAAATCAAAAAACTTATATTTCCTATAGCTCTTCCGCGATCCGTCGCCGGCCGTCCGGTCACTTCCCTGGCCAGCCACCACCACCACCACCTCCGTTGAGGCGATGGCTATCGGTCGGCGGTGGTTTGGCCGCCGGAGGTGGCGGTTTCCAGCGGACCCGAAAATATATTTTTCATGGTTTGTCAATGAAAATGCGAGATAGTTCCGGCTCCGTTGAGCACAAACTTCCTTTCAAAGATCCTAAGATCTACCCATAAAAGATTAAGTAGAGGAGGACCTTGTTCGCGGTTTGGAGGCGAGATGAACGTCGGGTCTCCATGGCGCGGTGGTGGCGTTACCGAACTTCTCCTACAGCAAGAACAACAACTCTAATCGGTTTCGTCAAGAGTGTAAACTTCTCATCTTGCTCTAAGAGAGCTTTTATAGATCATCAAGTGGGGAGCGGAAAAGGTAAAGCATTTAAGGCCATGAAAGCTCTCCCCTTAATAGCATTTCAGTTATGGTGGAGGGAGAGGAAAAGGTGGAAGATGAAATGAGGTGTCCAAGTGGTGATTTCCTATTGGACCAACTCTTCCTCATTTTATTAAGTAATTAGAGAAGGAAAACAGCCCATAAACACTTCTGGTGTAACTTCCCATAATTAGAGTTAATTATGGCATGTGTTACAGAAATTTCCAGCTTGGCTGACATTTCGGCCTTTGTCTCGGGCGTGACACGTAGGTCACGGGCGTGACACTAGTACATTCATCGTTCTCGAGTCGACGCCCGATTTTATGCGTCGGTTCACGGTCACCCCCATGTCACGGGCGTGACACGTTTGTCACAGGCGTGACATGTGTTCTTCAATCGACGTTCGTCAATCTGAGGTCGACGGTCGGTGGAGGCTTCACACCCTAAGTCATGGGCATGACCGATCGGTCACGCGCGTGACGGGTCGGTCACGGGCATGATAGGTTTTCTTCGGTCGACGTTCGTCGATCTGAGGTCGATGGTCGGTGGGGGGCGTCACGCCCAAGTTCACGGGCGTGACGGGGTAGGTCACGGGCATGACCAACCCGTGACTCAAAATCTTGGTCGATGGACTTCAATTCTTAGGTTTTCTAGGGTTCTTTTTTGGCAGACCGACTCCTAGGGGTCTTGCCGGAAATGGGATGTTATACGCAGTGGGCCTCGACCACCTCCTAGACCTTGGAGGTGGACGGTTTGGATGATGTTGGGATTTGTCTCCACAATACCTCAGATTTGTAGGAAGTCAGACCTTGAACTAAGATGAATTAAGTTGTATTTGATACTATGTTAGAGTTGTATGTATGCAGGATCCTATTGCCAAGTGTAGACCAATGTAAGTCTATAATGGGTCACCAAACACAGGACCATACAATGTAATTCCTCATTGTGTGATCAAAGGTGTTGACTCATGTATAGCCTCTCTATTGGGATACACTTCATCTACATGCATTTGGACTTATTGACTGGAGTATTGAAGATTATTTCAGAAGATTTTTTTTAAGTCCACCTACTTGAGTAATATCCCTCACATACTCGAGTAAGTGAGTTAGTACTCGAGTAGTTCATTCAACATACTCAAGAAGACTCTGTATACTCGAGTATATAAGCTTATACTCGACTAGATTTTCTTTTACTCGAGTGAGCGATATCTCATACGCGAGTAGATGGTTAGTCACTCGAGTAGGATATGTTTTATACTCGAGTAGATCCTTCTGTGATCAGTCTGAAATTGTCTAAGTCCACATACTCGAGTCATTTTTTTATATACTCGAGTTAGTAACTTAGTAATCGAGTATATTTATCTTATTCTCGAGTATTTTTGGTTTCTCCTCTCAGATTTGTTTTATAAGTCTTTTGACTCGAGTAGATTTATCTTATACTCGAGTAGTTTCTCAGGTACTCGAGTGGATCCTTTGTGTTTACTCGAGTAATTTGTCTTCTCTGCTTTCGAGTATTTCCAATTCTTATACTCGAGTAGTCCTTCAAGTTTCTTTCTGAGAAATATTTCTAAGTGCTTATACTCGAGTATATTCTCTCATACTCGAGTAGGTCTTATGTTGTACTCGAGTAGTTCCTCTAAGATACTCGAGTAGTTCCTTTAAGATACTCGAGTAGTTTCTTTGTTTGTACTCGAGTATATTCCTCCCTTATCTACTTGAGTAGCAGATCTCTTATACTCGAGTATATTTCTTCTCTCGAGTATACTGGTTCAGATTTCCTTGAGTATTTCTAAGTCCAGCTTCAACGGGTATTTTGGAAATAGTCTTTTCTGATTGGTCCACGTGTCATCATTAAAGATTATTATGACCGTTGTAGATCGCCTATAAATAGGTCCATTCCGATTTGACCTATTAACAACAATCATAAAAGTATATAGAGAATATTTTTCTTAAGAAAGAAAATTCCGAAAACCTAATTAGGCGTCGGCCGCCATTACTGGTTTCGGAAAGAGATTTTTGATCGTCGTTCTAACAGCCGCTGCTGCCGATCTCTAATCTTCTAGCGATCCAGACTCAAGAAGAATCATCTGATCACTCTATGCTTCATTGATCTCTGAAATATCTACTCGATCGTGGTGATTCAAGATTTCAGATCCGTTGATTTCTATCAAGTTTTCTTCAACAATTTCTGTCCAAGCCGAAAGCTCTCAACGAAGAAGACAAAGGCAAAGATCCCGATCTTTGCTATTTGTTGTTTGTATTTTTCTTCAAACAATTTTTCTTGTAGGAGATTCATCTCCGAGTGGTAGGAAGTTCTATCTTCCAAGTGTAGATCCATTTAAGATCGAGTTTTATAGGAACGTGATTCCGAGGTGTAGGATTGGTTTGCAATCCGAGATAGTGGAGTAGCCGAGTCTAGTTATTTACTAGATCGGTGAGTAAAGTGGACGTACCCAAGATCGGGGAACCACTATAATACTCTTGTCGTCTGTGTGATTGCTTGCTTACTTATTTGTGCTAGTTATTAATTTTTTATTCCGCATTATACGCACGTATCACCTATTCACCCCCCCCCCCCCTTAGGTGATTTAGGTAGACAACTTAGAACTTTCAATTGGTATGAGAGGGAGGTTGATCGTTAAAAGGTTAACACCTTGATCTAATCCTTCCCAAGTTGTCTTTAGTAATGTATCAAGCATGAGTAAGACCAAGTATTTTTGCTAAGCTCCCTATATGCACCAAGAATAATTTTCCTATATGGAAGGAAAGAGTTAAACTGTTCATGGAAGCTGTGGATCCTTGGATCTTCATGATTGTTGAAGAAGGTCTGTATGTTCCTATGACTGCATCCACAATAGATCCAACCAAAAAGATCCCAAAGAAGTTGATGGATTTGGATAAGGATGAGATTGCACTTGTCTCCGTGGACAAGAAAGCTAAAAACATTATAGCAAGTGCAGTCGATGACTCGATGCTGCAAAATCTGATTCATTGCCAGTCTGCCAAGGAGATGTGGCAATCCCTGGTGACTCTGATGGAAGGCACTGAAGAAGTTAGGGATGATCAGAGATCCCTTCTAAATCAGAAGTATGAAGCCTTCAGGCAAGGTCACAAGGAAGCCATAGCTGATACCTTTGAGAACTTCTTCAAGATAGTCAATGGCCTAAGAGTTTATGGCCGAGCTTCACAAATGGAGAACTGAATGACAAATTATTAAGATCCCTGACCAAGGAATGGGATAATAAGGTATGCGCCATTCGGGAGTTCGTAAGGTTAGCCGAGACAGAACCGCAGAATCTGTTCGGAAAGCTTATGTCTTACGAGCTTCAAATCAACTCAAGAAAAGCAGAAGAAGAGATGAGCAGGTCTGCATCCAAGGAGAAGTCTGTCGCTCTGAAGGCAGATAGCTCTAGGAAGACAAAGGCTAGCTCTCCTGCCCCAGCTCCTGTAGCTGATGAAGAAGAATCATATGAGCCAAGCTCCTCTGGCTCAGAGCTATCTGATGGAGAGTTCTCTCTACTCTCAAGGCATTTCAAGAAATTCCTGAACAAAAAGAAACAATGGAAAGGCAAGGATGCCTCCTATAGAAGATCACACAATGATAGTGATCGCCATAGAAAAGGTTCAAGTAGCTAAGAAAGGTGTGGTTCTAAATCGAATAAACATTATTCGACTGACATTGTTTGCTATTGCTGTAATAAGCTAGGTCACGTCATTGCGGATTGCACCCACAAGAAGAAAGAGGGTGGCAAAAGAGAAGAGAAGAAGTCCTACAATAAAAATATGACAGAAAAGAGGCTGTTAGCCAAGAAGGGCAGAACCCTCAGTGACTCAGACTCATCTGAGTCGAGTGCAGAAGAGGAAGAAGCCTACTTTGGGCTAATGGCTCTAACTGATGATGAACAAGTCCCCCCAGTTCACTGGGGAGGTAAAATCTCACACTCCTCTTTCAGAATCTTATGATGATAATGAGCAAGTGGACTATCCATCAAAGGATGAACCTGAACTCATGGGACAATATAAGGAGTTACTCAAGGCTTACGACAAATGTCGCCGAGTCGTGAAAACTCAAGCTATAGAGATAAAATCTCTAAAGGCTGCAGAGAGCACCTTAAGAGAAGAAGTCTCTAAGTCTGACTCTTTCAAGGAAGTCTTCAATAAATCTATTGAAGAATATAACAAGGCTCTTGAGCACCTTGACCTTAAGAAAAATCATCAAGGAGATGGAAGAACAACTCTCGGCAGAAATGAAACTTGTAGAAGGTTTCTCTAAGCCTAAGACTGTACTTCCTCTGATTGATGAATTCTTAGCTGAGGCCAAGGGTGCTGGTCTAGGCCACAAAGGTACTCCTAGTAAATCCTCTAGGAGAAATAAGGCCAAGAGAAAGAATAAGAATGCCAAGAAGGCCTTAGCCGAGGAAAAAGGGAAAGCTCCTTTGGAGCCAGAATCGTTCAAGAAAGTTATCTTTCCTACGAACGAATTCGACTATGAGTCCAACTATGGACACTTCTCTAGGCCGATCCCGGAGAAGGCCAAGTCAAGGTACCAAGGTTGGACCCGCCCCCGTAACTTTGACGAAAGTGTCTTCAAGGCACCTTATGAAGAGATTCAACTTCAGAGCTATGGACCATATACTCATGGTCAAAACATCAAGAAGACACCAAAGGTAAAACCTATTCTGGAAAAGCCTCTGAATGAGAAGACTTCATGTAGCTGTCATCATCATGAAGCTTCTTCCTCCAAGAATTCTACCCCGGCTGGACCTCCTCCCAAGAAGGTCAAGGAGGAGTTTGGAAGGCAAAGATACAACAGATTCGATTGTTGGTGCTGTGGTAGAGTTGGTCACTTTCCCATAGATTGTTGGTTTAATCATAGAAATGGTGCAACTCCTCAAGTTGGCAACGTGAGAATGACCACTCATGAGGCTAATACTCATAGGGGGAGTATTCTAACTCGAGACCAAGGACCCAAATGTGTTTGGGTTCCTAAGGCTAAGTGATTGTAATTTTAGGTACGTCCAAAGGCCATTAAAATGCCAATCTGGTATTTGGACAGTGGATGTTCTCGGCATATGATCGGGACAAGCAGCCTAATTCAGAACTTTTCATCGGTGTTGAATGGACCAAAGGTCATCTTTGGAGGTTAAGACCTAGGAATTACAAAAGGCTACAGTATGATTACTAACGGTAACGTATCCTTTTCGGATGTAGCCTATGTTGAAGGATTGGAACACAATCTCATCAGCATAAGCCAACTATGCGACAAAGAATACGTAGTTGTATTTCATGCTGATAAGTGTTTGATAAAATCGGTTGACAATATGGAAACTATCTTATCAGGCCCTCGAAGCAGAAATATTTTCTGTTTAAATTTCATCTGTATTGACTCATCTACACCAGTATGTCTTTTAGCAAAAAGTAGTGCATCTCTTGCTGACCAATGACACAAGAGACTAGCACATATTAATTTCAAAACTATTAATAAACAATTCTCTCAGAACTTAGTGCGTCATGCCCCTAACGTCAAGTGCGTTAAGGACAGCCCCTGTCATGCCTGTATAAAAAGCAAGCAAACAAGGAGTTCTTTTAAAAGCATTATAGGCAAAGATTCTGATAGAAGCTTACAACTTCTTCATATGGACTTATTTGGTCCACTACAAGTTAGAAGTTTGGGAGGTAAGGAATATACGTTGGTTATTGTGGATGATTACTCGCGCTTTGTGTGGGTGTTCTTTCTGAAACACAAGTCAAATACCTTCAACATTTTCACTAATTTTGTTAGGCAAGTCCAGAATGAATACAACTGCTCCGTTGTCAAAATCAGAAGTGACAATGGAACGGAATTCAAGTCTGGGGCCATGACAGAATACTGTGAAAGTCAAGGTATCTTTCATGAGTATTCCTCTCCTCGCAATCCACAGCAAAATGGAGTAGCTAAGAGAAGGAACAGAACACTCATAAGGGCTTGCCGGACCATGTTGAGTGATGCCTCACTTCCAGAGTATTTCTGGGATGAAGCCGTCAACACCGCTTGTCACATGCAAAATGAGCACTGATCAACAAGAACCATGATAAGACTCCTTACGAACTTCTAAAAGTCAGGAAACCAACCATTTCATATTTTAGAATCTTTGGCTGTAAGTGCTTCGTACTTAACAACGGCAAGTATCACACTACCAAGTTTAGCGAGAAAAGCTTTGAAGGTATTTTTGTAGGTTATAGTAGCCATAGTAAGGCCTATAGAGTATTTAACAGAAAAACTCTGGTGGTAGAAGAATCAATACAGATTATATTTGATGAGACGAGTTTGCTGCAAAGAAACTCTTCTAGTCTGCTCATTGAAGATACAGGTATAAAGATAAAGGAACTCAGCCTAGATAAATCTACTGAAGATAAAGATGAAAATTTCATAAAGATCACCTCTACAACCCCGATTGGAGAGGTAGATGATAAGATGAAGAACTCATTCCAATTGAAGATGCAACTCAAGTTGCTGAAGAGATCCTAGATGCAAGGACTCTAGAACTCAGACACCTGAAGGATCATCCCGTGGACCAAATCATAGGAAATCCCCGAGATGGTGTCAGGACTCGGAGAGGTATAACTAACGAGAATTTATTCTTATGTTTTCTATCATAGGTTGAACCTAAGAAGTTCAAGGAAGCAAACTCGGATGCATCTTGGATTCTAGCAATGGAAGAAGAGCTAAATCAGTTCAAACGTTGCAATGTTTGGACACTTGTTCCTAGACCCAAGAGCAAGAATGTCATCGGGACAAAATGGGTCTACCGAAACAAGATGAACGAAGATGGAACTATTATAAAGAACAAAGCCAGACTCGTTGGCAAGGGTTATCGCAAAGAAGAAGGAATCGACTTCGATCAAACGTATGCTCCAGTGGCAATACTAGAGAAGATCAGGTTATTCCTTGCTTATGCTGCACTCAAGGGCTTTACCGTCTATCAGATTGATATAAAGTCCGCCTTCCTGAATGTTGACATAAAGGAAGAAGTGTATGTAGAGAACCCGCCAGGTTTTTTTGACTCAACTTTTCCTAATCACGTTTATTTACTGTAAAAAGCTTTATATGGTCTTAAACAAGCTCCTCGAGCATGGTATGAGACGCTGTCTAGCTTTCTTCTTGAGAACAAGTTCACAAGAGGAAAGATAGACAGGACATTATTTCTTAGGGAAATAAAAGGCAAGAGTTTGCTAGTGCAAATCTATGTCGATGACATTATTTTTGGCTCAACGGATAACAACCTCTACAAAAAATTCTCTAAACTTATGCAAGGTAAGTTTGAAATGAGCAGCATGAGCGAGCTGAAGTATTTCTTAGGGTTTCAAGTGAAGCAATCTGAGGATGGAATTTTAATCTCACAGAACAAGTTAACCAAAGAGCTACTTAAGAAATTCTGAATGGAGAATGCAACGTCTATGCGGACTCCAATGGCCTCAGCTATGTCTCTGGACAAGGATGAGAAAGGGAAACCTTTCGATGAAACCAAGTACAGAAGCATAATTGGGTCTTTGCTCTACCTTACCGCAAGTAGACAAGATATCATATTTTCAACATGTGTATGCGCTAGATTCCAGGTGAACTCTAAGGAATCTCACTATATCGCTGCAAAGCGAATTTTGAGATACCTTAAAGGTACACCAAATCTTGGCTTATGGTACCTAAGAACTAATGATAGTGAACTGAATGGATTTTCATATGCAGATTTTGCAGGAAGCAAAGACGACAGGAAAAGCACTTCCGGGACTTGCCAATTCCTAGGAAGGAGACTTATTTCCTGGAGCAGTAAGAAGCAGAACTGTGTAGCCATCTCAACAGCTGAATCAGAGTATATCTCTGCAGGCAGCTGTTGTGCACAACTTTTGTGGATCAAGAATCAATTTGAAGACTACAACATGAAGTTCCAGAACATTCCTCTGTTTTGAGACTCGTCCAGTGCAATAGCGATCGCCAACAACCCAGTCTCCCAAAACCGGACAAAGCACATAGAGCTTCGATACCATTTCATCCGAGAGCATTTGGAGAATGGAGACATAGATCTACAATATGTCTCCACAGACAGGCAAGTTACAGATATATTCACTAAACTACTGGATGAGACCAAGTTCTCGTTCTTTAAAACGGAACTCGGGATGCTCAACAAAGAAGAATAGTGATAGTGGATTCATTCAAGGCTCAGAGATAAATAAATCGGTGAAGGTAAAAAATTTCTTTTTTCTGTCTCCAAGAAAAATAATTTTCAAAGTGCTATACTGGAGTAAGTGCTTTCACATACTCGAGTACTTGGTAATTTACCCGAGTAGATAAACTTACATACTCGTGTAAATGAAAATATACTCGAGTTGAAATTTTACTTACTCGAGTACATGGAAACATACTCGAGTACTTTAGGTACTACTCGAGTAGTTTTAAAACCTACTCGTGTATGTCCTTGACCCACTCGTTTATGCTCCAGACATACTCATGTATGACGAAATACACTCGAGTATACGAAATTTCCAGACCTTTAAAAATTTTATTTTTCTCTTTTCGCTCACCGAGACTTCTACCGCTCCCTTGCAGGTATGATTTACTTTTAAAACACCTCGTTAAACCTAATTAGGGTTATATATATACATAGAAACCAAAAATTCGGAATTTCCTTTTTCCCACTTTCATTCTCTCGAGTAAGCATCGACGCTTCGTCTCCCAGAGCCCGCAGAGCGTCTTCTTGTTCCCCACTTCAGTTCTACAGAAATTCCGAAATGGCTCCCTCCTCGAAGATTGGAATCGGCTCGGAGCTTGCTCCTGCAGGGATAGTAGACCTCTCAGATGATTTCCGAAATATACTGATTCTGTTCGATACTGCTGGACTCACCTTCCTCCTGCAGACTCCGTGTAAGATCCTTTTTCCTGCTGTTGAGGAATTTTACAGAAATCTGAAGATCAAGCGAAATGGGACGGTCCTCAAATCCAAGGTGCAGGGAGTAAAAATCCGTCTAGACAAGACCTCGATAGCTACTCTGTTAAGACTGCCGGTGGTAAATGAAGAGCATGATTTGGGTACTGAAGATTCCGACAGAACATGCCTTTTCTGTAGAGTAGATCCTGAAGCCATTAACTTTACCAAAGCAGACTTCAATTCAGAAGGTAAATTCCTGGTGGATGTAATTTGTAAAGTACTTCTGTGCAAGACCTACTCAATCCGTGAGATATCACTCAATTTGTTTGACATTATGCAAGCTATAGTCTGCCGAAAGAAGTTCCAGTTTGGAATGATGCTACTGGACAAGATCAAGGACATTCTGAAACACCCAAATTTTGCTAGGATTATCTCTCTACTTCTCCATGAGATTAATCCCGAGGTTTTCGATTTATCTAAAGGAACTCCACTCCACCACATGAAAAAGGTCTCCATTTCTTCTATCTAGAGGTATGAGCTCAAGCTTCAGAACTCTGCTCAAGCATCCAAAGATGCTGTTATCAAAGAAGACATCCCCAGAGAACCCAATGTCTCCTTTGACAGGATTCCATCTCCTCCTTTACATCAACCTATTGATCCTTGGGTGTAATAGTTGATGGGGAGCCTGCTTCATCTAGCATTCAGTATTAAGATTCAAAAGTTCCATCTCAGCAACCTCAGATCAGAGAACCATCTCCTCCTCCTCCAGAAGATATTCTCTCAGATGTTCAAGCTTAAGAGGACATCCTCTAAACTGCTGTAGATATTAATAGATTCATTGATGAGCTAAGATTCGATGAACCCTTGCTTTTAGATGATTGAGTTCCTCTTTCTCCTAAGCTTCATCTTCCAGAAGATTTATTTACTCTCTCTCCTAAGCATCAACCACCTGAAGATCAGACTCCTGCACAGGATCCTTCTCCCTCCCCTGCTCAGTCTCCTGATGAAGACCAACATCAGCATGAGAATATCCTCCTCTCCGATGACGAGGACATGTACCCAGAGCATGTTGATCAACCTATAAGGACACTGGATTTCTCTTTCCCTTCTTTCATCAATCCAGAAGATTCAGTTGAGATCATACCTTCAAAGAGAGCTGTAAGCTCAGTTGTGATTGCAGAAATCCCTCCCTTGGTAGCCATTATTCCTCAAGCCCCATCTTCATCTTCTGCTCAAGCCTCTGCTCTCTCCAGTTCTTCAGATATTATCAATAAGATTGAGCAGATGCTCCTAGAACAGAGAAATTACTTTGATGATTCTTTGAAATCAGTAAATAACAAGGTCTCTACTCTTGAATCTGAGATGAGTAGAGGCTTTGCAGAAATTCAAGCAAATACTAATGAGTTAAGAAGACTGTTTCAGTTGGGTGGAAAAGCAATGGACCATACTATCACTAGTATAGGTGAAGTGAGGAATTAAGCTGAAACAGTTGCTCACAATCAACTTCAGTTGGACAAAAGGGCTGAAGCAAACATTATGAAGGTTTATGAAGAAGTTGGTACTTTCAGAGATGAAGATATTGCTAAGCTATCTGTAGAAATCAGGAAGGGGGAGAAAATAGTGAAAGAACAAGTTGAAAAAATCTCTGGCCAGTCTAAAGCCACTGTGGATGACATAGCTAAAACAATGAAAGCAGACATTCTATCCCATCTTCAGTCAGTTAAATTCTATATATATGATACTGCAGTCGGGGTGCATAACAAGAATTTCCCAGATTTCCAGCTTAATCCTACCATCATTCCCAAAATTCTAGATCCTTTTGAGGAAAATCCTCCTTCAGATGCTCAGGTTCATGTTAACTTTCCAAAGGCTATGCCAGTCTTCTCTCCCAGACCTGCTGATGAGATGTCTGAGCCTCCTCTAACTTATTATGATGTTTGGAAAGATGATATTCCTCCCAGCTCTCAGGGACACTTTGATCGAGTTGCTTCCTCTTCTAGAAGACCTGCTGATCAGGGTGCTCCCAGCAAGAAAAGGAAGTATGGTGATGATGCTTCTACCAGCCGTTCTGCACCTAGGAGAGAGCCAGCTTCTGCTCCAGAGGAAAGACCTGAAGTAGTGCATGCAGAAGTCTGGAGTCCTACCTCCAAATCTCTAATTTTTGATACCTTGAAGCTAGTGACAGATTTTGGAGAAAACAAAGATCAGTTCTACAGTTTCTAAGAATGGAAAGCCTATGATGTATCCCAGATCAAGATAAGATTGCATGACAAGCGATGGGGATACAATAATCCAGCTTCTCCTCCAAGGCCCAGAATTTACTTTCCTAAACCTTACAGCTACTTGGAGAGGCAAGAGCTAAAAGAGAAAGATTGTATTGAGAAGCTTACCCTTGAGAGAATGATGATGTGGAACTGGAAATTTCTATTTTAAAAACAATTCTATTATATATATAATTCAGATTATGGTTATCCTTTATTATTTCATTGCTAAGTAGTTTATTGCTTTACTTTTCATTGATATATGCTATCATTGTTCTTCTTACTCTAAGTAATTCACCTTAGTATAGAGAGTGCTGACTTCTATGAATAGGGAGAGATTGTTGGGATTTGTCTCCACAATACCTCAGATTTGTAGGAAGTCAGATCTTGAACTAAGATGAATTAAGTTGTATTTTATACTATGTTTGAGTTGTATGTATGCAGGATCCTATTGCCAAGTGTAGACCAATGTCAGTCTATAATGGGTCACCAAACACAGGACCATACAATGTAATTCCTCATTATGTGATCCAAGGTGTTGACTCATGTATAGCCTCTCTATTTGGATACACTTCATCTACATGCATTTGGACTAATGGATTGGAGTATTGAAGATTATTTCAGAAGATTTTTTTTCTAAGTCCACCTACTTGAGTAATATCCCTCATATACTCGAGTAAGTGACTTAGTACTCGAGTAGTTCAGTCAACATACTCGAGAAGACTCTGTATACTCGAGTATGTAAGCTTATACTGGAGTAGATTTTCTTTTACTCGTGTGAGGGATATCTCATACTCGAGTAGATGGTTAGTCACTCGAGTAGGATATGTTTTATACTCGAGTAGATCCTTCTGTGATCAGTCTGAAATTGTCTAAGTCCATATACTCGAGTCCTTCTTTTATATAGTCGAGTAAGTGACTTAGTACTCGAGTATATTTATCTTACTCTCGAGTAGTTCTGGTTTCTCCTATCAGATTTTTTTTCTAATTTATTTGACTCGAGTAGATTTATCTTATACTCGAGTAGTTGCTCAGGTACTCGAGTGGATCCTTTGTGTTTCCTCGAGTAATTTGTCTTCTCTGCACTTGAGTATTTCCAATTCTTATACTCGAGTAGTCCTTCAAGTTTCTTTCTGAGAAATATTTCTAAGTGCTTATACTCGAGTATATTCTCTCATACTCGAGTAGGTCTTATGTTGTACTCGAGTAGTTCCTCTAAGATACTCGAGTAGTTCCTCTAAGATACTCGAGTAGTTTCTTTCTTTGTACTCGAGTATATTCCTCCCTTATCTACTCGAGTAGCAGATCTCTTATACTCGAGTATATTTCTTCTCTCGAGTATACTGGTTCAGATTTCCTAGAATATTTCTAAGTCCAGCTTCAACGGGTATTTTGGAAATAGTCTTTTCTGATTGGTCCACATGTCATCATTAAATATTATTATGAACGTTGTAGATCGCCTATAAATAGGTCCATTCCGATTTGACCTATTAACAATAATAATAAAAGTATACAGAGATTATTTGTCTTAAGAAAGAAAATTCTGAAAACCTAAATAGTCGTCGGGCGCCATTACTGGTTTTGGAAAGAGATTTTGGATCGTCGTTCTCACACCCGCTGCTGCCGATCTCTAATCTTCTAGCGATCCAGACTCAAGAAGAATCATCTGATCACTCCGTGCTTCATCGATCTCTTAAATATCTACTCGATCGTGGTGATTCCAGATTTCAGATCCGTCGATTTCTGTCAAGTATTCTTCAACAATTTCTGTCCAATCCGAAAGATCTCAACGAAGAAGACAAAGCTAAAGATCCAGATCTGTGTTATTTGTTGTTTGTATTTTTCTTCAAACAATTTTCCTTGTAGGAGATTCATCTCTGAGTGGTAGGAAGTTCTATCTTCCGAGTGTAGATCCATTTGGGATCAAGTTTTGTAGGAATGTGATTCTGAGGTGTAGGATTGGTTTGTAATCCGAGATAGTGGAGTAGCTGAGTTTAGTGATTTGCTAGATCGGTGAGGAAAGTGGACGTACCCAAGATCGGGGAACCACAATAAATCTCTTGTCGTATGTGTGATTGCTTGCTTACTTATTTGTGCTAGTTGCAAATTTTTTATTCCGCATTAGATGCACGTATCACCTATTATCCCCCCCCTTAGGTTATTTAGGTAGACAACTTAGAACTTTCAAATGAGGCATCCTTCTTGCCCCGATCCTTCATCTTGCCTTCAACAATCAACTTCTCAACCAGTTGACGAAGTGCTCTGCAATTCTCGGTCAAATGTCCCTTATCTTTATGGAACTCACAGAATCAATCAGAGTTCCTGGTCTTCAACTCTTTCTGAGGTCCTTGCTTCCTATAATCAGACCTCCTTTGCAAAATCTGCACGACCTCGTCATTGCTCAAGACCAGAGATGCAAACTCCTCTATAGAGTCACTTCAATGTTGCCTTGGAGCAGGCAGAGCATCTTGGTAGAACTTGAGCTGGTAAGGCAGGAGCGGTGGCTAGTGACAATTTCAGATCTCGAAACTATTGCTGGCAAATAAATGGTTTCTTGTGGCGGAAATGTCACCCCCTCTGAGAAGGAGGATGATAGTTTGGGCGAGGAGTCTTAGTGTGGCGATGATTAGCAGAAGAACTAGAAATATCCCTTCCTTCAGCCTTGGTTATCAGGGATGATATGTATGTTGGGTTGGCATTCTTGCCTTCAATGAACCGATTAACCAGGGCAATCAACTACTGATAAGTGACTGGAGCCTTTGTTATTGCCTTGAACTTTAGAGGGCCTTCCCAGAGGCCGTGAATTAGATCAACTTTGTAGTAGTCAGGTGAAAGACTTGATTTCAAGAGACAAAACACCTAGAGGGGGGGGGGGGTGAATAGGTTCTAAACTTTCTAAACAATTTTTATTGGCAAATAACTAGATTAAATTCTGCACAGCTAATTCAAAGCACAAACAACAATTCACAGCACAGCATACAATAGATTTATAGTGGTTCCCCAAGGTATGGGTACATCCACTTTCCCCCTTCGCCTATTAAGTAGATAACTGGATTCAGCCTAACTTCCTTCCACTGGCTCGGATCCGCAGATCTTACAACTCAGAACCTGAATGGTTCCTATAGCTCAGACTTAACCAAGTCCTACCTCAGATTCTTCCCAAGAATTCTACCTCAGATTCTTCCCAAGAATCCTACCTCAGGCCTCAGCCCTACCTCAGCCTTTATCACTAGGCTTACAACTCATACTTTTCACAAGTCCTACACCTCAGGCTCTCAGCCCTACTTTAGCCTTTATCATTTCAGGCTTACAACTCAGATCTAATAATAGATCCTATAAGAAATTGAATGATATAAAGATACTGAAAATTCACCAGCTAGATTTCTCTATTGGTGTAGCCTTCTTGACCAGTTCTTGAATGAACTGACCCTTCTAATCCAACCTGACTTAGCTTTTCAAAGCTTCTTGATAGAACAAAATAAGGTGGATCTTCACTTGATGTATAAGATGATCTTCAGTCAGCTTCTTCCTTAAATTCAGAATGAATTCAGAATCTTTCTTGCAGGTAGCTCTGGATCTGCCTTCGTAAGGGTTTTCCCTATTCTTGTTGAAGAATTTTCTAGTATTATTCTTCTTCTTCTTATGTTTTGTTGTCTCTTTTTGTCACAAATCTGACTCTTATATAGAGTTTCCCAATGGGTATCGACTGATCCGGTTTGTAACAAACTTCTGACAGTTCTGACAGAGGTGTCAGACTAATTGGTTATGACAACTGTCGAGTCATCAGTCAAGTCAATTGATTCGTCAAAGACTTTCCAACTCAACACATTCCACTCTACAAAACCTATTCACATGTATCGACACATATAGGCTAAGTGTCGACACAAGTCTTCATGATGTCGACACAACATTCAATGTATCGACTTAGTCAATCTTCTACTACTCGACACTTCTTCTTTTGTATGTGTCGACACAGGTCTAGTGTGTCGACATAAGTATTCATGTTCTCAACATAAATGCTGCAGAAAGATGGCGTTGAGTGTATGTCAGATGACGTTCAGTGTGTGTCGACATAAGTCCTGTATGTCGACACAAGTCCTTCTGGTCTCGACATAGCTGTTGCCGACAGACGACATTGAGTGTGTGTCAATAGCGTTGAGTGTGTCCATATGGCTTTGAGTGTGTGTCGACACAAGTCCTGTGTGTCGACACAATTGCTTTTGATCTCGACACAGTACTTTGAGAGTTGATGTGTTGACACAAGTCCAGTGTGTCAACACAACTGCTTCCAGTATTGACATAGCTCCTTGCTGTCGACACAGCTCCTGTATTAGGTGTCGACACAAATTCTGCCTCAGGTGTCGACACAGTTCTGGGTGTCGACACAGTTGCTTATTTAGGTGTCGACTCAGTTTGAGTGTCGACACAACTTCTTCATAAGCATCGACTTAGCTTGTGTGTCGACACAACTTCTTCATAAGTGTCGACTTAGCTTGGGTGTCGACACAACTTCTTCACAAGTGTCGACAGTTGTACTTAGAAAATTTTCTTCAAATTCTTGAACCTGCACAATGTAACTCAAACATCTATCAAATACAAATTGATGCATATCATTGACTAAGATGAGGCTTCTCCAAATCTGGTACATATTTTTCAATGTACCCAACAATCTCCCCCTATTTGGAGAAGTCATAATCCTTAGTCAAAGATATACATCTCTCATAATAAAACATAATAGAAATAGATGTACATCAATTTCATAGCAGGTTAACATATAATCATTGTAACAACAAAAATTAATACTAAAACTGATTTCATTTAATTCAGAAAAAATGATATGTTTACAAGATTTTCTTTTAGAACAAAAAACAAAATATTACATTATTCTTTTACATAAGCCAAACTCTCCTATTACTGACTAGGCTCCTAAATCACAATGCCTTTTCCAGACTTTATCTTAGCCTACAAAGGAGGTTCAGTATCATCAGCATGCTTCTTTCCTTTCAGAGCTTTTTTCTTTGTTCTTCAACCTTTATTCCCTGCCTTTCAAAATAGTGAAATGGCTTTGGGAAGTACTTGCTTGGCTCTTGAGAATTAGCAGGTAGCTTCCCAGCCTTAGCACTTCTTCTGTGTTGAAAAATGACTTCCTGCCCAGCCTGATACTTATTCCATTCCTACTCTAGATACCATTTACCCCTATCATGGGTTTCATCCCTCACAACTTTCCAGGCAGTCAGTATAATGTTTCTAGAAGTAGGACTCGATTTCTCAACGTCTGGCTTCAACTCAGCCTGTTCTTTGAACCTCTTCTTGGATGGCTTAGCTTCCTTCTGAGCTTTTATCGTAGCTTTTGACATTTCTACTTTCTCCAGAATAACATTGTGTGCCTCTAGTGGAGGACTATACATTTTTTAAACTTCCTCTTGAATCATTTAAAAATCTGCTGGGGGGTAAATCAATTGAGCAACATAAGGCTGATCTCCTTCAGTATGAGCAGGTTGTATTCCAGACTCAGCTAAATTGTCATCATCATATATGGGAGGATATCCATGAGTTGCTCTGATGCTATTTGATATCCATTTATCATGATCAGAGCAGGCTTTGACTACTACTCTCTCCCCCTTTATAACTTCTCTATCAATATGATCCCTCAGATCATCTTTTTGAAATCTGACTTGATTAATAACATAGTCAGTTCCTTCTTTATTATAATCTATGAATTTTGTCAAGAAATCAGACATATTCTTCTGTGAGGCTCGAAATGTGGCCTGAACAACAGCTATATCTTCCTTGATCTACTTTGATACATCAGCTTTGACAAAATTTGTTAGAGCATTAATTTTTGTCAAGATAGCATGATGTGAATCTTTAAGATTCTCATTCATTCTTAGTTGATTCTCTAGTACATAACCCTGCCTTACTGCAATATCTTCCACTTGGACTTTAAGATCCTACTGTTGTTTGGCCAAAAATACCACAACATTACCTCCCTTATGGAAGCAATCTGTCATTTCCTTTTTATTTTGATTAACTTCAAATCTAATAGACTTGATATCCTAAGCCAATTGGAATTGTAACTCCTTATGAGTTACATCCATATATTTCTCCAGAGATTGTCTTTGCTTATCCAACTTAATTTGCATTTAAACCAGTAGGGAACTGAAGTCCATTCTTGGAGCAGGTGGTGCTGTGCCTATTTGCAAGGCCTTTTTATAACAAGAACTCTTTTTCCTTAAGGCAACTATTTTTCTTTTCTTAGCCATTGATGCTTCTTTATCATCAGAAGTTTTAGATGTACATTGTATATCAACGGTGTCCTTATCAGTTGGGGCATGCTGATACAGCTCCCCCTCAGTCCTTGGTAAATCTTTTTCTTTGATTTGTTCCTCCCCCCCAGTCCTTGGCAAATCCTTTTCCAGCTGGGATTTCTCCCCCTCAGTTCTTGCTTCAGGTAAATCAGAAAAGAGCTCTTCCATAGTGAACTCTTGCTGCACCTGTATAGGAGGAATAAGATAAGTTTAAACAACCAAATATTTTCCCTGGACATCTAGATTTTTTTCCAGGGCCATCATTTTAATGGAGGTACTTACTTGCTCATTTTGAGCTTCTTTCTCAACGTTGTCTTGAGCTGCATTATTGATTTTAGATACTATGTTCATGACAGTATCTGCAGCAAATTCACTCTCAAGGGCAGCTTCAGCAATGCCTCCGCCTTGGGCAGGAAGCTCAGTTTGTTCAGTATTTTCTCCCCCTGGAGTGGAGTCTATCTGTTGTTTTTGGGGCTCACTGCCCACCACTTGATCTTGGGCTTCTTTTGGTTGCTGGTCTTCATCTGAGCTGAAGACTACTTCCTCTTCAGAATCACCAGAGGATTCTGCTTGTTGAACAACTTTCTTCTATTTTTTATCTTTCTTAGTTTGTTTCTGAGGAGTAGTGAATTCCTTGGTCAGAACCCTATCCCACCTTGAAAGAATTCTCACATCCATTCTCCTCATATGATTGATTTTGGATCCAGCTACTTGTTTCAAAACATCTTGTATTACTAAAGATAATCATAAAATTAGGATCCTTCCCAGGTTTGGTTTCTTCACTCCTTCTTGGATCTTGTCAAACACTTTTGCTGCCCAGTCAGTTTTCATTTTGAATATGATCTGTGTCATCAGATTGAATATGTGGACTTAAATTCAATCATGTCCACCAATCTTACATAGTATTACCTTCCCAACTATTTCAGACAAGAACTTCCCTTGGGAATTCATCCCTTTACGAGTTATGGATGATCCAACCTTCATATTAGGGCTCAGCCCACACAAACTTAATGCTTCTGTAGTCAGGGATGGCGTTATTTCATCTGTATCCTTAACAAAAGGAAGCTGAAGAGATTTCCTAATTGTCTTCAGTGTAAGTTTCATTTGGGAATCGTGAACTGTTGCTTTGATCTTCTTCCCTTCTGTATCCACGCTTGCTGTTGAATAGAATTCCAAAACATGCTTCTTCCAAATCTTGGTTAGTTCAGAGACCAAGTACTCCAAAACATTCTCAGAAATTAGGGCAATTACACCATGAATTTCTTTTGAAGCTGTCGTGAACCCTTCACGATCCAGCTCATATCCTTCATTAACTTTGTCTTCTTGATGAGGTGCCATCGACGAGAGAGATGAGAGAGAAAAGAAGAGAAGGTTTTTGTCGACAGAAGGTGCAGAGCCAAGAATTTTGAAAGTGTAGTCGACCAGATTTTGGCTTCACCTATTTATAGTATTAGTGCCAAGCACAGGTCAAACGACGGGCCTTAAGCGACAAATCAACATACGTGTCGTCAGAAATGACCTAGGTCTCGACAATACTTGTTTTAAGTCGACACGACTATGTGTCGACATACAAATGTCTGAGTCGACAATACTTATATTAAGTCGACACATCTATGTTTCGACATACTTGTGTCAGTGTCGACACACTTGTGTATGTGTCGACACAGACCATTTAAGTCTCGATAGAGTTGTGTCGACACCAGTTCTTCTGTCTACACAGATACTATTTCTGTGTCGACACATCCTTTTTCTTTGTCGACACAACATACAGAGTGTGTCGACACAACTTGCTTGTGTTGACACAAACTTTGTACTTAGACAAATTTCCAGAGAAATTTGGTGCTTACATATGCTACTTAAGTAAGCTTGTGCTAACCTATTCTAGGTTCAACATACCTAATTCAATTTTAAAATAATTGAATTTAGTTTCATACAGAGGTTTTGTAAAAATATCAGCTATTTGATTATCTGTTTTCACAAACTCTAGGCTAATATTTTCCTTCTCTACATGTTCTCTGATGAAATGAAACTTAATTTCTATATGCTTGGTCTTACTGTGTGATACAGGATTCTTAGCAATAAAAATATCACTAGTAGAATCACAAAATAGTGGAATTCTACTTACCTAGATGTCAGAGTCTTCAAGTTGATTTTTTATCCACATAAATTGTGCACAGCAGCTACTTGCAGCTATATTTCTGATTCAGCTGTTGATATTACTACAATGGTTTGCTACTTGCTGCTCCATGACACCAGCCTCCCACCAAGGAATTGACAAGTTCCTGTATTACTCTTTCTGTCTTCTTTGCATCCAGCAAAGTCTTCATCTGAGAAACCAGTTAGAATGAAATCTCTATTCTTAGGGTACAAAAGGCCTAGATTAGGTGTGCCCTTAAGATATCTCAATATTCTCTTAACTGCAGTATAATGAGATTCCTTTGGGCAATCTTGGTACCTAGCACAGACACATGTTGCATACATGATGTCAGGTCTACTAGCAGTCAAGTAAAGTAGGGAGCCTATTATGTAACGCCCCTGATTTTCTGCGATTATTTAATTCTCGTTTGGCGTTACGTCGACGCGTTTTCTTGGCTTGTATCATCAGTGGAGTGTGGTCTTAACACCTTAGAACTAAGTGGCCTATTTTGTAGTCTATTGGCAAGATCTCCCTAGCAAGCCGGGTCGTTTTGGGTGACCCGGTGTTGCCTCTCGGGGGATGCTTGTGTTTTGACTTCGGGTGGGTATAACTCGAGTTCTGTTCGTCTAAAGTTAATTTCGACTTCGCCATTGTATTCGTAGGGAGGATATTTAGCTACAGTGCGAATTTCGTCGAATTTCTAGGACGTTCGGTTCTCGCATCGTTTTGTATTTTATGTAAAATAACATCATTTAATACGTATATTGCGATTCAATTAGAAAAGGTGGCAGCATCATTGGCGGTTTTGCTAGACTTGAAAGCGCGGCTGCGGTTTAAGATACTTTTTAGGTGGCAGTTAAGGTTGATTAGATGTGTCTAGGTATATATATAGCCTTAAGTTAAAACGAGACTATTCATCGCCTCCATCCGTGAAAGAAAACTGCTATCTTGTTCGTGAGCGGAAGAAAACCGGCGGGTAGCTGTGCCTCCCACCGCCGATTCCCAGAGTTCTAGCGGTCGGATTTTCATTCTGAGGGTAGATCTGGACTGCTCTCCCTAGATCTCCATTTCGACGGTAAGCTTTCTCTATTTCGTGCCCTTCTGTGGTGTTTTAGAATTTCGTTTGACCCCTCTCCCTCTCCGAAAAATGTCCAGTCAAGCTCGGTTAGGTGTTTGCTACCAGATCCGTGGGGAAGTAGAAAAGTCGGTCGAGACCTTTCTGGAAATCGAGGCAAGTAGTGCTCCTAGCCCTTGCCAAGTAGAAATTTCTTGTTGTTATCTCTGTTTTTCGCCATTAATGCTTCCAGGTTCTTGTCAAAACCCGATTTAGCCATGACAAATATTGCTTAAGCACGCTAATTATACTCTTATCCAGATTTTTCCTTTCAAAAGTTCTTTCTTTTTTACATCTAAATTTGAGACTGTTCTAAACCCTGCTTTTAGAACTAGGGTTTGCTGTTAAACTTGTATGATTACCTAGTTTCAGCGGCTGCTAAGTCTACTACCAGGTTGCCGATGAATATATAAGCCGAGTTTTGCTTGATTAGGCTCGGGATGAGTAGATTTGGCCTGAGAGTAGAGGTAGCAGCAGCAGGAAATTTTTTCTCCTCTCCTAAGTCTTGTCTAATAAAGAGATTCTGGGCTAATGGTAGTGGTTTGATGTGATAGGATGAGTGTGAGAGTTAATTTTCAAGTTACTGTATTTCGACGTTGAGAGGTTCAGGAAATGCGAAAGTTTTATTTTAGCTAAGTAGTGTGGCATTGAGTGAGTAAATTCTTTTAAGTCAAAATCGATGGGAATCACTAAGTGATTCTCGCGGACTTCGACGAGAATCGTTAGTGATTCCCGCTGATTCGGTGAGAATCAATCAGCATTATCGCCGATTTGGCGAGAATAAATCTGCATTCCCGCCGACCTCCTCCGGATGACGTTGAGTGAGTGGGCCTCACTCAACGCCATGGCGGTTTAGGCGCTGATTGAGGCGGGCTCACTCAACGCTGCATCTCTTTCCTTCGGGTAAGTACTTTGGCATTTAGTGAGTTGACCTCACTCAACACCAAAGATATTCAATCGTTGAGAATGGTGGACGCACTCAATGTCGCAGTTTGTTTTCGCAGCTAAGTTCTTTGGCGTTGAGTGAGTCGACCTTAGTCAACGCCAAAGCTATTTTGGCATTGAGAGAGGTGGACTCACTCAACGCCACAGTTGTGTTTTGCAGCTAAGTGCGAAGGCGTTGAGGGAGTGGACCTCACTCAATGTCGTAGCTGTTTTGGCGTTGAGTAAGGTTAGCTCACTCAATGCCATAGCCTGCTTTTCTGAAGGCATTGATGGAGTGGGCCTCACTCAATGCCATAGCTGTTATGGCGTTGAGTGAGGTTAGCTTACTCAACGCCACAGCCAGTGCTGCAGAAGGCGTTGAGTGAGTGAACCTCACTCAACGCCATTGCTATTTTGGCGTTGAGTGAGGTTAGCTCACTCAATGCCACCGTCTGTTTAGGCGTTGAGTGAGTGGGGATCACTAACCGCCATGCTATGTTGAGTCATCTCAACGCTTTTTCCTTACCTTGATTTTCTCCCCCGAGTGAATTTCTTGATTTTGAGGTTCCTTGTCGGCTATTTTATTTTTTTTCCAAAAAGGCCGAATCGTGGGTCATGGTTAGTAGTGGTGGTTTGAAGCTCTTAATGGTGAAGGTGATGTGTTATTTAGCCGAGGCCACCCTTTTTCTTTTATGTTGCTTTAGGTACGGGCTGGGCAAGTGGGTGGTAGGTCCCTAGTGCTTTCACATGTAGACCCCTGAGCTTTGTTTCTTGGAAATGGTGGTTGGGGGACTAATTTTGCCTCCAACCCGGATCCGCTTTGTTTTTGCTACTACCATCTCTTACAGCTTAGGGTGTTAGACATTTCTTCCTTTATAAATTTGCAACGTTTGGGCTCATGGTAGCCTGGTAAACTTTGCAGGATTTATTTATTTTTGGGCAGGGTTGTTTCTGTTTCCTCGCACTTAGTGTTTTTCTTTCTGTCTTGCCTTGGACAGTGGTGCTTGTTTTCGGTTTACTTACTCTTCTTTCATACCTTATAACCTAACATTTCCGTACAGCTTACTTGTTTTGCTTGCTGAGGTATTATTTTCTTCTTTGAATGCCTCAGGTTCTGGTTAGTAGCCGATTAGGCGGCTAGTTGTGCTATGCTGTTGCTGGTGGTCTCTCGTACTGTGGAGATTTGTTCCTTGGTCTTGTGAGGTAGTTTTACTATTTTTTTTGCAGACATACATATTTGCCAGTGGATTTGTGTCAGTTTGTTGGCGCCTACTGGTAGTTTTACCTTGATACTAGATATGTTACTTTTTGCTGCTACCTTTCTGGAGTTAGTCTACTTGCTCTTGGGATTATTTATGCTAGGTTGCTAGTCACTTTTAAACCTAAAAAACACTATTATATGTATACCTCATGATCAACATGTTTTATAAAACTCATCACTATTTTCCAAATAACATAAAAAGATCATTTTTCTATATAAATAGTATAAATCAAAAGTTGGGTCCTGCATAGTATAACTTGTCCTCTAGGGACACTTATGCACTCTTTTAGGATGTCAAAGCTGAATAAAGTATTTTCTGCAGCGTATAAGTATAACTTTTAAATTGTGGACTAGGTGATCCACCTAGCCGAGGGATACGGCCTTTAAAAATATAACTGATTTTCTAATCATGTAATTTAGGAATTTTCATAAAGTATAGTTGATAGTGGTTTTCCTGAGCGTCGGCAGTTATCCCCTGCTCGACGTGGCATCATGACGCGTGTTTTCTCCTACTCTGATAATCTGTTTTCTTCGGAGAAAATGCGGGTTGTGGCAGTTGGTATCAGAGGGAGGTTGCTTGACAAGTTAGTCGGGCAACCTTCCCTTTGATTGCATTAGTTGTTTAGCATCATGTCATTCACACACTGATATGTCATCAGCAGGTCATGGCAAAAGCACAAACAATACACTCATAGCATAACATGAAGTATACCGGGAATATTATGTAGTATGGGATGCATAATATGTGTTCGTATATGGATCCACCATAGGGGAAACATGTGAGGGTTATGTAGTATGGGATACATAACCTCACCATATGGTTGTGACTAGCTCATTTTCTTTTTCATTGCATGAGGATGTTATATAGTATGGGATGCATAACATTATCATGTGTACGCTGCTCATAACATACATTAGGGCCTTTTTAGAATGCATAGCACAAATATGCATAGCATAACATTGCTTAAGCACAGCGTGCCAAGCTAAAGACTGGCATGATGACATATGTACAAACATAAGTTTTCGAGTCAAAAATAATATAAGTCATGTATTCCCGATCTAGGCACAAGAGTTAGTATGGTGGTGGTTAACCATCCTAGGTTAAGGAATAACATCAATTATTATAAAAATAAACTCCCAGAGCAACTTTAGCAGCTTTAAGTTCATATTTATGTATGTATTGTCTGTGCTTGTAGTTAGTTCCAGTTGTTGTACTAGGGTCTGACTAATGTTGTTATGATTTTAGGATGGCGAGACGCACTTTGACTAGATCGACCCCCCTATCTGAAGGTTAGTCATCGGGAGCGCAGAATGATGCGGTGATCGAGTGCCTGTGACAAAGTAACGATTCCTTGAGCAGGAAGATGGTGGAGGTGCGAGCCTAGATCCAGTCTCTGGTGGCAGTTGTGGCAAGTCAGATTTAGGGAGTGCAAGGCCCTGTAGTGGGGTTAGCTGTTCCTCCTCCTCCTGCACCCCTGAGACCTCCAGTGGTGGTGCCAGTAGAGATGGCTTTTATCTAACACTTTTAGAGACTTAGCCCTCCTACTTATGATGGGAAGGCAGATTTCATGGTCATAGACGATTGGATGATCTCTATGGAGGAGATGTTCTCGTACTCCGGTATTTCAGATGATTAGAGAGTGATGATAGCCGCCTATCAGCTCAAGGGTTTGGCTAAGAGTTGGTGGCTTAGAGAAAAGGAGAGCTTGGTATCTGGTTGCTCTTAGAAAGTGTTCAAGGAAATGCTGCTGAGGAAGTTCTTGCCTTCGGTCGAGCGTGACCGTCTTATGAACAACTTCCTCCACCTGAAGCAAAGGCAACTCACGGTCGGTGAGTATGAGGAAGAGTTCAGCAAGTTGAGTCGGTTTGATCCTGGGTTGGTAAGTGTTGAGGCTGATCGAGTCAAGCAATTCCTTGGTGGCTTGATGAGTGAGGTGCAGTAATTGACCAGCGCTTATGGATCAGAGACTTATGCAGGGGTAGTGGAGGCTGCTTTGAAGGTGGAGGCTATCGAGACCGTAAAGAACAGAGGCCAGCAAATGAGGAAGGACAAGAGGAAGTTCGTCGAGGAGAAGAAACCCCCGGTACCCGGTGCTGCTTCGGGAAAGAAGAGCAAGGTGGTGTGTAGCTTCTGTGGCCGGTCAGGCCACCCTATTGAGAGGTGTTTCAAAAAGGCAGTAACTAAGAAGAAGGAGCAAGTTCATGCTATTCAGGGTGCTTCTAAGAGGGATGTTTCCTATTCTATTTGCAAGCGACCCGGGCATGTTGCTGCCCAGTGCTGGTCCAAGGATAAAGTCTGCTATCAGTGCGGGCAGATGGGTCACATCAAGTCTAGGTGTCCTCAGGTCCAGCCTGCTCTTCATGCAGTTCCACTTCAGGCACTACCTCCGCGTTAGAGTGTGGATAAGGTTAAAGGAAAGCTGAACGTGATCTCTTCCGAGGAGGCTCAAGCTTCGACTCAGGTCATCTCAGGTTAGTTGTTTATTATTCTAGCTTGAAAATTTTATTTGCTAGAATGGTTACAGTTTTGTTTTGGAAGTTCATTAGTTGTATATACTCCTATAGGGAAATTTAAGGTAAAGAACTGCTGGTCACGTGTTCTGTTCGACTCCGGCGCTACCCACTCATTTGTGGCTAGAGCCTTTGTGGATCAACATCGGTTAACTCTAGATCGAGTTCGTGATACCTTCTGCGTGAAGTTCCCTTCTAGTGAATCCGTGTTATCAGATTTGGGCATTCTAGATTGCCCTATTCTGTTGGGGGACTTTCTTGCTAAGGCAGACTTGAAGAGGATTGATCTGGAGGACTTCGATGTTATTCTGGGCATGGACTGGCCGTCTAAGTATGATGCGGTCATTCAGTGCAAAGGGAAGCGCTTGGACTTCATCAAGGACAATGGTCAGCCGAGAAGCGTGTATGTTGATCCGTGCCATGATTCTCATGTCTTTTCTACGGTATGTGCTCAGAAGTTGTTTCTTTCTGGTTGTTTTGCTTGTTTAGTCTCGGTGGTTGGGACCGCTGTTAGTATACCGCGCTTAGAGGAGATTCGCGTTGTTCGTGGTTTCGCTGATGTGTTTCCTGATGACCTTCCTGGTCTTCCTCCCGATCGAGATGTCGAATTTGTGATTTATTTGGAACCGGGTATGCGTCCTATTGCTAAGGCGCCGCACCAGATAGTCGCTCGTGAGCTAGAGGAGTTGCGAGTCTAGTTAGATGAGTTGTGGCAAAAGGGTTTATCCGACAGAGTTCGTCTCCTTAGGGTGCTCCTGTTTTGTTTGTAAAGAAGAAGGATGGGTCGATGCGGCTTTGTATCGACTACAGGGAGTTGAACAAAGTCATTATTAAGAACAGGTACCCTTTTCCGAGGATCGACGACTTATTTGATCAGTTGCGCGGTAGCACAATGTTCTCCAAGATCGATCTTCGTTCTAGCTATCATCAGCTCAGGATCCGTGAGGTAGATATTTCACGGACTGCGTTTAGATCGAGGCATGGACATTTTGAGTTCTTGGTGATGTCATTTTGTCTGACCAACGCACCATCAACTTTCATGGATATGATGAACCGGGTGTTAAAGGATTTCCTAGATAAGTTTGTTGTGGTTTTCATCGATGACGTGTTCGTCTATTCCCGCAACGCTGAGGAGCATGAGCAGCATCTGCGCTTGGTTCTATCGGAGTTGAGGAATCACAAGTTATTCTCCAAGTTGAGCAAGTGCGAATTTTGGTTGCCTCAGGTCTCGTTTCTGGGCCACGTGGTGAACAAGGATGGGATCTCGGTCGACCCAGAAAAGATCATAGCTGTGATGGATTGGAGCAGGCCGGGCATGCCCAAGGAGATCAGAAGCTTCCTAGGGTTGGCCGGCTACTATATGAGGTTTGTGGAGGGTTTCACTACCCTGGCAGCACCTTTGACCAGGTGGACTCAGAAGAACACGGCCTTTGTTTGGAGCGAGAAGTGCGAAGAAGCCTTCCTAGAGCTAAAGAACAGATTGTGCTCTGCTCCCGTTCTGACCCTACCTACTGAGGGTATGGAGTATGATGTGTATGTGGATGCTTCGCATGTTGGTCTGGGTTGTGTATTGATGCAAGTTGGAAAAGTGATTGCATATGGGTCAAGGCAATTAAAGACTCACGAGAGAAATTACCCTACATATGAACTTGAGTTTGCAGCGGTGATTTATGCGTTGAAGCTGTGGAAGCATCTACTTATGGGGCTCAGTACAAGATCTTCACTCCTCATAAGAGCCTGAAGTACATGTTCACGCAAAAGGAGTTGAATCTGCGCCAGCGGCGATGGCTAGAGTATGTGGCCGATTATGACGTAGAGATCCAGTACCATCCAAGAAAGGACAATGTAGTGGCCGATGCCCTGAGACGGAAGATGGGGAAGATCTTTAATCTCTCCGCCGATCGTTTAGTGGAAGAGTTCTTCCTTATGGATATCTCGGTGGGATGCTGTGGCATGCATAGTAGTTTGGCAGTGGCAGAGCCGTCTTGGATTTCCCTTACTAGGTTGCACCAGAAGGATGATCCGGACCTTCTGCACTTATACCTCAGGACTGAGAGAGGGGAGTTGCCAGATTTCTCTATCGATGATGCGGGTACTTTGAAGTACCGTGGCAGATTTTGAATCCCTGCTGTTGGAGACATCAGGGGTATGGTATGCAGAGAGGCTCATGGATCCAGTGTTGCCTACCATCCGGGATCTACAAAGATGTATCGTGATCTGAAGCAAATTGCCTAGTGGTATGGGATGAAGAGTGATATAGCCTGATTTTTTGCTGAGTACCACACTTGCAAGCGTGTGAAGGCCGATCACGGAAGGCCTAGTGGCAAGTTGACTCCACTAGAGATCCCGACTTGGAAGTGGGAGAGTATTTTTATGGACTTCATCACGGGCTTACCGAAATCTCCAAGGGGATTTGATTCTGTTTGGGTCATAGTGGATAGACTGACAAAGTGTGCTCACTTCGTGCCGTATAATATTGACTATCCGATGAAGAAGATAACATAGTTGTACTTGAATGAGGTCATCAGATTGCACGGTGTGCCTGTTAGCATGATTTCATATCGAGACTCCCAGTTTACTTCTCGTTTTTGGAAGAGTCTGCAGGAGGGTTTGGGTACAGATCTGAGGTGTTCTACTGCTTACCACCCACCGAACAATGGGCAGACGGAGCGGGTGAACCAGATAGTTGAGGATATTATCAGATGCTATATTATAGACCATGGTGAAGCGTGGGATGAGCGTTTGCGACTTATGGAGTTTGCATACAATAACAGTTATCAAGAAAGTTTGCAAATGGCTCCATTTGAAGCTTTGTATGGGAGGCACTGCAGAACTCCCCTGTTTTTTGCTAAGGCAGGTGAGAGACCCTTGTTGGGTCTGGATGCGCTCGAGGAGATGGAAGTCGCGGTGAAGCTTATTCGAGAAAAGCTTCGTATAGCTCAAGAGAGATATGAAAAGAGCACCAATCGGCGTAGGTTGGACTTGTAGTTTTCTGTAGGGGACCTTGTGTTTCTTAAGGTTTCCCTGATGGTTGGTACTAAGAGGTTCAGTAAGAACCAAAAATTGGACCCGAGGTATGTGGGCTTGTTTAAGATTGTTGAACGGATTGGCGTGTCAGCTTATAGGTTAGATTTGCCAATAAACTTCCTGAGTGTTCATAATGTATTTCATGTAAGCCAATTACAGAAGTGTGTGCGCAGTAGTGGGCAAGTCTTGGATGTTGTCCCCCAGTTGGAGCCTAATCTCTCTTTTATTGAAGTGTCGGTCCGCATTTTGGATACTCAAGATCGGGTGCTGCGAAGGAAGTCCATCCCGATGGTCAAAGTTCTATGGAAGAATCAGGGTTTGGAAAGAGCGACATTGGAGTTAGAGTTGGCTATGAGGGAGGCTCACCCTAAGTTGTTTACCTGATTAGATTGGTTTGTTTTCTTCTTGTAATGTTTGGCTTGTTACCTTTCCTTCTATAGTTGAGGCGTGGTGCGTTAAGTTTCGGGACGAAACTTTCTTTTAGGGGGAGTGACTATAACGCCCCTGATTTTCTGCGATTATTTAATTCTCGTTTGGCGTGACGTCGACGCATTTTCTTGGCTTGTGTCATCAGTGGAGTGTGCTCTAAACTCCTTAAAACTGAGTGGCCAATTTTGTAGTCTATTGGCAAGATCTCCCTAGCAAGCCAGGTCGTTTTGGGTGACCCGGTGTGGCCTCTCGGGGGATGCTTGTGTTTTGACTTCGGGTGGGTATAACACGAGTTCTGTTCGTCGAAAGTTAATTTCGACTTTGTCGTTGTATTTGTAGCGAGGATATTTAGCTACGGTGCGAATTTCGTCGAATTTCGAGGATGTTTGGTTCTCGCATCGTTTTCTATTTTATGTAAAATAACATCATTTAATACGTATATTGCGATTCAATTAGAAAAGGTGGCAGCATCGTTGGGGGTTTTGCTAGACTTGAAAGGGCGGCTGCGGTTTAAGAGACTTTTTAGGTGGCAGTTAAGGCTGATTAGACGTGTCTAGGTATATATATAGCCTTAAGTTAAAACGAGACTATTCATCGCCTCCTTCCGTGAAAGAAAATTGTTGTCCAGTTCGTGAGCGGAAGAAAACCGGCGGGCAGCTGTGCCTCCCACCGCCGATTCCCGGAGTTCTAGCGGTCGGATTTTCGTTCCGAGGGTAGATTTGGACTGCTCTCCCCTAGATCTCCATTTCAACGGTAAGCTTTCTCCATTTCGTGTCCTTCTATGGTGTTGTAGAATTTCGTTTGACCCCTCTCCCTCTCCGAAAAATGTCCAGTCAAGCTCGGTTAGGTGTTTGTTGCCAGATCCGTTGGGAAGCAGAAAAGTCGGTCGAGACCTTTCTGTAAATAGAGGCAAGTAGTGCTCCTAGCCCTTGCCAAGTAGAAATTTCTTGTTGTTATCTCTGTTTTCCGCCATTAATGCTTCCAGGTTCTTGTTAAAACACGATTTAGACATGACAAATGTTTCTTAAGCACGCTAATTATACTCTTGTCAAGATTTTTCCTTTCAAAAGTTCTTTCTTTTTACATCTTAATTTGAGACTGTTCTAAACCCTGCTCTTAGAACTAGGGTTTGTTGTTAAACTTGTAGGATTACGTAGTTTCAGCGGCTTCTAAGTCTACTACCAGGTTGTCGATGAATATATAAGCCGAGTTTTGCTTGATTAGGCTCGGGATGAGTAGATTCGGCCTGAGAGTAGAGGTAGCAGCAGCAGGAAATTTTTTCTCCTCTCCTAAGTCTTGTCTAATAAAGAGATTCTGGGCTAATGGTAGTGGTCTGATGTGATAGGATGAGTGTGAGAGTTAATTTTCAAGTTACTGTATTTCAGCGTTGAGAGGTTCAGGAAATGCAAAAGTTTTATTTTAGATAAATAGTGTGACGTTGAGTGAGTAAATTCTTCTAAGTCAAAATCGACGGGAATCATTAAGTGATTCTCGCCGACTTCGACGAGAATCGTTAGTGATTCCCTCCGATTCGGCGAGAATCAATCTGCATTCCCGCCGATTCGGCGAGAATCAATCTGCATTCCCTCCGACCTCCTCCGGATGGCGTTGAGTGAGTGGGCCTCACTCAACGCCATGGCGGTTTAGGCGCTGAGTGAGGCGGGCTCACTCAACGCCGCAGCCCTTTCCTGTGGGTAAGTACTTATGCGTTGAGTGAGTTGACCTCACTCAACGCCAAAGCTGTTCTATCGTTGAGAATGGTGGACGCACTCAACGCCGCAGTTTGTTTTTGCGGCTAAGTACTTTGGCGTTGAGTGAGTCGACCTCACTCAATGCCAAAGCTATTTTGGCGTTGAGAGAGGTGGACTCACTCAACGCCACAGTTGGGTTTTGCGGCTAAGTACTAAGGCGTTGAGGGAGTGGACCTCACTCAACGCCGTAGCTGTTTTGGCATTGAGTGAGGTTAGCTCACTCAACGCCATAACCTGCTTTTCTAAAGGCGTTGAGGGAGTGGACCTCACTCAACGCCATAGCTGTTATGGCGTTGAGTGAGGTTAGCTTACTCAACGCCACAGCCAGTGTTGCAGAAGGCATTGAGTGAGTGAACCTCACTCAACGCCATTGCTATTTTGGCATTGAGTGAGGTTAGCTCACTCAATGCCACCGTCTGTTTAGGCGTTGAGTGAGTGGGGATCACTAACCGCCATGCTATGTTGAGTCATCTCAACGCTTTTTCCTTACCTTGATTTTCTCCCCCGAGTGAATTTCTTGATTTTGAGGTTCCTTGTCGGCTATTTTCTTTTTTTCCCAAAAAGTACGAATCGTGGGTCATGGTTAGTAGTGGTGGATTGAAGCTCTTAATGGGGAAGGTGATGTGTTATTTAGCCGAGGCCACCCTTTTTCTTTTATCTTGCTCTAGGTACGGGCTGGGAAAGGGGGTGGGAGGTCCCTAGTGCTTTCACATGTAGACCCCTGAGCTTTGTTTCTTGGAAATGGTGGTTGGGGGACTGAGTTTGCCTCCAACCCAGATCCACTTTGTTTTGCTACTACCATCTCTCACAGCTTAGGGTGTTAGACGTTTCTTCCCTTGTAAATTTGCAACATTTGGGCTCATGGTAGCCTGGTAAACTTTACAGGAATTTTTTCTTGGGCAGGGTTGTTGTTGTTTCCTCGCACTTAGTGTTTTTCTTTCTGTCTTGCCTTGGACAGTGGTACTTGTTTTTGGTTTACTTACTCTTCTTTCTTACCTTATAACCTAACATTTTTGTACAGCTTACTTGTTTAGCTTGCTGAGATATTCTTTTATTCTTGGAATGCCTCAGGTTCTGGTTAGTAGCCGATTAGGCGGCTAGTTGTACTGTGCTGTTGCTGGTGGTCTCTCGTACTGTGGAGATTAGTTCCTTGGTCTTGTGAGGAAGTTTTATTGTTTTTCTTACAGACATACATATTTGCTAGTGGGTTCGTGTCAGTTTTTTGGCGCCTACTGGTAGTTTTACCTTTATACTAGATATGTTACTTTTTGCTGCTTCCTTTCTGGAGTTAGTCTACTTGCTCTTGGGATGATTCATGCTTGGTTGCTAATTACTTTTAAACCTAAAAAAACACTATTATAAGTATATCTCATGATCAGCATGTTTTATAAAACTCATCACTATTTTCCAAATAACGTAAAGAGATCATTTTCCTATATAAATAGTATAAATCAAAAGTAGGGTCCTGCATATTATTTGTCCTCTGGGGACACTTATGCACTCTTTTAAGATGTCGAACCTGAATAAAGTATTTTCCGAAGCGTATAAGTATAATTTTTAAATTGTGGACAAGGTGATCCACCTAGCCGAGGGATACGGCCTTTAAAAATATAACTGATTTTCTAATCATGTAACTTAGGAATTTTCATAAAGTATAGTTGATAGTGGTTTGCCAGAGCGTCGGCAGTTATCCCCCGCTCGACGTGGCATCATGACGCATGTTTTCTCCTACTCTAATTGTAACACCCCTATCCGTCGCATAGTATATAACAGTAGGTCCGGCCGGGGCCCGACGCCATATACCACAGACAGACCGGTTGGTTACGCATTGAAACCACACAACCAATCAGAGCGTCCTACACAACACCTAGCGGAAGTAAAAGAATTAAGTTGCGAAAAGATAAGAACCCTGCCATAGAGCATGAATGTCCACTACAACCCAGGAAGGAGTACATACACAAAAGAGTTCACGGCCTTAAGGCCTTACATTGTTCACTTAACAAAATAGTGTTTTCCAAACTTCGGCACGCAGGCCGGCCATACATGAAAACGGGAAAGAAACATAAGCAGCTAGGCCTTCGAGGGCCGGCACAGCAACAAGGGCTTTAGCCCGCTATTTCCCGCTCTGCTCCGCAGCACCTGCAAGCCACAAACCACCGCCCGGTGGCAAACAAATATAACGGTCAGCTAAAGCTGACCAAATTATAACGATTCCGCCCCCAAACCGGGGCGGCCAAGCTTCTTCCCTGCACTTGTTAGCCAAACAAGCCACACAGCAAAATAAGCAACTCATCATAGGTGCACGCTCACACGGCCGTGCACCCCGTGCTCTCAGGGCACTTACTCAGCGGGCCAGTCCGAACCCCGTCCGGTCCTCGACTCCGCCACCACCCCCAGGATGGCAATCACGTGAGCATTTAGTCCTTTCAGCCGTAGCCTAGACTCGATCTCCAAACCTCGGTAAGTCCCACGTACAACTTTAGGTCACTTTAACCGAGCAGATGGAGCGGGTAGGGGGCTACTAGTCCGTTGCTCACTCCGCCACTGCCATTCGGCCTTTTGGCGCGGACTAAGCTTTCCCCAGTCCCAAATAACGATCAAACACGGTACATAGCCCTGCTAAGTACCCGGTTGGCACCCAGGCCACCGCTATGGCAGAATTCCGATCCCGCCCAGATTTCCGGGTGCACCTCGGGTTTCATTCCCAAGGATCCCTGCTGCAATCAAACATTGTACATAGCCCCGCTATGTTCCCGGCTGGCTCCCAGGCCACCGAAATGGCAGAACTTCGATTCCGCCCAAATTTCCAGGTGCACCTCGGGGTTAATCCCCAAGATTCCCTGATGCATTCTACCGCATAGCAACCCGAAAACAATCACAACGCTCGGAGTCTTCTCCGGCTAAAATATGCATAGCACAACATCACCGATCCGGAAAACACATCCGGGTAGGCTTCACACACCATGCCTATGTCCGTACTACGATTCCGGACTCTAACAAGGGGGACTTCACATATCTACCCCAAGGAATACCGCGATCTCGCCGCACACTCGCGGGAGAGGGGTTTTCCCATGCAAAGGAAGAAGAGCTTCACATGCTCAAGAAGAGAATCGTTACCCTCGAAGATTTCCGCGGCGCCATGAAAATGTAGTCGGATGGAAAGCTTCGCCTCGCCCTTGCCTTCGAGGATCCGGACTCGGATCGCGAATCGGTGCTCCGGTGCTCCGCCGGCGGCCGGAACTTTGCTCCTCCTCCTCTTGGCTCTCACCTCTCTCTAAGAGTTTAGAAAGAGAAAGGGTTGGGTTGGAATGAGGGAATTCAGCCCCAAACTCAACCCTAATACCCCCTAGGTTAACCCCCAGCCGTTAGATCCAAAATAAAAGATCCGGACGGCTCGGATTCAACCCAAAATATCAGTTACGCCGATCCACACGGGTCCTGACACGGCCGTGTGCCACGGGCCGTGTTACCTGGAGCTTCAGGACGATCGTCGGGCTTCATGAACACGGCTTCGAACACGGCCGTGTTCGAGGCCGTGTGCCCCACACACGGCTTGAGACACGGCCGTGTGTCTCAGGCCGTGTACTTCTCTGACTCGAGACTGCACAAAAACGCATTCGACCACTGAACACGGGTAGGCACACGGCCGTGTGCCTGGCCGTGTGCCCCTGAGATGACCTCAAATCGAAAAGTGGTCAACATGAAAGTTGTAGATCTCGTCGAGACGAACAAAATTCATGTTGACCATTTTTCCACCCGACACCGTTTTGACCCTCAAAACGGTGCCCGAACGCGATCATCTCCGAGGTTGGGGTCTTACAACTCCCTCCCCCTTAAGAGAATTTCGTCCCGAAATTAAGAACAGAGACTACACAAAATAAACATAACGAGTACCTGAGGGGAACAACTCGGGGTACTCCTCGCGCATTGCCTGCTCTCGCTCCCAAGAGAGCTCCTCGCTTCCGCAGTTATCGCAACGGACCTTCACCATTCTGATTTCCTTGTTCCGAAGCCGCTTGACTTCGAAATCCTCAATAGATATGGGCTTGACTTTCGTTGTCAACCCTTCCTCAACCGGCACCTGATCAACCGCGATCACTTGCGAAGGCTCTTGCACCGCCTTCCGCAACACAGAAATGTGGAACACATCACGTAAACCACCCAATTCCTCCGATAGCCTCAAACGGTAAGCCGCTTCGCCGACTCGCTCCAGAACCTCAAAAGGTCCAAGGTATCTTGGGCTCAGCTTCTTCAAGCGTCTTACCCGCGAAACCCCCTTGAACGGCTTCACTTTCAAATATACCCAATCGCCTACCGCGAACTCCACGTTCCGGTGCTTGGCATTGTAGTACTTCGCCTGCCGGTCCTGAGCGATCAACAAGCGCTCCCGAATGATCCGCACCAACGAGGTAGCACTCTCCACCTCCTGCTTCTTGTACAACCTTGCCTCACCCGTTTCAAGCCATGATAACGGCGTGCGACACTTCCTACCATACAGGGCCTCGAAGGGCGCCATTTGTATACTCGCTTGGTAGCTGTTGTTGTACGCGAACTCCACCAAATAAAGGTGGTCTTCCCAATGCTTACCGAAATCCAGAACACACATGCGTAGCATGTCCTCCATCGTTCTATTGACCCTCTCGGTCTGCCCATCCGTCTGCGGATGGAAAGATGTACTGAACTTTAACTTTGTCCCCAGCATCTGCTGCACCAACCTCCAATCATTTGACGTGAACCGCCCATCGCGATCACTCACAATGCTACGAGGCACACCATGCAGCCTAACAATATTGTCAACGTACAACTTTGCCAGTTACTCCACCGAATTATCCTTCATATGCGGAATGAAGTGCGACTCTAAGGTCAACGCAACTACGAACACCCAAACGGCGTTGTTACCCCACTGCGACTTCGGCATACCATGCACTCAGTCCAGTCGAACTTCTATTCCGAACTAGGCAAGGATTCGAGAATTCCCCGGCACTTGGCACTCTGCCTTCACTAAGGCGCAAGGCTGGCATTCCGACACTGCCACGCCCTTCTAGAGTTCTTCCCACCAGAGCACTTCTCCAGATAACGACACAACTACGTGCCTCCTAAGCGAGTTGAGTACTTGGTAGCGTATCACAACCCTACCCATAGATTACCCATGCTTGGGCCGCACAGACGATTGTCTTTCCTTGGTAGCCCACCTACAACCGTCGATTTGGGACTTTGACCCATCAAGCCGCATCCATGATTTCCTTCATGTAGCTACACAAACCATAACCTGCCGAATACGATCAGCCAGGTCATACTGGACTTCCGACCAGTTCAATAACGCTCTGGCGCTAGTCCGCTTGTCAACACAGCAGATCTCTAACGCTTCCAATTCCCAAACTAGCCTCTCATCATACACCGACAACCACGTAGCTTGGGCGGGAGCCCTGCGACCCAACGTATCCGCCACTGCATTGCTCTTGCTAGGTGCATGATGAATCTTGAACGTATAGTCCCCCAGGGACTCCATTCATCACCGCTGACTCAAGTTCAGCTCCTATTGATCCCATAGGTAATTCGGGCTCTTACGGCCGGTAAGAACATCGACCTCAACGCTGTACGGGTAGTACCACCACAGCTTAAGCGCAAACATCACGGCCGCCAACTCCAAGTCGCGACCCGGATAATACCTTTCATGCACTTTTAGCTGACGTGATCCACAAGCTATCACGCTACCGTGCTGCACCAGCATACAACCCAAACCACTACCCGATGCGTCACCACAAACCTCGAAGCCCTCGGTCCCACTCGGCGAACTAAGCACTGGCGCCGTGGTCAACCGACTCTTCAGCTCTTCAAAAGCTTGCGCACACTCATGCGCCCACACAAAACCTTGGCCTTTCCTTGTCAAAATCGTGAGAGGTATCGCTATCCGCGAGAAGTTCTCCACGAAGTGCCGGTCATAGTCGGCAAGCCCCGGCAAACTCCGGACTTCCGCTACCGAAGACAACACAGACCACTCTCGAATAGCAACAATCTACGCCGGATCCACCGCAACACCTTCCCCACCGACTACATGACCAGGGAACGCCACTGAAGACAGCCAAAACTCGCCTTTTGGAGAACTTTGCGTATAGCTCGTTCCTCCTTAGTGTCTCCAAAACCAAACGCATGTGCTTGAAGCGATCTTCTTCGCACTGCGAGCACACCAATAGGTCGTCAATAAAGACGATCACAACACGGTCCAAGTACTCCCTGAACGTCTTGTTCATCAAATCCATGAACACCGATGGCGCATTAGTCAGCCCGAACGGCTTGACCGTAAACCCGAAATGCCCATATCTTGTGTTGAACGATGTCTTTGGGATATCACTTTCCCTGATTCTCAGCCGATAATAACCGGACTTAAGATCCAACTTTAAGTACGCCGATGACCCACCCAACTGATCAAACAGATCGTCAATCTTTGGGATCGGGTACTTGCTCTCCTTTATCAACTGTTCAGTTCTCCAAAAATCATTCAGAGCCGCAAACTCCCGTCCTTTTTCTACACGAAAAGGACCGGTGTGCTCCAAGACGACAAACTTGGACACACATGACCTGGCTCCAGAAACTCTTCCAGTTGAACTTTCAATTCTGCCAACTCATTAGGCGTTAACCGATATGGAGAGCGTGACCCAGGTTTAGCACCTGGCGCCAGCTCACTCGTGAAATCGATCGCTCGCCACGGAGGGACTCCAGGGAAACACATCAGGATATTCGGATACACCCGAGATACTACCCAATGTAGGCTTAGGCTTCAAGCCTCCCATGGTGGCAGTAACGACGCTTGCACGTCAAATCCCTGACCCCTAAACCGTAACCTTGCAATACAGAAACTCTCTTTGCGCGCATTGAACATCCGTAACGCCACAACGCATCCAATTTGTCCTTTGCCATCGAAGAAGGTACTTCAATGCATGATATAAATCTTTTGGACAAAAGGAGCGCGAAGCTTTCGCCTCGGACAATGCTCTCGCCGGATTGCCAAAAATCCAAACAAAGCCTAGAACCTCCAGTCCTAAGCTAAAACGCAAAAAGGGTAACAGGTATAAGAAGCTAAATTGCTCAATTAAACCATACCTGTCTTCCCGACGATCGGCCACATGGCCTCCTGCTGTCCAAGGCTGTCCATTCCCAGTTGGACCGGAGTAAACAGCGGTGCGGCGAACGCCACCGCCTTTCCCTTCTCCTCATATATAGCCCCCGGCTTCTTTTTGGACATTGAGCGTCCATACCAACAATCTCGGGCATAGTGCCCCGGCTTTCCACAAACAAAGCATGCATCCGGGGTTTGGGTTATAGTTGCTCCGGATGTGCTAGAGGAAGGGACTAGACTCGACCTCCTAGCCTTTTTGTACCACCTACGGTACCCGGATTTTGAGGTTGTCAACTTGACCACCGAATCCTTTGTCATAGCATCTGCGACTGCTCCTGCCAAAACTTTCCTTGTCTTATGAGCACCCTCCCAACACTCTCTGGCGAGGTGCCCTTTCTTGCCACAAGAATAACAATTGAGGGTATTAGATGACCCAGCATCTTTTCTCGGCGTCTTTCGATAGGCAGTCCGTATAGGATCTGTAGGGTTTGGTACCCTATCCACTGGTACTCGGTGAGTTTTCCCCAACTCCACTTCCAAAGCTCTGGCCGATTCCACCAAAGCTCGGAATCCCAATAACTTTGGTCCTAGCAGTAGGATACGCAACTCGCTGCGCAGACCGTTATAAAATCTATCCACTATAGATTGCTCGCTTTCCCATTCAAAGCCTGGGTAGCGCCTTACCATAAGGAACGTCTGCAAATATGCGTCCACCGAAAGCGCTCCCTGCGCCACAGTTAGGCTCCTCTGCTGCTCTACTTGACCCCCAAATGCCCTTTGCTCCAACATACCACCCGATGTTGGGGCCACCTCAGGGACAAATGGTTGCACATTACTCCCGTGATGTGCGTTGGTCACCGCGAACACCACTTCAACCACCCTTCTTATGGTTTCCAAAGACGTAGGGGTCTCCGGCACGTCGCTGGGTGCAGTACTTTTCCCAGAAAGTGTGCATTCAGACTGCCACGCGCCACACTCGGACACCTACAATCGTACAGGACACCAATAAAGGACCGAACAAAATTGCAAAAAGCAATTATAGGAACACGCAGGTTCCCCAAACATGTGTATTTTCATTCCTAAGTGGACATTCATGGGTTCTTTTCATGTTATAACGATGACGCACATACATGTGCTCACCACCCCTTAAAGTGAATTCGTCCACGAATTCATTTAAGCTTGACCGAAACCAGTAGTCTGATACCAATTTGTAACACCCCTATCCGTCGCATAGTATATAACAGTAGGTCCGGCCGGGGCCCGACGCCATATACCACAGACAGACCGGTTGGTTACGCATTGAAACCACACAACCAATCAGAGCGTCCTACACAACACCTAGCGGAAGTAAAAGAATTAAGTTGCGAAAAGATAAGAACCCTGCCATAGAGCATGAATGTCCACTACAACCCAGGAAGGAGTACATACACAAAAGAGTTCACGGCCTTAAGGCCTTACATTGTTCACTTAACAAAATAGTGTTTTCCAAACTTCGGCACGCAGGCCGGCCATACATGAAAACGGGAAAGAAACATAAGCAGCTAGGCCTTCGAGGGCCGGCACAGCAACAAGGGCTTTAGCCCGCTATTTCCCGCTCTGCTCCGCAGCACCTGCAAGCCACAAACCACCGCCCGGTGGCAAACAAATATAACGGTCAGCTAAAGCTGACCAAATTATAACGATTCCGCCCCCAAACCGGGGCGGCCAAGCTTCTTCCCTGCACTTGTTAGCCAAACAAGCCACACAGCAAAATAAGCAACTCATCATAGGTGCACGCTCACACGGCCGTGCACCCCGTGCTCTCAGGGCACTTACTCAGCGGGCCAGTCCGAACCCCGTCCGGTCCTCGACTCCGCCACCACCCCCAGGATGGCAATCACGTGAGCATTTAGTCCTTTCAGCCGTAGCCTAGACTCGATCTCCAAACCTCAGTAAGTCCCACGTACAACCTTAGGTCACTTTAACCGAGCAGATGGAGCGGGTAGGGGGCTACTAGTCCGTTGCTCACTCCGCCACTGCCATTCGGCCTTTTGGCGCGGACTAAGCTTTCCCCAGTCCCAAATAACGATCAAACACGGTACATAGCCCTGCTAAGTACCCGGTTGGCACCCAGGCCACCGCTATGGCAGAATTCCGATCCCGCCCAGATTTCCGGGTGCACCTCGGGTTTCATTCCCAAGGATCCCTGCTGCAATCAAACATTGTACATAGCCCCGCTATGTTCCCGGCTGGCTCCCAGGCCACCGAAATGGCAGAACTTCGATTCCGCCCAAATTTCCGGGTGCACCTCGGGGTTAATCCCCAAGATTCCCTGATGCATTCTACCGCATAGCAACCCGAAAACAATCACAACGCTCGGAGTCTTCTCCGGCTAAAATATGCATAGCACAACATCACCGATCCGGAAAACACATCCGGGTAGGCTTCACACACCATGCCTATGTCCGTACTACGATTCCGGACTCTAACAAGGGGGACTTCACATATCTACCCCAAGGAATACCGCGATCTCGCCGCACACTCGCGGGAGAGGGGTTTTCCCATGCAAAGGAAGAAGAGCTTCACATGCTCAAGAAGAGAATCGTTACCCTCGAAGATTTCCGCGGCGCCATGAAAATGTAGTCGGATGGAAAGCTTCGCCTCGCCCTTGCCTTCGAGGATCCGGACTCGGATCGCGAATCGGTGCTCCGGTGCTCCGCCGGCGGCCGGAACTTTGCTCCTCCTCCTCTTGGCTCTCACCTCTCTCTAAGAGTTTAGAAAGAGAAAGGGTTGGGTTGGAATGAGGGAATTCAGCCCCAAACTCAACCCTAATACCCCCTAGGTTAACCCCCAGCCGTTAGATCCAAAATAAAAGATCCGGACGGCTCGGATTCAACCCAAAATATCAGTTACGCCGATCCACACGGGTCCTGACACGGCCGTGTGCCACGGGCCGTGTTACCTGGAGCTTCAGGACGATCGTCGGGCTTCATGAACACGGCTTCGAACACGGCCGTGTTCGAGGCCGTGTGCCCCACACACGGCTTGAGACACGGCCGTGTGTCTCAGGCCGTGTACTTCTCTGACTCGAGACTGCACAAAAACGCATTCGACCACTGAACACGGGTAGGCACACGGCCGTGTGCCTGGCCGTGTGCCCCTGAGATGACCTCAAATCGAAAAGTGGTCAACATGAAAGTTGTAGATCTCGTCGAGACGAACAAAATTCATGTTGACCATTTTTCCACCCGACACCGTTTTGACCCTCAAAACGGTGCCCGAACGCGATCATCTCCGAGGTTGGGGTCTTACACTAATAATCCATTTTCTTCGGAGAAAATGCGGGTTATGACAAATTATCCCTCTATACAAAGACTCATCAACAGGTTTCCCTGCCTCATCTTTTCCTATAGGCATAATTGTTCCAAATGGAGTTTTCATGGTAGAAGCTGAGTCCATACCATACTTCTTAATCAACTCCTTGGTGAACTTAGACTGAGATATGGACAAACCACTATCAGTCTGTCTAACTTGAAGTCCCAAGAAGAACTTCAGCTCACCCATACTGCTCATCTAGAACTTCCCTTGCATAAGTTTGGCAAACCTTCTATAACACCCCGAAACTCAAAAGGGTGACGGGTGGCGTTTTGAGCCAAATCTTTGTTTTGGTAGAGGTGACACGGCCTGGGACACAGGTGTGTCCCATGGCGTGTCATGCTCGGGTTCGTCGTTGGTCGCGTGGTCGACAATTTTGGAGTCAACGATCGTCGGGGGGGGGGGGGTGAACACGGCCTGGCTCACGGGCATGTCCCAGGGCGTGTCACTCACTCAGAGCCTTACACTTAATGATCGTTGAGTGAGGGACACACGACCTGAGCCCAGGCGTGTTCGGGTCCGACACGGGCATGTGAAATTCGACACGGGCGTGTCGAATACCCGTGTCCTCCATGGGTTGTGTGGCAGTTTGTGCTAAGGAAGTTACACGGCATGGGACACGGGCATGTACCAAGGCGTGTCTAGCACACGGCATGTGACACGACTGTGTCACATGGCTATGTTGTGCTCGGGTTGTTTTGGACCTATGTCGTTAAGGGAACACGCCCAGCTATACGGGCGTGTACTGGATGACATGGGCGTGTCAAGCTTGACACGAGTGTGTCGGGTACCCGTGTTCTTTTCGGGATGCGGCGGTTTCGACGGCGAATGGGTGACACGGCCCTGAACACGGGCATGTCGGAACCCGTGTTCGGTCCAGGTTTTGGAAATTCGGGTTGAATCTCAGCCGTTCGTTCCCTTGTTTTTGGATCTGATGGTTCAGGCTCTTCCCACCTTAGGGTTAAGGCCGGGTAAGGGGTGTAAGTTCCTCATAAGCTTGGATTCACTCTCTTTCTAGGATCTAGAGATAGGAGAGAGAAAGGAGGAAGAAGGAAGGCTAGTTCCGGTCAACGACGGAGTTTCGGAGCTCCAAATCGCGAGCCGACTTCGTATCTACAGAGGCAAGGAGATTGCGGTTCTTTTCATCCGCATAGATTTCAATGGCGTGAAGGAAAAACGCTAGGGTAACTATTTTCATCTTGATCATGTGAAGCTCTTCTTCCTTTGCATGGGAAAACCCGCTCCTGCGAGTGTGCGGTGAGTTTGCGGTATTCCTTGGGGTAGATATGTAAAGTACCCCTTGTTAGAGTCCGGAATCGTAGTACGGACATAGGCATGGTGTGTGAAGCCTACCAAGACATGTTGGTCTTGATCGGTGATGTTTTGCCATGCATATTGTGCCGAGAAGACTCCGTGCATTTTGTTTATTTTCGGGTTGCTATGTGTTAGAATGCATCAGGGAATCTTGGGGATTAACCCCTAGATGCACTCGAAAATCTGGGCGGAAACGTATTTCTACCATTTCGGTGGCCTGGGAGCCAGCCGGGTATATAGAGGGGATATGTACCATGTTTTATCGATATTTGGGAATGGGGAAAGCTTGGCCCGCGTCAAAGGCAAAATGTCCATGGCGGGGTGAGCAACGGGCTGGTGGTACCCTACCCGCTTCGTCTATTTCGGTTAAAGAGACCTAAAGTTAACGTGGCACTTACCGATGATTTGTAGATCGAGTCTAGGCAACAGCTGAAAAGAATAAATGCTCACGAGGTTTGCCGCCATGGGGGTGGTGGTGGAGTCGAGGATCGGACTAGGTTCGGACTGGCTTCGCCGAGTAAGTGCCCTGAGAGCACGGGGTGTACGACCGTGTGTGCGTGCACCTATGATGTGATGTTTATTCTCTATGTTACTGGTTTTGATAATAAGTGCAGGGAAGAAGATTTGCCGCCCCGGTTTGGGGGCGAAATCGTTATAATTTGGTCAGCATTAGCTGACCGTTATTCTTGTTTGCCACTGTTGTGGTGAATTGTGCTTGCAGGTGCTGCGGAGCCGAGCGTTAAATTGCGGGCTAAAGACCAGGTTGTTGAGTCGGCCCTTGAAGGCCTAAATTTTGAGTGTTTTCTTGTATTCTCATGTGTGACCGGCCTGCGTGCCGAGGTTTGGAAGATACTTATATTTGAGCAAACTATTGTAAGGCCTTAAGGCCAGTACTTTTGTGTATTTTGTAATTCATTCCTACTGGGTTTTCTATTAGTGGACATTCCTTCTGGTTTGCAGGGTACTTATTATTACAACTTAATAAATTTCTTCCACTAGATGCTCTATGTAGGACGTGTGTATTTGTTGAATGATTTCATTGAGTAACCCACCGATCTGTCCGTGGTATATGGCAACGTGCCCCGACCGGACCTACTGTTATATACTGTGTGACAGATATGGGTGTTACAATTTGGTATCATAGGGAGGTTTCAGTCAAGCTTAAATGAATTCATGGACGAATTCACTTTAAGGGGTGGTGAGCACATGTGTGCGTCATCGTTATTACATGGAAAGAACCCATGAGCACATGTGTGTGCGTCATCGTTATAACATGAAAAGAACCCATGAATGTCCACTTGGGAGTGAAGATACACATGTTTGAGGAAACTGCGTGTTCCTATAATTGCGTTTTGCAATGTTGTTTGTTCTCTTATCCGTGTTTTATACGACTATAGGTGTCCGGGAGTGGCGCGTGGAAACCTGAACGCACACTTTCTGAGAATGTACTGCACCAAGCGACGTGCCTGAGACTCCTACTTCTTTTGAAACCATAAGAAGGGTAGTTGAAGCGGTGTTCGCTGTGACCAATGCACAACATGGAAGAAATGTGCAACCCTATGTCCCTGAGATGGCCCCATCACCGGGCGGTGTGATGGAGCAAATGGCATGTAGAGGCCCTTTAGGGCAGCAGATGAACATGATTGTGTTGCAGGGAGAGCACTCAGTTGACGATTATTTGCAGACATTCCTTATGATAAGGCGCTACCCAGGCTTTGAGTGGGAAAGCGAGCAATCTATAGTCGATAGATTTTACAATGGTCTGCACAGCGAGTTGCACATCCTACTGCTAGGACCAAAGCTATTGGGATTCCGAACCTTGGTGGAGTCGGCAAGAACTTTGGAAGTAGAGTTGTGGAAAACTCATCAAATACTAGTGAATAGGGTATCAAACCTTGCAGATCCTATAAGGACTGCCTACCGCAGAACGCTGAGAAAAGAAGCTAGATCATCTAATAGCCAGACTACTTACAGTTTCCATTCTTGTGGAAAGAAAGGGCACTTTTCCCGAGAGTGTCAGAAGGGTTCTCAGAAGACATTGAAAGTTATGGCAGGAGCAGTTGAAGAATCTAGTGCAAAGGAGATGGTGTTTAAAATTCGAACATCAAAATCTTGGTACTGTATGTGGTACAAGAAGGTTAGGATGTCGGGTCTTGTCCCTTCCTCTGGCGCATCTGGAGCGACTACAGGCCAAACCCAAGGTGCATGCTATAACTGTGAAAAGCCGAGACACTATGCTCGGGATTGTTGGAGTGGATGCCCAATGTATGAGAAGAAGTCAGGGGTAACAACTGATGAGAAGGGCAAGGCGGTGGAGTCCACCACATCACTGTATACTCCGGCCCAACCGAGGGTGGACATTCTTGGTCAGCAGGAGTTCTTGTGGCCGATCGTCGGGTTTTCAGGTATGGTTTAATTTATAGCAATTTAACTTCTTATACCTGTTACCTTATGCGTGATAGCTTAGGACTGGAAGTTCTAGGCTTTATTTTGGACTTTTGGTCACCCGGCGAGGGCATAGTTTCGATACGGGCACTTCACACTCCTTTTGTATGAAGGTTTAGTATTGCACATCGGAGTATCTCCTTCGATGGTAAAGGGCAATTTGGATGTGTTGTTGCCTAATGTCCGTTCTATGCGCGGAGAGAGAGAGAGAGAGTGTGTCTGTGTCGCAAGTTTACGGTTTGGGAGTCAGGAGTTTGACTTGCAATCTTCATTACTGCCACCATGGGAGGCTTTGAAGCCTAAGCCTACATCGGATAGTATCTCGGGTATATCCGAATATCTTGATGTGTTTCCCTGATGGTCTCCCCGTGTAAGACCCCATTTTTTTCTTTTTTGACACCGGGGTCTTAGCCCAGAACTGCCGCTTTGCGGTGGCACCGACTCACAGGAAGGCCGCCACTACAAAATGCCAATTCTGCCGACCCTTTTCGATCACGAGAAAGTGAAGTAATTATACATAAATGTAAACAAGTCCACAGAAGCATGTAAATAAAAGTGAAATCACATCCAGTCCATCAGTAGATAATAACAGGAAGTAGATAACAGAAGTACTGCAAAGATACAGTTTAGATGAAATATAGATAAACGGGCTCGAGCCCGATACATCAGAGTCCTCGCTACAAATCACTCATCGTAGAAACTATAAAAGTACTAAGCACTCACGGAGCTGGTCGCAGGTGCACCGGTGCTAGACTGACCCACCTCCATGCGCACCGTACTCCGCTGGTGCTGGTCCCTGGACTGCTGGTCCCAGTATCCCATCCGGAGCTCCTGTAATGTAGTGGTTCAAAAACCATTAGTCATAAAGACTAAGCCCTATCATCCCATACCCCTCCCCCTACGGCTCCTAAGAACCGAGCGGAGAGGAGGAAAGGGAAGCTACAAAAGTGGAGAATAAGTCAAGCAGATGACAACAGAGTTATTATAACAACTATCTAGAACAAAGTACAACTAGCAAATTCTATGGTTGTAATTGGTAAAGAAGAGAAGTAGTAAGTAACAATTGTATAAAAAGGAAGCTAGAGAACAGTAAGTAAACAAGCAAGTAAATAAGTAGGTAACCTTAACTTATATGAGTGCCAATACAAACTTATAAGTTAAGGGGTCTTCTGCAAGGCTCCCATCGTATAAAAAGTCCCATACCGATATATACGTTGGGGTGTCGGTTGTATGCAAATATGAGTGTAGTGATATGCTATGCCATGATTCATGCAAGTGCAACTCACGCACACGACTCTATGCACACAGACCTTTAGTTCCCCCTATTCGGGCAGCTAGCTTCATTCCCAGGAACCTCCGTAGTGGCAAACAGAGACAGTGGGTCGGGCCCCCCCCCCACTCCTAGGCGGGTATTCACACTACCGGGCTTAGCCCTTCCGTACGCCCCTAGAAGAACACAACCTAGAGTATCCGCGTACTACTGCTGGCTATACCCACCAGACTTTCTTTGGCTAAGTGTCCCACACCGCCGAGTCAACGTACCGATGCCGGTGTGAATGACAATCAGATATCGAAGACCCACCACCTTTATTTTGTACTCCAACCCTCGAGCCCTCGGCTCCCCGGACTGTCCCGTCCGTGTATCTACCTTCAGAGCTACCGTCTGAATGGCAACCAAACCAATTATTCTACCTTCCTAGCTATCGGGGTGTATGTGTGTTCAACCCTAATTATACTAGTTGCTCTTTAGATTATTAATTCTACAATTTACATTAGCTCAGGACTGCCCCCGGTATTCCCCGTGAAGGGCTCTCAAAGGGCACTAGGAACTATGATGGTAGCGGAAGCCCACCGTTCCCTTTCGCAAGGCACTTATTGTTATTGGTTGATACCCAATACCCGATCCCTTTTTAAGTTACTTTAGATCTAGCCCTAGCGTATTAAGTCTCTTCCACTACTACTCGGGGTTGACGATCTTTCGTCTTTCCCGTACACCCTTATCCTTAACCAGTCTCGCACTCTACCAATCCTGACCCCAATAATGAACTTAACTTAGCTTGCCCTAACCAACCAGCAACTACCAAAAATTCCATCTCTCAAAGTTCATCATCCGCTCTAGTTCAGTTTCCGTGGTTTTACTATATGCAGACCATCCTAAGATACGTGAGGAGTATGAGGGGAGGTACTCCAATTTGTCTTCCGAATCTCCTATAGTATTTACTGGGTGTCTATCTTGACATAATATAGCTAAGACCAAGATTTCCAAATTTTCCTATTTATCGTGCATTTAATTTATTTATTCTAAGATTCCAAATGCCCTAGTATGAACATGAAGTGCACTAATGAGCCAACAATAAATCATCATAAAATCAGTAAAAATCCTATGAGGCATTTAAACAGTAATTCCAAGTTTTGAGAAATTCCAGAGGTGTCGGGGCCTATATTTCCTAATTTACCATTTTAGGCCATTTCTACTATATTATGAAGGAAATACTGTAGATATGTATCGAAAAATCCCAACAAAATTACAGAAGCTTTATGGTGACATAAAACCATCCAAAACCAAGTCCCATAACTTTTATCTGACATTTGGGCTCTGAATCTATTTTAATGTAAAACACTAATTTTCCTAGCTTAGAGAAGGAGGTACTATTTTTAATCATCTAAAAATCCATAGAAATTTACAGGATTACTATCATGGTCTAAAACACCCACTGACAAAATTTCATAATTTTACAAATAGTAATTGGGCATTATTTGTATTTTTGACTACATATCACAATTAGTACGTTAAAAAATAAAGTACCCAAAATAATCAGATAAAACTCTCAAGAAAAATACATAAGGTATAACATGCTATTAGATGCCCTAATCCAAGGTTTCATAACATTCCAGTGCATATAAATTCCAAAATCATCAAGATAAATATCTACGGCACAATTAGAGTTGTAAATGAAGTACTGTATAAATTAACCCAAAAATCTCAACAAAATTATAACATGGCTATTTAGATTAGAAAATCACCCTACACCTATTTTACTTGATTTAAAGTTCATTTGACAACTTAATAATACAAATTAAGGTTGGTGACCTAAACTAGGGTTAGGATTTTAGGTGGCCAAGCTGTCTCCAAATACCCTAAACTTTTGTCCAGAGAACAATACTGGCCCTATGGTTGTCTCCATCAAATTTTAAGTCAGTCCAAGGTCATTTGACTCCATGACCTTCACAACCCCAAAAACCACCATTAAGGGATTTTCCCTAGGGTTCTAGGGCTACCCTACACCAAACCACCCCAAACTCCCTTGGAGGGTGTGTCATGCCCTAGACAGCCTTTGGACAAAATATCAGCCTCTGTTGAGGTGATATGACCACCCAAAAACCAAGGGGGTGTTTGATCCTAAGTTATCCTATAAGGACCAACCTAGGGTTGGATAAAAACTTAATCAAAACATCTCCAAATGAGATGAAATTTTTACCAGAACCTTATGATAAACCCAGGGACCACTCACCAAATTTGGGAGGGTTTGGAAGTCATTTAGCCATCTAATTAAATTATGTTAGAATTATTGAATTTTTCTAAAAACTATAAAAAACTATTTTCCAAAAATCCTAATTTTTGGATAACACTTAGATATAGGTATGATTAGGCCACACCCCAAATTTCAAGTCATTTTGACGACTGGATTAAAGTGGAGAATTTTTCTAATATCAAGAAAGCCCTATGGATAGACCTCACCGAAAAGTGTGCTGTGGTCTAACCAGGACTCCAAATCGAGTGAAATCAATTTTGAATTAAACTAGACTTCAAGGGATACATTTTCTATGTTAACCACTTTTTATGTTTCAGCCCCTACGGGCAATCAGTTTCAGTTTAAACCTAGTGCACAGTAAAGGGAATTAATTCCTAATTATACAATATATAATATAATAAAATGCTACTGTTCACCTTCTTCTTTAGCCCGAACAAGCAACCTAAAAAAAAAGCTTGAAACCTGTAGCTTTTCTAAAGCCATTTCCTGGCCACCCAGCCATCTCCCTAGTCGGCCACCACCACCACCTCCTCTGTTGAGGTGAGGGCTACCGTCGGGCGGTGGCACGGCCGCCGGAGAGGCGTTTTCCGGCGAACCCGCCACCATGAAATTTTTGGAAAACCATGGAAACGCTCACCCGATCCGGCTCTTTTGAACCCGATATCTCTCCTAATGATTTCTAAGATCTATCCGTAGATGAAGAGGGAGGGGAGGACCTTGTTCGCGGGCTGGAGGCGTGCAGACCGTCGGGAAGCCATTTGCGCGGTGGAGGCGTCACCGAAAATTCTTTAACAGCAAGGGGAGGAATCTGAATCCGTTTGATCGAGCGTGTAACCTTCTACTCTTGCTCTAAGGAGGCTGTTATAGATCTCCATGTGGGGAGGGGAAAGGATGAAACATTCATGGACATGAATGTTTCTCTTAATAACGTTTCGGTTATGATGTAGGGAAGAGGAAAAGGTGGAAGATGAAATGGCTGATCCAGGTGGCGATTTTCTATTGGACCTCACTCTCTCTTTCTATTAAATAATTAGAGACGGAAACAACCCATAAATATTCCTTCTCTACATTCCCATAATCAAAATTGATTATGATGTCGGTTACCGAAATTTCGAGTCTGGTTGACGTTTCGGACTTGGTCACGGGCGTGACACATAGGTCACGGGCGTGACAGGCCCGGGTGGCCAATTATGAGTTCGACGATCGTCGAACTGAGATCGACGATCGTCGAAGGGTGGTCACGCCCTACGTCACGGGCGTGACACATGGGTCACGGGCGTGACAGGGTCATGAGGCAAATTCCGCGCTCGGCGATCGCATCGCTGAGATCGACGATCGTCGAAGGGGGTCACGCCCTTGGTCACGGGTATGACACCTAGGTCACGAGCGTGACAAGGCCATGACGCAAATTCTGCGCTTCGACGATCGTCCCGCTGAGATCGACGATCGTCGAAGGGGTCACGCCCTAGGTCACGGGCGTGACACATAGGTCACGGGCGTGATAGGCCCGGTTTGAAAATTCTGCGCCCGACGATCGTCTCCCTGAGATCGACGATCGTCGAAGGAGTCATGCCCTAGGTCACGGGCGTGACCAACCCGTGACCCGAAATCTCGGTCGATGTATTTAAATTTTTGGGCTTCCTAGCATTCTGTCACGACCAACCGACTCCTAGGGGTCTAGCAGGAAACGGGATGTTACACCCTGGAGTCCCACCATAGTGAGAGATTGACTTCACGATTGAGCTAGTGTCAGGTGCCAAACCTGTGCCACGCTCTCCATATCGGTTAACGCCTAAGGAGTTGTCGGAGCTAAAGGCAAAACTGGAAGAGTGCATGGAGCAAGGTTATGCGCGTCAAAGTTCATCGCCTTGGAGCGCGCCGGTCCTCGTTGTTAAGAAGAAGGATGGAAGGTTGCAACTCCGTATTGATTATGGGAAATTGAACAAGTTAACGGAAAAGAGCAAGTACAGGATCCCAAGGGTCGATGACCTTTTGATCAGTTGGTCGGGTAATCGGTATACTTAGAAGTGGACCTTAAGTCTGATTACCATCAGCTGATGATAAGAGAAAACGATGTCCCAAAGACAACGTTCGGCGCAAGGTATGGACATTTCGAGTTTACCATCTTGCCGTTCTGGCTGACTAATGCGCCGTCAGTATTCATGGATTTGATGAACAGATCGTTCAGGGAGTACCTAGACCATTTTTTGGTTGTCTTCATCTACGACGTATTGGTGTACTCGCAGAGCAAGAGGATCACTTAAAGCATCTGCTTTCGGTGGTGGAAACGCTAAATAGGAACCAAATTTATGCCTAGTTCTCCAAACGCGAGTTTTGGGTTATCCTAGGTAGCGTCCCTCGGTCATAAAGTTTGTTGAGTGGGTGTTGAAGTGGATCCAGCGAAGATAGTTATGATACGTGAGTGGCCGATGTTGCGTTCGGTAGCAGAAGACTAGAGTTTTCTGGGGATGACCGGCTACTACAGGAGCTTCGTAGAAAACTTCTCGCGGATAGAGTTACCCCCCTCACAACTTTTACGAGGAAAGATCAAAAGTCATTTGGATGCCTGCGTGCACACAAGCTTTCGAGGAGTTGGAGAGTCAATTGACCACGATGCTTATTTTAGGTTCGTCAAGTGGGACCGAAGGCTTCAATATTTATAGTAATGCCTCAGGCAGTGGTTTGGGCTGCGTGCTGCAGCAGCATGGAAGTGTTATAGTGTATGGCTCGAGTCAGCTCAAAGTGCACGAAAGGAATTATCCGGTCCACAACTTGGAGTTGGCGGCCGTGAGTTTTGTGCTAAAGATGTGGAAGCACTACTTGTACGGCGTAAAGATCGATATTTATACCGACCACAAAAGCCTTAAGTACCTTTTGGATAAGAAGGATCTGAACATGAGGCAGCGGATATGGATGGAGTTCCTGGGGGACTATACGCTCAAAATTCATTATGTACCCGGGAAAGGCAATGCAGTTGCGGATGCGTTGAGTCACGGGACTCCCGCCCAAGCCAACTGGTTGTCGGTTCATGATGAGAGATTTTACGGGAGTTGGAGGCGTTAGAGATCTGTTGTGTGGACAAGCAGACTAGCTTCAAAGCGTTATTGAACGGGTCGGAAGTCAGTGTGGCCATGTTGATCGGGTTCAATAGGCTATGGAGTTGGATGACAGCATGAAGAAGCTCATGGATGCAGCATTGGATGGGTCAAATTCCCAGTTTTCAGTTGAAGATGGGCTACTAAGGAAGGACAATCATTTGTGCGTCCTAAATGTAGATAAGTTACGGGTGGAGTTGGTGTACGGTCATACCAAGTACTCAATTCACATAGGGAGCACGAAGATGTACCGAGACCTAAAGAAGTTATTCTGGTGGCCAGGACACTAGAAGGTTGTGGCACTAGTTGTGGCTAAGTGCCAGACTTGTGCCTTAGTGAATGCAGAGTGCCAAAAGCCAGGGTGTTTCTTGAAATCCTTGCCTATTCCGGAGTGGAAGTTTGTCTACATTTCGATGTACTTTGTGCACGGCTTGCCAAGGTCACAGAAGGGAAATGACGCCATCTGGTTGATCGTAGATCGGTTAACAGGAGTGTCGTGCTTCATTCCGTATAAGAAGGATGATCCGGTGGAGAAACTGGCGAAGATGTTTGTGGATAATCTAGTCAGACTCCACGGTGTGTCCCACAGTATCGTGGGAGATTGAGATGAGCGTTTTACGTCCAATGATTGGAGGTTGGTGCAGCGAATGCTGGGGACTAAGTTTAAGTTCAGCAAAGCCTATCATCCACAATCAGATGGGCAAACTGAGAGGGGCAACAAGACGAATGAAGATGTGTTTCGCATGTGCATTCTAGACTTCGGGAAGCAGTGGGAATACTATCTGTTTTTGGTGGCATTTGCGTACAACAATAGCTACCAAACGAGTATCCAAATGGCGCCCTTCGAGGCCTTATATGGTAGAATATGTCGCATGCCGTTGACGTGGATGGAAACGGGTGAGGCAAGGTTTTACAAAAATAAAGAGGTGGAAAGCTCTACTTCTTTGGTGCGGATCATTCGAGAGCGTTTGCTGATCGCTCAGGATAGATAAGCTAAGAACTACAATGCCAAGCATCAAAACGTGGAGTTCGCGGTTGGTGATTGGGTGTATTTGAAGACAAAGTCGTTCAAGGGTGTGTCACGGGTACAACGCTTGAAGAAGCTGAGCCCGAGATACCTTGGACAATTTGAGATTCTAGAGCGGAACGGCGAAGCGGCTTATCTTCTGAGGCTTTTGGTGGAGTTGAGTGGTCTACACGATATATTCCACATTTTAGTGTTGCGGAAGGCGGTGCAAGAGCCTTCACAAGTGATCGCAGTTGATCAAGTGCTGGTGGACGAAGTGTTGACGACTAAGGTCAAGCCCGTTCGAATTGAACACTTTGATGTTAAGCGACTCCGTAACAAGGAGATCAGGACGGTCAAGGTCCATTGGGACAATTGTGGTCGTGAGGAGCTCTTTTGGGAACGGGAGCAGACCATGCTAGAGGAGTACTAAGAGTTGTTTCTCTCAGGTAACGCTTTTGGTTTTGTTTATCTTTCCTTTGGTAATTTCGTGGACGAAATTCTTTTAAGAGGGAGAAAGTTGTAACACCCTGAAACTCAAAAGGGTGACGGGTGGCGATTTTATCCAAATCTGAGTATTGGTAGAGGTGACAAAGCTTGGGACACGGGCGTGTCCAAGGGTGTGTCGTGCTCGGGTTCGATGTTGGTCGCATGGTCGACAATTTTGGAGGCAATGATCGTCGGGGGGGGGGTGTGAACACGGCCTGGGACACGGGCATGTCCCAGGGCATGTTAGTCACTCAGAGCCTTGCACTCAACGATCGTTGAGTGAGGGACGCACGGTCTGAGCCCAGGTGTGTTCGGGTCCAACACGGGCGTGTGAAATTCGACACGGGCGTGTCGAATACCCGTGTCATCCTCGGTTCGTGTGGCGGTTTGTGCTAAGATAGTTACACGGCCTGGGACACGGGCATGTCCAATGGCATGTCTAACACACGGCATGTCACACGGGCGTGTCACATGGCCGTGTTGTGCTCGGGTTATTTTGGACCTATGTCGTTGAGGAAACACACTCAGCTACACGGGCGTGTACCGGATGACACGGGCATGTCAAGCTTGACATAGGCATGTCGGGTGCCCGTGTTCTTTTTGGGATGCGATAGTTTCGACGGCGAATGGGTGACACGACACTGAACACGGGCGTGTCGGAACCCGTGTTCGGGCCAGGTTTTGGAAAATCGGGTTGAATCTCAGCCGTTCGTTCCCTTGTTTTTGGATCTGATGGTTCATGCTCTTCCCACCTTTTGGTTAAGGCCGGTTCAGGGGTGTAAATTCCTCAAAAGCTTGGATTCTTTCTCATTCTAAGATCTAGAGAGGAGAGAGCAAGGAGGAAGAAGGAAGGCTAGTTCCGATCACCGGCGGAGTTTCAGAGCTCCAAATCCCGAGCCGACTTCGGATCTACGGAGGCAAGGAGATTGCGGTGCTTTTCATACAGATTGATTTCCATGGTGCCAAGGAAAAATGCTAAGGTAACGATTTTCATCTTGAGCATGTGAAGCTTTTCTTCCTTTGCATAGGAAAACCTGCTCCCGCGAGTGTACGGTGAGTTTGCGGTATTTCTTTGGTTAGATTTGTAAAGTCCCCCTTGTTAGAGTGCGGAATCATAGTGCGGACATAGGCATGGTGTGTGAAGCCTACCCGGACATATTGGTCTGGATCGGTGATTTTTTGCTATGCATATTGTGCCGGAGAAGACTCCGTGCATTTTGTTTGTTTTCGGGTTGCTATGCGTTAGAATGAATCATTGAATCTTTGGGATTAACCCCAAGGTGCACCCGGAAAACTGGGCGGAAACTAATTTCTACCATTTTGGTGGCCTGGGAGCCAGCCGGGTATATAGCGGGGCTATGTACCGTGTTTTATCGATAGTTGGGACTGGGGGAAGCCTTGCCCGCGCCAAAGGCCAAATGGCCATGGCGGGGTGAGCAACGGGTTGGTGGAACCTTACCCGCTCCATCTGTTTTGGTTAAAGAGAGCTAAAAAACGTGGCACTTATTGATGATTTGGAGATCGATTCTAGGCTACGGCTGAAAAGACTATATGCTCACGAGGTTTGCCGGCCTGGGTGTGGTGATGGAGTCGAGGATCAGACTAGGTTCGGACTGGCTTCGCCAATTAAGTGCCCTGAGAGCACGGGGTGTACGACTGTGTGTGCGTACACCTATTATGTGATGTTTATTCGTTATGTTGTTTGTTTTGCTAACAAGTACAGGGAAGAAGCTTTGTCGTCCCGGTTTGGGGGCGGAATCGTTATAATTTGGTCAGCTTTAGCTGACCGTTATTCTTGTTTGCCACTGTTGCGGTGAATTGTGCTTACTGGTGCGGCGGAGCCGAGCGGTAAATAGCGGGCTAAAGCCCAGGTTGTTGAGCCGGCCCTCGAAGGCCTAAATTTTGAGTGTTTTCTTGTATTCTCATGTATGACCGGCCTGCGTGTCGAGGTTTGGAAGACACTTATATTTTAGCAAACTATTGTTAGGCCTTAAGGCGTACTTTTGTGTATTTTATAATTCATTACTACTGGGTTTTCTGTTAGTGGATATTCTTGCTGGTTGGAAGGGTTCTTATTGTTGCAACTTAATAATTTACTTCCGCTAGATGCTCTGTGTAGGACGTGTGTATTGGTTGAATGGTTTCATTGAGTAACCCACTGGTCTGCCAGTGGTATATGGCGTCGGGCCCCGGCTGGACCTACTGCTATATGTTATGTGACGGATATGGGTGTTACACCTTCTAGAAAGGTTGTTTTCAGTAGAACCAAAGATAATTTCATCCACATATATCTGGAATAGTATTATCTTGCCTTTAGATTCCCTATAGAAGAGAGTATTGTCTATTTTTCCTCCAAGGAATTTATTCTCAATAAGGAAAGCAGACAAGGTCTCATACCAAGCCCTTTGATCTTGTTTCAAATCATATAGAGCTTATACTGGCAATGAAAGATGAACTCCTTCCATGCCAACAGAGCGAGAGAGAGATAAGGCATACCCCCTCAGACTAGTATGTTATTTAGCCTAAAAGAAAGAGTAGCACCATATCTGAGTCCAAAATCTAGTTTATTGGCTCTTTGGTCGCCCTAAAGTAAAGTCAAGTATCATCGACCCTTTTGGAGAATCCCCCGGAATACCATCAGAGTTAGCATTTCGAATCGTAATTCCGACTTGACTTACTGTAACAGTTGCCCCGCTCCAAGAGCTTGAGATTGATTCAGTTTATCCCGAAGTGTTACATACTATCAGTACTGACTACCACTCGTTCGATTCCCACACATTGATTGAAATGAACCCATTGTCATTCCAGAACCGCACCTGCCCATATCTTAAGCCTATATACATAATCAGGAAAATGAGAATCTACAAAACCTGAGGGTTGTTCACATTGACTTCCTCTTTTAAATCCCCATTCAGAAATGCTGATTTCACATCCATTTGGTATACCTGGAACCCTTGATAGGCAGCATAGGCTAAAAACAGCCTTATAGCCTCCAGCATTGCCACTGGAGCAAAGGTTTGATCAAAGTCAATACCTTCCTCATGTATATAGCCTTTAGCTACTAGTCTGGCCTTGTTCTTGACTATGGTGTCATTCCCATCAAGCTTGTTCCTGTAGATCCACTTAGTTCCTATTATGTTGTGATCCTTAGGTTTAGGCACCAGTTTCCAAACTTTACATCTTCTGAACTTACTGAGCTCTTCTTCCATAGGTTCAATTCAGTTGGAGTCTTGCATTGCTTCTTCAATCTTCCTGGGTTCTATTTGAGACAGGAAGCTAGAACATAGAACTTTGTTCATGCTCATGCTCCTAGTTTGAACCCCTTGAATTGCATCACCAATGATTTTGTGAGCTGGATGATTCTTCAACTGTCTTCTTGCTGGAGGAAATCTGTCAGCATTATGGCTTTCTTCAGTTTCCTCAACTTGATGTCCCATATTGTCTTCTTCATCTAGTGGGATTTGTTCTCCCCCTAGATAGATGGCATCTTTTTCTTCATCCAGCCTGGCAGAAGCTTCATCATTGATGGTCAACTTTTCCAGCCTGTCTGTTAGACCTGTAGAACTAATTGAAGAACTAGACAATTCATTATTAATCAATCTAGACTCATCAAAAAAACATGGAATGACTCTTCTACAACTTGAGTAGTCAAGTTGTAGACCCTATATGCCCTACTGTTATTACTGTACCCAACAAATATCCCTTCTAGGGATTTGGCAGCAAACTTTGTTTTGTAGTGCTTACCATTAATTAGGACATAACACTTGCTACCAAAGATTCTAAAATAAGAAATATTTGGTTTTCTGCTTTTTAAAATCTGATAGGGAGTCAACTTAAGTTTGTTATTTATGGATGCTCTATTGAGAACATGACAAGTAGTGTTTACTGCCTCAGCCCAGAAATATTCAGGGAGAGTAGTATCACTGAGTAGAGTTCTACCAGCCTTAATAAGAGTTATATTCTTTCTTTCTGCAATTCCATTTTGTTGAGGTGTTGTGGTGAGGAGAATTCCTGATGTATCCCAAGTTCTTCACAGAATTTTGTCATACATTCAGACTGAAATTTAGTTTCATGGTCACCTCTGATTTTGACTACTGAATTGTTAAATTCATTCTGAACTTGTCTAACAAAAGTCTAGAAAACACTAGGGGTTTCAGATTTCTGCCTCAAGAAGAACACCCAAGTGTATGAAGAATAGTCATCCACAACAACTAGTGTATATACTTTCCTACCAAGACTGTGAACTGGCATAGGACCAAACAAATCCATATACAAGAGATATAAACATCTCAATGAATCTTTGGTATCTAGTGCAGGAAAAGAGGACTTGGTCTGTTTGCCCTTTTGGCAAGCTGAACACACTCCCTCTTTAATGCACTTGACTTGAGGACCATTCCTCACCAGACCCATGCTAAACAGCAGTCCTATGGACTTATAGTTCAGATGAAATAGAATTTTGTGCCATTTGACACATAGTGAAGCTTTCTCATCTATAACTAGGAAAATAGGTGAGTTGTTCAACTCACAATCTAGGTTAAGACAATAGACATTTCCTTTCATAGTGCCAGTCAAAATGATCTCTTGATCACTTGACCTCTTAATTTGGCACTCCCCTTTGTGAAAGGAGATGTCATAACCTAGATCCCTAAGCTGACTTATGCTAATCAGGTAATGTTTCAGACGCTTCACATAAGCCACTTTAGTGATAGTAATTGAGTCACAAGAAATGTTACCAAATCCTTTGATGACTCCTTTTTATGATCCACCAAAGATGACTTTGAGACCATTCTCTATGGGTACATAGTCCCTCAACATTCTTCTTGTTCCAGTCATGTGTCTGGAATAGCCACTATCCAAGTACCATATAGGGGTATGGTCACTTGGATTCACCTGCATCAAATAAATAATCACTTACCCTTAGAAACCAATTTGTTATTGGGTTCTAGGTCCTTGTTAGTTTGTAATCCTGCACCTGTTCTAACAAGAAAACCACTCTTGATTTTAACAATTGTGTTAAACCAACAATTCATGGTAAAGTGGCGCACCTTGCCACAACACCAACACTCAAATCTATTATACCTTCTCTTAGGTACAGACTTTGCTACTTTGTTGCCAGCAGTCTTGTTAAGTGTTGGTGCTGGAGCAGCAAACTTCAAGAATTTCTCTTGTACATGATGGGCATGCATATAGAGTGGCCTATTGGCATTTGCACCCTTGCCCATGAGATTTCCATACTCACAGTGACTATGAGTAGTGTCATGATCATACCTATTTGTAGGATTCATCACCTTCCTAAAGAAGATAGGGGGTTTTGCAGCTGGAGGCTGAACTGGGGCCTTAACTTTTCTATTTGAATTGGTGGCCCTAGTTCTTCTCTTAACACCTAGACCAGTCTTCCCTTTTTGTGAAATGAGATTGTCTATTAAGGGTAAGACGGACTTTGGCTTAGAGAATTTAGCCACTTGCTCTCTTTCTTGCTGAAATTTTTCCTCTAGTTTCTTGATATGATTCTCCTTGAAAGAGATTGTGCTCATCTGAATAACAGTAATGTTTTTCAGTTTGGCAACCTCATTCAATTTTAGATCAAATAGCTTTGCTGAATCTGCTGCAGCCAGCTTAAGAGACTCAATCTCCTTGGTCTACTCTTTGATAAGAAACTTTCTCTTCTTCAGAGCATGCAATAACCCACCATACTCATTAATGAGTTGATGTATATCCCCCTCAGAATCAGAATCATCCCATTTTCTTGAAGTTGATGTTACTGATTCTGATCAAGTAAAATAATCAGAATCTAAGGGAGAAATGTATACCTTACTATGACCAGCCTCATCCTGGCATTGATCATTTTCTGATAGGGCCATCAGCCCTCTGCAGCAATATTCTTCTACTCCATTTATGGAGTCCAGCATTTGTATGAATTCTAACTCCTTAGAATCCTCTTCAGTTGAGAATAGCCCAACATATGCTTCAGCATTATCTTATTCTCATGATTCAGATGATGAAGAATCTGTCAAGCTCTTCTGCTTCTGGGCAATAAAAGATTTCTCCTTCTTGCCCTTCATTTGTTGTTTCTTCTAATCTTTTGATTCAGCCCTCTTGTCTTGACAGTCTGCTATGACATGTCCTTGCCTGTTGCAACAATAGCACATAATCTTAGAATTAGATTGTTTACTAGGTTTAGAAGCATACCTGTCCCCCTTGGGAGTCTTCTTTTTCTTGTAGTACTCCTCCTTGGAAAAGGATTTGGAAGGTCTGGTTCTCCACTTCTTCTTCATGAATCTTTGGAACTACCTTGTGAAGGCTGCAAAATCCTTATAAGAGGTGTGGCTGTATGAAGAGGTGTTGTCAGGAATTCCTTCTTCTGCCTCAGCACTCCTTCTGGGTCGAGAAGGAGATTTTTTCCTGCCCATTTTTGTGCCTTCAGCCTTGAAGGCAACTGACTTTTCCTTCTGCTCAGATCTGCTGCTCTTCTCTTCCTCCTTCCTAGCTGTAAGCTGTATTTCATATGAAAGCAGCTTTCCAAACAGTGTGGGAGGAGGCGTATCTGCCAGCCTTGCCATCTCTCGGATGGCACAAATCTTGATTTCCCAATCCTTTGTCAGAGATCTCAGAAACTTGTCATTCAGTTCATAGGTGTTGAAGACTCTTACATAAGTCATAAGCTCATTTACAATCCTGAAGAATTTCTTATAACATTCAGTTATGCTGTCATTCTTGGCTTGTCTAAAGCTCTCATACTCTTGATTCAGCATGGATTTTCTGTCTTCTCTAACTTCTTCTGTTCCCTTCATATACAATAAGGGTGTCCCAAATTTTCTTGGAGGTTTTAGAATGTACCAGATCCTGAAAGGTGGCATCATCTATGGCACTTACAATGATATTCTGTTCCCTTTAGTCTAGAGTTGCCAGGATGATTTCATTATTTGTCATCTCAGAATAACTCTTAGGAGTTTTAACATTTGCATCCAGGACTGATATATTCATTGGAATGAAGGGGCCTTCCTGTACTGTGATATATATTCTTGGATCAGATGCTTCCATAAACAACCTGACCCTTTCCTTCCATATGCCAAAGGTTCTTTCCTGCAGATTGGCAGTTTCATAGATCCAAACTCCTTTTGATTCTCATTTGAACCCATTCTTGATATTTGTTATTTGCCTTGGAGATTCCCTCAGACTGTTAGGTAATTCTTTGAGTAAACTCCCTCTGATACAACTCGAAAGACTTGATTTCAAGAGCCTAAACACCTAGAGGGGGGGGGGGGTGAATAGGTTTTCAACGTTCTAAAAAATTTTTATTTGCAAACAACTAAATGAAATTATCCACGGCTAATTAAAAGCACAGACCACAATTCACAGCACATCATACACAAAATTTATAGTGGTTCCCTAAGGTATAGGTACACCCACTTTCCCCCTTCTCCTATCCAGTAAGTAACTGGATTCAGCCTAACTTCCTTCCACTGTCTCGGATCCGCAGATCTTACAACTCAGAACCTGAATGGTTCTTACAGCTCAGACTTAACGAAGTCCTAGCTCAGATTCTTCCCAAGAATCCTACCTCAGGCCTCAGCCCTACCTCAGCCTTTATCACTAGGCTTATAACTCAGACTTTTCATAAGTCATACACCTCAGGCTCTCAGCCCTACCTCAGCCTTTATAATTTCAGGCTTACAACTCAGATCTAACAATAGATCCTACATGAAATTGAATGATATAAAGATACTAAAAATTCACTAGCTAGATTTCTCTATTGGTGTAGCCTTCTTGACTAGTTCTTGAATGAACTGACCCTTCTGATCCAACCTGACTTAGCTTTTCAAAGCTTCTTGATAGAAAAAAATAAGGTGGATCTTCACTTAATGTAGAAGATGATCTTCAGTCAGCTTCTTCCTTAAATTCAGAATGAATTCTGAATCTTTCTTGCAGATAGCTCTGGATCTGCCTTCGTAAGGGTTTTCCCTATTCTTGTTGAAGAATTCTCTAGTGTTGTTCTTCTTCTTCTTATGTTGTGTTGTCTCTTTTTGTCACTCATCTGACTCTTATATAGAGTTTCCCAATGGTTACCGGTAGATCCGGTTTGTAACAACCTTCTGATAGTTCTGACAGAGGTGTAAGACCGGTTGGTTATGACAGCTGTCGAGTCATCAATCAAGTCAGTTGATTCGTCAAAGACTTTCCAACTCAGCACATTCCACTCTGCAAAACTGCTTCACATGTGTCGACACATATAGGCTAAGTGTCTACACAAGTATTCATGATGTCGACACATCATTTAATGTGTTGACTCAGTCAATCTTCTGCTGCCCGACACTTCTTCTATTATATGTGTCGACACAAGTCCAGTGTGTCGACACAATTCTTCATCTTCTCGACATAACTGCTGTAGACAGATGGCGTTGAGTGTATGTTAGACGGCGTTGAGTGTGTGTCGACACAAGTCCTTCTGGACTCGACATAGCTGTTGCCGACAGGAGACGTTGAGTGTGTGTCGATAGCATTGAGTGTGTCCAGATGGCGTTGAGTGTGTGTCGACACAAGTCCTGTGTGTCGACAAAATTGCTTATGATCTCGACACAGCACTTTGAGGGTTGATGTGTCGACACAATTCCAGTGTGTCGACACAACTGCTTCCAGTGTCGACATAGCTCCTTGGTGTTGATACAGTTCCTATATTAGTTGTCGACACAAATTCTGCCTCAGGTGTCGACAAAATTCTGGGTGTCGACACAGCTACTTCTTTAGGTGTCGACTATGTTTGAGTGTCGACACAACTTCTTCATAAGTGTTGACTTATCTTGGGTGTCGACACAACTCATTCATAAGTGTCGACTTAGCTTGGGTGTCGACACAACTTCTTCACAAGTGTCGACACTTGTACTTAGAAAATTTTCTTCAAATTCTTGAACCTGCACAATGTTACTCAAACATCTATCAAATACAAATTGATGCCTATCATTGACTAAGATGAGACTTCTCCAAATCTGGTACATATTTTTCAATGCACCCAACATCGGGGTTCACATTCTGCACTCCCTGAATCTCCTTCTGAAAGCGGTCAACGAATCAGGCAACTGACTCGTTGTCTCTTTGCTTGATACCGAAGAGGGTAGCCGGTCCATCTTTACTCTTCTTTGAGGTTGCAAACCTCAACAGGAGCTCGCTGCGGAAATCTGTAAAAGAAGAAATTGTGCTTGATGGCAGCTCATAGAACCACTCTCTTGTTTGTCCATCGAGGGTGGTAACTATGAGTTTGCAGTTGATTGCATCGGAGAGGAATCTCAAAGCAATTGCCCCTTCGAACGCCTGCAGATGGGCTACTGGATCGGTCGCCCCTGTATACAAAGGCAGACGAGGTTCTCTGAAGTTGTTCGGCGCGGAATCCCATCAGATTAAATCCATGAAGGGTGAGGGTGCTTCATGTTCAGCAGGATAGGCGGGGCGGACTTGAGCAGGAGAGTCATGGGCTGAGCGGACAGGCGTTTTCCGAAGTCGAGCTGGCGAGCAGGACTGCCCCTGGCCGCCTCCCTAAATAAGTCCATCAGAGAGGCAAACTGATCTTCTTGTGGTCGCAGAGGAGGTACGGTCTGAGCTGGAGGGCGAGCTTGAGGAGACGGAATAACCACCGGAGACTGGCGGAGCGAAGTCTAGCGGACTGGAGTGTTCGCAAGATCTTCTAGGGCCTAAGACACAAGCCGCTGAGTTAGCTCGTTCAAAGCCTGACTGATTCAATCCAAGAAATGATCGGTCTCCCTGTGAGATCGTTAAGCCTCCCAACGAGACTTTTCAATTGCATCCCACAGTGAGACTTCTGATGAACTGGAGCGGTCTGAATGGCGAGCTCGGTGATCTGACATGTTTGTTCGCTGATTTCAAAAAACTGCTTGAGATCTGAAGGTCGCGTGTTAACTATTGATGCGCAAAAATGGGCACCACCAGCTAACGGTTCGATCACAGGGGAAAGGAAGGGAAAAGAGACGACTACAAGTAGATATCTAATAGCGGACGAGAGAAAAAGGTAGCAGAGCCGTGATCCACAGCAACACCAGACTTTGCCCATTTTGGCTTTAATGCCTCTCTTGCGATGGGCTTTCCTTTCATTGCAAATGGTTGATTATAAGTAGAAGAAGAAAGCTTAAAGAAGAGCAAGCTAGAGACCGCAAAGCCTGAGATTCGAGTCTGTAGCCTTTAACAAGTAGGGTACTTGGCACAAGTCAGCGTGCTTTTGGTGCACCACTTCCCCCTCTTTATAGCTTCAAGGGCCTGCCCAAACTGGCAGGGCAAAATTAACCGACTGCCCGAGGTACAGGAGAGACGGGCAGTGGTGATGGGAAACAAAAAAGAGAAGACTAGCCAGTCCACGCAAGAGGGGCGGACTGGGATCGCGATCTGGAGCTTCCGTCTATTACTGCAGGGCGCGATCCAAACTGAAAGGCCACGACTTATGCGGACTGATTCTTGTGTCTGCCTGAAGTGGAAGCCGAGCGATAAAGGAAGCTGATCTCCTAAGGCTGGACGACCTCGGCAGACTGGAGAATTGAGTCCACCATTGAAGGATGCTGGTGTTGGAATGCCGAGATTGGGCGACCTGGGCGGACATGAAATAGAGTCCGCTGCCGGAGAGACCTGGATCTTGCCGATGCTGAGACGAGTCCTACCGACCTCAGCAGACTGAAGAACTTAGTCTGCCAATGAAGGAGGATGACTTGGGTCCTTGTTGAACATGTTGTGGATTCTGGGGTTTACAAATGACATAAGTCAGCTGACTTAGGTCGGGAATAATAGTAGACATTACATTATAGCCGAATAGATCAGGAAGGTATATGGCCGCACAGCTTGCGTACTGCGTAAAATAAGCCGAAAAGATCAGGCCGAAATATATGACTGCGCGGCCTGCGGACTGTAGAGAATAATAATAATAATATACGATTTGCCTGAACCGAAAGAAATGATTCAGGCTTAGGCGACCAAGCAGGCAGGTGCGCACAAGGCATCATTGCTTTTCTCACAGGGTCACGAAAGCCATACAATCAATCCACTACCAAAACTTACATACTGAGCGGATATAAGAATTCAGTCTGCATCTGAAAGATGATTCATAGTTTAGGTGACCAAGCACGCCGGTGCGCACATGGCAATATGATTTTCTCACAGGGTCACAAAAGTTGTAAACCTTATCACCAAAGAAGAATATAACTTGGTGACCTGATGGAAAAAACTTTGCACACTGAAGCGAATACAAGAATTCTATCCAAACTGAGAAATGATTGACACATTAGGTGACCAAGCGGGCAGGTCCACACAAGGTAGCACTGCTTTTCTCACAGCTTCTCGAAAGCTGTACAATTAACCCACTGTCAAAGCTTGCAGACTAAGCAGATAACAGAATTCTGTATGCACTGTGGTCTTGCAATATGAGGAACCAAGAATTACAACCTACAAAGAACAAGAGGAGCTACAAACTTATGTGACCAGGTGGGCATGTGCGCGATGCATTGCTTTTCTCACGAAGGTCACATAAGCTATAAACATAAATAAATAGAGGTGAAATAACTCTTCTAGAGAAGATTTTTATTTTAACTCATTCGCAAATGACTCGAGCGGGGTTAATTTTGTGACTGATGTCATGCGGGACTAACACTTAATATCTGCGACTGACGTCATGCGGGATTGCCACTACACATCTGCGACTGATGTCGTGCGGGATGTGGTTTCATCATAAGAATACGTCAACCTATGTATGTCAATGTTAAATGTAAAGCTAATAAACCAAATTTAAAAGGGCATATGAATGCTTATTTGCAGTGGAGGGCATAGTAAATTGATATGAGCTTGAAGACTGATTGAACCAAATTGCTGACAACTGCTGAAAGATCTTTGTGAAGTTGGATGTTGGTGAGAACTAATTCGCTGCTATATCTATTACAGGTAATATTGATAAAGAAAAGGAATAAATCCAGGAAACTCCGAACAAATGGGAGATATATGAAAAATGTAAAAGACAAACAAGATACTACAATTTCAAGCACTTTCATTATTAAACAACAAAATCTTCTTTTTAACCATCGACTTTGTCAGTGTGAAATGCACTGGAGGAACATAGGACAACATAATCTTGCAATTTCCTTGCCTTTGCAAATTGATCTGCCAGTTTCCGAAGAGGCCGACAATTTTCCGTGACATGACCAATATCTTTATGATATTTGCAGAAAAGCTCTTCATGTCGATATTGAATCTTTGATTTCATACGCCGAGGCTTTTTAAAGTCTGGCATTCTTATAAGAATTGGCAGAAGATCTTTCATAGGAATTTTGAACTTGACAAACCTGTCTAAGTACTTTTCATACTTGAGTGTTTTAGGATCAAAAGATAAGATAGGGCATGCTTCTATAAACACTGATGCTTTATCCTGTTGCAGAGGCTCTGTAGGCCTATTATAAGGGAGAGGAGAAGAATTATGATTTCCGAATTGCGAAGCATTTCGCGAAGAACCAGGTTATTGATGGCATGAATTCTTCTGACATTGCTTAGTTCTCTGATTCATAAAAGATATGTAGTTGGTGTTCGCTACTTCACCAATATGAATTGATTTGCTACCTAATAAGATCTCCATAGGTCTTTGGTTCCTTTTGCTAACTTTAAATTTGAGAGGACCCTCTTGAAGTCCATTTATCAAGGCATATGTGTAAAAGTCTGGATGAACGTTAATGACATCAAGAGTTTCCCTCTGAAACCGATCGATGAAACTTGCATTCGACTCATTATCTTCCTGTTTGATTCGAAAATGTGCTGCTGGGTCTCTTCCGCTTCCTGAAGGTATCAAACCTTAAGAGGAATTGTCTTTAAAGATCCCCAAAGCAAGCGACTAACTGAGGTAGTAAATCATAGAACCATTCTCTAGCAAGATCGCCAAAGGATATTATAAAAAGTTTACACTTGATCCCAACTGACACTGTTCTTAATGAGACAGCCACTTCAAATGCTTGTAGATGAGAGACTAAATCACTAAAACCAGAATAGTATGGCAAGCGAGGCTCTCTGAAATCATCAGCTATAGTATCCCAACAAAATTTGTCAATGAATGGAGCCAATCCCAACAAAAATAAGTATACAACTAGCAGATTGTTCTGTTAAGTATCCAGTAGGGGTAGTGGATGACGTACTAGTCAAGGTTGACAAGTTCATCTTTCCGGTGGACTTTGTCATTATAGACATCGAAGAGGATGCCGAATTACCCCTCATACTCGGTCGCCCCTTCCTTGACACCTCCCGCGAAATAATAGATGTGAGTAACGAAAATCTCCTCCTTTGTGTTGGAGATGATGAAGTTACTTTCAATACCAAGCCCTCCATGCGAAATTCTATTTCAAATGATGATTCTTGTTAACATCTAGATGCATCATTTGAAGAAGATTTTTCTTCATTTTCTGATTCTGGTCCCACATCTTGTGATGATGCATAACTTGCCGAATTATTTTGTTTTAAGAAATTATCTCGTTCTTCGCCTCCTGAGCCAATTGACTTAGAGAGTATTAAAATTACAACCTCTTACGAAGTAACACCCACTCTGGAGCTTAAGCAACTTCCAGAGCACCTAAGATATGTCTTTTTAGAAAAAGACTCTAAATTGTCGGTCATCATTTCTTCTACTTTGTGTGATTCGGAAATTTCCAAATTAATTCAAATCTTAAATAGGCATCGCCGAGCCATTGCTTGGCAATTATCTGATATTAAAGGGATAAGCCCCTCCTTCTGCACACACAAAATATTACTTGAAGATAATTCTCGCGATAGTGTACAGCCTCAGCGATGACTTAATCCCAACATGAAAGACGTCATTAAGGCTGAAGTAATTAAGCTGTTAGATGAGGGAATTATCTACCCAATTTCGGATAGCCGGTGGGTTAGCCTCGTGCAAGTAGTACCAAAGAAAGGCGGCATGACAGTAGTGGTTTATTAGAACAATGAAATAATTCCAACTCGTATTGTTACGGGTTTGCGTATATGCATCGACTATAGAAAATTAAATGATTCCACCCAAAAAGAAGACTTTCCCTTGTCATTCATTGATCAAATTTTAGAACGCCTTTTCGGTCACTCCTATTATTGCTTTCTTAATGGTTTATCGGGATATTTCCAAATCCTAATCTCACCCGAGGACTAGGAGAAAACAACATTTACTTGTCCCTTCAGCACCTTCGCTTATAGAAGGATGCCATTTTGCCTTTGTAATGCACCAGCTACATTCCAAAGATGTATGTTGGCCATCTTTGATGAATTGGTTGAGGATGTGATGGAAGTCTTCATGGATGACTTTTCCGTATTCAGAAATTCTTTTAAATCATGCTTAACTAATCTTGATCGTGTTCTTCAATGTTGCGAAGATACTAATCTAGCCCTAAATTTGGAGAAATGTTATTTCATGGTCCGAGAGGGGTTGCTCCTCGGTCATAAAATATCGGGTAAAGGGATCGAAGTTGATAAGGCCAAGATCGAGGTGATTGAGAAACTTCCCCCTCCAACAAATGATAAATTTATTAGAAGTTTCCTTGGTCACACATGTTTTTATCGTAGGCTTATACAAAATTTTTCCAAAATTACAAAGCCGTTAACGCACTTGTTAGAAAAAGAGTCTTTTTTCATTTTTGATAATGAATGTTTAGTAGCTTTTAATATTATCAAAGATAAGCTTATCAACTCGCCAATTCTAGTAGTACTGGATTGGTCCTTTCCATTCGAGATAATGTGCAATGCAAGTGACATTGTTGTAGGCGCAGTGTTAGGCCAACGGGTAAACAAGTATTTTCACTCAATTTATTATGCAAGCAAGACACTCACATCCGTACCGGCCAATTACACCATTATAGAGAAAGAACTTCTCTCAATTGTTTTTGCATTTGATAAGTTTAGGGCAGATATTACTCTCTCTAAAGTCATTATGTTTACTGATCATTCTGCCCTTAGGTACCTACTAAATAAGGCAGATGCTAAGCCCCGATTATTAATATGGATCCTCCTACTGCAAGAATTTGACTTGTAGATCTGGGACAAGAAAGGAGCAGAAAACTTGGCGGTCGATCATCTCTCCCGCTTAGAGAACCCTGCTGCGGATACGCTGGAAGAAGAAGACATTGATGATAAATTCCCTGAAGAGCGCCTCCTCGCAATCGAAAAATTAACGAATTCTTCTACCCCTTGGTTTGCGGATTTGGCCAACTATCTAGTGGCTCAGGTCCTGCCAAAAGGTTTTTCAAGTCAGCAAAAGAAGAAATTCTTTTCCGACACAAAAATCTACTTTTGGGAGAACCCATTCTTATTTCGTATCTGTGCGGATAGAGTGGTAAGAAGATGTGTGTAGAGCGAGGAAGGCTTACAAATATTACAGCACTGCCACGAAGGACCAATCGGCGGATATTACCAAGCAAGCTAGACCGCGAGGAAAGTGCTGGAGGTCGGTTTCTACTGGCCTTCGATCTTTATGGATGCTCACTCTTTTGTTAGTGGATGCGATAGCTGCCAAAGGTCAGGTTACATATCTCGTCGAGATGAAATGCCCCAAAACTCCTTTTTGGAGTGTGAAATTTTCGATCTATGGGGGTATCGATTTCATAGGTCCTCTCCCTCCCTCATTTAATAATAAATATATTCTCGTTGTGGTTGACTATGTGTCGAGGTGGGCATAAGCACAAGCTCTCCCAACCAACGATGCAAGAGTCGTCGTCAAATTTTTAAAGAAATTATTCTCTCATTTTGGCATACCTCGTGCTATTGTTAGTGATAGGGGCACACACTTCTGCAACAGCCAGTTTTCTAAAATTTTAGCAAAATATGGCATTACACACAAACTCTCCACCGCCTATCACCCACAAACTAGTGGTGAAGTGGAGGTGGTGAACTGTGAGCTCAAGCAAAATTTGGAGAAGACTATCTCTTTTAATAGGAAGGACTAGTCATTGAAGCTCGATGATGCTCTATTGGCTTATCGGACGACATACAAGACAACCATAGGTTGTACACCATACAGATTTGTCTACGGCAAAGCATGCCACCTTCTAGTTGAGTTAGAGTACCGCTCCTATTGGGTGCTTAAATTCCTCAATCTAGATTATACTTTGGCCTCCGAGCAAAGAAAATACCAACTGAATGAACTAGATGAATGGTGTGCTAATATCTATGAAAATAATAAGTTTTATAAGGAGCGCCCAAAGTTCTACCATGATTAAAATATTAAAATTCCTAAAGGTTTTTCACCGGGGGATCTCTTCCTTCTTTATAACTCACGCCTTCGTCTTTTTCTTGGTAAATTAAAATCCCGATGGTCCGGCCCCTTTGTCGTCAAAGAGGTTTGGCCATATGGGACCGTTCTTATTTCCCACCCAGAACTCAGCTCCTTTAAAGTGAATGGCCACAGACTAAAATTTTATTTTTCTAATGATACTTTGGTCACCAATATTGAGACCCTCTCCATGTAATCTTCCATGCCAATTAGTCAAGCTATGCGACGGCAAACAAAACGCTTTTGGGAGGCACCCCAAACTTTATCTTCTTATTACTGTTTTCTTTGTTTTAACATGTTTTTGCAGGTTTCAATCTAGCCTCCTTAATTTCACCATCAGGGATGTCCTCTTTCCTCACTTCTTCTTTAATTGAATTTTTATTGCTTATTGGGAACAATGTTTAACTTTAAGTATGGGGGAATAATTCCTTAATTAATAAAATTTTAAAATATATATATAAATTCCAAATATTCAGAAAATATATATTTCTTTCCTTTGTCTTTAGTATATAAAAAAGTATATTTATATATATATATATATATATATTTACCCAAAAAGGATAAAACTTATATAAAATAATTAATAATTTGAGTTAATCTTTGCTAAATCATTTAGTACCCCATGACTTTGCATTTACTTATTTTTAATAATTTATGTACTTGTTTAGTTAAAATAAAGTAAATTAAATTTTATTTTTTTTATATTTCATGAGTAATATGTTGACTCATGTAGTGTTCCTAATTAAGGTAACATGTTATTTTTGAAAAACTTTGTTAAATATTTGCACTTTTTCATAGCCATTTTTTATGTTTTTCACTTTTATAAAATCTACCATCCCTTGTTTTCTCTTTTAAAAATCTTTGAAATGATTAATTAGTGTTAAGTATAGTAGATGCGAAATAATCTAATATGCTTATTATCTTCATTTTTCATGAAAAGTCAATTATCTTTATTTTCTATCTAGAATTTACGTCTCTTTAATTTTTTAATACCTTGCTTTGAGTAGACTTAAGAGCATGAAAATGATCTAGGCAACTTTTTGATTAGTTTGAGCTTTTGCATCCCGAACCTTAATTTCCTAACCATTGCTAGCCACATTGTGCCTTTTCCATTTTCTTTTTATAAGCCCCACTTATTTTTTGGCAGAGCCATATAGCAAACCCATGTTGCACACTTAAAACTTTTTGAGCTTTATGTCACTTGTGTGTACTATAATTTGGGAAAATGGTGGAGATTTGTATTATATCTCAAGTGATACAAAAGAAGAAAAAAAAGAGGGAAAAATTCAATTGATTAAAAAAAAGGATGAAGATATGATATATATATTTATATATATGCAAAAAAAATTATGAATTACATTTTAACCCCACCTTTATATTGCAAAATTACTTGCGGGGTCAAAATTTTATTTTCTAGCAACAAGTTCTTTGCAAAGCTCTTCTTTTTGTTTTAAGTGTGCTTTACCCTTCATGTTTATCTTTTGAACTCCACACCCTTAAAACCTAAGCCAAAAAAGTTACACCTAATGAATGTCTTTTTGATTCATGCTTCCTAGGTTTACCTTTAGTATGGTAGAGAGAAAGTAAATTGAGTAAGTTCTAGGTAGTAGTTTTGATCTTTGAATTCGATTGATATGACTATAAAATATCTCTTAGATTTTAGTAACAACTCAATATCCTTTTTATTTATCACATTACTTAATTTTTAGTTTTGCTTTAAAAGATGGGATGATTTAATTTTTTTATGCTAGTGAAAATTGTAAAATTTTGTACCAAGACTAAGTAAAAATGTTTTGTTTTCTTTTCGTAATTCCTCTACCTTAATTTCACATCATACTCATGTTTGGCATAGCAAATTTGTTTGGTTGGTTTTTTTACCTAACTCGTATGTCTTTGCTTGAGGACAAGCAAAATAATAATTTTGGGGCAATTTGATGACGCATAATTTGACCTAAGTTATGATTACAAAAATCTAAATAATCTAATATAAATATATAGATATTGTTAATTTTATTTGTTAAACCGTATCTTTTGATAATTCTATCCTAACCACGCTTATTTTACTATTTTGTAGGATCTCGGGACAAGTTGCAGCATCAGTTCTATAGAACACGCCTTCAGATAGGGCGTGCCAAATTAAATGTCGAGTGCAGTCATGCTACTGTGTTACTAAACCATATTCAAGAAAGGAATGAATCCACAATGCTCCGATGAGATATTTTCTCCTAAGTATGAAAGAGGCTAGCCACCTTTGACTATATATTCAGCATGTGTTATTAAAGGAAGCTTCTTAGAAAGAGAGAAAGCTACCTAACATTTATCATGCTTTTCATGACAAGTATGAAAGAGGCTAGCCACCTTTGACTATATATTCAGCATGTGTTTTTAAAGGAAGCTTCTTGGAAAGAGAGAAACCTACCTAACTTTTATCATACTTTTCATGACCAGTGTAAAAAGGAGTAGCCGTCTTTTACTTTTAAATCAACATGTGCTTTTTGAGCAAAAGAAGCTTCATAGAAGCTTCATCCTCATGGCAAATTGCAACTCTACCCCCTTGGTTTAGGCCCTATAAATAGGCATGAAGGAAGGGGGAAAGCATCATCATTTCTCCTCCATTTGAGACTTCTAGAGAGCTGTTAAGAGATTATTTTTATAGTATTTTAGCTTAATGTTTTGATGTTTTAATGTTCTTGCAATCTCTTTTATCGCACTTGTAATCTTTTTATAAACTCTCTTTGTAATGTCTCTATGCCCTTTTTGTAACCTCTTTTCAATAAAATAAAATAGTATGTTATTCCCTTTCTCTCTCTCTCTCTCTTTCTTATTATGCATATTCTTAACATGATTTTTATGTCCTACACTATTATGAGTAACTAAACTTTGTTTAGTGCTTGATCAAGATGATTCGAGGAATGAAATAATCTCATTTTCTTAATACTTATCTTCTCTTTCTCTTTTAACAAAATGTTTAGGATTTACCCTTGATTAATATTTAGAGAGGTCATATAATTGATATATGATTTTCTCTTCTATTTCCGTACTCTTTTAGCCAAAAGGATCATGCGTATGGATTGATCACTCACAGGTAAAGGTAGTTTAATGCAATCCTTGAAAGAGGACAACGTAAATTTCCCGCATTGGAGTCAAATCTGATAGAGGGGCTCACCACATAAAGAAAGTTTTAGGGGTTTTAATTATAGAACGAAAGTACGGTTGATCAACCTAAACTCTGTTGGGCGAAGCCTTGAAAGAGGTGCATTCATATTTTGGGAACCTCCGCGGTCCAAGCATCTTCGTTAAAAAGAATTAGGGATTTATCTATTTTTAGTCATTTTCATTACAAGGTGATTCAAGATCAAGTACTAACCTTTTAAATTATTGCTTAATCATCCTCTTTTATCGTATAACCGTTCTCTTATTTGCAAACCAACTCAAAGTATCTAATTAATAAAATAACAGAAATTTCTTTGAAGTAGAAGTAATCGACGTGCCTTGGTTCTAATATGACCTTGATATTATATCATATACTATAAGACATAAGGTACACTTGAATTTATCGAATATAGATTTGGAGAACATCATCTTCATCTTCATCATCTCTCTTTAATAAAACACCTCCGGGATTTTCTCCATCAGTATCAAAGGCGGTCGTCGCTTGGGCCAATTGACATCACTCTATCGCCCAAACCAGCCTCCAACGCACTGCCACGTAGCAAGCTATAGCCGGTGTTAACTTACTACCGCCGAGCGGTTCCTTCCCGAGGCATATGCCATTTAAATCAGCTACCATCGCGCGTTAGCTCACTACTGCCCTGCGGTTGTCTCTCAAAGATTTGTCGAAAGCATTGAGTGCATCGAGTGGTATCGCTACGCGATACCTTTCTACTACCATGTGGTATATACCAAAGATGACAGTCGATTTATTTCTAGGGCTAATGCCAATGTTAACACTAGAATCGCGCATTAACTTCCAATCCTTCATTTTTTTGAGGATTTTTGGGGCATTACAACAGTTCACTCAACGCCTACTCATCTAGATTTCAGTTCAAGTATAGAAGCATTTAGTGAAGACAGGTCACTCAATTCCTCATCAAGAAGACAGTCAAAAGCGAGAAGCATTTAGTGAAGACGGGTCACTCAATTCCTCATTAAGAAATCTGTCTATGGACAAAAGCATTGAGTGAAGACAGTTCACTCAATGCGTACTCAACATTTTTTCTGACCAAGTATAGAAGAATTGAGTGAAGATGGGATGCTCAACACCTCTTCAAGAAATCTTTCTAAGGAAAAAAGCGTTGAGTGAAGAACCCACACTCAACGCCATCATGGAGAGAAATTACAACCAAGTCCAAAAGCATTGTGTGATGAAGGCTCACTCAACGCCTTAACTGTTACAACATAAAAGACAAACGATTTGAGTGATGAAGGCTCACTCAACGCCTCAAGATGCATAGTTTTGCTAAGTGTTTCTGCATTAAGTGATAAGGCGTCACTCAATGCCTATGTAGATTGTCTGAAATTTTCTAAGCCCAGAAGTACTAAGACATTGCATCAAGAATTTTAATGTCGCAGGCTTTGCATGTTAGATGATAAAAGGCGCTGCTTGCCTTTAAGACAACATTTAATGCAAAAGAAGTGTTGTAGTTGCCAACTCCGGCTGGTACATACTGCACAAACAGACGTTTAATTGCGGGATACAAAAGCAGAGTCCCGAGAAAGAATAAAAGATCTTTTGAGACAAACCTTTCTAGTCATCTTCTTCCTCTTGACAAAGTCGTAGTTTTTGAAGAACTTGCTCTTATAGTTAGTTTGTAAATCGCAGATAGAGTGGGTCGTTGAAGAAATAAATCACTGAAGAATAAATCTTTTTTCAACAGCAAGATTAGAGAGTTCTCTTTCTATGTTCGGCGAAGAAACAGAGCAAAGCAAAGTTGCTGGTGTTCTTCAAGGACATTACAATAAACTAAACCACATAAAAGTCTTAAAGGATGTAGATATATTTTTAGCACAAGAAGAAACACCTAAAGATCTATTCTTGGTGTTGTAAGGAAGATAATACTGAGCTTTCTTAGTTCAGGAAGAAGAAGACTCAGAGAATCACTTCTCTGGAGTCAAAGTTAGGGCTGAGTTCACTTAGTCTAGAAAGGTAGACTCAGAAAATCATTTCTCTAGAGTCAATCATCAAGAACAATCTCTCTTTCTGTAGGATCTTAATTGATCTGAGATGTAAGCCTAAGATATAAAGGCTGAGTTGTAGGTTCCTATTTTGGATTTTAGGTAGGGCATGTGTGCTTGAGATAGGAGATATATTCTCTGAGGTAGGATTCTGTTAAGAATCTGAGGTAGGGCCTTTGGCCTGAGGTAGGATCTAAATCGAATCTGTTCTATAGGAGAGTTATACTCTCTGAGTTTAGGGCTATCCTTCTAGCCTGAGTTGTAAGACTTTTGATTAAGTTTGAGGTAGGTGATTTTAAGGATCACTAAGCTATAAGAGATATTCTCCCTAAGTTGTAGGGCTTCGGCTTGAGGTAGGACTTAGAGGAAGTTTGAAAGATCCAGAGGGAACTGTGTTGTTAACACCGGATTTGACCGCTCCCCTGGATGACCTCAAGTGTTAGCGACAAAGCATTCTCTAACCATCTTTCTACGGAGTCTCTCCGACATAGCGATTGCTGAGAAGTTCTCATTCAGTAGATGGTCTATCTGCCTAACCACACAGATAGATGGCCCTTCTTCCTTCTTGCCCCCTTGTATCTTGTAACTGCTGCCCATTTCTCTTGTATACGGGCATCCGATATTTTTATCCTTGCTCGTATGGGCAGGTCCCCTGAGCCTATAAATAGGCCTGAACAGTACCTTCCAATGGATCAAGTTCGGAAACCTAATCTTGCCTCCTGTGGAAGCTGATTCAAATTCTTCCTTTAGCTGGTACCTGTTCGCTCGGGCTCTCTATACTAACCGTTGTAACTGTTTTCTCCTTTTATTATAGAAAAGCCCGCTGCAAGAGAGGTATTCAGGCCGCGGCGGGCGAAGTACGGTGTCTCCACTTCATGCGGCTTGCTCTAATTTTTGCTCTGACCGATAGTAACCAACTACCCGACAGTCTCCTCCCTACTCCTTCCCCCGTGATCGAACGGTTAACTAGGTGGTGCCTTTTCGCGCTTACACATTTAACACGCGACCTTCAGATCTCGGTTAGTCAGTGAATATATTCGGTTAGACAATGTCAGACCGTCAAACCGCACAGAACAACCTTCATCCCAGTGAGGATACTCTCTGGGAAGCCGTCGTGCAGTTAGCTCAGGAAAACGACCAAATTTGCCAGGAAATCGCTCAGCAGTTTGCGACGACTAACGATGTCTTAGCCGTTATTACTCTACGACTAGACTCGCAGCCCGCACCAGCACCGATTACATCTACCAACTCGACGCCTATAGTGGAGAGCCCGCCTGTTAAACAACCTGCTTGTCTGCTAGGTGGACCATTTGTCTATCCGCAAGTCTTTCTGCAAGTCTATCTGCAAGTCTGTCTGCAAAACTGTCTGACAACTTATTCGCCTGTGCTTGTCGCAGCCCCCCTACGGTTTCTATTTATTGGGAAAGAAAGGGT